>CM035844.1:70928387-72280328 GCA_020510985.1 Pholidichthys leucotaenia | reverse complement strand
CTGCTCCTAATGACACGGCAGAAACCACGGCCTACTTGTTGATGAACCACGTATTCTCTAGGTTTGGTCTGCCAAGCCGAATCAACTCCAACCGCGGCACTCATTTCACCGCCGAAGTCATGCGACAACTGTGGGAAACCTTGGGAGTTAAAGCTAACTTCCATATTAGCCACCACCCACAATCCTCCGGACAGGTTGAAAGAACCCACCGAACTGTGATCAACATACTGAAGAAGTATGTTTCACCACACCAAAAAGACTGGGATGTAAAGTTCCCGCTGGTCTTAATGGCCATCCGAGCCACACCCCATGAAGCTACGGGGGTGTCACCTTTTGAAATGAGGACAGGCCGGCAAATGACTTTGCCCCTGCATTTACTCTACCAACCTGGAGAAGCCAGTGTTGCTACAGCTTACACTACTCACCAGTACATGACTGACCTGACCAAACATCTCCGACAGACTTTTGCCTTTGCCCAAAAACATTTGGACCGATCAGCTGAAGGACGCAAAGCCTACTACGATCAGAAAGCCTCACATGACGAACTCCAAGTGGGAGACAGGGTTTTCTATTATGCTTTCATTCCTCAGACAGGACAGACCAACGCACGAGCAGGAAAACTCGCTCGGAAGTTCCTCCCCAGGTGGACAGGTCCACACACGATCACAGATAAACTCTCTCCGGTCGTTTACCAAATCAAAATAAGCAAAGGTCGCCAGGACCCCATCTCCAAATGGGTCCATCGTAATCAAATCAAGGCTTACAAAAACCCCATGGGACTTGTCGGGGACAACACTGTTCCATTAAGTCAGTAAAACAAACCTAAATCTTGTTTGCGCCCAATAGATAACTGTTAGCTGACGATCAGCCTCAGACATTCTCGGTCGCATTTCTCTTCCTCAATCAGGTAACTGCATTAAACCTTCAAAAGGAGAAAGTTAACCCAAACTAACTGACTTCCTTAAAATCTAACCTTAAAAGACCCCGCAAAATTTCTTTCAGTATCATCAAGTTACTATTTCAAAGTAGTACAAACAAAATCAACAACATCACTAGCTTAAGTCAATAATCACAAAACCCTCTAAAGGTGATAAACACTAATAGCTTAGAGCTCAGCCTCTAACAAAGTTGTTCCACCTCTAAGAATAACTTTCACCTACCACTCAGGTACCTCAAGAAAAGGAAAACTGACAAGAAGCTCAAGATTAAAATGACTCACTTCTATTTGTTGACCAGGACGATGGCCCTCCTGTTTTTCAGTTTAGCTCTCTACCTAGCACTCTCACCTACCTTCGCCCAGTTAGAACTGGACAGAACCCAAACAAGAAGTCAACAATCCTTAGGTAGATTCTCAACCACGGCCTCATCATTAGGGCCCCTTGCTACCCTTAGCACGTCTACTGTTAAATCAGTCAACACCGCTACACTGAAATGCCAGACAGTTGAACCACCAACTGTTACCAAAACTTTGCAAGATACTGTGTTGGTTTTGAATGTTTGCTCCAAAGCCTCATTCAAACTCAACAAGGTCTTGGACTTGTCACTCTTCATGTTAGAGGGTGACCTTGCTCACCCACATCTAATGTCTGTGTTTCTTCGAAAGGTAGCTAAAAATATTAGCCTTTCAGCTAACACTTTGACAACGAGTCTGCCTTCACCGCTTCTTGCCCCTGTTTCAGATGTCACAAAGTTATTCCTCATTGCCACTCAAAGAACAATGATGATTCCCCATGCTCGCTCAGTCTTCCAGAACAAAGGTCTCAAGCACCCTCTGAGTAAGACCTCTGTGGAACCATGGTTTAGTCCAAATAAACCAATTCAATTCGAACCTCCTTGAATTAACTCAATATTGCTTAACCTAAACATCTACCTCAGATAAGCAATACATTTTTGTTTTGCATTCTTTGTTTTGACTTTTATTTTTCTTTATTTTTAGAATTTTTAAAAGTTATATGCATGCTTATATACAAACCTATATTTTTATATATAGCTCTTGCACTCCATTTTGATTTTTGTACCCATTCAAACTATTTTCCTTTTTTTTTGGACAACTATGATAGCTATTTCATCGTGAACCAAAATTCCTACCTCAGGTATGTAAGACTACGCACCTATTTTTGTAGCTAGAATTTTTGAGTCATTTCAAGACCTATGCCTTAGCTTACTACTCCAAGTCAATTTTATAATCTACATTTGTCCATATTCAAATTATTTTTGGAAATTCATGGAAGTCCTTCCAGTAAACCAAAGTCAAAGATCTGTACTTAGTAATAGATACTGTTTGCATGCTAGTGTGTATGGACATCACACAAACCTTTTAACCCAGTATTTAGGTCAAGTGTTGCCAAGGAGACGAAGCTGCCATGGATGTGTACCGACGCTGACCGATGCTCACCATCGCTACAAAGGGGGGAACTGTAGCATCATTGTCCTCCTCAAAACAAAGACAAGATCACTTCTCTCCAGTTTACAGGAATTTCAGTTTATTCATTACACAGGAATATCACCTTTCTGCCTTCTCAGGAATATCACTGGCTTTTTGCTGACTCATGCAGGCTTCTTCCAGACCTGACCAAAGATGCTTGCTTTCCCAGGACCCCAATGTAAACAATTGCCGCTTGCAGAGATTGTAAGGATCAGAGTTTGCTTTTAAAGGCTCAAAGGAACATAAAACTCAGGAGACCAGACCTCTCAACATGAACACTGCATTTGATAACGTACCTTTTCACAGGAAACCAATGTTTTTAAAAGAGTCATAAACCACTTAATCTGACGGTTTTATAGCCTATGCTGTCCAGGCCTTCGCCAGATACTAAGGAAATCATCTACAGCTCAACAGTACCTCCTAGCGGATACCTACGGAATGTGTTTTCAGTACGTAGGATGACTTTTAATTTGTTCTAAATATTAAGTTTCTTTCAGCTTATCCTGGATCCTAAGGACACTGAAAATCATCCCCCTTATCACCAACCATGGTTTGCTGCATGTTCTGCTGTTCTAATCTTGATCTAAATGTGAATGCATGTATTATAATTATGTATAAGAAATGTTATATTCATGAGTGTTATTGGAGTAATGGTATAAATGCATGATCACCATATATTAGCCAAGTCATTTAATTTAGTTAGATTTTATATTGAGCATTTATCTTATAAGAACTGACTGTTGATTTTTCCCTCTGAAAATTCATGGGATGGTGTCTCCATTTGGTTGGCTGCTCTCAAACAAAGAAATGTTTTCACATTGGATAACAGCCATTTCAAACTGATTCTGAAAGAGTAGATTGGTCATTTGACGACTGACCTCATCAGTTTTACGACCCGGCGAGGTAACTTTAAAAGACAGAAGTTAGATTTGAGTACACATGAAAAAAAAGACATGAGGAAAAACAGGGTTAACAGTTGAGTCACAGCACAGGTAAGAGTTTTAAAAAAAAAAGTCAGAGATCAGACAACAGGCAGGAAGATTAGCTAGAAATAGAATTAAGAATTAGAAACACAGAAAGAAGAGAGAGATTTTGAGAAAGATTAGGAACTAAATTCAGATTAAAGAAGCAGAATAGTAATCTAGACCTCAGAAGAAGATCTTATTCCACCGTTTCAAGGCCCTGTGAAGTTTTATTTTATTCTCTGTGTGTTTGTCAAATCTTTTCTTATATTCTGGAAACTGAGGAGAAACCATTTTTCTTTAGAGCTCGTCCCTTTTTAGAGAATCAAATTCTCAAACTTTTTCCTTCACCTCAGAAGCCATTCTTATCCTAGTAAATGTTTTTCTAACACTTTTTTTTTAATGACTTTTCACGCCATTAAAGTGGACCTTTAATTTGCCTAGTTTAAAGTGAAGAGACTGAGAAGATTTTCCTTCAGTTTTTTTGGTCTATCCCGCTACAAGAGACCCCAAATTTGGATTCTTTTCCCAAGGACTTTTCACGCCGCCCTGAGACAAAACCACCCACGGCTGCAAATGTCTCTTTGAAGGGCCCCCCAGCTAAGTTATCGCCCCACGGCTGTGAGTGAGGAAAGCAGCCGCTTCCTCCCGACGTCCGAGCTTCAAAAAAACCCAGCGGTACCGACCAGCGGGATTTGGACCTACGGCCGTGTGTGAGTGAGACTTATTTCTCCTATTTCTGGGTTAAAACGTGATGTCCTAACAATTAAATTACAATTGAATATTGCCCGTATTTCAGGGCTCAATTAGTCTCAGCCACAGGATAGAACTGTAAACTGAATGAAAACTTTCAGTCATTTTTAAGTAACTGCCCTTAAATTTTGTAGATTAATTCAGGAGTCATTTTTAGATAATTAGCTTATGAATTTTCCTCATAAAATTGCAATGTTTTGTTAAAACATTCCAGTCTCATTTACTGTTGAAACATAAGTCTAGTACTCCTTGGTTCTGCAGAGGTGTAACGCTGGATTTTATGTTCAGGAACTCAATATCAGTTGATGTGATATTTTACGCTGTCATCATCTGAATCTGTTTATTCATCATTTGAACGCCATGTCGTGTAACCTGAATGATTTTAATAAACGAGTGAATGAGAGCAGTTGAAGCGTTTTTCTTTCGCATATACAGGTTTCCTAATCACGGCAGGACAAAAACTCACTGAAACTTTGAGACTGATTCATTAAGCAATTTAAGGTACAAAATTAATTAAAACTAAAGTTAATTTTATTGTCCTTAGGACTGGTGCCCCTTTTACGAGTGCTTTTATTTAATTTAGCTGGTGTAGAAGTGATGGTTCAACTCCGCCCCCCTTTCACACCCACTATTAAATAAAATAAATAATTCCTGTACCTTATGACAAATAATTTTATAGGCTCTTCATCCTACAGAGTGGAGTGCAAAGACAGGTGAGTTATAGTGATAATTCAAAGGTCCTCAGTTCTGTGCATGTGAGCATTTGGAGGAAGGGGGGTGGAGGCCTCTGACTGTTTGCAGTCTGGATGGCCCAGAGGAAGAAACTGTTTGTCAGTCTGGAGGTGTGGGACCTGATTGATCTGAACTGTCATCCAGAGGGAAGCAGGTCAAACAGGTGGGGGTGTGGGGTGTGAGGGGTCTCCTTCTGAGACAGGAAGATCTGGAGATGTCTTGCAGGGAGGGCAGAGGGCCCCTGATAATTTTTTGGGTGGTGTTGATGACCCTCTGCACAGCCTTCCTGTTCTCGGCCATGGAGCCGGCGTGCCACACACTTGGACAGTAGCTGAGAAATTTTGTGACTTTTTTCCCATAACTTAGATCCACTTTTCATGAAAATTTTAAACTTTCCCGTAATTTTTCAACTTGCTTTAACAGTAAACTGTAAACTTTTTCTCATGAATTTGTGATTATTTTCTTGCAAATTTGTAAATTTTCCTCATAAATTTGTTGTTTTTTTCTTGTAAAATTGGGAATTTTATTCTTGCATATTTTCTCACTTTTTCTTTAAGTTTATAATGCTTTTGAAGTAATCTTTCATCTTCCAAATTTGCAACTTTTTTCTCCTAAATTTTCACTTTATTCTCATAAATTTGTGATTTTTTTTTCTACTAAATTTATTACTTTTTTCTCTTAAACTTTCAGGTTTTTTCTCATAAATTTGCATCTTTTTTCTCATCAATTTGTGATTTTTTCCTCTTATAATTTTAATGTTGCCACTGTTACTGCAACCTGCTCACCTGCATTAAACCGCTGTGGGGCCCAGGTGGATTTAATTCACAGGTAAAGTCCATGTGGGCAAAGACAGATGGGGCCAACATGGAACCCGCAGACAAACTCCCATGGGACCCATAAGACAGCCCAGATTTAACCTTCGGTGGAGCCCACTTGGGCATGCAGTCTGGGGCTGTGGCCAAGATGAGTCAATGTGTGCACCTGTGTTGAGACCAGACTTTGACAAGTTTTTTATTTGTGTGTGTGTGTGTGTGTGTGTGTGTGTGTGTGTGTGTGTCTTTCAGCTTCTCCCTTTTGAGGTCAGCACAACAAATCATCACCTGATGTCATGATGATCCACATGTTGATTTGGCAAGGATTTTTACACCGAATGCAACCCTGACCATTTATCCAGGATTGGGACCGACATGGGAGTGCACTGGCTTGTGCTCGCCCAGCGGCTGGGTACCCAACTTTCCTTCCTCCATTCTATTTTTGTTGAGCAAAAAGGCAAGAGGTACCATTTTTACAGTCGTAAAAAAATTGGGACACTCCTTTAAATATTCAGTTCTTATTAAGAATTTTTTTTTTTTTTTTTTACTTATTTGTACCCGTAGGTAGATTTGGTTTGCAGTCTGGTGACAAGCCACCGGCTGCCGGTCGCTGCGTGCGCAAGCACCCTAAACCTACATGTTTTTGGTATGCGGGAGGAAACCGGAGAAAACCCACGCAACACGGGGAGAACATGCAAACTCCACACAGCTCACTGTTGGTCGGGGGCTGGGATCGAACTCACGATCCCCGCGATCCCCCGGCCGAGGGTAAACTGTGCTGCCACAGTGCTAAACCACTGCGCCACCATGAAATGTTCACATATCTACGTCTAACCTTGTTTTTGTTTTTATTTGCATTTTTTAGCAATTTATTTTAGCCATTTTAAGTGGGAATGAATGTGGGGGTGTCCTAAAAAAGATGGGGGGTGTCCTAATTTTTTCCTCACTGTTTGTTTAGAACTACATTTTCCAGAAAATTTGAAAAAAAAAAGTCTTGAATTCATTTTTAATTGTTTAGTTGTATTACATGAATCTCCCAATATTTTTAACATTGATATTACATATCCATATATGCTAGAAAAAAAGCACACAGGCTTATACAAGATGTCCTATTTTTTTTTTTTCAAATGACTGTATATCATGTTTGGTATGACCCGGGGGAACTTGAACCCACATCCAGGAGGTTGTGGGGCAGATTCTCTATCAACTAGGCCACCACTCCAGTTCTTCGCCAAGTGTGGTTTACACCAAATTCCAAATTATTACGCAAATAGGATTTTACTGTCATGAACATTTTTTTTAGATAGATAGATATATAGATAGATAGATGTACTTTATTGATCCCAAACTGGGAAATTACAGTATAACAGTAGCAAGACAGTAGACAACCAAACAACAGAAACAAACGCATGACAGACAAAGGGATTACCCATGGAAAGTAAAACTAACGCGACTATAAAACCTAGAGTATATACATCATAGCTTAATATATGATGACCCGTATAAATACATGAATCCTCCCACTGCACAATGAAGGACTATCAGGAGCAGAGTGAAATGTGAGGTATCAGTTAGACTGTAAGGTGCAGTGTGGCAGCATAGTTATGAACAGAATACAATATCATAGTGAGTTATTGTACAGTGAAATGGCATGCGGCAGGAAAGACTTCCTGTGTCTGGCTGTTTGAAAGCAAAGCTGGAGTAGTCTACTGGAGAAAGTGCTTTGCTTTCTCTCCAGTGTGTGGTGGAGGGGGTGATCAGGATTGTCCATGATGGATTGCAGATAATTTAGTGTTCTCCTCTCCACCTATGCTGCCTCCTTGTATTAAGTTAAGCAGTTCCCATTACAGCATTTCATGTAAGGGAGTTTGGCTCCCTCTAGTGGTGTAGTGAAAGCATTGTTTTGAACTGTTACACAAGGTGCTGCACATGCGCAGTAATGATATAACCGGAGAACGAGACAGAGCGTCACTCATTGTACAATCGCTGTGGATGTTGTTAATTATCGGCGCCTTGGACATCATTAGTCCGTGAGTATCTGCATGGTTTGACAGTGTTAACAGCTACAATGAGAACTGCATGGTTGCATTGGTGTATTTTAAGCGATCTGACTCTAATCCTATCAGTCATTGTCACCAAGCTAAGCTAGAGCTAACACTAACGTGCTAAGCTAAATACGGTGACCATATCATTGACGGCGTGTATATGTTTACTTTGTTGCAGTTTTACACGGATGTAGGAACAAATGTAAATGGATGTAAAACCCAAAAGACGAGTGTACATCACGTTGAGTTCCTTGTGGGGTAGCTTCATTAAACGAGATAAAAGGAAACATCTTGTCATCATTGAGGCCTGCACCACACGTGTTAGCTCGCTGTCTACTAGTCGAAAACTGGGAAACTCGATGGGAGGGCAGTAAAGTAAAAAGGACTAGAAGCGCGGCGGGCCCGATAAACAATCAACAAGCAACAAATGAGCCTCAGGGCAGGAGAGCAGCACCAGTCAACTCCCCAACTCAGAAGTGGAGTTATGGAGACGGAACACACAGCTCCCTTGGCTACAGCTGCACAAGCTAGCTCATTATACTCACGTAACTTCAAGTCAAGCAAGGCTTCTTCAGCTACCTCCTCAGCCATAAGAGCTAGAGCCAAAGCAGATGCTGCACGAGCTGAATTAGCTTATTCAGAGAAAGAAGCAGCCCTCATCACACAGAAAGCTAATCTTGAAGCACAAATGCACATTTTGAACCATCAGAAGGCTGTTGCAGCTGCAGAAGCTGAAGCTGCGGCCTATGAAGAAGCAGAGGAATGTGCAAGAAGTGAATTCAGCCAAGCATTAATGGACTTGCCAGTTGGCTCAGCACAACACACATCTGAGTATGTACAGAAGCACCTTAATATGCGCTTTGAGGAAACTCCATATAAAAATGATCCAGCCACCCCCTCTAAGATCCAGTGTGAACAGTTTGAAATGGCCACAAATGTACCATTCATCCCATCTAATGCTGTAGATGGTAAGAGTAGGGTCAGCGTCAACATGAAGGAGGAGCAGGGAGCTGCAGAGACAATTAATCCCCCAATGTTACGACCCTATTATGCCCCCGCAACACATTATGCCGAAGCACAAAGCATTCAGGATCTGACCAAATACCTCACACGCCGGGAGATGTTGAGCACGGGACTCCTACAGTTTGATGACCTCCCAGAGAATTATTGGGCATGGAAAGCATCCTTCCAGAACGCCATACAAGACCTCAGCCTCTCACACCACGAGCAATTGGATCTGATGATAAAATGGCTCGGCACAGAATCAGCAGAACAAGCAAAGAGGATCCGCTCTGCACATGTCTTCAACTCAAAGGCAGCCCTCAACTTAGTCTGGGCAAGGCTAGAAGAGTGTTATGGGTCACCCGAAGCAATAGAAAATGCACTGCTAAAAAAGCTTGATGATTTTCCCAAAATCAGCAACAAAGATGCACCCAAGCTGAGAGAACTTGGTGACGTTCTACAGGAGCTCGAATATGCAAAGGATGGTGGATACCTACCTGGGCTCGCATACCTGGATACAGCCCGTGGAGTGAATCCTGTTGTTGAGAAACTGCCCTACAGCCTACAGGAGAAGTGGACTGCAGCAGGTGCCAATTACAAAGAAACACACAAAGTCGCCTTCCCTCCTTTCAGCTTTTTTTCCAGCTACGTCAGACGACAAGCCAAAATAAGAAACGACCCAAGTTTCAGTTTCTCTCCACCGGCCCACATGAACACCAAAGTTGAAAAGGCCCCCAAGTTCGCCAGTGAGCACCTCATCAGTGTGCACAAAACAGACATCCCACCAGCTTCACCCGCAGCTACAGGTAACCACACATGTGAAAGAACAGAAAGCCCAGATAAACAATGTCCCATACACAGAAAGCCACACCCATTAAAGAAATGTAAAACATTTAGAGCCAAACCAATAGAAGAACGCAAACTGTTCTTGAGAGAGAATCACATCTGCTTTAAGTGTTGTGGCTCCACTCAGCATCTGGCAAAGGACTGTAAACAGTCAATCCAGTGCTCTGACTGTGGTAGTGATAGACATGTAGCAGCACTACATCCTGGCCCCTCTCCTCCTCCCATGGAGCCTCAGGAAGCTGAGACGGATCATGGCGGGGAGTACCATGATTATGAGGGCACACTAGTCACGTCTAGATGCACAGAAGTTTGCGGTAATGCAGAAAACCCACGATCCTGCTCAAAAATTAGCCCTGTGTTAGTTTATCCTGCAGGACATAGAGAAGAAGCCCAGAAAATGTATGCAGCGCTCGATGAACAAAGCAACAGATCACTCGCTAAATCAGAGTTTTTCCAGCTGTTCAACATTAGAGCACCTTACGACCCTTACACACTGAAAATGTGCTCAGGGGCTACTACGGTTTGGGGGCGGAGAGCTTCAAACTTCATGATAGAATCAATGGATGGAAAAGTACAGCTCCAGCTTCCAAACTTGATCGAGTGTGACATGATCCCCGATGACAGGAGGGAGATCCCATCTCCAAAGGACGCACTTGTGCATCCACACCTGAGAAAAGTCGCAGACAAGATTCCACCTGTAGATGAACATGCTCCCATCCTCCTACTGCTGGGAAGAGACGTCCTACAGGTACACAAGGTGAGGGAACAAATAAATGGGCCCCACAGTACTCCCTATGCACAGCGCTTGGACTTGGGATGGGTTATTGTGGGAGAAACGTGTTTGGGGACAACACACAAGCCTTCGACTGCTAACGTGCTAAAGACACAAGTGCTCTACAATGATCGTGCATCATCCCTCAGCCCATGCTTAAACACATTTCTTGTCAAAGAGGTTTCAGGTTGCTCCATCTCACGCCCCAACAGCATACTACCATATGCCTTGCAGGGTGAGAGAGACACAGACCACTTAGGAAACACGGTCTTTGATAAAACAAAGGACGACGATAAACCAGTGCTGTCAATAGAAGGTCAAGTTTTTATTGACATCACGGACAAAGAAGTAAGAGACTACAGGAAGAAAGTGCATGTGTTCGGAAATAGCCCTTCTCCAGCCGTGGCTGTTTACTACATGAGACGTGCTGCAGCTGAAGGTGAGAAAGCGCATGGACATGACACATCACAGTTCATAATGAGACATTTCTATGTAGATGATGGATTAGCCTCCACAGCCACACCAGAAGAAGCTGCTGACATCCTGACAAACGCACAAAAGATGTTAGCACAATCCAATCTCAAATTACACAAAATAGCATCTAACGACTGCAGGGTCATGGAAGCCTTTCCGGCGACTGAAAGAGCAAAGGACTTAAAAGACTTAGATCTCAAACGTGACGAGCTCCCACTACAATGGAGTTTAAGGGTGCCTTGGAATCTTGAGATTGACAGTTTTATGTTTCAGGTGTCCATCAACAGGAAGCCCTGCACACGAAGGGGAGTCTTAGCGACGGTCAGCAGCCTGTATGATCCCCTAAGGCTGAGATCCCATCATGCCTCTGGGGTCAGATCATCAGTGACACAGAGACCACAAGACATGCTCAGACGAACTTCTTCCATCACGATGGCATCCTTGCAGAAGCTCACCTCGTTCCAGGAAGGACAGGGACATAAAAGGAAAAATGGAGTAAAATCTCAGCAGATTCAGAAGGATGAAGATCCTCCAAGAGCAGCCATCACAGCTAAATTGAATGGTGACAAGACAAAAAAAAGAAGACAGCAAAAACCTCAAACTGGGGTTAAATCATTATTTTGTAAAGAATGTGGGAGGGTTTTCACACAGTTGTGTAACTTAAAAATACACAGAGTCATCCACAGTGGAATTAAGCCATTTCAGTGTGATGAGTGTGGGACGACCTTTAGTCACATGAGTACATTAAAAAGACATCAACTCATCCAAAAAAAAAAAAAAGAGATGGGACTGTTAAAGTGTTTCTGAGACCAATTACAGAAATGGTTTACTGATAGCAGAAGGGGAATAACAGATAATGATATTTATTAACATTGTTATGCACTGTTGTTTGAAATGTTGTAAGGCTAAATAGTGGTACAATGTTATTGCACCAGACGGGGAGTATGCTGCCTCCTTGCATTAAGTTAAGCAGTTCCCATTGCAGCATTTCATGTAAGGGAGTTTGGCTCCCTCTAGTGGTGTAGTGAAAGCATCGTTTTGAACTGTTGCACAAGGTGCTGCACATGTGCAGTAATGATATAACCGGAGCACGAGACAGAGCGTCACTCATTGTACAATCGCTGTGGATGTTGTTAATTATTGGCGCCTTGGACATCATTAGTCCGTGAGTATCTGCATGGTTTGACAGTGTTAACAGCTACAATGAGAACTGCATGGTTGCATTGGTGTATTTTAAGCGATCTGACTCTAATCCTATCAGTCATTGTCACCAAGCTAAGATAGAGCTAACACTAACATGTGCTAAGCTAAATACGGTGACCATATCATTGACGGCGTGTATATGTTTACTTTGTTGCAGTTTTACACGGATGTAGGAACAAATGTAAACGGATGTAAAACCCAAAAGACGAGTGTACATCACGTTGAGTTCCTTGTGGGGTAGCTTCAATAAACGAGATAAAAGGAAACATCTTGTCATCATTGAGGCCTGCACCACACGTGTTAGCTCGCAGTCTACTAGTCGAAAACTGGGAAACTCGATGGGAGGGCAGTAAACCACCACTGTCTCAAAGTTCTCCGGTCTGAGACCAATTACAGAGCCAGCCCTCTTGAAAATCTTGTCAAGTCTGTTGTTGGTGTCGCTGGCCCTGATACTCCTACCCCAACAGACAGCAGCAAAGAAGATGGTGCTGGCGACAATGGTCTGGTAGAAAAGCTCCAGCATCCTGCTACAAATGTTGAAGGATCTCAGCTTCCTCAGGAAGTAGAGTCTGCTCGTCCCCTTCTTGTGTGCAGCATCGGTGTTGGATCTCCAGTCCAACCCGTTGCTGATCCTGACACCCAGATATTTGTAGTCCTCAACCATTGGGATGTTCCTCATTATTAAGCATACCACAGGTTTCAAGCAATATGGGGGAAAAAAAGGATCTCTCTGCTGCCGAAAAGCATCAGATAGTGCAATGCCTTGGACAAGGTATGAAAACATTAGATATTTCAGGAAAACTTAAGCGTGATCATTTTACTGTGAAGAAATTTGGTGCTGATTCAGAGCACAGATGGGTTTATGCAGATAGAGGCACAATGAGAAAGGTTTCTGCCAGACAAATTCATCAGATTAAGGGGCACTAACATGCTGCGCCACCGCAAAATGCTGTTTTGGCGTTAAAAAAAACAAAAACAAAACTACTGTTGAGATTTACTAAAGGGTGCAGGGAAAAATTAGAAGTGGAAAGGCCTAGACAATGTCAATTTTGCACCTGGGCTCATTGCTGTTAGCCATTCTTAGGTTTTTTTTAGCTGTGTTTTGGGTCATTATCCTGTTGCAAGACCCATGACCTGCGACTGAGACCAAGCTGTCTGACACTGGGCAGCACATTTCTCTCTAGAATACCTTGATAGTCTTGAGATTTCATTGTACCCTGCACAGATTCAAGACACCCTGTGCCAGATGCAGCAAAGAAGCCCCAGAACATAACAGAACCTCCTCCATGTTTCACAGTAGGGACAGTGTTCTTTGCTTGGTATGCTTCATTTTTGCGTCTGTGAACATAGAGCTGATGTGCCTTGCCAAAAAGTTCCAGTTTTGTTTCGTCTGTCCATAGGACATTCTCCCAGAAGCTTTGTGGCTTGTCAACATGCAGTTTGGCATATTCCAGTCTGGCTTTTTTATGATTTGTTTTCAACAGTGGTGTCCTCCTTGGTCATCTCCCATGAAGTCCACTTTGGCTCAAACAACAACGGATGGTGGGATCTGACACTGATGTACCTTGACCTTGGAGTTCACCATGAATGTGTTTAGAGGTTGTTCTGGGCTCCTTTGTTACCATTCGTATTATCCATCTCCTCCTGCGGCCATGTCCAGGGAGGTTAGCTACAGTCCCGTGGATCTTAAATTTCTGAATAATATATGCAACTGTAGTCACAGGAACATCAAGCTGCTTGGAGATGGTCTGATAGCCTTTGCCTTTAACATGCTTGTCTATAATTTTCTTTCTAATCTCCTAAGACAACTCTCTCCTTTTTTTTCTTTGGTCCATGTTTAGTGTGGTACACGCCGTGTCACCAAACAGCACAGTGACTACCTGTCAACCTTTAAATAGGCTGACTTATAGTTATTCACATACAAAACCCCAAACTATCAGTCAAACCATCTAGTGATTAATGTTCACTACTTGGTGAACCAAAAAGAATCTGCAGCGACATATGTTACAACCATTTGCAAACATGTTTCAACCATTTACAAGCATTGTGGTGACCCCCACAACCTACGGGACCATTGGCGGCGACTGCGCTGATTCCCATCAGGTTCCCTGACCCTGACTCCCCTCTCATCAACGGACCTTCGGCGCACAGAAGCCCCACACGCACACCGTGGGGTTATGAGAACAGCGCAGCTGGAAGCCGCTACGCATCCTCGCAGGACCGAGCCGCGAGAGGAGTCAGAGACAATTTTTTTTTCTTCTTCGCACAGCCGCTGTGGATCTCCACCACGTTCAACGGGAAAGCCCCTCAACATCGCAGATCCACATGCAATTTTTGCACGGCCCGGACAACTTTGCCGTCCCGGGTCGGCACTTGCTACCCCCCCACCCACCTCCATCTCCACCTCCATCTCCTCCTGCACAGAGCTTGTCCTGCAGCTCGCTTCCAAAGCCGGCCGATCGACGCCTCAGCCCCCTGTTGAGCCCTCTGGGGGGGGGGGGGGCGGTGTGGTGACCCCCACAACCTATGGTGCTGGCAGAGCGCTCAGCATGAGCAATTATCAGAACAGTGAGAGGTATGGACTGATCATTATGCAGATTTGCCTCGCACCCTCTTTTGTCCTGCAGCTCCGGAACAGAGAGGAATTCCGGTGCCAGTAATCCTGCGGCTGATAGGTGTGACTCTAATGCAAATGTCCATGCTTTCCTGCTGTATACTGTGATGCTAATATGCCATGCATGCATTGTCTGAGCTGGGTATATAAGATGACTACATATCTCTTGCTCTCTCTCTTTTTGATCACTCACATTGCTTGTTGCTGACCTAGGGACGCAGGGCTTGCTCCAGCGCGCTGCCACAGAGCTGGGCGAGCCTCGTGTTGGAGGATGAATAAAGCACCCTTTTAAACTTCGGTTCACCGTGCACATATTTTGTTCCTCCACAGCATAACTATTTTCAAACTTTTGCAACTTTTTTACAAACATTTCCAACTGTATGCGGAAAATTACATTCGCCCAAAAAATTCAAACATGTTCACATCTTTTTGGCAACAGGAAAAACTTTTTGGGACCTTAAGAACGGTTTGCAACTTGTTTGGTGATGTTTTACAATTCCTGACGAAACCCCAAAATTGCTGTTTTCATCAACTTTAGCAACTCCGTGAGATACGGGGCTCAGAGATCGTTGGAAGATCAACAAGTTCATCCAGTGGTTAAGGAGCACAAAATCACTGGTAATCTGGCATACAAGGCATTTGCCTGGTGGTCTGATCCACCTGTGGGGCTGGTGACATTTATATATTGGTCTGGGCATTAAGGACCACTGTGCAGTGCCCGCTGAAGCACTGACAGCAGCCCACTTATTCATTTTTTTCATTGCTTATACCGCATTTGCTCGATCAAATCGCTTAAACCCCCCCATGTGCTCATGCACCTTTCAGAGCTGAGTTTAGTGTGTGGAAGAAGTTGTGAGAGAAATGTCTGACAAAAATGGACAAACAAAAGCGAAAAGGTGGAGCTTAAAACCTTAAAGAAAAGGGAAAAAAATGGAATTGGATGCATCTTAATGCAGTAATATAACTGACCTGTTAGTTTCCGGGGAAGCCCCAACAACACTAGTGGTGACTGATAAGACATACAGCACAGGAAGTCACAACAGGTGGCTGTTGCAAGTACCAGCTCTGCAGAAATGCAGGAGGAGAGACAGTCACAGCCAACCAGAAGGAGGAACGTGTAATTGAAGTGGTAAGACAAAAGAGGGAGGGATTAATTACATAATCATCATGAGAGAGGTGCAAGGATGGAGGATTAAATGGTAAATGTATTACTACTTTGAGCTTGAGATATTGCTACTAGCTAAACATAACATGTAGCTGTTTATTGTCATATGCTGCAGACACTGCAGTGAGACTAAGATGTCCTACTCTCCATGGACCTTATCACAAATACTGACATCTTTGACACACAAAAAGCAGTATGGGATTGTATAGGGGCATTGGAAGTTGATTTGTGCTTGTTTATTAAGGATATTTCATTTTCAGATATTATTTATAATTTTTTAGGTGTTTCCAGCAGACAAGAAGACTGATTGTTGCAGATGGGCTAGAGAGAGATAAGACAAGAAAAAATTAATAAATCAGTGTTGTGTGGTAACCTCAAAAATATGCATCGTGGTGCCCCCCGAGGCAGACATGTTTTCTCGCTCCTTTCTCAAATGCCAGCTTTTTCTTCTTTTTTGCGCGTTTGCTGCTCTTTCTGCAGTGCATAAATGTCACGCACTGCTAACACAACCAACAGGCATTGCTGGACATGGCCAAGACAAGAAGCATTACGGAATTAACACTAGAAGTCCCAGAGAGGGGCCATTTGGCCTTTTTGGGGACCATCAAGTGGCCACAAGAGGGCTAATGTCTGGGACTTCTAGTGTTAACTGGCTTTATACCACCCGAACTACAATGCATTGTCCACTCCCACGGAGATCACCACCACCGCCAGGAAAGCCCCGAAGTACCGAACCCACGTAAGCATGCTGATCCCAAGAGGGCGCTTCGGAAACGGCGTCACAAGCGAGGCAAGGGGGGAGAGGCTCCATGCTAGCTAAGAGCTTGCACTAGCCACCTACCGCTATCTAGCCTCCTGCTAGCCAACGTACAGTCTCTAGAAAACAAACTGGAAAAGCTAAGAGTAAGGATTGAAGATCATCGAGAGATAAGAGAGTGCTGCGCTCTAATTTTCTGTGAAACCTGGCTCAAAGACGAAGTCTCTGAGTGCTCCGTTCAGCACAGACCAACTCCATACATCGGGCAGACCGGACATCAGCCACAGGTAAGATGGGGGGGGGGGTGTTATAAACATCTCGTAGTGTGGCGATGTACAGACTGCTTACAAGCACTGTTCGCCTGATGTGAATTTTTAACTGCTCAAATGCCATCCCTATTATTTGCAGAGGGAATTCACCGCTGTGTTTTTGGAGTCTGTTTACATTCCCCCACAAGGCAACTACACAGCAGCACTCCACAAACTCCATGACATCATCAGCACATTACGTCACGTCCCATCCAGATGCTGTTTTTATTGTTTCTGGTGACTTTAACCAGTGCAATTTACGGACTGTACTTCCCAAATATTACCAGCATGTGGACATTCCCATCCATGATAAGAAGACACTGGACCATGTTTACACCAACATACATGGCGCATACAGAGCAGCACCCCGCCCCCACTTCGGACAGTCAGATCACGTCTCCCTGTTTATGTACCCAGCCTACAGACAAAGACTGAAACCAACAAACTCTGTTATTAAACAAATTAAAAGCTGGACTCCAGAGGCTGAGAGCACCCTGCAATACTGTTTTGCGTGTACGGACAGGGATGTGTTTAAAGCTGCAGCCACCCAGAAGGACTCTTCTGTAAACATAGAGGACTATGCTGAACATGTGACTGGGTACATTAGTACTTGTGTTGATGCCATCGTACCCACCATACAAGTCAGGAAGTTCCCCAACCAGAAGCCCTGGATAAACAGTCAGGTACGTCAGATGCTGCGTGCTCGCTCTCTTGTATTTAAATCAGGCAATGAGGTCGAGTAAAAAGCTTAAAAATATGGACTGAGGAAGGCTATAACAACAGCCAAGAGGCAGTACAGAGAAAAGCTGGACAGCTTCTACTCCACTCCTGACCTGGGAGGAGTCAGGAGTGGACTCCACATCATCCTCGGATGCATCATCCGGGGATGATGTGGCAAGGCCTGCAGCACATCACAGACTACAAGAGAACCACCAGCAACACCACTAGCTCCACAGACAGCCTGCCAGGTGATCTGAATATCTTTTACACCTGCTTGAGACCTCCAGCTACAGTGCAGATAGGAGACACCCCCCCACACCACCACCACCCCGTCCCTCCACTAAAATTCTCATCAGGCCAGGTAAACAAAGCACTAAAGAATATCAACCCCCGCAAGACAGTACAACCAGACAACATTCCTGGGTAGGCTCTCAGAGCATGTGCTGCTGAGCTGACTGATGTTCTCACATCCATCTTTAACCTCTCCCTCAACCAGAACATAGTCCCCTCCCGCTTCAAAACCACAACCATCGTCCCCCTCCCTAAAAAGAGCCCACCGACCTGCCTGAATGATTACAGGCTGGTAGCACTCACTCCTTTCATCATGAAGTGCTTCAAGAGAATGGTGCTAGCCCTCATTCAGGATAGCATACCGGATACCCTTGACCCCCTGCAATACGCCTACCAGCCCAACAGGTCCACTTCAGATGCCATTGCTGCTGCACTCCAATGTTCTCTCTCCCATCTGGAAGATAAAAAGTATTATATCAGGATGCTCTTTGTCAACTACAGTTCCGCCTTCAACACGGTCATCCCCCACAAACTCACCTACAAACTGTCTTTACTTAGCCTGCACCTCACCCTCTGTGACTGGCTACTGGACTTAAAAAAAAAAAAAAAAAAGCTCTGGACACAGCTTTGCAAATAGGAATTCACACACTAGATGCTAAATTTACACATTGCTCATTTGCACACTGTACATAGCCTCATCCCGTCTCACGTCATCTCTGCTGCTAAATTATCATTGTACAGTCTACAGGGTATTTTCAGTGCACATGGCTGTACACAGAGAAATTCTCACACTTGGTGTTAATTTGTACATTGCACAGGTTCATAAGAGATAAGGACCTGTACTTATATAACACTTTTTCTAGTCTCAAAGACCACTCAAAGTGCTTCACTACTACTAGCCCTCTATTCTAAGGGCCTATAGGAGACATATATCTAGGGACAATTTAGAACAACCAATTAACCTAACATGCATGTCTTTGGATTATGGGAGGAAACCGGACCCCCCAGAGTAAACCCATGCAGCACAGGGAGAACATGCAAACTCCACACAGAAAGATTCCTACCCCTGCCAGCCTGGAGATTTGAACCTGGAAGAGTCTGAGCTGGTGGAACACCGTGCTAAGACTCATGAAAGAGCCCCCCCCCCCCCGCCCCCCGTTTAAGGGGTGGATGTCAGACACCCCAAGGTAATGCCCAAAAGAAAAATAAAGGCCCCTCCCCCCCAACTAAGGGACATACAGTAACAATAACCCAGGGTGGTTGGTGGGGGAAACAGGGTCGGAGGGAGGGAAACAAAAAAAACCCCACCTCAGGGCCCAAATCAGAAAAAAAATAAAATACAGAATTAGGCCCCCCAGCCCAAGGAGCTAGAAAGTTCAGAGGGCCGACCAAAGTCCCAGGCCTGGCGGGCGATGAGGTGGTCTGGGCCGAGTGGCCTGACAGAGAGCATTGGCCACCCAACCCAACAGCTCAGTTTGTCAGCCACCTGAATAGAAGGGGTGGCTCGGGAGGCAACTCCTCCACTGGGAGACCCAGCGACAGGAAGGAGAGCCGAGGAGGGGGCCCCACAATGGTGTCTGGCAGAGGAGGAAGGGAGCCCATGATGGCGTCTGGCAGAGGAGGAGGGGAAACCACAATGGCGTCTGGCAGAGGGGCAAGGGGTACCATGACGGCATCTGGATGAGGAGGAAGGGGGGCCACAATACCCTTAGTCTGGCAAGCAGCACCCTCAGTGGTCCCGGATTGGAACAAAGTTGGACCCGCAGTGGCTCCGGGCTGGAGAAATGCAGCACCCGTGGTCACTCCAGGCTGGAGCAATGCAGCACCCTTGGTGGCTCAAGGCAGGAGTGGAGCTGCACCCTCGGTGGCTCCAGGAAGGAGTGGAGCTGCACTGTCGGTGGCTCCAGGCAGGAGCGGAGCTGCACCCTTGGTGGGCTTGGGCTGGGCCAATGCTGCACCCTTGGTGGGCCTGGGCTGGACCAATGCTGCACCCACGGTACACCCTGAGCTTGGTCTTAGCGCCCATGGCGGGCCCATACCAGAGTGCAGCACCCACATCGGGTTGAAGCTGGGGCATAGCACCCACGATGGTCCCCGACCAGGACACAGCACCCACGGAGACTGGGACTGAGGAGGAGGAACCCAGACAGTGGCCTTGGGGAGAGAGGAAGCTGCACCCATGGAGTTCACAGGCTTTGACAGAGCCTCTGCAGCAGACATGATGGTGGATGCAGTCTCGTTCCCCCCAGGCAAAGTGGCCCACACTGGTGGCTCGTCCGGCTTGGCAGCTGGGGGTCGGTTCACCGCTGGTACTGGAATTAGGTTCTCCAGGACCTCAGGCTCATCCTGCATCCAGTGGCTCAATTCTGGGGCCGATGGACACTCAGGGGTAAAAGAAGGAGACCCGCAGAGGGCTGGTGAGCAATTGGTGGCTGCAGCATGTGGTGAGAGCTACGAGGACTGCATACCCTGAGCCTCATTATCGGGGATCAGGCAAGGCATACTGTATCATCATAAACTGAATGGGAATGAAATGACACTTGCCTGTTTTCCCAGTCTTCGGTGTTGCCTGCTGAAGCAGGTGTAGTGTCCTTCCTCTCCGTGGCTGTGATGGCAATGGGCCCCTCAGAGGATTGTGGAGGAGCCATCCCTGCTGACACGGAGACGGACTGAGCCGGGGAAAAAACAGATAAGCTCTTGGCAGCGGGAGGGAATGACGAAGTAGAACAAAAAACAGCAGCTACAGCACAAGGACAGGCTGATGATCAAGCCGGGAAAGAGAGAGGAGAGGGCTTTACTGCCGAGGGGGGCTGCTGTTTTATCTGACCAAACCATGACACTAAAGAAAAGGATAAAACAGATTCAATAAAACCCCAATAAAACATTGTCATTATGGTTCCATCAATTTGGAAGCGTGCAAGTTTCCTTAAACAATGCAAATGTTGCTGACCCTTTTTGCACACCCTTTTACAGTTCTCTTCAAAGTTTAAAGTACTATCAATAATCGTCCCAAGATATTTGTAGGATTGTACACATTCAGTGGTCTGGCCTTTTAGTACAGTGACTTTGTGCCTGGTAGTTTTCCTCCTAAAGTCAGTAATCATATCTTTAGTTTTTGCCGTATTCAGCTGCAGGTAGGAATCCTCACACCAGTGAACAAAATCATCAACTACTGGGCTGTGGCCACTCTCACCATCCTGGAGGAGACTGACAATAACTGAATCATCAGCATACTTTATAATGTGTCTGTTGTCATGTCTGCTCCGACACATGTTTGTGTACAGGATGAAGAGTAGTGGTGGCAACACACACCCCTGAGGAGAGCCAGTAGAAGAACACTTTTGGTCAGAAAATGTATCATTGACCCTTACTCTCTGTGTCCTGTTGGTTAAAAAATCCAGAATCCAACCCACCAGATTATTGCTCAAATCAAATTGTTGCAGGAGCCTTTCAACTAAAATATGAGGTTGGATTGTGTTAAAGGCGAAAGAAAAGTCCACAAATAAAAGCCTGGCGTGTGTCCCGTTAAAATCCAGATGTTTAAAAAACATGTTAAACAGAGTGACAGTGGCATCCTCCACTCCTCTGTGAGGCCTATAGGCAAACTGCAGAGGATCCAATGCATGCTCAGTTTGCTTTAGGACCTCAAATCTGACCAGTTTTTTCAAAAATTTTCATTAAAATATACAGAGGATTTATCCAGGACTTCGTGGACTGGTGCCATCGGAACTGCTTCCAGATCAACGTGAGGAAAACTAAGGAGCTGGTGGTGGACTGCTGCAGGCAAGGACAACCCCTCACAGCACCAGTAAACATTCAGGGAACAGACATTGAGATGGTGACATCCTACAAGTACCTGGGTGTTCATCTGAACTAGACTGGTCACACAATACCGATGCACTCTACAAGAAGGGACAGCACAGGCTGTTCCTACTGAGGAGGCTCAGGTCTTTTGGTGTACAAGGGGTGCTCTTGAAGACATTCTACGACACGGTAGTGGCATCAGCCATCACTTTTGGAGTGGTCTGCTGGGGCAATGACATTACAGCAGCCGATAGGAAGAGACTGAGCAAACTAATCAAGAAAGCTAGCTCTGTCCTGGGGAAACGCCTTGACCCAGTGGAGGAGATAGGAGAGAGAAGGATGGTGGCTAAACTGTCATCTCTGCTGGATTCCGAGTCCCACCCTATGCAGGACATACTGAACGCACTGAGGAGCTCATTTAGCAGTAGACTACATCATCCTAGGTGCACAACCAAGAGGTTTCGCAGGTCCTTCCTACCTACGACTGTCAGACTGTATAACCTAAGCAGGGCTGCTTGCAGAGATAGCAAAAAAAATGTGACGACCTAATAGTATTGAATGCAAAAGACGCAACAGACTTACACAAATGGTCCCCTCCAGTATACAACTAGGACAATATCAGTCGCTACAGAGGATGACAATATGTATGGGTACATATTCATACCATGTAGGGTAACTAAATAGATGGTTATGCTGTTTATTACATCCAGCTACAATCCTCCGCACTGTGTATATATAGTTATATATTTATGTGTACATACTGTATGTATATTCACTGCTCTTATTTTCTTATCTTCTAAATTATTGCTCTGAGTGTTGCTGTCCCTGTGCTGTTGCAATCCTGGAATTTCCCCATTGTGGGACTAATAAAGGCTTATCTTATCTTCTTATCTTATGACTAGAACATTGTTACTCAGCATTTTGAAGGAGGTTTGTCCTATTTAAACCTCCGACATTTAGCTTGGTGTGCTACTGACTGTTGAAGTGAGAGTGAACACCATGGTGAGATGGAAAGAGCTGTCTGAGGCCTTCAGAAAGAAGACTGTAGTAGCTTATGAGTCTGGTAAGGGATTTAAAAAGATCTCAAAAGAATTTGAAATCAGCCATTCCACTGTCTGCAAAATAGTCTATGAGTGGAGGAAATACAAAACACCTGCTCACAATCCCAGCTCTGGCCTTCAAGGCACGTTCACTCCGAGAGCAGACCACAAAATGCTAAAAGAAGTCTCCAAAAACCCTAAAATGTCATCATGGGACCTACAGATGAAAATGATGAAAAGGTTTATTGTCAATACTACCATACGTGCAATACATACAGGAGAATTGAAATCTGACTTGACATTGGGCGCGCTCTATAAGTGCATCCCATAGCCGCGGCAGCCTGAAGGCGCCAGTCAAACAGGAGGGTAAAGAGGGCAAGGGTCAGGGTCAGGGAAAACACAACAGGCAGAGAGAAAAAAACATAGTTATCAGAATAACACTCGTATAAGCTCATATAAGCTCAAATGAGCCAAATTATGATTACAGAGAAAAAAAAACCCTCTATGCACAATTAGCAGACAATAGATCACACATTACAAAGAGTTGAGAGAGACAGTATGTGTGTATTTGTGTCAGTGTACATGTATCAGTCATGTAATGTTGTATGCAGTGTGTAGTGTAGGTGTGTCATTGCTAGTGAACAGCAGAGGGCACCCTCTGGCAATGGATAGATATTATTCAGTCATGTGTTCTATAGTCCAGACACATGGCAACGCTGTCCTTGGAGCTCGGTCTGCTGAAACAACAGCAATTGTCGATTGTTTGGGTTAGCCACTTCTTCAGCCTTATCTTCATCGAGGAGGAATGTAAACAGGGCACCAAAAAAACAAGGTCAAATCTGCACAGTGCACTCAGAGAATAGAATTTTCCTCTCTCATGCGATTCTGTGCTTCATAATTTCCATACAGGCTTAAAATAACATTTTCTGGAGAGCACAAGCGACTTCAAGATGTATTCCACCATCTGAATCAATTACCATTCAGTTCACCATGCCGCCTCGTGCACTCCCCAACTGGTCGAATTGGTGAAGGAGCTTGCCTGGGTCCGCATTTTGAACAGCTCTCCACCTTCCTCAATTTCTGAAACATCAGGAAACTCCAGAGCCAAAAATAGAAGTCCTGTGATCATAGCCAATAGATGTCTTCTGCATCTCCAGTCGAATCATACAGACACATGAGTTCCAATGTTCATGAGTCTTCCCCTTGGGTTCCCCCTGACCCGATCTTCTTCTTCTTTTAAAGTGGTGACAATCGCATATAAGCCACTTTTCCAGATTCATAATTTCCGTTTGGATTAAGATTCAGCCAGAAGAAGAGCGAAAAACACAGACATTGCAAGCAGGGAATAGTATCGGGGAAGAGAAGAGGAGAGGAGAGAAAAAGCGTCTGCTCTCTCTGAAAGCGAAGTGAAGGGGGCTCTTGCTACTGTTGATGTGAAAGTGCATGCCTCAACAATAAGAAAGAGACTGCACAAGTTTAACTTGCATGGGAGGCGTTAAAGGAGGAAACCATTGCTTTTAAAGAGAAACATGAAGGCCAGACTGTAGTTTGCTGGAGACTGTAGACAAAGACCAGGACTTCTGGAATAATGTTCTTTGGACAGATGAGTCTAAAAATGAATTATTTGGACACCAGAACAAAGGACGTGTGTGACGTAAACCAAATACAGCATTCCAGGAAAAGAACCCTCATACCAACTGTGAAGCATGGAGATGGAAGTGTTATGGCTTGGTGATGCTTTGCTGCACCAGGACCTGGCCAACTCACCATCACAGAATCCACCATGAATTCTACCGTGTATCAGAGGGTGCTTGAGGCCCATGTGAGACAATCTGTAAAAAAAAAAAAAAAAAAAAAAAAAAAAATTAAGCTGAAGTGGAACTGGATCCTGCAACATGACAATGACCCAAAACATACCAGTAAATCCACCAAGAAATGGCTATTGAGAGTCCTGGAAGTGCCGAGTCAAAGCCCAGATCTTAATCCCATTAAGATGCTGTGGGGTTACTTGAAACGGGCTGTACATGCAAGGATCCCCTCAAAGATGTCACAGCTTAAAGAATTCTGCATTGAGGAGTGGGGCAAACTTTCCTCAGACTGATGTCAGAGACTGGTAGATGGCTACAAGAAGAGTCTCACTGAAGTTATTTCAGCCAAAGGGGGTAACACTAGCTACTAGAAGGTAGGGTGTCATAACTTTTTAATGTTAGAATATGCATTTTTTGAAATCTTTTGTTTTATGAGTTAAACACGATTATGGGTGGAAGGAGCAAGTTGGCTCTTAACGTAATATATTTGATTTCTAAAAATTTTAATTATTGTCACCTAATAATAATTGTAATTAATGTCACCTCTCTGGTGAGGAAGGAGCCTGAGCTGGTGCATGAGGTTGAGAGATACCAGCTAGATATAGTCAGCCTCACCTCAACACACAACTCTGGTTCCGGAACCAGTCTGCTGGAGAGGGGCTTGAACTTGGCCTACTCTGGAGTTTCCCCAGGCGAGAGGCGACGAGCAGGGGTGGGTATTCTTGTATCCCCCACCTTGCTGCCTCTATATTGGAGTTTTCCCCTGTGGATGAAAGGGTTGTTTCCCTGTGCCTTTGGTTTGGGAAACAGGTCCTGACCATCATTTGTGTCTATGCACCAAATAACAGTTCAGAGTACGAACCCTTTTTGGAGTGTCTGACTGGGGTGCAGGAGAGTGCTCCTCTTATAGACTCCATTGTCCTACTGGGGGACTTCATTGCACATGTAGGCAATGACAGCTAAACCTGGAGGGGGTGATTGGGAGGAACGGCCTGCCCAATCTGAACCCAAGTAATGTTCATTTATTGGACTTCTGTGCTAACTACAGTTTGTCCATAACAAACACCATGTTCAAGCAAAAGGGTGTCCATATGTGCACCTGGCACCAGGACATCCTAGATTGCAGGTCGATGATTGATTTTGTTATCGTGTCATCAGACTTGCGACCGTATGTCTTGGACACTCGGTTAAAGAGAGGTGCAGAGCTGTCAACTGATCACCACCTGGTGGGGAGTTGGATTCGATGGCAGGGGAGGATGCCATTCAGACCTGGTAGGGTCTGAATGGCATCCATGAGACGTTCCCAGGGTGTGCTGGGAACGTCTGGATGAGGCCCCTGTCGGGGAGGTCTTCAACTCCCACCTCCAGAAGAACTTCAACCACATTCGGAGGGAGTCTGGAGACATGGAGTCTTAATGGGCCATGTTCTCCACCTCCATTGTTGAAGCGGCTGTCCAGAGCTGCTGCTGCAAGGTCGTCGGGGAATCTCGTGGTGGCAACCCCACCACTTGGTGGACTGTTGTCCACCAAGTTGTAGACAACAGTGGTGAGGGGTGCCATTAAGCTGAAGAAGGAGTGCATTCTCTCTTCCGCCCTCCCAAGAGAGTAGACGCTTTTTTCTTCTCTCCTGCTCTGACTTTTTCCTCCCCTCCTAACTACTGGATCCCGGCTTGCTGCTGTCTGTCTGCGTCTAACTGCGATCGCCGAAAAGAAATTATGGAGTTAATAAGCTGGGCTTGGAACACAATTGACACTATTTTTTCAACAAGGAAAAGTGCTCCGGGGGAAGCTGTCTGCCCCGCTGGAACGGCTCCAGCGGGCTATTTACGTGACACAGGTAATTGGAAAATTCTGTGTCTCACTAATCTCTCTATCGAAAATATTGAAGATTTGTTTATCTTTGTAATATTGGTGATCGGGATTTTTCTGATTGGGACTGGAATTGTCCTGGTTTACTGCAAATTGCTGAAGATGGATTCAACCTATCAAAATGCTGACCAGGCGAGGTGCATCCATCAAATTGAAAAACTGGAGAAGACCCTGATAGCGACTACTGGAGAACTGTCTCGTAAGGTGGATTACATCATGATTTCGCTTAGGTCTTTCCACGACGGATTTAAAGCCCCGCAATGAAGGACTAAGTACTGAATCTACAGAAGAAATATAAGCCTTCTCTGTGATCAGTCCTATTTGGCTCATTCCCCATGAAAATTCCTCCTGGCTGTCTGCAAACTGTGTTTTCAAAATCATCGAGCACAAGGCCTTGGACAGCCAGCTGCACTGCGCCAGATAAGGACTGGGCGCCAGCCAGACAAAACATCTTCTGCCAAGTGTCCTTGGGTCTCTCTTATTATCATTAACACTGCTCAACACCGCACACACACTGATCCATGAACTGAATAAAGATATACACTGCTCTCTTGTGTCTCGTGAATCCTGTGTAGCGAATGTATGTGCAATGAGAGCTTTTTTTTTCCCTTGAACTCTTAATATTGATTAATTATGTAACCAGTATTTTGAATAAATTATTTTTTTGCTCCTTCCTATTGTATTATCCTTATGCTACCTGTACCCTCCTGCTGATAGGCGCGTTTCAGATGTGCCGCGGCACGGAAATGCAGGTTCATTACTGTGTCAAGTCAAATTCTCTCGTATGTTATCAGTGATCTGTTAATGTACTTGGCAATAAATCTTTTCTGATTCTGATTCTTTGATTCTGATTATCAAGCTTGGTTTGCTTGTGGGACTCCCGAAGCAGATGAGGTGTACCGGCAGGCGAAGCGGAGTACAGCTTGTGTGGTTGCTGAAGCAAAAACTCATTTATGGGAAGAGTTTGGTGAGGCCATGGAACAAGACTTTCGATCGGCCTCAAAGAGATTCTGGCAAACTGTATGGCGGCTCAGGAGGGGGAAGCATACTGTGTATGGTGAGGATAGGGCACTGCTGACTTCGACTTGGGATATTGTCGGGCGGTGGAAGGAACATTTTGAGGATCTCCTCAACCCCACTGACATGCCTTCCACAGAGGAAGCAGAGCTTGTGGATGAGGGGGACGACTTGCCTATCACAGGGGCTGGAGTCGCAAAGGTGGTTAAAAATCTCTTTGGTGGCAGGCCCAGGGGGTGGACAAGATTTGCCCTGAGTACCTCAACGCCCTGGATGTTGTAAGGTTTTCATGGTTGACACACCTGTGCAACATTGCGTGGAGGTCGGTGGCAGTGTTTTTGGCATGGCAAACCAGGGTGGTGTTTCCTCTCTTCAAAAAAGGGGAGCAGAGGGTGTGCTCCAACTCCAGAGGGATCACACTCCTTACCCTCCCTGGGAAAGTCTATGCCAAGGAACTGGAGAGGAAAGTCCAGCCATTGGTCAAACATCGGATTAAGGAGGAGCAATGTGGTTTTTGTTCTGCCCGTGATACATCGGACCAGCTCTTTACCCTCTTGAGAATCCTTTTGAGTTCATGGGAGTTTTCCCAACCAGTTTATATGTGTTTTTTGGATTGGAGAAGGCATTTGACCGTGTCGCTTGTGCTTTTTGTTTGGGGTGCTTTGGGAGTATGGGGTATCGACCTTGTTGTCACGAGCTATTCGGTCTCTGTATGACCGTTGTGAGAGTTTGGTTCGTATTGCCAACACTCGGTTGGACTCAATCCCAGTGAGAGATGGACTCTGCCAAGGCTGCCCTTTGTCACCGATCCTGTTCATAATTTTTATGGACAGGATTTCCAGGTGCAGCCAGGGAACAGAGGGTGTCATGCTTGGTGACCACAGGATCTCATCTCTGTTGTTTGGAGATGATCTTTTCCTGTTGGCTTCATCCAGCAATGACCTACAAGTCTTACTGGGACGGTTTGCCACTGAGTGTGAGGTGGATGGGATGAGAATTAGCACCTCCAAGTCTGAGTCCATGGTCCTCAGCCGGAAAAAGGTGGATTGTTCTCTCCGTGTTGGGGACAAGCTCCTGCCCCAAGTGGAGGAGTTTAAGAATCTTGCGGTCTTAATCGTCTCATAGTCATGAGCTTTGGGTAATGACCGAAAGAATGAGATTGCGGATACAAGCAGCTGAAATGGACCTCCTTTGTAGGATTGCAGGACTGGACTCACCCTCAGAGATAGGGTGAGGAGCTCAATCATCCGAGAGGTGCTCAGAGTAGAACTGCTGCTCCTCCACATTGAAAGGAGCCAGTTGAGGTGGTATGGGCATCTGATCAGGATGCCTCCTGGATGCCTCCCACTTGAGGTGTTTCAGGCATGTCCAACTTGGAGGAGACCCCAGGGCAGACCCAGGACTTGCTGGAGAGACTATGTCTCCCAGCTGGTCTGGGAACGCCTTGGTATCCTCTCTGAAGAGCAGGAGCAAGTGGCTGGGGAGAGGGAAGTCTGGACTTCTCTGCTTGAACTGCTGCCTCCGCGACCTGGACCTCCGGAAAAGCGGTAGAAGATGGATGGATAATTTTAATTAGTCAAATAGCAAAAATGAATAAAGTTAAAGTCATCACATGTGTTTTATTACATTGCCTCTTATGTCTTTGATTTTCAGTTCATGACCAATCTGAAATATTTTTACTAAGAAGCAAATGTTATTTTTGGAAAAATGTGAAATGTCCAGAGGAGAGTTGAGTTCTCTAGGAAAACGAACTTTATTACAGAAGAGGTAATTATGATGGTACAGAGGTGTTGTTGTTTGGGAGGATGAGTGCCAGAGAGAGGCTTTAAAATGGCCGTCCCTTACATTTATATTTTCAGCGTGATGAAATCACCAAATGGCCACATCATCATTCAGACTCTGACCAAACCTGTGGTTTGAAACAACACAGCAGATAGGTTAAATCAGGCCAGAATAGCAGTCATCAGGCTGTGGATCTACACTTAAATTTTCATTGATTCAAATAGCAGCTAATTTATTTCTGCAGATGGCAGTGATGGGTAATTTTCTCATTTTCAGACTTTTTTATGTTGTCTGTTTTTTTTTTGTTTTTTTTTTTTTTTTTGCTCTTCTCTGGCTCAGGAAATATTTAACCCCTTGCACTCCGGTCAATTTCCCTAAAAACGCCAAAAAATAACGTGCCCAAAGTAAATTGAAAGCTGTTCTTCAACCCTTTGCAGCATCTTCATGGGGTTGGTCTCATTTAAAAGAAAACACTTTGAATTTTTTGGCAAAATAGTCATAATCTCTCTAAGTGCTCCGGCCACTGAGTTACAGTCATCTAAACATAGTGAACTTGAAGAAAATAAATTTGGCCTGGGTGTTTTTTTGGATACAAATGCTTGCAAATAACACACAGCTTCAGATCCGGGCTGGAAAATGCAACAGAAATGTAGAACCAAGTGTTATCCAGCTGAGGTCGAAATTTTGTAACAATACCACAAAAAAATGAATATATTACACAACTTTTTCCTCAGGTAGTTCCCAGGCGTTTTGGAACTGTGCCAAATGGCACAGTTTGGAAAAACGTCTGTAACTTTTGAATGATTCAATGTAGAAGCTTCATTTTGGCCTCGAATGAAAGGTCACACTCAGGGCTGTGTCTCTGTGTGTGTGTGTGGGGGGGGGGGTTGTCCCCCCTCCCTTGCTACAGAGGAAAGACATCGCCCATTGCACCACGGTCCGTCATGCAGCGATGATGCACAGCTGTAATTTACCGATCGGTCAAAAGTCATTTTGATTACAATTTTCAGGGATAAAGAATAATTTAGCTTAGAACACCTTACCTCTTCACAGCAGAAGCGGAGCTGGCGAACTTCTTCCTCATTGTCAGACGAACGCGACGCTGGTCTTGCGACCCGATCGAAACATAATTCCATTATTGCGGTTTTGCGCTTCCATGATTGCGGTTTTTGGCGAACGATTTTTCAAAACAAATAACAGTAGTAATTAAAAATAGACTGGCAAATGCGTATGTGTCGCTCAGCCTTCGTCGTCGGCCTCCGTCGGTCTATGATGACCATAGAAGACAATCCTAATATCTATTCTGCTGGGACAAAAACAAAATAAGCACCGCCTGGCCGAACATGCCGATGCGCGAATGGCAGTCGCTGTCACAAAGGTTGCACTTGTGGATGGTCTCCGTGCTGCTGGGTCTGTGGGGTTCTTCCTGCGGGTCCTTTTTGTCATCTGCTGCAGCAGTCTGTCTTCACCCAGCCATAAAAAAAACAGCTCGCGAACTTCTCTGCTTCAATTGGCTCACTGCATTCACAGCGTTGGTAGGCGAATCCTTCTTGCTAGGTTTTCAGTCATTGGTTCTTCAAAGTTTCAGAAACCCAATTCAAGGCTCTTATTAGTCAAATGAGAGGTCAGTCAGATGAACTAATCTGTTTGCGGCTGTGTCTGCAGCTTTTATTTTCAGTGCGCGCTTGGACGCCATCACCATCTCCATCATGCGTCCCAGAGCACACGAGGGCGCTCTCGCGCGGCCTCGTGCGCTCTGGGACGCAGAAACTTGCCCGCCCGCGGTACAACGGAGTGCAAGAGGTTAACTTACTGATGTTTACTTTTTATTCAAATGATATGATTTCTAAGAAAAACCTGAAATTTTTGAGAATCAAGCCTCAAATGTCATGATCCGGGTCAATGTCAATGATTAAATTTTGAGGTTGCGTTGCTCTTGTGTCATTATTGTTTCTGGTTAGTGTGTTATTTTGACAGTGCTGCACAGCTCCCAGCTGTCAAACTGGCTCGCGGGATGCACAGCTGTCATTGATTGTAATTCTTTTCACCACTCATGTTCCACACCTGCTTCCTTTTTTGTTAACAGTATTTAAGGGCACGACAACCCGTTCTGTTTGTCATGTCCTTCTATGCCGTTGGATGTCCTCAACTGTACTTACTCTGAGTGTTTTGTGCTGCTGTCGAGCAGAATGGTGAGCTCCGTCCAGGTCAGTGTTTTCCCCTTTTTTTCCCGGCATCCCCAAGCTTCTGCCTGCCTATTGACGGGGAGCTCCCACTCTCCTCCAGTGCCTTAGCCATCTGTTATTTGTATGTATTGTGAGTTTTTTTTTTTCTATCTTTACTTTAAGAAATGTGCTAAACACACAGTGAGTGTTTGGTGTCCTTCCATAGCTCATAAAGGACAGTTAATGACAGAAGGACATGACCAGGGCATGGACACCAGGCTCTTTGTGTTCGCTGTTTTTATTTTTTTCTTCTTTCCCCTCTTTCTTTTTTTTTTCACTCCACATCTTGCCCTGGAGTTAATATATATATATATATATATATATATGTATATATATATTTATTTTTTTTTTACTCCACATCTTGCCCTGCAGCGCAGTGGTGGAGTGGTTAGCACTGCGGTAGCACAGCAACTCACCCTTGGCCAGGGGATCCTGGGATCGATCCCAGTCCCTGACCAACAGTGATCTGTGTGGAGTTTGTATGTTCTCCCCGTGTCTGCTTGGGTTTATTCCGGGATTTCTCCGGTTTCCTCCCAGATGCCCAAAACATGCAAGTTAGGTTAATTGGCATCAAAACTGGGGATTCTAAATTGTCCTTAGGTATGACTGTGAGAGTGAATGGTTGTCTGTCTCTCTGCGTTGGCCCTGTGATGGACTGGCGATCTGTCCAGGGTGTACCCTGCCTCTCGCCTGAACATGCTGGGATAGGCTCCAGCCGCCCCCCCCCCCCCCCGTGACCCAAAAAGGATTAAGCGGAAGAAGATGGGTGGATGGATGGATGGATGGCTCTTGCCCTGTAGTTTTGGCATGTCTGGCCACTTGGACTGCAGGAGAGTTAGGATGGACGAGGAGGAGCAATGGGGGGCTGGTCTTCTGGATGACATTGTGTTGGATGTTCTTTTAACCAACACTCCCGAGGAGGAGCTGCAGGTGTGGGATAGTGCAGCACAGGTGACTGAGGCATTCCCCAGCCTGTGGAGCTTTCCTGTCCTGACAGATCTCTTCACCTCTGTTCACCAAGCTCAACATCGGCTCCATGGGCTGTGGAAGGATTCCCTGCCAACTGAACCTGTGCCACGGGGGAGGCGGTGCCGGGGACAGAAATCTCATGCCCCATGCCATTAGCTAGCTGCAGGTTTGCCTCATCCCGCCAAACTGAGTCCCACAGCCTGCCAGATTTGGCATGCAGCCTTCGTGCTTTCTGACGGCCCCAGCACGGAGGAGCAGGAGAAGCACCAGCAAGTTTTGGCAGCGGAAATGGAGCTCCTCCTGAAATACAAACCATGCCTCCATCCGGAGGTCATTCTGCCACTAGAGGGAGGGTCATTGTACGAGGGGGAGATAGTTCCGCTAAGCCCGCGCTCCCAGACTCCAATGAATAATCATTTTCCATCTCCTCACCGGTGGATCTCCGCCGTTCTTCGGACAGCAGCTACAGACTCCATCGCTCCCCAGGAGATAAGGCAAGTGTTCTTTCATTCTTCCGTACATTACAATGAAATTCCGTGCCTTATCCCCGGCAGTGAGGCTCAGCCTCTGCAGCCCCATTGGGATGAATTCTCACTGCCTGCTGCTGGCACCAGTTTGTCACCCGTCCCTCCTGTGTTTCCTTCCATCATCCTCGAGGGTCAGCCAGTCCTAGGTCAGAGCCGTCTGACGACAGAGGAGCCTGCGGTCCTGGTGGACTCTATGCTTTTCCCACTGCGGCAAACTAGACAGGAGAGGGGTGGTTCCAGATCCCTGGAGCCTGAGCCGACAGAGGAGTGTCCCCTGGTTCCAGCTGCCTGGGAATTGGCTCCTCTGATGGGGCTACCTCCAACTGGAGCCACTACATCGGCAGGCCCCCTAGCGTTGATTGCCATGCCTTGAGGTCTGAAGGCTGCACCCGCCACCATGCCTGCTGCAGGGGTTGCCGCAGCGTAGTTGTTGGAGTCCTGGATTGCTGTGGAGCTTGAGTGCAGGCAAGCACTCAGTTCTGTTTTGACACCTACAGATCTATAGAAATCTTGTCTGGCTCAGTTGAAGATGCCCTTTGCTCCTGAGTTCTCCTCATCGGGCACCACTGCTGCCGGTGATCTTTCTCCGGTGATTTGTCCCTCGCCTTCTCCTGAGGTGGCTGGCTCAGGGGTGGATGCCCAGACGGAGAGAGCTGGGATGTCCCAGCCTGGATCACTGGAGTCCTGGGCGGCAGTGTAGTTCAAGCTCAGGCAAGTTCTCTTTTTTGTTTTCACTTTATCAGTTCTAGAGAGATCTTGCCTGGCTCTTTGTGGGGAGGGCTTAGTGCAGCCATCAGCTGCACCTGAGCTCTCCTCGCCGGGTTCCACTGCTGCCAATCACTCTGACCCGGTGTGTGTTTGTGCTCTGAGTCTTTTCTCGAGGTCACCATGGGTCCTCCATCATTGCCAGAGGTCTCCGGGTGTCCTACCTCTTTGTCCTGGGTGGCCGTGGGTCCTTTGTCCCTGCCCGAGGCCACTGTTGGTGCAACATCCCCGTCTGACGCCGCCGTGGGTGTGACGCCCCCGTCTAAGGCCACCGCGGGTGCTACGTCCGATTCCGGGGCCTCAGCGGGTGCTGTGTGATTTCTTATATTTTTGCATATTTCTTACAGCTAAATGTTTCAGATCATCAAAAAATGATATTATAGACAACCTGAGTAAATATAAAATGCAGTTTTCATTTATTGAGTAGTTTAATTTATTAAGGGTAAAAGCTATCAAAACCTAGCTGCTAACAATCACCTTTGTAACACTACAAAACTTGGCATTCTTTGTGTTGTTGCTAAGTAGGCACTGAGAGGAAGAGAGGAAGAGACCAACTGCCATGCAGCTAACAATAGTTTGTGTGCAGCATAGCATTAGCCTTTTACCTTTCAATATCATAATAGTGCTTTGAAAATGATACATTTTCAAAGTTAAAAAAAAAAAAAAAACACACCAAGTGTCATTGCCTTTGTTGGGTAAAAAAGCTTTTTTTTTTATTCAAAAAATGACACTTCTACATTATGTAGATTCATTACACACAGAGTGATATATTTCAAGTGTTTATTTCTATTAATTTTGATGATTAGGGCTTATAGCTCATGCAAACCCCAAATTCAGTGTCTAAAAAAATTAGAATATTACATAAAATTCATCAAAAAAAATAACCAAATGTTTGCCAACTAAAAAGTATGTCCACCTACACACACTGGTCTGGGTTCCTGTTTCAAGAATTACTGCATCATTGTGGCTTGGAATGAAGGTGATAAGCCTGTGTTACTGCTGAGGTGGTATAATAATTAGGTATTATTGTCATAATGATAAAATGGTCAGCTCACATGTAGGTGCCACACCAGAGAAAACACATGACACAGAGAAACTAAGTTTAAACAATTTATTCATCCAAAAACCAGCAGAGTTAGGAGAAAATATGTCACTCGCAAGAGGAAGACTCAGCCTGTGGAGAGGAGACGAGAGCTGGTTAATAGGAGGAGAAATATCAGGGAAAGTGGGAAACAAATTGTCACTTACAGGAGTTGAGCAAAAAGCCCGGCAGAAAACTGCAGAAGAACTAAACGAACCAGAGGGATGAGGCTGGAAGGTAGTAGGATTGGAGAGGAGCTGGGGATGAAGTTTGACCAGGTGGAAACAGGTGGCTGAGGCGGAGATGAGGATGATGAGGCAGGTGAGCACACAACAATCCCAGGAGATGCACCAAACAGATTACAGCAACCTGAAGGGAGAGAGAAAAGGAGAGGAATTAATTTTCACTTCCTCGGTTTTAAATGCTGAGGCACTTGCTAGTTGTAGGCAGTATACCCAACGAGCCAGCGCTGAAGCGTTCTCTTGATGTTCCTTTAATGCGCTGGCAAGGCAGAAGCAGCAGGTGCATCCAATCATGCAGATGTAGTGACTACCTGCGGAATCAGGGAATGAGAAAGGGGGAGGTGCGCACTCACCTGAACATGACAGTGCCTCCCCCCCAAAGGGGCTCCTCCTGGCGGTCCACTGGGCTTATTAGGATGGGGTTAGTGAAAGGCCCGAACAATCCCTTTCTTATGGAAATGGGACCTGGGGATCCACGACCTTTCTTGGGGACCGTAGCCTCCCAGTGGACTAGATATTGGAGGCCTCAGCCCCGACAGCGAACGTCCACAATTCTCTGGACAGTGTAGATATTTTGGCCGTCGAGGATCTGAGGAGGACGAGGCGGCTTGGGGGGGTACAAAGTGGACTTGCGGAGAGGGGTTTGATTTGTGAAATGTGGAATGGCAGGTGGATGCGGAGAGTCCATGGGAGCTGCAGGCGGACCGTGACGTTGTTGACTATCTTGGAGATGGGGAATAGACCCAAGAAGCGAGGTGATAATTTCTTAGATTCCGTCTTCAGAGGTACCTGGTCCGCCGATAGCCAAACGCACTGCCTGACAACATATTCAGGAGCTGGGGTCCGCTTCCGGTCCACGTACTGGGGGTTACGCTCTGTAGAGTGGAGGAGGGCGGCTCGGGTGGCTCTCCAGACCCAGCGGCAAGTAAGTCCCATGTAAGCATGTGTAAGTCACATGTAAGCAGAAACTGACAAGTTGTGGGCTCATTCCACCCCGGTCAGATGGGTGCTCCATGTAGAGGGATTTTCAGATGCTACACATCTGAGGGTGGCCTCCAGGGACTGGTTGGTATGCTCAGCCTGTCCGTTACTCTATGGGTGGTAACCTGAAGTGAGACTGACCGGAGTTCCCAGTGATCAGCAGAAGGATTTCCATACCTGTGACATAAATTGTGGGCCCCGTTCAGACACAATGTCCAGAGGAATTCCATGTAGACGAATGACGTGAGTGGTTATGAGGTCGGCAGTTTCAGAGGCGGAGGGTAACTTGGGGAGGCATTGTTACGTATGGCTCTGGCGAGCCATAAATGAGAGCCAAGGGCCGACCAGTGAGTTTGCGTTGTTTATTGCAATAAAGGGAAAGGAACAAAGGAACAGGGCCTCGTGGGGCCAAAACACAAACGATCATACAAGGGTGTACACTTACACACAATGCTGAATGACGGAAGGGTGGCTGGCGCCGGACAAAGGGGTTCCAGCCTTACCCACGCCGGAGAAGAGCGTGGATAATAGGGTGAGGTCACAGCCCCGAATAATCAGGACTGCTCCCTTTTATAGTAGTTGACAGCGCCTCAGCTGATGAGAGGTAATTGGCCTCCAGCCGTCCCATAGAGCTTGGCAGCTGGAGGCCCGCTGAGACGGTGTCAAAGTAAGAGTCGGCCTGAGGAGGAATATGCCAAAAACATGCAGGTTAGGTTAATTGGAGACTCTAAGGTGGTCCTAGGTGTGAATGTGTGTGTGAATGGTTAAGGGATAGCGCCATATCGTGGCTGCTTCATCCATCCAGGTGGTGGATGACCCTCAATTTCCCCTCTGGGGATCAATAAAGTATACTAAATCTAAAAAAAAAAAAAAAATGGTCTGAGCACGGATAACAACGGCGTCTCAGCCCATGTGACAGGCGTAACAGATGAATCGCCTTGGGGAAGCGGTCAACAATTGTGAGTATGATGGTTTTACCTTGTGAAGAGGGAAGTCCTGTGACAAAATCCAACGCAATGGGGGACCAAGGTCGACTGGGAATAGGTAAGGGGTGAAGCAGGCCAGCAGGAGGTGAGGAGTTGGATTTATTGCGAGCGCATATCTGGCATACTTTCAAGTAGTCCTAGATGTCCCTCCACAGGGTGGGACATCAGAACACTCGTCGGATAAGGTTTATAGTCTGGTACACCCCAGGATGACAGCCGAAGTGGCTGGAGTGGCCCCACTGGATGACGTCGCTGCAGTGGGCAGCTGGAACAAACAGGCGATCCCTAGGCCCCCCCGCTGGTTTGGGCCCCGTGGACTGGGCCTGCTGGACCCTCTGCTCAATCTCCCAGGTAAGGGTTCTGAGAATGCACGGAGGCGGCACAATAGGCTGGGAGAGGGAAGAGAGGTATTGAGAGTTTGGGCTAAATTGGTGGGAGAGAGCATCCGGTTTGACATTCGGGGAGCAAGACCTGTAGGTGATGGTAAAACTGAGCCTAAGAAAAAATAAGGCCCAGCGGGCCTGCCTAGCGTTGAGTCTGCGGGCTGACCGTAGATGGTCGGTCCACACAGTGATGGGATGTATCGCTCCCTCCAGCCAGTGTCTCCACTCCTCCAGGGCCAGCTTAATGGCCAGCAGCTCTCTGTCTCCTATGTCATAATTCCTCTTGGTTGGGGTGAGTCGCCGAGAGAAATACGTGCATGGGTAGAACTTCTGGTCGGAGGCCGAGCGTTGTGAGACGACAGCGCCCACCCCGGAAGTGTCCACCTCCAGGGTGAACTGGAGCTGAGGGTCAACCTTGGCCAAGATAGGGGTATTAGAAAACAAATCTTTTAATTTGGAAAAGGCCTGTTCGGCTGTTCGGACCAATGAAAAGGATCCTTCACAGAGGTCAGCTGTGTGAGAGGCTGTGCTTCCCCACTGTAGTTCCTCATGAACCTGTGATAGAAGTTTGCAAACCCCCAAGAAGCGTTGAAGCTCCTTGTGGGAATGGGGCGTAGCCCAATCCAGCACAGCCTTCATCTTGGCGGGATCCGCCCTCAACTACCCTTCAGCCACAATGAACCCCAGGAAGGAAGTGGAGAGGGGGTGGAAAACTTGCACTCCTCAGGCTTTACAAAAAGCTGATTTTCCAGGAGTCATTGTACCACGGCCCTGACATGATCTGTGTGTTCCTCTGGTGTGTGGGAAAAAATCAAAATGTCGTCTAAGTAAACAAAAACAAATTGATTCACCATATCGTGGAGGACATCATTAATGAGGCGTTGGAAGACGGCGGTTGTGTTTTTGAGCCCAATTGCAAATTGGTGAGCCGAATTGCCCCAAGTGTGTTTTAAATGACATCTTTCATTTGTCTCCTTCGCGAAGACGGACCAGGTGGTATACGTTACGCAGGTCCAGTTTGGAAAACACCAGCGCGCACTGAAGGAGCCCGAAAGCAGACTTAATTAGGGGCAGAGGATATTTATCTTTGACGGTTATGGCGTTGAGTACCCGGTAATCAATACACGAGCGCAGAGAGCCATCCTTCTTACCGATAAAAAAAACCCCCGCCTCAACCAGAGCCAAGGATGGCCAAATGTGGCTGGCATTCAAAGAGTCCTTAATATATTTCTCCATCGCCTCCCTCTCCAGCCCGGAGATACTGTAGAGCCGGCTGGATGGCAGCCACGCACCCAGGAGGAGATCTATGGCACAGTCGTAAGAGCGATGAGGTGGTAATGAAAGTGATCTCGACTTGCTAAGGACCTCCCCAAGGTCATGATAGACCTCAGGTACGAGGCTGAGGTCCGGTGGCTTGATCGGAGGGGAGGAGATGGTAAAGGACATGGAACACTCGGCCAAACCAAGTGAATACACCAAACAAAAGGGGCTCCAGGAAGAAACTGAGTTTTGGGCCCAATTAATAATGGGGTTGAGTTTCCGGAGCCACGGGTACCCCAGAACCACCGGGATGAGCGAATTTGGGATAATAAGGAACAATAAGACCTCCCGGTGGCTCCCAGAAAGAAGGACGGATGTCAGCGCCTTGGATTTGGTGACGGAAGCCACATTTCTACGCGATACGGTTGTGAAATTCACAGGAGTGGATAATTTTGTGACAGGAATGCCCATCTCCCGTACTAGTCTTGAGACAAGAAATTTTTCTCTGCCCCAGAATCTATCAAAGCTGTAACCCTCCTCTCGACCCCCGGCAGCTGAATTAGGGCCGAAATAGAGCAGTTACTGGGGGGATCAAATAGAGTCCCACCCGTCAGACCTCTCATGGCTACTGACGGGCCACGTATTCATGGCTTCAGGTGGCAGTTGTGTATTTTATGCTCTAAGGAGCCACAGTACATGTACGAGCCGGCTCTCCTCCGTTGCTGATGCTCTTCCGGAGCCAGACGGGCCCGGCTGAGAACCATTGCTTCGGAGGATGAGTCGGCTCCACCTGTGTCAGTAACCGGAGGAGGCACACACGCAATGGGTGGGTGAGAGGAGGATTTGCGCTCCTTCACGCGCTCGCGGTAACGGTTGTCCAAACTGATGATCTGATTGATCAGACCGTCCAGAAAGGAGGGAACGGCATGAACCGAAAGATCATCGTGGAGGGTGGGATTTAAACCCTGGAGGAAGACGTTGCATAAGGCAATGTCATTCCAGCCAGAGTCCGCCACGATTACCCAAAACTCCATGGAGGAATCGGCGGCTGACCGACTTCCCTGGCAGAGAGAAATAAGGCAGCTCATGATATTGCCCTCACTCTCTGTTCGGTCAAACGTGCGGGTGAATTCACCTACAGATCTATCAAGTGTATAATTAGGACCCTCCGGACTGTCGAGGATGGACTGAGCCCAATTAAGGGCTCGATCTCGCAGCAGGAGGGTCATGAAGTGAATTTTAGGATGTGTCATCCCGATACTCTCCACCCACCTGGCCCAAATAAAGCCGAACATGACAAAGGCAGCGCAGTGGCAGAGTGGTTAATACTGCGGCAGCACAGCAACTCACCCTGGGCCGGGAGATCCTGGGTTCGACCCCAGCCCCCAACCAACAGTGATCTGCCTGGAGTTTGCATGTTCTCCCCGTGTCTGCGTGGGTTTACTCCGGGATTTGTCCGGTTTCCTCCCACATGCCAAAAACATGCAAGTTAGGTTAATTGGCATCGAACAGAGTATTCTAAATTGTCCGTAGGTATGACTGTGAGAGTGAATGGTTGTCTGTCTCTCTGCGTTGGCCCTGCAATGGACTGGCAATGTGTCCAGGGTGGACCCTGCCTCTCACCCAAAGATGCTGGGATAGGCTCAAGCCCCCCCCCCCCCGCAACCCGAAAAGGATTAAGCGGAAGAAGATGGGTGGATGGATGGATGGATGGATGGATGACCCTTGCACTTCCCCACCTCTCCGTGTACGGAGCAGGTGAGGGAAAGGAGGTTGTTCAGCAGATGGTGGAAGAAACAGGGGCAGCAGGTAGAGAAGAAGACCCGGACGAGACATATGAGCCAAATGATCGGTGACCGTGTTCAGCTGCTGCGAAATAATCTACAGCTGCTGTGTGAGCGCAGCCACCTGCCTTTCTGCGGCGTGGAGGCAGTGCAAAGTGGAGTGTTCCGCTGATGCAGCCCCCACTCAGCTCACGTTCTGGCTGGCTCGTTCTGTCATAATGATAGAATGGTCAGCTAACGTGCAGGTGCCACACCAGAGAAAACACACGACAAAGAGAAGATAAGTTTAAACAAATTATTCATCCAAAAACCAGCAGAGTTAGGAGAAAATATGTCACTCGCCAGAGGAAGACTCAGCCTATGAAGAGGAGACGAGAGCTGGTTAATAGGAGGAGAAAGATCAGGGAAAGTGGGAAACAAATTGCCACTTACAGGAATTGAGCAGAAAGCCCGGCAGAAAACTGCAGAAGAAATAGACAAACCAGCGGAATGAGGCTGGAAGGTAGTAGGATTGGAGAGGAGCTGGGGATGATGTCTGACCAGGTGGAGACAGGTGGCTGAGGTGGAGATGAGGATGATGAGGCAGGTGAGCACACAACAATCCCAGGAGACGCATAGCATGGACAGCAGCAATCTGAAGGGAGAGAGAAGAGGACAGGAATTAATTTTCACTTCTTTGGTTTTAAATGCTGAGGCACTTGCTAGTTATAGGCAGTATACTCAATGAGCCAGTGCTGAAGCATTTGCTTGATGGTCATATTACGCCCTGGCAGGGAAGAAGCAGCAGGTGCGTCCACTCACGCAGGTGTAATGATTACCTGCAGAGTCGGGGAATCTCTAACAGGAAGGAGGGGGCGCGCGCTCACCTGAACATGACAATTCTGTTTTTAATATTCACACATTCAAATAAACAAATAAATCTTAGTGCCATTTACTCCCTTTTATATTTGTCAAAGTCTAACATGTCATTGCCTACATATAGGCTACACCCCGTTGTATTCCACTTTCAAACACAGCCTACATTGGGCCTCGAAAGCCTGATTTGGATACCTGCTTCAGACCGGAATACTTGGTTGTACAGGTAATGCACTAGTCTCTGTCTGTGTGTCTGTTCCACCATATCTCTTGAACAGTTTGTCAGACTTGCCTCAGATTTTATATGTGCTGTGCTGAGGTTATGGGGGTGTGCATCCCCAAATTTCTGCCTCCCCAGATATGAGGACGTTTTGGAGGGGAAATCTTTAATGAACGTCCATAGGGGCGCTATGGGCATTCATAGCTATGACATCATAGACGCACAGATGTTGCCATGGTTACTGTTGCCAGGCAGACATCATCAAAGATCAAAGGCAGGCATCACTGAGAGTGGTGCCTTCAAAGATCAAAGGCAGGTTTCACCATGGTTACTGTTGTGATGGTAACAGTAACTTTCTATGGGCATGCAGAAAGAGTTGCTTATACTTGGCTTCTACAGCATGCACGAGTACGTACTAGTCTGCAAAATTTCAGTTACTCCAGTGAATATATTTTCATAATTGTGGTTTATAAAAACATTTCAGAGGGATGCCTTTTTCACAACAGGACAAAAGAATCAGGTGGAATTATCACAAAGCTGTGTTGCCAGGGATGAATCTGCTGAAGCCCAGCAACTTCAGAATGAAGAGGAAGCAGGAATGGAAGGACAATTATCTACGACTTTCTTATGACACCTGTCTTTTTTAAAACAAGGGATATTGGTACAAGTATTATACTCAAAAATGTTGGCTGTTCTTGATAAATTATTAATTTAACTTAAAATAATTTAAATTTAATAAGAATGTGTGCCTGATGTTATATTTTTTCCAGTCTATTTATTTATTTATCTTATGTATCTTGAATGACCAGGAACATCATCTGCATCGGCTCCTACAGCAACAACAGGAACTCAGCAGCTCAGAGACAAAATCAGAAGTCTGGAGGAGGAACGAAACTTCCTGAGGGACCAACTTAAAACCGTTTTGGACTACTCTGCCCCTTCTGAAGGTAGTTGCTTTGGTTAGTAACTGTGATGTGTTTGAGGAAAAATATCTCAAATAATTTCAGATAGATTTAAGTTTCTTCTTTGCCACTAACTGTAAACAGTAGCTGCTGTTACAAGGTGCTGTATTACAGCGCTGATTATTGTGGACTGATTTGAATACATAACACAATGGTTTACACAGTAATGAGGTTTTACTACCTTTTAATCCAACTAAAATTTCCTCACAATTCCAAACACAAAATAGCATGGCAGTAGTCTAAAACAGCCTTAAAAACAAAATGTTTCCTCACAGCTAGATCTGGTTTCAAGTAACTCTGACCATGGAGCAGCCGCTGTCTTCCTGCGCCATGTTTGTTTTTGCCGGTTAACCATAGGAATTAGGAATGTAACAGTAGGCCAAAAATCACTGTTCAGTATGCACCTTGGTTTTAAGGTCATGGTTTGGTTCGTTTTCGGTACAGTAAGGAAACAAAATTCTAAACATAAAACTGCTTATCTTTTGTATAAGTGGGAACAGCTTTACTGATTAAAAAAAAAAAAAATCCTGCAAACTGCCAGCAATAAATTTTCCAATAAACAGAATAGATAAAATAAAATATTCTCAAATAATCAAAATAAAAATGTATACAATACAATAAATAAATCCGCTTTTTAGGAAATGAACGATGCAAAAAAGTGCCACATTATATAAGTGTCTGGAAAGTCTCTTTAACAAATGTGTGAGCTGAAATGGATCTTTTTGTATTGCACCATCTATCTATAAATGCAAGGAATCGCTTGTCTGTCTGTCCCTTGCATGTCTCTCAAACCGTTCATCAGACTGACCTCAGATTTTATAAGTGCTTTGCTGAGGTTAAGAGGCTGCGCATTCCCGAGTCTGGAGTTGTCCAGTCAAAATATGTAATTTTTATCAATAAAAGTTTAGCCATTGCTCTGTCTCATCATGCCCAAGCTTCTGGAAGTGTGGGCAGGATTTTAGATTGACTTTGTACTTATTGGATAATATGGGGCATTATGAGCAGTCACCAGAGCCCTCCATGAACAAAATGAGGACGTGAAAAACAACAAGTTTGATGAGAAAAAGAATACATTTAATGCTTCAAAAATTATACTATAATGTTGCCATGATTGTGTAGGTCTAAAGGATAATTCGGCATATGTGGAGAACAGGAGGCGCGCAAGTACACTGGGAGGAGCGCAAGCACGGACCCGGGTCTGGCAAAGAACACACAACAGACCGGGAGAAGCAGCAGCCAGACCTGCTGACTGCGTTCCTTCACGGGGAGGCAAGCCCAGCCTGCCCGGTGAGCGGTAGACAGGAGTCCCGACTGCTGCTTCAGTTGACTGCTACCACTGTCCTTTGTTGGACCATGAGTCCCCAGTGGCGCTCCTCCCAGTATGCTTGTGCAGCTAATTAAAACTTCTTAATTATACTGTCATGATTGTTGAGCACAATGGCCAGATCAACTGCATATCATATGCAGTCATATGCACACTTTGACTAAACGATGACTGTGCCCAAACTGGACACAAAAACGCCCAAATAAAAAAAGAAATCATTTTTATTAAAATATTTACTGACAAATGGGCAACACTGATGCAACAGTTGCAGCCAAACGACTCCTTCTACTTTGTATAATAATAGTGGGTGTTTTGTATTTATAATTTTGCTAAAATATAAAAGGATAGTACTAATGCTTCAAATTTATATAGCACTTTTCATAGACCCTCAAGGACGCTTTGCAATGGATACGTTATTCATTTACTCCACAGACAATGGCAAGCTACTACTGTAGCCACAGCTGCCCTGGGGCAGATTGATGGAAATGTGGTTGCCAACAGCCTCGCCAACCTCTACAGAACATTTATATCAAGGTTCATGGACACTGGAGGCAAGGTGGGTAAAGTGTCTTGCCCAGGGACACAAAAGCAGTATGTCTGGGGAGAGTGGGATTCGAACCGCCAACCTTCTGGTTATTGGACAACTCACTCTACCTCCTGAGCCACTGCCGCCCATGGCTCAAGATGCACTAAAATGTGTCTCAAGTATTTGTAAATGTGTCCCGTTATACAGTAGTAGTGCAGAAGTTTATTGTTGAGTTTTAGAGTTCAATCTCTTAAAGAAATTGTTCCACCTCTGAGAATAATTTTCATCTGCCACTCATGTGTCTAAAGAAAAAACAAGACAGTCAAAATTAAAATCACTCACTCCTATTTGTTGCCAGGATGATGGCGCTCCTGTTTTTCAGTTTAGCCCTCTACCTAGCAATCACACCTACGGTCACCCAGTCAGAACTGGGCATAGCCAAGACAAAAAGTCAACAATCCTTAGGTGGACTCTCAGTAACAGCCTCAGCATTAGGGCCTCTTGTTAGCCTTAGCACGTCCACTGTTAACTCGATCAACACCGCTACACCGAAACGCCAGGTAGTTGAACCACAAACCGTTACCAAAACTTCGCAAGATACTGTGTTGGTTTTGAATGTTTGCTCCGAAGCTTCAGTCAAACCCAACAAGGTCTTGAACTTTTTACTCTTCGTGTTAGAAGTTGACTATGCCCACACACAGCTGGTGCCTATGTTACTCTGTTACTCCCAGATGTAGCTAGAAACATTAGCTTTTAAGTTAACACTTTAGCGATGAGCCTGATTTCACCTCATCTTGCCCCTTTTTCAGTGGTTACAGATTTACTCCTCGTTGCAATTCAAAGAGCAATGATGACATTCCCTGTTTGCTCAGTTTTCCAGAATAAAGGCCTCGAACACCCTATGACTCGGGCATATGTGGAGCCATGGTTTAGTCCATCTAAACCAATCCAATATGAACCTTCTTGAGTTACCTCAATATTGCTTAGCTTAAACCTCTACCTCAAATATAAGCAATAATTTTTTTGCACCTTTATTTTTGATCTTGACTCCCAGAATTTTTGAGTTTATATGCATGCCTATATACAAACATATACGGTGGGGCAAAAAAGTATTTAGTCAGCCACCAATTGTGCAAGTTTTCCCACTTAAAAGATGAGAGAGGTCTCCAGTTTTCATCATAGGTATACCTCAACTATGAGAGACAAAATGAGGAAAAAAAAAATCCACAAAATCACATTGAATGATTTTTAATGAATTAATTGGTAAATTCCTTGGTAAAATAAGTATTTGGTCAATAACAAAAGTTCATCTCACTACTTTGTTATGTACCCTTTGTTGGCAATGACAGAGTTCAAATGTTTTCTGTAAGTCTTCACAAGGTTTTCACACACTGTTGCTGGTATTTTGGCCCATTCCTCCATGCAGATCTCCTCTAGAGCAGTGATGTTTTGGGGCTGTCGCTGGGCAACACGGACTTTCAACTCCCTCCAAAGATTTTCTATGGGGTTGAGATCTGGAGACTGGCTAGGCCACTCCAGGACCTTGAAATGCTTCTTACGAAGCCACTCCTTTGTTGCCCAGGCGGTGTGTTTGGGATCATTGTCATGCTGAAAGACCCAGCCACGTTTCATCTTCAATGCCCTTGCTGATGGAAGGAGGTTTTCACTCAAAATCTCATGATACATGGCCCCATTCATTCTTTCCTTTATACGGATCAGTCGTCCTGGTCCCTTTGCAGAAAAACAGCCCCAAAGCATGATGTTTTCACCCCCATGCTTCGCAGTAGGTATGGTGTTCTTTCTCCTCCAAACACGACAAGTTGAGTTTTTATCAAAAAGTTCTATTTTGGTTTCATCTGACCATATGACATCCTTCCAATCCTCTTCTGGATCATCCAAATGCTCTCTAACAAACTTCAGACGGGCCTGGAAATGTACTGGCTTAAGCAGGGGGACACGTCTGGCACTGCAGGATTTGGGTCCCTGGCAGCGTAGTGTGTTACTGACGTAGCCTTTGTTACTTTGGTCCCAGTTCTCTGCAGGTCATTCACTAGGTCCCACCGTGTGGTTCTAGGATTTTTGCTCACCGTTCTCGTGATAATTTTGACCCCACGGGGTGAGATCTTGCGTGGAGCCCCAGATCGAGGGAGATTATCAGTGATCTTGTATGTCTTCCATTTTCTAATAATTGCTCCCACAGTTGATTTCTTCACACCAAGCTGCTTGCCTATTGCAGATTCAGTCTTCCCAGCCTGGTGCGGGTCTACAATTTTGTTTCTGGTGTCCTTTGACAGCTCTTTGGTCTTGGCCATAGTGGAGTTTGGAGTCTGACTGTTTGAGGTTGTGGACAGGTGTCTTTTATACTGATAACGAGTTCAAACAGGTGCCATTAATACAGGTAACGAGTGGAGGACAGAGGAGCCTCTTAAAGAGGAAGTTAGAGGTCTGTGAGAGCCAGAAATCTTGCTTGTTTGTAGGTGACCAAATACTTATTTTACCGAGGAATTTACCAATTAATTCATTAAAAATCCTTCAATGTGAGTTTCTGGATTTTTTTTTTCTCATTTTGTCTCTCACAGTTGAGGTATACCTATGATGAAAATTGGAGACCTCTCTCATCTTTTAAGTGGGAGAACTTGCACAATTGGTGGCTGACTAAATACTTTTTTTCCCCACTGTATGTATATTCTTGGCACTCTATTTTTGATTTATGTGCACATTCAAACTAGTTTTGAACAATTTTAACCTTCTGAGTGTGAGATTTTGCGTGCCCCTAGTGGCAGAGTGTGGTGCTGTGCCTGTCCTCTCACTGTGACATGACCGGCTCCATTGAGGATTTGTACTGATCTGCCAGTTTCAGAAGGTGGCAGACATCAGTTGGAGGACTCAATGGATGACACTTAATACACCAAAGAAGAAGAACTCCTCATTTCCTTTTCCTGTTTTTGGCAGTTTAGCCAAGAAAGCTAAAATGGCTGCCGTCCATCATTGTGCACCGTCACTTAGTTGGCTTTGTACATGGAAAATAGTCGTGGGATACAAGCAAAATTTATGTGGGATAATCATAAGACTTTGTAGATGTGGTAGACAGCATAAATGACCAACAGAATGCAAAATAACGACCACGATGGATGAAAACACAGCAACCACGACAGCAATCGAGTCCCCTTAGCTGCTGGTAAGTGAAGATTTTTTTTTTTTTTTTAATATTGTACTGATTTCTTGTTCATATACTTTGAAGATAAGATGATGAGGGTGTACCCTGCCTCTCACCCAAAGATGCTGGGATAGGCTCCAGCCCCCCCACGACCCGAAAAGGATTAAGCGGAAGAAGATGGATGGATGGATGATGAGGTACCTCTGTACAAAAAAACGGTGTCAAAAGACTGAACCATTTTTTTGTGTAAATACATCCAGTCCAGTTTTGACTGAGTTATGGAATTTAAAGAGCTGCTGTGACATTATGCAGATTAGATGCAAAAATTTATTCCTATCTTAAACTTTGGAGCATATTTTACATCTTTCTCATTGAAAATAAGCCATTATCTCTTACCACTTTCAAGTTGTAGCCTTGGAAGTCTGAACTATTTTATTGACAAAACATATTTACCACTCTTGACCACTAGGAGTTATGTCGCATTTCAGCTAGCTGCTTTATGGTAAACCAAAACATTTACCTCAGGTTTGAAAAAACTATATACTTTTTATTTTCATACCTTGGTACCCAGAAGTGTTTAAGATACTTTTGTAACCACAATTTTTGAGCCTTTACAGGCATATACAGTACTTTTGTATTTTTAGACAATTTTACAATTTTTATATTTGTCCATATTCAAATTATTTGTGGAAATTCCTAGAAGCTTTTTTCAGTAAAAAAAAATATTTTATATATATATATATATATATATATATATATATATATATATATATATATATATATAGTGGGGCAAAAATGTATTTAGTCAGCCACCAATTGTGCAAGTTCTCCCACTTAAAAGATGAGAGAGGTCTCCAATTTTCATCATAGGTATACCTCAACTATGAGAGACAAAATGAGAAAAAAAATCCAGAAAATCACATTGAAGGATTTTTAATGAATTAATTGGTAAATTCCTCAATAAAATAAGTATTTGGTCACCAACAAACAAGCAAGATTTCTGGCTCTCACAGACCTGTAACTTCTTTTTTAAGAGGCTCCTCTGTCCTCCACTCATTACCTGTATTAATGGCACCTGTTTGAACTCGTTATCAGTATAAAAGACACCTGTCCACAACCTCAAACAGTCAGACTCCAAACTCCACTATGGCCAAGACCAAAGAGCTGTCAAAGGACACCAGAAACAAAATTGTAGACCTGCACCAGGCTGGGAAGACTGAATCTGCAATAGGTAAACAGCTTGGTGTGAAGAAATCAACTGTGGGAGCAATTATTAGAAAATGGAAGACATACAAGACCACTGATAATCTCCCTCGATCTGGGGCTCCATGCAAGATCTCACCCCGTGGGGTCAAAATTATCACGAGAACAGTGAGCAAAAATCCCAGAACCACATGGGGGGACCTAGTGAATGACCTGTAGAGAGCTGGGACCAAAGTAACAAAGGCTACATCAGAAACACACTACGCCGCCAGGGACTCAAATCCCGCAGTGCCAGACTTGTCCCCCTGCTTAAGCCAGTACATGTCCAGGCCCATCTGAAGTTTGCTAAAGAGCATTTGGATGATCCAGAAGAGGATTGGGAGAATGTCATATGGTCAGATGAAACCAAAATAGAACTTTTTAGTAAAATCTCAACTTGTCGTGTTTGGAGGAGAAAGAACACCATACCTACTGTGAAGCATGGGAGTGGAAACATCATACTTTGGGGCTGTTTTTCTGCAAAGGGACCAGGACGACTGATCCGTGTAAAGGAAAGAATGAATGGGGCCATGTATCGTGAGATTTCAAGTGAAAACCTCCTTGGCTGGGTCTTTCAGCATGACAATGATCCCAAACACACCGCCCGGGCAACGAAGGAGTGGCTTCATAAGAAGCATTTCAAGGTCCTGGAATGGCCTAGCCAGTCTCCAGATCTCAACCCCATAGAAAATCTTTGGAGGGAGTTGAAAGTCTGTGTTGCCCAGTGACAGCCCCAAAACATCACTGCTCTAGAGGAGATCTGCATGGAGGAATGGGCCAAAATACCAGCAACAGTGTGTGAAAACCTTGTGAAAACTTACAGAAAACGTTTGACTTCTGTCATTGCCAACAAAGGGTATATAACAAAGTATTGAGATAAACTTGTTATTGACCAAATACTTATTTTACCGAGGAATTTACCAATTAATTCATTAAAAATCCTTCAATGTGATTTTCTGAATAATTTTTTCTCATTTTGTCTCTCATAGTTGAGGTATACCTATGATGAAAATTGGAGACCTCTCTCATCTTTTAAGTGGGAGAACTTGCACAATTGATGGCTGACTAAATACTTTTTTTATCCCACTGCTGTGTGTATATATATATATATATATATATATATACTGTATATATATACTGTATATATATATATATATATATATATATATATATATATATATATATATACTGTATATATACTGTATATACTGTATATATGTACAGTATACTGTATATATATACAGTATACTGTGTATATATATATATATATATATATATATATAGTATACTGTATATACTGTATATATATATATATATATATATATATATATATATATACAGTATACTGTATATACTGTATATACTGTATATATATATATATATATATATATATATATATATATATATATATATATATATATATATATATATATATATATATATATATATATATATATATATATATATATGTAGGAGCATGCTCAAATAACGAGGCTGAGTTTTAGTCATAAACCAGCTTTATTTGACAGAACACAAGCTCCTAGCATTCTCAAAGCAGGAAAGCGAAAGAATCATACTTCAACCCCCTTTTATACATTTCCAGCATCAGAATTCAAGTCACATGGTGTCTTCAGTCAACATACAGTTACAAAGCATCCCTTTGAAGCTTCACCATTGTCTCTCATTTCTTGATGAACCGCAATACCCTCCGGGGCGTCTTCTGTGGGACAAAGAGGCAAATCTCACACTTCCTTGTTACCTCCTGTAGATTTGAGTCCTCAGTCCTTGCAGACGTGACACTCCACAATACACATTCAGTTCTGTCTCTGTGGCAGCGTGAGCCCACAATGTGTGTCGGCCACACTACCCCCCCCCAAACGTTGAGTAAGGCAAAATCTGCATGGCATAACAAAAAGAGAAACACAAAACACTCCATACATCGCTAATCAATCCACCAACTGCCTGGGTTTTAATCTTCTGCCGAATCTGCTGCAACTTGGCTTGGCTGCCTCTGCAACATCTCTCTGCACCTGTGGATTAAAGCTGTTAGCACCTCTCTGTGAAGACTTTGGAGAATGTCTTCTCGGCGGCCTGCCCCGGCGGGGGGGCCTCGCGAGCTGCACCTCCTCCTCAGCCAGAACAAAAGCGGGTTTGAGCCTGTTAATGCAAATCAGCTCCCTTCTGCCCCCTAAATCTAGCAGAAAATGCTTCTGCCCGGTCTCCGGCACTCGAAACGGTCCGTCGTAAAACGGCCGCAAACTTGGACGCTGGGCGTCATGTTTAACAAAAACAAACTCTGCATTTTTTAAAGCCTTGGGCACAAAAACGTGTGGGAAACTGTGATGGACCGGGCCAGGAAGCGTGTTTGCTCCTGAGCCGCTCTGCCACGGCTGAGCGGGGGGGCCATTAGGTGCGGGATTATCAGGAAGAAATTCCCCGGGCAAACGGAGCGGCTGAGCGAAAACTAATTCAGCCGGGGAAGCATGCAAATCTTCCTTAGGTGCAGAACGCAACCCTAATAACACCCATGGAAGTTTGTCTACCCAATTTGTATCCGTTAGCGACGCTCTGAGGGCTGCTTTCAATGACCTGTGAAAGCGTTCGCATAAACCATTGGCCTGGGGGTTATACGCGGTGGTGCGATGAATCTTCACCCCCAAGCTGCGGGCCATCGATGACCATAGCTCGGAAATAAATTGGGGACCCCTGTCGGACGTTATGTCCGACGGTACACCAAAACGCGCAACCCATGCTGTTAAAAATGCTCGCGCAACTTCTTCCGCTGTGGTTGATGTCAGAGGAATCGCCTCTGGCCAGCGCGTGGTGCGGTCTACCATTGTCAAAAGATGTGTGTGCCCGTGTGATAACGGAAGCGGGCCGACCAGGTCAACATGCACGTGATCAAAACGCTTAGCGGGGATGTGGAAAAGTTCTAACGGGGCCTTAGTGTGTCTGTGTATTTTAGCTCGCTGACACGCTACGCAGGCTGCTGCCCATTCCTTGACCTGTTTGCGCAACCCGGGCCAAACAAATTTCTCCCCCACCAATTTGATCGATGCGCGCACCCCCGGGTGCGCGAGAGAATGGACCAAGTCAAAAACACGGCGACGCCACGCGGTTGGCACCACAGGGCGGGGCCGTCCCGTGGAGACATCGCAGATTAGCGGGGGCATACCGTTTTGTTGCACCCTGTGCTCCAGCCTTAACCCTGTTGGTCCAGACTGGAGCGCGCGCACGTCCGCGTCGTTAACCTGCTCCGCAGCCATGGCTGCATAATCTAACCCAACACAGACCGGGGCTGCGCGCGCTCCCGCGTCGCTGCCCGGGCCCGCGGCCATGGCTACAGAGTCTGCCCCTATAGGGCTTGGTGGTGCTATTGCACGCGAGAGGCAGTCTGCTACAACATTGTGTTTACCCGCGACATGCTGAATATCAGTAGTAAACTCCGATATTGCGGCTAGTTGCCTTTGTTGCCGGCCTGACCAGGGTTCTGAAATTTTGGCCATCGCAAACGTTAGCGGTTTATGATCCACAAAAGCGGTGAAACGTCGCCCCTCTAACCAGAACTGAAAATGACGGATGGCCAAGTGTAGGGCCAAAAGCTCCCTGTCAAACGCGCTGTATTTCCGTTCACTATCGCGCAAGGTCCTGCTGAAAAACGCGAGGGGTTGCCAGGTACCTGCCACAAACTGTTCAACTACCGCCCCCACCGCTACATCGGAAGCGTCAGTGGTGAGCGCCATGCGGGCCGTTGGAACTGGGTGCGCTAACAAAACTGCATTTGCCAGGGCTGATTTGACCTGGGCAAAAGCGCGCTCCCGCTCCGGAGACCATTCGACTTTATTTGCGGGCTTTTGTTTTTTTAACGCGGTGTACAATGGCTGCATGAGTCGTGCTGCGCTTGGGAGGAAACGGTTGTAAAAATTAACCATCCCTAGAAACTCCTGAAGCGCCTTAACCGTTTGAGGTTGCGGAAAATCTGTTATGGCACGCACTTTATTTGGAAGGGGAACTGCTCCCTCTGCCGAAACGCGATGTCCCAAAAAATCAATCTGCGCCACCCCAAACTGGCATTTCACTGGGTTCACTATTAACCCGTGCTCTGCCAATCTCTGGAAAACTGCTGTGAGGTGTTTTTCATGTTCGCCTTCGGACGTGCTGGCTACCAAAATATCGTCCAAATAAACAAACACGAAAGGCAGGTCGCGTAAAACTGCATCCATCATGCGTTGGAAAGTCTGCGCGGCCCCCTTGAGGCCAAAAGGCATGCGCAAGAACTCAAAAAGGCCGAAAGGAGTTATGACCGCTGTTTTGGGTACATCCTGCGCGCGCACTGGCACCTGGTGATAGCCGCGCACCAAGTCTATTTTAGAAAAAATGCGCGCCCCCGCCAAATGAACAGAAAAATCCTGAATGTGCGGAATCGGGTAGCGGTCATGAGCTGAAACGTTGTTCAACCTGCGGAAATCGCCGCAAGGCCGCCACGAGCCGTCAGCCTTTGGGACCATGTGTAATGGCGAAGCCCAAGCGCTCTTGGAGCGTCTAACGATGCCTAGTTTTTCCAGATTAGTGAACTCCTCGCGCGCGATGGCCAGTTTAGCTGGGTCCAAACGCCGAGCCTTTGCAAAAACGGGAGGGCCTGTGGTTGTTATGAAATGTTCTACCCCATGTTTGGCCACCGTTGCTGAAAAAGTGGGGACTGTGAGTGCTGGAAACTGAGCAAGCAGAGTGTGAAACTTACCACCCGCGGCTGAGACGCTGGCATGTGCAGTTGGCGGGGCCACCCGAGCTGTGCAGGGAATAGAATGAAAAGACAGTGCATTAATCAGATGTCTATTAGCAAGATCAACCAATAAACCATGAGAGCACAAAAAATCAGCCCCTAACATGTTGAAACTGACTGCTGCTACAATAAATGTCCACTCAAATGAACGGCCTTGTAAGGACAGAAGCATGGTCCTCTCACCAAACGTTTTAATTGTGGAGCCGTTCGCTGCTGACACTGACACCCAGGGGGCTTTAGAAGGCGACAGCCGTTCCGCGTAGGTGGGCGTGACGAAGCTCAGCTGCGAGCCCGTGTCCACGAGGAACTGTTTCCCCGAGCGTGCATCCGTCAGGTAAAGCAGCCTGTTCTCATTGCCGAGAGTCGCGGCTGCCACCGGCCCTCGGTCCTGGCGTTTAAAATTGCACGGTGGGACGCACCTGTGCGCTCTCTCTGCAAAACGGCGGTGGTAGAAGCACGAGCCGTTCTCCGCTCCGCGTCGTCTGGCTCCGGTCGCCGCCGTTGTTGGTGCGTCTGGTGCCGCTGGACCCAAGCTGTCTCCGGACGCCGTTCCCGAACTAGCCGCTGCGGCCGAAACCGCGTTCTGCTTGTGGGCGTCGACCAACTTCTGCGCCTCCTTGCTCAACCCATGGTAGTCTCGCTTGGCCAATCGGGGTGACTCTGCCAGGGCCACTCTCACTGCTGGTGGCAGGGTTCGAAGGAATAGGTGGGCGAAAATGAATTCGCCATCCTCAGAGGCTTTGAGCTGCAGCATCTTCACCATCAGGTCCGCAGGTCTATCGTTTTCTGCCTCCGTCAGCACCAGGAGCCCCTCTGCTCTTTGTTGGACTGAGGGGGTGAAATGGCTGATCAGCGCGTCTTTCAATGCGCTGTACTTGTCGCTGTCTGGTGGATGATTAACCAAATCCTCCACTCTCTGGACCGTGTCGCTGTCCAGTTTCGCTACCACGTGGTAGAATCTTGTGTCGTCGTTGGAGATTCTCCGGAGGTTGAACTGCGCCTCGATTGCGCTAAACCATGAGCGCGGGCTGTGCTGCCAGAAATCGGGCAGCCGGAGCGTGGAGGCGGCCATCAGGCTGGCTTCCACCGAGCCCGGTTCGGAAGAATTCTCATTGCTCATTCTCCGTCGTAGGTCACCAGTGTAGGAGCATGCTCAAATAACGAGGCTGAGTTTTAGTCATAAACCAGCTTTATTTGACAGAACACAAGCTCCTAGCATTCTCAAAGCAGGAAAGCGAAAGAATCATACTTCAACCCCCTTTTATACATTTCCAGCATCAGAATTCAAGTCACATGGTGTCTTCAGTCAACATACAGTTACAAAGCATCCCTTTGAAGCTTCACCATTGTCTCTCATTTCTTGATGAACCGGAATACCCTCCGGGGCGTCTTCTGTGGGACAAAGAGACAAATCTCACACTTCCTTGTTACCTCCTGTAGATTTGAGTCCTCAGTCCTTGCAGACGTGACACTCCACAATACACATTCAGTTCTGTCTCTGTGGCAGCGTGAGCCCACAATGTGTGTCGGCCACATATATATATATATATATATATATATATATATATATATATATATATATATATATACTGAGAAGGCTTATGGACATCAGAACCATTAGCTCAGCAGTTGGGTCAAGAGTCACCAACTGGAATCAGCTGCCAAGGACGTGACCAACAATGACCGAAGCTCACCATTGAAACAAGAGGGGGGGTATGTAGCATCAACTCCCTTTGGCTCTAATCTAAAAAAAAATTACTCTTCACCTTAAAGAAATTGTTTCACCCAAAAGGTCTGGTCAAGAACTATTTCCTTCATCTAAGGACCACCGGTTGGAAGACATTCCATGGTAAAAGGGACATAAGGATCCCTTCTCGTGCAAGTAACGTATTAGTTTGCCATCATATGTAACTGGAACTTCCTCCAATCAGAAAGTTGTAAGCGTTAACAACCATTGGAGACATCCCAGATATCCCTTGAGTGCATTCCATTCCCACTAGGAATTATCCACAGCTCAACATTACCCCCTGGTGGACAACTATGGGACATGTGTACATTACTTCTGTCAACTGCTGGACTGTTGTTTGTGACTGAACATTAACATTCTCTCTTCAAGTTTCATTGCTCAAGATAATTCTCAGGACACTATTTGAAGAGATGACTGCCTCTGTGATGGACAATGATGGGTTTGAAATGTTTCATTAATCATTGATTTTAAATGTGATTGCCTGTTTGAAAAATGCTTAAATAAACCTTATACTACTGCATTTTAATTATAGAAAGAAAAGTTTATAAAGTGCATGCTCATTGAATATTAGTCATGAATCACTGATGTTAGCTTAGATTTGATACATAGTGATTTTTTTTTATACTAACTGTTTGACTGCCTATGGTGCTCCGTTGTGCCGTCAGCCCCTAGTAGTCAAAGTTTTTTCAAGAAAATTTTCAGTTCAGATGTCAGAGATTTCCAAAGCTATAACTTGAAAGTGGTAAGAGATAATGGCTTACCGTCAAATAGAAAGATGTAGAATATGATCCAAAATTTGATATAGGAGTAAATTTAGGCATCTAATTTGCATAATGCCACAGCAGCCATATCAAATTACATAACTTTCAAATCAAAAGTGGACTTTGGACATATTTACACAAAGGATGTTTTTTTTTTTTTTTTTTTGTCACCGTTTGTTGTTTTGGGCATTTTGTTATCTTATCTTTAAAGTATATGAACCAGAAAATCAGTTACAATGTAAACAAAAAAAGAAATTTGTCACTTACAACTGGCCAGGTGGCACACTTCATCCATTTTCACCCATCTTGATCTTTATTTTGTCTTCTCATTAGTCCTCCAAGGAAAGAGCAGTAAGTTATACATGTCTGCCACCTTGTGAGGTGCAATACTTAATAGAACTGGGGATTTATTATAGTTTAAGGCCATGTCACATGACAGTTGAAGAACTGACACAGGCACTCCACAGTGCTACCTGTGCATGAACCAAGGCAGTCAAAAGGTTAATCAAGATGTGTTTAGCCTCTTGGAAAAGCTTACTCAAGTCATCTGACTGGCTCAGCCAATCACCAGCCAGTCTTTGTTGGGCAACGGCCCCTTTCTTTTTATTGGTCAGTGAAAGAAAAAGAACTGCTTTCCTACTGGACCAGAGTTCATTCAAACCTCCCACGATGGAAGACCATCGGTTCGCTTTCATGTCAGTCAAGGTCTTCCCTGGGAAACTTACTCAATTTTAAGGGAGTCACAGAGAGAGACAGAGTTGTCTTGTGAAAGTTTGTGCATGTCCTGTTTTTTTTTTTGTTTGTTTTGTTTTGTTTTAATCCTTTTATCTTTAAATGTCTGGGAAATACTTTTCTTCCTTTTTTGAGCTCAAACTTCTATTATTTAGGGTGAAATTCCGTGCCCGGAGACGCTTTTCTATCTTATTCTGTTAAACTTTTTTTCTGTTAACTCACTGTGTGTTTTAAAGGGGACTGATCGTTTTCTCACACTGGAAGCTGATCTCGCCAGTCACCACAGCATCTGCAGAACTTGGATTTCGTGGCATGAATTTTTTTTTAGTAATCTTGTCTCTCCAATCCTGTGACCCTGATCAGTTGTTGAACTATCTCCATTATATACAGTATATTGCACCCAGGGAACACCGCTGAAATATTCTCAGGTTGTCAAACATGGCATGCTCCGTGGCTAGCAGCCCCATCATTGCCGATCTCAGCTCCTGACTCTGACTGCTTGTCCTGTGAAGAAATATCTGGTGGCAGATATTCTCCGGTATCATCTCAAATAAAGCTTCAGCTAAGGATCCAGCTGGAAAGCCAACACAAAGGTCAAGTGAGCAAGATTCCTTTGCTTCATCTGCTGAGAAATGCAATGTCTATCACCCTAAGTATGCCACGATTTTTCCCAGGTTTAAAACTAGTTCATAACTCTGATCGGAGCTATAGAATTAAAGATAAATTATATTCCTCTTTTCATTAAATTCCATTTTTATTTTTAGAGTAATTAAAAAGTTCTTTTCCATATAGCTTTTATAATTTTCTTCATAAAATTTGCATCCAATTTTCTTCATATTTTTTGTACTGTTATCCCTACGTGTTATATACACGGGGTATGTTAACGCAGATCAACAGCAAGCCAAACTTGTTTTTCACGAGCCAGGAAACCGAGCGTCCTGCTCCTTTATTCAAGTCTTCCAGACAGCTTACAGTTGTTTATAACTGTGACTTGAAGCTCAATGAAAGTCGAGTGTAACTAAGAAAAAATAAAACAGAAAATAAATTAATTTAGTAGCTAGCGAGCCCCTGGGATAAGACTAATTCCTGGCAACAAAATAAACACAATACATTTGGCAAGCTAGCGGGGCCCTGGGATAGGACTAATTCCTTGAAACAATACATTCAAAAACGATCTCAAGTTCATGTCTAACAAACTAACAAAATCAACAAAACATTCATCAAACTTACAGCCATTGCTTTCGGAGGTGTAGAAAAAGGGTTTTAACACACAGGAGGAGCGTTTCAGACATTCGCGGGCAGATTATGCTCTCTGCCTTTTTTTCCTTTCTCTCTTACCAATGTCCGCTTCTTCTACCCACAAGTCATAGCGGCTACTGGCTGCGCTTTCAACATAAAATACGGGCAAATTGCCACCGACTGTACAAAGTCACTCTTAACACAATAACTATTTTTATAACATGAATTATTACAAATGGATTATGCTATTTGTTATGAACTTATGAACTATTCTTAATCTCTATAAAACACACTCTACTGAGGGAAGAACACTCCCCACCTGGCATTACTAATGCCACTACTTCCTTTCATCTATTACTTATTCTCTAAGAGCATAACAACATCTGAGATAGGACGTAAGTAAGTCTGAAACACCCTGGGATGATGTCCTCACTTCGACCTTTCTGACCTTCCTGTCGCTGCTTGGAAGGGTGGATGTGATGATGGCCATTTTCCATTCATTTCTGGGTGCTTGGTCCTGTTTCAACAGCACTATGTCTCCTGTCTGTAGGTTGCGGTGTGTTGTATGCCACTTGCGCCTTGATTGGAGGGTGTTGAGATATTCGTTTCTCCAGCGGCTCCAAAATTCATTGGCGAGTGCTTGCACTTGTTTCCACTGGTTTTTGAGCAGGTCTTTTCCACAAAAGTCTCCTGGTGGAGGAGGAACATGCTGCTTTTGGGTCAAGATCATTGCGGGACAAAGTAGGAATGGTGAGGAAGGATCTGTTGAGATGGGAACTAAGGGCCTTGCGTTGATTATGGACGTTACCTCAGTCATTAAAGTACAAAGCACCTCATGCGTCAAACGAGTGTGTTTGTTTTGCAAAAGCATGGAGTCCAGTATTCTGCGAGTGACCCCAATCAGTCTTTCCCAGACGCCTCCCATGTGAGAGGCATGCGGGGGATTGAACTCCCATGTGCAACCGTTGGCATGAAGATAGTTGACGATGTTGGGAGGGTTCTTGTTTGGTTGTGCCATGCCTAACTCCACACTCGCTGCAATGAAGTTAGTGCCTCTGTCAGATCGCATTTGCTTTGCTGGGCCTCGTATTGCGAAGAATCTGCATATTGCATTTATGTAGCTGCAAGCGTCCATAGATTCAATGACTTCAATATGCACGCCTCTTGTGGTCATACACGTGAAGAGTATTGCCCACCTTTTTCCTTGTGCAGCTCCACCTCGTGTGTGTCGAGTGACTACTGACCATGGACCGAATACGTCCAACCCGACGTATGAAAATGGAGGGCATGTTTTGAGTCTCTCAGGTGGGAGATCTGCCATTTTCTGAGTCTCTAGCTTTCCCCTTAGTCTCCTGCACATTACACAATGGTGGATAATGGACGAGACCAGTCTTTTGCAACCTACAATCCAAAGTCCGGCTTGCCTAATTGCGCTTTCCGTGAACTGCCTTCCTTGATGCACAACTTTGGCATGATAGTGACGGGCAAGCAGTTGAGTTACGTGATGCTTGTTTGGGGGAATGGTTGGATTCTTGGATGCTGTGTTTAATGAAGCATGTTTGAGGCAACCTCCAACCTTGATGAGGCTTTCACTCATATAGGGATCAAGAGCTACGATGGGACTTGAACTGCGGACGGTTTGGTTGGCATGGAGAGCAGCATACTCGTCGGGAAAAGCATCTTTTTGAACAGACTGGAGGATGAGGTTACTGGCAGCATCCAGCTCCTCTGGAGTGCGTGGCTTGCTACATCGATGCCAGCCCCTGCATGAATGATCTGACAGGTTGCTTGATGAGTGAGAACGAGCTTGGTGAATTAGGAATGCAATGGCACGTACTAATGAGTTCCAACTTGAAAAGCGCTGGAAGCATTCTGGTAAGGGCCCGTTCTTCTGAATGTGAGTATAAAAGGTAGCGACTTTTCTGATTTCAGAGTCTACTTCAGGCTCGATTAACTCAAAGGATTCAGATGTCCCAGATTCAGGTAGTTTGTAAAGGAAGTCTGGTCCCTTAAACCACATAGTGTCCATGAGCTGTGATGCAGGCATTGACCTGGTGGCTAGATCAGCTGGGTTTTGCTCTGATGTGACGTAGTGCCACTGTTCAAGGGATGTGGACTTAGAGAGGAAAGCTGGTACATAGCAGCGTGGCACCTTAAGGCTGCTAAGATCTTGGAGGGACATTTTCCATGTTTCCCATGTGTCCATTTTGTCCTGACTAACTAACTAACTAACCTGCACTTATATAGCGCTTTTCTAGTCACAAAGACCACTCAAAGCGCTTTCATTAATACTAACCCTCTTTTCTAAGGGCCTATAGGAAACAGATATCTAGGGACAATTTAGAACAGCCAATTAACCTAACATGCATGTTTTTGGCATGTGGGAGGAAACCGGAGAAATCCCGGAGTAAACCCACGCAACACGGGGAGAACATGCAAACTCCACACAGATCACTGTTGGTCGGGGGCTGGGATCAAACCCACAATCCCACGATCCCCACAATCCCCCGGCCAAGGGTAAACTGTGCTGCCGCAGTGCTAACCACTGCGCCACCGTGCAGCCCCTCCTGAGGGAGAGGAGCATCCCAACCTTGGACACCATTCGACAGTTCACGTAACAAGAGTCCGCCTTTGATTGTCACTGGTGACGCTAGTCCCAAGGGGTCGAAGATACTGTTAATTGTTGACAGAACCCCGCGGCGGGTGTAGGGTTTGTTGTCAACAGCAACCTTGAACGTGAAAGAGTCAGTGTTTACGTCCCAGCACAGGCCTAGACTTCTCTGAGCTGGTAGAGTGTCACTAAACTCTGAGAACTGTTCTTTCATTTGAGGGTTTTTCGTTAAGTTGTGTCTTAGTGAGCCGAGTCTAGACAATGCTTGGTCCCTGTTATTTGGGAGCGGCAAGCGAGGAAACTTGAATGGCAGAGGAGCGATCCAGTTGTTGTCTCCATCCTGGTGGACTTCCTTCTCCATTATCTTTATGAAGGTCTCATCTTTGAAGGACACGGCACACTTGTTATCGTTCTCTGTGCACTCAAAAACTTTGTCCCCAAGCTTTCTTCCACTGCATTGGGTTTTGAGCTGCGTTTAAGGCCCTTTTCCACTAGCACGCTTTAGCGCGACACGGGACGGCTCAGCACGCTTTGTACGCTTTTCCACAAGCCCCAACATGGTTTAACAGCCGTGATTCTCAGCCCCGCTCAAGGGCAGGGTACAGCAGTGCTGAGCTGGGCCGTGTTGTGACGTTAACAGACTGGCCGCCGCTGATTGGTCAGGTCGTAACCAGCGCTGATTGGTCAGGTTGTAACCGCCCCTCTCCTCCTCCTCTTCTGCCGAATCTTCACGACCTTCTCAATAAAGTTTTTGAAAAAAAAAAAGAATCTTCACGACCGCCATTACTCAGCGCGCAACCACTGTTGTAGTTGTCCCCCAACTACAAGATGGCGCCCACAGCGGCCGCCATGGTGTATCGCTGCCCTTTAATTTTTATAATTTGTCTGTTTTTGTTCACTGATTGTGCATCTGCCGGTTCATACACCCGTGAAGAACTACTAAATATCAGGACTCTCACCCCCATGGACTGCCGCTGATCTGATCCATTGTTTGGCCAAAAAAGCAAGACAGCGGAAAAGAGGGAAGAGAGGAGGGATTCTCGCTCGGCTACGAAAAAGAGGCTCGCGAACAGCCTTGCCTGGCATATTTCTATCCAATGCCAATTCTCTTCTGAACAAGGTAGAAGAATTAAGACTGCTGATGCGTTTCAAGGACCTCGCTTCCTCGTCTGTCATCTGCTTCTCTGAGACCTGGCTTAATGAGAACATTCCAGATAGCGCGATCAGCCTCGAGGGTTTCCAGCTGATTCGTGCTGACCGCGTCACAGAGCTGTCCGGTAAGTCTATCGGAGGAGGAGTGTGCTTCTATATTAACAACAGCTGGTGCTCTGATGTAACGGTGATTTCCAAACACTGTTCTCCCGCCCTGGAATTTCTTTTCATTAACTGCAAGCCATTTTATTCCCCGCGGGAGTTTGCCTCATTCATTCTCGTCGCTGTGTACGCCCCTCCTGACGCGGACACGTGCGAAGCTCAGCGCGTGCTCGCAGATCATATCCAACTTACGGAGCGGAACTTTCCAGACGCCCTGGTTATCATGGTGGGCGATTTTAACCAGAGCAATCTGAGTCACGAGCTCCCCCGCTACAAACACTGTATTAAATATCCAACCAGAGGAAATAACACGCTAGATCACTGTTATACTTCAGTAAAGGACGCATATCGCGCTGTTCCCCGCGCAGCGCTGGGACTATCTGATCACGTGATGGTTCACCTCATCCCCACATACAAACAAAGACTGAAACTCACTAAACCTGTGGTGACCACTACAAAGAAATTGACCAGTGAAGCTGGAGAGAAATTGAACACATGCATGGAAATAACTGACTGGGACATGTTTAAAAGAGCCACACATGATCTTAATGAGTACACATACACTGTGAACTCATATATCAACTTCTGTGAAGAGCACATTCTCCCATCGCGCACCAGGATAAGATATTCTAATGACAAGCCTTGGTTCACAGCTGAGCTCAGACGGATCAGGAAGGAGAAGGAAGCAGCGTTGAAAAGTGGAGACAGGGACTGCTACAGGGAGGTCAAATATCGGTTTAACAGAGAGCTGAGGAGAGCTAAATCTGTATATTCTGAGAGACTCCAGCAGCAGTTCACTGCTAATGACTCGGCTTCTGTGTGGAGAGGACTGAGGCAAATCACCAACTATCGGCCTCAAGCTTCTAAAGGTCAGGATGACAAAGCCCTTTGTCAAAGACTGTCCCAACACTATGCCCGTTTTGACACCTCGTCAGCTGTGTCCAACTCACCCACTCCACCCAGCTCCTCTGCCTCCTCAGCCCCTAATTCATCAAGAGCGGTCCCCCCCTCCTCCTCCTCCTCCTCCCCCCCTCCCCTTGTCATCAGTGAGCAGGACGTGCACAGACAGTTCTCCAGACTGAACCCGCGCAAGGCCCCCGGGCCGGACGGTGTGTCTCCCTCCACCCTGAGACACTGTGCGAAAGAGCTGGCTCCTGTCTTCACAGACATTTTTAACACCTCCCTTAAGCAATGTCACGTGCCGACCTGCCTCAAATCCTCCACCATCATCCCTGTCCCCAAGAAGCCACGGATTACTGGACTTAACGACTACAGACCTGTAGCGCTCACCTCTGTAGTCATGAAGTCCTTTGAGCGCCTGGTCCTGTCTCACCTCAAGTCCATCACCACACCCCTCCTAGACCCGCTGCAATTTGCCTACCATGCTAACAAGTCTGTGGACGATGCAGTCAACATGGCCCTCCACTCCATCCTGCAGCACCTGGACTCCCCGGGAACCTATGCCAGGATTCTGTTTGTGGACTTCAGCACCGCATTCAACACCATCCGCCCCGATCTGCTCCAGGACAAGCTGTCCCTGCTCAACGTGCCTGACTCCCTCTGCAGGTGGATCACCGACTTCCTGACGGACCGGAGACAGCATGTGCGGCTGGGGAAGTCTGTCTCAGACTCTGTTAGCATCAGCATTGGATCACCCCAGGGCTGTGTACTTTCCCCCCTACTCTTCTCCCTTTATACCAACTCCTGCACCTCCTCCCACCAGTCTGTTAAGCTGATTAAGTTTGCGGACGACACCACCCTCATCGGGCTCATCTCCAACGGTGACGAGTCCGCCTACAGGGAAGAGGTTGCCCAGCTGGTGTCCTGGTGCAGCCACAACAACCTGCAGCTGAATGCTCTGAAGACAGCGGAGATGATTGTGGACTTCAGGAAAGTCACATCCCCCCTGCCCCCCCTCACCATCACAGGCTCTCCCATCACCTTTGCAGATTCCTTCCGCTTCTTGGGCACCACCATCACCCGAGACCTCAAATGGGAGCCAACCATCAGCTCCCTCATCAAAAAGGCCCAGCAGAGGATGTTCTTTCTGCGGCAGCTGAGGAAGCTCAAGCTACCCACCAAGATGTTAGTGCAGTTCTACACGGCCATCATCGAGTCCATCCTCACCTCCTCCATAACTGTGTGGTACGCAGGAGCCACTGCCAGGGACAGACTAAGGCTGCAGCGCGTCATGCGCACTGCTGAGAAGGTGATAGGCTGCAAGCTCCCATCTCTCCAGGACCTGTACATCTCCAGGACCCGGAGGCGTGCTGGCCGGATCATAGCCGATCCTTCACATCCTGGTCACGTGCTGTTTGCCCCCCTCCCCTCAGGTAGAAGGCTTCGGTCTATTCGGACTAAAACCTCCCGGCACATGAACAGCTTTTTCCCCTCTGCCATCAGACTGCTGAACACTAAGTGACTTTTGACTCTCGTGCACTATGTACAGCAGCTCAACCAGACTCATGTCAATCATCACTGTTTTTCTGTTGCATTATTGACTGCACTAGGTGGTACTTCACATTATCTGCTACATGCTAATTTTTTAAAACTGCCTTGACTAGTACTACTCATTATTACTAGTATTATTATTATTATTACTTATTATTACTTATTTTTCTACACTTATTGCACGTTTCTAGTCCTTTAGTTTTTTAGTTTATCCCTTTTTCTCATTATGTTTTTAATGTTGCAGCATGGCACCGAGACAAATTCCTAGTTTGTGTATCACATGAACAATGGCAATAAACCTGATTCTGATTCTGATTCTGATTCTGACTGTTGGCGGTTTATTTTCAGTGTATTGCTGTGCTATTTTCATTTATTCTCTATCAAAAATGGCTTCGCGTAATAAGGGTGTTCCATGGACCAATGAGGAGGTGCAGTGTCTGCTCACTGAATTGTCAGACGAACGCATCCAGCGCGAGTTAGACGGAGCCACCCGGAATGAAAAAATATACCGGGAGGTCTCGACATCGGAGTCCTTTAACGGTGAGTTTTAATTTTTTTTTATTGTGCGGTTTTTTTGCAAATATATTCGGTAAGACGCTCAGTTTATTTATGCAATAAAAAAGCTCCTCCACATTGAAAGGAGTCAGTTGAGGTGGTATGGGCATCTGATTAGGATGCCTCCTGGACACCTTCCACTTGAGGTGTTTCAGGCACGTCCCACTGGGAGGAGACCCCGGGGCAGACCCAGGACTCGGTGGAGAGACTATGTCTCCCAGCTGGTCTGGGAACGCCTTGGTATCCCCTCTGAAGAGCTGGAGCAGGTGGCTGGGGAGAAGGAAGTCTGGGCTTCTCTGCTTGAACTGCTGCCTCCGCGACCCGGACCTCCGGAAAAGTGGTAGAAGATGGATGGATGGATGGATGGATGGATGGAAAAAAGCTGTTCATTTGTGGATGATGATCGCTGCTTTATTGCAGCACACTGCGGAGTCACGCTTTTATTTTAATTATTCATGTGAACAATACGCTGAAATAAGCTTATGTAATCTTGTTAAAAACAATTGTCTTTTCTGTGTATCTTGCACTTTCTTGCTGTATTTTATTGTGTGCATTTTCCTTGTAGAATCATCCCACGCGTCTGCCGCGCCAGCCCGCCTGGATTCTCCAATGTGAATCTGTCCCGCCACCTGGCGCAAAATGTATTCAATGATAAATATTTGCAACATTTAAATGAGGTTGCAGAAAACGCGAGGGTATCCCAGGAGCAGGATGTTGCCTTGAGAAGGCAGGAGCTGGCAGAGACGGCTTCATTCAACTGAGCCTTCCTGACCCAGAGCTGGCAGAGACGGCTTCATTCAACCGAGCCTTCCTGACCCAGTTTGGGAAGCTGGTCGAGGCACTCAGTGGTCGGCGTGTATAAAATGTCAATTAACCTTCATGTTGTGTTGCAAAGGTTTTTTTTTTTTTATTTTAATATTTTGTATATAATAAAATGGAATTGTTTTGGAAAGTGTGGTTTGTCTGTTATAACACTGAATTATAAAACAGTATAATTACATAGAAATTCCATTGCCTAGTCTGATGAAAATGATGCTGATCATCCTGTCAGGGGTCAACCGTTGTAAAGGTAATGTAATTTTTAACTAGACTAACTAACTAACTAACTAACCTGCACTTATATAGCGCTTTTCTAGTCACAAAGACCACTCAAAGCGCTTTCATTAATACTAACCCTCTATTCTAAGGGCCTATAGGAAACAGATATCTAGGGACAATTTAGAACAGCCAATTAACCTAACATGCATGTTTTTGGCATGTGGGAGGAAACCGGAGAAATCCCGGAGTAAACCCACGCAACACGGGGAGAACATGCAAACTCCACACAAATCACTGTTGGTCGGCGGCTGGGATCGAACCCACGATCCCACAATCCCCACAATCCCCCGGCCAAGGGTAAACTGTGCTGCCGCAGTGCTAACCACTGCGCCACCGTGCAGCCCAAAAAACAAATGTTTTTGTAAGCTTTCTGTTCTTTTTATTGAAATATCATAAAAAAAATTAGCAACACATGATCCAGTTCTAAACTTTGGGTACATTTTTTATGTTAACTTATAAGAAGTTGCACAGTTGGACTTTAAAATGCAGCAGGAGAGACTGATCAAGCTTACAAGTCAAAGTTGGTAAAAAAGTAAGTATATGTAAATTGAATGTTCTATCGGCATTCCAAAATCAGAGAATTACAATACTTTAGAAGGAGTGTAGCATCATCTAAACGGAAAATAATAATACTGTTGTTCCAAACGTTGACCTGAAGGTGAAACACATGATTTTTTTTAATTCAGTACATCCAAAATGCCCTAGGATGTAAAAAAAAATAATACAATTTGGTGTTGGCCAGTGTGCCACTGTCTCATTATTTAATACAAATAAAAACAAGTTTCAGCTCATTATTTCTAGGTCATTTGGCAGTTAATTCAAACCAAAAGTGACTTGTGTTGTTGCAGCTTTTTTATCAGAGAGTTTCTCCAGTTTTGGAGCATATAATCATCCGTCCCTTAACTGTTAAACATTAAGTAACAGCAGACAGATTGGCAAAGGATACACAATTGTGTTGCTGTTGCCCAAAACCGCTGTGACCCACTGCTTGTGGTGCTACCTTTCATGTGTGTGCTTTTTATGAATATTCACACGTTTTTGTAAGTACAAGTGGGATAGTATTAAATTGAAATATAACATATTTCTAATAATGTTTGCTTTTTGCAAATATTTACACTTATTTTGAAAGTAAAAGTTGGATACTGCGGGGTGGGGGGGGGGTCTAATCATGTGCCACGGAGGGCCAAGACCCTGCAGGCTTTACCTCCAACCAGTGTCTTCAACAGCAGATTCCACTGAACTTCTTCCACTGACTGATCAGTGATAACACCTGCTGAAGACACTGGGTAGAAGAGAGAACCTGCAGGGTCTTGGCCCCACATGACACATGATTGGAAGCCCCCGGATTAGGTTTAATTGGATTTAACATTTTAACACAAACTGCTTTATGGTTCATAATTCTGTTGACAGACTTACACCAAACCAAAAGTGATTTCTCAAACTGCTGGATTATTCTTAGCTTTTCCAATCTTTCAGTATTTAATTTATGCCACATGGTGGTAACCTTCACATATAAAAAAAGAGACATCTGCAAAAACTTCATAGGTTTATTGTCAGTGCAAATCCCAGTGCAATACAACAGGAATGCATATCTAGTACATTGTTGATGCAGAGAATATATATTTCTACAGTACATGTTTCCATGTAAACTTGTGACTGCATTATTTTAATTGCTTTTAATCCTAGATCAAGTTTGTTTTGGCCTAAAATGCATGATAACTGTCAAATACTGTATATCTTATTATACCTAACTCAGTAAAGTTTATATATATTTGAATATATATTTTGTGGCTAATATTAACCTGGCGATCAAGTTGTGTCAGCTGATCGTTTTTTTCTATGATACCATCTCAGAATCTGCTGCAGAAGCAGGTAAGTCCATGATGTCTCAACAGTCTCTCCATGATTTTCAAGCAGATCAGAGCAATTTGTTGTACAGGAAATAAAACATTTCTACAGACATTCTTAAGCTCAATACTGCTCGTTTGTGAAGCTGTGTTGACATCAGTGACAGGCTGATCACATCCGTGACAGGCACACCCAGAGCGAATGAAGCAGTAATTTCCCCACAACAGAGCCATCTGAAACACACACAGCGTACATATTTTAGTACCTAACAGCGATAACTTGCAGACATTAAAGTGTAGCACGACGTACTTATAGCAAACTAGCATTAGCAACCATTAGCTTACCGTCATATACGACCTAGTTTGTATCCTCACGCCTTTGGCTCTCCCAGAAGCTGCAGAACTATTCCAGAGTGTTTTCATCTCACTGCCTGTACCCTTGTCTGGCGGTCCTTTTTGGCGTTTACGGTGAAAAAAGCCACAGACCGAGGAGTGGCCTTGTACAGTTATGTGTTATGTTTTGCTTGGGTCTTCTCAATAAAGTTTTGGAAAAAAAATGTTTTGCTTGGGTCGCGTGCGTTACGTCATGGGAGTGTGGCACCGCCTCGCTGTTATAAACCCACCCACCCCAGCACAACACCCATGCCAAACACCGTGCTAATGGAGACAGAAGCATTCCGAGCCGTACTGAAGTGAATCGAGCCGTACCGAGGTGTGCTGGGCTAGTGGAAAAGAGGCTTAATTAGAGAGGCCGTCCTTGTGCTCCCCGCCGTAGCATGGTTTCTCTTTGATGTTGATGCTGTTAGGACAAGGAGTGAAGAGAGATGGGCGTCTGTTGGACAGCATGTACGTTTTATAAATGTTGACGGTTGGCTTATGAGCGTTAAGGCACACCTCCCCCACAATTACCCAGCCTAGGTCCAGGCGTTGAGCAAAGAGAGCATTGTAGGGTCCGTTGACTTGTTGCCTTGCTTTGTGGACTCGTAGGATGTCTCTGCCCAGTAAAATTGCCATCTGAGCATCTGGGTCGTACTTGGGAATGAGAGGAGTGAGGTGTTTTAAGTGGGCGTGAGCAAGAGCGACTTTGGGCGTAGGTATTTCATCCCTACTGAACGTTATCTCGTCGCATTCAAGAAAAGGTGGGAGGTCTAAGCGTGGGCCTCCACCTACTGGCTCGATTTGGAACCCCGCTGCTTCCCTGCCAAGCATTTCAGTTAAACCAGCACATGTTCTCATGAGGTATGTCAGAGGGCTACTCTTGATCCCAAACAGCTCGAAGAATTCAGGATGGGCCAGCGATTTATTACTCTGATCGTCAAGGATTGCATACATCTTAACGGAGCGTTCTGGTTGGCCTCTGGGGAAAACTCGAACTAGACATACCTTTGAGCAAGAACGTGGGGGATTACCTTCGCCGCAGATCTCAGTGCACCGTGACATTACCTCAGGTGGCATGTTGTCTCGGGGCTGAGGCTCTGGTTCAGGTGTGTGTTCTGGCTGGGGTTGCTGACTTGAATCGGGATGCATAGCAGAGCAATGCCTTTCACTTTGGCACTCCTCGCACTTGAGTTTCGTGTCACAGTCCTTTATTGCGTGCATGGGAGAGCAGCAGCAGCGAAAACATTGTGTTCTTTGAGTATGTTTCGCCTTTCTTGTAGCGGTTTATTTCGAAAAGCTCTACATTTGGCTAGAGGATGCATTTTCTTATGGACTGGACAATAGCGTGTTAAATCGTCCTCTTTAGCACTAGCGGGGTCAGTTGTGTCGACCTCTGTTTTGTTTACAGTTAGAAGTGTTCTGTAACTAGTTTGTTTGAATGGTGGTCTCTCACCTTTGCTGAAGGGTTGGCTGCTGCATGTCGCAAAACTTGGGTCATTTCTTGCTTTAGCCTCGTCTTGGACAAACTTTACAAAATATGAGAAGGGAGGGAAGGTTACATCATATTCTTGTTTGCATTTTGAGCCCGCGTGCAGCCATTTATCTTGTAAACTTGGAGGCAACTTTTCAACTATGGGCTTAACCCCACGGGGTGTGTCGAGGTAAGCGAGGCCTGGGAGATAAGCTTCATCCTAAGCAACCCGCAGCTCTAAGAGTAAATCTCCAAGTTCCCTGAGTTTTACGTTGTCTCTGTTTGTAAGGCGAGGGAAGTTATCTAGTTTTTTGAACAAGGCGTTTTCTACTACTTCTGGTGTAGCATAACACTCTTCTAACCTGTCCCATGACAACTGGAGAGCAGCTTTGGGGTTAGTGGCATAGACAACTCTGATTCTTTTAACGTGCTCTGAGGACTCTTTACCAAGCCACTTGACTAGGAGATCTAACTCCTGGCTATATGTGAGACCAACGTCTTCAGTTGCTTTTATAAATGATGACTGCCATGCTCTAAAGTTTTCGGGGGTGTCGTCAAACTTAAACAGTCCGGTTGTGATTAGCTCTCTGCGCGCGAGGAACCTAGCAAAGTCTGCCATAGGTGGGTCACCATTGTGGGAAGCATGGTAGCTGTTTGGCCTGACATAGTCTCTCGGTATGTCGATGGATTCATTTTTCACGTACATTTTCTTGAATGCTGGTGGAGAGAGAGTTTGTTCGGGTCTCCTCGGTGTGAATAATTGCGCCCTTTGTGCAGGTTCGACTTGAGGTGTTTCTTCTTCAGCTGGTCGCGCCTGTGACTTTAGCTGGATTTGGTAGTGCACATACTCCATAGTTCTCTGTCTGACAGCTTGTAATGGAATTGCACTCCTTACACTCTCTCCTTCGCCCGACTCGGCAGCTGCAGCAGCTTCTAGAACTTCTGCCTTTGCTGTGGCGGCCGCTGTTTCCTTCTCTATCTCCAGCATCTCTAGATCCAGTTCTAGCTTTGCTTGTTGCTTTGCTTGTTCCAGCTTTGCTTGTTGCTCTGCTTGTTCTTGTTCTAGCTTTGCTTGTTCTAGCTTTTCTCGTTGCTCTGCTTGTTCTAGCTTTGCTTGTTTTTTAATTTCTAATTGTCTCTTACTGTACAAGGCTGTGGCATTCGCAGCTTCAGCAGAGGCTCGAGCCATGATGGCTGCTTCCATTACGTTGGACTTTGAGGATAACTTGGAGCTAGAACGTTTGGAGCTGGAGCTAGCGTTGTATAATGATTTGGCTTCAGAGTTCGCCTTCTCTTCTGCCCTCTTCTCTTGAGTGTCGTCCATCGCTGTGTCGTGAATCTTAACTTCACCAACTGCTGACGTGGCTTTTAACTGTACTGTTATCCCTACGTATTATATACACGGGGTATGTTAACGCAGATCAACAGCAAGCCAAACTCGTTTTTCACGAGCCAGGAAACCAAGCGTCCTGCTCCTTTATTCAAGTCTTCCAGACAGCTTACAGTTGTTTATAACTGTGGCTTGAAGCTCAATGAAAGTCGAGTGAAACTAAGAAAAAATAAAACAGAAAATAAATTAATTTAGTAGCTAGCGGGCCCCTGGGATAAGACTAATTCCTGGCAACAAAATAAACACAATACATTTGGCAAGCTAGCGGGGCCCTGGGATAGGACTAATTCCTGGAAACAATACTTTCAAAAACGATCTCAAGTTCATGTCAAACAAACTTACAAAATCAACAAAACATTCGTCAAACTTACAGCCATTGCTTTCGGAGGTGTAGAAAAAGGGGTTTAACACACAGGAGGAGCGTTTCAGACATTCACGGGCAGGTTATGCTCTCTGCCTTTTTTTCCTTTCTCTCTTACCAATGTCCGCTTCTTCTACCCACAAGTCATAGCGGCTACTGGCTGCGCTTTCAACATAAAATACAGGCAAATTGCCACCGACTGTACAAAGTCACTCTTAACACAATAACTATTTTTATAACATGAATTATTACAAATTGATTATGCTATTTATTATGAACTTATGAACTATTCTTAATCTCTATAAAACACACTCTACTGAGGGCAGAACATTTTTGTTACAGTTATTTAATTCTCCATTTTTCATCACAGTTACAAATTCATACTAAGGATTCATTGGTTCAATAAATGTGATTACACTCTGTTGCCTAATAATCGTTGAATGTGATACTTAATACTTGGTCATTTCACTTTATCAACAAATCTGTTGAATATAATTTCATTTAATCTGAGTCTGATCATTAAACTATAAACGGTATATGGAAATTTCTGTTGATTTCTTTTCCTGTGTTTGTTTCTAAAGTCACCCAGTAGCAATCATAGATATTTGAGACTGATTGATTGAAGGTATAAAGACTAGTTATTAATAAATTGTCCAAGCTTTTTGACTGGTGCCCAAAAAACAAGTTTTTCTGGTTTGTGCATAGACTTGAAGTAAAATACTTTGTTTCCACATACAACTCTAAGTCTAAGTTAAATAATCTTTGTACCTTATTATTAAATGTTACTACAGAAGCATGTTCACTTAAGAATTCAGATGCATGAAAAAAAAGCACTGCACATAGCAGCTGTGCAGGTGCATATTTTCTAAAATTATCTAACACTGACATTAACAACCTGCTAGGAGGCAGACAGCTTGCAGGGCAATGAAAACAGGTGAAGAAGAGGCACCACATTTTGGAAATTTGGAAAGAGTAGTGGAATTTGTAAAGGTTTTAGGGAAGTGGCGTCTAAGCTACAGGCAGGTGGATAACAAGCTGCATACAACCTGGATGTTTATAGCATTGATCATGGCAATTTTTTGGAGCTGATCATATTGCTGGGAAAGTATGACGTGTGCATGAAAGAGCAATTTAACAATGTGATTGAAAAAGCAAACAGTTACATGTTTCAGGCTCAAGAGGAAGAGGTTCTCTTACTATCGTGTTACCTAAAACAAATGTCAACTCTGTCATTGACACAATCCGGACAATAGTCAAGGAAAAAATCTCTGCCAATTTCCAGAAAGCTGAGATGTTTTCAGTGTAACTGGACACCACTCAGGATATACAGTATTTCACAAAAATGAGTATACCCCTCACATTTTTGTAAATATTTTATTATATCTTTTCATGGGACAACATCTAAGATGTTGTGGAGGTAATAGAACAGGCAAGATGCGACAAGCTGGAAGGGTACACGGTTTTATTTCCTCCAACGTATTGAAACGCGCTTTGTAGCTCGGTGAGCTACTGCGCTGCTGAGGCATGTATAGCAAGCTCTTTTATACACGTTATACAGAGAGAGAGAATGCATGGCGCATTAGCATAGTGATATACATATCAGTCAATACATATTATTAACGTGACCAACTGGCGCCCGGATGTCCTGTCCCTCATCCAGGGATGTATACACAACAGTCCATTGTTCTGATTGCCCCCTGGGGCCCTCTGTTCATATGTAAATCGTCCTCCATTTCCTCCAGCCCTGCTGCGTGTGAAATAGTGTCAGTCTGCAGTGTGCTGGGTCACCACAATATGACACTTTGATACAATGTAAAGTAGTCAGTGTACAGTTTGTATGATAGTGTTAATTTGCTGTCCCCTCCAAATAACTCAACACGCAGCCATTAATGTCTAAACCACTGGTAACAAAAGTGAGCACACCCCTCAGTGAAAATGTCCAAATTGTGCCAAAAGTGTCAATATTTTGTGTGTTCACCATTATTTTCATTCAATGACTTAACTCTCTTGTGCATGGAGTTCACTAGAGCTTCACAGGTTGCCACTGGAATCCTCTTCCACTCCACCATGACGACATCACTTAGCTGGTGGATGTTAGAGACATTCCGCTCCTCCACCTTTCATTTAAGGATGTCCCACAGATGCTCAATAGGGTTTAGGTCTTCAGACATGCTTGGCCAGTCCATCACCTTTACCCTCAGTTTCTTTAGCAAGGCAGTGATTGTCTTGGAGGTGAGTTTGGGGTGGTTATCATGTTGGAATACTGCCCGGCGGCTCAGTTTCCGAAGGGAGGGGATCATGCTCTGCTTCATTATGTCACAGTACACGTTGGCATTCATGGTTCCCTGAATGAACTGTTGCTCCCCAGTGCCGGCAGGCACTCGTGCAGCCCCAAACCATGACACTCCCACCACTATGCTTGACTGTAGGCAAGACACACTTGTCTTTGTACTCCTCACCTGGTTGCAGCCACACATGCCTGACATCATCTGAACCAAATAAGTTTATCTTGGTCTCATCAGACCACAGGACATGGTTCCAGTAATCCATGTCCGTAGTCTGCTTGTCTTCAGCAAACTGTTTGTGGGCTTTCTTGTGCATCATCTTTAAAAGGGGCTTCCTTCTGGGACGACAGCAATGCAGACCAATTTGATGGAGTGAGCTGTGTATGGTCTGAGCACTGACAAGCTGACCCTCCCACCCCTTCAACCTCTGCAGCAATGCTGGCAGCACCCATATGTCTGTTTTCAAAAGACAACCTCTGGATACGACGCTCAGCATGTGCACTCAACTTCTTTGGTCGACCATGGCAAGGCCTATTCTGAGTGGAACCTATCCTGGTAAACCACTGTATGGTCTTGGACACCGTGCTTCAGCTCAGTTTCAGGGGGTTGGCAATCTTCTTATTGCCTAGGCCATCTTTATGTAGAGCAACAGTTCTTTTTTTTTCAGATCCTCAGAGAGTTCTTTGCCATGAGGTGCCATGTTGAACTTCCAGTTACCAGTATGAGAGTGTGAGAGCGATAACACCAAATTTAACACACCTGCTCCCCATTCACACCAAAGACCTTGCAACACTAACGATTCACATGACACTGGGGAGGGAAAATGGCTAATTGGGCACAGTTTGGACATTTTTACAGAGGGGTGTACTCACTTTTGTTGCCAGCGGTTTAGAAATTAATGGCTGTATGTTCAGTTATTTTGAGGGGACAGCAAATTTACACTGTTATACAAGCTGTACACTGACTACTTTGCATTGCATCAAAGTGTCATATCTTCAGTGTTGTCCAATGAAAAGGTATAATAAAATATTTACAAAAATGTGAGGGGTGTACTCACTTTTGTGAGATACAGTAACAGGGCAAGACCAGTGCTTGGTGGTTTTGAGATACATGGCTGATGTTATGGATGAGAAGCTTGTCACAGTGGTCCCCTGTAGTGCAACCACTGGACAGTCTTTTGTGAATTTATTAAGAGGTCCTTGAGAATTTAAAATTGGACATAAGCATGTGCATTAGAAATTCAACAGATGGAGCTTCAAACATGCAAGGTCTGTACGAATACTTCTCTGCATTGCTGATATCTCCATCCATCCATCCATCTTCTTCCGCTTAATCCTTTTTGGGTCGCGGGGGGGCTGGAGCCTATCCCAGCAACTTTGGGCGAGAGGCAGGGTCCACCCTGGACAGATCGTCAGTCCATCGCAGGGCCAACACAGAGAGACAGACAACCATTCACTCTCACAGTCAAACCTAAGGACAATTTAGAATGCCCAGTTTTTTTGATATCAATTGCATGTGCTGTGCTATGCACATAATCTTAATCTTGTGTTGGCTGACACCACTCAGTCAGAGATTGAGAGTGGATCACTGTTTGATCTTGTTAATGATACAGGGCCTTTAACCCTCCCTTAGTTTTGCTTCTAATAGGTTTAGACAGCTGGGGGACCTCCAACAATGCACTGGGCTCCACTCCTTTCTTCACTCTAAATGAAATATTTTTGCTGGTCATTAACATCTGTTCTCTCCCATAGATTGAGTCCCTGTCGTGCTGTTTGCTCTCTACAAATCTGATCTTTTCTTCTTCTTCTCTATCCCCTCACCCCCAGCCAGTTGCAGCAGATGACTGTCCCTCCCTGAGCCTGGTTCTGCTGGAGGTTTCTTGCTGCTAAAAGGGAGTTTTTCCTCTCCACCATCGCCAAGTGCTGCTCACAGGGGATCACCTGATTGCTGGGGTTTTTCTGCAATTTTGGGATTTTCCCATACCATTGAAAGGGCTATGAGATGACTGTTGTGAAATGGTGCTATATAAATAATGGTTAATTGAATTGAACTGAACTGAGTGTTCATCAGGGAGTCATACCAGAGAATGAACCTGTGGGAGAAGAAGAGTCAGGACATGAGACACAAGCGGATTTCTCCAGTTGGAGAAACAAGATGGCATGATGCTCTGAAAAAAAGAATTTGGAGCATTTGGCCAACCCAAGGGATGTTTGTACGTTGATCTGGTGTTAATACTCAAATCCATGCAAGAAGAGAAGTCTGCTGAAGCAGATATAATGGTGTAAAAGAAGTGTTCGCCCCGTTCCTGACTTCTCATGTTTTTGTATGATTGTAACACTTAAATGTTTCAGATCATCAAACACATTTAAATTTTTGACAAAGATAACACAAGAAAACACAAAATGCAGTTTGTAAATGAAGGTGTTTATTATTAAGGGTAAGAAAAAATCCAAACCTAAATGGCTCTGTGTTTAAAAAGTGATCGCCCCCTCTGGTAAAACAAAAATTAATTGTGGTTTATCACATCTTTGGAAAATTGAGTTCAATTACTCTAGCTACACCCAGACACAGTTCCTCAGAATATTAATATAGACGTACATGCTTGCTTTAGAAGGTAGTATACCCAATGATCCAGCGCTAAAGCATTCTCAAATTGGTCCTTATAAGTACTGGCAAGGCAGAGACAGCAGGGGCATCCACTCACACAGGTGTTTTGATTACCTGCAGAGCCGGGGAACCTGCAGGAAGGGAGGGGGTGTGTGCTCACCTGATCATGACAAATAATTCATTTAAAAATTGCATTTTGTGTTTACTTGTGTTGTCTTTGTCTAATATTTAAATTTGTTTGATGATCTGAAACATTTAAGTGTGACAAACGTACAAAAAAATGAGAAATCAGGAAGGGGGCAAACACTTTTTCACACCACTGTATATGAACCAAAGCCCGGAGATACAAAGCGGGCTTGCTCAGGATGGTCAAGAAAACATAAGATGTCCTTAAAGGCCAAATGTCACGTAATTTTTTTTTCTAAATGACAACGAATTTAGATAAAATACACATAGCTTAAACCAAATATTCATACCGGAGACCATATCACCCACCTGTATTTACATAATTGCACAAAATACACCAGGTGAAGGCCCCACTTTGCTTGCTGGCTTGTGACAGCCAGTCCAGACCACGCCCATGTTTTTGACATCACCAGTTGTACCCTGGCTGCCCTGCCTATCCACATTCACACTTATCAACATTGGACAATCATGACGGAAAGTGACAGCGATTGTGAACAAATTAGTTTAGTTTTGTCTTTTTTTTTTTGTCTTTTTTTTTGTCAGTGGTTCAGACAGTGACAGAGGCATTGAACCTTACTGGTTCGAGCCATCCGAGACGGAATCAGATGCTTTGTCTGATGACAACAGTTCCAACGATGACCAGAGAGCAGAACCAGTGGAAAATGTCATTGAACTGGACATTAATCGCCTCCAGAATTGCGAAGCCGAAGGGGGTCTGTCAAGGGCGCCCCATAAATATTGATTTTTCGGAAGCCATTATTATTACAGTGGAGGAGAGCCGCTGCTGTCAAGAAATTGACCAGATCAATATGAAAATGGAGGCGCATACCTGTCAAGTGAGACGTTTTCGCCATATTTTGGTGCCAAGCGCGGCTGTGGGGGACGGTGGAGTGGTGTGGGACACTTTTCTGGGAAATGTTTTAAATGTAGTTCGTGTTGTTATTGTCAAATATTTTAAGGAAAATACGGGGAAAATGCAATTTTAGCAAAAACGGGCATATTGCCATTTCTGTACGCCCAAAAGAAAAAATATACTGGAAAAAAAATTGAGTGTGTTGAGGAACACGTCCTGTCTGTGATCCCCCACAGCTGGTGCTGGCAGATCGCTCAGCGTGAGCTATTCTCACTACAATGAGAAGTGTGGAGTCACTCATTAGTTTGATTGTCTGGGCGGGCTGATCGCTCAGCGTGAGCTATTCTCACTACAATGAGAAGTCATTAGGACAATGGTTTAACACGTTCAGCTGGGCAGCGGTTGAGGAACAGAGAGATCGCCTTACAAATACAGAATTCTGCTTTTTTTTTTATTTTGCGCCGGACGCTGAGTTGTGTTGTTATTGTCAAATATCCATGAATCCTTAAAATATTTGACAATAACAACACGAGTTGCATTTGGGGCATTTCACAGAGAGGTGTCCCTTGTTGCTCCGCCGTCCCTTATAGCCGCTTTTTACGGTGTTGAAGTACGGCGAAAACGTCTCACTTGACAGGTATGAAAACATTTCCCAGAGAAGTGTCCGTTATTACCCAGCTGTCCCTGATAGTCCCGTTTTAAGGTATGGGTGAAATATCCAATTTTTTCTTTCTTGTTGCTCACTTCAACCTTCCAGTCTCCATATAAACAATCAATTGAAATACCCCAAGCATCAAACTCGGGTACAATCGATTTCGTCACTTCCGCCTTCTTCCCCAGGCGATTCCAGGGGCTGTGTCAGGCCAAGCGCGGCAGTTTTAAATTAACGAATATTCCGTTGTTACTGAAGCATATGCACCAAGACCCGAACGGATTGGTTCCCTTTTATATCTAGTTTCAAGATATTTAAAGTACCCTGTTACGTGACATTTGGCCTTTAAAGATACAGGAAGAAATTTGCAAGCAATAAAAGTTGTGATTGACAGTTTTGTTAAATGAGCAACTGAAGAAACTGAGGTAAAGGATGAGGAAGTATACATGGAAGCAGAGGCTGCACTGCCTCCTAAAACAATGAAAAAGAAGACATCCATTCCAGGAATGATGTCTCAGGATGAGACCATGGTTGATGAAGAAAAAGAACATGATGTAAAAGTCCACAATCAAGTTGCTGACACAGCTATTGAGGCCATCTACAAAAGATTTCTGACCCATGTTAATCTTCATTCAGATTTGTCATTTCTGCACCTCAAACACTTATCCTTCATCCGAACTACTGCACTCCCTGAATCTGCACTTCAAGACCTCAGTCATTGCTGGTTAAATCTGATAGCAGATTTAACCAGCTGGTAGCTGGTTAAATCTGATAGCTGGTAGCTGGTAACCTACAGATGGAACTTAAAAGCTTGGCAGACCAATGGGAAACTATACCACTCAATGAATATGCAGCCACAACAGTGGGCAAGGGACATCATGGAAATGAAGAGGACATGGAAATTGTCAACAAAGCTATGCCTTTCTCAAAGATTCCCCTGTGTTCTCCTCAGATTCAACATGCACACAGATGCTTACCACCTGCTTGGATTTGTGTAAAAAACATTTTTGCTTCCCCTCTCAATAACGCAGGTAGCCTGCGAGTGATGATTTTGATACTGAAATATATGAAAAGCAGACTGAGACGTCCATTCACCTGCACAGAGGAAGATTTCATGTGGATGGCCACAGAAAAGGACACACTTGGGGATTTAGATACAGACAGCTTAACTGACAGAGTTGCAGAGAAGTGTGAGTTACTGAAGAAGCTACTGTTGTAAGGTGAGAATTTTTATGGTATGAAATTATTTCTAGTTATGCATCTTTTAAACAGAAAACAATGTGATCCTGTAACTAATTATTTTATTCTCCTTCTGTGCATGTGCTATTAAGCTGTGTTGCTTCTTTGGGGAACATATTTAACTTGACCAAAAAGGCCAGAGCTGATTTTTTGGTCCCAGTCTAGCCCTGCTCAATGATCTCACTGATTTGCCAGTGAGCACATCGATCTCCCAGTGCTCTTTAAATGAATGTCAAATTTTTCAGCCCTGCAAGTAGAGAGGGCTGGGAGATCAGTGAGGGATCAAAGAGTGTTCAATGAAAGACCAATAGAGTTAACTAAAGTTCAGTGAGAGGTCATTGTAAAATTGGCGAGATAATTGAGCACTCCTTGAGGGCTCTTTGAGAGATCATTAAGAGATCACTTCCCTTCTTCGTTGAGATATTTTTGGACTGAGTAAATTTGAGGCCATGGAGATAACTGGAAGATCATTTAGAGATCTTGGTGATTGTAGGGTGCTCACTGAAATATCGGTGAAAAATCTCAACATTCTTTTTTATCACTCAAAGTTATCAACTCCTGTTTTAAAGGGTTATTACTGGCAGATTGAAATATTGTTAACTAATAGCACATTTGGGCACAGCCTAATTTTATGCACTTAATCCTAATGACTGGAGCCACAGCCACATACTGTCAACAGCAAGCGTGACTCTGGACTGTGGGAGGAAATCAGAAAGCAGTGAAAGCCTACAGAGGCACAGAGAGAACAAAAACTGACCCCAGTGGATTCAAACATTTATGAATTGGTGCCTCATTACAGGAAGATGTAATGAGGCACCAATGCCAAAAACTCCACCAAGTGTATAATTTTCTTCCACCAGTGGAAGACTTCCTGCCTCCCACTGCATCTTTGGTGTGCCATCAATTCCATAAAGTGGGTGTTGGTGGGCTTGTGGATCAGGGATTTTAATCGAAACAAATTCACAGTCTTCATCCAAAGCCATCCAGGGAGTTTTTATGGCCTCAACTGAACCAGTGAAAAAATAAGGAAACAATAAATAAAATAAAGAAATGCAGTCAAAGCTATGTCTCATGAAGATTTTATGATTCTCAAAAAAAGTCAGCCTAATCTTTTAGGGCTTCTATTGCCACCGCTGGTGAATCAAAACATCAATTGAAAAAAGCACAAAAAAAAAAGAAAACAGGCATTTAATTGATGCCCTAGGATTAAGCATGTTGACATCGGTAAAATCCTGGACTGGGAGTTCTTGCAATTGATGCTGTCTGGGTATAGGTGTTGAATTTAAAGTAACACTCTGGCAAAAATCTTTTTTTTTTTTCTGTTGTTAACCGTTTGACTGCCTATGGTGCTCTGTCAGTCCCTAATGGTCAAGATTTTTTTCAAGAAAGTATTGAGTTCAGATGTCAGACATTTCCAAACCTAAAACTTGAAAGTGCAAAGAGATTATGACTTATTATCAAATAGAAAAATGTAGAATATGATCCAAAGTTTGAGGTGGGGTAGCAGCCATATCGAATTACATAACTTTCAGTCAAAAGCGGACTTTGGAAATATTTGCACAAAGGATGGTTTTGTTTTTTTGTTACCATTTGTTGTTTTGAGCATTTTGTTATCTTATCTTTAAAGTATACTGTATCAACCAGAAAATCAATTACATTGTAAACAAAGAAAGAAATTTGTCACTTACCACTGGCCTGGTGGCACGCTTTGTCAATTTTCGTCCAACCTGGTCGTTATTTTGTCTTCTGTCGGTCATTTTCGCATCCACAAACTGTTATGATTATTCCACCGCAATTTCGCTTTAACTCTTTGAGTGTGTCTGTCGCCGAATTGCAACATAACCACTAGTGGTCAAGAGTGGTAAATATTTTTTGTCAATAAAATAGTTCAGATTTCCAAGGCTATAACTTTAAAGTTGCAAGAGATAATGGCTTACTGTCAATTAGAAAGATGTAAAATATGATCCAAAGTTTAAGATAGGGATAAATTTACACATCTAATTTGCATAATGTTGCGGCACCTCTTTAAATTCCATAACTCAGTCAAAACTGGACATTGGACATATTTACACAAATAATGGTTTGTCTTTTGACACCATTTTTTGTACAGAGGTATCTCATCAGCTTATCTTCAAAGTATATGAACAAGAAATCAGTACAATATTAAAAAAAAAAAAAAAAAAAAAAAAAGAAATTCCTCACTTACCGGCAGCTAAGGGGACTCGCTCACTGCCGTGTTCGCTGCGTTTTCAACCATCGTGGTCATTATTTTGCATTCTGTCAGTCATTTACATTCTCTACTACATCTACAAAGTCTTATGATTATCCCACTTAAATTTTGCTTGTATCCCACGGTTATTTTCTGCATACAAAGCCGACTAAGTGATGGTGCACGATGATGGACAGCAGCCATATTGGCTTTCTGGGCTAAAATGCTAAAAACAGTAAAAGGAAGTGAGAAGTTCTTCCTCTTTGATGTATTAAGTGTCATCCATTGAATCCTCCAACGGATGTCTGCTACCTTCTGAAACTGGCAGATCAGTACAAATCAGTACGTGTAAGATGACAGGCAGACAGACTAGGGGCACACAAAATCTCATACTCAAAAGGTTAATTCTGCCGCAATTTATCTCATATGATGACTGGGAACCGGTGCGATTGTTCTGTTCAGTCATATGGTACTGGGGGTCGATGGCAGATGCAAATCAACCAGCCTCACCCACCCTCTGTTATAAGAAAATGCAGATATTTATCTTCATAAGCTAAATGATGTCTTTTTAGAATCATAGTTGGCAAATTTGGGAGCAAATGCCTCCTCCATCTTGCGATTGATCAACATTTGTTTACAAACTCTTCTTCTCTGGTATCCACAAGTGTGTGTGTGTGTGGGGGGGGGGGTATATGGGGGCCATTAGTCCTCCAAGGAAAGAGCAGTAAGTTATACGTGTCTGCCACCTTGTGAGGGGCAATACTTAGTACAACTAGGGAGTTTTATTATGGTTTAAGGCCACGTCACTTGACAGTCGAAGAACTGTGACACAGGCACTCCACAGCACTACCTGTGCGTGAAGAAGGCAGTCAAAAGGTTAACATGTCTGTAACATGTTTTTTGTGACTTACAAGACATTCCAAGAGCCAATGTCATGATTGGCCCCTCCGGGGCAGAGAGACAGACCCACGCGCTGGGCTGCAGTCATGACATTTATTTAAGAGAAAATCCAAACTGTGCAGAGAACAAAAAAAAAATATATATATACAAGCTAGGGTAACTTACAAGGAAAGGCATTCCAGAGCCGGAATCGCTCTGGAGGAGATGAGGAGATAACTCAATAGAATCAGATCCAATCAAATCAAGACTGCCACAGTGAGACAATAAGCTGACAGTACTTAAGTAACAGACAAACAAATGAGCAGCAGGTGTGGGCAGATGAGTGGGAAGGTGCCTAATTACACAACTGCTCACAGCTGAGATGGCTGGGGAACAGACAGTGAGCAGCTGGTGAGAGTGTCTGGAAAAGGAGGCTCGTGTCACAAAACCAAAATATATACAGAAACTGACAAAATAATAATAACAGTCGTAAAAAAAAAAAAATTAAAAAAAAGGGCAGTGCGGTGACGCAGTGGTTAGCACTGCGGCAGCACAGCAACTCACCCTTGGCCATGGGATCTCTGGTTCGATCCCAGCCCCTGACCAACAGTGATCTGTGTGGAGTTTGCATGTTCTCCCCGTGTTGCGTGGGTTTACTCCGGGATTTCTCCGGTTTCCTCCCACATACCAAAAGCATGCAGGTTAGGGATACGGGGCGCTTGCGCACGCAGCGACCGGCAGCTGGTGGCTTGTCACCAGACTGCAAAACAAATCTACTTACGGGTACAAACAAGTAACAAAACAAAAAAAAAAAAATAAGCACTGAGACCCATATGTGATTCTCTCAGGGGAAGAGGGTGAGCCGAGGAACAAGCAGGAGATCAGCTTTTCATAAGTTGGAAAGATGGCAAATTATGGGGTGGGGGGCTTAAAATTTCATAGTGGTCAAATTTGACCAAATGTGGTTTATTTTTCAACTGCAGGGATCCAAGCACTGCAACACTGATGGAAGAAGTGTGTGGACTGAAGGAGAGACTATGTTGAAAAATAAATCACATTTGATCAAATTTCACCACTATGACTTTTTCAGCCCTGTGTACGTGTTCAGTTTTTGGCTGTGTGAGCAAGAAATCCCCTTTTAAATTACATGTCTTACCCACAGACATGAAAATACAACAGCAATGATTAATTTTATTTGGAAAAGCCTCAGTGTCCCTGCGGTTTCCTCCCACAGGCCAAAAACATGCAGGTTAGGTTAATTGGAGACTCTAAAGTGGCCCTAGGTGTGAATGTGTGTGTGAATGGTAAGGGATAGCGCCGTATCGTGGCTGCTTCATCCATCCAGGTGGATACCCTCAATTTCCCCTTTGGGGATCAATAAAGTATACAAAATAAAAAAAAAAAAAATCAAATCAAAAATACCAGAGAGGACATGGGTTTGCAGCTGGCATGAGGGACAGCTCTGGTGTGCATGGCGCAACGCCTGGGTGAGTATCATCGTAGGTGACCCGGCAGAAGGATCATTCTTGGTGGAACAGAGAGGCAGTTGCTGTACGGCTCCCCTCACCTCGCTGGGAGCATCCACCGGTGTATAAAAAGCCACAATATACTATTGTGAGCAAAACACATTAGTTTTTGAGGTGGTTTTAGAGGGCATCTTTAATAGAGTGGTGGTAGAAGAATAACGCTTTCCTATTGTGTGGCGATTCTACTCTGTATGTTTTCTGTCAAAAAGATTCTCTGTTTATGTAGGCAGAAAAATAATGATGTTCAAACTGGTTAGAGAATAATTCAGGGGAGGCGTCAGGACAAGATATGATGAGTCTTCAAATATAAACCTACACATTTTGTCCATTTACTGCACTATGAAATGCAATTCCATATCTATATATGTGGTATATTTAGTTCCTTATGCAAAATGTCATTTCATTATACAACAATCACTTCTGCACTGCACAGTATCTTTTTTCCTCCTACGTTAAAACTCAAGTTCGATTCCCTACATTTCTCCAAGCCCCCCCCTCGATAAAATCCCCACAGAGCAGTTGCATCTACCTGTATCACATTGCAAAGGAAGGAAAAAAGTTGGCCTGAGTGACGGTAATGCTAAAAGAGGGAGACTTTACAGTCAAAACAGGGAGAAAAATCAGCATGTCTTCCAGCTGCAGTGCAGTCAGGCCTGCCGGGGCTACTGTCAGAGCAGAAATTGGTATGCCTGACTCCTCTGTGATGGATGTCCCCCCCTATGACTTCGACATGTCAGTACGAAGTGACAGCTTGAGATAGAAGCTTCACCTCTCTGATTCTGATGCTGACACCAAACCCTCACCTTAAATTTGTGTCTCAAACAGCCAAAGAAATATCACCCAGTTTTGTGATGGAACTACTGTATATCAATTAGCAATGACTGATACTAGGCATCACTCAAATTTAAGGAACAATTGGGCCAATAGCTGATACCACTCATATGTCCGATCTTCACACCAAGTAAATAAAATAACTAAAAATTATTCAGGATGCATTTATACAATGAAAATGGGTTTAAAGTGCAAACTCTCAGCTTAAATTTCAAGGTATTCACATCTGAATTGGAGTTACAGTTGAGGAATTGCAACCATTTTTATACAATCTCCTCATTTCAGGGATCCAAAAGTAATTGGACACATTGGCTCAAAAGCTACAGTGGATAGAAAAAGTCTACACACCCCCTCCACACTCCTGTGTACATACAGTAGTTTCATCCTTGAAGCCACTTTATGTCATGAATTCCCCGTGTGCTTTTACACAGCGCACGGAGAAGGAGAGAGACGGATTTATGTGCAGATTACATCACAGACACATTTATTAAAGTAAGGATTCAAAGTTCCCAAAAAGTGCAGACGTACAAAAAGGTAACAGGATACACTTACGAATAACACGACAGAACGTGTTGCAGGCAGACCACAGAGAAATGTGGCGAGGGCAGACCACGGCAGAACGTGGCCGAGAAAGATACACGTGACAAGTTCAATAGTCCAGCAACACAAGACAGCAGATGAGTAACTTAAATACAAATACTGATGGCAGAGAGATTGGGTGCACCTGGGTGAGGAGCGGGAAAAGTAATTACAGGGAGTGGAACCAGCTGACTGTCAAGAGAGAGAGGGTGTGGTCGGACCGGCAGACCGTCAGACAGCGCCCACACACGTGTAGGCCAAAGAAGGCTGCCTCACATCTGCCGGCCAGAAAACAGTGTCTACAGGTACGGGAAATAAACTTTTGAACATAGAAACTACAAGAAACTCAAAAGATAACACAATACACAAATAAATATGGAACAGAGAACATGAGACTGAGCCCGGGAGAATCCAGGCTCAGAACCAAATACACAAAATACACATATGAACCTGAAACACAGAGAAAGGTCAGAACCGAGCCCGAAGGACAAACCAGCTTGGTTCATGACACTGTACTACCTGTGTATATACCAGTGGGCTATTTGTTATCTTTACTTTTACCATTACCTCAGTCGTATGGTTAAATGTGTGTTCTTCAACTGTTTTATTTCAAATTCTTCTCACTTGCTTTATTGCGCGGTAGCCTGGTGGAGCACCCACAATTCCGTTGTGCTGTACATCTGTACAATGACAATAAAAGGGTATTCTATTCTATTCTGTTATATTATGTTCTATTCTATTCTATTCAAATGACAGGTTTTTGTGATGTAAAAAAAAATGAAACCAACATAAATCATTCCAAAACTTTTTCCAGCATTAATGTGACCTATAACCTGTACAACCCAATTGAAAAGCAAACTGAAATCTTTTGAGGGGAAAAATAAAAAAAAAATTAAATTAAAAAATGCACAGTAATCTGGTTGCATAAATATGCACATTCTGTTATGCCTGGGGATTTGGCTGTGTTCAGAATTAACCAATCACATTCAAACTCATGTTAAGGGAGCCAGCACACACCTGCCACCATTTAAAGTGTCTATTTAACTGATAATTTTGTAGTCATATCTTACAACACAAGCCATGGCCGCAGAGAGCTTCCAAAGCATCAGAGGAATCTCATTGTTCAAAGATATCAGTCAGGAGAAGGGTAGAAAATAATTTCCAAGGCATTAAATATACCATGGAACACAGTGAAGACAGTCATCATCAAGTGGAGAAAATATAGCACAACAGTGACATTACCAAGAACTGCATGTCCCTCCAAATTTGATGAAAAGACAAGAAGAAAACTTGTCAGGGAAGCTGCCAAGAAGCTGACAGCAACACAGAAGGAGCTACAGGAATTTCTGTCAAGTACTGGCTGTTTAGTACATGTGACAACAATTTCCCATTTAGGGTGGCAAGACGGAAGCCTTATCTTATGAAAAAAAAACAAAAAAAAAACATCAAAGACCATCTACATTTTGTAGAAACACATTTGAAATCTCCCAAACACGTGGGAAGATTTGTTATGGTCCGATGAAATCAAGGTTGAACTTTTTGGCCATAATTCCAAAAGGTATATTTGGCCGCAAACCCAACACTACTCATCACCAAAAGAACACCATACAGAGTGATGCATGGTGGTGACAGCACCATGCTTTAGGCTGTTTTTCTTCAGCTGGACCTGGGCCCTTAGTCAAGGTGGAGGGAATTGTGAACAGCTTCAAATACCAGTCAGTGTTGGCACAAAACCTTCAGGCTTCTGCTAGAAAGGTGAAGATGAAGAGGAACTTCATCTTTCAGCACGACAATGACCCAAAGCACACATCCAGATCAACAAACGAATGGCTTCACCAGCAGAAGAGCCAGGGTCCAGACCTGAATCTCATCAAACAACTGTGGGGTGATCTGAAGAGAGCTGTGCACAGGAGATGCCCTCACAATCTGACAGATTTGGAGCATTTTGCAAAGAAGAGTGGGCAAATATTACCACATCAAGATGTGCCACACTGATAGACTCTTACCCAAAAAGACTGAGTGCTGTAATAAAAGCCAAAGGTGCTGCAACAAAGTATTAGTTTAAGGGTGTGCAAATTTATGCATCAAGGCTATTGTAAATTTTTTAATTTTTTTTTTTTTTTATCGGGCGGACGTGGTATCGGGTATCGGGCTTGTTGTTACGAGCTATTCGGTCTCAGTACGACCGTTGTGAGAGTTTGGTTCGTATTGCCAACACTCAGTCACAGTCATTCCCAGTGAGAGTTGGACTCTGCCAGGGCTGCCCTTTGTCACCGATCCTGTTCATAATTTTTATGGACAGGATTTCTAGGCGCAGCCAGGGAATGGAGGGTGTCATGTTTGGTGAACACACGATCTCATCTCTGTTGTTTGCAGATAATGTTGTCCTGTTGGCTTCATCCAGCAATGACCTACAGCTCTTGCTGGGACGGTTTGCCACTGAGTGTGAAGCAGCTGGGATGAGAATCAGCACCTCCAAGTCCGAGTCCATGGTCCTCAGCTGGAAAAAGGTGAATTGTCTTCTTTGGGTTGGGGACAGGCTCCGGCCCCAAGTGGAGGAGTTTAAGTATCTTGGGGTCTTGTTCACAAGTGAGGGGAAAATGGAGCGAGAGATTGACAAACGGATTGGAGCAGCATCTGCAGTGATGCGGACGTTGTACCGGTCTGTTGTGGTGAAGAGGGAGCTTAGTTCTAAGGCAAAGCTGTCTATTTACCAGTCAATCTACGTTCCTACTCTCACCTATGGTCACGAGCTTTGGGTAATGACCGAAAGAACAAGATTGCGGATACAAGCGGCTGAAATGAGCTTTCTCCGTTGGATTGCTGGACTCACCCTCAGAGATAGGGTGAGGAGCGCCGTCATCCAGGAGAGGCTCAGAGTTGAACCGCTGCTCCTCCACATTGAAAGGAGTCAGTTGAGGTGGTATGGGCATCTGATTAGGATGCCTCCTGGACGCCTCCCACTTGAGGTGTTTCAGGCACGTCCCACTGGGAGGAGACCCCAGGGCAGACCCAGGACTTGCTGGAGAGACTATGTCTCCCAGCTGGTCATCGCTCCACTTCCGGCTTTCAGAGAGAGCAGTCGCATTTTTTCTCCCTCCTCCTCCTCTCCTGCCTTCCCGACCTAAATCCCAGCTTGCTGCGTCTGAGTGAGTGTCTGTGCCGTTCTCCTTCTCGCTGATCTCAACCCAAACGGAAAAATGGATCTTATAAGCTGGGCTTTAAATGCAATTGACACCACCTTTTCAAACAGAAAATCGGGCCCGGGGGAGCCCAAATGTCCCGCAGGCACTTCAGCTGCGTGTTATGTGAGAGACTCATGGGATAATTGGAGACTCATGTGTCTGTGTGATCCTTCCATTGAAGATGTGGAAGATTTATATCTATTCGGCTTCATGGTCACAGGATTCCTACTGATTGGCCTGGGGGTCTTCCTTGTGTATCGTAAATTTAAAAAACTGGAAGGAGCTAATCAAAAAGCAGACCCGGCGAAGCTTCTCCATCAATTTGACCAGCTTGGAAGAGCGCTGATGGCGGCGAATGCTGCGGAAGGTTGGTTACATCTCGGAGTCGCTGAGTGTTCTTCAAGGAATGAATTTAAAGCCAGTGAATGTTAATTTGAATTGTGAAGCACAAAATCGCATGAGAGAAGAAAATTCTACACTCTAAGTGTCTGTGCAGATTCGGCCTTGATCGGCGCCCCTGGACAATTCACTCCTCCAGAGTGGAGATAAGCGGATGTGAGAGCTGGCTCTGCTTAACCCAAACACTGCTGCTGCTGTGCAATAATCAGAACTCTCCAAGGACAGTGTTCATGAGACTAACATGGAGTTTTTACCATCTGGCATGAAGAAGAGTTTAACTCTGGGACATGACTATCTGTGTTTATAAACATGAATATAACATCCATCATTGCCTAGGAGACTATTTTTATTGTACTCCAGTTACTGATACACCCACACTGCACACACACTGATATCACAAACTGATACACACACAGTCTCTCTCTGCTGTCTTTGTTTTTGTGAGGTTTGATTGTCTGCTCTGTGCCATAGAGAGGTTTTTTTCTATGTAATCATAATTCTGCTTACACAATTATAAGCTGTATTTTGATAACAAAGTTTTTTTCTCTCCGCCCATTGTGTCATTCCTTCCCTTCCCTCTTACCCCCCCTTATCCCCCACTGTTTTGATGAGGCGCCTTGTCATGGCTGCCGTGTCATTGTGATGCGCTTACATTGCGCACCAATGTCAAGTCAAATTCCTCGTGTGTTTCTAACATGCTTGGCAATAAAGCTTTTCTGATTCTGGTCTGGGAACGCCTTGGTATCCTCTCTGAAGAGCTGGAGCAGGTGGCTGGGGAGATGGAAGTCTGGGCTTCTCTGCTTGAACTGCTGCCTCTGCGACCCGGACCTCCGGAAAAGCGGTATAAGATGGATGGATGGATGATTTTTTTATTTTTTATTTTTCCCCTTTAAAGATTCCAGCTTTATTTTTCAATTGGGTTATACAGGTTATAGGTCAGATTAATGGTGGAAAAAGTTTTAATGTTTGAAATGATTTATTTTTGTCATGAATTGCGCATCTGGGCCGGAACAAAGACCCGTGCTGGACTGTAGTTTGTGAAATTTATTGAAAAACACAAAAGTCTAAACAGTGCACAAACACAAAAAATCCAAACAGTGCACAAAGCAAACTTACGAACTGAGGCAGCGAAAGGGAAGCCAGGATACACACAAAGAATAAACATCAGAATGGGAGTAGGGTTCTGATGTGAGTGAATCATTAGACTCCAGCAATGAGGGAGAGAAATGATAGTCCTTAAATTGAGCAATAAACAAATGATGACAAGTGATGGCAGGTGTGGGTCACATGAGTGGGGGAGATGACCTCAGCTCACAGCTGAGACAACCTGTGAACTGAAACGGAATGACCACGAATGCGAGATGATGACAAGGTGAGAGTGTCTGGAAGAGGAGGTGGAGAACTCATGCCACCAAGAAACAAAATATAAACACGAAGAACTACATGGAAAAAGGATGTCTACTGAAACTGACAGAAGAGTAATAATACTGACATGAATAAATAACAAAACAACTGACCACTAAGAACACATCTTAAACCAACACACAGGAAACACGCAACACTGGAAAAATACAGGAAATACTAGATAATAGATATAATAATAATAGATATAAGAGCCTGAGCCCGGTGACACACCACACTCAGCCTCTTGACAGAGCCCCCCCTCCATTGAGGGGTGGATTCCAGACACCCCAAGGTACAACCAAAGAAAAAGAAAGACCCCACCCCCGACCCAAACAGAAGAAAAACAATGACCCAGCCTGGGAGGGCGATGGGGGGACTAGACTAGGAAGGACCAAAAAACAAAGCCCTGCTCAGGACCCACACCCAAGAAAAACCCAGGAACTTACGCCCCCTAGACTGGAGAGCTGGACAGATCAGGCATCCGGCTAAAGTCCCAGGCCTGGCAGATTGCATGGTGGAATAAGTCTGGTGGCCTACCAGAGAAAGCGGGCCACCCAACCCACCAGTACAGTCTGTAAGGTGGTCTGCCAGAGTTCTTTAGCCACCTCAAAAGAAAGGGTGGTCCAGGGGGCGGCTGCCCCATGAGAAAGAACAGCAATGAAGAGGACAGAGTAGTAGGGGAAACCACAACGACATCAGGTGGAGGAGAGGGGAGCATGACGGCCCTGGGCAAAGGAGAGGGGACCACGATGGTCTCAGGCAGAGGAGAGGGGACCACGACGCCCTCAGAGAGAGGAGAGGGAACCCCGACAGCGTCGGGCAGAGGAGAGGGAACCCTGACGCTTTCGGACCACCCTGCAGCACCCTCAGTGGTCCCAAACTGGGACATAGCAGCACCCGTGGTTGCTCCAGGCTGGAGCAAGGTTGTACCCTCAAAGGCTCCAGGCTGGAGCAAAGCTGCACCTGCGGCAGACCCAGACTGGGCAAGAGCTGCACCCATGGTGGCCCCCAGGCTGAAGCATAATGCCCACAGTGGACCCAGGGTGGAGCGCAGCACCCACATTTGTTTAAGGCTGGGGTGCAGCACCCACAATGGCCCCCAACTGGGACACCATACCCACAGAGACTGAGGAAGATCTGCAGCCATGGAGATCCCGGGCTGGGACGGAGCACCCACAATGACCTCAGCAGATGGGGAAGCAGGACCCTTGAAGGCCCTGACTTGGGACAGAGAACCCGCAAAGACCTCAACTGGAGGGGGGGCAGCACACATGCAGGACCTGGGCTTGGACGGAGCACCCGTGACGACCTCAGCAGGAGGAGCTTGACCCAAAAAGATCTCAGGTGGCAAGACCGAACCCACGGAGATCTCTGGCGAAGTTGGACGAACCTTGGTGAAACTGGGGAAAGGCTCAGACAAGAGGGACAGAGACACAGGGTCAGGGACACCGGCGGCAGTGGAGCCCAGCAAGGTGAGCTCAGGCCAAAGGCTGCACTTGGCTCTCCCCACCAAGAGCCAGGCAAGATATCTCCAAAACAGAGACAGTAAAAACAAATTCAACTTTATTTATATAGCACCATATCACAACAAATGTCATTTCATAGCGCTTTCAAATGTAGGGAAAACCCCACAATTGCAGAAAGACCCAGCAATCAGACGATCCCCTATGAGCAAACACTTAGTGATGGTGGAGAGGAAAAACTCCCATTTAACAGGAAGAAACCTCTAGCAGAACTGAGCTCAGGGACGGGCAGTCAGCTGCTGTGACTGGCTGGGGGTGAGGGAATAGAGAAAATGAAAAGAACAGACATAAAGAGAGCAAACATTAACAGTGAGAAGCCAAGTACATTATTGGAGGTCACCCGGCAGTCTGAATCTACTAACAGCAAAACAAAAGGGGGGTTAAGAGACACATGATCCCTCCCTAAACGTAGGCTATATTGAAGAGAAAGGTTTTTTTTTCCTATTCTTAAAAACAGAGATCGAGTCTGACTCCCGAACCCAGATTGGTAACTGGTTCCACAGGAGAGGAGCTTGATAGCAGAAGGCTCTGCCTCCCATTGTACTTTTGGAGATTCTAGGAATTGCAAGTAATCCAGCATTTTGGAAGCATAGCACTCTGTTAGGATGATAGGGTAATATCAGATCTTTTATATATAAGGGGTCCTGATTATTAAGAGCTTTGTAAGTGAGAAGAAGGATTTTAAACCTAATTCTAAACTCTATGGGAAGCCAATGAAGGGAGGCCAGAACCGGAGAGATATGATCTCTCTTTCTAGAACCAGTTAAAACTCTTGCAGCAGCATTTTGGATCAACTGAATACTTTTTAAAGGTATTTTAGGACAACCTGATAATAACGAGTTACAATAATCTAATCTAGAGCTAACAAAAGTGTGGATCAGTTTCTCAGCGTCATTCAGAGACAAGATGCTCCTAATCTTTGCAATATTGCACAGATGATAGAAGGCAGTCTTAGAGACAAATTTAATATGTGAATTAAAGAACAGATCTTGATCAAAAATAACTCCAAGGTTCCTCACAGAACTATTCAGAGTAAGAGTAGTGGTGTGGGCGACACACATTGTGGGCTCACGTTTCCACAGAGACAGGACTGCATGTGTATTGAGGGTGTCACGTCTGCAAGGACAAAGAACTCGAATCTGCAGAAGATAACAATGAGGTGTGAGATTTGTCTCTTTGTCCCACAGAAGATGCCCCAGAGAGATTTCCGGTTCATCAGGAAATGAGAGACAATGGTGAAGATTCAAAGGGATGCTTTGTGACTGTATGTTTACTGAAAACACCATGTGACTTGAATTCTGATGCTGGAAACATATTAAAGGGTGATGAGATATGATTATTCCTCTTTCCTGCTTTGAGAATGCTCGAAGCTGTGTTCTGTCAATAAAGCTGGTTTACGACTAAACTCAGCCTCATCATTTGAGCACATCTTCTACACTGGCATCAAAATTAAGAGTTTGATTTGGAAAGGTATTTCTAAGGTTTTTTGGACCAACAAGAATGACTTCAGTCTTATCTGGGTTTAATAGCAGAAAATTACAAGCCATCCAAGCTTTGATTTCCTGAAGACAGGCATCTAACTTGGCTAATTGATTACAATCATCGGGCTTCATTAACAGGTATAATTGTGTGCCGTCTGCGTAACAATGAAAATGTATACAGTGCTTTCTAATGATGTTGCCTAACTGATGTAGCATCATCTCACTTTGGCTCAGCAACAATTATTCTTCTGCTTAAAGACATTTTGTTTCATCCAGGAGTAACACAAAGAAATGGATTTTCTTCCCCCAGGCCACAGCTGAAATCCCCTTTGTTTTGTTAAAACCAGCCGAAGGAATTTCCCCAATGTCCGGCTTCACTTTTATTGCCCCCATAAAACCTACACAAACCCACAACTCAGCTAATTTCCTTAAACTCTGGACATGCTGGATTTAACCAGTGAACTTTTAAGTACATTATTACAAACTCAATTCTAAACCTTCATTCTTTTCAGAACTATGAAAATGCAGATGGACTCTGATGTTTTTGATGTGGAAAATCAATAATATGTGTGAAATGCATTAATCTGTGATTTTATATATATGTATGTTAATGTTTAAATGCATGTTTACTCCTGCATGTTGATTTAGAAGCACTGCTTATAATTTATACTAATCACTAAAGTTATCTTAGTTTAATACATAAAGGGAAATATTAACTTCCAGTATGTATCAAAGTTTTGCCTCGATATCACATGTGACTCCAACAGCCAATCTCTGCATGACAACTCTTCATCCCAAAGAGCTCCAAACAATAGACTGTTTGTCATTGGATGGAAAGTTCATTGTGCCTCCCACGAAGGACTCTCATTGGCTGAGATCCCGGAAGTCCGCGGAACTTAAATAGCAGAGAGACCCCTGCTTCAGTCTCTTTTCCGGATCTTTTTTCGGCTGCTCTCACTTTTGCTCCAGATCCTCTTTCCGGCTCCCCCTTTCTCTGATCGTCTCTATTGTCTACAAACAGCAAGGAAGAACAAAGAACCGTCTGAACAAAGACTTCGACCACGTGTCGCTTTTCTGAACACAGAGCAGATAACTCGTAATTTGTTTATGCAACTGTATTTTAATGCCTTTTTCTTTTTCTCTTAAATACCTAGGAATTCCTATTTCTTTGAGCTCAATTCTTAGTCGGAGTTAAACTCCAATTTTTATTCATCACTTTTCTTTGTTAAACTTTCTGTAAAACCACCGTTTGTTTAATTTTAATGTAAACTTTAATCTTGACTTTATTTTTTTTAATATTTTTCTTGACCAAGCACCCACCAGAAGCTACTGTTTTTATCTAAAGTCCGAAAGTTTTTTTTTTTAATTTGAGATCGGATTAGATATCTTTAATTATTCCCGAAGACCTCTGCAGCTGCTTGTCTACCAGGAAGAAAAGACGCAGCTGAGAAAAAAACGCGCAGCTGTCCATCACACAGCATCGGAGCATCGAAGCATCGGCACCATCTGGCTTAGAACCCAGTTTCAACTGTGGGTCATACAGCCAAAATCCAGCCTCTTCGACTGCTTGAATTTAAAGGTCGAACTGTGGATGCTGAAATATCTGCGGGCAGATATTTCCTCTAACATCCACAAAATCTTTGGCTGAGGACGACTACAGAACCATCATCACCGAGGAATCACGTGAGCTGCAAAACTTTAATTCATGTGCTGAATTAAAATTTTGAAGTTCGGTAATAATTTGTATATCTAATCAGATGCAAATTAAGAAGCCCTTAACATAACTCTTCTTTTCATTAAAATTCTGTTTTTATTTTCTTAAGATTAATTTAGGACTTTTTCATATAATTAGTAAACTTTCTCCATACATTTGCGTTGTTTCCATAATCTGTTAACTCAAACTGATAGAAATTGGTTTCTCAAGTTAACCCTGGTTCCGAAAATATTGATATTGTTAATCTATCATTTACAAGATTGATTTTATGATTAATGAAATTACTGCAATGTCTGTTAATCATTTCATTTAATAAATATTTAAAAATGAGAGAAGTTGTTGGGAATTTATTTCATTCTGAGTCTGTTTCAAGCCCAGGTATCGAATTCATGGAAAATTTTTGAGACTGATTATTGATTAATTTATTGAGTGATCAAACAGGTATAAAGTGAAATTAAAGATCAAATTGCTTCTTAAAGATAGAAGCTGGTGCCCCTTACAAGTGTTATTAACTTTTCTGATGTATATGAAATGAGATTTGAGCTCAGATTCCAATACATCAATATAAATTAAATAATTCATACCTGATAATATTTATGATTTATTAATATTTCTAATTTACCCTACACTGAAGCATATATAAACTAAAAAGAGTAAGGCCTAACACAGATCCCCGTGGAGCTCCGTGACTGAGCGTAGAGTTAGAAGAAAACTCATCATTGATGTGAACAAACTGAAGTCTATCGGACAAATAAGATCTAAACCACTGCAGCAAAGTTCCATTTAGTCTAACATAGTGTTCTAATCTATCAAGTAGAATATCATGAACGATAGTATCAAAGGCTGCACTAAGATCTAAAAGGACAAGTACAGAAACGAGTCCATTATCAGATGCGATAAGGAAGTCATTAGTGACCTTCACTAAGGCTGTTTCAGTGCTGTGATGAACTCTGAACCCAGATGGAAACTCTTCAAATAAACCATTTCCCTGCAAGTGGTCAAACAATTGCATAGCAACAACTCTTTCTAAGATTTTTGAAATGAAAGGCAGATCAGACATTGGTCGATAGTTAGCCAAAACTCCTGGATTGAGCGTTGGCTTTTTGAGTAAGGGTTTAATTACAGCAATTTTAAAAGCCTGCGGTACGTAACCTAAAGTTAAAGAAGAATTAATTATATGAAGAATACTGCTACCAATGACTGCGAAGACTTTTTTAAATAACCTGGTAGGAATAGGGTCTAAAACACAAGATGAAGGTTTGGATGAGGAGATTATTTTATCTAACTCTAAAAGGTCAATTGTAGTAAACTTATCTAAACAGATATCAATTGAAGGAGTTGTAGTAGTTGCTGTTCTTAAGTTTACGGTGGGAAGAATCTAACTGATTTTATCTCTAAAAGATAAAATTTTATGATTGAAAAAGTTCAAAAAGTCCTGACTAGAAAGCTCCAGGGGGATGCAAGGTTTGACTGAGTCCTGACTCTTTGTCAGCCTGGCTATAGTGTTGAAAAGAAACCATGGATTATTCTTATTCTCTTCTATTAATGCAGAATAATAACTCGTTCTAGCTTTTCTAAGATTTTTTTTTATAAATTAAAAGATGATTTCTCCAGGCTAAATAGATTTCATCTAAATTAGTGGAGCACCATTTTCTTTCTAATTGACGAGTTTTCTGTTTTAAGCTACGAGTTTCTGTGTTAAACAAAGGGGTTAGAAATCTCTGGTTAGACTTTTTCTTTTTTAAAGAAACAAAGAAGAGCACTTGCCTAAGCTCAAGCTCCACCACCGTCTAGGACTCCGTCGATACAGGCAACAACGTCTCAGGCCCGGTCCTCTGGAGGTCCAGCTTCTACTCTGCAGCAGCAGCTCCTGCAGCAGGTATGGTGGTTGGTGCAATCCTGGGGCCCCTTAGTGAAGTGACCTACGCAGGTGGATTGCCAGGCATTGATACAGGGGGTCAGTTCTCTGCTTGCCCTGGATCCTGCTCTGCTGAGGCCAGGGGATAGTGCAACATCGGCACAGGCTTCAGCTTGGTCACAACACTCTCCATCCGTCCAGACCATGGCTTCAAGGATGGAGCCAAGTCGTCCAGAGCCAAGTCCTCTCTGTGACTTCTACGGTTGTGGGCCCCTCAAAGGAACATGGAGGAGCCAATCCTACAGACACGGTGACAGGAGGAGCAAGGGAAGAAACGACCGAACCCTCAGTAGTGGGAGGGATTGTCGAGGAGAATTGGGAGACAGCTGCTACATAGAAGGAGGAAGCTGGCGGAACAGCCGGAGAGGAAAAAACATGATGAGGGCACTGCTGCAGAAGTTTTCTTCCTCGGCAAATGATGAGCTGCTGACAGGGCGGAGGAGGAGTCTTCCCGATGGCCTGTAACTGGATAATGGCGTTTTGGGACTGATAAATCAGGAGCTGTAGGCGAAACAGGAGGTGGGCTAGGAGATGGTGATACTGAGACTCAGGGATGCCTCCCCATAGGTGTAGACCTCGGCTTCTTCATGAAACTCCTCACCCCACCACCGTTCTCCCATTGTGGGGCCACCACCAGCATAATCCTCTCCACCCCTTCTGCATGCCCCGCGAGCGGTGGTCACCGGTGAGCAGCCGCCTCCACGAGCCACAGGTACCAAAGGGTGCCTTTGGGAGTAGGAGCCCTGAATGCATTGGAGACTAGGTCATCTATTTCCATCAGCGTCTTGCAGACCTCCCACCCCAAGCTCATCGGGTAACCATGCCCGCCCATAGAGGAGGTGTAGCCGGGAGACATGCTGGAAATCACTCAAGTGAAAAACAAGTGAAAGGCTGCCCTCTTCCCTGCTTGTGTTCCTCTATGGAACCTTCTAGCCCAACAGCTAGAAGGTTCCAGGTTTGAATTCCCAGGCTGGCAGGGGTTAGAACCTTTCTGTGTGGAGTTTGCATGTTCTCCCAGTGCTGCGTGGGTTTACTCCGGGGGCTCCGGTTTCCTCCCACAGTCCAAAGACATGCATGTTAGGTTAATTGGTTGTTCTAAATTGTCCCTAGATATCTGTCTCCTATAGGCCCTTAGAATAGAGGGTTAGTGCTAGTGAAGCTCTTTGAGTGGTCTTTGAGACTAGAAAAAGTGTTATATAAGTACAGGTCCATATGGTTAGTTTGTGGAGTGTAAATACGTAGTAATACAAATCACCACAGCTTGGCCAAAGAGGCAAAAGAAAAGGGTTATTGGCCTGACCCAAGCAGGGCCTGATCCTAGTTTGTTATTGGGGGTTGCTCCCCTAGATCTGTCTCATTCTGCAGTATTAGGGGCGGTGCTAAAAGCCACTGCAGACAGTCTTCACCATGTGAGAGGCTAGATGGGGTGGCCACTTGATGGTATATTGGCCATATGTTGTGCTTCACATGACACTGGATATGGGGAGGCCAGTCTGGGATGCTAAGGTGATATATGCCAACCAGAAAGGTAGTACTTCTCCAGGGATCCTTGCCCCACAAACCATTAATCAACCTCAAAAATAGATTGGCCAGATTAGACTTTGCTAAAAAAAACATCTAAAGAAGCCAACCCAGTTCTAGAATAGCATTTTTTGGAAAGATGAAACCAAGATTAACCTGTACCGGAATGATGGCAAGAAAGTATGGAGAAGTCTTAGAATGGCTCATGATCCAAAAAACACCATATCTTCTATTCAATTCAATTCAATTCAACTTTATTTATATAGAGCCATTTTACAACAACAGTCATCTCATTGCACTATCAACTGAAGGGGGAACCCCCACAGTTGCAGAAAGACCCCAGCAACCAGGCGATCCCCTGTGAGCAAGCACTTAGAGATGGTGGAGAGGAAAAACTCCCTTTTAACAGGAAGAAACCTCCAGCAGAACCAGGCTCAGGGAGGGGCAGTCATCTGCTGCGACTGGCTGGGGGGTGAGGGGATAGAGAAGAAGAAAAGAACAGACATGTAGAGCGCAAACAGCACGATGGGGACTCAATCTATGGGAGAGAACAAACAAATGTTAATGACCAGCAAAAAAAATATTTCATTGAGAGTGAGGAAAGGAGTGAGGCCCAGTGCATTACTGGAGGTCCCCCGGGTGATTAAACCTATTAGCAGCATAACTAAGGGAGGGTTCAGAAACACATGATCCCTCCCTAATTATAGGCTATATCAAAAAGGTAGGTTTTAGCCCTATTCTTAAAAACAGAGATCGAGTCTGACTCCTGAATCCAGATTGGCAGCTGATTTCACAGGAGAGGAGCTTGATAACTGAAGGCTCTGCCTCCCATTGTACTTTTGGAGATTCTAGGTATTACAAGTAATCCTGCATTTTGGGAGCATGGTGCTCTGTTAGGATAATATGGTAGTATCAGATCTTTTAAATAAAAAGGAGCCTGATTGTTTAGAGCTTTGTAAGTAAGAAGAAGGATTTTAAACTTAATTCTAAACTCTATGGGAAGCCAATGAAGGGAGGCCAGAACCGGAGAGATATGATCTCTCTTTCAAGTACCTGTTAAAACTCTTGCTGCAGCATTTTGGATCAGCTGAAGACTTTTTAAAGATGTTTTAGGACAGCCTGATAATAAAGAATTACAATAATCTAATCTCGAGCTAACAAAAGCGTGGATCAGTTTCTCAGCATCACTCTGAGACAAGATGCTCCTAATCTTGGCAATATTACGCAAATGATAGAAGGCAGTCTTAGAAACAAATTTAATATGTGAATTGGAGGACAAATCCTGATCAAAAATAACTCCAAGGTTCCTCACAGAGCTATTTAGAGAAAGCGTAACCGCATCCAAACTGAAAGTTTGATTTGGAAAGGAATTTCTAAGGTTTTTTGGACCAACAAGAATGACTTCAGTCTTATCTGAATTTAATAGCAGGAAATTATAAGTCATCCAAGCTTTGATTTCCTTAAGACAGGCTTCTAACTTGGCTAAATGATTACTATCATCTGGCTTCATTGACAGGTATAATTGTGTGTCATCTGCATAACAATGAAAATGTATACAGTGCTTTCTAATAATGTTGCCTAATGGAAGCATATATAAACTAAAAAGAGTAGGGCCTAGCACAGATCCCTGTGGAACTCCATGACTAAGCTTTGAGTTGAAAGGAAACTCATTATTTACATGAACAAACTGGAACCTATCAGATAGATAAGATCTAAACCACTGCAACGAAGTTCCATTAAGTCCAACATAGTGTTCTAATCTATCAAGTAGAATATTTTGATCGATAGTATCAAAAGCTGCACTAAGGTCTAAAAGGACAAGTACAGAAACTAGTCCATTATCAGATGCAATTGGGAGGTTGTTAGTGACCTTCGCTAAGGCTGTTTCAGTACTATGATGGATTCTAAACCCAGATTGAAACTCTTCAAGTAAACCATTTAAATAATTGCCTCTCATTGTGTGACAGTTTGGTACTTTTAAAGGGCCTATATCATGCTATTTTAAGCCTTTCAGAGTAAACTATATGCATGCATGTGATAGTATATTATCTTTGGTACACTGGAGAATGAATTTCTTATGAAATATGAGTTATTTTCGCGAGCCCGGAAGTAAGATGCCTCGATCTCTGAGGCTCCGCCTCTCCTTCTTGTGGCTGCCGCCCATTTCATGACGTAACCCCTGAGCCGGCTGCTGCAGCGTGTCGCTGGGTTCCGCCCACGAAAACAACATTGTAGCATCATCTCACTTTGGCTCAGCAATAATTATTCTTCTGCTTAAAGACATTTTTCACCCAGGAGTAAGACAATCAAAAAAATGGATTTTCTTCCTCCAGGCCACAGCTGAAATCCCATTCCTTTGTTAAAACCAGCCTGAGGAATTTCCCCAATGTCCGGCTCTGGTTTATTGCCCCCATAAAACATGCAACAGACCTGGCCACACAGACCCACAACTCAGAAAATTTCCTTAAACTCTGGGACAGGCTGGATTTAACCAGTGAATTTTAAAGTACATTATTACAAACTCAATTCTAAACCTTCTTTTTTTTAGGACTATGAAAGGCAAATGGACTCCGATGTCTTTAATGTGGAAAATCAATAATATGTATGAAATGCATTAATCTGTGATTTTATATATATGCATGTTAAAAATGTTTAAATGAATGTTTATTCCTGCATGTTGATTTAGAAGCACTGCTTATAATTTATACTAATCACTAAAGTTATCTTAGTTTAATACATAAGGGGAAATATTAACTTCCAGTATGTATCAAAGTTTTGCCTCTAAAATCATGTGACTCCAGCAGCCAATCTCGGCATGACAGCAATTCTTCATCCCAGAGCTCCAGACAATAGACTGTTCATTGGATGGAAAGTTCATCGGGCCTCCCACGAAGGACTCTCATTGGCTGAGATTCCGATCGATCCCGGAAGCCCGCGAAGCTGAACAGAACTTATAAAAGGTGAAAGACTCTTCGCTTTGCCTCTTTTCCTCTTTCCTCCACGCCCCTTTCACTGATCGTCTCTCTATTGTCTGCACATAGCAAGGAAGAACAAAGGACTATCTGAACAAAGACTTCGACCACGTGTCGTTTTTCTGAACACAGAGCAGATAACTCGTAATTTGTTTATGTAACTTTGTATCTTAATGTTTTCTTTTTCTCTTAAATGCCTAGGAATTCCTGTTTCTTTGAGCTCAATCGGAGTTAAACTCCAGTTTTTATTCATCACTTTTTCTTTGTTATACTTTCCGTAAACCACCGTTTGTTTAATTTTAATGTAAACTTTAATCTTGACTTTATTTTTATAATATTTTTCTTGACTAATCACACACCAGAAGCTATAATTTTTATCTAAATTCCGAAAGTTTTTTTTTCTAATTTGAGATCGGATTAGATATCTTTAATTATTCCCGAAGGCCTCTGCAGCCGCTGGTCTACCAGGAAGAAAAGACACAGCTGAGGAAAACACGCAGCTGTCCATCACAACCTGAAGAAACGTCGTCATCTGGCTCCAAACCCAGTTTCAACTTTGGGCCATACAGCCCAGAATCCAGCCTCTTCGACCGCTTGAATTTAAAGGTCGAAATGTGGACCCTGAAAATATCTGTGGGCAGATATTAACGTCCATGACATCTTGGGCTGAGGGCGACGACAGAACCATCATCATCGATGGGAATCACGTAAGCTGCAAACTTTAATTCATCTGCTGAATTAAACGTCTGAGGTTCGGTAATAATTTGTGTATCTAATCAGATGCAAATTAAGAAGCCCTTAACATAACTCTCCTTTTTATTAAAATTCCGTTTTTATTTTCTTAAGATTAATTCAGGACTTTTTCATATAATTAGTAAACTTTCTCCATAAATTTGCGTTGTTTCCATAATCTGTTAACTCAAACTGATAGAGATTCATTTCTCAGTTTAACTCTGGTTCCGAAAATATTGACATTGTTAATCTGTCATTTACAAGATTGATTCTATGATTAATGAAATTACTGCAATGTCTGTTAATCATTTCGTTTAATAAATCTGTAAAAATGAGAGGAGTTGTTGAGAATTTATTTCATTCCGAGTCTGTTCAAGCACAGGTATCGAATTCACGGAAAATTTTTGAGACTGATTATTGATTAATTTATTGAGTGATTAAACAGGTATATAGTGAAATTAAAGATTAAATTGCTTCTTAAAGATAGAAGCTGGTGCCCCTTACGAGTGTTATTAACTTTTCTGATGTATATGAAATGAGATTTGATCTCAGATTCCAATACATCAATATAAATTAAATAATTCATACCTGATCATATTCATATTTATTAATATTCCATGTATTTCCTCCTATAACATCTACAGTAAACTTTAGAAAAGATGGATGAGCATGTTGAACTCTTTAGCCTCCTGTTATTATTTTAGCCTATAATATTATTCTTATGTAGTGCATGGTTAATCACGTTTAATATTATGATTTTAGCCTCTGCATTCTGGTCTATTTTGACCATTTCTAATGGGTAGGCTCTTCTTTAGGAAGGCTGAAAAAACTCCTAAATCTCTCACAGCCAAAGACACATTTACGCCACTTAGAAGACATTGTCTTACGTAAAAAAGCAAACAGTTGTTGTCACTGAGCAGATTAGGTGCGAGAGGAACTATTTCTTCACAGCGTCAATGCTAAAGTGAAAGAATTTTGCCCATCACCGCTCCGTTTGCTGCGCAGAGAAAGTGTGTGTGTGCATTAGCCTGGGGGCGGTGCTGGCAGCACAGGCACTTCCTGGAGTGGGCGGCTCACCCACGTTCATACGTATGAACGTGGGGACCCAGTCATTATCAGGGACAGGGCGGAGCAGCAGCTCAGAGAGCAGGGTTGAGGAGGAATACTCAGAGATGCGTGAATGGAGCAAAATACCACTTTGGGGGTGTTTTTGGTGAGGAATTAACATTATAACATGCTTAAAAGCTCAAAAAAGTCAATTTTGCATGATATAGGCCCTTTAAAGCCAAATGTTTGCAATGGCCAATGAATTTACTTCAAAAATCTTTTAATAAAAGAAATGGAAGAAAAATGTGACAAGTCACATGGATGAATTTATCTGAAAATGTGCTTTTAAAAACTGTCATCTTTTCATGGGCATTCTTTAAGAAGACCACGTGTCTCCAGCAGGCCAATATCATTTGCTTTTACACATTATTTTATTAAGCAGATGTTTTAGCTGATTTTAGTTCTGTATTATTTAAAAAAAAATGTAAATTTAAAGAGAACACAAACTAAATTCTATAAATTCAAGACCTCTCTGTCTGTCTGTCTGTCTGTGTGTTCCTCAGATATCTCTCAAACCATTTGTCACACTGACTAAAGATTTTAACTGACAAACAATGATATCACTGGCACAAGGGGGAGGCAACAGCTGAGACTCCTGTTAACCAGCCAACACTGGTGTCCCAACGTGCTCTCCACGAACATTCGGGGGGAGGCACGCTCAGCCTATCCGGTCAGTGGTACAAGTCCTGACTGCTGCTTCATCGTGGAGCAGAATGACCAGATCAGCTGCATATTACATGCGGACACATGCTTTGACTAAATGACAGCAAGATGCAAAAATGTCCAAATAACAAAATAAATATTTTTTATTTAAATATTTACGGACAAATGGGCAACACTGATGCAAAACTTGCAGCCAAATGGGTGATTCTGCTGTGCGTGCGCACACGCGTGCGTGTGTGTGTGTGTGTGTGTGTGTGTGTGTGTGTGACACACTGGTGAAGGGATCGGCGCTGTACCGTGGATGCCCTGAATTTCCCTCTGGTGATCAATAAAGTATACAAGATACAAATACAAAACAAACAAAAAAAAATAATAGTGTTCTGACTTTTGTACTTATAATATTGCTAAAATATAAAAGGATGCACTACAGTGGGTCTCAAATATTTGTAAACATGTCCTGTTATAGTACTGCATGACTTTAGTGATGATAGACTACAAAATAGACATATAAACTAAATTATAATGGTGACTGAACAACACTCATTCCCCAAAGAGCAACATACAATATTTATTAATATAACTCATAAAAGATCACACAAATAAGTGATCTAACAAAAAACTAAACAAGCGGTTCTGTTGTGTTTTAGTTTAGGCTTCTATTTGTGAGGTACGGGTGGCTGCGGAACCAGAAGGTGGAGCCACCACCCATGACTATATGAGGACAGAGGGCAGGAGGGGTGGTCTCTTTGCCACCTCTCTGCCTGACGGCTTTGCGTGTGCTACGTAGGTTCTCTTTAATAAACATGTGTTCAGTTCGACACCTGGCCTCGTCCTTGGCTCCATATACCGACATAACATTTGGTAACGAGGATAAAAGTGGATTAAAACAAGTTATGGAAGCATGTGGGTTTGAAATTCGGCTGTCTCTGGAGCCCCCTGGTAAGCCACCGGTTCCCTAGCCGAGGTGGTGCACCGCTTTCCGGACGTGCATTGTGGCGCTGAACCTTGGGAAGCTGGAAGAAGTTGAGGGCACGTGAGTTGTTGGTGCACAATCTTGCAATGAAGGAACAGCATGTTCCGAACACGCTGGGTGACTGTGATAATTTTGACAAAGTGGTTGGGCTAATGGTGTGCTATTTTTGCGCCCTGGAAAATGTCATGCTTCGCAAGATTCAGTTTTGACAGTACCGCCAACGGGTGGGCGAGCCTATTCGGCAGTTCGTGGCAGACTTTGGGCTGTTGGTCAGCGGGTGCAAGCTAGGACGGTTGGGAAAGGAGATGGTTCGCAAACAGTTGATCAACTGCGCTGCAATTAGGTCAAGGCTGCTTACATTTTTGGGTGAACTAACGCTGCCCAAAGCCATCGAGTTAGCTGAACTGTTGGACGCTGCGGATAAACTGTCATGAGACCTGAGTGAAAGTTTGTCACACCGACTTCTGGGATCACCGTCGACTGTGCATGCAGTGGACCTGGTCAGCGTTGGAAGTGTGGAGAACGATGTGTACGACACCAACACTGGGAATGTGAGGTCCGCCCTGGGAAAGCCCAAATGTATGGGTTGCGGGTCCCCGAAGCACTGTTTCAAGGCCAGAGACTGTTCGACAGAAGTTAAGCTCTGCAGCAAGTGTGGCCACTTGTTTCATGTCACCAGGGTATGCCACAGATCCGAGCAAGGAAGTCCGTGGCACAAAGAGGACTCTCTTGGTCCCATGGTTGTCCATGCTGTGTCCACGAGCACCAACGGACACATGTACTGTATGGTAGATTTGGATGGGGTGAAGGCACCTTTATGGATCGACACGGGAGCGGTGGGCTCCGTGCTGGATTGGACGACTGTGAGATGTTTTTCCCTGTACTTCAGGATTGGGAGTCACTCAGGTCCGCTGAGTGACTCAAGCAGAGACCTTGCAGGATGAGCAGGACCCCTCTGGGGGTCAAGGACTGTATTTGGAAGGGGAGGCAACCATGGTAGGTACGGGCCGGTCGGCGGTCAGACGAGTACCAGGGACAGTCACGCATCGTGGACAGACAGGAAGACGCTCATCTCCAGCTTCTAGATGGTTCGTGGGGGCACCCGGATGAGCTTTGGTGTGCCCGGGAGAGAACTGAGGGACGTGGGCCTGGAAAAGCTGAGTGGCTGATAGGGATGAAGAGGAGGCGCACTGGTGCTGAAGTGACTTGCTGCGGCCCAGGAGGCTTGCTGCCTCCAGGGGCGGAGTGATGGCAAGGCAGTCCAAGCTGGCCATGGACTTGTTTTTGCCGGCCGTATGTATACAGGTTTATTTATGTGCGTGTAGTTGGAATGTTTTATTGTGTGTGTATTATAAGTTGATGGTCACATTGGTGTTCTGATTGTTTTGTTGTTTCTATATACAGTTTTGGGGATTAATTTATGTGTTTTATTTTAATTTAGGAGACACAGCAGTGTTTTAGTTTCACATAGACTCATTTAGTTTAAGTGGCAGAATAACCCACTGCGTCATGTGGGGGAGGTGGCAGTCTACCCATTTCCCGTAGTGTTAGGTATTTTGGAGTGACTGTGTTCGGCCATTTGTTTTGTATTGTTTAATTAATTTTAGTGTGTGACTCAGGTCCTAAATTTGGGTGGGTCTGAATTGTGTGTGTGTTTTTGGCTTTTGTGAAGGGGGAGAATTTTGTTATAGTTTAGGCTTTTATTTGTGAGGTATGGTGGCTATAAAGCTGTGTTCACACCGAACGCAAAGCGGCAACGCAAATCCGTACAAAGTCAATGGGAAGACACGAGTACGCGCAAATTTTCATCATCGTACGTTCGCGTCAGCTAGCTAGCTCCACTAGCAGTTAGCTCGCTAGCGGACGGAGTAAAATTATCACCATTGCAGAATAAACTAGTAACAAAATAAAACTCTCTCACCAGAAGACAGGAGGACCGGGAACTCTTCAGCTGAATAGGGTTTTTGGAGTTATTTACCCACGGTTTTTCGGCCGCGTACGTCCTAGCAAGCTAGCATGTTAGCAACAAAAACACCCATCTACTGTGAAGTTTTGAAGGCTTTAGATGACATTTTCAGGTGAGCCCCAGTCGGATAATGTAAACCTAAGCATGACGTTATTTTGGGAATTTAGACAGCAGGTTGAACACAGCTGCAGAAGTTATGAAGGCAACTTCGTCTGTCTGCTTCTCACTCAGAAGGGGAAGTCACGTCTGTTCTCGTGTTTACATTGAGTTATTGTGTAATCGTGCTGAGTGAAAAATTTGCCCCTTCACCTTTGGTTTGAACACAGCTTAAGAGGACAGCGGGCAGGAGGGGCGGTCTCTTTGCCACCTCTGCCTGACGGCTGCGCGTGTGCTGTGTGTGACCTCTTTAATAAACGTGTGTTCAGTTCGACACCTGGCCTCATCCTTGGCTCCATATACCGACATAACAGGTTCTTTTACAGTGGCTAATTTTGCATGTCCCATTTATTTTCAATTATTCTGTTATTAATATTCACACAGTCAAATAAATCTCAGTTCAGTCCCTTTCATATATATATATATATTTTTTTTGATTTTGTGTACTTTATTGATCCCCAGAGGGGAAATTCAGGGCATCCACCTGAATGGATGAAGCAGCCACGGTACGGCGCTATCCCTTCACCATTCACACACACATTCACACCTAGGGCAACTTTAGAGTCTCCAATTAACCTAACCTGCATGTTTTTGGCCTGTGGGAGGAAACCAGACAAATCCTGGAGTAAACCCACGCAGACACAGCGAGAACATGCAAACTCCACACAGATCACTGTTGGTCAGTGGCTGGCATTGAACCCGGGATCCCATGGCCAAGGAAGAGTTGTTGAGCTTCCACAGTGCTAACCACTGCGCCACTGCACGGCCCAAAGGTTTTTTTCTCCCCATCAGGGAATTGAGCCCCGGTCTCCCGCATGACAGGCGGGGATACTCACCACAATACTAATGAGGATATATATATATATATGTCAAAGTCAAACATGTGTGATTGCCTACATATCAGCTTCACCTCTGTATTCCACTTTCAAACACAGCCTATGTTTGCGCCTGTAAAGCCTGATTGGGCAACCTGTTTCAGACAGAAACATTTGCTTTCTACGGGCATGCACTAGTACATTTTAAAAGATCAATAGTTAAAAAACAAAATCTCACAAAAGTCTGCCTCTATACTATATTTTCAGTATTTTTAAAAAAACTGTTTCAAACTGTAAGCCAAAAAAAGGGATTGTAAATATAATTAATTCCACACTGCATAATTCCTGTGGAGTTTTTTTTTTTTAATGTCAACATTTTTATCTCTTTAACCTCATCTGCGTAAACACTCTGTCACACGGAGAGAGGAGGTGGATGTGTGGTGCTTTTCAAGTTTAGTAATACACAGAGCAAATTATTGTTTTGATATGATCAAGGGTCGTTGAGATTACCTCCATAACGAATGTCATGCTGGCTCAACAGAGATGTGGTCCTAGGAAGGAGGACCCACTGGGAACTTCAGTAAAAAAAACCCTGGGTGGAAACATACCATCGGAGGCAATCAGCATGGCAGTGGTTATAATTTCAAAGCAGTGTTTTATTCCATGGGTACACACCGGGGGAGAAGCATAGTTGTCCACCAGCTGCAAACTGTTTTGCCTAAATAGTAGCTGCTTTCCGATTGCCCAATGGTATACTCCGAAGTGGACTGCACAGGGTATCCACCACAATAACTGAGATTCCAAACTGAAGGGAGCAAGCAGTCTTCAGTTCAAAGAGAACTGAGAACTGTGCAGGGAAGAAGTGAACAACCGTACATCACTTCACCGGAAGTTGACAAGAAGTTTACCCATAAGCCATTTGTTAAGTAGTAATATGGTGGCCTGGGCACCCAGGCAATAACAAGGGGTGACGGACCACCTTTCCAGTGGTGGCGTCACCCAGGGTATAAAGGGCACAGCAGGAAGAGGCCAGTCCTCTTTTGCCGTCGACCCATTAGCCTGTATGGAGCACCTGTGAGTTCTGTTATACTACTCTATTATTAATAAACCTACGTCTGCTGCACCTCCAGCCTACTCATTTATAGAAGGGATTATGGACACAACACCATTGCGCCTCAAATACGAGTAAAACAAACTATAGTTGCTAACATATTATATTTGTTATTGTTTATACCAACTGATAGTAATAAAAATATAATTGTATTAATGCTTTATTGAAGAAATATAAATTATCCACCATAGTATCAGTACTACTAACTAACTAACTAACTAACCCGCACTTATATAGCGCTTTTCTAGTCACAAAGACCACTCAAAGCGCTTTCATTAATACTAACCCTCTATTCTAAGGGCCTATAGGAAACAGATATCTAGGGACAATTTAGAACAGCCAGTTAACCTAACATGCATGTTTTTGGCATGTGGGAGGAAACCGGAGAAATCCCGGAGTAAACCCACGCACCACGGGGAGAACATGCAAACTCCACACAGATCACTGTTGGTCGGGGGCTGGGATCGAACCCACGATCCCACGATCCCCACAATCCCCCCGGCCAAGGGTAAACTGTGCTGCCGCAGTGCGAACCACTGCGCCACCGTGCAGTACGTGTCCATGGTTACTGTGGTAACTCATGGAGGAGGAGCTGACGGTTACAGGGTGTTTCAAATGGAGCGATTTTGTGTAGGGCAGTTAACTTACTGATATTCCCTGAAAACGGAGCAGGGAGTAAGGAATACAGTTTGAAGTACACTGTAGATTGGAACGTAGCTAGTGTATCCAAAGGTCCCACACCATAAATTGTCCAGGCAGCAGCTGCCAATACAACACCTCAGTTCTGCTTTTTCATTCGGTTTAAACAAAACAGTATATTTTTTCCACAGATTATATTAAAAAGCTTCAGAGTCCAGATGGAGGACTTTCGAGATCCAGATCTGGACCAGAGTCCGCCAGTTTGTGACCCCTGCTATAGATGAACAATAACCCAAAACATCTGAGAAAGAAACCCAGGAGTTTTTCTAAGGCAAAAAAGTGGAATATTATGCAATGGCCAAGTCAATCACTAGATAGATAGATAGATAGATAGTGTCAAGGGTGTGTAAATGGTAAATTGCATTCACACATATATATATATATATATATATATATATATATATATATATATATATATATATATATATATATATATATATATATATATATATATATATATATATATAGCGCTTTTATTCTCATCTCTAAATGACCAAAGCACTTTACAGATCCTGATAACCACCCATTCACACACTACCTATTTGTTTAGATAGATAGATAGATAGACAGACAGACAGACAGACAGACAGACAGACAGACAGATAGATAGATAGATAGATAGATAGATAGATAGATAGATAGATAGATAGATAGATAGATAGATAGATAGATAGATAGTGTCAAGGGTGTGTGGGCTCAGGACTCAGATGCGGGAAGAAGTATGGCACAGAAACAACAATTTTTCAACAAAACAAACGGCAGTGCGAGGGCTGCAAATGGTAACATAAAGATAAACTGACCGTCCAACAGGATTGGACTAGAAATACTGGTATGAATTACCTACAGGCAGGACCGACAAGAAGACATTAATGATGCTATGTCTGACAAGGGAAATCACACACAATATATAGACAGGGTGAATAATCAGGACAAGATGGGACAGGTGGACACAATCAGGAATACTGAAAACCAATAATGACTTACAGCTGACACATAAGGAAAAACAGATGACGGTGCGGGGCTACACACCCACACCCAATCACAGACAGAGTAAGGCACAGACATGAACATAGGATAAGGGGAGAGACAAGACCATGATTAAAATAATGCAAACATTGACTGACCTCAGATTGTAACAGTAATCATAAGCAAATCTAGAAGAAGAAGAAGAAGAACGTCCAAGGACGAGACACAAGGACAGACAGGCATATTTACAGTGTGTGGCAGTAATGCACCTGTAAGCTGGCTGCCAACCACCAATCAAATCTAAACGAAGAAAAAGAATAACAGTAATCATAATGACAATAATAACAGTAATAATAATGATTACAGGACTTAAAACAAAATAAAAATAGTAAAAAACACAAAGAAACACAGAAATAAACTCAAGAATGGAAATGATAAAAAAATTACAAAAACAAGTTAAAAATCCATTTGTAAAGCATATGATCAAAATATGGTGTGAAGCTAAAAACTATTTAAAAGAACCACAGTTATTGTCACAATTTAGTCCAATATGGGGTAATCAATATTTTAAACCAGGGAGAGCGGACGCTGTATTTAAAGTATGGAATTTAAAAGGGATACAAAAGATTCAGGATTTATATTTGCCATGTGCAGACAACATAATGTCTTTTGAAGAGCTGAGGATCAAATTTAATCTCAATAGAACACATTTTTTTAAATATCTTCAACTTAGAAACTTTATTCGATCAAATCAAAATAAAGCTCTCACTCGACCTATTTATTCATCCTTGGAAAAAATGATGATGAAAGATAGTAAAAGAAAGGGTATTATTTCAGAGTTTTATAACTCATTGACACTATCTTCAAGTGAAAATTCACTGAAAAGATTAAACTACTGGAAAGAAGATCTGCAAATTGAAATTTCAGAGGAACAATGGGAATTGGCTTGTACAGAAGCTCAAACCAAATCAATAAATGCACGCCTTAAATTGATACATTTCAAATGGTTAATGCGGATGTATGTTACACCGGAGGAGTTAAATAGATATAACAAAAACATACCAGATACATGCACAAAATGCATGGAAAGTAAAGGAACCCTATTTCATTGTTTATGGGAATGTAGATTAATAAGAATGTTTTGGGAAGAGGTGAGGGTAACAATTGAAAAAATAATCTCAAAACAAATCATATTGAATCCTAAACTGGTTTTGTTGGGTCTGTACCCAGAAAAGCATAATTTCAATAAAAGTGAAAGAACTTTCATAGACCTCAGTTTGCTTAATGCCAAAAAATGTATTGCACTATTATGGAAAAAGACTCATAGACCAGATGTGACTCAGTGGTTAAGACAGATGTTAACAAACCTTCCATTAGAAAGAATAACATATATACTGAAATCAAAGGAAATTGTGTTTGAGAATATATGGAGACCTTTTATTGATTATGTAAAAAATTTAAACATAACTCTTGAAGAAGAAGGTGAATGATGTGTGTGGACCTTGTAAATTCCAAACTGGTGAACATAATATGTATACTTATGTATTGGATTGTCTAGACTAAACAGAGGAGCATTGTTGAAGACTTGATTTTGTTGGTGGTTGTTGGTGTTTTTAGTGCATTTTTTTTTTTTGTAGTACTTTAGTGTTAGTGTTTGATTGTTTGTATCATGTTTGTTAAAAAAAAAAAAAAGGTTCAATAAAGATATTGTGGAAAAAAAAGAATGGAAATGACCATACGGTCATCCCCCCAGAACCTGACATAGCCCCCCCCCCTTTAAGGAGTGGATCCAGACACCCCTAAATAATACTGTGATGGAGCAACCTCATCACTGACTGCAGGCACACAAACATTCATACAGACAGCTTTAACCACCCTCACCGACACACAACTATGTACTGTGGGTGATTTGCTAGCTTAAGCAGCATGCATACATACACACACAGACACACACACACACATAGACACACACGGACTAACACCCGCTATACATTTTCTCATTTATTTCCGTGTTTGTAAATTATATTAAAGTATCAAACGTTTTTCTCTTTCTCCCCTTACTTGTTTTGTAGTGCAGCCAAGGGTGCACACTTGGTTGTTCTGCCATGTTGGAAAACAGATTGACTCAGTTAAGCAGATTAAATATGGTTTTCTCACAGAGGGGGTTGTTGTTATGAATTTTAATAAATATATTTTTTTTCTAAATGAACTGACTGTGAGGGGGAAAACTTGTCTTTGTATTTAAATATTTATAGGTAAATATATATATTGGAAGATGGTGCATTGTAAACTGTTTTTTTTATAGAAATATCTACAGTATCTATATGTTTTTCCATGAAGATTACGCCCAGCGGGAAGGGCTTTTTCTTTAAAATTGGATTGTCGTAGTGCTGAGGAGTCAGTCTGAATGTTGTTACAGAGGAGGTGACGTGTTCTGTATCCTGAAAATGAAAAGTTCTTCTGTTTTCTCCCATTTAGGAGGCGTTAATAGAGGACTCCATTTTAAAAAGAGACAATTTGGTATAAAGACTATTTGTTTTTCTTCTTATTTGTTTTCACTGTTTTTTCCATCCTCACTTATATATAATTTTGCACTTGGAAGGCTAGCAAAATAAGTTCGCCTACCAGCATGGCATCGGGGTGGACGATGCAGTGATCTTTCTCCTACAACATTCCCTGTCCAACCTGGAGAAGCCTGGGAGCATGGTGAAGATCATGTTCTTTGATTTCTCCAGTGGTTTCAACACCATCCAACCAGTGATCCTGAAAGACAAACTACTGTGTGCAGGGGTGGACCAGCACCTGTCAGCGTGGATCCTGGACTACCTCACAAACTGACAACAGTTTGTGAGAACCCACAGCTGTGAGTCTGACACTATCATCTGCAGTAACCCCCCCCCCAGGGAACAGTTCTGGCTCCCTTCCTGTTCACCCTTTATACCACAGACTTTTCACAAAACACACCACACTGCCACCGACAGAAGTTCTCTGACGACCCTGCGATCATCGGACTCATCTCTGATGGAGATGATGCAAAGGACAGAGGACTTATCAAGGACTTCGTGGACTGGTGCCAACAGAACTATCTCCAGATCAATACGAAGAAAACTAAGAAACTGGTGGTGGACTGCCACAGGCGAGGACAACCCCCCACAGCACCAGTAAACATCCAGGGAACAGACATTGAGATGGTGACATCTTACAAGTACCTGGGTGTTCACCTGAACAATAAACTGGACTAGTCACACAACACCAACGCGCTCTACAAGAAGGGACAGTGCAGGCTTTTCCTCCAGAGGAGGCTCAGGTCTTTTGGAGTGCAAGGGGCACTCCTGAAGGCCTTCTACGATTTGGTGGTGGGATCAGCCATCGCATTTGGAGTGGTCTGCTAGGCAAGGGCATCACGGCAGCCGACAGGAAAAGACTGAATAGAATAATCAAAAAAGCTAGCTCTGTTCTGAGGCTACACCTCGACCCAGTGGAGGAGACAGGAGAGAGGAGGATGGTGGCTAAGCTGTCATGTCTGTTGGAGTCCGATTCCCACCCCATGCAGGACACGCTGAATGCACTGAGTAGCTCATTTAGCAGTAGGCTGTACCATCCTAGGTGCACGACCGAGAGGTTTCGCAGGTCCTTCCTACCCACAGCTGTCAGACTTTATAACCTAAACAGGGCTGCTCATAGAGGCCGTATAGAATGCACAAAACGTAACAAACTTGCACAATAATCGTCCCTTCCATTATACAACTAGGACAATATCAATCGCTACAGAGGGTGACAAATAGGCTTATTCAAATACGTAGTATACTGTATGGGTACATATTCATACTAGCTGAGGTAACTGAATAGACCATTATGCTGTTTATTCCATCTAGTTACAATGCTTCGCACTGTGTATATTTCTGTGTACATACAGTATGTATATTCACTGCTCTTATTATCTTGTTTTCTGAATTATTGCTCTGAATGTTGCTGAATTATTGCTGAATGTTGTTGTTTGGTTTAATAAAGGCTTATCTTATCTTATCTTTACTACGGCTGTCAGACTCTCTATCCTAACCAGGGCTGCTCGTAGAGGTTGTACTGAATGCACAAAATCTAAAAACCTTGCACAACAAATGGTCCCCTCCATTATACAACTAGGACAATATCAATCATTGCAGAGGGTGACAACACGGCTGATTCAAAGATGAAATACACTGTATGGGTACATATTCATATTCTGTGGGGTAACTTAAAAGACCATTATGCTGTTTATACCATCTAGCTGCAATGCGCTCGCACTGTGTATATACTGTATATGTGTACATGTGTATATTCATTTGTTCTTATTCATTCATTCATTCATCTTCTTTCGCTTAATCCTTTTCAGGTCGCGGGAGGCAGGGTACACCCTGGACAGATCGCCAGTCCATCGCAGGGCCAACACAGAGAGACAGACAACCATTCATTCTCACAATCATACCTAAGGACAATTTAGAATCCCCAGTTTGATGCCAATTAACCTAACTTGCATGTTTTTGGCATGTGGGAGGAAACCGGAGAAATCCCGGAGTAAACCCACACAGACACGGGGAGAACATGCAAACTCCACACAGATCACTGTTAGTCGGGGGCTGGGATCGAACCCAAGATCCCCCGGCCAAGGGTGAGTTGCTGTGCTGCCGCAGTGCTAACCACTCCACCACCGCACTGCCTTGTTCTTATTATCTTATCTTATTAATTATTGCACTGAGTGGTGCTATCCTTGTGCTGCCGCAATCCTGGAATTTCCCCCATTGTGGGACTAATAAAGGCTTGCCTTATCTTATCTTATCTTATCTTATCTTATCTTATCTTATCTTATCTTAAAATGCTCATCACCATCTTTTTGACTTTGGTGCAGCGGTGGGATGGCAAGTCGGAGGAGAGCAACCCACCTTCCAAGGCAGTGCACAGGATTTTTTTTTTTTTTTGTTACTTATTTGTACCCGTAAGCCACCAGCTGCTGGTCGCTGCATGCGCAAGCGCCCCGTATCCCTAACCTGCATGTTTTTGGTGTGTGGGAGGAAACCGGAGAAATCCCGGAGTAAACCCACGCAACATGGGGAGAACATGCAAACACCACACAGATCACTGTTAGTCGGGGGTGGGATCGAACCCACGATCCCTGCGCTCCCCCGGCCGAGGGTAAAACTGTGCTGCCACAGTGCTAACCACTGCGCCACCGTGCAGCCCAAAATCACCAAATCACCCCCAGGATTGCGTGCCCAAAAGCAATGAGAGCAGTTGGAGGAGATTGTGACTGCAGAGGTGGATCCAGCCTTGGTGACAGTTCCGACATCAGAGGAAGAAGACAAAATGGCTGGATCTAGTGCTTCAGCAGCCTCAAAATAAACAGGTGGGCCGGGGTAAGAATTACTGGCTATGATGAGAGACTTTTTGGTGGCACAAAGAAGGAGGGAGAAGGGCCTGTTGGCAGAGCTTAGGAGTCTAAGAAGTTCAGTTCCACAGGTTGGGCAACTTGCTTCCATCCAGCCACCTGTCCAAGCCCCACCGGTTCCAAACCCACCCTATCCAGGGCAAAGACCCACCACAGAAGCAGCAAGCAGTCTAAGATTTAACCTGCAAACACCCGCTATAGGCAGCCAGTGGCATTATTAGAGACACTACTTATTCCACCACAAGACTCCAGTGGAGCTCCTGAGCAGCTACGTCCATAGTATAGACATGAACCAAAAGTACCACCCTATCAGATGGGGCAAGACCTTGAGAATTATTTATTGTGCTTTGAGCGCATGGCCAAAACATGGAAATGGCAAGAGACTGGGTAGGCATGTAGACTTGTGCCATTGTTGTCAGGAAAGGCATTAGAGTTCTACACTTCAGTGGATGAGGAGATGGCCCATTCCTACCATAACTTGAAGGCAGCACTATTCACAAAGTTTGACATTTTGACAGAAACATACTGGTTGCAGTTTTGATCCTTGACAATCCCACCTGGTGAGACCCCTACTGAGACTTACCATCACCTAAAGTGACTCTACCGATGCTGGATTTGGCCGAAGCAGAATACAAAGGAAGAGATCAGTGACACCATCATTCTGGAGCAACTACTCTGGGTACTTCCTGCAGCGATAAGGACCTGAGTAAAGGACCATGAACAAACAGAGGGACTTGCAGCTGCTACTGTGGTGATCTGCTGTATGTGCCTGCTGCCCTAATTGTCTCCACACCTGCGCGCACACCTGCTCCTCAAATTAGGCAGTCTTCTTAAGGAGCGCTGCCTCTCATTCAGCACTGAGATGTCAACGCTCAATTTGGATGAAAGACCTCTGAGCAAGAGTCTACTTCTCCTTTGGCTAGGGAGTCCCACCTCTCTCATCTTTTCTGCACACCTGATTGTCTGGCAGCTTCGTCTCCCCATCTCAACGTAAGGTACCCGAAGAAATTCATTCTCTCCGCTCCTTGCCTCTATCTTCCCTGTGCACAGGTGGATTCCTCTGGGCGGACTTCCTCCTCCTGGCGGCGGACCGGGACTTTCACCCACACTCTGAGGAAGCACTGGTTTCTATGAATGAACTATTCTCCTCAGAAGCACCTGTATCATCTACACCAGCACGAACAGGCGACAGACCGAGGCACTGGCAAACGGTGCTGCTTGGATGTTCTTCAGCGCCTCAACTACTCACATGCACCATAAGACTGATGAACCACTTGTTTATTTAATCAGTTTACAGAGAGCTCATACTCTTTTCTCTCCTCTCTTCTAGGGTTGCCAGACTTGTCTTCTCTCTGCTCGTCCTCCTGCACTCATTCTCATTTACACTCTTATTCTGAGCCTGTGTCAGCACTTGGGTTTGTCCGAAAAATGTCAATACGTCTCTGTCAGGAAAACCAAGCAGAATGTGCACTCGCACAAAGGATTAACATCATTGAGGCTCATTTAGACCAATTGTCTAATCAACAACAGGTCATTTTGACACAGCTGACTCAAATTAACTGTCGCCTCAATCAGCTCACCCAAACACAGCCTTTTCCACCTGCTTCCAGGGTTGCGGTTGGGCCAGCAAATTCTGCCCCACTTCCCACCCAGCATTCCCGTTTGATCCCAGTCCCCACTCCCTCCCACTTTAGTGGCAAGTTAGGGGAAGCGCGGGGCTTTCTTTTGCAATGCAGTATTATGTTTGACCGGGTGCCGGGGGATTTTCCCATGAGTCATAGCCGCATTGGTTATGTGGTTAATTAACTGGAGGGGCGGGCCTTAGCTTGGGCTTATGCTTTCATGTCTTGTCCGGACCATTGTAGTTACACATTTGACCGTTTTGTGGTAGAATTCAATGACGTATTCGACCACTCCGACTGGGACAATGTGCTCACCACTCGGTTACTTACTCTTAAACAGGGACTAAATCTGTTGCTGATTATTCAGTTGATTTCTGGGTGGTGGCAGCTGAGGTTTGGTGGGAGGATGCCTCCCTCTGCACTATTTTTGTATGTAGCCTTAGCCCTAGTCTGCGGGATGAATTGGCTTGGATCGAAAAGCCTTCTAAGTTGAATGAGCTAATTTCCCTCACCATTAATATTGATAACTGGTTGAGGGAACGAGGGAACGAGCTAACGAGCGTTGACCTCCCGGTCGCTCTGACACTCAGTTTCGCTGCTCCCCGCAGTCTCCCTTGCTGGCTATCCCTCCCTCTGATTCCCCCGAGGCTGAGGAACCCATGGTAATGGGCCAATCTAAGTTGCCACCAGTGGAGAGACAATGCCACCATGACCTCGGCTTATGCTTATACTGTGCTAGCGAGGATCACGAACTTGCCTCTTGCCCCAATCTGCCTGGGGGGGGGGGGGGGGGGGTCCGTGCATCACAGTAGGGGGACTCACAGACATACGTAAAACAAAATACCTTACTAGGCTTATGATCCCTATCTGCTTTCAACACAATCACAATGAAATATCTACCCACGCTCTCATTGATTCTGAGGCCAAGCAGAGCTTTATTTTGGAGAGTTTGGCAACCCGGCTGGAGCTCCCGTGCTATCATCTGAAAACTCCTTTGAAGTTGATTGCCCTTTCTAAAGTTCCCCTTGCCATTGTGGCTAAATAGACTGCCCCTGTCTCGGTCCTGGTGTCAGGTAACCACCGGGAACATAGTTTTTTTGTGCTTTCTGTAGCTGCCTCCCCCATCACTCTGGGTTATCCCTGACTCAGGCTGCACAACCGCGTTATTGACTGGCGGACAGGAAGTATTGTTTCTTGGAGTTCATTTTGCTTGAGTGCCTGCCTGCAGTCTGCTGCCTGTTCTCCGTCTGTGTCCCTCTGGTCTCCTGATTCACCTCCACCTAATCTCTCTTTGGTGCCTCCTGAATACCATGATCTAGGCCCCGTTTTCAGCAAGGCTAAGGCACTATCACTTCCCCCCCACCGCCTCCAAGATTGTGCCATCAACCTCCTACCAGGGGCTCCCTTACCATCCAGCCGGCTCTATAGTCTCTCTTCCCCTGAGCAAGAGGCGATGGACAAATACATCAAGGAGTCCTTGAGCTCTGGCATTATCAGGCCCTCGTCCTCGGCGATGGGGGCAGGGTTCTTCTTCGTGAGTAAAAAGAATGGCTCACTCAGACCATGCAGTGATTTCAGAGAACTGAATAATATCACTGTCAAGGACAAGTACACTCTCCCCCTTATTAACACCGCTTTTGATTCTCTCCAGGGGCCATGGTGTTCACCAAGCTGGATCTCAATGCCTATCACCTGGTTCATATCAAAGAGGGGGATGAGTGGAAGACTGGGTTCCGCACCCCTAGTGGTCATTTTGAGTACCTGGTAATTAACTAACTAACTAACTAACCTGCACTTATATAGCGCTTTTAAGATAAGATAAGATAAGATAAGCCTTTATTAGTCCCACAACGGGGAAATTCCAGGATTGCAACAGCACAGGGATAGCAACACTCAGAGCAACAATCAGAAGGCAAGAAAAAAAAAAAAAAAAAAAAAAAACAAGCAAGCAAGAGCAGCTAATATACATATGTACGTATTACTATAAAATATATATATATACACACACACACAGACACACAGTGCAGAGCATTGTAGCTGGATGGAATAAATATATGAATATATGAACACACAGTGCAGAGCATTGTAGCTAGATGGAATAAATATGTAAATATATAAACACCCACAGTACGGAGCATTGCAGCTAGGTGGAATAAATATGCAAGTATATAAACACACACAGTGCGGAGCAATGTAGCTAGATGGAATAATATGTAGATATATAAATATATAAACACACCCAGTGCTGAGCATTGTAGCTAGATGGAATAAATATGTAAATATATAAACACACACAGTGCAGAGCATTGTTGCTAGATGGAATGAAACAGCATAACCGTCTACTTAGTTATCCTACATGGTATGATTATGTGCCCATACATATTCTCACCCTCCATAGCGACCGGTAAGTTCCTAGTTGTATGCCGGAGGGGACCATTGTGTAAGTCTATTGCATCTTTTGCATTCAAAAAACTATTAGTTTGTTACGTCTTTTTGCTATCTCTGCGAGCAGCCCTGCTTAGGTTGTACAGTCTGACAGCCGTTGGTAGGAAGGACCTACGAAACCTCTCGGTTGTGCACCTGGGATGATGTAGTCTGCTGCTAAATGAGCTCCTCAGTGCATTCAGTATGTCCTGCATAGGGTGGAACTCGGACTCCAGCAGAGATGACAGTTTAGCCACCGTCCTTCTCTCTCCTATCACCTCCATCGGATCAAGGCGCTGCCCCAGGACAGAGCTAGCTTTCTTAATCAGTTTGTTCAGTCTCTTCCTATCGGCTGCAGTAATGCCACTGCCCCAGCAGACCACTCCAAAAGTGATGGCTGATGCCACCACCGTGTCATAGAATGACTTCAGCAGCGCCCCTTGTACACCAAAAGACCTGAGTCTCCTCAGCAGGAACAGCCTGCGCTGTCCCTTCTTGTAGAGTGCATCAGTATTGTGTGACCAGTCTAGTTTATTGTTCAGATGAATACCCAGGTACTTATAGGATGTCACCATCTCGATGTCTGTTCCCTGTATATTTACTGGTACTGTGAGGGGCTGCCCATGCCTGCGGCAGTCCACCACCAGCTCCTTAGTTTTCCTCGCGTTGATCTGGAGGCAGTTCCGATGGCACCAGTCCACGAAGTCCTGGATAAGCCCTCTGTACTCAGCTTCATCTCCATTGGAGATGAGGCCAACGATCGCAGAGTCATCAGAGAACTTCTGTAGATGGCAGTGTGTTGTGTTGTGTGAGAAGTCCGCAGTATAAAGAGTGAACAGGAAGGGAGCCAGCACCGTTCCCTGGGGGGCCCCCGTGCTACTGATGATCGTGTCGGACACACAGTCCCGGGTTCTCACAAACTGAGGCCGGTTCGTGAGGTAGTCCAGGATCCATGATGACAGGTGCTGGTCCACCCCTGCGCGCAGCAGCTTGTCCTTCAGGATCATCGGTTGGATGGTGTTGAAAGCACTGGAGAAGTCAAAGAACATGATCCTCACCATATTCCCGGGCTTCTCCAGGTGGGACAGAGAACGGTGAAGGAGGAAGATCACCGCATCCTCCACCCCAATGCCATGCTGGTAGGCGAACTGGAGTGGATCCATCGCTGGTCCCACCAGGGGGCGGAGGTGAGCAAGGAGCAGTCTCTCCAGGGTCTTCATCAAGTGGGACGTCAAGGCCACCAGTCTGTAGCTGTTCAGGTCTTTGGGGTGGGAAGTTTTTGGTACAGGTACCACACAAGATGTTTTCCACAGCTGTGGTACCCTCCCCAGTTTCAGGCTCATGTTGAAGATATACGTCACAATCCCACACAGCTGGTCTGCACAGGACTTGAGGAGCTTTGCGCTGATGCCGTCCGGTCCCGGCGACTTCCTCGCCTTGATCTTCCTCAGCTCCGTCCTCACCTGGGTCCTGGTCAGGGTCAGGATGGGGGGCTGTGTGTTGGGAGTGGGGGGGTGTTGGTGGAGTGGGGAGTGGGCAGCAGGACTTGATTTCTTTAGAGGCAGCAGTGGTTGTTGTGCAGTCAGGGGGGAGGGCGGTTGGTCAAATCTATTGAAAAACAGATTCAGGTTGTTCGCCCACTCCCTGCCCCCTGTGGCCTGGGGGGAGGTATTCTGGAGCCCCGAGATGGTTTTGAGGTTTCTCCAGACCCCGCTGATGTCGCTCTGTTGCAGCTTGTCCTCCATCTTCTTCCTGAAGCTGTCCTTGCCTTCTCTGATCTTTCTCCTCAGCTCCCTCTGTACGGACTTCAGCATCTCCCTGTTCCCTGACCTGAAGATCCTCTTCTTCTCTCTTAGAAGTGTTTTTATCTCAGGGTTGATCCAGGGTTTGTTGTTTGAGTGACGCCGTATGGTCTTGGTGGGAACGGATTTGTCCACACAGAAGCTGAGGTAGCCCGTGAAGGTGTGAATGAGGCCATCGATGTCCTCACCATGTGGATCGCAGAGCTGCTTCCAGGCGGTGGCTTCAAAACAGCCCTTTAGGGTGTCCATTGTCTCCTCAGACCATAACTCCACAGTGTGCATGGCCGGAGGTTGTCTGTGCACTAGGGGTTTGTACACCGGCCGGAGATGAACCAAGTTGTGATCCGATCTCCCGAGTGGGGGGAGTTGTGATGAGGTGTACGCCTCCTTAGTGTTTGCGTAGAATAAATCCAGTGTTTTATTGTCTCTAGTGTGGCATGTGACATACTGGGTGAACGTGGGTAGAATGGGAGACAGTGAAACATGGTTGAAATCGCCTGAGATGAGGAGAAGAGCATCTGGGTGTTCTGTCTGCAGCCTGCTGGTTACTGAATGGATGACGTCACGTGCTGTCCCAGCGTTCGCCGTCGGATTTGCATAAACAACAATGCAGATCACGTGTGAGTGTTCTCTCGGGAGATATGTAGGCCTCATGCTAACAGCTAGCAACTCAATGTCTTTGCTGCAGTGTCGTTGTTTAACAGTGATATGTCCCGGTCTGCACCAGTTGTTGTTAACATACATTATCACTCCACCGCCCCTAGCCTTGCCACTGTCTGGTGTTCGGTCAGCTCGTATCATGTGAAAACCCTCCAGCTCAATGTTAGCATCTGCTGCTAGGTCAGTTAGCCACGTCTCAGTAAACAAAAGGAGAGAGCACTCTTTTCTAGTCACAAAGACCTCTCAAAGCGCTTTCATTAATACTAACCCTCTATTCTAAGGGCCTATAGGAAACAGATATCTAGGGACAATTTAGAACAGCCAATTAACCTAACATGCATGTTTTTGGCATGTGGGAGGAAACCGGAGAAATCCCGGAGTAAACCCACGCAACACGGGGAGAACATGCAAACTCCACACAGATCACTGTTGGTCGGGGGCTGGGATCGAACCCACGATCCCACGATCCCCACAATCCCCCGGCCAAGGGTAAACTGTGCTGCCGCAGTGCTAACCACTGCGCCACCGTGCAGCCCGGTAATGCCTTTTGGATTAACCAACGCACCTGTGGTGTTTCAAAGACTCATTAATGATTTATTAAAGTGAGGTAGTCGGATACCCAAAAGCTGATGGTGTATAGAACATGTATATTAGGATTTGTATGTGAAATTTCAGCATCAAAACTGCTCCCGTTTAGCTGTGATTAATATTCAAAAATGATATTTTCGCGATGAAAGAATTCAAGCGTCCCTGCATTTGTTTACTTCTCGCGAGCCGTGTGCAAAATGCGATTGTGTTGTTAATATAGCACATTTTTTGTGGAAATGTTACTATTATTAGTTGTGAAATGTGTTATAAAACGATTAGACGACGATACTATGGCTCTTCCTGCTTTTCCAGTTTCACTGTTTTTTCCGGACGTAAAATACGGGATCCCTACGGCCCATCGGCGCACGAAGGTTCCTGGCCGATGTAAACAGCCACAGACCAAAAAACGTACATTTGCTCGTGGAACAGGTCATTCACACTCGCAGACAATCCCGCTATATATGTCTATAGGATTTTCTTTCCATGCACCAAAAAAAAAAAAAAAAAAAAATTCCCGGATCTGACTACCTCGCTTTAAGGGACTTTCTGGATTCATTTGTATCTGTGTATCTCAATGACATTCTCATCTTTTCCCGGTCTCTGGAAGAACATCGAGTGCACATCAGACGGGTCCTGCAGTGCCTGTTGGAGAACCAGTTATACATCAAGGTGGAAAAGTGCGAGTTCAACACCGTTTCCACCACATTCCTGAGGTTTGTCATTTCCCATAAGAAAATCATAGCAGACCCAGAGAATGTAAAGGTGGTTGTGGAGTGGCCAGTCCCGTTCTCTCATAAACAGTTAGATTTTTTTTAGATTTTTTTTTAGATTTAGTATACTTTATTGATCCCCAGAGGGGAAATTGAGGGTCATCCACCACCTGGATGGATGAAGCAGCCATGATACGACGCTATCCCTTAACCATTCACACACACATTCACACCTAGGGCCACTTTAGAGTCTCCAATTAACCTAACCTGCATGTTTTTGGCATGTGGGAGGAAACCGGAGAAATCCCGGAGTAAACCCACACAAACACGGGGGAGAACATGCAAACTCCACACAGATCACTGTTGGTCGGGGGCTAGGATCGAACCCACGATCCCACGATTCCCACGATCCCCCGGCCAAGAGTAAACTGTGCTGCCGCAGTGCTAACCACTGCGCCACCGTGCAGCCCAGCTACAGTTACTGAAGTTTTTGGGTTTTGCCAATTTCTATCAATGTTTTGTCAAGAACTACAGCATTATCGCCCTACCTCTTACCCGCCTCACTTCTACCAAGGTGCTGTTTTGGTGGACTGAAGAGGCTGAGGCGGCATTTGTTAAATTGAAATTTGTGTTTTACTCTCCCCGTTTTTGCTCAGGTGGACCCCTCCCTGAAATGCCTGGTGGAAGTGGATGTCTTGGACTTCGGGCTAGGAGCAGTGTTGTCCCAGCGCTCCCCTGCTGACGACAAGGTCCGCCCCTACACCTTCTTTTTGAATGAATGAATGAATAAATGAATGAATGAATCTTTATTTTGGATAGATAAAAGTACAGATTAAAAGAAACAGAATAATATAACAAAGGGGAAAAAAATCCAACAAGGTCAAATTAGACAATAACTCCTCTGATTATACAGTTCAACATAAGTTATCCGAAATGGGGGATGGCTGAAGCCGCAGCTTATATTGCCCACCCATATTCCATCCAAGAATTCAAAAGAAAAACAAAACAAAAGCGATTACAATTCAGAACATAGCTAAGACAAAATGTGACAAAAAAACTAAGCTATAACACAACGCAGGCTGGATATGACAATCCTTATGGGATTTTACATGTCATCTTGTATATCTAACTAACTAACTAACCTGCACTTATATAGCGCTTTTCTAGTCACAAAGACCACTCAAAGCGCTTTCATTAATACTAACCCTCTATTCTAAGGGCCTATAGGAAACAAATATCTAGGGACAATTTAGAACAGCCAATTAACCTAACATGCATGTTTTTGGCATGTGGGAGGAAACCGGAGAAATCCCGGAGTAAACCCACTATATATGTTTGGAGTATTTCTTCCTTTAGTTTTTGTTTAAATTGTCCAAGCGTTGTGCATGATTTTAATTCAGGTCCAAAATCGTTCCATAATCTGACTCCTTGCACTGAAGCACAGTGTTGCTTGGTGGTAGTTCTCACTGAAGGTTTTTGAAATATACATGTTCCTCTGAAATGATATTGTTTCTCCCTTATTTGGAACAACTTTTGGATATTTGCGGGCAGTGATAGACTCTTCACTTTAAACATTATTACTGCAGTTTTAAAGTCAACTAGATCTTTCAACCTGAGAGCTTTTAATTTAAGAAAAAGTGGGGTTGTTGGTTCCCTGTAAGCAGCTTTGTTTATTATTCTAATAGCTCTCTTCTGAAGCATGAAGACTGGATATATGTTTGTTTTATATGTATTTCCCCATACTTCAGTACAATATGTCATGTATGGGAGTATTAATGAATGATACAAGGTATATAGTGTGGGTTGATTCAGCAAATATTTCACTCTGTTTAATATTGCAATTGATTTGGATATTTTACCTTTAATATAATTAATATGTGACTTCCAACACAGTTTATTATCAATTATTACTCCAAGAAATTAGTTTCGGATACCATTTCAATCTCTACACCATTTACACTGAGTTTAGATACTAAGTTGTTGTGATGTTTTTTTTTTTGTTACTTATTTGTACCCGTAGGTAGACATGGTTTGCAGTCTGGTGACAAGCCACCGGCTGCTGGTCGCTGCGTGCGCGAGCGCCCTAAACCTACATGTTTTGGTAAGCGGGAGGAAACCGGAGAAATCCCGGAGTAAACCCGCGCAACACGGGGAGAACATGCAAACTCCACACAGCTCACTGTTGGTCGGGGGCTGGGATCGAACCCACGATCTCATGATCCCCGTGGTCCCCCGGCCGAGGGTAAAACTGTGCTGCCACAGTGCTAAACCACTGCGCCACCGTGCAGCCCAAGGTTGATGGTTGATGGTTGATGGTTGGCCCAACCTGATGGTTGTTAAAAACTATAAATTTTGTCTTACTTAAATTGAACGTTAATTTGTTTGAATCAGACCACAGTTTGAGCTTTCCTAATTCCTTTCCGAGTGTATCCAAAAGTTGTTCCAAATTGCTTCCACTGCATAATAAATTAGTGTCGTCGGCAAACAATATTAAATCATTTTTTTCTGAAACTTTACATATATCATTTATATACATGTTGAATAAAAATGGCCCCAAAACTGAACCCTGTGGGACTCCACAAGTAACCTTCAGTAACTGTGAGTTTTTGTTACCAACACATACATACTGATATCTATTCTTTAAGTAACTACATAACCAGGACAGTGCTACCCCCCTAATACCACAATTTTGTAGTTTCTTTAATAATAAATTATGATCCACTGTATCAAATGCTTTTTTAAGATCCAGGAATACCCCAGCTGAATACTTTTTATTTTCAACGGCAGTTGATATTTTTTCTATAAATTCCATTAGAGCAAATGCAGTTGTCCTCTTGTGTCTGAACCCATATTGCTGCTCATACAATAAATTATTCTTCAGTATGAAGTTGTCAACTCTCTCATAGAATATTTTTTCAAGTATCTTGGAAAATTGCGGCAATAGTGAAATTGGTCTATAGTTTGAGAATTCCCCTCTGTCACCCGTCTTGTATATCGGAATTACTTTAGCTATTTTCATTGCATTGGGAAATATACCTGTTAGGAGAGACAGGTTACAGATATACGCCAGTGGTTTCACTAAGCATTCAATAACAGTTTTGACTAAGAGCATGTCAATACCATCACAGTCCGTAGATGTTTTACTTTTAAATGATTTAACAATTTCAATGACCTCTCTCTCGTCTGTGTTCTTTATGAAAATGGAGTCTTTTATAGTAGTGTTTTTGCTTATTTTTTCGCCTGTAAGTGCCGCAATGGGTATTTCTCAAGCCAAATTAGGACCAAGGTTAACAAAAAAGTTATTAAATTCATCTGCAGGTGAAACTGCATTCACACTCTGAGTCATTTTATTTTTTGAAAAATTGGTTGGGTAGCTTGTATTTCTGTTTTTATTTCCAAGAATATTGTTAAGTATTGTCCATGTATTTTTAATATTGTCTCTGTTTTTCTCCAGTTCTTTACTGTAATAGTCTATTTTACTACATCTTATTATATATGTCAACTTATTTTTGTATTGTGGGCGACCCCCACAGCCTACGGACAAGCAGAGCGCTCAGCTGGAGCAATTAGCAGAACAGTGAGATGTATGGACTGATATCAATAGGCAGCCTCTCTTTGTCTAATCCCTGCACCAGTAATCCTGCTATTGATTTGTGTGATTCTAATGCAAATGTCCATGCCTTCCTGCAGTTACTGTGATGCTAATGTGCCATGCATGCATTGTCTAGCTGAGTATATAAGTCAACCATATCGCTTGCTCTCTTGCTGATCACACGCATTACTTGCTGCTCCCACAGCGCTGGAGTGACCCTCGTGATGGAGGATGAATAAAACACCCTTTTAAACTTCAGTTCGCCGTGTCCTGCCTGCACTTATTCCGTGCCTCCACACTGGGTTCCCTAAACCCATCCACCACACTGGTGACCCCGAAGACAAGAACACGCTGACGACGAACGAACGCAGCCCCCGGCGGTGACTCCGACGACAAGCGAACGCAGCTGCCTGACGTAAATGGACTGCCCTCCCTTCTGCCACACGGGAGACCTCGACGCAGAACCGACACCAGGCGAACTCCCTCAGAGATCATCCATGACTGGGAAGGCTGCAGAAAGCGTCATGGTGCGACCCTCGCCTGAGATCGGGACATCCACGCTGAGACCGGCCGAGGAACAAAGAACGTCTACTCCCTCTCACCGCTCCTCCGCATCCACACGAGCGCTCATGCACCTCGTCCCCTCTCCACGACGGCGACCTCCAGGGCCGGATGGAGAATGCAGCGCGTGGACCAGAACGCACCATGACCCGGCACGAGCGAACGACAGCAACAGCCCGAACAGGGAAGACCATCGGCGCCGACGACGCTGATCTCCATCAAGCTCCCTGACCCTGACACACGTCGTGACAGCAGACCTGCCATGCACCGAACCCCCACATGCACATTGAGGGGTTACGAGGACAGCGCACCACGCACGGGACAATACCGGCTCCACAGACTGCCATCGTCCTTCGCCGCTGCACAAGCCCGAGAAACATGGCCAATCGCCATCCTCGGACCCCTCAGGGCTGCTCACACACCTGAAGCAGACACGCAGCACACAGGATTTTGTATGGGTCTCAGCCACAGCACACAATGGGAACTCAGCCGTCAGCTGTCCCCGAAGGCTTTAGGGCTGCGCGCGCACCTAAAGCCAACACGCCAAGTCCCTCACACAGCTTCAGCTCCTGTTTTTCTTCATGGCCGATACGCATCCTCGCTGGACTTAACCGCGAGAAGAGTCAGAGACAAATTTTTCTTCTCACAGCCGCTGTGGATCTCCGTCACGTTCAACGGGACAGCCCCTCAACATCGTGGATCCACATGCAATTTTTGCGCAGCCCAGACAACTTTGCTGTCCCGGGCCGGCACTTGCTACCCCCACCCCCACTCCCTTCACCTCCGCCTGCACAGAGCTTTTCCCGCAGCTCGCTACCAAAGCTGGACGATCGAGGCCTCAGCCCCCTGCTGAGCCCTCTGGGAGGGAGTAGTGTGGGTGACCCCCACAGCCTACGGACAAGCAGAGTGCTCAACTGGAGCAATTAGCAGAACAGTGAGATGTATGGGCTTATATCAATAGGCAGCCTCTCTTTGTCTAATCCCTGCGCCAGTAATCCTGCTATTGATATGTGTGACTCTAATGCAAATGTCCATGCCTTCCTGCAGTTACTGTGATGCTAATGTGCCATGCATGCATTGTCTAGCTGAGTATATAAGTCAACCATATCGCTTGCTCTCTTGCTGATCACACGCATTACTTGCTGCTACTAGAGACACAGGGCTCGCTCCAGTGCGCTCCCACAGCGCTGGAGTGACCCTCATGATGGAGGATGAATAAAACACCCTTTTAAACTTCAGTTTGCCGTGTCCGGCCTGCACTTATTCCGTGCCTCCACACTGGGTTCCCTAAACCCATCCGCCACAGTATGTTTTATACCGCTGCTCTGCTTCTTTTGTCCTTTTCTTTAGGAAAGCTTTATATAATAAATTTTTCTTTTTACACGCCTTTTGTAATCCTTTGGTTAACCATGGCTTATCGGCAAATTTATGTTTAGGCTTTTTCTTTACTAATGGACAATTTTTTTTCATAAAGAGTGGTTACAATGCTCATATATGTGTCATAGGCTTCATTTACATCTGATACATAGACTTTTGTCCAGTCCTGCTTCAGCAAGTCTTCTTTAAAAGAACTGATGGCATTTTGTGATTTGTATCTGAACGATTTTAAAAATCATTCTGTATTGGCCTCCGTGTGGCCATGGATAAGTGCAAAGGTTGGCAAATGGTCACTTATATCATTTATCAATAATCCACTTTCTATTTTCTTATCAATAATATTAACAAACAGGTTGTCAATAAGTGTAGCAGTGTGAACTGTGATTCTACTGGGATGTGTTATTGTGGGATATAGACTCATGCTGTACATAGAATTCATGAACTCTGTAATTACATTTTGTTGATATGGATTTATTAGATCAATATTGAAATCTCCACAAATTACTACCATTTTCTTACTATTAATATTATTGTACAGCTCGACTAATTTATCTCTGAATGTCTCAATGCAAGTTCCAGGCGTTCTATATATACAACTTATAATTAGATTTTTTGTTTTATCTTGGTCAATCTCAACAGTAACACATTCCAAAATCCCTGGTAGTGCAAAGGACATTCCATTTACAAGCTTACACCTATACAGGTCATCAATATACAGTGCAACACCACCACCCTTTTTTTTAGATCTGTTAATATGAAACATCTGATATCCCTCTATTGCCATCAGAGGAGCCTGCTCTTCATTAAGCCAAGTTTCAGAGACTGCGATAGCTGTAAATTTTCTGTCCAGCTGTTTTAAATAGTCCTGAATCTGTGGAAAGTTTTTGTTAAGACTTCTGCTGTTGAAGTGTATTATTGACAGTTTACCATCTAGTTGCACTTAACTTTTGAATTGCTTTTCAGTGTAATATTCACAATAATTATGAATATTATTGAAAAAGTGGTTATCAGGATCAATATCATTTTCCATCTCTTGCAGTTTATGTTCAGCATAATGGCATATTTTCAGAGTTTGAATTTCCTCACTCTGTGTCAAATGACTTTGTCCAACTGGGGATAATTGATGTTTACTCAAGTCAGTCATAGGTTTTGTTTGTTTTTAGTTTTTGGGTTTTTTTTAAAGTACATTGACATGGTGTCACAGAAGAACTATTCTTGTCATGTGTGTGGATATGGATTATCATAGTCTCTTAGTTTTCTTAATCAGTGTTCATCTATATTTATTTAAGTCAGTGATCTCTCTGATTATTATACTCTTTGCTTCCTCAGGTGTTCCATTTAGTTTGATCCAAACTCTACAATTTCTTGTCCATGTTGCTTGTATCTTATTTTGTCTTTTCAGCATCCGTGCTTGCCGTACTATTTCAGCATTAGTTTTTCTTAGATGTTCATTTAGGTAAACTTCTGTTCCCCGTAGCTTTCTGGCCTGCCTCAGTATGTAATTCTTTACCCTTCTGTTCACAAAGCGCATCACAATTGATTTCTTTGTTTTATTATCCTTTCTGGGTAAAGCATGACAGGCTGAAACTGCATTTGCTTCTACCTTTATATTTCTACTATCAAGGAACTGAAGCACCTGGTTTTCCAGGGAGACTGATTCACTTGCGGGAGCCTCCTCACCTCTCATTCCTGTTGTAGCATGAGCATATGATTAGTATTTAATGTCTAGTCCACTTATAATTAGACCATCCATACAAGAACATTGTTCAAGATCCTCGATGCGTCGCTCCAAGTCCGCAATTTTTTTGTCTTTTTCCTTAATTGTTAATTGTAATTCTCGGACTTCTTCCATTAGTCCTATTATTTTAGCCTGCTGACTAGCCACTTTGATCAGTTCTTCTGACAAGAAGTTCAGAGATTTTTTGATCTCTTCCATTTCCTCCTTCTTTGGTGGCATTTTTACTGACCTGTTGATAGTAAAAACAATCTCTGCTGGTGTCACCGGTATCTGATCTGACCGACCTCGAATCCAGCTGGGCCTCAGCTAGCCCCCTCCGCTGCTAGTCCCGTTGTAGTTGAGCTCCTGTCCAGCCGGGGTACCAGCCGCTCCTCCACCGAGTCCCGCCACCCACCGCCGCTGTAGTTGAGCTCCGATCCTGCTCCTGTCCAGCTGGGGTCCTGGTAGTTCCTCCGCTGAGCCCAGCCACCTACCGCCGTCTTCCTCAGTAGATCCTCCGCTGAGCCCCGCCGCTGTAACTGGGCTCAGACTCAGGCTTTTGTCTGGCTGGGGCCCCGGTGGTCCTCCACTGGTCCCCGTCTCCCACCACCACTGCACCCGAACTCCGATCCGGCTCCCGTCCAACTGTTGCCTCGATTAGTTCCTCCGGCGAGCCCCAATCACCGGGGACAGAGTCGCTTCGTGTCGGTGTTAGGTGCTACGACTAGCATTAGCTTAGCAAACGCTTCGGGTAAAGCGTAGCAGCGAACCACGAAAAGAAATGCTAATCAGTTTATTCACAGAGCCCGGTGAAAGGCGAATAAAGGGGTATTTCAGCCAACGTGGAAATTCAGCCCGTGCGTGTGCATCACAAATGCCGATCTGATATTCGCTGTTGGTTAGTTATTTTAGAGGCAAAAACAGCAACTTTGTCTCAGCACTGAAAAGTGTGACAATCCCGGCCGACATGTGGAAAAAAATCCCATCGTCTGTCACCTGCAGAGAGGAATTATGACATAGGGGACAGAGAGCTGCTGGCAGTTAAACTGGCCTTGGAGGAGTGGCGCCACTAGCTGGAGGGCGCCTCCCAGCCTTTCGTCGTTTGGACCGATCACAAAAAAGGAGGCTATAGAGCCGGCTGGATGGTAATGGAGCCCCTGGGCGGTGCGGTGGTGTAGTGGTTAGCACTGCACCAACACAGCAACTCACCCTTGGCCATGGGATCCCTGGTTCGATCCCAGCCCCTGACCAACAGTGATCTGTGTAGAGTTTGCATGTTTCTCCCCGTATCTGCGTGGGTTTACTCCGGGATTTCTCCGGTTTCCTCCCACAGGCCAAAAACATGCAGGTTAGGTTAATTGGAGACTCTACGGTGGCCCTAGGTGTGAATGTGTGTGTGAATGGTTAAGGGATAGCGCCGTGTCGTGGCTGCTTCATCCATCCAGGTGGATGCCCTCAATTTCCCGTCTGGGGGTCAATAAAGTATACAAAATCAAAAAATCAAAATCAAAATCAAATCACTCCTGACACTCGTCTCCACCCACTCCACCCTGCCTGCACTCTCTTCTTCACCTCTCTTGTGCATTTTCCATTGCTTTGGATGGCTGACCAAAGATATTTAAACTCATTTAGTTTCACCAGCTCTACCCCTTCCATCTTCACCATTACACCTGCCTCCCTCTCATTCAAACTCATGTATTCTGTCTTGCTTCTACTGACTTTCATTCCTTTTCTCTCCAGAGCATGCATCCACCTCTCCAGGTTCTCTTCCACCTGCTCTCTACTCTCACTACTGCAACAGCTGTGAGGGCAGTTCTTAGGACGAGGATTCTGTCCGGTTGCTGCGCCCGTCCTGGTAGCAGCACGCTGTGGTTTCCACACCTGGTGCAGATGCTGGGAGCCAAGAAGAGAGGGTGGTTTGATACCACAAACCCCATACCCCACTGTCACCTAAATTAACATTGTGCTGGTGTCTTCCTCTGGATTCACATCCTCACCATCACCACCATTAGAATCAACGTCCACCACAACCACCACAGCCATCATCACCTTCACCAGCACTACTGCCACCTGCCCAACACATCTGTTCCATCTGGTCCAAGCCATGTGACTCACACATTGGTCTGATCAGCCCCCTCGGACTCAAACATCTATCATAATTACCAGGGGAAGGAAGATTTTGGAGCAGTTTTTTTTTTTTTAAATAATTCTGTTGAACCACAATTCAAAAGCATTGTCTGATTTTCATTGATTAATTTTCATAGAATTTTTATTTATTACCACTTTTGTCAGATTCAAGTTATTTCTGTGACCATTGTGGGTTTTTCTTTCATTAACAGAGGGATACCAACAATTTTGTCCACGTGTGTATTTAATCACGCTTTTGGATGGCCTCGCCCTTGAGTGGGCGCAGGCATTTGTTCACAGTTCCAGAAATCCTGATGTTCCTTACCATGAATTTACTTGTGCATTCAAGAAGGGTTTTGGCCACACTTGGCAGGAGGGGGAAATTTCTAATCACCTGCTAAGTTCCAGACAGGGCACCCAAACAGTAACTGATTATGCCATTCACTTCCACATTCTCACCGCTGAATCTCGTTGAAATGACGTGGCACTTACGGCCGTGTTTCTGTGGGGGCTAAACCCTACGCTTAAGGATGAGTTGGCTGCCAGGGATGAACAACCCTAGTTCGACAGTCTAATTTCTCTTGCTATTAAGTTAGAAAACCATCTCTGTGACTGAGCCTTTGTACACTCCCATTTGGTCGCTGCCCTTCCTTCTCATGTTGTGCCTTTCGTGCCCCGCCTCCTAGAACTTCCTCCAAGTTCGGCACCGTAAGTTGCTGAACCTATGCAGCTCGGACCGACTCATTCACCCGCCGAACATCAATGCAGGGAAGATGCAGGGTTGTGCTTTTATTGTAGTACTTTCGAGCATTTTGTTGATGACTGTCCTGAGTGCCAAAATGACTCTGCCCATCAGTCACATTAGGGGGATTGACGGGCAAGGAGTCAACATCCAAAGGCCCTCTAAAACATTCCTTACCCAATTTTTCCAGTTAGTTGAACATTCCACCTCCGCTATAATTGATTCAGGGGCAGAACAAAATTTTATTTCTGAAAAGTTGGTGTCCCATTTGCAGATTCCCACTGTTACTATGTCCTTACCTACCCCTGTGGTCTCACTGTCCGAGTCTGGGTTAACCACCATCACTAGGATGACTGCCCCCATTTCAATTATAGTTTCTGGTAACAATCAAGAACATCTCAAAATCCTAGTTTTTCCCTTCCCCTCTTCTGAGGTAATCCTAGGATTCCCCTGGCTGAGACTGCATAACCCCTCCAATGATTGGACCTTAGGTAAAATTAAGTCCAGGAGGAATTTTTGCTTATCTTCTTGCTTTCTGTCCACGCCCTGGTCACCTGTTTCGCCCGGAGGCCCTAGCCCAGAGATACCCCCTTACCTGACGTCTTCCTGTTTGCATCTGGAAGGCCAGTGTCTCAGGAGGACTGGACGCTTACTCACCGCCCCCCCACCCCCGGAGCCTTAACCATCTGCTTGCAGTCTCAGCCTAATTCCTTCAGAACCTCCACCTGCAAGCAGAACATGTAATTATTGTCCCACACTTCAACCCTCTCAATATAGTATTACGTGCTAGTGATTGATTTGACATTAACACCCTAAAAGTTGCCACAGTTATGGGTACAGGAGACTCATTTCAGTGGCCAGAGTTTCATAATGACTCAGTGCTGGGACCTTTGTTGGTTAAGTTCTTGTCTCATTTTTGGTATCTGCATCTATGTTCTTGATCCAAACAAAATTCTTATCTGTTCACATTTTTAAATGATGTTTGTATAGAAATCATTTAATCTTATTCTAACATTAGCAGTATTAAACTGCTTTTCATATTGTTGTCTAATACATCATTTTATCAGTATTTACTCTTCAGCTTTGTGATTTGAATTTGATGACCTGGTGCACTCTTTGAGACAATAGCAGCAGCTGTGTGCCCCGCAATGTTCCCTTTTAGCACTAGGCCATGGTCACGGATGCAAAACAGAGTCGAGTATAAACGGAAAAAAAGCTGTAGAGAAAAGCTCTAGCAGCACATCTTTCTACATAACAACTGTGTTATCATTTATGCCGGGGTCCATCAGTGGCAGAGGGAGCGCCTGTGTCAGGGAGTGTGTCTTCATTAAGTGTCTCCTATTCAGGAGCTCTAGCCGTCTGCTGTTCACCGGCATGTTGCAAAACATTTCCACTGGAAATGTTGTGAAAGGATGTGGTTGATTGCTAAATGACAGTAATGTGTGTGCACAGACATATATAGGTTGCTAGGTGACAGCTGTCACATATATGGTTGGCGTTAGGACTGGTTGCCAACTTCATGAATGCAAGCCTGTCAGATCTTGAAACAGGAGCTGTGTTAAAGAAGGGCCATGGCTTGCTCAATGCAGTGGGCCGATCAGTGAAGCAGTTCAGGTGAGCTGGCAATCACACCTGATAACCTCTGGGTTATTGAGTATATGGAGCTTTAAGATGGGGGGGAAGTGCTGTATATTGATTTTCTGAGAATTGGCAACTGGAAGATTGGGTTTGGGTCACTGGGTCACACTCATTCTCATCATTTTCTGAATATTACCAGAGAAACAAAGTCCACATAAGGAGGCTCTATACACGTGTGGACAAATTTGTTAGTACCCTTCTTTTGAAGAAAGAAAATCCCACAGTGATCACTGAAGTAACTTGAAAATGACAAACGCAATAATAAATAAAATTTTACTGAAAAATCATGAAAATCAAGCGTTGCTTTTGAAGGCCCCTCATGGATCGTCACCTGATCGTGGTGGGGGGTTTGCGTGCCATAGTGATCCCAGGAGCTATATTGTCTGAGGCAATTTGCCTCTGGTAGGGTCACCCAAGATAAACTGGTCCAGGGTGAAGGGACGGACTAAGAATGATCCAACAGACTCTCATGATGAATGTTAATGTTAGAACAAGGATTCAGTGTATCCCGCCCATATGGGGTTACCGGGGCCCCACCCTGGAGCCAGGCATGGGGGAGGGGCTCGATGGCTAGCACCTGGTGGCCGGGTTTCTGCCCATGGGACCCGGCCAGGCTCAGGCCAAAGGAGTTAGATGTGTCCGCCTTCCAGTGGGCTCACCACCTGCAGGTGGGACCATGGGGGTCCGGTGCTATGGGGATCATGTGGCGGCCAAAGGCAGTGACCTTGGCGGTCTGATCCCAGGCTCCTAAACTTGCTTTTGGGACATGGAATGTCACCTCTTGGTGGGGAAGGAGCCTTAGCTGGTGCATGAGGTTGAGAGATACCGGATAGATATAGTTGGCCTCACCTCAAAACACAGCTCCAGTTGTGGAACCAGTTTCCTGGAGAGGGGATGGAGCTTGACCTACTCTGGAGTTGCCCCGGGTGAGAGGCGGCGAGCAGGGGTGGGTATTCTTGTTTCCCCCCACCTTGCTGCCTCTATATTGGAGTTTTCCCCGGTGGATGAAAGGGTTTTTTTCTCTGCACCTTCGGGTTGAGAAATGGGTCCTGACCATCATTTGTGCCTATTCACCAAATGATGGTTCAGAGTACCCACCCTTTTGGAAGTCTCTGACTGGGGTGCTGGAGGGTGCTCCTCTCAGAGACTCCAATATCCCACTGGGGGACTTCAATGTGTACGTGGGCAACATCAGTGAAACCTGGAGGGGGGTGATTGGGAGGAAAAGCTTGCCCAATCTGAACCCAAGTGGTGTTCAGTTATTGGACTTCTGTGCTAACCGCAGTTTGTCCATAACAAACAGCATGTTCAAGCGTAAGGGTGTCCATATATGCACCTGGCACCATGACACCCTAGGTCGCAGGTCGATGATTGATTTTGTTATCATGACATCAGACCTGCAACTGTATGTTCTGGACACTCAGCTAAACAGTGGTGCAGAGCTGTAAACTGATCACCACCTGGTGGTGAGTTGGATCCGATTGCAGGGGAGGATGCCATTCAGACCTGGTAGATCCAAATGTATAGTGAGGGTGTGCCTGGAATGTCTGACTGAGGCCTCTGTCTGGGAGGTCTTCAACTCCCAACTCCGGAAGAACTCTGACCACATTCCAAGGGAGTCTGGAAACTTGGAGTCTGAATGGGCCATGTTCTCCACCTCCATTGTTGAAACAGCTGCCCAGAGCTCTGGCCGCAAAGTTGTCGGTGCATCTTATGGTGGCAATCCCCAAACCAAGTGGTGGACACCAGTGGAGAGAGGGACAATTAAGCTGAAGAAGGAGTCCTATGGAGCGTTGTTGGCTTGTGGGACTCCCAAAGCACCTGAGGTGTGCTGGCAGGCCAAGCAAAGTGCAGTTTGGGTGGTTGCTGAAGCAACAACTCAGGTGTGCGAGGAGTTTGGTTAGGCCTTGGAACAAGACTTTTGTTTGGCTTCGAAGAGATTCTGGCAAAATGTCCGGCGGCTAAGGAGGGGGAAGCAGCTCCCTGTCCGCATTGTGTATGGTGTGGATGGGGCACTGCTGACTTCAATTGGGGGCATCGTCGGGTGGTGGAAGAAATACACTACCGTTCAAAAGTTTGGGGTCACCCAGACAATTATTTTGTGTTTTCCATGAAAAGTCACACTTATTTACCACCATGAGCTGTAAAATGAATAGAAAATATAGTCAAGACATTGACAAGGTTTGAAATAATGATTTGTATTTGAAATAATAATTTTTTCCAGATACTCAACCTGCCCAAAGGAAGGTCAGTTTTATAGCTTCTCTAACCAACTAAACTGTTTTCAGCTGTGCTAACATGATTGCACAAGGGTTTTCTAATCATCCATTAGCCTTCTGACGCAATGAGCAAACACATTGTATCATTAGAACACTGGAGTGATAGTTGCTGGAAATGGGCCTCTATACACCTATGTAGATATTGCACCAAAAACCAGAGATTTGCAGCTAGAATAGTCATTCACCACATTAGCAATGTATATTAGATATTAGAGTGTATTTCTGATTAGTTTAAAGTTATCTTCATTGAAAAAAAACAGTGCTTTTCTTTCAAAAATAAGGACATTTCTAAGTGACCCCAAACTTTTGAACGGTAGTGTATTTTTTGAGGATCTCCTAAATCCCACTGATATGCCTTCCACAGAGGAAGCAGGGCTTGTGGACGGGGGGGATGATGCCCATCACAGGTGGCTGAGGTTGCCAAGGTGGTTAAAAACTGGACCGGAGGGTGTGCTCCAGTTTAAGAGGGGGCACACTCCTCAGCCTCCCTGGGAAAGTCTATGCCAAGGTACTGGAGAGGTGAGTCTGGGCGTTGGTCGAACCTCGGATTCAGGAGGAGCAATGTGGTTTTTGTCCTGGCCGCGGCAAATCGAACCAACTCTTTACCCTCTTGAGAATCCTCGAGGGTTCATGGGAGTTTGCCCAACCAGTTTACATGTGTTTTGTGGACTTGGAGAAGGCATTCGACCACGTCCCTCGTTGTTTTTTGTGGGGGGGGTGCTTCGGGAGTATGGGGTATCAGGCTTGTTGTTACGAACAATCTGGTCTCTGTAAGACCATTGTAAGAGTTTGGTTGGTATTGCCAACACTCGGTCGGACTCATTCCCAGTGAGAGTTGGACTCCACCAGGGCTGCCAATTGCCACCCATCCTGTTCCTAATTTTTATGAACAGGATTTCTAGGCGCAGCCAGGGAATGGAGGGTGTCATGCTTGGTGACCACAGAATCTCATCTCTGTTGTTTGCAGATGATCATGTCCTGCTGGCTTCATCCAGCAATGACCTACAGGTCTTACTGGGATGGTTTGCCACTGAATGTGAAGAGTCCATGGTCCTCAGCCGGAAAAAGGTGGATTGTCCTCTCCGGATTGAGAACAAGCTCCTGCCCCAAGTGGAGGAGTTTAAGTATCTCGGGGTCATATTCATGAGTGAGGGGAGAATAGAGTGAGAGATAGACAGATGGTTCGGAGCAGCATCTGCAGTGATTCAGACGTTGTACTGGTCCATTGTGGTGAAGAGGTAGCTAAGCTCTAAGGCAAAACTGTCTATTTACCAGTCAATATACATTCCTACCCTCACCTATGGTCATGAGCTTTGGGTTATGACCGAAAGAATGAGATCACGGATACAAGAGGTTGAGATGATCTTTCTTTGTGGGATTGCTGAACTCACCATTAGAGATAAGGTGAAGAGCTCAGTCATCTGGGAGAGGCTCAGAGTTGAACTGCTGCTCCTACTCACTGAAAGGAGCCAATTGAGGGGGTTTGGGCATCTGATCAGGATACTTCCTGGACACCTTCCACTTGAGGTGTTTCAGGCACATCCCATTGGACCCCGGGGCCTTCCCAGGACTCGCTGGAGAGACTACATCTCCCAGCTGGTCTGGGAATGTATTGGTGTCCTCTCTGAAGAGCTGGAGCAGGTGGCTGGGGAGAGGGAAGTCAGGGCTTCTATGGTTGAGCTGCTGCCTCTGCGACCCGTACCTCCGGAAAAGTGGTAGAAGATTGATGGATGGATGGATGGATGGATGGATGCTTTTGAAGGCATAGAAAGTCAGTGAATGAGTTGAAATCCAGAAACTAATATCAGCCAGGAAGTAGAAACAGTCAAAACATAGAAGTTTGTGGCATGGACTCCTCATTTTGCATATCTCTGGTTTTTAGGGTTGGTTTGTTGAAGTGTCGCTGCCGTCATATCTGGACATGTGTACTATGTTGGTGCATGGTCCCAGCTTGGGTGCTGCAGAGAAAGGGGGAGATCACTACGAGATGAGCGGGGTTGGTTTTGTGCTGCTGCAGGACCCATCGGAGGGTCTGCAGTTTGCTCCGGGGTCCGGGACCACCTGGTGAATGGCACTGGTCTTGTGGTTCATCTCTTTGAAGAGCTGCAAAGCCGAGAAGTGCACGTCTGCAGTGAAAAGCAGACATGAAAGGGGCTAACAGCTAGGTTAAATGTTAACAGCTAATCTAGGGGCTTGATCCATTCTTCCATCATTTCTGTTCATAGGTGTCCAGTCCTTGGAGAACAGACTGGACTGCCTACTACTGGAGTCCACATGGACGAAGGAGGTGAGGCCATATTTGTCCACCCCCATGTAAATAAGAGTATGAAAAATTTGAAAAATGACAAGATTAAGCTGCATTACATAAAAAAAAAGAAATATTCAAGGGCTCAGTGTGCCTGACTTAAAACAATTCTGCAAAGAAGAGTGGGCCAAAATTCCTAAACAGCGATGTAAAAGACTCATTACCAGTTATCGTAAGTGCCTGATTGAAATTGTGGCCGCCAAGAGTGGCTCAACCAGTTATTAGGTTTAGGGGGCAATTGCTGTTTGACATAAGGCCAGATAGGCTTGGATACCTTTAGTCCCATTATTAAAGAAATCTCCATTTAAAAATTGCATTTTGTATTGACTCGGGTTATCTTATCAGGTCTAATAATAAAATTTGTTTGATGATCATCTCATTTCCAGCACTAAGAGCAATGCAGAGCTGGGAGCTTAAAATTTCGTGGATAATGTCTGGACATCTGATGCATGAATACAACATGTATTATTTATCAGACACAGCAGTTTCCTCTATTTCCTGCTCCATTTCTTTTTAATCCTTTTCTCATTCAAGTCAGCAGAAAAGGTGAGCTAAAGCTACGGTCACAAATACCCTCCTGAACGGCTGTGAACACTGTTTAAATGATTTCTGGACCATTTCGTATGGCCTTCTTAAGGTGGCCGTAGAAGAATCCAGTGTTCGTAGACTGTTTGTACATTTGTGGTCAGGTTGATGGTCTTGTCCAAGATTTCTACGAATGCCCCACAAAAACCCCTCATCTTTGGGCAGTCGTACAAATGCCATAGAAACAGTGTAAGAACTACAAAATGTTTGCCCTAAGTATGCCTCAAGAACACCTTAAGCTGTTGTTGAGGGCCCCTTACAGCAGTCGTAGGAAACGCTGTATGAATCCCTGTTCATACAGAGATTGGTACAGCATGAGTAAGGAGGTAGTACAATAACAGTAGGTAGTACAATAATTTGACCCATTTAAGATAAGATAAGATAAGATAAGATAAGATAAGCCTTTATTAGTCCCACAATGGGGAAATTCCAGGATCGCAACAGCACAGGGACAGCAACACTCAGAGCAATGATTTAGAAGATAAGAAAATAAGAGCAGTGAATATACATATGTACACATAAATATATAAATATATATACACAGTTCGGAGCATTGTAGCTAGACGGACTAAACATCATAACCGTCTATTTAGTTAACCTGCATGGTATGAATATGTACCCATACATATTGTCACCCTCCATAGCGACTGATATTGTCCTAGTTGTATACTGGAGGGGACCATTTGTGTAAGTCTGTTGCATCTTTTGCATTCAATACTATTAGGTCATCACGTTTTTTTTTGCTATCTGTGCGAGCAGCCCTGCTTAGGTTATACAGTCTGACAGCCGTAGGTAGGAAGGACCTGCGAAACCTCTCGGTCGCACATCTAGGATGATGTAGTCTACTGCTAAATGAGCTTTACATGGCTAAGTTAATACATTTGCAAACACAATCAGGATATGGATCCTGCGCATACTGTACATACTACTCTTGTTTTTACACATCAACTCATGTGCATGGGCTGCATGGAAAAGAAGACAGAAAACTCACTTCACGGTAGCAGAGGCAGCCTCGGATGGAGGTTAGTGATGGGATCCACAGTTCACAGAAAGGTTCCGAGTCAAGCTAAAAAGATTCGTTAGAAATAGTTGCACGCCAAATCACTCAGTGCTGTACTGGAGCTCCAACTGTCTACCACTCACTAAACTTAAAGTCGGCTCATCTGAGCAGGCAGGGCTCATTTGCTGCTTAGGTGGGTGATTCAACTGGTGATCCCTGGCTTCCACTACAGTTTTGGTGAGTGGTTCAATACAGTACATTCAACCATAAAAATGTACACTCGATCGAATTGTTCATGCACATTACAGCACTAATACAGGCACAGCAGATTCAACAAGAAAGCAACATTGCCAGTAGGTAGGGATGGGCAATACCAGCATTTTTTCCTTTTGATACAATTAATTAATGGGATTTTTTTCTTCAATACCGATACCAATACTTTTTGCCTCTTAAAGGAAGATCACATGACTGCAGTTTCATTAACAACATATTGCAAAGGCAATATGGAATATGAATAAAACTCATGAACATAAATACTTGAAAGAAATGCTTATAAAATGATAATAAAATAGAACAATGAGCAAAGTAAACAAAAATAAAATGTTTTTTTTCAATTGTAATAAAAATATTTAAGACTTAAAATGAATGCAAAATTAATTCAATATCTTAATTTGGTGAAGACTCAGTCAAGTGAACTCAATTCAAGTATTTTTTGCTTCTCAAATGTTTCACCATTCATCCAAACTGGGCAGTGGGCAGTGGTGGCCTTGTAGTTAGGGATGTGGACTCGTGAGTGGAGGGTCGCAGGATTGATCCTTGGACCGGCAGGGTTAGACCTGCGTAGGACAGGTAACATAGCAATGTTTGCCCCACCCTCCTTAACCCCACTTTGATGCCCTTGAGTGAAGCCCTGAACCCCAGCTGCTCCAGTAGAGCTGGTCAGTGGCCACAGGTCAGTCTGTGGTTGTACTGGGAAGCTTTCTGGAGTGACTGTTTAACTGTAAGTGTGAACAGGGCCTCCTTGAAAAAGAGAGGTTGGCTTTCAATGGAACTACCCTGCATAAATAAGTAAAATAAATACAAATTCTACTGGAATACAAAGCAGCATATATGTGTAATTCTTTTCACAATGCACTGTATATTTATTTAATTAAATTTATTATTTATATATTTTTACACAATTATTTTAAAAACTTAAATAGTGCTGATTTTGATTATTTTTCAAAATTATGCTGACTGTGCTTTCATACGGTATTCAGTTTCTTAAACTGAAAGATCAACATATTGCTAAAGAACCAGCACTAAATTATCATCACCATCATTAGCAGCAGCATCATCATCCTCAATCTCAGCAGCAACATCATATTCAGAACAATAAAATGCTAAATGATAATGTCACTCATTTTTATTACAATGAAAGAATTGGGATGTTGACCTTATTCTAACTTGTCATCAACCCTTGTGTGAACTATGAACAACACCTCCTAAGCAAGGACCAGTGTTTTTCAATTAAAACAGCTAATGCTCAGTTGTCTTTTTTAGTTGCTAGATAATGTAAAACAGCATATTCACCAACTGGAAAAGGTATGCTAGATCATTTAGTGGCTAGATAACAATCAATTCAAGTTTTAGACTGGTGTTTAGGAAAAGCACTCTGCGTGGGAGTCAGTGACTGCTTGACTGAGGCTGCGCAGTACGCAGTGAGTCTTCGGCTCTTACATGATAGACTGCCGTAATCATGTGACACAGCAGACCATCTCTAAAACATGCTTGGGCTGGTTTTTCACTGGTTTTCACATATAAATTTATTGCCTAAAACTCTCAGAAGTGAAAACAAATTGCATGTTTTGTATTAACACGGTGGTATTGCAATACTTAAAAAAATATTGACTCCAAAATATCGACCAGCTGGTATCAAAGTATCAATACTAGAGTATCGACAAGCCCATCCCTATTGACAAATTATTATTAGGTCGCCTATGAGGTGAGTGATCACATCTCAGTAGCTTTACAAAGCTAATACAGGACAGGGGTCGCCACTCCTCACTGCCCACCTTTCCCCGTTTTATTATGCTGGGCTCCAAGCTAGAGGGTGGAAAGTACCATTTTTATCTGGTCTTTGGTATGACCCGGCCGGGATTTTAACCCCAGCCTCCCAGTTGCGGGGTGGATGCTCTACCAACTAGGCCACAACTCCGATAGTTAGTAATAGGTTTCCGGTCGTAGGTTGAGAAATGAATGGGGGGAAAACACGTTACTTTTACTGGGTGGTTCAAACTTGTTGTGGGTATTAGCACTAAAGCTTTCTGTCGCTGCGGCAATGTGCAAATGTTTGTGCAAAAATTTCACTGCATTGTGGTTCTCAATAAAACTGTGAAACAGGTTTCTGCTTCAATAATCAGAGGCATTTTAGTAGTAGTTTAGGCGGATTGGTTGAAATTTATTCCTAATGTATAAAAAGAGCACTTCTCAAAATATTTATGAGGCAAGACCTTGATTCATGATGATTCAACAGAAGCCATATACAAGATAGTTAAGTATGACTGATATTCTGGGCTGTTCAGTATAGGCCAGGGGGTAATCCTGTACTCCACACAGATAGCGGCACTTTTTTCAATTGATATCTTAGATTTTTTTAAAGGTAAAACAGTGTTATAGGCTGTAATTTGCATGATCTGTGATAATGTTACTGAAGCAGATGGTTCTGAGCCACATCAGAATGAACACTGGGTGTGCACGATATGTAATTTGCCTCAAAATATGATAAGTTTAAGCCACTGGTCCAACACTTCAACTCACAATCTTCCAACTCATTTTCTTCTTCTTCTTCTTCTTCTTCTTCTTCTTCTTCTTCTTCTTCTTCTTCTTCTTCTTCTTCTTCTTCTTTTTCAGTAAGTACTTACTTACTGCATGTAATGCTTGTTTTTAAAATGCAAGGAGTAAAAAGTACAGATATCTGGGTGAAAGTAAAAATTTATCAGAAAAATAAATGCTCCCTGCTTGTTACTTTGCTCTCACTAGGAAACTGGTGTGTATCATAAAGACATCAGTTTGTGTCAGGATGGTGTGGTAGACAATTATGGGGTAGCGTCAGAGATGATAAATATCTAATCAGAAAGCCGATTTTGTCATTATGCAGTTGGAACGGAGCCATCATGCAACATAAGAATCATCACTGATTGAATGATTTTTCAGAAATAATATGATTTGCTGCCCTCAACAGCCCACCCACAAAGTCTGTTTTCCAGTTCTGATTATTGTTATTCAAGTGTTCATTATTGTGTTGCTTAATAGTAATTTGCAGGTATATAAAGCAAGAGAGCTAGACCAAAGCCTGGCCCCCGCACTTCAAAGTCTACATATTGGCTATTGTAGATTTGGTAATCAAGTGTTTATCAGAGCTTTACTCCTACATCTAAATTAGATTTCTTTTCAGTCACTTAAACAAACATTGACTGCATTGTTTTCCTGACTGGAAAATTGACCATTTACTCTGAGCTTCCTTGGGGGATTAGGAATGAGGTCTGCGACAAGGTGGGGAGAGTTTTGACTCAGTGCAACACACACAAGGATCACCCCTCCCCCCAAAAAAAAACAAAGATCAAAAAACTGGCCCAATCTCTTAACAGTCTCAGTGCTGTGTAAAGGGAACCTTAAGGATCCCTCATATATCTCTTAGACATCTCTGCCATTCGGTGTAGGAAAATTTTGTGTTCACTGAAAGATTACTGAAAGATCGATTATTGGGAGTTTGATGAAAACAGTGTGAGATTGTTGAGCGTTCCCAATGTTCTCTCAGCAATCTTGCAATAACTGGGCTGCACGGTGGCACAGTGGTTAGCACTGTGGCAGCACAGTTTACCCTCGGCCGGGGGATCGCGGGGATCATGAGATTGTGGGTTCAATCCCTGCCCCCGGCCAACAGTGATCTGTGTGGAGTTTGCATGTTCTCCCCGTGTTGCGTGGGTTTACTCCGGGATTTCTCCGGTTTCCTCCCACATGCAAAAAACATGCAGGTTAGGGATAAGGGGCGCTTGTGCACGCAGCGACCGGCAGCTGGTGGCTTGTCACCAGACTGCAAAACAAATTTACCTACGGGTACAAAATAAGTAATAAAAAAAAAAAAATACTGCCAATTTTTTCCACGTCAAATGGAAGAGATGTCTAAGTGATCAGGGAGGGATTGCTGAGCATTCATTGAAAGGCCCCAGTGGAGACTGGGAGATGGATAAAATTAATGAGCACTCTTGACAGCTCCTTGAGAGACTGCTTACATTTGGTAATCATTGAGAGATTGTTTTGGACATCAAAAATTTGAGACCATGACAACCGTGGAGGTCACTGGAAGATCATAGATACCCTTTTTCCACCAAAATAGAGCTGGTGCTAGTTTGGTTCTGGTGCCCGTGCCAGTGCTTAACCAATCCAACTGTCATGCCTCGTAAGAACCAGCTGGTTTTCGACTTACACAGAGTTAGTCAAGGCTAGGTCATTATGTAGTGTAAAGTGTCTTTATCTAGCCCACAGAAGAGCATGAAAGAAGAAGGTAAAGAAGGAGAAGAAGAATGCTAACATGTGAACATGGAGGAGCTTGTTGTTTCTTTGAGAGTGCTGCTTTTATTATTCCAAACCTGTATTACCATCCAGGAACAAAACACCCATCTGTTTCTAACTACCTATCATCGCTTTATTCTTAATCACAGAAAACGGTGACTACGTTTAAGGAGACAGGTGAATATCAATATTTCAGTTTTCAGTGGTTGTTACCAAAAGACTGAAGTGCAACATTCTGTAATAGGTGTTGTTATGGTACATTACAAGGCGGAAGTCATCTGCTACCAGGGCACATCCATGGTCAAAATACTTGTGGGACTACATTGTTCCGGATTTTGCCATTCAGCAGTTTGTGCAAAACGTCCACATGTCCTTGGAGTGGTTCAAGTACATCTGTGATCAGACCAAAGCCTTCCTTTCAAAAAAAGATATGACTTACAGATTGTGTATCCCAGTTCAGAAGCAGGTCGCAGTTGCCATCTGGACACTGGCTACTGATGGTGAATACAGGACCATCAACCATCTGTTTGGGGTAGGTCTGAGCACCGTGTTTAACTGTATCCAGGAATTTTGTGATACTGCCATTGAGGTGCTGCTTTTTAAACATACAGTAAATCCAGATGTCAGTAGGTTAATTGAAATGGCCGCATTTTTAGCAGCTGCTGAGGAGTACCACAGTGTATGGGTGCTTATAGATGGCAGCCACATTCCAATAATTGCACCAGAAGAATATGCAAAAGACTACTACAGCCACAAAGGATGGCATTCAGTAATTCTGCAAGTGGTTGTGGATGGCAAAAGGCTTTTGAGGGATGTGTGTGTCAGCTTTCCAGGGAGTGTGCATGATGCCAGAGTCCTGTGTCAGTCAGATTTGTGGGAATTACTAAGTAATGTCCAGTTCATGGAGAAAAACAAATTCATAATCTCTGGCACTGATGTTGGGTATTATCTCATTGGTGATCCAGCCTACCCCATGCAGAAGTGGCTGATGAAACCCTTTTTGGACACAGGCAGACTTACCCCTTAACAATATAACTACAACTTGCGGATGAGCTGTGCACGTTCAGTTGTGGAAATGGCTTTCGGCTGCTTGAAAGGACGATGGAGGTCCCAAAAAGGAATGACTGCAAACTGGAGCTTAGCAAGAAAATGCTGCTCACCTGCTGCATACTTCATAATATTTGTGAGGAAAATGGTGACAACTTTGAACTCCCAGACACACATGATCAGTCAGCCTCCAGTTCAACCACTACCTGACCATGCCAGTGTAGAAGGGGATGACATTAGGGCAGCTTTAATAGACTACTTTAATGGGAAGCAATAACCTGTTTAGTGCCTGCAATATCATTTACAAAATGTAACGTGAAGTAGTACAAAATAATTAATGAATAAAAAATTCAGCTGACAATCGGTCCTCAGTGTACTCTGTTTTTAAGTATTTATGGTGTATGTATATATTTTATAGGCATATTTACAGAGTTGTTAAAGGCATACACCTTAAATACTTGGGTGTAATCTATTCTGGTTAAAGTACTGATTCAAGTTTTTATTCATGTAGCGGTAAAAAGAGAAACTCTACAGTGTACATGTTAAAAGTACTTTCCCCAGAAATGATATTGTCCAGAGCTGACAGAATGTCATGTAGTACATTGTTAAAAGAATATTTAATAACAAGAGCTCATTATTTATCATTTTTGAAGCAGGAAACCTGGAACATTTTTCAGAAAGAAAGTGCATAGATTTAAAGTTTGCTGATGCTCGTTCTTTAGAAAATGTGAAAAAAAAAGTTATCAAAAGTATGTGAGTAATGTTCACAAATACCTGATAAATTTTCAAATAACTGAAAAAAATGAACTTCAGTGCAATAGTTCAGTACTTGGACTTTTACTTCCCACCTCTATAATGTTAGTGATTTGCATTGTTTATCCTAAATAGCTTTACATTTCATGCATATGTTTGGTTTGAGGATAACAATTACTTAATGTGGAAGCAGAAAAAAAAACACTTAAAATGAAAGCTTTTATTCACAAAATGTGAAAAAAATTTAAGACTGCTACATATGAAATATTATGTACACACAACCAAAAATATCAATGCTGTGATAGTTACTTTGGTTGCAGTCCCTCAAGCACAGACAACACGTTTCATCAATCCAACAAGGGTATTGATCCTTTCATCCATCTTCTGGATGCTTTGCATGAAACCGGAGATCAGCTGCTCATCCCTCCTGCTCCGCTCCTGCTGTCACTCATCTGACCTCTCCATGTAGTCAAGAAGGATGTCCGTGTTTGTGTCCCGCTTCCATTTCCCTGTTTTAAAGTACGGAAAGAAGAAGCAATATAAAATAACCACACACTGAAAAATCGCAGGAATTGTCAGTCCAAGACTGAATGTGTCGATTCAACATCTCTTTACTGTTAGTGGCATCAAAACATTCAATTCAAGTGTATAATTGTTTAATTCCCTCCCTCCTTTGTGTGAATGGGTCATGATCTGAATACTTGAACCTAATCTGGTCTTATGAGAAGAGGAGGAAGAGCAGGAGGAGGACAAGCTTGGTGCTGGTAAAGGTGAGCTGGACACCACAGGTCTGGGTGGTTCTCCCTCAACATCCAGGTATGAAAAATCTGGAAATACAAAAAAGTATTTTAGTTTGTGCAGTGTACAACTTAAGCCTTGCATTAACTGTGCAGACATAGAAGGCTATTTTATCCAAGATCAATATTACCAACATTACCAATTATGTCTGATTTTAACCAAAATAGTAAAAATGACAACATTACTAGAATCATTTAGGAGAAAAAGCTCCCATATACACACTGTAAGGGACCCATTCATACACCATATTGATACCACATTGGCTATGTTTACATGGACACAAGGAACCGGATTAAAAGCTTGATCCGAATAAAAATGCTTTATGTAAACACGCCAATCTGAATATTCTAACTCGATCACGCTCATTCAGATCCAAATTTCATTCCGATTGTGAGGGGTGGGTTATGCCGATTGTTAATCCGAATGGTGCGCATGACAACACTTATTCTGAACGTAGGGCAGAAAATATGTTTACTGCGCATGTCCGTACACCATCCGCACGTCGATGTGACGTATTTTCGCCTTAGCAGCAGCTAGTGGAAAACATAGCGGGAGTAAAACAAAACTGGTCTGTATCGTCCTGCTGTCTCCCTCTGTTCATCATATGCAGAAGTATGTACTTGTAGCTTCATTACGGAGACCAGCAGAAGCAAAAGTACAGTCTGAATAACACAATACAGGTCAATTTCGACACAAAGCGGGGCTTGCTAGCACCGGAAGTTGCTTCTTCTTCTACTATTTTCAGAATGTCGAAATGTTGACGTGCGCATGTCAAAATGATTTATTCCATTCAAACGTGTGACACATGGAAACACACATCCTAATCAGATCAGCTTTTTCATGATCCATGTAAACAGTAAAATTCTGATCTGAATTATAATCAGATTGATGAAATTTTTCCCATGTAACCCTGGCCATTGATTCCTCAAAAAAACGTATTTTGATATTTTTGACAAAACGTATTCTGTAAGACACTAAAATTTGTGTCCTAGTTTTCTCAGATGAGCATTTTCAAGATAAGAGTTGACTTTATGGTGAGGGAAAATGTTTGGCCATTGTTAGCAAAGCACACTGTTAAGTTTGTTAGCATAGCTAATGGAAAAGATTATAGGCACAAGAGTGAGTAAAAAATATTCGCCCTTTGGCCGTGACATATCAGTAAATACAGATGTAGTGTATATATATTTGTTTACTTTTGGCATTTTAAAGACGATACACTTTTCAGAAGAATTGGTAGCGTTTGGAGCCGTTTGTACAACGGACACACCCATGGCCATTAGGATGGCTAAAGCCATAACCGAGTTCAAGACCCCGGTTGCTTGGTTTAAGATAAGATAAGATAAGATAAGATAAGATAAGCCTTTATTAGTCCCACAATGGGGAAATTCCAGGATTGCAACAGCACAGGGATAGCAACACTCAGAGCAACAATCAGAAGGCAAGAAAAAACAACATCTAGTAAACATATGTCCATATTACTATAAATGTATATATATAGACACACAGTGCAGAGCATTATGGTTGGTTGGTGAATGTGCAGCAGAAAGTCTAAGCTCTCTCTCCGCGGGTGCGGCGGGCCAGCTGGAAGTCTTTGGGCATGATGGTGACCCCCTTAGCGAAGAAGAGACCACCAGGTGGGCCTCGCTGGTCTCCTGCAGAGTCATGACGGCGAAGCTCAGGAAACGCAGGACGGTCTTGAAGTTTGCTGGCCTAACTGTCATGTCCGCTGCGTAATTGCGCAGCAAACAAATGAATTAGTTCGAGCCCAAAGTGCAGTAATGTAAACATGTTTATTAAAAGACAGGGAGTAAAACAAAATGTCCGTGTAACAGTCCACTATGAGAAATGATGAGACCACCGGCTACAAACTACACTGGCTAGGGTGAGATGTCATACGCGCTCCAGACAGAACAGGAGCGAAGAGAAAGGGCATAAAATAAGAAAGACCTACCTGAGTGTTGGAGCAAGAAAGCTCTGGAATAACAACACCGTAAAGTCAAAAAGGAAGGGAGCCAACAACCAGCAAGTCAGGTAGTCCAATGTTGACTAAGCTGCCACACTGACTGATCACACTGCCTCACATAAGTATACAGATCACTAATGAGGGCAAGTGGACACAGCAGTATGGCAAAGCAAGTGCTTAGATTGAAAGTGTGTGTGTGTGTGTGTGTGTGTGTGTGTGTGTGTGTGTGTGTGTGTGTGTGTGTGTGTGTGTGTGTGTGTGTGTGTGGGCGCGTGCATGTGTGTGTGGGCGCGTGTGTGCATGTGGTGATGAGACACAGCCGGTGAATGTCTGGTGAGGGAGAACGAGAGGAGGAGGTGTGGCCATAGGACTGGCAGAGTGCCATGCTCAAATAATCTTCCAGCTGAAAATAATAAGCACAATCAAAGACCTACAGCCACAGTTCATGAGCGGGGTTGAAAACAACCCCGCACATAACAAAGCCCCCCTCAAGGGGTGGAGACCAGACACCCACCATACCATCAACAACAGAAAACAAAACCCAAGAGAAAACCTGCCCCCCCCACCACCACCACCCAGAAGGCCAATACAACTAACCAGGGCGGGAGGTGGGGGAAACAGGTCAGGAGGGAATAACGAAGGAGAAAACACCACAACACCACAATACAAAACAAGGAGGACAACACTTCCTAACCCCAAAATTACAGTAACCCATCTCCAAAACCCCAGAGTCCCCAAGTTCTGGGAGCCGGCCAAAGTCCCAACGCCCACGGACGGCCATAAGTTCAGGGGGCCTGCAAAAGTCCCAGAACCCACGAACGGCCATAAGTCCAGGGGGCTGGCCAAAGTCCCAGAGCCCACAAAGGGTCATGTGAACCCAGGCAGGTGGCCTATCAAAGTCCAACGCCAGCTGGACTGCCAAGCAAAGTGAGTTGGGTGGCCTGAATGGAAAACCTGTCCACCAACCCCAACGGTACAGGCCGACTGGGGTTCTTCAGCCACTAGGCCAGGTGAAATGAGCTGGAAGGTGCCCCCCCCCCCCCCACTGGGACACCCAGACCTTCAGGGGGCCAGTCTGCATCGTTGAGTCACCAGGACAAGAGGGGAAAGCAAGGGGGCAGCCTGCCCACCGGGAGACTTGGAGCAGGGCAGCCAGACCAGGGAAGGGAGACCCCTGCGGTCACTGGTGACAGGACCTGGTAGACCATGATGGTGCCCAGCAGGAAGAGAAGGATCACCCACCAGGCCTCTGGAAGGGGGAAGGAGACCCTGGTGTCCTTGGACTGGCTGGTGGCACCCTCGGTTGTCCTGATGTGAAGCTGAAACTTTGTCGCACCCGCAGTGGACCCGGGCTGGACCATGGCTGCACCTGCAGTGGTCCCGGCCTGGGACAATGGTGCAAAATCGGTGGACCGTGACCGAGCCATGGTTGCACCCCCGGTGTAGTCGAGCTGGACCCCTGCTGCACCTGCGGTAGACCTCAACCAAGCCATGGTTGAACCCACAGTGGAGCCCCGTGGGATGCCTGCTGCACCTGCAGTGGAACCCGGCTTGGCCACTGCTGACCTCAACACCATCTTGAACATGGGCCAGCTGACCCATACAAGAACCTGAGCCAGGAGGCAATCAATCACAGGCACCCCCGGAGACCTGGACTGAGGCAGAACCCGACCCATAACCTTAGGCAGACGGGGAACTGGACCCATTGAGATCACAGCAGGGGTGGCAGCGGCCACAATAACCTCTAGTGGTGAGCCTGGATCCTCAGTCTCATCCGGCGACGTGGACATCTCTCCAGCAACCCATGACAAGGACTCAGAAACAGAGGAGGAAGGGTCAGGGTTGCCTGCAGCGGCGTAGTCCGGTGAGGCACGCTCAGGTACAGTGTACGGCTGCAGCTGGCTCTCCTCACCTAGAGCTAGGCAAAAATGCTCTACTATGGAAAGAAGGTAGACAAAAGAGAGCACTTGCCTTAGCTTGAGCTCTACCGCTGTCCAGGACTCCGACGATCTGGGCAATGTTTCCATGGGCTAAACCTCCTGGATGCACAGCTCGGTTGCTGACTCTGCTGCGGTGGCCTCCACAGCAGGCATGATAGTCTCTGCAGCCTTTTTCCTCCAAGCCGTCGTGACTTGCACCGGTAATTCCTCTGGCGTGGCGGCTGGGATCTGGCTCACTGTTGCTGTGGGGGAAGGATCCTCCAGGACCTCTGGCTCCTCCCAGTCCTGATGGTTCAGCTCCGGAGCACCCTCAGAAGAACCAGGAATGAGCAGAGAGAGGGCTGGTGAAGCATTCATGGCAGCAGCAGGTGGGGAGAACTCAGGGGACTGCTCTCCCTGAGTCTCCCTACCAGGAATCAGGCAAGACATTTTATTATTAATAGGAGAAGAATTAAAATAAACTTGCCTGTTTGCCTGGATTTGGATGTTGCCTGCTGCTATACTGTGTGGAGTGTCGTACCTCTCCCTGGCTCTGGAGAGCTTGGGCCCCACCATGGGAGGAGTAGGGACAGCCTCCGACAGCCTCCGACAGCCTCCAACGTCATAAAGACAGGAACTTCTGGATACAGCACGGAGAGCCTCTGAGCAGTGGGAGGAGCCATTGAGGAGATGGACTGTCAGGCAGCTGGGAAGGATACACTGGCTGACAGGACAGCTGGTGGGACATCACCCCTCGCGACAGCTGTGGCGGAACTGGACTCCTCCATAAGTTGTGTAGAAGCATCCCCGAACAGCGCTGGAGAGGGAGGGGTGGCCACCAAGTTCACCACCTCCAAACGGCAATCTGTCTCTGCCAGCATTGCCAGTCTTTGTTTTTCCTATTCACTTGGAGATGAAGTGGAGTCGTCTTCTGGTTGGAGCTCCGGAGACAGGGGCAGAGCTGAGGGAGGAGGATGGCCTCTTACGCCATGAGCGCCGCTTCCGTGTCGAGGACAGCTCCAATGCTGGCAATTCCCTCCCAGGCTCCTCTCGATGCAGTGCAAGGATAAAGTGGAGGATGTCCGCAGACTCAGGGAAAAATAACCGGTCGAGACATTCTTGTAATACCTCCGCTGCGGTGTCCTGGGCGGCCTGAACAGCCTGGGAGGAAACCGGCCACTACGTGGAAGTGAAGGCGTCCTCTAGACTGGCCAATCTGTTCAGCTCTGCGTCTCTCCAGTAATCCAACATGACTCCAGCAACAGGTATGGAAAATCACACAAAATATGAAAATAACACACTACTTCACTGCTTGTGCTCCTTGTTGTGGTGGCAGCTTACTGTCATGTCCGCTGCGTAATTGCGCAGCAAACAAATGAATTAGTTCAAGCCCAAAGTGCAGTAATGTACAGTATATGTGTTTATTAAAAGACAGGATGTAACACAAAATCCACATTTCCACTATATAGTTCTGCGCTACTCTTTTCTTTTCTTTTTTACTTGTTTCTCCCGCGGCTGCGCCTCCATCACAACCGCGGAAAGCCGAGAATTGCTGGGGTGGGCGGGATCGAGGTGGCGCTACACTGCTGGCGTATAAAGGACGAGACTGACTCCTCAACAACACAGAAAAAAATAGCGGATTACGAGCGGAGGATTTCCACGGTTTTTAACACAATGAATGTCTTTAACGAGACAAGAGAATTTTACAGGAGAAGACGACGTGGATTGAGACAACACACGTTGGAGCAGGAGAGGAGAATAGCGGTTGCCCAGGAGGAATCTGAAGCAGCTGCATATGAAGCAGAGATCATTCAGAGATCATTTCATTTGTTCAGTGTTCATGTGCATACATATGTCAAACGTCTTTTTTAAATAAAATGTTGTGCACTTTTAAACTACGTCGCCTCTGTTGTTCAAAACGGTTAAATGTTAACAGACGGTTAATTAAATGCTGAAACACCGGGGTAATTTAAAATTATGCAGAAGCTTAATCCTAAACCCCTTTAACTTACCAAATAATTTATAGTATTATAAAAAAAGCCAATCCAAATCTAGACCCATTTTGTATATTGTGTAATAATGATACACTGATGATAAACTGACTTCCCAAAAAAAGCAGCAGCTATACAACGCACTTTTGGTTTGATGGAATTGCCAATTGACCTTGGAATTATATGTGGAAACTTGTTATACTTCCAGTTAACTTTAACTTACAAAATAATTAAAAATATTATAAAAAAGCCAATCCAAATCTAGGCCCATTTTTTGTATTGTGTATCATTTGAGTATCATTGTACAATCTATTATTTATAAGGGTTATCTGTTCAGTGGTGGCTAATTACACACTAAAACAACGTAGAAAATGACTGCAAAGAAAATGCTGCAGCTAGACAACTCACTTTTGATTTGATGGAATTGCCAATTGACCTTGGAATTATATGTGGAAACTTGTTATACTTCCAGTTAACTTTAACTTACCAAATAATTGATATTATAAAAAAAGCCAATCCAAATCTAGACCCATTGTGTATCATTTTTCCAGTCTATTGTTATTTATAAGGGTTATCTGTTCAGTGGTGGCTAATTACACACTAAAACAACGTAGAAATGACTCAAAAAAAATATATATATGCTGCAGCTAGATAACTCACTTTTGGTTTGATGGAATTGCCAATGAACCTAGAAATTTTATGATGAAACTTTTTTTAATCCTACTAAATACACTGACATTGTCACACTGCCAACACCAAATTATAATTTTCTTTTTCAAAACAAAGATCACTATGGATCTATTGAATCACAATCGCATAGGTTTATCATATACATGTCAACGTTTACAACATCGAAAATGTTATATTTGGGTTTACATGTATGGGTATTTTCGCTTTATATTATACTAGACTGCTTATAATTTATTGGAATTCTCAGAATTTGGAATGCCGATATAACATTCAATTCACATGTACTTACCTTTTACCCAATTCGACTTTCACCTTTATCAGTGTCTACTGCTGAATGTAAATTACACCTGTGCAACTGCTTACAATTTTACTTAAAAACTGTACCCAATGTAGAGCAATGGATACAGCAGTGGTAATATTTATTAAATTTAACAATAACAATTACATTACCATTAAAAATCTTGACACCTTTATGGCTGAACAGCAGGATTAGGGTCATATGAGGCAATGGAATGTGTATGTAATTATTCGCCTTTATCATCCAGTGTTGTAATATACAAACCACACTTTTATCCAAAAGACTCACATTTTATTACATTACAAATATTCCCAAAACATGTTAACAAATGGGGAGCTTTCAGTACTTCGACCAGACTGCCAAAATGGTTTCGGAAGGCTCCGTGGAAGGAAGCCGTCTCTGTCAGCTCATCCCTTCTTAATGAGGCTAACTGCAGGTGTCTTTCGCGCTGTTCGAGCATCCTTTCATGGATCCGCATCTCCTCAGCATGATTCTGGGCCATCAGTGATGCAAGGTCTGCAATGTTGCTGGACCTCTTCAGCTTGCCTATATGAAAGACAGAAGTCATTGTATTTAGATAACACCGGATCAAAACATGTCAGAAAAAATATTATGGAATTAAACTGTTGAAAGCCTGTGGTGGGATGCTTCGTTGCTGTATTTAAGCTCAACTGTCATGTCGTTGCCCCTCAGTAGAGTGGACTTTAGAAACTTCTGTGGAGATGTGGTTAGGCCCCCCTTCATTTCAAAAAGGATTAATTGTAAAAAGTATTTTGATTTAATGGGTTATTTTTAAAAGAATTTCTTTGTACTGTGGCCTCATAAATCAGAATGGGTTAATAGTGTTAGCTGACTTGAAGAATTTCAATCAAGCATTTTGATTTGAAGTCTGTACATGTGCTCCTTTTTTTTTTGTGAAAATACAACAGTATTTCACCACCAACACACCTATAACACTGGGCCACTGTGGCTATGAACACCCCTGAATCTAGTATTTTTATAAACGTAGAAAGACATTTTAAATTCCTTGTTATGCGTCTATAGAAAACAATCACATATAAAAACAACCGGGTGGTAATTTTCAGTTTGTTGTGCCTTACCAGCACTTGACCGGGAGATGCCGGGGCAGTCCAGTGAGGCGGACCCAAGGGATTTGAAAACTGTGTATAGAAGGAAAAAAACACACAATAACGCTCACAAACAAAGTGCAACATGTACCGCAAACACAAAACTTTTTAACCAGAATACAATAAGCTTACGTCAGCGTTTTGTTCACGTGAATACTGAAATAAAAGCGCGATTCTGCAGCTTGATGCCAGGTAGCAGCAAGGTACAGAGGTAGCTAGCTATTAGCGGGCTAGCCATCACCACAATTGCCCACAATCAAACAACTTTCTTTATTGCTAAAATAAAGTGCGCTTTTGACCGAAAGGCAAGAAGATGGACAATAACAAAACAACACTCACCGTCACCGTTTTCCAATTCCGTGGCCGTGTCGAGTCCAAATTCTCTGCCATAATAGCAGGCCGGACACTTCCTGGTATATTTTTTCATTGCAAGTTGTCCCACCAACTCGCTCTGGATGTAGTCATCGGCTACGAGGGGCAGAAAAGTCTGCACCTCCTCGTTTGTTCATGGAATAAACTTGCGCGTGGACATCGTTATATGAGAACACAATTTTGAATCCAGTCACCGCGGTTACTCGCTGAAATTACAAATGGCGGACGTGTAGCTTCAACAGAAAACAAACGGACGCGTTTGGTGACGTTACGCCCTGACCAATCAGCGTTTAGCAGTCGATTGACGTCAATTCACACCTCGCTTTTCGCTCGCCTGTACCCTGCCTCTGAACAGGCACGAAAATCGTAACGGTTAAACCGTGAGGACTTGGGTGGAAATGGCGAAAAACCGAAACAAGTAAAAAAAAGTAAAGCCCAGGCGATACTGGTGGAAATGGGGCTAAAATGTCCATGTAACAGCTCACTATGAGAAATGATAAGACAGCTGGCTAGAAACTACATTGGCTAGGGTGAGATGCCATACGCGCTCCAGGCAGAACAGGAGCGGAGAGAAAGGGCATAAAATAAGAAAGACTTATATGAGCATCGGAGCAAGAAAGCTCTGGAATAACAACACCGTAAAGTCCAAAAGGAAGGGAGCCAACAACCAGTGAGCCAGGTAGTCCAATGTTGGCTAAGCCACCACACAGACTGATCACACTGCCTCACATAAGTATACAGATCACTAATGAGGGCAAGTGGACACAGCAGTGTGGCTAAGCAAGAGTGTGACAGATTGAAAGTGTGTGTGTGTGTGTGTGTGTGTGTGTGTGTGTGTGTGTGTGTGTGTGTGTGTGTGTGTGTGTGTGTGTGTGTGTGCATGTGTGCGGATGTGTGCATGTGGTGATGTGGTGATGAAACATAGCCGGTGAATGTTTGGCGAGGGAGAACAAAAGGAGGAGGCCTGGCCGTAGGACTGGCAGAGCGCCAGGCTCAAATAATCTTCCGGTTGAAAATAATAAGCAGAATCAAAGACCTACAGCCACAGATCATGGGCGGGGTTGAAAACAACCCCGCACATGACACTATCCCCAACAACAGAGTTCATTATATCGAAATGGAGATTCTTTCAGGGTCTCCCATTGCCGCTAGGCTAAAGATCTCTTTTATGGTCTCTGAATTCTGTCTTGAGCTTTTTGAGTTTTTTATCAGCTGGTCGAGGGTCCAGTCGTGACCCGCAGCAGCCATCTCCCTCTATATTTGCTCAAAAATGGGCTTTGGCGCCCTCCAATTTATCTCTTACTTCAGCAGATGACCATAGAGTCAGGAAATACTGGCTCTCTTCTCCACTCCAACTCCGTGTCGTTTTGGAATCCATGCTTCCTCTGCTGTTCAGGATGGAAATTGGTGGTCAGTAGTGTTTTGCAATTTCAGCTGGTCAGATAACCCCACCCACAGCAGTGGATGTAACAAACATCAAGTGTTTTGCAGGTCTGGCCCAGCAAGGAGCTGGAGCCAGCACCCCTTTTGAGAGCCTGGAGCTAGTGCTTAGGTGGTCAAAAAGCAAAGAACTGGTGCCAAGTCAGGCTCTGGCTCCAGTTAAGCACCAGAACCAGCTTGGTGGAAAAAGGGGTAATAGAGCTGGCCTTGTTTTCATATTTCAATGATTTCTGAACAATCTCCACCACTGAGTCAAGGGCGTAGAAGAGTACTGGAAACCATAATTGAACATGTCAACATTTTTCTAATTAAACATACTTCTGATGGAGCCTTTGACCTGAGATTTTAACCAGATATCACTAACAACCCAAACGAGTTTTAACATGCCTTTTCTTCAGCAATGGAGTCTTGCAAGGTGAGCGGGCATACAGCCCATGTTGGTTGAGTGCATTACTTATTGTTTTCTTTAACTCAGCAGTACCCACTAACCAGGTCTTTTTTGAGCTCTCCACTTGTGTTCTTTGGTTCTTGGATAACTCTTCTGATAATTCTGTTGACTCCTCTGTCAGAAATCTTGCGAGGAGCTCCTGGTCGTTGCAAGTTTATGGAAAATTATGTTCTTTCCATTTCTGAATTATGGCTCCAACAGTGCTCCCTGGAACATTCAGCAATTTAGAAATGCACCTGGAACCAATGCCATCATTATGTTTTCCAACAGTAAGGTTGCAGAAGTCTAGAGAGAGCTCTTTGCTTTTATCCATCATGAGCTCTTTGTGGTGACAATTTGATGTTCACAGACCTTTTGAAACCCTATCAGTCATGACTTAACCTGCTGAAATTAATTGCACTGATGGGGGATGGGATGGATTCTAAATTTCTGATTGATTTCAGCTGGTTTCTTGGCTTTCGATGCCTTTTTGCACCTCTTTTTCATCATGTGTTCAATACTTATTCCCTGTGTCATTCCACTTTATTAAATATAACTTGTTTTTTGAACACAGTTACCACAATTTCGCTGTATGTATGGATTACTTGGGTTGTTACTGATATCTGGTGAAACTCTCAGGTCAACGGCTCCATCAGAAATATGTTTAATGAGAAAAATGTTGACGTGTTCAATACTTATTTTTCCCACTGTATACAGTGGTTTGATAAAGTGTTTGCCCACTTTCTGATTTCTCATTTTTTGTATGTTTGTCACACTTAAATGTTTCACACCATCAAACAAATTTAAATATTAGACAAAGATAACAAAAGTAAACACAAAATGCAGTTTTTAAATGAAAGTGTTTATTACTAAGAGTAAAAAAAAATCAAAACCTACTGTACATGATCCAGTGTGAAAAAGTGATTGCCCACCATAAAAACATACATTAAAGGTAAAGCCAACTTTATTGTCATTCAGTCCAGACAGCCAATCATGTACAGTAGAACAAAATTATGTTTCTCTTATCTACAATGTTAATCACATCTAGAATGAGAGGGATCACTGCTATGCAAGGGTTAGGGTTCATGACTCCACCGAAACAAAGAGACTCAGCAAAAATGGCCTGCATGGCAGAGTTCCAAGACAAAAACCACTGCTGAGCAAAAAGAACATAAAGGCTCATCTCAGATTTGCCAGAAATCATCTTGATAATGTACCAAGACTTTTGGGAAAATCATCTGTGGACTGACGAGACAAAAGTTGAACTTTTTGGAAGGTGTGTGTCCCATTACATCCGGCATAAAAGTAACACATCGTTTCAGAAAAGGAACATCATACCAACAGTAAAATATGGTGATGGTGGTGTGATGGTCTGGGGCTTTTTTGCTGCTTCAGGACCTGGAAGACTTGCTGTGGTAAATGGAACCATGAATTCTGCTGTCTACCAAAAAATCCTGAAGGAGAATGTCCGGCCATCTGTTCCTGGCCTCAAGCTGACATGCACTTGGGTTCTGCAGCAGGACAATGATCCAAAACACACCAGCAAGTCCACCTCTGAATGGCTTAAGAAAAACAAAATAAAGACATTAGAGTGGCCTAGTCAAAGTCCTTATCTGAATCCAATTGAGATGCTGTGGCATGACCATAAAAAGGCGGGTCATGCTCAAAAACCCTCCACTGTGGCTAAATTACCCAATTCTGCAAAGATTAGTGTGTGATGTGTGGGTTTGGCCCTTGGGGCTTGCTGTGGCCGTCTGGGGGGATGATGTCAAGCAGGCTGCGGACACTGTATATGTTGTGTTTTTTCCCTCAATAAAGCCAGTTGGATGTTCGACATAAAATGAAAGCGTCTTACTCATTTCCGTATATAACATTGGCGACAGAGGATGGACTCATGGACGCGTGCGGTGCACCACTACAGTGTCCAGGATAACCAGCAATTCTTTGGCCTCACTGGTTGGCAGCGTTTGAGGAGTACATTGTGGCGTTGGGCCTGGGTAAACTTGACGGAGTGCTGAGGCAAGCACTTCTGGTTCACAATCTCCGCGTAGAAGGTCAGAAAATTTTCCACACATTAGGGGAGACGGATTCTTATGCTGAAGCTGTCGGGCTCCTTGCTGACTACTTTGCCAAACACACATGGACCACGAAGCTATGGGTTGAAAGGCTGTTGGCACCAAAAGACACTAAGCTAGCTAGCTTGTGGGAGCTAACAGCCCAGCTAGTATCAATGGAGAAATTAGCCACGGAGCTAGGAGGGCACCAAGCACAGAAGCTAGAAGCTACAGGCTACAAGCTAGATAATACGGTGGAACTGGATCCAAAAGAGAGGGAACCCATGTCCATTGGGAACGCCAAGTCAGCTGAAGAGCACAGCACTAAGAGTGACCACAGCATGGAGGGACAGCAGTGAATGAACTCAGCACAGTTTTCCCCACAGCCAGAGCAGGAGCAGCAGGAGGGGGAGCGTAAGCATGCTGAGAGCCCAGAAAAACAGCAGCGACAGCCAGGGATAGAGAAAGCATAGCGGAGCACCTCAGACAACAGAGAGGAGGGATCAGACTGCTTTTGTACCTGAGATGAGCCACAGTCGAAGACAGGCACCGGGAGTGAACAGTACAAAGAGCTAACGGGTGCCACGGTGGTAAAGCAGAGCCACTTTAACTCGTGGGTGGGTCAACTCATGGGTTTGATGTGGGTAGGTCTCTGTGCTGGCACTTGTGACATGGCAGAGGGGGCTACGGAATGTGGTGGGGAGGCACCTGCGTCGGCGAGTGGCACCGAGGTGCTAGCCCCAGATGCCCCTTGTACTAGGCCACAGAGGGATGGAGAATCTGCAGCTACAATGGCAACCGCTACAACAGCTTCAGAAGAGGAATGTCCATGGTGAAAACAGGCCAGACGACAGCCAGTGAAACACCAGGAACACCTGTGCATCGTGGCTAAGCTGGGAGCAATGTGCTTTGGATGGTCTGGCGGCTAGTTGGGGCACGCCAGTCAGTTTTGACGTGTCCTGGAGGATTCAGGCGGTGAGGCTTGACGGGAGTCGGTGATCTTGGTGTGGGATCCGGGCCCCACCATACAGAGGATTGGCCATCACTTCTGGGGTCTGTGGACTCCAGAGGCACGCCTGCTAAGGGGCTGTCCTGGACCCCCATGTAGGTTCCAGTTTTTCTTTATATAAATGACTGTGCGGTAGCACTTTGCTCATAGTTTTTTGTGTTTTCTGTGGATGTTATGAGATATGAGATTATTTGGGGTATTTTGCATGGCCATGATTTTAGTTTAATAAAGGACTCTTTTAGTTACCAGTGGCAGAATAATCCACTGCGCCGTACGGGCTGCGCAGAAGTCCACCCATCATCCCAATTTTAGTTGTTTGGTGTAAGTGTTGAACTACTACAACGTAAGTGTAAGTGTTGAACTAAGTGTAAGTGTTGAACGTAAGTGTAAGTGTTGAACGTAAGTGTAAGTGTTGAACTACTACAACGAAACTATGGATTTAATAAGCTGGGCTTTGAACGCAATTGACACTATTTTTTCAACGAGGAAAAGTGCCCCGGGGGAGGTTGTTTGCCCCGCAGGAACGGCTGCTGCAGGCTATTTGAGGGACACAAGTAATTGGAAACTCTTGTGCCTGTCTGATCTTTCCATCGACGATGTCGAAGATTTGTACGTCTTCGTAGTAATGGTCATCGGGATCGTTCTGATTGGATCTGGGATTGTCCTGGTGTACAGTAAATTGATGAAGATGGACTTAACCTATCAAAATGCTGGCCAAGCGAGGTTTAACCATCAAATTGAAAAAACGGAGAGGACTCTGACAGCGGCAAATGGAGAACTGTCTAGGAAAATGGATTACATCATGATTACGCTGAGAGCCGTCCATGAAGTATTCAATGTCCAGCAATGAAGGATTAAGTACTGAATCTGTAAGAGGATATAAAGTTTCTTTCTCTGGGATCAGTACTATTCGACTAATCTGACCCCCCTCACACAAGTCCTCCAGATTATCTGCAGTTTTTTGTTTTCAAAACATTTGAGCTGCACTGACTCACGGACAGCCAGCTGCATGGCCCAAGGACAATGCCAACAGCTAAGACAAAACATCTCCTGCCAAAGAGACTTTGTTGTTCTTAACTGATACAAACACCTACACTCAACACTACACCCACACTGACTCAAAAACTGATGAAAAAGATCACTCACTCACTGCTCTCTTTGTGTCCTCGTGTACTTTCTTGTCTGCTAACTGTGCATTGAGGGCTTTTTTTCTTGTAATCATAATATTGATCATATATGACCAGTATTCTGACAATCAATGGTTTTTTGCTCCTTCCTATTGTGTTATCCTTTTCTTTCCTATGCATCCTGTACCCATCTGATGACAGGCGCATTCACAGATGCTGCCGTGTCACCGGAAATGCAGGTCGTTTTCTGTGTCAAGTCAAATCCCTCGTATGTTATCAGTCATATCTGTTAATGTACTTGGCAATAAATCCTTTCTGAGTTCTGAGTTCTAAGTGTTGTTTTAATACATTTGCCATTTTAATACATAAATTCCCATTATCTTAGTGCATGATTCGGGTCCGAAATTTGGGGAGAATTTCAATGGTATGTCTGGGTTTGGGACTTTTCTAAAGGGGGGCGGGGGTGTGATGTGTGGGTTAGCCCGTGGGGGTTGGCTGTGGCTGTCTGGGGGGATGATGTCAGGTGGGCTGCGGCCGCTGTATATATTGTGTGTGTTCTCTCAATAAAGCCAGTTGGTTGGCATAAAACAATTTGCATCTCACTTATTTCCATACATAACAGAGTGGGCTAAAATTCCTCCACAGTGCTGTAAAAGGGTCATTGCCAGTTAAGCTTGATTGCAGTTGTTGCTGCTAAAGGTGGCCCAACCAGTTATTAGGTTTAAAGGGCAATCACTTTTTCACACAGGGCCATGCAGGTTTGGATTTTTTTCCCTTAATAATAACCACCTTTATTTAAAAAGGGCATTTTGTTTTTACTTGTATTATCTTTGTCTAATATTTAAATTTGTTTAATGATCTGAAACATTTAAGTGTGAAAAACATACAAAAAAATGAGAAACCTTGAAGACAGCAATTACTTTTTCACACCACACACACACACTATATATATATATATATATATATATATATATATACGTTATACGTATATATATATATATATATACACTCACCGGCCACTTTATTAGGTACACCATGCTAGTAACGGGTTGGACCCCATTTTGCCTTCAGAACTGCCTCAATTCTTCGTGGCATAGATTCAACAAGGTGCTGGAAGCATTCCTCAGAGAGTTTGGTCCATATTGACATGATGGCATCACACAGTTGGCGCAGATTTGTCGGCTGCACATCCATGATGCGAATCTCCCGTTACACCACATCCCAAAGATGCTCTATTGGATTGAGATCTGGTGACTGTGGAGGCCATTTGAGTACAGTGAACTCATTGTCATGTTCAAGAAACCAGTCTGAGATGATTCCAGCTTTATGACATGGCGCATTATCCTGCTGAAAGTAGCCATCAGAAGTTGGGTACATTGTGGTCATAAAGGGATGGACATGGTCAGCAACAATACTCAGGTAGGCTGTAGCGTTGCAACGATGCTCAATTGGTACCAAGGGGCCCAAAGAGTGCCAAGAAAATATTCCCCACACCATTACACCACCACCACCAGCCTGAACCATTGATACAAGGCAGGATGGATCCATGCTTTCATGTTGTTGACGCCAAATTCTGACCCTACCATCCGAATGTCGCAGCAGAAATCGAGACTCATCAGACCAGGCAACGTTTTTCCAATCTTCTATTGTCCAATTTCGATGAGCTTGTGCAAATTGTAGCCTCAGTTTCCTGTTCTTAGCTGAAAGGAGTGGCACCCGGCGTGGTCTTATGCTGCTGTAGCCCATCTGCCTCAAAGTTCGACGTACTGTGCGTTCAGAGATGCTCTTCTGCCTACCTTGGTTGTAACGGGTGGTTATTTGAGTCACTGTTGCCTTTCTATCAGCTCGAACCAGTCTGGCCATTCTCCTCTGACCTCTGGCATCAACAAGGCATTTCCGCCCACAGAACTGCCGCTCACTGGATATTTTTTCTTTTTCGGACCATTCTCTGTAAACCCTAGAGATGGTTGTGCGTGAAAATCCCAGTAGATCAGCAGTTTCTGAAATACTCAGACCAGCCCTTCTGGCACCAACAACCATGCCACGTTCAAAGTCACTCAAATCACCTTTCTTCCCCATACTGATGCTCGGTTTGAACTGCAGGAGATTGTCTTGACCATGTCTACATGCCTAAATGCACTGAGTTGCCGCCATGTGATTGGCTGATTAGAAATTAAGTGTTAACGAGCAGTTGGACAGGTGTACCTAATAAAGTGGCCGGTGAGTGTATATATATATATATATACTACCGTTCAAAAGTTTGGGGTCACCCAAACAATTATTTTGTGTTTTCCGTGAAAAGTCACACTTATTTACCACCATGAGTTGTAAAATGAATAGAAAATATAGTCAAGACATTGACAAGGTTAGAAATAATGATTTGTATTTGAAATAATATTTTTTTCCTTCAAACTTTGCTTTCGTAAAAGAATCCTCCATTTGCAGCAATTACAGCATTGCAGACCTAACATGATTGCACAAGGGTTTTCTAATCATCCATTAACCTTCTGACGCAATGAGCAAACACATTGTACCATTAGAACACCGGAGTGATAGTTGCTGGAAATGGGCCTCTATACACCTATGTAGATATTGCACCAAAAACCAGACATTTGTAGCTAGAATAGACATTTACCACATTAGCATCATCATTACATCAACATTAGTTATCTTCATTGAAAAAAAGTGCTTTTCTTTCAAAAATAAGGAAATTTCTAAGTGACCACAAACTTTTGAACGGTAGTGTATATATATATGTATATATACTATGGAGGGTGAGAATATGTATGGGCACATAATCATACCATGTAGGATAACTAAGTAGACGGTTATGCTGTTTCATCCCATCTAGCAACAATGCTCTGCACTGTGTGTGTTTATATATTTACATATTTATTCCATCTAGCTACAATGCTCCGCACTGGGTGTGTTTATATTTATATATTTATTCCATCCAGCTACAGTGCTCTGCACTGTGTGTCTGTGTGTGTGTATATATAAGATAAGATAAGATAAGATAAGCCTTTATTAGTCCCACAACGGGGAAATTCCAGGATTGCAACAGCACAGGGATAGCAACACTCAGAGCAACAATCAGAAGGCAAGAAAAAAAACAAGCAAGCAAGAGCAGCTAATAAACATATGTACATATTACTATAAAATATATATATATACACACACACACAGACACACAGTGCAGAGCATTGTAGCTGGATGGAATAAATATATGAATATATGAACACACAGTGCAGAGCATTGTAGCTAGATGGAATAAATATGTAAATATATAAACACCCACAGTACGGAGCATTGCAGCTAGGTGGAATAAATATGCAAGTATATAAACACACACAGTGCGGAGCAATGTAACTAGATGGAATAATATGTAGATATATAAAAACACAGTACGGAGCATTGTAGCTAGATGGAATAAATATGCAAATATATAAACACACACAGTGCAGAGCATTGTTGCTAGATGGAATGAAACAGCATAACCGTCTACTTAGTTATCCTACATGGTATGATTATGTACCCATACATATTCTCACCCTCCATAGCGACCGGTATGTTCCTAGTTGTATGCCGGAGAGGACCATTGTGTAAGTCTATTGCATCTTTTGCATTCAAAAAAACTATTAGTTTGTTACATCTTTTTGCTATCTCTGCGAGCAGCCCTGCTTAGGTTGTACAGTCTGACAGCCGTTGGTAGGAAGGACCTACGAAACCTCTCGGTTGTGCACCTGGGATGATGTAGTCTGCTGCTAAATGAGCTCCTCAGTGCATCCAGTATGTCCTGCATAGGGTGGAACTCGGACTCCAGCAGAGATGACAGTTTAGCCACCGTCCTTCTCTCTCCTATCTCCTCCATCGGATCAAGGCGCTGCCCCAGGACAGAGCTAGCTTTCTTAATCAGTTTGTTCAGTCTCTTCCTATCGGCTGCAGTAATGCCACTGCCCCAGCAGACCACTCCAAAAGTGATGGCTGATGCCACCACCGTGTCATAGAATGACTTCAGCAGCGCCCCTTGTACACCAAAAGACCTGAGTCTCCTCAGCAGGAACAGCCTGCGCTGTCCCTTCTTGTAGAGTGCGTCAGTATTGTGTGACCAGTCTAGTTTATTGTTCAGATGAATACCCAGGTACTTATAGGATGTCACCATCTCGATGTCTGTTCCCTGTATATTTACTGGTGCTGTGAGGGGCTGCCCATGCCTGCGGCAGTCCACCACCAGCTCCTTAGTTTTCCTCGCGTTGATCTGGAGGCAGTTCCGATGGCACCAGTCCACAAAGTCCTGGATAAGCCCTCTGTACTCAGCTTCATCTCCGTTGGAGATGAGACCAACGATCGCAGAGTCATCAGAGAACTTCTGTAGATGGCAATGTGTTGTGTTGTGTGAGAAGTCCGCAGTATAAAGAGTGAACAGGAAGGGAGCCAGCACCGTTCCCTGGGGGGCCCCCGTGCTACTGATGATCGTGTCGGAAACACAGTCCCGGGTTCTCACAAACTGAGGCCGGTTCGTGAGGTAGTCCAGGATCCATGATGACAGGTGCTGGTCCACCCCTGCGCGCAGCAGCTTGTCCTTCAGGATCATCGGTTGGATGGTGTTGAAAGCACTGGAGAAGTCAAAGAACATGATCCTCACCATATTCCCGGGCTTCTCCAGGTGGGACAGAGAACGGTGAAGGAGGAAGATCACCGCATCCTCCACCCTAATGCCATGCTGGTAGGCGAACTGGAGTGGATCCATCGCTGGTTCCACCAGGGGGCGGAGATGAGCAAGAAGCAGTCTCTCCAGGGTCTTCATCAAGTGGGACATCAAGGCCACCGGTCTGTAGCTGTTCAGGTCTTTGGGGTGGGAAGTTTTTGGTACAGGTACCACACAAGATGTTTTCCACAGCTGTGGTACCCTCCCCAGTTTCAGGCTCATGTTGAAGATATACGTCACAATCCCACATAGCTGGTCTGCACAGGACTTGAGGAGCTTTGCGCTGATGCCGTCCGGTCCCGACGCCTTCCTCGCCTTGATCTTCCTCAGCTCCGTCCTTACCTGGGTCTTGGTCAGGGTCAGGATGGGGGCTGTGTGTTGGGAGTGGGGGGGTGTCGGTGGAGTGGGGAGTGGGCAGCAGGACTATATATATATATATATATATATATATATAGTACCATCACTCCAGGTCTGGTCAAGAATTGTTGGTTTTCTTCATCATCAGGACCCCAGTGTAAACAATTTCCCTTTGTAGAGAAACCCGATAAGCCTTACTTTTAAAAGAAGAGTATGAATCATAAAATTATCTCGAGCTTCCACCCTAAGCAGATAAGAAGCCTTCATACCAGGAACTGATACTCTTAAAAAATCATAATCTCCTTAAGATGACAGGTATATGGTTGACTCCCTTTTTTGGACATATAGCAGAAGCCCCATAAAACTCTCTAGGTTGCCCCCTCTTAACATACCAAGACCAAAAAATTATCTACAGCTCAACAGTACCTCCTAGTGGACATCTATGGAATATGTTTCATTACTTGGGCAATCTGGAACTTTATTTGTCACTAAACATTAACAATTTTTCAAATTTACATTCCTCAGGATAACTCTGGACACTGAAGATAATCACCTTTGTGATGGACAATAATGATTTACAATAATACATTGATCCTTGATATAAATCTGAGTGCATGTCTTAGGATTTTTTTTTTCATGAATGTCGTTCAAAAGAATATTAAACTTATTAGTAACAGTATAAATGCATAGGCACTGAAAATTAGTCTTAAGTCACTTAATTTAGCTTAGATTTCATGTTAAGTATATAAAATGAATTTCATAGGAAATATATGATTGTCTTCTGAAACTGTTAAGTCATCTGTATCAGCAAACCACAGGCTGCCCCGGTTAGATGACGCCCTTCCTTTCATCCTGTTGGTCGGCTACAGACAAAGAACTGCTTGCTGACTGGCTCTTAGCCCATTCAAATCTAATATGGTTGCCGATAATTGGTCCGTCTTGCTGCCAGTCATATTTTTATGATTCTAGAAGCGCGACCCTTAAAAGGAGGTGAAAATGCCCAAACAGCAGAGTTTTGGGAGTTTTAAGAAGTTGTTTTTATCTTTTTGTGTGTCTGAACCTTGTTAACCTCTTGCACTCCCGTGTACCGCGGACGGACACATCTCTGCGTCCTAGAGTGCACGAGGGCTCTCTCATGTGCTCTAGGACGTACAGCGCTGCCTCCAAGCGCACACTAAAAAAAAAAAAAAAAAAGTTCTCCCACTACAGACACAGCCGCGAACAGATTGGATATGATTGACCTCTCATTCGACTAATAAGAGCCTTGAATTGGGTTTCTGAAACCTTGAAGAACCAATGACTGAAAACCTAGGAAGGAGGACCCGCCTACCAATGCTGTGAATGCAGGAGAAGAGAAGTTCGCCAGGACGCTGCTGTGAAGAGGTAAGGTGTTATAAGCTAAATTATTATTTATCCCTGAAAATTGTAATCAAAAAATGACTTTTGACCGATCGGTAAATTACAACTGTACGGCGCACGAAGTACGAAGTGCGTGCGCCGCGATAAACGGTTCATTTGCCATGTCCGGACCGTGAATGCCCCCCCCCCCGCTCCTCTTCTGTAGCGGGGGGGGGGGCGCGGTGACTGCGCAGCGGTCGCCACATAGCCATATGAGTCTATTCCGTCATGTAGCAATGGCTGATGTCCATCCTCTGTAGCGGGGGGGAGACAACCTCCCCCCACACACACACAGACAGCCCTGAGTGTGACCTTTCATTAGAGTGCAAAATGAAGCTTCTACATTGAATCATTCAAAAGTTACAGATGTTTTTCCAAACTGTGCCATTTGGCACAATTGGGCACAGTTCCAAAACGCCTGGGAACTACCTAAGTATAAAGCTGTGTAATATATTCATTTTTTGTGGTATTGTTACAAAATTTTGACCTTAGCTGGATAACACTTGGTTCTACATTTCTGTTGCATTTTCCAGCCCGGATCTGAAGCTGTGTGTTATTTGCAAGCATTTGTATCCAAAAAACACCCAGGCCAAATTTATTTTCTTCAAGTTCACTATGTTTAGATGACTGTAACTCAGTGGCCGGAGCACTTAGAGATATTATGACTGTTTTGCCAAAAAATTCAAAGCGTTTTCTTTTAAATGAGACCAACCCCATGAAGATGCTGCAAAGGGTTGAAGAACAGCTTTTGATTTAATTTGGGCACATTAATTTTTGGCGTTTTTAGGGAAATTGACCGGAGTGCAAGGGGTTAAGTCCGGTGCTAGTTTTCTTAATTCTTCTTTTGTAAGCTTTTGCCTGTTTTTCTGGCAACTGAGGAGAAACCATCCTTTTTAAGTGAGCTCACCTCTCTGTGGAAGTCAGATGTCCAAAAAAGCCTTTTCTTCGTCTCCTCAGAAGCTGTGCTTATCCTATTTAAACGTTTTTTTCTTGGACTACTTGACTTTTCCTGCCGTTAAAAGGGACTTTTAATTTTTCTGCCTTTAAAGTGAACTGATAGAGATTTTTGGACCTTTAATCTTTCCCTGCCTCACCCACGTATCACAGCATTAAGAAACCAGGAGTTGGTGGGTGAAACTGCCTAAACGTTCTTTTCCTCCATCCTTTAGCTGTCCTGTGGGCCATGGACATCCTAAATTTCGGATTGGTTGCCGCAAAGACGTCACGCCTGCTCTTGGACAAGCCTCACTCTGTCACCAGTTCCTCACCGCACGCCCCGTCAATGCCTCCAGCAGATTCTCGGACCTCACAGCTGTAACAATAGGAAGGACGGTTGGCAACTGCCTTCCCTATTCTCCACTGACTGGCGTTTCACAATCACCAGTGGAAATCTTCTGACTCAGCTATACGAGTAAGCCACCCTTTCATTTCCTATCTGCAGGGATAAATGTGATGTCCAAAATTATAATTGAATATGACCAATATTTCATGGTATAATTAGTCCACCAGCCATAAAGAGAAGTTATATGCTGAAGGATATTCATATTATCTTTTCAGTAACCTCTGTTCATTTTATAGATTAATTCAGAAGTTTCCTTTTTTCAGATAATCAGCTTTTGTAATTTTTCCCCATAAAATCCCGTAAAATTTTATGTATAGTTTTGTTAGTTATTTCAACTTTCCGTTGCATTACCGTTGAAATATAAAGTCTGGTTTCCTCTTGGTTCCACAAAGGTTTAACTGTAGCTTTTATGCTCAGGAATCCATTAACAGTTGATGTGATATTTTCAATTCAATCCAATTCAATTCAACTTTATTTATATAGCGCCACTTCACAACAACAGTCATCTCATAGCACTATCAACTGTAGGGGGGAAACCCCACAGTTGCAGAAAGACCCCAGCAATCAGGCGATCCCCTGTGAGCAAGCACTTGGCGACGGTGGAGAGGAAAAACTTCCTTTTAACAGGAAGAAACCTCCAGCAGAACCAGGCTCAGGGAGGGGCAGTCATCTGCTGCGACTGGCTGGGGGGTGAGGGGATAGAGAAGAAGAAAAGTACAGACATATAGAGAGCAAACAGCACGATGGGGACTCAATCTATGGGAGAGAACAAACAGATGTTAATGACCAGCAAAAAAAAATATTTCATAGAGAGTGAGGAAAGGAGTGAGGCCCAGTGCATTACTGGAGGTCCCCCGGCTGACTAAACCTATTAGCAGCATAACTAAGGGAGGGTTCAGAAACACATGATCCCTCCCTAATTGTAGGCTATATCAAAAAGGTAGGTTTTAGCCCTATTCTTAAAAACAGAGATCGAGTCTGACTCCCAAATCCAGATTGGCAGCTGATTCCACAGGAGAGGAGCTTGATAACTGAAGGCTCTGCCTCCCATTGTACTTTTGGAGATTCTAGGTATTACAAGTAATCCTGCATTTTGGGAGCGTAGTGCTCTGTTAGGATAATACGGTAGTATCAGATCTTTTAAATAAAAAGGAGCCTGATTGTTTAGAGCTTTGTAAGTAAGAAGAAGGATTTTAAACTTAATTCTAAACTCTATGGGAAGCCAATGAAGGGAGGCCAGAACCGGAGAGATATGATCTCTCTTTCTAGTAACTGTTAAAACTCTTGCTGCATTATTTTGGATCAGCTGAAGACTTTTTAAAGATGTTTTAGGACAGCCTGATAATAAAGAATTACAATAATCTAATCTCAAGCTAACAAAAGCATGGATCAGTTTCTCAGCATCACTCTGAGACAAGATGCTCCTAATCTTGGCAATATTACGCAAATGATAGAAGGCAGTCTTAGAAACAAATTTAATATGTGAATTGAAGGACAAATCCTGATCAAAAATAACTCCAACATTCCTCACAGAGCTATTAAGAGAAAGAGTAACCACATCCAAACTGAAAGTTTGATTTGGAAAGGAATTTCTAAGGTTTTTTGGACCAACAAGAATGACTTCAGTCTTATCTGAATTTAATAGCAGGAAATTACAAGTCATCCAAGCTTTGATTCCCTTAAGACAGGCTTCTAACTTGGCTAATTGATTACTATCATCTGGCTTCATTGACAGGTATAATTGTGTGTCATCTGCATAACAATGAAAATGTATACAGTGCTTTCAAATAATGTTGCCTAACGGAAGCATATATAAACTAAAAAGAGTAGGGCCTAGCACAGATCCCTGTGGAACTCCATGACTAAGCTTTGAGTTGAAAGAAAACTCATTATTTACATGAACAAACTGGAACCTATCAGATAAATAAGATCTAAACCATTGCAACGAAGTTCCATTAAGTCCAACATAGTGTTCTAATCTATCAAGTAGAATATTATGATCGATAGTATCAAAAGCTGCACTAAGGTCTAAAAGGACAAGTACAGAAACTAGTCCATTATCAGATGCAATGAGGAGGTCGTTAGTGACCTTCGCTAAGGCTGTTTCAGTACTATGATGGATTCTAAACCCAGATTGAAACTCTTCAAGTAAACCATTTCCCTGCAGGTTGTCAAATAATTGCGTAGCAACAACTCTTTCTGAGATTTTTGAAATGAAAGGGAGATTAGAGATTGGTCTATAGTTAGCTAAAGCTCCTGGATCTAGCGTTGGCTTTTTGAGTAAGGGTTTAATTACAGCCGTTTTAAAAGCCTGCGGTACATAGCCTAAAGTTAATGAAGAATTGATTATATGAAGAATAAAGCTACCAATAAGTGGGAAGACTTCTTTAAATAACCTGGTAGGAATAGGATCTAAAAGACAAGTTGAAGGTTTGGATGAGGAAACTATTTTGTCTAACTCACAAAGGTCGATTGGAGTAAACTCATCAAGACAGACATCAATAGAAGGAGTTGTAGTAGTTACAGTATTTAAGTTAACTGTGGGAAGAATCTGATTGATTTTATCTCTGATGGATGAAATTTTATTATTGAAAAAGTTCATAAAGTCCTGACTAGTAAGCTCTAAGGGAATGCTAGGATTGACAGAGTCCTGACTCTTTGTCAACCTGGCTACAGTACTGAAAAGAAACCTGGGATTATTCTTGTTCTCTTCTATTATGGGCTGCACGGTGGCGCAGTGGTTAGCACTGCGGCAGCACAGTTTACCCTTGGCCGGGGGATTGTGGGGATCGTGGGATCGTGGGTTCGATCCCAGCCCCCGACCAACAGTGATCTGTGTGGAGTTTGCATGTTCTCCCCGTGTTGCGTGGGTTTACTCCGGGATTTCTCCGGTTTCCTCCCACATGCCAAAAACATGCATGTTAGGTTAATTGGCTGTTCTAAATTGTCCCTAGATATCTGTTTCCTATAGGCCCTTAGAATAGAGGGTTAGTATTAATGAAAGCGCTTTGAGTGGTCTTTGTGACTAGAAAAGCGCTATATAAGTGCAGGTTAGTTAGTTAGTTAGTTAGTATTAATGCAGAGTAATAACTTGTTCTAGCTTTTCTAAGAGATTTTTTATAAATTAAAAGATGATTTCTCCAAGCTAAATAGATTTCATCTAAATTAGTAGAGCGCCATTTTCTTTCTAAATGACAAGTCTTCTGTTTTAAGGTACGAGTTTCTGTGTTGAACCAAGGAGTTAGAAATCTCTGATTAGACTTTTTCTTTTTTAAGGGGGCCACCAAGTCTAGAGTCTGATGCAGAGAAGCTGAAACACTATCCACCATGTTATCAATTACAGAAGGAGCAAGCTGTCTATGGCTTATTTCCGTTTTGTTGACACATGGCATAGAGGAAACAATCTGCATAAATTTGGAAACAGCATCATCTGAGAGGCATCTACTGTAATAATATTTTTCTTTAGGAGCCAAATAGTCAGAAATAGTAAAATCAAAGGTTAGCAGACAATGGTCTGACAGTACAGGGTTATGAGGAGACACTACAAGATTTTCTATTTCTATGCCATATGTCAAAACAAGGTCCAATGTATGGTGGAGGTAATGAGTAGAATTTCCTACTTTCTGAGAAAACCCAATCGAATCTAATATTGAATTGAATGCCACATTTAGGCAGTCACTATCTACATCTACATGTATATTAAAGTCCCCTACTATAATTATTCTATCAGATTTCAGCACTAAATCAGCTAAGAAATCAGCAAATTCGGATAAAAATTCTGAGTTGGTTGATGGGGGACGATAAACTATGGCAAATAAAATTGGGTTTAACCTAAAATTGCTAAAGTGCCCAATACTGAGGACCAGGCCCTCAAAGGAATTATAACATGTTTTTTGCTTTACATTAACTAGTAATTTGGAATGGTAAATTGTTGCTACTCCTCCTCCATGAGCAGAACTTCTGGGATTTTGACAGTTTAAATAACCAGAGGGAGTTGATTCATTTAAACCAACATAATCCTCTTTGTCTAACCAAGTCTCTGTAAGGGAAATTAAATCAATCTGATGATCAATTAACAAATCATGGACTAACAGAGACTTGGGAGTTAGAGACCTAATATTTAATAAACCACATTTAATTTTTAAATTATGAGGAGGAACAGAGGCCAAATCATTCAATTTAGAGGCTTTATGTTTAATTTGAGTTATACTTATACATTATATTTTTATTCACTTTGGAGGGAGCAGACAATGATTCTCTGATGGGGAGAGGGGTCTTTACTGTCGTAAAGGGGCTAAGCTGAGGGGTGGCGGATGAAGAGGAACTGCAGAGAGGCGTGTAAGACTGCGACTCTGCTTCCTGGTCCCAACTCTGAGTAGTCATGATTTTGGAAATTTGGATAAAAAAGATGCCAGATTGTTAGATAAATGAGAAGCACCATCCAAAGTGGGATGAATGCTGTCTCGTCTCATAAGACCAGGTTTTCCCCAAAAAGAGCTCCAATTGTCAATGTAGCCCACGTCATTTTTAGGACACCACACAGACAGCCAGTGGTTCAAGGATGACGAGTGGCTAAACATGTCATCACTGGTCAGATTGGGGAGGGGCCCAGAGAATACTACAGTGGCAGACATTGTTTTTGCAAAGTCACACACCGATTCTGTATTAAGTTTCGTGACTTCCGACTGCCGGAGACGGATGTCATTAATGCCGGCGTGAATAACAATTGTGGAATATTTACAGTTACCTTTAGAACTGTAAATTCTAAATATTTGACACCTGTTGATCATTTGAACCTGCTTACAAATCATTTGAATGCAATGTCATGTAACCTGAATTAGTTTCATTAATAAACTTGTAAACAAGAGAAGTTCCAAGTGTTTTCCTTTGCATATTTGCTTCCCAGGGTCACGACAGTAAAGATCTCACTAATGTTTGAGAAATTAATTAATTAATAATTTGTTCTTTTGGAACTGGTGCCCCTTATTTAACCCTTTGAGTGTGTATGGCGCAGAAATGCGACTGTCAGCTGATCAGTCCAAACAAAGCCTGTACAGCTGAATAGAGTGTGAAATGTACAAACCTTTTAACACCACTTGGTGGCCGAGAGGTGTGGCTTTTCACTTACCGTGAGAACTGGAAATGGTCCAATTCAATAAGTAGGTCAAATCAGCATTTGAAGTCCACCCCCTTTCATTCTGCTGTTTGACACGGAGGAGACAGGATGGTTTTTATTTAGCGAATGCAAAGTCCTTAAGCCAAGCAGTTGCCTCCTGGTTTGCTGTATGGAGGGTGTGTAATCCTCCTTCCAGTCTTTGGAGCGGGCAAGCCTCTATGATGTGTTCCATAGTTTGCTCCTCTCCACATGCGCACAGTGGGCTAGGGCTACTGCCGCATCTGTGAAGGCTGGCCAAGCAGGGGCCATGTCCAGTCCTGAAGCGATTGAGTGTAGACCACTGTCTCCTTGGGAGGTTGGTGCCCGGGACCTGTTGGTTGGGGTTTATCACCAGCTGTTTGTTTGGGACCTCCTTGGTCTCCCATTCCTCTTGCCAAGCTGTCTGGATGGTAAAGTCAGCTGGGGGAGGGTTTTTCCAAATCGGCCATCTGGATGAAAGTCGGGCAGTGGGTGGGGTGTAGATATCTGCATGGATTGGTAAGTGAGGAAAATCTTTAACTTTTTGGAGCATCCTTTGAGTTAATGCTGCTCGCCGGATGTGTGGAGGGGCTATGTTTGACAGTACAGAGAGCCAGGGGAGTGGTGTTGAGCGGATTGTTCCAGTTATAGTTCTCATGGTTGAGTTGAGCTGGGTGTCTACATGGTGTGTGTAAGATGACCTGGACCAGACAGGGGCACAATATTCTGCTACAGAGTATGAAAGGGCCAGTGCTGAGGTGCGCAGGGTGGAGACTGCTGCCCCCCATTTTGCACCAGCGAGCTTGCAGAGCAGGTTGTTTCGTACTTTCACCTTAGCAGCCGTCCCCTTTAGATGTTCCTTGAAGGATAAGGTATAGGACCTTAGGGTCACTCCAAGATAAGTTGGATTTGGGGCATGCTTAAGCTTGAGTCCGCTCAGGTGGATGTTTAGTTCTCTGGCAGCTTTTGCATTGTGGAGATGAAATACACTGGAGACGTTTTTTGCTGGGCTTGGTTTTAGGCGCCAGATTTTGCAGAACTGGTCCAGTTTAGCAAGATCTTCCGTGAGCACCAGTTCCAGTGGTTCAAAGTCTGGTGCTTGGAATGCCAAACAGATGTCGTCTGCATAGATGAATTTGCGGGATTTTGTAGTAGGCAGGTCGTTTATGTAGAGGTTGAACAGAGTTGGAGCTAGAACTGAGCCTTGTGGGAGTCCGTTTTTCTGCATTCTCCATGCACTTGTGTTCTGACTGAGGTGGACTCTGAACCTTCGGTTGGTCAGCAGGGTTTTTATAATTGCTGTTGCCCAAGCAGGGATCGCCTTTATAAGTTTCAGGAGGAGGCCTTTGTGCCAGACCGTATCATAGGCGGCTGTAAGATCGAGAAACACAGCCCCTGTCTTCAGTCTGCTCTCAAAGCCATTTTCAATGAAGGTGGTTAGGGCCAGTACTTGTTCTCCTGTACTGCGGTCCTTGCGGAAACCTGCTTGATCCACACTTAGAATATCCTCTATTTCTGGGGAAATGCGTTGCAGTATTAGGCGCTCCATGATTTTGTAAGGAACGCTGAGTAGGGAGATTGGGCGGTAGCTTGCTGGTAGTTTGTGGTCTTTGCCAGGTTTTGGGATGGCAATGACCTTTGCTGCCCACCATTTCTTTGGGATCGAGTTCGTTTGTGTGATCCTTGTGTAGAATTGTGTCAACCAGGTTAGGGCTCGGGGGCCAAGATTTTTCATGAATTCTGGGAAGATGTTATCGTATCCTGCTGCCTTTCCACATTTCAGGCCCTGTAGGACTTTCTCCAGTTCAGCAGCCTCGAAGGGTTCAGGGTTCGTTTCCTCTACAGGCATTTTTTGGTGTTTTTTTAGCTCAGTTGTAACTGCTCTTCTGGTGTCTTTGTCTTGGGGTGCTTTGGCGATAGTCAGTAGGTGGGATGCAACTTGGTTGGGTGTGACGGATGCTCGGCTTTGGCTAGGGGGCTTCTGTGCAGCTCCTAGGCGACGGATGAGGCTCCAACATTTCCTGCTAGAGTGGGTAAAGCTCCGGTCAGCAACTGTCTCCTCCCATTTCTTTCGCCGGGCTGTATTTAGCGATTCAATGAGATGGTCTGCTATCTCTGGGTCCCCTGATGTTTGATAGGATTGTAGGAGGGCAGCACTTTCTCCGTCCAAACATGGGACATAGAGGGGTCGGTAGCCTCGTGGGATTGCAGTATGGGCAGCCTTGAAGATTGCGCTGCAGAAGCGGTTGTATGCTTCATCTACAGTGATGGTGTGGAGTGGGATGGTAACAACGCTCCGGTCCAGAGTTTCACTGAATTTCTTCCAGTTGGCTTTGCGGAAGTTCCAGCGCATCTTCCTTGGGCTGTATATGACTGGAAGTTGTAAGCCAATGTGTACAAGCAGGGGCCGGTGTTGGCTGTGTGGAAAATCATCAAGAATGAGGATCTGTGTAGGATATGGCTCCCCATTCAAAGAGCTGACCCAACACAGGTCAGGAGAATAGTCCTTCTTCCACCTAGCAGAGTGGAAGGTTCCTCTTTGTTTGGGGTCGTATATCAAAGCGAGGTCATTTCTGGATGCCCAGTCTGAAAGTGCCTCCCCATCACTGTCCACTGCTGGGTACCCCCAGTCAGGGTGATGGCTGTTAAAGTCCCCCACATAGATGGCAGGGTGGGGTAGGGTGGGTAAGACCTGCAGATCCCAGTTGGCATTAGGGGGCTTGTACACATTGACAATATGGAAGCCACCAATGATTATGGTGTCTGAGAAATGTGTTGTTATCAGGTGATTTGCTTCAACTATGTCAGAACGCACATAGGTGGCATGTCCATGTTTAGCATGTAGAACATAGCACAGGAGGTCAAAGCCTTTGATGGTGAAGCGGCCAGCTTCCTCTGTGCCAATATGAGTCTCTTGGAGGCAGATTACATCAATTGAATGTTGGAAGGCGAGGACTTCAATAAGGCTTCGCTTGGCTGCAGATAGGCCTTCAACGTTTAGTTGTAATATGCGAAGGGCAGATCCTACCACAAAGTGCTCTTGGGGCTGTTTGCTTTCGGCTTTAGGACTGTGACTAGGATTCTTCTTTGACTTGGCACAGAGGAGTCGTCTCTTCGAATTTAGTCTGCTGGTAGGATCATTAGCTTCCCCAGGCGAGCCCGGGTACTGGCGGAGGGCGCGACGAGAACGCTGATCCATTGCCCCCGACAGGATGGTGAGGAAGATGCTCTCAGCTGAAGAGGTTTTTGCGCTGGAATTCGCCGCTCCTGGTTCAGAGGAAGAGCTTAGCCCTAGTTTGTCATCTGAGTTAGAGTCCAGCTCTGATTATGTGCCTTCGAACAATGGTGCAAGCAGTTCTGGTGAAAGTGGAGACGGACATCTTGTGCACAATGCTGCATCTGCGTTTTCTGTGTCCAGCCGTGCCCAAAATGGCACAGGAGCCTTGTCTGCAGATTGTTCTGTTTTGCCAAACCGTGGTCGCGGAGCGAAAAGGTACAGAGCAGCCCGTGGGTGACATTTGGCTAGGCAAGAGCGCACAGCCGGTGCACATTGATGTGCGCCACATGTGCGTGTGCCACATGTGTTTCATTTGCTTCATTTTAGTTTAGTGTGAAACAAATGTGCCATGAGATTTGTATGGTTTTTTAATGATTTTTAGTAATTTTGTCAATGATGGAACAAAAGGCTATGTGGTGACAGTGTGTGAAACAAAAATTGTCCATCCATCCATCTTCTACCACTTTTCTGGAGCTGTAGAAGATGAAAGGACAAATAAAGGGACAAAAGTACCATGTGTTGACAAAGTGTGAAACAAAAATTGTCCATCCATCCATCTTCTACCATTTTTCCAGAGTGGTAGAAGATGAAGGGACAAGTGAAGGGACAAAAGGCCATGTGGTGACACTGTGACACCAAAATTGTTTTTGTTTTGAATGATTTTTAGTAATTTTGTCAATAATGGGATAAAAGGACCATGTTGTGATAGTGTGTAAAACAAATGTTGCATGAAATGGATTTTATTTGCCCATTGTTTTATTTCTATTTTGTTTTTATATTTCATTGTTGCAATATGCAAATTAGGTCCAATTATGCACAATACATGGATGCAAGTTCACCTGGCAGACACTTGGGTACCTCTGCAGCACTTTTATAATTGGGACTTTGCATCTAACTGTAATTCTGAAGCTATAACGTTATAATAAAATTTGGATTGTTGCAATATGTAAATTAGGTCCAATTATGCACTATGCATGGATGCAAGTTCACAATATTTAATCGCATGACTTGCAGAGACGTGGGTTCCTCTGCAATAATTTTATAATTGGGACTTTGCCCCTAGCTATTACCGTTCTGAAGCTATTGTCATTTGAAAATTTGAGGTCAAACTCTGGTTTTCCTGCCAAAAATTCTACACACTCAAAGGGTTAAGAGTGCTTTTCTCTCTTATTTAGTGAGTGTTGTGGTGACTGTTTAACCCTCAGTCCCCACATACACCCACTTCTAAATAAAATAAATAATTCCTGTACCTTTTTACACTATATTCTATTAAATACTGCTACATATTTTGGTCCCCCGTACATAGCTGTGTGCACCCAGAAAGCATATGCAAGTGGAAAATCATTAAAACATAAGCTGCTCAAATACTGATCCACTTTATACGGTGAACTTGTGTGTGTTGTTGTTTTGGAGAGCTGCAGCAGGTCAGGCTCTGTCTCTGTGTATGTGTTTTTTTTCTCCATCTCCTGCTGATGCTTTGTTTCTTATAGCTGGGGGGGGGGGGGGGGGCTTATTCCCCCATTGCCTGAGCTGAACAGAAGAGCTGTGTTAATGCATGCAGAAAGTTTTAAGCAGTGAATATATATCCATATATATATATGAATTATATGAATTCATATATATATAATCCATATATATGTGAATTATATAGATGCTGAATTAAGAAATAAAGGCCTGAGAGACAGAAATGCGAAGTTCCGTTCTGTCCCCCATCAGTTTAATCCACCGGCGAATTATCGTGGTGGGACGAATTAAACCGACAAATTCTGTATTGTCCCAAGTGTTCAGTGACATCAGATTAGGCTGGATGCAGCCTGATCAGGTCACTGTGAGTAACTTGTTTCGGGAGAAGCATTAAACTATACCCGGAATTAAAGGGGTACGATTATTTTTGCATGAAAAAAGAAAAGTTGGGGATTAAATCTCTCCAGTTTTGAAAAAGCAAGACATGGTGTTGTCGATAGACCCACCCCCGCATCCATGTGTCACGTGCACACTCACGTGACCGACAGGCTGTGCACGAAAAACTGTGCATGCGCAGAATCAGAGTGCAGACGCCATTTTGAAGGCCCTAAGAGGGAGTCAACCTACACACAATTTTGAGTGAGACCAATAGACCGCCCAGAGCGACGTCACTGTCTCCTCCTCTTGGGAGTGCAGAGGTAACTGCCTCCATCTTGTGGTCAACTATAGGAGTTGCACTTCTTGCATGACTGTACACTCAGATTAAATCGGAGTGAATCTATTAAGCTGATTTATAATCAAATCAAGCTCCAAAATTAACTTCAAATCAACCCAGATTATCCAGAATAACCTAAATTTAAAATGAATTTAAAGATTATGCCAAGAACAGAAGGAAAAAAGAAACTTGTTTGTTTTGAGAGGTTGTTCTCATTGATGGAAGAGCTTTTTACTGCACAAACACAGTAGAAGCATATAAAAGCATAGACTTTGTATTTACTCATGTATGTTAACCACATATTTTAATCTTTAAAGTTAAGTGCCCATACATTCATGTATTTTATGCAACAAATTGCAAACTTTTGAAACTATATCTGTGCTTTGTTTTAAATGCTACTTTGTATGATTTCTTTCACAGGAAGCCAGTCAACTGATTCAAATAAATAACAGTGTTTTTTTTTTTGTTTTTTTGTTTTTTTTCAAAAGTGACCTTAAATTAATGTTAATCCTGTGCATGTTGGTAAAAGATTTAGTGATTTACTAAATATTTACCCAAAATTTTCCAAATTTAGGAAACCACATTCAGCAATTAACACTTGAAAGCCTTAGGCTATTTACAGTCAGTGTGTTGGTTTGATTCATGTTTCCTCCACAGGAAAAAGAAAATATTTAATCAACTCACTATTTCTCAACAGGATTAAATTTAGGAAAGTCAAAAGGTTAAAACATTGATTAGTCTGTAAATGTAATTATTTTTTAGATCACAATTGACATCAAACTGGGGATTCTAAATTGTCCTTAGGCATGGCTGTGAGAGTGAATGGTTGTCTGTCTCTCTGTGTTGGCCCTGCAATGGACTGGCAATTTATCAAGGGTGTACCCTGCCTCTCGCCCAAAGATGCTGGGATAGGCTCCAGCCCCCCCGCGGCCTAAAAGTATTAAGCGGAAGAAGATAGATGGATGGATGGACAATCAAACAGATCACCATTAACTTTAATCCTAAGAAAACCTTGGTGACAATACACAAAGACAATCCACTTGTGTTTCCTAATCCGTAAATATTCAAACATTTTAAAGCTTTAAATGAAAACAGGCTTTAACAAATAAAAACAAAAAGCCAACTTTAACTTTAAGACAAAGTGAAAACTTATGCAGACGTGGACAAAATTGTTGGTACCCCTCTGTTAATGAAAGAAAAACCCACAATGGTCACAGAAATAACTTGAATCTGACAAAAGTGGTACTGTAATAAATAAAAAATCTATGAAAATTAACCAATGAAAATCAGACAATGCTTTTGAATTGTGGTTCAACAGAATTATTTCAAAAAACAAACTTATGAAACAGGCCAAGACAAAAAGGATGGTACCCCTAGAAAAGATTGAAAATAATGTGACCATAGGGACATGTTCAACCAAGATGTGTCCTCTAATTAACATCACAGGTGTCTACAAACTTGTTATCAGTCAGTCGGCCTATTTAAAGGGTGACAAGTAGTCACTGTGCTGTTTGGTGACATGGTGTGTACCACACTAAACATGGACCAGAGGAAGCAAAGGAGAGAGTTGTCTCAGGAGATTAGAAAGAAAATTATAGACAAGCATGTTAAAGGTGAAGGCTATAAGACCATCTCCAAGCAGCTTGATGTTCCTGTGACTACAGTTGCACATATCACTCAGAAAGTTAAGATCCACAGGACTGTAGCCAACCTCCCTGGACTTGGCCGCAGGAGGAGACGGATAATACGAATGGTAACAAAAGAGCCCAGATAAAGCTCTAAACACATTCATGGTGAACTCCAAGGTCAAGGTACATCAGTGTCAGATCACACCATCCGTCGTTGTTTGAGCCAAAGTGGACTTCATGGGAGACAACCAAGGAGGACACCACTGTTGAAAACAAATCATAAAAAAGCCAGACTGGAATTTGACAAACTGCATGTTGACAAGCCACAAAGATTCTGGGAGAATGTCCTATGGACAGATGAGACAAAACTGGAACTTTTTGGCAAGGCACATCAGCTCTATGTTCACAGACGCAAAAATGAAGCATACCAAGAAAAGAACACTGTCCCTACTGTGAAACATGGAGGAGGTTCTGTTATGTTGTGGGGCTGCTTTGCTGCATCTGGCACAAGGTGTCCTGAATCTGTGCAGTGTACAATGAAATCTCAAGACTATCAAGGTATTCTAGAGAGAAATGTGCTGCCCAATGTCAGATAGCTTGGTCTCAGTCACAGGTCATGGGTCTTGCAACAGGATAATGACCCAAAACACACAGCTAAAAACACCCAAGAATGGCTAAGAGCGAAACATTGGACTATTCTAAAGTGGCCTTCTATGAGCCCTGATCTAAATCCTATTGAACATCTGTGGAAGGAGCTGAAACATGCCGTCTGGAGAAGGCACCCTTCAAACCTGAGACAACTGGAGCAGTTTGCTCATGAGGAGTGGGCCAAAATACTTGCTGAGAGGTGCAGAAGTCTCATTGACAGTTACAGAAATCGTTTGATTGCAGTGATTGCCTCAAAAGGTTGTGCAACAAAATATTAAGTTAAGGGTACCATCATTTTTGTCCAGACCTGTTTCATGAGTTTGTTTTTTAAAATAATTCTGTTGAACCACAATTCAAAAGCATTGTCTGATTTTCATTGGTTAATTTTCATAGAATTTTTATTTATTACCACTTTTGTCAGATTCACATGGGCTGCACGGTGGCGCAGTGGTTTGCACTGTGGCAGCACAGTTTACCCTTGGCCGGGGGATCGTGGGGATCGTGGGTTCGATCCCAGCCCCCGATCAACAGTGATCTGTGTGGAGTTTGCATGTTCTCCCTGAGTATGCGTGAGTTTACCCCGGTTTTCTCCGGTTTCCTCCCACATGCCAAAACATGCAGGTTAGGTTAATTGGAGACTCTAAAGTGGCCCTAGGTGTGAATGTGTGTGTGAATGGTTAAGGGATAGCGCCGTATCGTGGCTGCTTCATCCATCCAGGTGGTGGATGACCCTCAATTTCCCCTCTGGGGATCAATAAAGTATACTAAATCTAAAAAAAAAAAAAAAAAATCAAGTTATTTCTGTGACCATTGTGGGTTTTTCTTTCATTAACAGAGGGGTACCAACAATTTTGTCGATGTCTGTAACCTTAAAACCCTATAGCATTTAAACTTTTCTTTTTTAAAATTTTCTTGTTGTAAATAAAATCACTTAAAAGTGAGATTCAACAAAAATTCACAACCTAGTTATTGATGACACTTCCAAAACTACACTTTGATAACTGAACAAAAGAAGTCAATCCACACAATTGTTTTTGTTTTGTTTTGTGAAATGCAAATCAAAATACAATGTCAACAATTAAATTAACACATATTCCACATTTCTAAAAAATTCCAAAATTCCACTTCCCTTCTTACAAGCCTGTAAGTTGGAACAAATTCTAAAAAGGAGATTATAACGACCCTCACTGTAGAACAACACTCAAGGTTAACACCTGACTAACAACTTTTGCTAAAATCAACAAATTGATTTCAAGCTAACGGTTACACAAATGGTTAAACATGTCAAATCCACTTGCCGAACTGAATGACCTTCAAGCAACACTGGCAGAGCTGGCTTCGGACCTTATACCCGGCTTCTCCAAACAAGTTCAGGAAACTCCACCCAAAGATTTGAAGCAAATCAAGGAAAAACTTTTGGATGAATGCACGACTAACCCACCAAAACCAAAGGAAATCCCAGGTGTGTTAGGAAAGTTCACACTAGCGTTAGTTGCAAGGTTGAGAGTAGCCAAATCCAAAGTATTCTATGCAGAAAAGGAACTGGTGAAACAACAATCAACCATTCTCTCTCTCCAGGAAGAGAACAAATCACTTATGAGAAAGCAGAAACAAGTTCACATAGAGCAGGAAGATACCCAAGCTACACTTGATCACACATTGCTAAATTTGGAACAAGCAAAGCAAGAAAAGCACCGACTGGAGGACGACAATGCTTCGTTTCAGTAAAATGAGGAATTAGGAACCACCTTTCTGGACAAAGAGAACCAACTCAGGATAGTTGAAGGTCAGCTTGACAATATAAACTCTGACCACAGGAAATATAAACTGCTCCTGCGAGAAGCACAAAATGGCTTTCACAACTTCAAAGAAGAGCTAGGAGATTACCGCAAAAAAAGAGAACCTAGACCAGAAGCCATGAACAGGCCGGCTCCTCCAACAAAGGGGGCGTCCACTCATGGGATGGGGAATCCACTGGCATGCACTCGCCTGACTGAACCCGAAGGGCAACGCGAAAGACGCTTTCAAATCCTGTCCGATAAAGACCTCGATAAGATCGCTTGCTATGTCACCAAATTTGACCTCTCAACCAGTGGGTCACCTGATACCAGGGCATATTTGCAAGGCATTGATGACTACTTGCGTAAATACCCTGATGCTACGGTCGAAGATCACATCTATTTGATCAAGTTAACATCCAACAGGTTGGTATCAAAATTTATAGACAGACAGACATTGGAAATCAAGATGAACCACCGGAAACTCTACAAAGCCATTGAAATGGAGTTCTCCAATGACTGCCTACAGTCAGGGCTAGTGACAGCCCTAGCTGTGAAACAGGGTCGCTCAGAGCCACCACAAGCCCACTACCAGAGTGCATATTTTGGGTCTCAATAATGCCAGGGATGGAAGAAAACCACAATTTCAAGGCTCTCTTCATTCAGAATCTCCATCCCAAGGTTGGACACCACCTTGGAGTCATGGCTAACCCAACGTCAAACTCAATAAACCACCTAAGAGAGTTTGCACATTATGTGTTGCAAAAATAATGACAAAGCAATCAGAAGCATGCCGAGCCTACAACAGTGTTAGCTGTCAACACCGGCTCGGACACCCTGGACCTAGAAGGCGCCCCAAGACCAGCCCCTGTTCCAGCACCTTGGTCACAAGTAAAACCGCGACAGTCCTCTAGCCAAGTTAAGTTGGGTCAGAACCGGACCAATATTCTACACCAAGCTCAAAGTCACCCTCACCAAAGCCTGACTACCGTCATAGGCCAAGTCCACCAGGTAAGCCACGAGAATATGGTACAGATACTTGGGATGAAAGATATTGATTTCATGACTCGCATAACCGCAAGAAATGGTCACCTCCCTCGTACCACCGTAAAAACTTTGACAGATAAACAAGACCGTCCCTTGGTAAGTTTTGCTCAACACCCTGGGAGAAGAAAGAAACACCCATTTTCACATTAACAATGTGTTATACCTGCTAATGTCACATGCTACCCGGTCCAACTACACATCAAAACCGGACAAAAACTCATGCACCCGCAAGCATTTTTCCAACCGGTTCCTTTGTTTTACAATCTAGGCTTAATTCTGGAGGCCACGCCCCTTTAACCCCTTGCACTCTGGTCAATTTCCCTAAAAACACCTAAAAATAACGTACCCAAAGTAAATCAAAAGCAGTTCTTCAACCCTTTGCAGCATCTTCATGGGGTTGGTCTCATTTAAAAGAAAACACTTTGACTTCCGGGAAGATGGCGGAGAGACATAACGCTTAAACAGAGAGCTCTCCCTAGCCGGATTAAAAATCATCGGTAAATGGCCAACTCGACATAAGCGGATCAATAAACTAAGGGATGAAAACACGAAGGAGCCAGGCACAGGGACAAAAGCAGGGTAAAATTAAAGAATTCCTCTTCAACAACGCAGGAGAAATCGCTGAACACGAGGCCCAAAAAAACGAGGTGACTGCAGCAGAGAAAATGGAGGACGCCAGGCTCGATAACATGAACATTGCCTTCGCCAGTTTGAGTAAAGAGTTGGACAACTTCAAGCGGCAGCTGCAACAGGATTTAGCGGCTCTTAAGGAGGAGCTGAAAAAAGAGATTAAGGAGGAAATTATGGGCCTCCGAAGAGAAATGGAGCGCAAGCTAGCAGAAAACATGGAGGAGCTGCGCTCTCAGCGGGCGTGTATGACAGAAGCACAGGCCCGAATATCGGAGCTGGAAGATTGGAAGAGCGAGGCAAGCGAACAGCTACAGACCCTGACGGCACAAACGCAGAGGATGCAGGAGAAAATAACCGACTTGGAGAGCAGGTCCAGACGGAGCAATATACGCATCTTCAGGATCCCGGAGGGCATTGAAGGCAACTCGATGACGAAATTCATGGATCAGTTCTTAAAAAAAGAGCTGGAGCTGCCCGATGAAGCGGATCTGCAGATTCAACGAGCGCACAGAGCCTCGGCACAGAACCCAAAGCCAAACTCTCCACCCAGGTCAGTTGTGGTAAACTTTCTGAAATATGACATAAAGGAAAGAATCCTGACACAGGCGTGGAAAAAAAAGATACGAATCGGCGACAAACAGATATTCTTTGATCATGACTACCCGACAGAAATTGTGCAGCAGCGGAAGAAATATGCCAACATTAAAAAAACGCTGAAAGAGAAAAAAATTAGATTCCAAACGCCGCTAACGAAGATGAGGATTCATTGGGAGGACGGCGTTAAGACATACAACACAGCCAGAGAGGCGGCGCGGGACATGATGGAGCGGGGCCTTGTGGTGAGCGTGCCGGAGGAAGCGGCTGGAGCAGCGGCGGCCCTGAACGCATCACGACAGCCGGAGTGGAGGCGAGTGAGTGGCAGAAGACGGGAGGGGACGTGGAGCAGCGGGCCCTGGAAAAACTGCAAGGCTTTCAACTGAAAGCCTAGATTGTAACAAAGATTAAAAAAGGCACAGAAGAAATGAAGGCCAAGAAGACAAGGTAAAAGAGAAACAGACGGCTAGGAGAGGTTTAAGTGATATTTGTTGGACATTTCTAGACTAATGACTATTACTTGGATAGTAACTAGAGGTCTAGGGAGGGCCCTTCACTCTGTGAGGACATTCCCTCCACCCACCAACAGAGACCAGTGGGCAGAAGAAAGGCCCAAAGTACGGAGGTCGAGATTTTTTAATGTGTTTTTATATAAATATGTGTTATTTTTGTTGTTAAAGGGGCTAGGAGCACAAGTTAAAAAAATGGAAAAACATGAATATGGGTAAAAATCTTAAGATAATGACACTAAACGTGAATGGTCTGAACTCACCTGTTAAAAGGGAAAGAATAATAAGAAAATTCAAGAAGAAAAAAGCCGAAATTATATTTATGCAAGAGACACATCTGAGCAAGACAGAACATGAGAAACTAAAGAGATTTGGCTATAAGAACTCCTACTACAGTTCATTTAAGGGAGGAACTAAAAGGGGGGTTATGATACTAATTTCAAATAAAATACAATTTGAATATGAACAAGAAATCCAGGATAAAGAAGGCAGGTATGTAATAATAAAGGGAAGAATAGATGGTATGCAGATCACATTAGTGAACATCTATGCCCCACCAGAAAGTGACAAGGGTTTTTTTCAACATCTGTTTGATCTCATAGCAACACACAGTGAAGGAGTCCTAATTTGTGGAGGAGACTTAAATCCTGTCATGGACCATGAAGTTGATACAAGTGTTAAGAAGACAAAAAAACATGTAACAAAGTTCATAAGAACCTCACTGGCAGAAATGGGTATGGTAGACATATGGAGGGACCTGCACCCACTCGAAAAAGACTATACACATTATTCAGCAGTCCATAAAGTACACTCTAGAATAGATTACTTCCTTATGAATGAAGGTGACAGACACAGGGTGAGAAATTGTTGGATTGGAGGGGCAGAAATATCAGATCATAATCCTATATACATGGAAATATACTGTATCTAAACAATAGAAAACGACAAACAACATGGAAACTTAATGTAGGACTGTTAAATGATGATAAAATGAAAGAAAGAATAAAAGTAAACATAAACGAGTATATCCAAGAGAATGACAATGAAGAAGTGGACCCAACAATACTATGGGATGCACTAAAAGCCGTGTTAAGAGGTAAATTAATTGTTGAAACAGAAAAAGCAAATAAGTCTAAATTGGAAGCATATGAACAAAGATGTGAGAGACTGAGGGAATTAGAACGTAAACATCAAAGCACAAATGACCCAAAAATATATCAAGAAATTAAAGAAGAAAAAATAAAGATAAAAGAAACACAAATAGATGAAATTGAAAGGAAAAATAGATATCTAAAGCAAAAATATTATGAAACGGGACCAAAAGCCACAAAACTGCTGGCAAAACGGTTAAGAAAACAACAAACAATGAATAATGTATATAAGATTAAAGACCCCATCACAAATAAAACCACAGTTAACCCAGAAAACATCGAAGAAATATTTCATAATTTCTATCAAGAACTATACTCGCAACCTGAAGAAACAAATACTAAAGATATTAAAAAAAATTCTATGCATATCGGACTTGCCATCAATAGGAAATCAACAAAATGAAAAGCTAACAGCAGAAATAACAACACAAGAGATTAGAGATGTGATTAAGTCACTTAAAAACGGTAAATCACCAGGTAGTGATGGATACCCGTCTGAGTTTTATAAACTGTTTATAGAAGAACTCACGCCACAGCTCCTAAAGTCATTTAATTGGACGTTGAACAACAACAAAATACCTCCATCATGGAACAAAGCCATTATTTCAGTTATTTTAAAGCCAGGGAAAGATAGAGAACAATGCGGAAAGTCTATAGTTTCCGCATTCTGGGGTGGGCAATCATGTGCCGCGGAGGGCCATTCCACTGCAGGTTTTCTGTTCCACCCTGTCTCTTCAGCAGGTGGCTTCACTGATTAGCAATCCTTGGAGCTGATGAGAGCAAACACCTGCTGAAGAGACTGGGTGGAACAGAAAAGCTGCAGTGGAATGGCCCTCACTGCCCACCCCTGCGTATAGACCAATCTCTTTATTAAATGTGGATTATAAAATATATACAACAATTATATGTAAACGAATAAAAACATTCTTGACGGAATTGATAGAAGATGATCAAACTGGTTTTATAGAGGGACGCCAAACACATGACAATATCAGGAGAACAATACATATAATTAATCAAATACATAAAGAAAAGAAAAGCGCAGTAATAATGAGTTTAGACGCAGAAAAAGCATTTGACAGGGTTAACTGGAAATTCCTATATAGTGTGCTGGAACGCTTTGGATTTAACGAAAAATCAGTACAATGCATAAGGACGCTGTATCAAGAACCTGTGGCAAGAATCAAGATAAACGGTAGCTTAACAGACAAAGTAAATATACAAAGATCAACTAGGCAGGGATGCTGCTTATCGCCCACCTTGTTTGCTCTGTTCATAGAGCCACTGGCTCAAGCGATACGACAAAATAAGAAATTAAATGGTGTAACAATAAAGGGGGCGGAACACAAGATTGGGCTATTTGCAGACGATATTATAGTTTACCTTGAACAACCAGATGAATCAATAATGGAAATGATGAACTTGATAGAAAATTTTGGAAAATTATCAGGATACAAGATAAACATAACAAAAACACAAATACTGACATTCCACTATAACCCTCTAAACCAGGTAACTGATAAGATCAAACTAAACTGGAAACAAAAAGAAATAAAATACCTTGGAGTGAACATACCTAAAGATCTAAGCAAAATCTATAAAGCAAACTATGATAGGTTGGAACAAGAAATAAAAAAAGATATTGATAGATGGTCAATCTTAAATATGGATCTGAATTCAAAAATTGAGACAGTCAAAATCAGCATACAACCTAGATTTCTTTACCTCTTCCAGGCTCTACCAACAGAGATTCCAGATGCCCAGTTCTCAAAGTGGGACAGGATGATATCGAGATTTGTTTGGGGAGGTAAAAAGCCAAGAGTGAAATATAAAACTCTCCAGTTACCAAAAGAGAAAGGAGGCATGGGCCTACCGAGTTTAAAGGGATATTACTACTCAGCACAAATAAGATATATCATATGTTGGTGCGACGAGGGATATGAGGCAAAATGGAAAGAAATGGAAAAGGAAATTGAGGGACTCCCAGTACAAAGCATAATAGGAGATAAAGATGCATATAAGCAAATCAAACAAATAGACCCAATCACTAAATTTACTTTGGAACTGTGGTATAAAATAGTACAAAAGTATAATATAAAGGAAGACATAAAACTATTGAAATGGGTAGCATTTGACAGTCAGTTTGAACCGGCAAAACAAGATAGGGGATACAAAAATCTGGTGAACAAGGGAATCACAGCATGGGGCAATATCGGAAAAAAAGATCCCAGGAGCTTTGTAAACATCAGGAGAAAATTTAAACTAGAAAGATCGGAATTCTTCAGATACCTGCAGATGAGAGACTATTATATGAAGAAGATTAGGCATAACCTCCAAACAGATGTGAGCGAGATTATACAATTCATTTTAAGCTCATATACAGGAAATAAAATAAGAATTATTTCAAAGCTATATTAGAAACTTATGGCAAACAATCATTCAAGTAACTATATAAGGGAGAAATGAGAGAAAGAGCTCAATTTAAACATAACAGAAGAAAGCTGGCAGGAAATATGGAAAACACAACACACATCAACAAATTCAAGGACATGGAGGGAATTTGGATGGAAAAACCTGATTCGCTTTTTCATTACACCACAGATTCAAGGAAAATATACAAATACCCAATCTTTATGCTGGAGGGGATGTGGGGCTCAAAATGCAGACCACTCACATATGTTTTGGAAATGCTGCAAAATCTCATCATTCTGGAAATCTATACATGTGACAATAGAGAGGATATTAGGATATAATATACCAATGAACTGTAACCTGATGTACTTATGTGATCTTAAAAGAGACAATGTAATACAGGCTGAGGACAGATATCTAGTTAAAATCTTGTTGATTGCATGTAAAAAAACAATCACAAAAAAATGGCGATCAGAAGTTCTTCCTGACCAAGAGCAATGGACTGACATTGTTGAGGACATACGTATGATGGAAAAACTAACATATTGACAAAGAATGCAAGAAGGACTATGGGAAAAAAAAATGGCGGAAATGGACACACTACAAAGTGCAACAACGAGACAGAAATTGAAAGAATAACCAAAGACGCTGGAAAAACCAGAAGAATTAAGAGATGGAAACTAAAAACTTGATGCTCCAACATTTGTCCCCCCCCCCCCTTTTTTTTCTTTTTTTTTTCTTTCTTACTCTAGCCCCTATGTTTTTAAATGTAGACTGTGATCTGAATGCAATATATATGATGAAAAATGAATAAAAATCTAAGTTACAAAAAAAAAAGAAAACACTTTGAATTTTTTGGCAAAACAGTCATAATCTCTCTAAGTCACAGTCATCTAAACATACTGAACTTGAAGAAAATAAATTTCGCCTGGGTGTTTTTTTGGATACAAATGCTTGCAAATAACACACAGCTGTCAGATCCTGGCTGGAAAATGCAACAGAAATGTAGAACCAAGTGTTATCCAGCTGAGGTCAAAATTTTGTAACAATACCACAAAAAATGAATATATTACACAGCTTTTTCCTCAGGTTGTTCCCAGGCGTTTTTGAACTGTGCCAAATTGTACCAAATGGCACAGTTTGGAAAAACGTCTGTAACTTTTGAATCACTCAATATAGAAGCTTGATCTTGGGATCTAATGAAAGGTGACACTCAGGGCTGTGTGTGTGTGTGTGTGTGTGTGTGTGGGGGGGGGGTTGTTTATTCATTCATGAATGAATGAATGAACAAACAAGCCCCCACACACAATGAAGCATGCCACGTAAAAAATGTGTGGCTTTTTTTTTTTACAAGAAAAAATAACCTGCAGTGCACTAAAAATTATACTAAAATATCTGTAATGTACAGGATAACAACTCCCACCCCCCCTCCCCCCGCTACAGAGGACGGACATCGTCCATCGCTACATGACGGACAGCGGGGACGGTGCGCCGCGGTCTACTACTCACAGTTGTAGTAAAATATCTGCAATCCGCTACAGAAGAGTAGCGGGGGGGGGCATTCACGGTCCGGATGCGGCGCACGGACCGGTCCGTCATGCGGCGATGATGCACAGTTGTAATTTACCGATTGGTCAAAAGTAATTTTGATTACAATTTTCAGGGATAAAGAATAATTTAGCTTACAACACTTACCTGTCCACAACAGCAGTGTCGCTGGCAAACTTCTCTTCCTCATTGTCAGACGAACATGATGCTGGTCCGCTTGTTACGACTCGTGGTTCTGGTCACGCGACCCGGTCAAACCATGATTCCATTATTGCGGTTTTGCGCTTCCATGATTGTGGTTTTGGCGAACGATTTTTCAAAACAAATAAGAACAGTAGAAAGAAAAAAAGACTGGCGAACGCCTGTGTGTCACCCAGCGGCTTACACAAAACAGATTTGACGCACGCTTTCAATAGTCGAACTTCTCTGCTTCAAATGGCTCGCTGTATTCACAGCCGTTGGTAGGCGGGTCTTTCTTGCTAGGTTTTCAGTCATTGGTTCTTCAAGGTTTCAGAAACCCAATTCAAGGCTCTTATTAGTCAAATGAGAGGTCAATCAAATCTAAACCAATCAAAGCACTCCTTTGGCTTTCTGTTCTCGGCTTTGTCTGTAGTGGAAGAACGGAAATTCAGCTTTTTTTTTTTAGGGCGCCCTAGGACTCAGAGACGTGACCGCCTGCACTATCCCGGAGTGCAAGAGGTTAAAGCTTAGAATCTAGAACTACCACATTGCCGGTAAACAACCCAACGGCAGAGACCATCGTCTTGCCGAAGGCCACGCCTCTTGGCTGGCTCATCACCACTGATTTCCACGATTTTGATCTGACTGTTCCAGTGTTAGGCAGCCTCCCTGATTCCCTTTGGGCCGACTACCTGGAACCTGCAGGGAGATGCGATGGCTTTCGATGGCCTTCAAAAGCCATCACCCTTGTGTCAATGTCAACCCTTGACAAAGAGTCAGTGGGACGGATTGACTTGACCAACGATGACCAAATGCTTGTCCAAGCCATTGAGCTCCTTCCATCAGCGTCCAAACAGCAGAACCCTGACATTCTCAGCAATGCTTCACCAAAACCGGGCACCACCATCGCCAAAGAGATTGCACAGGTGGTAGCTAACGCTGATGCCCTAACCTCGATGAAGAAAGCAAAAAACTTTCCCAGGTTCTTCTTAAGTATGAACTGTCATTTTCCAAAGACTCCTTGGACTGTGGGCTAACCACAATCCACTCTGTATGCATTCCTACACCACCTGACGCGCCGCCCACCTACATAAGGTTGTAAAAGATTCCCTTGGACTCGAACGGCCAAGTACAGGAAATAATTGATGACCTACTGGACCTTGGCATAATCAGGTCATGCAACAGTACCTACTCGGCCCCCTGTGTCCTGTCCTAAAGCCCAATGGTAAGTGGCGACTCACCATTGCCTACAGGAAATTGAACACTCAAGTTCCCCTCTCCAGGTGGCCTATGACTCAACTGGAGCAAGAACTTCCTAGAGTCAAAGACGCCAACTACTTCTCGATGCTGGACATTGCTTCTGGTTTCTGGACTTTTCCTGTCCAAGCGACCAACACAAACTGGCCTTCATATTCACGAATCACCAATACACATTCACCCGATGCCCTTTTGGGTACACTAACTATCCTGCAAAGTTCAAGATCTTCTTGAACAAACCATGTCCAGATGCCCAAGACAGAGGTAATCTCATCTATGTCGACGACATTCTCATTCGGAGTCCAACTCTGGATTCCCACCTAACTGAAATCAACCATGTCCTTGGCCAGCTCACAAGAGCAGGAGCCAAAATTTCTCTTTTCAAGTGCCAATGGTGCAAAACCAAAGTCAACTATGTTGGTCTCTTGGTGGATATCCAATGGTTTCCTACCACAAACGACACAAATCCAAGGTGTTCTAAACATCAAAACCCCTACTAACATCTCCGAACTCCGGAGCTTTCTAGGGGTATGCAACTACTCCCGCCAGTTCATTGAGGATTATGCAGACTTGGCAAAACCCCTTACAGACCTCCTACGAAAGGACACCCCTTTCATCTGGTATGAGACTCAAGAACAGGCTATGCTAGCTTTGAAGCAAAAGTTATGCGCAACACCCTGTCTGGCCTATCCCAACTGTGACCAGCCATTCTCCCTACAAGTGGGGATCTCTGCCAACTGCTTAAGTGCTGGATTATACCAAATCTATGACCATAACAAACGAGTCATGACTCATGCCAGCAAAACCCTCTCTGGTCCGGAATTGAAATACTCGGACTGCGTAAAAGCCCTTCTGGCTGCCGTATGGGCAATCAAAGATTTCTCCAACTATGTGGGTGGCCAGAGAATCAAATTTGAGACTCCCCACCAACCAGTGGTTTTTCTAAATAATCAACACATCAGAGAAGGCGTTGTGACGAATGCCAAAATAGCCACCTGGTTGATGGCTCTACAAAGCTTTGATGCTGAGGTCTGTTATGCACAAAAGTTACCGAGCCCTCTCGGCACAGACTTGGCAGCCTGCCAACAGTGCTCTGAGGATACCCCAGAACCATCCATTTGTGCAGAGCCACCTACAGTTACTGAAGACCTGAACCATCACTACTTCAACCAGAACATCTGTCAAGATATGGTCACTGCTTATGTCGATGGTTGTTCTTTCAACCATGAAACTCACATTCACATTCACTCACATTCACATTCACTCACATTCAGCCTTGTGAACCCTATAACTTTCAACTGGGGTCCCAATCATCACAGTATGCAGAAATCGCAGGTGTCCTCATTACACTGCAACTTGCTGTAGACCATGGCATTCTCACACTGGTCATCGGCACCAACTCCAACTACACATGCCTCAGTTTCACATGTCCTCTGGCACTCTGGAAGGCCAAAGGTTTTGTATCCTCCAAACACAAACCAGTTGAACATCAAGACCATTTCATAGCATATGATCACCTGGTCACCTCCAACAACCTCCAGGTGTACTGGAAAAGGTTAGAGGTCACTTGCGCACACCAAGTCAGGACAAAGAATGTAATGACCTTGTGGACTCACTTGCGAAACAAGGAGCAATACAAGGCACCCCCTGGTCCTTTGATCTTGCTCTGGTGCTGACTGCTGAATGCCACCCGCCCACCTCTATGGTTTGTGCTGTCACCAGGGCCCAGACAAACAGGGCCCACTGACCAGACTCATCCCACAGGTCCTCTAACAGTTGACCCTGCTTTCTCTGATGCTGACCTTATCTCTCTTCAAGCCCTTGACCCTGCGATCCATAAAATTATACAATGTCTCTTTTATCTTATACTCAAGGCTCCCTCTGATTCAGATCTCGCTGACATTTTGGAATTGAAACTGCTTCAACCTGCACAATCTTCCCTGCAGCTGCGCAATGGCATTCTGGTTTATTTTTCTGATGAACTCCCTGCGCTTGTGGTCCCTCGCAACCAGAGGGGGGTGATGATTGTTCATGCCCACGATTTGCCAGCTGCAGGACATGCGTCAAAGCGACATACAACGCTCTCAAACATATGGCATATTGGCCATACACCTGAAAGGATGTAGCTGACTACATTAAGGGATGTCTCGTATGTTGCCAGTTTCAACCAACCAACCAACCCAATTCACCGAGTACCCCTACAGAAAAGAGGCATATCATCCCATGGTCTGACCTCCAAATTGACTGGGTAGGCCTCCTTCCACTGTCAGCCAGAGGAAACAAATACTTTCTCACAGTCACATGTGCTTTCACCAAATGGATCAAATGTTTTCCTGCTCCCAATGACATGGCAGAAATCACGGCCTACTTGTTGATGAACCATGTGTTCTCGAGATTCGGCCTGCCAAGCTGGATCAACTCATATCCCGGTACTCATTTCACCGCCAAAGTCATGCAACAACTGTGAGAAATCTTGGGATTTAAAGCCAACTTCCATATGAGCCACCACCCACAATCCTCTGGACAGGTTGAAAGAGCCCACCGAACTGTGATCAACATACTGAAGAAGTATGTTTCACCACATCAAAAAGATTGGGATGTAAAACTTCCCCTGGTCTTGATGGCCATCCGAGCCACACCCCATGAGAGCTACTGGCGTCTCGCCTTTTGAAATGATGGCAGGCCGGCAAATGACTTTGCCCCTGCATTTGCTTTACTAACCTGGAAAGGCCAGTGTTGCCACAGCTTACACTACTCACCAATACATGACTGACCTGACCAAACATCTCCAACAGACTTTTACATTTGCCCAAAAACATTTGGACCGCTGAAGGATGCAAAGCGTACTATGACCAGAAATCCTCCCATGACGAATTCTAAGTGGGAGACAAAGTTTTCTACTACTCCTTCATTCCTCAAACAGGACAGACCAAGGCACGGGCAGGAAAACTCACTCGGAAGTTCCTCCCCAGGTGGACGGGTCCATACACAATCACAGATAAACTCTCGCCAGTTGTGTACCAAATCAAGATACGCAAAGGTCACCAGGACCCCATCTCCAAATGGGTCCATTGTAATCAGATCAAAGCACACAAAAACCCTATGGGACTTGTCGGGGACAACACTGTTTCATTAAATCAATAAATTAACTTAAAACCTTGCTTGCGCCCAATAGATAACTGTTAGCTAACTATCAGCCTCAGGTATATTTGGTCTCATTTCTCTCTCTCAATCAGTTAACTACATTAAACCTCCAATAGGAAGGAGTTTACCCAGACTAACTGACTTCCTTAAAAGCTAACCTCAAAAGACCCTGCAAAGTTTCATTCAGTGTCATCAAATTACTATTTCAAAATAGTACACACAAAACCTCCAATACCATTAGCTTGAGCTAATAACATCAAAATTCACACCAAAGGTGATAAAACACTAAAAGCCTAGAGCTCAACCTCTAACAAAGGTTGTTCCACCTCTGAGAATAATTTTCATTTGCCACTCAGGTGTCCAGAGAAAACCAACAAGAGGGTCAAAATTAAAATCACTCATTTCTGTGTTTTCCCAGGATGATGACCCTCCTGCTGTTTGATTTAACCCTCTGCCTCACCATTGCATCTACCTTCACTGACCTCGTGAGCGAGGGTCCCAAGTCTGGAATAGCTTTGATTGACCAACAAGGACTTCTGATTACAGAATGTCAAATGCACACTCAAAAGATCTTCATGTGGTTTGATCCCTCCACAGTGGTCTACAGAAATATTACGCTAAGTCCAGGCTTGTCCTGTTTGGTTGAACAACGCTGGATCAAGCAAGCTATAGACCATGCAGAATCCGATATCACACATGTACTGGAACAACTAGAGAAGTTCACCATTTGCCAGTTAAACCTAACCGCACCCAAAGTCAGAAACCGACAAGCTATAAGTGGATTCTTAGCAGCTGCCTCAGTCTTAGGATCACTTTTTAGCTTAGGTACCTCCGCCGTTAATTCGGTCAATATCGATACCCTAAAACATCAGGTAGGTGAGCTGCAAACTGAACTTCCTCTGTTTCAGGAACAACTGTCAGCCCAGAAAGCAAGCTTTGAAGCTGTCAGCACCATCCTACAACCTATTGGTTGTGAACACTCATTCTCAAGCTTTGGTCAAACTCAACAAGTTGATGCAGTCGATGTTCTCTGTACTTCAGCTGCAGTATGTCAGACAAAAAAGCCCTGCAGAGGATAGTCAAGGGGGCGGAGAGGGTAATTAGAGTCTCCCTCCCCTCTGTCCAAGAACTTTTTCAGAACCGTTGTAGGAGCAGGGCACTGAACATTGTCAAGGACCGTTCTCACCCTCTGCATAAACACTTTGAACTTCTTCCATCTGGTAAACGATTCCGGAGCATCAGAGGCAGAACCACCAGACTGATCAACAGCTTCCTCCCACAAGCTGTCAGGATGCTGAACAGCTGACCCGGAATCTCACATACACACTACTGCACCTATGGACATTTTGTATATTATAGTTAGTTATTCTTTTTCCCCAAGTATGTCTCAGGGATGTGTGAATGGATGGGGGGGTGGGAGCTATGTGGGAGTGTGTCTTAATCATGCTGCTTCTTATATGGATGCCGAGAGAAACGCAATTTCATCTTGCCTGCACTACAGTTGTATGTACAGCAATATGACAATAAAGTTTGATTTGATTTGATTTGATTTCAGGTTGACTTTGCCCAAGCACAGCTAGTGTCTATGTTACTGTCAGACATGATTAGGGACATCAGCTCTTCCTCTGACGCTTTGGCAATGGGCAGAATTCCACCCTACCTCGTCCCCATGTCATTGGTCACAGACTTGCTTTCTACAGCCATTCAGAGAACTGTCATACCGCTCTAAGCCCATTTAGCTTTTACCTTGGGCAACGCCATTCCCATCTGCATTGACCCTGAAAAGCACCAGGTGGCTTTCATTGTCAACCTACCTATGATCACCTACGGTAGCATCTACCAGTTGAAGAAGATTGTCAATGTTGGGATTTGGAAGCAGGACACTCATGTCAAGGTCAAAACACCCTCAGTGGTGGTGAATCATGACAACAGCCCTGGCCTTTACTTGGTCTGGAACCTACACGTGTACTCTCACCAGGAAAGTCCTCTATTTGTGCCCTAGCAAGCCTTTTCTTAAGGATAGCACCGGAGGCATCTGTGGGATCCAAGCATCCTCTCAGGGCATGACTTGTCTGACTTTCTTCACCCCACAATCTCAATTGACCACCACACTGGCTCACATCGTCGGAAACCAGTGGCTTGTAAACCTTTTAACTGTCCACGTTTTCACGCACCCAAAAAAAACTAATTCAGGTTACATGAGATTCAATTTGTTTCATTAATAAGCTTGCAAACAAGAGAAGTTGCAAGTGTTTCCCTTTGCATATACGCTTTCCAGGGTCAGGGCAGTAAAGAACTCACTAATGTTTGAGACTGATTCATTAAGTGATTGAAGGTACAAAAATTAATTAATTAATAATTTGTTCATTTGGAACTGGTGTCCCTTATTTAAGAGTGCTTTTCTCTCTTATTTACTGAGTGTAGTGTAGACTGTTTAAACCTCATTCCCCAAACACACACACTTCTAAATGAAATAAATAATTCCTGTACCCTATATTCTATTAAATATTGCTACTATATGTGTGTATATATATATATATATATATATATATGTAGAGAAGCTTGAAATAACGAGGCGATGTGATTCATAAACCAAAGTTTATTATCAGCTCCTCTAACAAGTCTCATCTAGGTGCAGCAGCAGAAGAAGTAAGAGAGCGAACACCTTCGGCTCTACCAACTTATACTCGCACATAACAAAAGACATGCATATCAAAAGCTGACATCCCTCACTATCTTAATCCCCTCTTTTGTCTTCGTACCCCTCCACCTGGCCCTGGGGGGTCAGGGCGACCTATCCGGTCTCCACCGCAGTGCCTCGGATGCTCTTTGATCTTCACTGGCGGTTGAGACCTCTTTGTCCTGTTCTGAGGTGTGAAGTCGCTTTACATATGTAATCACCAAACATTCTCACATGCTTATACATATGTAGGTTATGGGATATATGATTAATATAGACCACAGCCCCCCCCCCCCAAACGACTAAGAAAAGGACAATAGAAAAATTCACAGTTTAAGATAATTATTATGACATATTAACTGCTATACCTCTTGACACAGAAGAAACTTTCCAGCAGCCATGATCCTAAGAGAGTTCAGTGGTAATCATAACAGCATAGTAATATCACAAGTCAGTCCTAAACTGTTACAGCACAATTAGTGAACAACTGTTGAGTAGTTTGCATCAGTCCCTGTGCCGTCTGGGTTTTAATCTTCTCCCGAATCTGCTGTGGGTCCGCTTGGGCGTCCTGGTGGGACCTTCCTGTAAGGAATCTGCAGCTTGGGGAGGAGAGTGATTATTTGTTCCCTGCAGGGGGGCTGAGTCTTTTCTCTTGGGGTGTCTACCCCGCCGAGGTGCTCTCGCCAACCGTGCAGGCTCGTCTCTCAACAAGAAGGCAGGTTTTAGTCTGTCAGTGCTGACTGTTTCTTTTCTATCCCCAAAATCAAGAACAAAATGCTTATCACCAGGTTCCAGCACTCTGAATGGTCCATCGTATGGTGGGCGGAAAGTTGGTTTTAAAGCTTCATGCCTAACAAAAACAAATTCAGCGTTTTTTAAGGCTTGGGGGACAAAAACCCGTGGAAAAGAGTGATGTGCCGGTCCGGGGAGAGAGTCCGGTCCGTTGCTGTCTAAAAACCTCGGGGCAGGAAGATGCCCTGGCTCTGGGTTCTCTGGTAAAAATTCACCTGGGAGCCTGAGAGGTTGTGCAAAAACTAATTCTGCTGGGGAGGCGTCTAAATCCTCTTTAGGTGCAGCACGCAACCCCAATAAAACCCAGGGAAGTTTATTTACCCAATTTGTATCCGTTAGTGAGGCTCTGAGGGCGGCCTTTAAAGATCTGTGAAAACGCTCGCATAACCCATTAGCCTGAGGGTGATAAGCGGTGGTGCAGTGAATTGTCGCCCCTAAGCTGCTGGCCATGGCTGACCAAAGCTCCGAGACAAATTGAGGCCCCCTATCGGACGTGATGTCCGATGGGACGCCGAAACGTACCACCCAGTTTGTCAAAAAAACGCGAGCGACTTCCTCCGCTGTGGTTGACGCCAGAGGGATTGCCTCCGGCCAGCGCGTGGTGCGGTCTATTATTGTTAACAGATGTGTGAAACCTTGGGAGGAAGGTAGTGGCCCCACGAGGTCGACATGAACGTGGTCGAACCTTCTAGCAGGGATTCGAAAAGGCTCTAGAGGGGCTTTTGTGTGTTTGTGTACTTTGGCGGGCTGACAAGAAATACAAGTCTTTGCCCATTCTTTTACGTTTTTGCACAGGCCAGGCCACACAAACTTTTCGGCGACCATTTTAACCGAAGCGCGCATACCTGGGTGCGCGAAGGAGTGAATCGAGTCGAAAATACGGCGGCGCCATGCAGCTGGGACTAACGGGCGAGGTCGGACGGTTTGACATGTCGCATATTAGGGGGGGGCACACCGTCGCGTACACCCCTTTCCTCCAGCCTTAACCCTGTTGGTCCAGACAGGAGTGCGCGCACGTCCGCGTCATTACTTTGCTCCTCCACCATGGCTGCATAATCTATCCCTGCATGGATTGGGGCCGCGTATGTGTCCGCTTTGGCGAAGAGTTCTGCGGCTGAGGTAGTATAATTTGTCTCTTCGTGCTCTGGCGATGTCACAGCGCGAGAGAGACAGTCTGCTACCACGTTAAGTTTGCCTGCCACATGTCGAATGTCTGTGGTGAACTCTGAAATCGCAGCTAGCTGTCTCTGTTGCCTGCCTGACCACGGTTCGGAAATTTTAGCCATCGCAAAGGTGAGCAGTTTGTGGTCTACAAAAGGCGTGAAACGCCGCCCTTCCAACCAGAACTGGAAGTGGCGGATGGATAAATGAAGCGCTAGCAGCTCCCTGTCAAAAGTGCTGTATTTACGCTCAGTTTTGTTTAGCGATTTGCTGAAGAATGCCAAAGGTTGCCAGATTCCGCTGACGTGTTGTTCTACAACTGCCCCTAGGCCAGGTCTGAAGCGTCTGTGGTTAGTGCAATGCGGGCCGAGGGATCGGGGTGAACCAACAATGTGGCATTAGCTAGGGCACTTTTTACTTCTGCGAAGGCGCGTTCGCGCTCCGGGGTCCATTCGACCACGTTGGAAGGTTTTTGTTTTCTGAGTGCGTCATATAGGGGCTGCATGAGCTGAGCTGCGTGGGGGAGGAAACGGTTGTAAAAATTAACCATTCCCAAAAATTCTTGCAGCGATTTGACCGTTTTTTTTTTTTTTGTTACTTATTTGTACCCGTAGGTAGATTTGGTTTGCAGTCTGGTGACAAGCCACCGGCTGCTGGTCGCTGCGTGCGCGAGCGCCCTAAACCTACATGTTTTTGGTATGCGGGAGGAAACCGGAGAAATCCCGGAGTAAACCCACGCAACACGGGGAGAACATGCAAACTCCACACAGCTCACTGTTGGTCGGGGGCTGGGATCGAACCCACGATCTCATGATCCCCGCGATCCCCCGGCCGAGGGTAAAACTGTGCTGCCACAGTGCTAAACCACTGCGCCACCGTGCAGCCCCAAGCTGAGCTGTGTGGGGGAGGAAACGGTTGTAAAAATTAACCATTCCCAAAAATTCTTGCAGCGATTTGACCGTTTGTGGCCATGGGAAACTTTTTACTGCGTGAACTTTGTCTGGCAGTGGGACTGCCCCCTTCGGTGAAACTCTGTGTCCTAAAAAATCAATTTGAGACACGCCGAATTTGCATTTGGCTGGATTGATTATTAACCCGTGCTCTTCTAGTCTCTGAAAAACCATAGTGAGATGCTGCTCGAGTTCTTCCTCAGACGAGCTGGCTACCAGCATATCGTCGAGGTAGATGAACACGAAGGGGAGGTCGCGTAATACCGCGTCCATCATCCGCTGAAAGGTTTGAGCGGCACCTTTGAGGCCGAAAGGCATCCGCAAAAATTCAAAAAGACCGAAGGGGGTTATTACAGCTGTTTTAGGAATGTCCTCTGCTCGAACTGGGACTTGATGATAGCCGCGGACCAGGTCTATTTTTGAAAAAATGGGCGCACCCGCCAGATGTAGTGAAAAATCTTGAATGTGAGGAATTGGGTAGCGGTCATGCGCTGTTGCGTTGTTTAATCTGCGGTAATCGCCGCACAGTCTCCAAGAACCATCGGATTTCGGGACCATGTGAAGTGGTGACGCCCAGGGGCTTTTCGAGCGCCTGATAATAAGATAAGATAAGATAATCCTTTATTAGTCCCACAATGGGGAAATTCCAGGATTGCAACAGCACAGGGACAGCAACACTCAGAGCAACAATCAGAAGGCAAGAAAAAACAACATCTAGTAAACATATGTCCATATTACTATAAATGTATATATATAGACACACAGTAAATGCCTAATTTTTCAAGGGTGGTAAACTCGTCCCGAGCTATGGCGAGCTTGGTCGCGTCTAAGCGCCGAGCTTTGGCGAATACGGGTGGGCCCGTTGTGGGAATAAAGTGTTCGACCCCGTGTTTAGCCACTGTGGCTGAGAATTTGGGAATTGTGAGTGCTGGAAATTGGGTGAGGAGTTAATCAAACTTACCTCCTGCTGTGGTGACGCTGGCCTGCACGGGTGGTGGAGAAATTCGAGCTGAGCAGGGAGTAGAAGCAAAGGACAGTGCATTGACCAAGCGTCTGTTCGCTAGATCAACTAATAACCCATGTGCACACAAAAAATCTGCGCCCAACAAGTTAAAACTCACCGCCGCTACAACAAATGTCCATCTGTAGTTGCGGCCGTGGATGCAGAGGGGCAGGCTCTTTTCGCCAAAAGTGTCGATGATGGAGCCGTTGGCTGCCACCGCTCCATTGCCCCGGGGGCCCATGGCTCGGTCTGCTTGGGAGGGCATGACAAAACTTAGTTGAGCTCCCGTGTGGATAAGGAACTGCTTGCCGGTGTGTCCGTCTGTCACATATAAAAGCTTGCTTTTTTCGTCGAGAACCGCTGCTGTTAACGGCTCTCGGCTTTGGCGTTTTCCCGAAATCGTGAATTTGCAGGGGGGAAAGCATTTGTAAGCCTTCTCAGCGAAGCGGTGGTGGTAATAACAAACGTCGCTCCGTCTGTTACGTCTTGGCCGTGTCGCTGTCACCGCAGGCTGATTCTGCTTGGTGGTTTGTGGCTCCTCGTGGCTCCGGACATCAGCGTTGAGGTCTGCGGATGCTGCTGTGGGTGTCTTCTCCTTGCAGGCATTGACGAGCCGTTGAGCTTCGTGAGCCAGCGTGCGGAAGTCTTGCTGGGTGCTGCATCGCATGTTGGCAAGCGTCCCTCTCATGTGTGGCGGCAGCGTACTGAGGAATATGAATTGGAAGAGGAAGTTGTCGTTGTCCTCTTCTTTAAGTTGCAGCAAGTCCTCCATGAGGGCCTTGGGTCTTCATCCTCTGTGGCCGTAGACCGCCAGGATCCTCTCGGCTCTCTCCTCGGCTGAGGGGACGTAATTTGCCACGATGGTCGCTTTCAGTTCTTTATATTTGTCCTGGGCCGGCGGCCGCTGGATTATGCTCCGTGCACATCTCGAAGTTGCGGCGTCGAGTTTGGCGACGATGTGATAGAACTTTGTATCGTCAGCCGTGATGCCCGCAAGTGCAAACTGGGCTTCAGCTTGCTGAAACCACGAGGCGGGGTCTTCCTGCCAGAAGTCCGGCAGCTTGACGGTGACGGCGCTTGTGTGGACCATCACTGATGTGTCCGCAGGATGAGAGTGCCTTGCTTCAGCTGTCTCCACGGCGATAGTGCTCGGTTGAGCCCTCTCTATCACTTCTGCCGTGGGGGAACGTCGTCCATCTGTTCCCCTGTTTGCATGGGCGCCGGCGTCTGCCTGGGTCGCCACAGATGAGTCGATCGCGGGGGAACGCCTCTGGTCCATTCTCGCGTCAGGGTCACCAGTGTAGAGGAGCTTGAAATAACGAGGCGATGTGATTCATAAACCAAAGTTTATTATCAGCTCCTCTAACAAGTCTCATCAAGGTGCAGCAGCAGAAGAAGTAAGAGAGCAAACACCTTCGGCTCTACCAACTTATACTCGCACATAACAAAAGACATGCATATCAAAAGCTGACATCCCTCACTATCTTAATCCCCTCTTTTGTCTTCGTACCCCTCCACCTGGCCCTGGGGGGTCAGGGCGACCTATCCGGTCTCCACCGCAGTGCCTGGGATGCTCTTTGATCTTCACTGGCGGTTGAGACCTCTTTGTCCTGTTATATATATATGTATATATATATATATATATATATAGTAGCATAGTCCTCTAGATCACCATGAAAATTGCTGAAGTTGAATTTCTGATCACACAACGATCTCCCAACATTTACACAGAATTTTTTTATTTATTTATTTTTTTTAAAGGCTTTAGCAGGTCCTTGACAGATTGGGCCAATTTTTGATCTCTCAATGGTCCCCCAATGATCTCCGTCTGTGTTATGGGGGCCTTACAAAATTTATTATGAAAAAAAAAATAATGCGACTGAGTGATTTGTCCTCCTTTACCTGCATCTAAAGCAATTAACTACCCATCAATCTGCAGTCTCACATCTTCTTTTCTCTTTATCTAATGTTACAATCTGAACATCTGCTCATCACCCGTTAGTGGCGAAAGACACATCTGTTTGTTTGAGCATGATGGTTCCTTTAAGATATCATCCAAAAATGGGCAAATTGAAGAACACCTTATTTTTGAAACACTGTTAATGGTCTGAACTTATTTGATTTATTAGCAGCATGACTTTAATGCTACACCACACTTCACATAGCTTAGTCTGTACCTGCCTCATGACAGCACTCAATCTGTGTCAAATATGTAAAGTTAAACATGCATAGATAGCTGTCTATCAGGTGAAGACAGACCATGCTGCACAGAACAAAATCTGTTCCCAGGACATTTTCTGTGACATATGGCTGTCAAATGATTTCAAAACAAGGACTAACAAGATTGGGAAGGTACTGAGTAAAGACATGGACACAGTGTACAAAACTTTTTCTCTTTTACTTTTTATTTATATTTTGTAATAATTTATTTTGTCTTCCATCTATTTGTTTCTACCTGTCCTGTCCAGCAGCCCGGCAACCAAAAGAGACATATACTTGCCCAATTGTGCCAAAAAGACCCGCTTTGCCAAAAAAAAACTCTCCTCATACCTGATACACGCTGCATAAAAATAACATTTATAGACTCCTCCTGTGATACAGTAACTTCGATACTTCACCTACATTACCTAAGCTTGACCTGATGGGGAGGAAGAGGGAAGGAATCAAAAGGAAGCAAAGTGGTCGGAAGGGGTGGAGGTGAAGGAGTTGGAAGGGGAAGAGAAAGAAAAAAAGAAAAAAAAAACATTTGTGTGTATACAAATATTAATGTAATTATATGCACATACATTTATACATGCTCATTTATATACAGAAATATGCAGATTGTTTGACATAGCCACATACTTAAGGTAGTTGGGTTATGTGTATCATAAAGGTATGCTTGCAAAAGAATCCTAACAAAACATCAATAATAATAATAATATAATAATAATATAAATAATAATAATAATAATAATAATAATAATAATAATAATAATAATAATAATAATTATTATTATTATTATTATTATTATTATTATTATTATTATTAAACATTATTATTATTAATTATTATTATTAAACACTTAACAAGTTTGGTCAGTATGTGAGTATGAATGTGTGTGGCATAATTCTAACTTTGCTTGGAGCTGAAAGTGGGTGATGAATGGTTTCCAGTTTTCCTGGAAGGACAGTATTTCTTCATTATTTGTTGCTGTGGTCATTGCCAGGGAGATGTATTCTGTATTTAGATTATTCCACTGAATTATAGTAACTGAACTGTTAGATTTCCAGTTTAGAACTTTTTTTTTTCTTGGCAATAGTTAAACAAGTCAATAAACTGCTATTGTATTTTGGTGGTTTGTAGATATCTGGAACATTTCAGGTTTGTGGATCAGCAGTATGTCCGGAGGAGGAAAAACTAAGCATAAGCAAAAAAGAACACCCTGCCTACAGTGAAGCATGGCAGTGGCTCAGTGATGATCAGGGGCTGCTTTGCTTCCTCTGGCACTGGAAACCTGCACCGTGTGGAGCACAAGATGGATCCAGTCAAGTATCAGGAAATCCTGGGAGAAAATGTCATCTGTAAGGAAGCAGAAGCTTGGGTGTCATTGGACCTTCCAACAGGACAATGATCCAAAGCATACCTCAAAATTCAAAGTCCACCAAGGCTTTGTTTTAAAAGAAGCTCTGGAAGATTCTAGCATGGCCACCACCAAAACCTAACTCAAACCGCATTGAAAATCTCTGGTGGGATCTGAAACAGGCAGTTGTAATGCACAAATCCAACAATATTAGTGAACTGAAGGTCTTTGCTCATGAGGAATGGACTAAGATTCCTCAGGAATGCTGCAAAAAGCTGGTGTCTAGATATGCATCACTTTTGCAACAGCTTGTAACAGCAAAAAGGTACTCTACTAAGAACTAAAAATGCTTGTCATGAAGGGGTTAATTTAATAATTATGAGACTGCACTAGTCATCAAAAGTAGCATTTTGTGTTGAATTTAGAGAAACCACTTGTAATATTAGTTGTGATGAGCTATTTAAATTGTTCTTCTTTGATTTATTTATTACAAACTGCTCCTAGTTTATACATTTTGCCATTAAAACTAATTTGCTTTGGGGATTGAATGATTTTGATTGCAACTGCACTGTAGTTGATACAACAATACCAATACTAACCATATATTTAATGACAAAGGGAACACTTCATAACAGGCCTTCATCAATTTCAGCCTCCGCACAGTCCTTCTCATGAATGAACAACTGCAGGTAGACCATTCCAAAAGTTAATGACCCTTTCTCAGTAGAAAATAGAGCTGGACTTGGTGCATGAATCTGCAAATAACATCACCACACATGACCTGCTTTGAAATCCACAGGGGAAAAGAAAGGAGAAGGCCCATAAATACAATGGGTGATAGCTTCAGCTCCTCTAGCCTTGAGCCTAAGGACTTATATGTTTGTGCTTTGTTTTTTTGGCTGACCTGATTGTCGTGAAGCAGTCATTTCATGAGCGCAAATTAGGACACCAAACGCTCTCTGTGAGTTTGCACGTTTATTAACATAAACACAGACAAGAACGTGAACATAACAAAACTAAATCATAAAGTTCATGGTGCTGACAAACAAGGACACTAACATGGCAAATGCTGGAGACGAGCGGGGCTCAACGTCCCTGGGGACATGAAGCCATGGAACGCCTGGCCAGGGGCGGAATACAGCTGGAGCTCTCCCAAAGGCTGCAGGGGCTCACAGCTGGAAATAGGGGATAAACTCACCTTGACGGAGCCCTCCACTCACCTCAACAGCAGAACCCCAACACACTCAGGACACGGAGCTCCTGATGACGGGTGCACATGAAAGAAGGACATGGCAACCTGCAGAGGTTGTCATGCCTCTTAAATACAAAACATTATCAGAGACAGGTGTGAATACATGAGTGGAGAAACTAACAGAATGGGTGAGAGGTGTGCAGTACCAACCAGTTTGACAGCCGGAAGCTACACAGCACTGTCAAAATAAAATATAACAGGAATCCACAATAATGGGAACACAACAGAACCTTAAACGATCATAATAATCCTACAGATAACAGCTACATATAACAGAGAACAGACAGAAAAATGCTAACTAGACAGGCAACTGGGCACAGCACCCACCCGTGCCCCAGGATCATGACACTGATGGTGTTTTGTAATGAACATTAGTTCCACATGGGTGATGGCTGATTTGTCACTGCCCATGTGGAACAAATATTAATTATTTAGGGTTTCTTTGTCTCTAATTAGAGGTCAAACAAAGAATTTTTATGACACAGAGGGCCTTGATTCATTTTTTTTTTTTTTAACATTGCATTTTCTAGAATACTCTTACACTGGTTGTCTCATCAGACTCATCGATTGTAATGTCATGCTTGTGCCTTTCCAAAGTGTGTGTTGAGTTTCAGCTACCTGTTGATGTTTCTAGACCTATGGTAAGCAGTGCACCTGACAAAAATGAGCCTCCTGAGGTGTTCAAGGCATGTACTGTGACACACAATGAATTATGCTGTAGCATGTGAGAGCTACTGTATAGCAAAACTGACAATTACGCTGATGTTGCATTCTCTTAACTGTTTCTTAAAGTGAGTTTTTATATTGACAACAGACTGATTCTTTTTGAAAGGGGTTGTTAGAAACAGTTTTATCAGTTGCTAAATGTTTTTTTATTCCAGAATTAGGATTTAAAGGGAAAGGGCGCCTAAAGCTACGGCCACAAAGATTCTCACAAATGATGGGTTTGATCGGTTAAGAATCTCCCAGTTCCTATGGATTCTGGAGTCCACAGACATTCATGGAGGGGGCATAGTTTCTTACAGCTGCCATTTAATTCACAAGAGCAACTTGAGGCATTCTTGAGAAATGAGGTGATTTTCTGTTGTATGATGGCCCTGGAGTTCTTACTTTCTTTGTAAGTGTGCCTTGGGATCTCCCTATGGCATACAGTACTGACTGCCATCTTATAAAAGTTTTTGTGCAACTCACGGCATTCTCAAGTAGTCGGTAGGAAGATCTTTTGGCTTTCGGAATATTTTGTCTACACAAATGGCATAAATGGTAAATGGTAAATGGCCTTCACTTATATAGTGCTTTCTCTCATCGCTGAATGACCAAAGCACTTTACAGATCCTGCTATCCACACATTCACACACACATTCACACACTGATGGCGGCAGAGCTGCCATACACATGCAGGCTCAAATGTCGCATGAATGACGTACTTCCAATTTACTAGTGCCTAACACATGGTTGTGGTATATATTACCCATATGTTCCATACCTACATTTGTTAGAGCATGTGGAAATGTTTGGGACAGAATATACAAAGGAACTTCACACCTCTGAAAGGGGAAAAGGAATCTCACCGCCGTGTGAAGACCAACGACGTCACAGGACGTGGCGGCAACAGACTTGACACCTTCACCCCCTAAGGCGAGGAGAGGTTTTCCCATCACCTCCCAAGACGAAGGGAGGAGTTAACAGGACTAATGGGGGATTTAGATAATGGGGGATTTCAGCTTGTGTTTTGCATGTCTTTGATGTGTGCCTGTATTTAACCAGCAAGCTGGGCAGAATTCTTCCTCTTTGCCTTCTGCCAAGCTCTGCACCAGATGAGACAAGATAGAAGAGTTATTCATTAAAGACTTTGCTTTTGTGATACAAAACCGCCTCATTATTTCCAGCTCTTCTACACTGGTGACTTTGACGCGAGTATGGACCGGAGGCGTTCTTCAAGCGACTCATCCGTGGTGACTCTGGCATACGCCACCGACAACGCAGACGAGGGAACAAGCGGACAGCTGTTTCCCCCGGCAGAGGGCACCGAGAGAGCTCAACCGAGCTCCAGCACCGCCGTGAGAGCCGAGGCAACGCACTCTCACCCGACGGGCACAACAGTGATGATGTGTGCGAACGCCGTCGCTGTCAAACTGCCAGATTTCTGGCGAGAAGACCCGGCCTCTTGGTTTCATCAAGCTGAAGCCCAGTTCATACTGGAGGGCATCACGGCAGACGATACTAAATTCTACCATATCGTCTCCAAACTCGACTCCGCCACTTCGAGGTGTGTGCAGAGCTTGATCCAGCGACCACCGGCCCGGGACAAGTATGAGACACTCAAGGCGACCATCGTGGCGAATTATGTCCCACCAGCGGAGGAAAGAGCCGAAAAGATCCTGGCGGTCTACGGCCACAGAGGGGGCAATCCAAAGACCCTCATGGAGGATTTGCTGCAGCTCAAGGAGGAGGATAATGATAATTTCCTCTTCCAATTTATTTTTCTCAGCACGCTACCGCCACACACGAGAGGGACACTCGCCAGGATGAAGTGCAACAATCATCAGGACTTCCGCACACTGGCCAACGAGGCTTATCGGCTTGTCAACGCCTGCAGAGAACTGACACCCACAGCGGCATCTGCAGACCTCAAGACTGACGCCCCGAGCCTTGGAGAGCCACAACCCACGGAGCAGACTCAACCCACGGTGACAGCGGCACGGCCCAAGCGCAACGAACAGAATGACGTCTGTTATTATCACCACCGCTTCGCCGAGAAAGCCCGAAAATGTGTTCCTCCCTGCAAGTTTACGACATCGGGAAAACGCCAAAGCCGAGGGCCGTTAACGGCAGCGGTTCTCGGCGAGAAAAACAAGCTGTTATACGTGACAGATGGACACACAGGCAAGCAGTTCCTCATCGACACGGGAGCTCAGCTGAGTTTCATCATGCCCTCCCACGCAGATCGAGCCATGGGCACCCGGGGCAATGGAGCAGTGGCAGCCAACGGTTCTGACATCGACACGTTCGGGGAAAAGAGCCTGCACCTCCTCATTCATGGCCGCAGCTACAGATGGACATTTGTTGTAGCGGCGGTGAGTTTTAACTTGTTAGGCGCTGATTTTCTATGTGCACATGGGTTATTAGTTGATCTAGCAAATAGGCGCCTGGTTAATGCACTATCTTTTGCTTCTATTCCATGCTCAGCTCGAGTCTCTCCACCACCTGTGCAGGCCAACGTCACCACGGCAGGAGGTAAGTTTGAGCAACTCCTCACCCAATTTTCAGCACTCACAACCCCCAAATTTTCAGCCACTGTAGCTGGGGTTAAACACTTCATTCCAACAACGGGACCTCCCGTTTTTGCCAAAGCTCGCCGCTTAGACGCGGCCAAGCTCAACATAGCAAGGGACGAATTTGCAGCTCTTGAAAAATTAGGCATTGTCCGACGTTCAAAGAGCCCTTGGGCTTCACCACTTCACATTGTTCCGAAATCCGAGAGAAATTGGAGATCCGAAATTGGAGACCGTGTGGAGATTACCGCAGATTAAACAAGGCCACAGCGCATGACCACTACCCCATCCCTCATATACAGGATTTTTCACTGCATTTAGCGGGCGCACGCATTTTTTCAAAGATAGACTTAGTCCGCGGTTATCACCAAGTCCCAGTCCGAGCTGAAGACATTCCTAAAACAGCGGTTATAACCCCTTTCGGCCTTTTTGAATTCCTGCGAATGCCTTTTGGCCTCAAAGGCGCTGCTCAGACTTTTCAGTGTATGATGGACGCAGTCTTACGCGACCTCCCCTTTGCTTTCGTCTACCTCGACGATATGCTGGTAGCCAGCTCATCGGAGGAAGAGCACGAGCAGCATCTCTCTACCGTTTTTCAGAGGCTAGAGGAGCACGGATTAATAATTAATCCAGCCAAATGCAAATTCGGCGTATCGCAAATTGATTTTTTGGGACATAGAGTCTCCCCGAAAGGGGCAGTTCCGCTTCCAGACAAAATTCATGCGATAGAAGGTTTTCCACGGCCCCAAACGGTCAAATCGCTACAGGAATTTTGGGGGATGGTTAATTTTTACAACCGTTTCCTCCCTCATGCAGCTCAGCTCATGCAGCCCCTGTATGACGCGCTCAAAAAAAAGAAAGCTTCCAACGCGGTCGAATGGACCCCGGAACGCGAACGCGCTTTTGCGGAAGTTAAAAACGCCCCAGCTAACGCCACAATGTTAGTCCACCCAGATCCCTCGGCCCGCATTGCTCTAACCACAGATGCTTCAGACTTGGCCATAGGGGCAGTTGTAGAACAACTTGTCAAGGGGGTCTGGCAACCTTTAGCATTCTTTAGCAAATCGCTAAACCCGACGGAACGCAAATACAGCTCTTTTGACAGGGAGCTGCTGGCGCTCCATTTGTCCATCCGCCACTTCCAGTTTTGGTTAGAAGGGCGGAGTTTCACGGCTTTTGTGGACCATAAACCGCTCACTTTTGCTATGGCTAAAATTTCAGAACCTTGGTCGGGCAGACAACAAAGTCAGTTAGCTGCGATTTCAGAGTTCACTACAGACATTCGACATGTAGCGGGCAAACTTAACGTAGTAGCGGACTGTCTCTCTCGCGCTGTGGCACCGCCAGAGCACGAGGAGACAGATTACACTGCCTCAGCAGCTGAGCTTTTCTCTAATGCAAACACATATGCAGCACCTATCCATGAAGGGATAGATTATGCAGCCATAGCGGAAGAACAAAGCAGTGATGCGGACGTGCGCGCGCTCCTGTCTGGACCAACAGGGTTAAGGCTGGAGAAAAAAGGGTTGCGCGACGGTGTGCCCCCCCTAATATGCGATGTTTCAACCGGCCAACCTCGCCCGTTACTACCAGCTGCTTGGCGCCGCCGTATTTTCGATGCAATTCACTCCCTTGCGCACCCAGGTGTGCGCGCCTCGGTCAAAATGGTTGCCGAAAAGTTTGTGTGGCCAGGCCTGTGCAAAAACGTAAAAGAATGGGCAAAAACTTGCATTTCTTGTCAGCGCGCCAAAGTACACAGACACACAAAAGCCCCTCTGGAGCCTTTTCCCATCCCTGCTAGAAGGTTCGACCACATTCATGTCGACCTCGTGGGGCCACTGCCTTCCTCCCAGGGTTTCACACACCTGCTAACAATGATAGACCGCACCACGCGCTGGCCAGAGGCAGTCCCTCTAGCGGCAACTACAGCGGAGGAAGTCGCTCGCGTTTTTCTAACAAATTGGGTGGCACGTTTCGGCGTCCCATCAGACATCACATCAGATAGGGGGCCTCAATTTGTCTCAGAGCTCTGGTCAGCCATGTCCAACAGTTTAGGGGCAACAATTCACCGTACCACCGCTTATCACCCTCAGGCTAATGGGTTATGCGAGCGTTTTCACAGGTCCTTAAAGGCCGCCCTTAGAGCCTCATTAACGGACACAAATTGGGTAAATAAACTTCCCTGGGTTTTATTGGGGTTGCGTGCGGCACCTAAAGAGGATTTAGACGCTTCCCCTGCAGAATTAGTCTTTGCTCAGCCTATCAGACTACCAGGTGAATTTTTACCAGAAAACCCGGAACCAGGGCACCTCCCAGTCCCAAGGTTTTTAGGCAGTAACGGACCGGACTCTCTCCACGGTCCAGCTCATCACGCCTTTCCACGAGTTTTTGTTCCTCAAACTTTAAAAAATGCTGAGTTTGTTTTTGTTAAGCATGAAGCTCTAAAACCAACGTTACGCCCAGTATACGATGGCCCGTATAGAGTGCTGGAAAATGGTGACAAACACTTTGTGCTTTATTATGGGGATAGAAATGAAACGGTCAGCATTGACAGACTCAAACCTGCCTTCTTGTTGAGAGACGAACCTGCACAGCTGGCTTGAGCACCTCGGCGAGGTAGACCCCCCAAGGGAAAAGTCTCAGCTCCCAGGCAGGGAACATATAATCTCTCTCCTTCCCACACTGCAGATTCCTCACAACAAGGTCCCAGCAGGACGCCTAAACCAGCCTACAGCAGTTTTGGGAGAAGACTAAAACCCAGACAGCACAGGGACTGATCCCACCACTCTGCAAATTTTCGCTAATTGTGCTGCACTGACTTGTGATTATACTATGCTGTTATGTTTTCACTGAACTCTCTTAGGAGCATGTCTGCTTAAAAGTTTCTTCTGTGGCAACAGCTGTAACACGTAGTATGTCTTAGTAATTACCCTAGACTGTGAATCTTTCTGTGTCCTTTCATAGTTGTTTGGGGGGGCTGTGGTATATATTACCCATATGTTCCATACCTACATTTGTTAGAGCATGTGGAAATGTTTGGGACAGAATATACAAAGGAACTTCACACCTCTGAAAGGGACAAAGGAATCTCACCGCCGTGTGAAGACCAACAACGTCACAGGACGCGGCGGCAACAGACTTGAAACTTTCACCCCCTAAGGCGAGGAGAGGTTTTCCCATCACCTCCCAAGACGAAGGGAGGAGTTAACAGGACTAATGGGGGATTTAGATAACGGGGGATTTCAGCTTGTGTTTTGCATGTCTTTGATGTGTGCCTGTATTTAACCAGCGAGCTGGGCAGAATTCTTCCTCTTTGCCTTCTGCCAAGCTCTGCACCAGATGAGACAAGATAGAAGAGTTATTCATTAAAGACTTTGCTTTTGTGATACAAAACCGCCTCGTTATTTCCAGCTCTTCTACACGGTGTACGAATCTACGCTTGAACTGTGATTGGTACAGTGTTTCCTACGACTGCCGTAAGGGGCCCTGAACAACACCTTAAGTTGTTAAGGTGTTCTTGAGGCATACTTATGCCAAACATCTTGCATAGTTCTTAGGTTTTTCTTATGGCATTCATATGGCTGCCCTACGATGAGGGTTTTGAGTGGGGTGTTTGTAGAAATCTTGGACAAGACCATCGACCTTGCCACAAACTTACAATCAACCTATGAATGCTTGATTCTCTTATTGCCACTTAAGAAGGTCATACGAAATGGTCCAAGAATCATTTGTACAGAGTTCATAGACATTCATAAGGGTATTTCTGACCGTACATTTATGGATAACAGATGATTGACAAACTTCAGATCATCTGCTTCTCTTTGCTCCCGCAAGACTAAAAGATGACTTATACTGTCACCATAATCCCATGAGGACTCTACTGCCATGTCTTTGGAGGTCTTCAACTTTCTCCATTGTTTATTCTTTTCACTTTCAAAATTGCAGCATATAATGTGCATTATGGTCTGTATAATGTTTTTTTTTTGTATTTTTTGCATTTTGTATAAGTAATTTATTAATCCCAGAGGGAAATTCAGGGCATCCACCTGGATGGATGGGGCAGCCACGGTGCAGCACAATCCCTTCACCATTCACACACACGTTCACACCTAGGGCCACTTTAGAGTCTCCAATTAACCTAACTTGCATGTTTTTGGACTGTGGGAGGAAACTGGAGTACCCGGGGTAAACCCATGCAGAGACCATGCAAACTCCACACAGAAGGATCACTGATGGTCAAGGGGTGGGATCAAACCAAAGATGGTCAAGGGTGGAATCGATCCCGTGACCTTCTTACTGTACTGAAATACTGATAACTACTGGGCCACCAAGCTGCTCTTGAGGGGATTATTTGTTGATTCCCTATGAGTACACCTCCATGCATCACCACCTTATGATGAAGGAGAGATGTGCCTTAATGATTCCTGGAGCTTTGTCTGTCAGGAATAACTTGGCTATGTTAGGGTCTCCCAAGACAAACTGGTCCTGGGTTAATGGCAAGACTCAGAGTGGACCAGTGGATCCCCTTGGGTACCTTTGGGTACACTGGGTCCTACTCAGACTACTGCCCCCGTGACCTGAAACCCATGTGTAAGTGGTAGAAGATGGATGGCATAAAATACAATATTGTGATGTGGTAATTCATACCTTCACTCATTATATAGGGACCTTGAAAACCACTGTGACCTCATGGTAACTCCATCTATCTTTCATATACAGTCAGTTTGAGAACACCAGTTTGACAAATTCAACTGACCTTACATGGTGTCATTAACCCTAATTTCCAAATAAATACAAACCTGGATGGGCTATTGATTTCCCTAGAACTATTCATGAAGTTGTGCTATGCTACTAAATTGTACTAATCATGATGAATAGCTATTAGAAGCAAGCCAATCAATAGTTTGTTATTAAAAGAATGCAGAAGCAGTTTAATAAGACCGGGGGTCTCTGTTGTGGCCTTGACATTAGAGGTGGTGAGAATCTGTTTCATTGCTAATCACAAAGGATTATCACCACAGCCCCTTTTCAAAAATCATTACAGAACAATCTGACACTGTGCTCTAGCTGATGACTTTATTGACTTCAATCTCCTCCCTGCAGAACTGCTGCATCAGTTCTCAGGTAAACATTAAAGTACAGTATAGGATGTAGAGCAGTGTTGACTCAAGGATCCTTCCTTTATTTCTCCACCAAAACATCAAACTGATGCAACTCAAGCAGCCAATCTGTTACCATATGAAGCAATCCTGCCAATTTAGATTTAACAAAGTATGGTTTATACATACAGTGAGCTTGGAGATATATATATTTTTTTAAATTTTTGTTTGTAAGCCTCCCAAAGATTACTGTGTCAGCGTCAGGTGTCACTGATCCTAAACATGTCAGTAACAGAGAGATAAGATGCTATCTACAGAGGAAAGGCTATCCACTGTTGACTGCATGAAGTAAGGAGCACAGAGTAGGCGCTGACCTTTACCACAATGGTGCACTTTAATGTCCATCCAGTTGGTACTGTGTCAACGTTAAAGCATAACATCTCAGTCTGTGTTACTCTCATTTCATCTCTTTATACATTCTCAGGCTCCACATACTCTTCTTGCTTTGTAGAATCAACATTAAAAACAATAATACAGTGCTGTGAAAATGAAAAAAAAGCCCACTTCCTGCATATTTGTCACAGTTAAATGTTTGAAATCATCAAACAATTTTGCCACAAATGCAGTTTTTCAACGATTATTTCATTTATTAAGAAAAAAAAAAGCTATGCAAACCTATTTGGCCCTATGTGAAAAAGTAATTGCCTCTTCAAACTAATTATTGGTTATGTGGCCCTTGGTGGCAACAACTGCAATCAACCATTTGCGGTAACTGGCATTCAGTCTGAGATGGTTTGGACATGTTGCAGAGGAGGGATATTGGATATTTTGGACAACGAATGTTGAAGATGGAGCTGCCAGGCAGGAGGAAAAGAGGAAGACCATAGAGGAGATTCATGGATGTAGTGAAGGAGAAGATGGAGAGGGTTGGTGTTACAGAGGAAGATGAAGGGACAGGGTGAGATGGAGGCAGAGGATCTGCTGCGGAGAGCCCTAAAGGGAGCAGCTGAAAGGAGGAGGTATTTTCTTATATTACTACACCACAAGAAAATGCAGACTTCTCTGTGCTCTGCATAACTCTGGCAACTTTGCAAAAATTAAAGTGACAATATCTTCAATAGGATTTCTATAATTAATCTCTCTCTCTCCATGCACATTCATCTTTTTTTTTCCCTTAAAATGAGTTTCAGAACATTTTATAAAAAACTGCACAAATTTAAGAAATTTCTTCTTGAGTGTGGTTGGTGAATGAAGCCCAGTGATTTCAGATCTGATTTCTATTAGGTAAAATTAGAGATTCATTAAATGGATAATATTGGAGTTATTCCAGTGTAAACAAAGACATATCTAAAAAGTTTTGCAATCAATGGAACCTAAAAAAACAATTCAAAGAATGCCACCAATGGACTTGTGTAAAATCACAGTTTTTTTTTCTTCATAAATGTACTGAAATGTATGTAAAACATATTCTACAGTAAAACTCATCTTTCTGCACTTGAGCAAATATCAATAGATTGCATATTCAAAGATTTTTATTTGTCAGTACTTCAATATGTACAGGACATACAGGAAAACTGAAAAGCCATTTATGCCATTTATCTAGCTACAATGCTCTGCACTGTGTGTTCATATATTCATATATTTATTCCATCCAGCTACAATGCTCTGCACTGTGTGTCTGTGTGTGTGTGTGTATATATATATTTTATAGTAATATGTACATATGTATATTAGCTGCTCTTGCTTGCTTGTTTTTTTTTTTCTTGCCTTCTGATTGTTGCTCTGAGTGTTGCTATCCCTGTGCTGTTGCAATCCTGGAATTTCCCCGTTGTGGGACTAATAAAGGCTTATCTTATCTTATCTTATCTTATGTCATGTTCGGAGTTGTTCACCCCGTCCATAACCTATGGCTGTCGTCGTCGGCGGCCTCCGTCGGTCTATGATGACCATGGAAGAGAATCCTAAACGTCTACTCTGCTGGAACAGCACCACCTGTGGCTGAAGAGGCCGATGCGCGAATGGCAGTCCCTGTCACACAGGTCGCACTTGTGGGTGGTCTCCGTGCTGCTGGGTCTGTGGCGGTTCTTCCTGCGGGTCCTTTTTTCATCTGCTGCAGCAGTCAGTCTCTCTTCACCCGCCTTGAGCTGTCTGGTCAGGGTGCCTCTCCATTTGGAGCGGTCTGTTGCAAGGTCTTCCCAGCGATCTGTGTTGATCTCCAGTTCCTTCATGTCTCTCTTGCAGACATCTCTAAAGCACAGCTGTGGGCGGCCAACGTCTCTCCTGCCAGTTGCCAGTTCTCCGTAGAGGACGTCTTTGGGGATTCTAACTAACTAACTAACTAACTAACCTGCACTTATATAGCGCTTTTCTAGTCACAAAGACCACTCAAAGCGCTTTCATTAATGCTAACCCTCTATTCTAAGGGCCTATAGGAAACAGATATCTAGGGACAATTTAGAACAGCCAATTAACCTAACATGCATGTTTTTGGCATGTGGGAGGAAACCGGAGAAATCCCGGAGTAAACCCACGCAACACGGGGAGAACATGCAAACTCCACACAGATCACTGTTGGTCGGGGGCTGGGATCGAACCCACGATCCCACGATCCCCACAATCCCCCGGCCAAGGGTAAACTGTGCAGCCGCAGTGCTAACCACTGCGCCACCGTGCAGCCCATTCTGCCATCCTTCATACGGTGAACGTGGCCTAGCCAGCGGAGCCTGGGCTGCCTGAGTAGAGTGAACATGGAGGGAAGGCCAGCGTGGGACAGAGCTTCTGTGTTGGGCACTTTGTCCTGCCAGGATATGTCCAGGATGTGGCGAATGCAGCGCAAGTGGAAGGAGTTCAGTCTCTTTTCCTGCCGGTCGTATGTTGTCCACGTCTCACTCCCATAGAGCAGTGTGCTGATGACGCAGGCGTTGTACACAGCCATCTTCGTCTTGACAGAGAGTTTGGGATTCTCCCACACTCGTGTGGTGAGGCGAGCGAGTGTGAAGGCTGATTTTCCAATCCTCTTGTTGATCTCTGTATCAAGGGAGAGGTTGTTGCTGATCGTGGACCCCAGGTACGTGAACTGATTCACGACCTCCAGCTCGTAGTCGTCCATGGTGATGGTTGGTGGTGCTTCCGTGCCTTGCGCCAAGACGTTAGTCTTCTTCAGGCTGATGGTAAGCCCGAAGTCCTTGCATGCCTGGGAGAAGCAGTCCATCAGGGTCTGAAGCTCCTGCTGTGTGTGAGTTGCGACTGCAGCGTCGTCTGCGAGCAGCATGTCTCTGATTAGAGCCTCACGTACTTTGGTTCTGGCTTTCAGGCGGGCGAGGTTGAAAAGCCTGCCGTCAGATCTTGTGTGCAGGTAGATTCCCTCTGTTGTTGTGCTGAAGGCATGCCTCAGGAGCATAGCAAAGAAAATCCCAAAGAGGGTTGGCGCAAGTACACAGCCCTGTTTCACTCCGCTGCATATGTTGAATGGCTCTGAGACGTTGCCATCGTGCTGCACTATCCCCTGCATGTTGGTGTGAAACAATTTGATGAGGCTTTGCAACTTTGGTGGGCATCCTATCTTTGGCAGGATCTTGAAAAGGCCCTCTCTGCTGACCAAATCGAACACTTTGGTGAGGTCGATGAAGGCGACGTACAGGGGCATTTTCTGTTCTCTGCATTTCTCCTGGAGTTGGCGGATGGAGAATATCATGTCTACCGTCAATCGCGCACCGCGGAAGCCACACTGAGACTCGGGGTAGACACGTTCGGCAAGCTTCTGTAGACGAACGAGAACAACTCGTGCGTAGACTTTACCAACAACGCTGAGGAGGGAGATGCCCCTGTAGTTGTTGCAGTCGCTTCTCTCCACTTTGTTTTTGTAGAGGGTGATGATCTTGGCGTCCCTCATGTCCTGTGGTACAGCACCTTCCTTCCAACACTGGCAGAGGACGTCATGCAATGGCAACAGTAGGGCGGTCTTGCAGTGCTTGATCAGGTCAGGGGGTATGCCGTCGTTGCCGGGTGCCTTGCCAGCAGCCAAGCTATCAATGGCCTTGCTGAGTTCGTCAATGGTTGGCTCAGCATCAAATTCGTCCATGGATGGCAGGCAGTCGATGGCATCAAGGGCTGACGGTGTCACGGTGTTCTCTCTGGAGCAGAGGTCGGAGTAGTGTTCCACCCATCTCTCCATCTGCTTGTTCTTTTCTGTGATCATAACCCCAGTGGAGGATTTGAGGGGGGCCGTCTTGCTCTGAGCTGGACCAAGTGCTTTCTTGATGCCATCGTACATGCCACGAATGTTCCCTGTTATGGCAGTGGTTTGAATGTCTTGGCTGAGCTGAGTCCAGTACTCGTTGGCACAGCGCCGAGCAGTCTGCTGAACTTTGCTTCTCGCAGCCCTGACAATCTGGAGATTCTCTCTCGTTTGGGTACTTCTTGTACTCAGCAAGTGCTGAGCGCTTGGCTTCAATGACGGGGGTCATCTCGGTCAACCTGGCATCAAACCAGTCCTGTGACTTCGAGGTCTTCCTCCCAAAGGTAGCCAAGGCTGTGCGGTGGATGGTGTTTCGCAGCTCTTCCCACTTCTGCTTTGCAGATTCTCCTTCTTGTGGTACACCAAGTTCCTTCTCAAAGGTGGAGGCAAACTGCTCAACAAGTTCTGATTGAGCCATCTTGCTGGTGTCAATCCGTGCCTTTCCAGGCTGTCTAGCATGATGGAATTTCTTCAGCTGCAGCTTGACCTTGCAACACACCAATGAATGGTCTGTGTCGCAATCTGCACTCTGGAACGAACGGGTGATTAGCACGTTCTTCAGTGAGGTGTGACTGGTCAGGATCAAGTCCAGCTGGTGCCAGTGCTTTGAGCGCAGATGTTGCCAGGAAACCTTGTGTTGGGGCTTGGTCTTGAAGAACGAGTTTGTGATGCACAGATCGTGATATGTGCAGAACTCGAGCAGCCGCTGTCCGTTGTTGTTCATTCTTCCCACGCCAAAAGGTCCAAGACAGGAGGGCCAGGAGTCGTGGTCAGCACCCACTCTGGCATTGAAGTCTCCAAGGAGAATGAGTTGTTCAGAGTTGGGGATGGTCCTGACAGTTGTTGCGAGATTCTCGTAGAACTCGTCTTTTACCTCTGGTGTGGCTGTCAGTGTTGGGGCATACACACTGACGAGGGTGACTGGGCCTTGAGTGGTGTTCAGGCGGAGGGTAAGGAGTCGTGCAGAGCCAGTGCTGCCCGGTTCCACCATCTTCAGCAAGGTGTTCTTCACTGCGAAGCCCACTCCGTGTTCCCTGTGCTCGTCACTGTCCTTTCCCTGCCAGTAGAACGTGTAGTCCTTCTCTCTTTGTGTGCCTGCGTCAGCCAACCGTGTTTCCTGGAGAGTGGCGATATCCACTCCCAGTCTCTTCAGCTCATTATTGATGATGGCAGTCTTCCTGGTGTCGTTGATGTCCTTGAGGTTAGCAGCAATTCCTGTCATCATAGTGCGGATGTTCCAAGTTCCCAGTTTTAGAGTTGGTCTCTTTTGTTTTATTGTCTTGCCTGGTGCGAAGGTTCTCAGCCTGCTGTTCAGACTTCTCCTCATCCCCATGCACCCAATGAGGAAAGCAAGCTGTGGCGGGACAACACCTTATCGGCTGGGGGCTGCCCAGCTTGAGGCGGGCGGTAGCTGTCCAGTGAGATCCGATAATCCCTCCCACCATCGGGAACAACCACTGGCGCTGCGCTCTACGCCAATTGAGCGGTGGCTTATAACCGGTGACTGTCATTCCCCGTGTTTTTTCTACGCCAAAGGCGAAGCTGGAGTGTCCTCTCCAGTGATCCGGTGTTCTACCTTCCAGCGTTGGCGTTGGTAGGATTCAAGCCTGGGCAGGAAGATATGGAGGACAAGATGTTGCCCATGCAGCATGTCCCCCCTCTCCACGTCACTGATGAATCCAAAGGAACAGCAGGGCTGCTACAGTTTGGCACCAGCGCCGTTGCAGGAGCTGCCAGAATGATGTTGAGCACAACATAGGACTGCCTTAGGGGCTCCGACTCCGGATTTTTCCTCAGGGTTGACTCCCGAAGCCTTTCCCATGACTGGGTATGCCGCAAGGCAGCGGAGGTTTGAAATCAGGGTTTACCTTCCCCTAGATGGGCTACCTTCCCAGGTTGACGAGCTACCATCTACCCGAAGCATCTGGTTTTAAGGCGCCAGAGATCCGGCTATGACTGTAGGTTTTGTTTATGTCTTATTAATTCCAGCTGGCAGATTGAGCCAATCACTGTTTTTGCTTCCATTCCCTTTAATAAACAGGGGCACAATATCTAAGGTATAATATTAAAATGCCATTGTTTACATGGGAGGACAAATCTGTTTTGCGCTTAGGACAATCTGACCTTGTTCACAAGTGAAAATGCATTTAAGGATCACCCAGAGCCCTGCTTGCACTAGGGATCAAAGTTCATAAAATAGGCTTTAAATCATACAGTCTAATTCATTTGTGATTACCAAATAAAATCAGCATCACCCAAAATTTGTTATGGGAATAAATAAATCAGTCTGCAGCCCACAAATATTGATCATCATAATTATGCACTGATGAGAGCTTTTAATTTCAGTGGTTTTTCTCAGTCTTTCTCTTTGTCCATGATTTAAACTTACAGAATTGTAATAATTACTTCTATGATTATCCCGGGACACAGGACAACCAAGACCACTCGTTGCGCTATTATCCAAACTTCTCTGTGAAACCATGGACAAATGAGCCATATGTTCCTCCAGCAGATTTCAGAATGAGGTCCATTAATATATCCTCCTTTGCTGAATGAAAAATTGTTGTATTTTTAAAAAAAAAGAAACTGTCAGGATACCCATGGATGAGATCAAATAAAGCTTGCTTCTACTTTGATTTTGAATCATTCTGTTAAAAGAATCACAGTGAATTTGAGGAAATTAAAAAAAAAAAAATGGCTTAAATTAGATAATGCTAGATGTTGCCATTACGGAGTGGATTGTGGAATCATATTGTGGAAGTTCTACTCTGGCTGTGGTTGACATCTGTTTCCATGTGTAGGTCACACAGGTCCTGCTGCACAACAACATAGTAAAGATTGGTAGTTAAATTTACAGACGCACAATGGCAGCTCTTAAACCACTACAAAAACAAATGTGTATTGCCAAAAATTATAAATTGTTGCTTTTTATCCACAAAAACCTTTCATTACCTTATAATTGCTTGGAAAGAGCTTTAACATTTTTCCACTGGCTTATTTTTTATTTATTTTATTTGTTTATTTGACAGGGACAGTGCAATAAACATAGACAATTAATCTAATGACAATCAATCTAATGTGTTGCACAAAGAGTGTATAGCTATTAGCTAATTTGCAACTCTTGTCCCTGGATGGGCTTTAGAAAGAAGAAACAGGTAAAAAAGAGAGAAAGATAAGAAAAAAAAATGAAAACAGAATAAACAATAACCACATACATCAATGCAAACAAGATTATAAATACACAATATAAAAACCTGGTTCACATTTGCCTATTTCAGGTCTCCCTCCCTTCGTCACTCACTATAAACAAACACATTCATTCCTTCCCTTCATTCACTCACACCCTGCAGACAATCATTTCATACATGGGTACATTCTTGTTTATTTTTCAGCCAGTTTTTAACTTTTATAGTAAATGTTTTAAAGTCCGTTATTATTTTGATTTCATTTGGCATTGTGTTCCAGATATGACTGCCCTTTATAGAGAAAACTGTTTGTCCAAATGTGGTTCTGCGGTGGGATATTTTACAGTTATTGTTAACAGAACTCCTGGTGGCTCTGCTGCTGTCCTGTCTTTGGATGAATCCAGCATGTGGCTCTGGCGCTGATTTATGGAAACATTTGAAAATTAATTTCAGAAAACAGAGGTCAATGAAACTCTCAAAACTCAATAGATTGTATTTTTTTTTTTTTAAATATAACAGTGATGCCACCCAATGGGCTTTTTATCCAAGATTTTTAGAGTTTGATTATATAATGAACCTATATGTTTTATTTTGGAAGGAGCTGCTTGAGCCCAGACTGTCAAACAGTATGATATATGAGAAAAAACCATAGAATGCATATACAGTACAGCTGCTTGGTATGGTATGTAATATCTAATTAATTTAAAGCAGTTCAGATTTTTTTTTACTGTTTTAGAAATTTTCTTTATATGAAGATTAAATTTGAATTGAGGATCTAGTACAATACCAAGGTATTTGAATTCTGTAACTAAACTGATGTCTTGATCATGTATATTGACTTTAAAATGTTGCAGGTTACATTTTTTGATTGAAAAGCACATTGAAACTGTTTTCTGAAGGTTCAGCAATAGATGGTTCTGGAAGAGCCACTCTTGGACATCAACCATACTTGTAGACAGTACATCTGCAGCCTGTGCTGGAGTCTTGGCAAGTCTTGGTCTTAAGTATGTGCAGATCTATGAATATTCTAATTAGCTCCACCCATACCCCAGCACACCAGTAATGTATGCTGCAAGGCCAGCCCTCTCCTGTGACGAGAACACCGAACACTGCTTCGTTAAACAATGGCCAACTCGCCTCCATCCTCCGGAGGCAATAGGAAGGTCAAATATCACCTCCACCGTCTTCACGGGCACTTACAAAATGGAGGACCCGGGGGGTTTTGTCACCCCCACCTCCCCGAAACCTCTTCACCAAACCGAGTCCAACAGATGCAAAATGGACGGGTGGCGGCCTTGGCACCTTTATCCCCTGACAGCAGACATCTCTCACGTTTGGCCTTCCAACTATGTGCCTCCGGTCCTCTGTGACCCTGCATGTGTGGCATGACAGCCGGTGGACTCCGGTCTTTGAGCTTACTGTGTGTGCTATGGGGTTCAAGAATATGGTAGCCCCAGCGGTGGAAAACTACGGGTGGTTTTAGGCCATCCCTGGGAAGGGATGCTGACTGTCAGCAGGGTCAGTGGTAGGTAGAGGAGTAATGGCCAAAGTGCTGGTCATCACCACTGGACCCTCGGCAACAGTTTGAGCCAGTCTTCTCAGCTCATTATCTCGCCGGCACACTAAGGGCCCCATTCAAGCCGGGTCCCCCATCTCCCCACACTCCCTCCTCTCTGCCTCTCATCTTCTTTCTCTCTGTCTCAATCCTGCTTGCTACTTGGCTCCTCCCTCTTCCCCTGAGGTAGTGAACTCAGGCCTTTAGCCATGCCCAGGGTTTAGCCTGATTGGTTAATGTTATAACCATCAGGTGTAGCATCATCTCACTTTGGCTCATCAATAAGAATTATTCTTCAGCTTAAAGACATTGTTTCACCCAGGAAAAGGACAGCCAGGAACTGCTCTTTTACCCCAGGCCACGGCTGAACTCACATTCCTTTTGTTACACCTCGCTCTCGCCGGTCATCATTTCCAGCTGCGCGCACACCTGCGCCTCATCGGCGATGAGCTATATCAACCCCTCTGCCCTCTGCTTTGGCCTGGAGTCGTCTGCGTGTCAACGCTTCCTATACGGCGACTGATCCGGTCACTACCGACAGCGCATCCTGCACATAAGCAACTCTCCATACCCTTACCTTCTCTCCAGCTCTTCCTCTGTGCACAGGTGGATTCCCAGGCGGCGGATTTTCCTCTCCTCACCTCTTCTCCGCCTGCATGGCACCGGCTCCTCAAGGGCGCACAGCCGCGCTGTCTTCCAGGGCACAGCTGTCAAGCCAACGCCAGCCACTTGCCCATCTGCACGTGAGCAAGCGTAGTAAATTATTTCCACGATGTGGTCGGCTACACCTAACCTCTTCCTCTGCTCTAACCCTCAGGGTTACCTGGTCGCACGGCGAGCTGTTCCGCCCGCTATGCACGATGTCCACCCACACCACATCTCCATTCTCACTCACGCACTCATACACCATTGATTATCAATAAAAGCATTAAATCTTCCCGAGCCCGTGTGTGTGTGTTCCCTGAGTCCAAGGGCGTGACAGTACGACTCCAGCAAAGTGACTCAGCGGACAGCGGGCTCGCACGCCGCTTTTCCAACCTAAAGGCCCGGGTTGATTTAATTGCTCATCAGCAGCAGACAGTTGTCCATCAGCTTACCCAAATTGTCCAGCGGCTGGGCCGTTAGGCTCCTCCAGCACCTCCCGGTGGGTCAGCCTCCGTTTCCCCCTTGGCAAGTCCCAGTAGCTCGGGTTTGCTGACCCGACTCACTCCTATCCCTACCCCTGCGCGCTTCAGCGGGCAACTCGGTGAAGCGCGGGGGTTTCTCCTGCAGTGTGAGTCGGTGTTTGAGCGTGTTCCCGGGGACTTTCCGTCCGATCATAGCCGAATTGGGTATATTGCTAACCTTCTGGGAGGGCGAGCGTTAGCTTGGGCCTATGCCGTCATGGCGAGACCCAGCTATGCGAACCTGACCTATGCCCAGTTCGTGCACCAATTCAAGGAGGTATTTGACCACTCCAATCGCGGTAACGTGCTAGCCGCCCGGTTGTTAAATCTTCGTCAGGGTAGCCGGTCTGCCGCCGACTACGCTGTCGACTTCCGGGTGGTAGCGACGGAGGTCGGTTGGGGCAAAGTGGAGCTCAGTGGTATCTTCGCCCGCAGCCTTAACTCCTCCCTGCGGGACGAGCTGGCTTCCCGGGAGCTGCCGGACAAATTAACTGATTTGATAACCTTAGCCATTAGTGTTGACAACAGGCTGAGGGAGCGGGTCGCTGAGCGCCGGGCTTCCGGTTGCTTGAGCAGGACTTCCGCCCGGGTTCCTCAGTCTCGCCCCCTGGCGTTACAAAATTTTATTTCACAAGGCCTGGTAACCCATTTGGGCATTCCATGCCAAGCTCTGCCAGCCCCCATGAAACTAATCACACTGGCTCACACGCCCCTAGTGACTGCTACCCACAAGACTAAACCGGTCCCGGTGATCATCTCCGGCAATCACAGGGAGGATCTCAGCCTGATCGTGCTACCCACCTCGGCCTCCCCTGTCATCTTGGGTTATCCCTGGTTGCGGCTCCACAACCCAGTCCTCGACTGGCAGTCCGGCAGCGTTCTCTCCTGGAGCACCTTCTGCATGAGCTCCTGTCTCCAGTCGGCCGCCTGTGCCCCGTCGGTGCCGCCCCTGGCGCTTGACTCACCGGCCCCAGACCTATCCTCGGTGCCTCCAGAGTTCCATGATCTCGGACAGGTGTTTAGTAAGTCGAAAGCACTGTCTCTTCCCCCCCACCGTCCCTACGACTGCGCCATAAACCTCCGCCCGGGGGCGCCGTTACCATCTGGCCGCCTCTACAGCCTGTCTGCCCCGGAGCGTGAGGCCATGGACGTTTACATCAAGGAGTCGCTCAGCGCAGGCATTATTCGACCATCCTCGTCCCCGGTTGGAGCCGTTTTTTTCTTTGTGGGAAAGAAGGACGGGTCCCTGCGCCCGTGTATTGACTTCCTGGCGCTGAATGACATCACCATCAGAGACAAGTACACGCTGCCCCTGATGGACTCGGCCTTCGATTCCCTCCAGGGGGCCACCTGGTTCACCAAACTCGACCCGCGCAGTGCGTACCATCTTGTACGGATCCAGGAGGGTGACGAATGGAAGACAGGGTTCCGGACGCCCAGCGGCCACTTCGAGTACCTGGTTATGCCGTTTGGGCTCACCAACGCGCCGGCTGTCTTCCAACGGTTAATCAACGACGTTCTTCGGGATTTTCTGGGGGTCTTCGTGTTCGTGTACCTGGACGACATTCTGATCTTCTCCGGGTTCAGAGAGGAACACCAGGTCCATGTGAGGCGGGTCCTTCAGCGCCTCCTGGAGAACAGGCTGTATGTAAAGGCGGAGAAGTGTGAATTTTACACCAATCAGACTTCCTTTTTGGGGTTCGTAATTGCTCACAATCAGGTCCTCCCTGACCCAGCTAAGGTCAAAGCGGTGGTGGAGTGGCCCACCCCCTCTTCCAGGAAGCAGGTGCAACAGTTCCTAGGCTTCGCTAACTTCTACCGCCGCTTTGTGCCGAAATACAGCGCCATCTCTGCCCCCCTGACCCGCCTCACCTCCCCCAAGGTGCCGTTCCGGTGGAACGAAGAGGCTGCGTCGGCCTTCAGGACCCTGAAAACGGAGTTTGCATCCTCCCGGGTCCTCACCCAGGTGGACCCCGCCCTCCAGTGCTTGGTTGAGGTGGACGCATCCGACACAGGGGTGGGAGCAGTGCTCTCCCAGCGCTCGCCAGCGGATGGACAGGTACGCCCCTGCGCCTTCTTCTCTCATCGCCTCTCCCCCGCTGAACGAAACTATGACATCGGGGATCGGGAGCTCCTAGCGGTGAAGCTGGCTCTCCAGGAGTGGCGCCATTGGCTGGAGGGGGCTTCTCAGCCGTTCGTGGTCTGGACCGACCACAAGAACCTGGAGTACCTGAGGACGGCCAAGCACCTGAATGCCCGCCAGGCGCGTTGGTCGTTGTTTTTCGGTCGCTCCAGGTTCACCATCACCTACCGGCCTGGATCCAAGAACGGCAAACCAGATGCACTCTCCAGGCAGTTTGAGCCCGAGGAACCAGCGGACCATGAACATACCATCCTTCCATCCTCGTGTGTCGTGGGGGCTGTTGCATGGGGGATAAAGGCCAAGGTCCGAAGGGCACAAGAGGCGGAGCCTGATCCTGGCGGTGGTCCAGTCGGGAGGTTGTTCGTCCCGTCTTCAGTTCGGGGCGACGTCATCCATTGGGCCCATGCGTCCAAGTTTGCTTGCCATCCTGGCACCTCTCGGCTGGTGGAGCTCATCCAGTGGTCTTTCTGGTGGCCGGGTCTCAGAAGTTACGTCTCCAACTATGTCCGTGCCTGCCCTCAGTGCGCCGTGGGTAAGACCTCCACTTCCCCCCCAGCGGTTCTCCTCCACCCTTTACCAGTTCCCGGGAGACCGTGGTCCCATGTGGCCTTGGACTTTGTTACTGGTCTTCCTAAGTCTAATTCCTACGACACCATCTTGACCATTGTCGACCGGTTCTCCAAGGCGGCCCACTTTGTGCCCCTCCGTGGGCTCCCCTTGGCATGGGAGACGGCCGAGTTGCTGACTCTGCATGTGGTTAGGCTGCATGGGATCCCGGTGGGTGTGGTCTCGGATCGGGGACCCCAGTTTGTTTCCAAGGTGTGGGGCGCTTTCTGCAACACGATGGGGGCCACGGTGAGCCTATCCTCTGGTCACCATCCCCAGACTAACGGCCAGTGTCAGCTCACGAACCAGGTGTTGGAGGCAGCCCTGCGCTGTGTCACCTCATCCAATCCATCCTCCTGGAGCACCTGCCTACCCTGGGTCGAGTACCCCCATAACTCCACCCTTTCCTCGGCTACCGGCATGTCCCCTTTCCGAGCGTCCTTGGGGTACGATCCACCGCTGTTTCTGGAGGAAGAAAAGGAGGTGGCGGTTCCATCAGTCCAGGCTCATGTAAGGCGCTGCCGGCGCATATGGACTAGAACGTGCCAGGCTCTGTTACACATGGCGGAGCGCAACTCTTGCTTCACTAATCGCCACAGGAGGGCCGCTCCCGAATACCAGGTGGGTCAGCGCGTTTAGCTGTCAACCAAGGACATCAAGCTGAAGGCAGAGAGGAAGAAGCTGGCGCAATGTTTTATTGGGCTATTTACGATCACCAAAATTGTTAACCCGGTGGCTGTGCGCTTGGCTTTCCCCACCTCCCTCCGGGTCCATCCTACCTTCCATGTGTCTTGTGTTAAACCCATGCTGTCTGACCCTCTCTGTCCTCCTCCCAAGACCCCTCCTCCCCCCAGGTTGTTCGATGGAGATCCTGCTTGGAGTGTCACGGCCATCCTGGATGCCCGCCGCCATGGTCGCGGTCTCCAGTACCTGGTGGATTGGGAGGGATGTGGCCCGGAGCACAGGTTCTGGGTGCCGCCGTCCTGGGTGCTGGACAACAGTCTCATCACGGAGTTCCATCGGACGCACCCAGGTAAGCCAGCGCCGGGAGGCGCTGCTCGGGGGGGGGGGGAGTACTGTTACATTTCGCTCTCGCCGGTCATCATTACCAGCTGCACGCACACCTGCGCCTCATCGGCGATGAGCTATATCAACCCCTCTGCCCTCTGCTTTGGCCTGGAGTCATCTGCGCTTCAACGCTTCCTATACAGCGACTGATCCGGTCACTACCGACAGCGCATCCTGCACGTAAGCAACTCTCCATACCCTTACCTTCTCTCCAGCTCTTCCCCTGTGCACAGGTGGATTCCCAGGCGGCGGATTTTCCTCTCCTCACCTCTTCTCCGCCTGCATGGCACCGGCTCCTCAAGGGCACACAGCCGCGCTGTCTTCCAGGGCACAGCTGTCAAGCCAACGCCAGCCACTCGCCCATCTGCACGTGAGCAAGAGTAGTAAATTATTTCCACGAGGTGGTCGGCTACAACTAACCTCTTGCTCTGCTCTAACCCTCAGGGTTACCTGGTCGCACGGCGAGCTGTTCCGCCCACTATGCACAATGTCCACCCACACCACATCTCCATTCTCACTCACACACTCATACACCATTGATTATCAATAAAAGCATTAAATCTTCCCGAGCCCGTGTGTGTGTGTTCCCTGAGTCCAAGGGTGTGACACCTTTGTTAAAACCAGTCTAAGGAATTCATCCTAAGGCACTTCCTGTTTTGACTTTATGGCCCATAAACATTGGACATAAAACAGAACCCTGGAGTACCTTATATGGTCATTACAAATATCCACAGCTCAACATTGCCCCTACTGGCAACTCTGGGACGTGCCGATCTAACCAGTGAAGCTTTTCATCACATCTGTGTTAACTCAATTCTAAACCTTCTCTTCTTTTCCAGGACCATAAAAAGCAAATAGACTAACTAACTAACTAACTAACCTGCACTTATATAGCGCTTTTCTAGTCACAAAGACCACTCAAAGCGCTTTCATTAATACTAACCCTCTATTCTAAGGGCCTATAGGAAACAAATATCTAGGGACAATTTAGAACAGCCAATTAACCTAACATGCATGTTTTTGGCACGTGGGAGGAAACCGGAGAAATCCCGGAGTAAACCCACGCAACACGGGGAGAACATGCAAACTCCACACAGATCACTGTTGGTCGGGGGCTGGGATCGAACCCACGATCCCATGATCCCCACAATCCCCCGGCCAAGGGTAAACTGTGCTGCCGCAGTGCTAACCACTGCGCCACCATAGACCTTGAGGTTGATCTGAAAATCAATAATGGGTTTGCAATATATTAATCTGTGATGTTAGATATGTGCATGCTAAAAGTGTTTAAATGAATGTTTACTCTTGCATGCTAATTTGGAAGCACTGATTATAAGTTACATTAAACACTAAGGTTAGCCTAGTTTATATAAATAAATGTATAGATGAATATTAAGTGTTAAAGATTTGCCAAAATATCTCTCAAATCATGTGACCAATCTCACCCAATCTCTGCTTGACAACAGCTATCTCAAAGTTCCAGACAAAAGACTGTTTGTTTATTGGACTAAAGTTCTTAAAGCCCGCCCATGAAGGAAGGCTATTGGTCTGAGTTCCTGTCAATCACGGAGGCCCACGAAAGTTTCCCCAGATAAAAAGGAAACAACGCCTTTTTTCATTCTCTTTTCGCAATCACTCTTTCGGTTTTTCACTTCTATTGTCTTCATGTTGGTACACAGCAGAACAAAGGATTTCTCCCACATGTTTCTTTTCGACAATCACAGAGCAGATAACTCGTAACTTTGTGTATTTTAATGTTTTTCTTTTCTCTTAAACGTCTGGGAATTGATTCTTTTTTTTTCTTTGAGCTCAAATTCTAATTAAGAGTTTAAAACTCTAATCCCTGACGTTTATTTCTATCACTTTTTTCCTGTTAAACTTTCTGTAAAACCACCGTTTTAAGATTAATTTAAGTTTTAATCTTGACTTTGTTTTAATTTTTATATTGACCAACGTAAACACTAGAAACTATTTTCATCTCCACTAGTCTGAAGATTCTTTCAATTTTGCTATTTGATCAGATTTTGGGTAATGACTCTCGAATTCTCTCATGAGAAGTCGTTGATCCACGGCCATTACACAGTTGAAGAACTCGACAAGCCACGAAAAGGGAGACACTTTGGCTGAACTTCAGCCGTTGGAATTAAACATCAAGAATCTCATCCTGCGACAACAGAATGCAAAAAGGCCCGTCCTCATTCGAATATTTGCTGGTCAAATATTCCGGTTTTGGCCTTTCTCTACATCTAAAGCTTCCCAGGACGATGAAAGAAATCGCCATCATGCGTGGTCATGTAAGCTGCATCTTCTTATCCATCTGCTGAATCAAACGTCTGAGATTTGAGAATCATTCAATATTTGATCAGATGCACATTAAGGAATCATTAGCATAACTCCTCTTTTAATTAAAATTCCATCTTTATTTTCTTAAGAATAATCCAGAACTTTTCATATAATAATTCCATTTTCCCATAAATTTGCGTTATGTTCTCCATAATCTGTTAACTTCAAACTGATCTAAATTCATTTCACGGTTAACCCTGGTTCTGCAAATGTTGACATTGTTAATCTATCATTTACAAGTTTAATTTTATGGTTAATGAAATCACTGCAATGTCTTTTAATCATCATTTCATTTAATAAATATGTGAAAATGAGAGAAGTTGTTGGGAATTTATTTCATTCTGAGTCTGGTTTAAGTCCCCAGTATTGAATTCACTAAAATTTTGAGACTGATTATTAATTTATTGAGTGTTTAAACAGGTATAAAGTGAAATAAAGATTAAAATAGCTTCAAAAAGGAAGCTGGTGCCCCTACACGAGTGTTATCAATTTTTCCTGTGTGTATGAACCGAGAATTCATCTCAGGTTCCAAGACATTAATATAAGTTAAATAATTTTTAAACCTGATCATAATTATTAATTCATATACTGTTACACAGGTTAAGCAAGAATGCTTGCCTAACTAAACACGCTCTGTCCAAAGTCAACCACTGGTTGGGGGGGCTTAACTGGAAATTCCCAGCAGAAAAACACAGACTTGGGACTGCAGTCAGATTTTGCTCTGGATATGTCTTGTAAGTCACAAAAAACATGTCACAGATATGTTGACAACAAAAAACTTGAATTTTGGCAGAGTGTCACTTTAAAGAACAAAAGACTGACGGAAATTCTGATCACTTAAGGAGAGGATAAGTAAATGGATGTTTAATGTGTGTTCTTTTCTGTAAGTTTACAATTTACAATGTAAAAGAGAACAAACACTATTCAGTCTTTTTTGACATGAAAACTAGGAAAAAAAGGACAAACCAGGTAATGGATTACGATGGAGTTTTACAAAATCGGTCTGTAAAAAAGCAGACACAGAAATTCTAGCCCTGGTCTAGGAATAGGCATACATCCATGCTTAGGCGGAGGATAAAAAATATAAGGTACAGACCCTCGCTTCCATCTATTGTCATGGGGAATGTACAGTCGTTACTGGGAAAGGTAGATGAGCTAGTGGCTATCTCTCGCTACGATAGCACATACCGGGAATGCTCTCTCCTTTTGTTTTCTGAGACGTGGCTAACTGAACTAGCAGCAGATGCTAACATTGAGCTGGAGGTTTTTTCAGAATCAGAATCAGAATCAGAATCAGATTTATTGCCATTGTTCATGTAGTACATAAACTAGGAATTTGTCTCAGTGCCATGCTGCAACATTAAAAACATGATGAGATAAAGAGATAAACTAAAAAACTAAAGGACTAAAGATGTGCAATAAGTGTAGAAAAATAAGTAATAATAATAATAATAATAATAATAATAATAATAATAATAATAATAATGAGTAATACTAGTCAAGGCAGTTTTAAATAAATTAGCAAGTAGCAGATAATATGGGGTACCACAGTGCAGTTGATAATGCAACAGAAAAACAGTGATGAATGACATGAGTCTGGTTGAGCTGCTGTATATAGTGCACGAGAGTCAATAAGTCACTTAATGTTCAGCAGACTGATGGCAGAGGGGAAAAAGCTATTCATGTGCCGGGAGGTTTTAGTCCGAATGGACCGAAGTCTTCTACCTGAGGGGAGGGGGGCAAACAGTACGTGACCAGGGTGTGAAGGATCGGCTATGATCCGGCCAGCACGCTTCCGGGTCCTGGAGATGTACAGGTCCTGGAGAGATGGGAGTTTGCAGCCAATCACCTTCTCAGCAGTGCGCACGACGCGCTGCAGCCTTAGTCTGTCCCTGGCAGTGGCTCCTGCATACCACACAGTTATGGAGGAGGTGAGGATGGACTCGATGATGGCCGTGTAGAACTGTACTAACATCTTGGTGGGTAGCTTGAGCTTCCTCAGCTGCCGCAGGAAGAACATCCTCTGCTGGGCCTTTTTGATGAGGGAGCTGATGGTTGGCTCCCATTTGAGGTCCCGGGTGATGGTGGTGCCCAAGAAGTGGAAGGAATCTGCAATGGTGATGGGAAAGCCTGTGATGGTGAGGGGGGGCAGGGGGGTTGTGACTTTCCTGAAGTCCACAATCATCTCCGCTGTCTTCAGAGCGTTCAGCTGCAGGTTGTTGTGGCTGCACCAGGACACCAGCTGGGCCACCTCTTTCCTGTAGATGGACTCGTCGCCATTGGAGATGAGCCCGATGAGGGTGGTGTCGTCCGAAAACTTAATCAGCTTAACAGACTGGTAGGAGGAGGTGCAGGAGTTGGTATAAAGGGAGAAGAGTAGGGGGGAAAGTACACAGCCCTGGGGTGATCCGATGCTGATGCTAACAGAGTCCGAGACAGACTTCCCCAGCCGCACATGCTGCCTCCGGTCCGTCAGGAAGTCAGCCTCCACATGATATGGGCAGACCGAACACCAGACAGTGGCAAAGCAAGGGGCGGTGGAGTGATAATGTATGTTAACAGCAACTGGTGCAGACTGGGACATATCACTGTTAAACAACGACACTGCAGCAAAGACATTGAGTTGCTAGCTGTTAGCATGCGGCCTACATATCTCCCGAGAGAATACTCACACGTGATCTGCATTGTTGTTTATGCAAATCCGACGGCAAACGCTGGGACAGCGCGTGACGTCATCCATTCAGTAACCAGCAGGCTGCAGACAGAACACCCAGATGCTCTTCTCTTCATCTCAGGCGATTTCAACCATGCTTCACTATCTCCCATTCTACCCACGTTTACCCAGTATGTCACATGCCACACTAGAGACAATAAAACACTGGACTTATTCTACGCAAACACTAAGGAGGCATACACCTCATCACAACTCCCCCCACTCGGGGGATCGGATCACAACTTGGTTCATCTCAGGCCGGTGTACAAACCCCTAGTGCACAGACAACTTCCGGCCATGCGCACAGTGAAGTTATGGTCTGAGGAGGCAATGGACACTCTAAAGGGCTGTATTGAAACCACCGCCTGGAAGCAGCTCTGCGATCCACATGGTGAGGACATTGATGGCCTCACTCACACCTTCACGGGCTACCTCAGCTTCTGTGTGGACAAATCCGTTCCCACCAAGACCATACGGTGTTGCTCAAACAACAAACCCTGGATCAACCCTGAGATAAAAACACTTCTGAGAGAGAACAAGAGGATCTTCAGGTCGGGGAACAGGGAGATGCTGAAGTCCGTACAGAGGGAGCTGAGGAGAAAGATCAGAGAAGGCAAGGACAGCTTCAGGAAGAAGATGGAGGACAAGCTGCAACAGAGCGACATCAGTGGGGTCTGGAGAAACCTTAAAACCATCTCTGGGCTCCAGAATACCTCCCCCCAGGCCACGGGGGGCAGGGAGTGGGCGAACAATCTGAATCTGTTTTTCAATAGGTTTGACCAACCGCCCTCCCCCCCGACTGCACAACAACCACTGCTGCCTCGAAAGACATCAAGTCCTGCTGCCCACTCCCCACTCCACCAACACCCCCCCACTCCCAACACACAGCCCCCCGTCCTGACCCTGACCAAGACCCAGGTGAGGACGGAGCTGAGGAAGATCAAGGCGAGGAAGGCGACGGGACCGGACGGCATCAGCGCAAAGCTCCTCAAGTCCTGTGAAGACCAGCTGTGTGGGATTGTGGCGTACATCTTCAACCTGAGCCTGAAGCTGGGGAGGGTACCACAGCTGTGGAAAACATCTTGTGTGGTACCTGTACCAAAAACTTCCCACCCCAAAGACCTGAACAGCTACAGACCGGTGGCCTTGACGTCCCACTTGATGAAGACCCTGGAGAGACTGCTCCTTGCTTACCTCCGCCCCCTGGTGGAACCAGCGATGGATCCACTCCAGTTCGCCTACCAGCATGGCATTGGGGTGGAGGATGCAGTGATCTTCCTCCTTCACCGTTCTCTGTCCCACCTGGAGAAGCCCGGGAATGTGGTGAGGATCATGTTCTTTGACTTCTCCAGTGCTTTCAACACCATCCAACCGATGGTCCTGAAGGACAAGCTGCTGCGCGCAGGGGTGGACCAGCACCTGTCATCATGGATCCTGGACTACCTCACGAACCGGCCTCAGTTTGTGAGAACCCGGGACTGTGTGTCCGACACGATCATCGGTAGCACGGGGGCACCCCAGGGAACGGTGTTGGCTCCCTTCCTGTTCACTCTTTATACTGCGGACTTCTCACACAATACAACACACTGCCATCTACAGAAGTTCTCTGATGACTCTGCGATCGTTGGCCTCATCTCCAGTGGAGATGAAACTGAGTACACAGGGCTTATCCAGGACTTCATGGACTGGTGCCATCGGAACTGCCTCCAGATCAACGCGAGGAAAACTAAGGAGCTGGTGGTGAACTGCCGCAGGCAAGGACAACCACTCACAGCACCAGTAAATATACAGGGAACAGACATTGAGATGGTGACATCCTACAAGTACCTGGGTGTTCATCTGAACAATAAACTAGACTGGTCACACAATACTGACACACTCTACAAGAAGGGACAGCGCAGGTTGTTCCTACTGAGGAGACTCAGGTCTTTTGGTGTACAAGGGGCGCTGCTGAAGACATTCTAGGACACGGTGGTGGCATCAGCCATCACTTTTGGAGTGGTATGCTGGGGCAGTGGCATTACCGCAGCCGATAGGAAGAGGCTGAACAAACTGATCAAGAAAGCTAGCTCTGTCCTGGGGCAGCGCCTTGACCCGGTGGAGGAGATAGGAGAGAACAGGACAGTGGCTAAACTGTCATCTCTGCTGGAGTCCGAGTTCCACCCTATGCAAGACATACTGAATGCACTGAGGAGCTCATTTAGCAGCAGACTACATCATCCCAGGTGCACAACCGAGAGGTTTCGCAGGTCCTTCCTACCAACGGCTGTCAGACTGTACAACCTAAGCAGGGCTGCTCGCAGAGATAGCAAAAAGACGTAACAACCTAATAGTTTTTGAATGCAAAAGATGCAATAGACTTACACAATGGTCCCCCTCCGGCATACAACTAGGAAAATACCGGTCGCTATGGAGGGTGAGAATATGTATGGGCACATAATCATACCATGTAGGATAACTAAGTAGACGGTTGTGCTGTTTCATCCCATCTAGCAACAATGCTCTGCACTGTGTGTGTTTATATATTTACATATTTATTCCATCTAGCTACAATGCTCCGCACTGTGTGTGTTTATATATTTACATATTTATTCCACCTAGCTACAATGCTCCGCACTGTTTGTTTATATACTCATATATTTATTCCATCCAGCTACAATGCTCGGCACTGTGTGTCTGTGTGTGTATATCTATATCTATCTATCTATCTATCTATATATATATATATATATATATATATATATATATATATATATATATATATATATATATATATATATATATATATATATATATATATATATATATAGTAATATGTACATATGTATATTAGCTGCTCTTGCTTTTTTTTTTTTTTCTTGCCTTCTGATTGTTGCTCTGAGTGTTGCTATCCCTGTGCTGTTGCAATCCTGGAATTTCCCCATTGTGGGACTAATAAAGGCTTATCTTATTTTATCTTATCTTAGATAGTGAGTGATAATGCACTGCTGACTTTAGACCTGCTTTTTGTTGATAAAAGGCACAGTAACAGAGAATGTTCCATAATATGAACACGGTGAACTATGCTGAGCCTCACTCACTATAAAAGAGTCCCCTCCTCCAAGTGCAAACCATATAGATAGTCAGCTACTATTTAGGTGGCAAGAGCACACAGCAACAAAACAGTCAAAGAGCTGAATTAAATTGCAAACTCTACCAGCACCATGTCTACTTTGGATCGCCATAAGAGGGCCCAAACACTGAATGCTATCACATAACATTCTTCAAAAAAGTTTTAGCTTCCGCCTTATGAGTGCCTCACTACCACCTTAGGCACAGTATATGGATCTCTGTATGAACAGGGATTTGTATGGCACTTCCTACGACTGCTGTAAGGGGCCCTCAAAACAACTAAAGGTGTTCTTGAGGCGTACTAACCAACAGCACCTTTGGTAGTTCTTTGTACATTGTTCCTATGGCATTTGTATGGTTGCTCTACGATGAGGGGTTTTCATGGGTCATTCATAGAAATCTTGGACAAGACCATCAACCTGGCCACAAACTTATGAACAGTCTACGAATGCTGGTTTCTCCTATGACTGCCTTAAGAAACCATACAAAATGGTCCAAAAATCATTTGTATGGTGTTTGCAGCTGTTTGTAAAGGTTTTTGTGATTGTAGCTTAAGAAGATACCGAGTGTGGTAGACTGCCTGTTGATAGACTACACATTTAATCAAATAAAATCAACCTTTATTGTCATATTGCTGTACATACAACTGTAGTGCAGGCAAGATGGAATTGCGTTTCTCTCGACATCCATATAAGTAAAAGAACATGATTTAAGACACACTCACACATATCCTCACCCCCACCCCACCACAGCCATTCACACATCCCTGAGACATACTTGAAAAATTAACCAGAACTATAATATACAAATAATATACATAATGTCCGTAGGTGCAGTAGTATGTATGAGAGATTCCGGATCAACTGTTCAGCATCCTAACAGCTTGTGGAAGGAAGCTGTTAATTAGTCTGGTGGTTCTGCCTCTGATGCTCCAGAATCGTTTGCCAGATGGCAGAAGTTCAGAGTGTTTATGCAGAGGGTGAGAACGGTCCTTTCACAATTTTCAGTGCCCTGCTCCTACAACGGTTCTGAAAAAGTTCTTGGACAGAGGGGAGGGAGACTCCTGACAGACCGGAGGCAGCATGTGCGGCTGGGAAAGACTGTCTCAGACTCTGCTAGCATCAGCACCGGATCACCCCAGGGCTGTGTACTTTCCCCCCTACTCTTCTCCCTTTATACCAACTCCTGCACCTCCAGCCACCAGTCTGTCAAGTTGATCAAGTTTGTGGACGACACCACCCTCATCGGGCTCATCTCCAACGGCGACGAGTCCGCCTACAGGAGAGAGGTGGCCCAGCTGGCGTCCTGGTGCAACAACAACAACCTGCAGCTGAACGCTCTGAAGACAGTGGAGATGATTGTGGACTTCAGGAAAGTCACAACCCCTCTGCCCCCCCCTCACCCTCACAGGCTCTCCCATCACCACTGCTGATTCCTTCCGCTTCCTAGGCACCACCATCACCAGGGACCTCAAGTGGGAGCCGACCATCAGCTCCCTCATCAAAAAGGCCCAGCAGAGGACGTTCTTCCTGCGGCAGCTGAGGAAGCTCAAGCTACCCACCAAGATGTTAGTGCAGTTCTACACAGCCATCATCGAGTCCATCCTCACCACCTCCATAACCGTGTGGTACGCAGGAGCCACTGCCAGGGACAGACTAAGGCTGCAGCGCGTCATGCGCACTGCTGAGAAGGTGATCGGCTGCAAGCTGCCATCTCTCCAGGATCTGTACATCTCCAGGACCCGGAGGCGTGCTGGCCGGATCATAGCCGATCCCTCACACCCTGGTCACGTACTGTTTGCCCCCCTCCCCTCAGGTAGAAGACTTCGGTCCATCCAGACTAAAACCCCCCGTCATATGAACAGCTTCTTCCCCTCTGCCATCAGACTGCTGAACACTAAGTGACTTATTGACTCTCGTGCACTATGTACAGCAGCTCAACCAGACTCATGTCAATCATCACTGTTTTCTTCCTGCATTACCGGCTGCACTATATGGTTCTCCACATTATCTGCTGCTCGCTAATATATTTTAACTGCTAACCAGTATTACTCACTCTTATTCTACACTTTATTGCATGTATAGTTTATTTCTTTTATTTTATCATGTTTAATGTTGCAGCATTGTACCAAGACAAATTCCTAGTTTGTGTACTACATGAACAATGGCAATAAATCTGATTCTGATTCTGACTCCAATTACCCTCTCAGCTCCCTTAACTATCCTCTGCAGGGCTTTTTTGTCTGACATACTGCAGCTGGAGTACCATGTAGCAATGCAGTATGTCAGAACACTCTCCACCACACCTCTGTAGAAGGACCTGAGGATGCAGATGGGGAGAGAGGCCTGTTTGAGTTTCCTCAAGAAGTGTAGTCTCTGCTGGGCCCGCTACCTGATCCCCAAGGAATTCTTGCTCCAGGTCAGGTCCTGCGAGACCTGCACTCCAAGGAACTTGATGTTCTCCACTCTCTCCACTAAACGGCCGCCGATGCTGAGGGGGACATGTTCAGGCTGTGACCGCCGGAAGTCGATAATCATCTCCTTCGTTTTGTCCACGCTGAGCACCAGATTGTTCTCCCTGCACCAGCCCTCCAGGTCTCTAACTTCTTCCCTGTACATTGATTCCTCATCCCTCTGAATAAGTCCCACCACCGTGGTGTCGTCTGCAAACTTAATAATCTGGTTCCCCTTGTGTCTGGATACACAGTCATGTGTTAGAAGTGTAAACAACAGTGGACTGAGTACGCAGCCTTGAGGGGATCCGGTGCTCAGTGTGACAGAGTTGGAGATGTTGTTTCCAACCCAGACAGACTGAGGTCTCTCAGTCAGGAAATCCAGGATCCAGAGACATGTGGCGGTGTTCAGATCAAGAAGGAGTAATTTCTCCATCAGTCTCTGGGGAATAATGGTGTTGAATGCTGAACTGAATTCAATGTACAGGAGTCTGGCGTAGGTGTCTTTCTGATCCAGGTGGGTGATGATAGAGTGCAGGGTGGTGACTATAGCATCCTCCGTGGAGCGGTTTGAACGATATGCAAACTGGAGCGGGCCATGTGATGCAGGGAGGCAGGCTGTAATGTGTGGTTTGACAAGCCGTTCGAAATACTTCATCACAATTGGTGTCAGTGCAACAGGGCAAGAGTCGTTCAGACAAGACACAACTGGTTTCTTTGCCACCGGTACTATGATAGAGGTCTTGACGCATCTAGGAACGATGGCCTGACTCAGGGAGATGTTATAAATGTCAGTCAGGACATCCGCCAACTCACTTGCGCAGTCTTGGAGCACACGTCCCGGGATGATGTCCGGACCTGCAGCTTTACGTGGGTTGACCCTGGTTAGGGTCCTCCATGTGTCCGCTGTGTTGATGGTGAAAGCTGGTCCGACCGATGGTGGGGATGGGCCAGCCCTCCCTCTGATTGTCGGGTTTGATGCTTCAAAACGTGCAAAGAAGTCGTTGAGCCTGTCTGGAAGTGAAGTGTCGTCATCATCGACCCCCTGCCTAGACTTATAGCCCGTCAGTGTCAGAACTCCCTGCCACATCTGCTTGGTGTTCCTAGTGTCACAGAGGTGTCCCTGGATTTTCTCCGCATAGGCATGCTTTGCCGTCTTAATTCCCTTTGAGGAATTTGTCCTTCGCTCTGAAGGTTTGGCTCTCACATTTGCTGCGGGGCATCCACCAGGCTGTGGTGGTTCTGCTACATCCTGTTGGGTCATGGACTCTTCATCCTGCTGTTCAGCAGTGGCTTCTGTGGGTCTGTGTTGATCATGGAGTCAGAAGGCATCTGGTGACTCTAGTGTTTTCTGTATCATCACAGACTCGTCATGCAGCGGTTCGGCGGCGGCTCTTGCAAGGCTGGTGCTGTGTTATGGATTCAGAAGCAGTTTGGCTCCTTCCCTCCTTCACCTGGTGCTGGTTGTCATGATGTGCCACTATCAATGTTGTTAGGATCCACACAAAGTTATTGTATCCCAGGATCCTTGGTGCCCCTGGGGTCCCTCTCCTGCAACTCCAGAGAAGCTCCCACTGGCTCATGCTGGGCAAGGATGTGAGGCAAGTCCGGACACTGTTCCCCCACTGGGCAGCATTCCTTCTGTGCACATGTGACAGCTGTGCTCCCATCGTCATCATCCTGCTGAATCTCATCCCACTCGTCATCACCACCAGTGTATACTGCATCCCAACCACCATAGTCGGTCAAGCAGAGTCTGTCACTGTCATGGATGGAGAAACCCAGTTGCTGGAAAAGGTCACACCCTAATATGTTGTCTCCATGCGTGGTCATTTGAAACACAAAGTCAGTAACTACTCTTGATGTGTAGTGGACCGTTATTGTGACGGTCCCTACATTGTTAACTCTGTATCCACCATACCCATACAGCGCCTCTGGGTTCTTGCCAATCTTGTGATTGGGGAAAAAGTTTCTTCACCATAGCCCAATTTAACATCGACCCCACTGCAGCGGTGTAGAGCAGGAACGGCAAAGTAACATTGTCCAACTCCACAATGCTGTATGCATGCGTTGTGCTGTCGTGCCTTACCATGTGGATGGTCGTCACGGGTGGGTGGCGCGGACGAGTACGTGGATGACACCACCTTGTTGAGCTCATCACCAATGACGATGAGAAGGCATTCAGGGTGGAGGTAGAGAATCTGCTGCTGTGGTGCCAAGCAAACAACCTTAAACTGAATGTCCAAAAAAACAAATCATACTGGACTTCAGGAAGAACAGACAGGACCAACCCCCTCCTCATAAATGTCGACTGAATGGAAACCACCCCCACCCTAAGTTTCCTGGGCACCCACATCTCCTCTGACCTCTCCTGGATTGTAAACACCAAGGCCCTGGTGAGGAAAGCCAAGCAGCGGCTGCACTTCCTCCATGTCCTGAGGAAGAACAACCTGCATCAGACACTGCTGCTGGCATTCTATCACTGCTGAGTGGAGAGGGTGCTCACCTACTGTCTGGGTGTGTGGTACGCCGGCTCCACGGCCGAGAAAAGGAAGGCTGTGCAGAGGGTCATCAACACCCCCAAAACATTGTCGGCGGCCCTCTGCCCTTCCTGGAAGACATCTCCAGAATTCTGTCTCAGAAAGACCAAGGCCATTACAGGAGACCACTCACATCCCGCCCACCACCTGTTTGACCTGATTCCCTTGGGATAACGGTTAAGATCAATCAGGTCACACACCTCCAGACTGACAAACAGTTTCTTCCCCTGGGCCACCCAAACTGCAAACAGTCAGAGGCCCCACCCCTTTCCTCCAAAAGCTCACATGCACAGAACTGAGGACCATTTTAATAATCACATTAACTCACCTCTCTTTGCACTCTGCACTTTTATGTATATTGACCCTTCCGTGAAACCACTATTATGTACAGAATATCTTCCATAATCCTTGGGCCATTTTACTCAATTGTGTGTTCAATTGTGCAGCTGCACTCTTATGTACATAGTTCCACCCGCATAACCACTACTAGCTGTGTATATTTCCATAATCTTGTGACATTTTTACCTTTATTTCAGTTGTGTTTAATCATCTGTTCTGTAACCGTGTTTTATCTCTCATACTTAATTGTGCAGTTGCCTGGTGGAGCAACCATAATTTCGTTGTACTGTTCAACTGTACAATGACAATAAAGCCTATTCTATTCTAGATTATAATTGTTACAACTGTCAATTAAAATAACAAAATCCCAGTGCATGCTGTGTTTCTTTATGTGCTCATATCAGTAGGAGCTACTCGATTTCAAAACATGTCACTGAATGAAACAATGCACTTCTGATCACAGACTCCTTTTTTCTGATCACATTGACATAAGATGCACCACAATACAAAAAACAATTTCTTTTTTTATAGTTTGACCATCACTTCATTTTACTTTTGAACTGAATATGATAAGATGGGTCAGCAAGTGAAACTAAACAGTCTGTAGGGGTCAGCCCTCTGTGCATTACTCTGTTTGGTTATGCTAATCAACAAGCTAGAAGGCAGAAAGTAACCTCCCTGCTGTGAGTAAGATGCTCATCCACTAAACCCCTAGTAAAGGTTAAATAAAGAAATACTATGATCTTTCTATTTGTTGCATGTTTTCTGTTTGGTTTCAAACAATCCCCCACATTGCTCGTCTTTGAAATTCAGAACACACACACTCAAAATCATTTGATTTTACAAAACCACCCCAAACTTCCAGTAAACTCCCTTCTCTATACTAGCACTACAATGTTGACACCTGTGTCAGCTTTCAGTTGCATTCACATCCAAAGCAGCGGGATAGAATCAGTCACGTTGCTCAGGAGAATTTCCCAGAGGGAAGCAGATGTTCTTTCATCGAGCTCTCCAGCAGAGCTGAGGAAAGCAATTGGAATGTGGAGGAAGGAGGGCTTGATCGAGAAAAAACATGAAAGAGGGCAACAAAGAAGGAAGGAATTGAGGCAGACGTGGCAGAGAAGAGAGTGGCTCTCTTGGGCTTCATGCTAGACACTCCTATAATGCCTTTCCAGTATTTTCTATAAATTACCCACTGCTAATGACCAAAACCATGGCTTTTCATCTCATAAAACACTCTTTTTGCTTGTCTATTATTCCCCTTTTCTCTCTCTGGGAGACAGTTTCACTGTTTCAAAGCCTCACTCTGAACAAACAGTATAGTGCTTTGTGAAGAAACTTAATTTAAATTGGGCATTGCTGAGTGTTTTCCTGTTTAATTATTTACACACATTTGCCTTCTTATTTGAATTGCAGATCTTGTTTGTGGAGTGCAGCATGTGCTTTGGTCCCTGCCACAGTCTCACATCTTCTCTTTCCCTGCAATCCACTCATGTAGCAGACACAACAGGTGCTATGTAAAAAAGAGACAGAAAAACTCCAGTTTAATGAGAAGATCAGAAAATCATATGTTTACTGAAAAGCCCCTAGTGACTGAGCTTTCCACACAGGTTCTGAAAGCCGAGCAAACATGTTGTCTGGGCAACATGTGTCCTATTAATTATGTCCATGAGGGTCCATATACTGCGACTGCTACAGCTGCCACAGAGCTGCAAGAAGAGGAGGCATGGAAGCGCAGCTCATGTCTGCCTGCTGTGCCTGCCCACTCATAAAAAAAGGTAAATAAGGCATATACAGTACCTGAGGGAGCAAATATTCAGTTATTGTAAAATCTGTTAGCTGTGATCTGCAGAATGCTATTCCCCATGAATTCATACATCAGGTGCATGCAACCCAATTCAAAATTGTTGGGACACTGTGAAAAATGAAATGAAAACCCAATGTAATAAATTCCAAATCTCATAAACCACTGTGCTGTTCACAGTAGAACAAAGACCACATACCATAGGTTGAAAGTGAGGCGTTTTACCATTACATGAAATATTAGCTCGTCTTGAATTTGATGGCAGTGATGCCCAGAGTTACAGTCATCACATTAGTGGTGTTGGGGGGTGATACAGTGTTGTAAAGGGATACACTGTGGCAGCAATACTGCATTGATCCACAGGCACTAGTGTTGCAATACTTTGCCAACTGTCTAAAAAAATCTCCGGATTTGGACGCTTCCTGTGGTAACGTATCGTCACTTCCTGTATTGCTGGCCGTCCGTGTGGTTTGCTCTGTAGTTAGCTCTCTTCAATCTCCTGAGGATTATTGCCTTTAATTGTATTTTAATCACTTTTTTCCATCTACTGTCAGCTCTCACTTCTGTTTAACAAGCCTCTTGCACCTGTGTGCACACTCAGTGTCATCTAATCACCCTCTTTAGCCTTCTGTTCACCTTTCATCGGTGTTTGTGTTAGCTTCGGGTTAGCCACTAGCTATGGCTGCTAGCTCTCCTTCCCCTTCTCCTCTGGTGTGCTCTCTATGTCAGATGTTTAGCTACACCTCCGCCTCTTTTGGTGATAACGGTAAATTTAACTGAGCTATGGCAAAAAAATAAAGGATGAAGATCTTAAAGGTAGATCGTATTACAAAATACAAAAATCTATTGCAATAAAGAATTATAAAACAACAAACAGGAGGGAAGACATCATTATGGCAAGACTAAGACTAGATCATACAGGTTTAAATGGCACTTTATTCACCATGTGGAAAAGTGAAAGTGACAAATGTAGAGAATGTGGAGAAAAAGAAAATGTCGATCACATCTTATTACACTGTCACAAGTATGGAAATGAAAGAGAGAGAATGAAAAATGAAGTTCGAGAGGCCGGTAGGGAATGGGATTTAACTGGGATTCTGGGAACAGATGGAGATGGAGATGCACAAAGAATAACAAGAAGGGCTCTTTTCTCATTTTTAAATAACACAGGGTTAAGACATAGACTTTAGGGGTAGGGCTCAGATGACATAATGTTACACTCTCTTGTACAGTAAGTGGCGGTATGCACCTTTAAGTTGTTTGCTATCTGCCAGTAACCGAGAGAAGAAGAAGAAGAAGTAATAAATGTTGTCTTTTTGAGGCGCGCGAGGTGAGATTTTCTGATTTTGAATCCCGGCTCCACTGCATTGAAGCACCATCTGCGCCAGTTAATAATGACAGACACCCCTTAGCTGCAGCGGAGCTCCCTAGCATAGGGCGGCCTGCTAGCAGTCCTCCGGTTCTGACCTCTCCTGAGCAGCCAGGAGAGAATGTGTGGGTGACAGTGAGAAGGAAGATTAGCCGCAAGCCCCTGGTACACCACCAACTTGTTCATGTTTGTAATTGCTTTTCCCCACTCAGCGACACAGGAAAAACTCTGATCATTGGCGACTCTGTAGTCAGAAACGTGAACCTAGAGACTCCAGCGGCCATAGTCAAATGCACTCCTGGGGGCAGAGCAGGCGACAATGAGTCAAATTTGAAAATGCTGGCTAAAAGTAGCTGTAAATACTCCACAATTGTTATCCACCCCGGCATTAATGACATCCGACTCCAGCAGTCGGAAGTCACAAAACTTAATGTGGAATTGGTGTGTGACTTTGCAAAAACAATGTCTGCCTCTGTAGTATTCTCTGAGTCCCTCCCCAATCTGACCAGTGATGATATGTTTAGCCGCGTGTCATCCTTAAACCGTTTGCTGTCTGTGTGGTGTCCTGCAAACAATGTGGGCTACATAGACAATTAAGTTAAGATAAGCCTTTATTAGTCCCACAGTGGGGAAATTCCAGGATTGCAGCAGCACAGGGATAGCAACACTCAGAGCAACAATCAGAAGGCAAGAAAAAAAAGCAAGAGCAGCTAATATACATATGTACATATTACTATAAATATACACTACCGTTCAAAAGTTTGGGGTCACCCAGACAATTATTTTGTGTTTTACATGAAAAGTCACACTTATTTACCACCATGAGTTGTAAAATGAATAGAAAATATAGTCAAGACACTGACAAAGTTAGAAATAATGATTTGTATTTGAAATAATATTTTTTTCCTTCAGACTTTGCTTTCATCAAAGAATCCTCCATTTGCAGCAATTACAGCATTGCAGACCTAACATGATTGCACAAGGGTTTTCTAATCATCCATTAGCCTTCTGACACAATGAGCAAACACATTGTACCATTAGAACACTGGAGTGATAGTTGCTGGAAATGGGCCTCTATACACCTATGTAGATATTGCACCAAAAACCAGACATTTGCAGCTAGAATAGTCATTTACCACATTAGCAATGTATAGAGTGTATTTCTGATTAGTTTAAAGTTATCTTCATTGAAAAAAAGTGCCTTTCTTTCAAAAATAAGGAAATTTCTAAGTGACCCCAAACTTTTGAACGGTAGTGTATATATATATATATATATATATATATATACATAGAGACACACAGTGCAGAGCATTGTAGCTGGATGGAATAAATATATGAGTATATAAACACACAGTACGGAGCATTGCAGCTAGGTGGAATAAATATGTAAATATATAAACACACAGTGCGGGGCAATGTAGCTAGATGGAATAATATGTAGATATATAAACACACAGTGCGGAGCATTGTAGCTAGATGGAATAAATATATAGATATATAAATATAAATATAAACACACCCAGTGCGGAGCATTGTAGCTAGATGGAATAAATATGTAAATATATACACACACACAGTGCAGAGCATTGTTGCTAGATGGGATGAAACAGCACAACCGTCTACTTAGTTATCCTACATGGTATGATTATGTGCCCATACATATTCTCACCCTCCATAGCGACCGGTATTTTCCTAGTTGTATGCCAGAGGGGACCATTGTGTAAGTCTATTGCATCTTTTGCATTCAAAAACTATTAGGTTGTTATGTCTTTTTTGCTATCTCTGCGAGCAGCCCTGCTTAGGTTGTACAGTCTGACAGCCGTTGGTAGGAAGGACCTGTGAAACCTCTCGGTTGTGCACCTGGGATGATGTAGTCTGCTGCTAAATGAGCTCCTCAGTGCATTCAGTATGTCCTGCATAGGGTGGAACTCGGACTCCAGCAGAGACGACAGTTAAGCCACCGTCCTTCTCTCTCCTATCTCCTCCACCGGGTCAAGGTGCTGCCCCAGGACAGAGCTAGCTTTCTTGATCAGTTTGTTCAGTCTCTTCCTATCAGCTGCAGTAATGCCACTGCCCCAGCAGACCACTCCAAAAGTGATGGCTGATGCCACCACCGTGTCATAGAATTGGAACTCCTTTTGGGGAAAACCTGGTCTTATTAGACGAGACGGCGGCCATCCCACTTTGGATGGTGCGTCTCTTTTATCTAACAATGTGGCATCATTTTTATCCAAATTTTCAAAACCTTGACAACTCAGAGTTGGGACCAGGAAGCAGAGTCACAGTTTTACACGCCTCTCTGCAGCTCCTCTTCATCTGCCACCCCTGAACTTAGCCCCTGTCTTTCCCATCAAAGAATCATTGTCTGCTCCCTCCAAAGTAAATAAAAATATAATGGAAAGCATGCCAAAGTGATTAAACAAAAAGTTGGTAAAACTCAAATTAAACATGAAGTCTCTAAATTTAATGATTTGGCCTCTCTTCCTCCTCATAATTTAAAAAAAAAATTAAATGCAGTTTGTTATATATTAGGTCTCTAACTCTCAAGTCTCTGCTAGTTCATGATCTGTTAATTGATCATCAGGTTGATTTAATATCCCTTACAGAGACTTCATTAGGGCAAGAGGATTATGTTGGTTTAAATGAATCATCTCCCTCTGGTTATTTAAATTGTCAAAATCCCAGGAGTTCTGGTCGTGGAGGAGGAGTAGCAACAATTTACCATTCCAAATTACTAGTTAATGTAAATCAAAAAACACGTTGTGGAGATGAAATAACAAGACCAAACTTTCTGAGCAGAAGAACTTTATTTCACTCTCACATCTTCCAGAATCAGAACATTAAACATGTATAGCAGGGACTCTCTCTTTTATATCCCAAAACTCACACCTCCCTGCTACCTGAGGTCCTGCATTCACCATTCACTCCCCCAAGACAATTTCTCTTATCCCCCAGCCCTTTGATCTCCATGCTCTGTCAGTCTGAGAGGAAAACTACTGAACTCTACAGCATGGGTCCCCCACAACGTTATAATTCCTTTGAGGGCCTGGTCTTCAAAATTGGGCATTTTAGCAATTTTAGGCTAAACCCAATTATATTTACCATAGTTTATCGTCCTCCATCAGTCTACTCAGAGGTTTTATCTGAATTTCCCAAATTCCTAGCTGATTTAGACCTGAAATCAGATAGAATAGGGGATTTTAATATACATGTACATGTAGATGTAGACTGTGATTGTCTTAATATGGCATTTAATTCAATATTAGACTTGATGGGGTTTTCTCAGAAAGTAAGAAATTCTACCCATTATCTCCACCACCCACATCCTACCCACATCCACCACAAAAAAAAAGCTTAAACTTGCAGCATTTTACTCAAATCTTATATCTGCAGAGTTTTAGGTTGTAAACAGTTGGAAATTTACACCTTCTTTTGTCTCTTTGCAAAAGTTGCAGCTTCTTACACATAAAATTCCACTTTTTTTTGGTCAGAAATTGGCAGCTTTTAAATGATACTTACATTCCCCTTTTTGTGTCAGGTCAGGCATTGGCTTGCTTGCTACCGGATAACCATGAAAACTGGTACTACCTGTCTCATGGGTCGGGCCGTCGGCGACTCAACTGGCATCCCCGACCTTCCGAGGGCATGGAGGGTGAAACAGGGCATCCTGGCAGAACTAAAAACAATATCTGCCACAGGTATGTGTTGGACCACTCCCAGTTACACGGGGTGAGACTGGACATCCTGGCAGATAAACACATCTGTCACAAGGTCTGTAGTGGACTGTGCCAGTCAGTGCATTGTGACATGCACTACACAAAGAGCAGAGATAAACAAACCTATCATCTGGTCAGTCACTGCAACAGATACTGGAGTCAGTTTGTCTTGGCTTGTCCTTGCCACTGATAATACCTTTATCTGCCAAGAATGTTCTGCTAGTCCAGCAAAAGCTAGCAGTACTCAAATACTTTGGAAGCAGATTCATGAAATGGTCAATCAGAAAGCAACTCATACCGGCTCGGACGTCGCCCAGGCTTACAAGGTCCGCGCTCATCTGTTCACACTCCGACAGGCAGTGAAAAGTAAGCTAGGAGCAGGAAGACAAAAGAAGAGGAAAACAGCAGCCTTGGGTGTAGCAGAATGGAATGTACGCACTCTGTTAGGCAGAACAACATCACAGTGCCCAGAAAGGCAGACCGTGATTGTGGCCCTGGAAATGAACAGGTACAATGTAGACATAGCTGCACTTAATGAAACAAGATTGCCTGGATATGACAGCCTGGAAGACCATGGGTACATCTTCTTTTGGAGTGGGAGATCAACTCAAGAAAGGAGAGAAGCAGGAGTGGGCTTTGCAGTTAGAAAGGAGATAGCAGCAATGCTTGATGAGGAACTGGTGCCAATCAACGACAGGATAATGACTATGAGACTCCCACTACAGCGGAAGATGTATGCCACACTCATCAGTGTATATGCCCCAACAATGACCAACACAGAGGAGGTGAAGGAAGAGTTCTACAGTGATTTATGTGAGACTATAAGGCATGTACTGACTGATGACAGGCTGATACTCGTTGGAGATTTAAATGCCAGAGTTGGTTTGGACACTGAGGAATGGAAAGGAGTGCTAGGCAGTCATGGAGTAGGCAAGTGCAATGCTAATGGAGAACTTCTACTTGCACTATGTTCAGAGTACAACCTTGTGATAACCAACACTCTATTTAAGCACAAGGACACATACAAGAAGACATGGATGCACCCAAGATCCAAGCACTGGCATTTATTAGACAACATCATAGTCAGGCAGAGAGACATAAGGGATGTATTGGACACCAGAGCAATGAGAGGCGTGGACTGTTGTACTGATCATGTTATGCTGACATCTAGATTAAGGATTTGCAGACGAAAACAGCACTGCAGGATGGGTGCGGAGCCACCACAGAAGCTAAACACTATTGTACTGAAAGGCCAAAAGAAGCAGGAAGAACTTACACAGGAAATGGATGAAAACTTGAAAGACTGGGACAGCAACAACTCAGAGAATGACATAGAAGAGAAATGGGTAACACTGAAGGATACGGTGTATCAGACTGCGAGTGATGTATTAGGCTACCCTGAGAGGAAATATCAAGATTGGTTTGATGAGCATGATTAACACTTGAAGAAACTGACCAACAGACCCCAGCATGTTAGGTCAGGCCCCAACCGTTCTTCCGTCATCACACTCAACACTGGTGTACCACAGGGCTGTGTGCTCAGCCCATTCCTCTACTCCCTCTACACCCATGACTGCAGGCCTATGTATGGATCCAATTCCATCATAAAGTTCGCAGATGACACCACGGTGATTGGACTCATCAGGGACAACGACGAGTCAGATTACAGGGCAGAGGTTGAGCACTTGGCTACTTGGTGCGCTGACAATAACCTGCTCCTTAACACCAGCAAAACCAAGGAGCTCATAGTGGACTACAGGAAGGAGAGGGAAGAGAACCATGACCCCATCCATATCAATGGGATAGCTGTTGAACGTGTCCCCAGCTTCAAATTCCTGGGGACCCACATCTCGGAGGACCTGTCCTGGTCAGTTAACACCACCAGCCTGATCAAGAAGGCCCATCAGCACCTCTTCTTCTTGAGGACATTGAAGAAGAACCATCTGTCAACCGACATCCTGGGCAACTTCTACCGCTGCGTGATAGAGAGCACCCTGACCAACTGTATCACACTCTGGTATGGGAGCTGCTCTGTAGCTGACAGCAAGGCGCTGCAGCGGGTGGTGAAAACTGCCCAATGCATCACAGGGGCTCCACTTCCAGCTATAGAGGACGTCTACAGGAAAATATGTCTGCGCCGGGCACGCAGCATTCTTAGGGACTCCAACCATCCTGCTCATGGACTGTTCCAGCTTCTCCCCTCCAGAAGACGTTTCAGAAGCCTTCGGACTAGAACCAGCAGGTTTAGGAACAGTTTCTTTCCAACAGCTGTCACGTTATTGAACTTAGTTCCCCGCTGACTCTCTTACAATCATCTTTTACCATCCTCACCTGTACATAACTGCATAACTACATAACTACATCTAACTTATTGCACATTATTTGCACATAACAGTACTTTTAACTTTCTGCACTGCTGCATATATTTGCATATATTTGCTTAAATTGCACATACTGTTAATTACCGTATATACTGCACTGCTGTCCTTTGCACTTCTGATTGGATGCTAAACTGTGTTTTGTTACCTTGTATTCATACATGTGTAATGACAATAAAGTTGAATCTAATCTAAACTACTAGAAGCGAGGAATACAGCTAGGCAGGAAAACCTACAGTGTAACACAAGGTCAAAGAAGAAATACTCAAAGGCTCAGAGTGAGCTGCATAAATACACCAGAGAGATGAAGTCCAACTGGTGGGATGAAAAAGAGGAGAAACTTCAAACTTCAGCAGACAGGAAGGACATGAAAACATTCTTCACGGGTTTGAGAGAAATCTACGGCCCTAAACCAAGAGGACTGATCCAACTAAAGGTTTTGGATGGTGAAAGGGTTTTGCAGGAGAAAGACAAGATCCTGGACAGATTTGCAGAACACTTTGACATACTACTAAACAACCCTGGAGATCTCACTGAAGAGGCTAAAGAAGCTCTAGTGCAGCGACCAGCTGTATCAAGTCTGGATGAACCACAAAATTTTGATGAACTAATGGCAGCTATCAGGACAACACAGGATGGTAAAGCTCCGGGAAGGGATGGAATTCCAGCAGAAGGGTGGACATTTGGTGGTGTTCAGCTGACCAGCTGCCTGCACAAGCTCATCCAAGAGATATGGGATGCCCAGAAAGTATCTCAAGACTGGAAGGATGCAAGTATTGTGCCTTTGTTCAAGAAAGGTGACAGGAAAGATTGTGTAAATTACCGAGGTATATCACTGCTACCCACTGTTGGTAAGATTCTCTCACGTGTACTACTGAACAGACTCTGTGAACACATCTCGCAGAATGTACTATCGGAAACCCAGTGCTGCTTTAGAAGTGGAAGAAGCACAATGGACATGATTTTCTGCTTGAAACAGGTTCAAGAAAAGTGTATCGAACAGAACATGCCGCTTTATGTAGTCTTTATAGACTTCAGTAAAGCCTTCAATACTGTTTCGCGACAAGGACTTTGGCAGGTACTCAAGAAATACGGTTGTACAGAGAAGTTTGTCAGCCTGATCGAGGCACTCCATAAAGGTATGCAAGCAAACGTGGCAATGAGTGGTTCAGTAAAGATTTTTCAGTAAGCAACGGGGTGAAACAAGGGTGTGTGCTGGCACCTACACTCTTCTCGCGATATCTGGCAGCCATGCTTGAGGTGGCCTTCAAAGACACTTCAGAAGGAGTATACATTCAAACAAAGAAAGAAGCAGACTTGTTCAATGTGGCACAGTTTAAAGCCAGGAGTAAGACATCGAGAAAGGTAGTAAGAGAAATGCACTTTGCCGACGACAATGCTCTAGTTGCACACAGCGTGGAAGATATGCAATCTTTAGTGGAGAAATTTGCAAGAGCAGCTAGCCAATTAAGCCTCCAAATCAACATCAAAAAGACAGAGTGCCTTTATAACCACCAAAGTTCCAGTTATCAACATCACTACCAGAAGAGATCAGCATTGGTACAAAGCCACTAGTCAAGTGCAAGACTTTCAAGTACCTAGGGAGTACTGTTTCAGAGAATGCTAGGCTGGAGGATGAACTACCTCTCAGAATGAGAAGAGCGAGCACTGTGTCTGGAAACTTGAGGGAAAGACTGTGGAACAATCAACATGTGTCTATCCGTGTGAAATGCCAAGTGTACAGATCGACAGTACTGGCTACTCTATTGTACGGTGCTGAAACTTGGACTGTCTACAGAATGCAGGTGAAGAAACTCCACGCGTACATGATGAGACACCTTCGAGCCATAATGAACATCTCATGGAAGATAAAGGCTGTTGCAACAGGCAGCCGACTCGTGTGGCGCCGCCGGTCCGGCGGAACCGGAACCGGACAAGATAACCAACATAGAAGTGTTGAAACGAGCTGGTCTACCATCAATAGAGGACATGCTAATACAGATGAACCTGGGATGGCTCGGGCATGTTGAGAGGATGGACCACAAGCGTCTCCCTCGGCAGTTACTCTACTCACAGTTATGGGCAAACGCAATCAGGGTAGACCAAGGCTCAGATTTAAAGACACTGTAAAAAGAAACTTGAAGAAGTTGGACATAGACAGGAGTTCCTGGCAGCAGAAGGCTAAGGACAGCGCTGTGTGGAGGAATCTGATCAGACCTAAATGAAACAGTCATTGTCACCCACGACAGACTGCTATGATGATGATGATGATGATCTCCACCACACTTTGGACCTTGTTCTGACATATGGCATAGAAATAGAAAATCTGGTATTGTCTCTTCATAACCCTGTACTGTCAGACCATTGTCTGTTAACTTTGATTTTACTATTTCTAACTATTTGCCTCCTAAAGAAAAAAATATTACTACAGTAGATGCCTCTCAGATGATGTTGTTACCAAATTTAAGCAGATTGTTTCCTCTATGCAATGTGTCAACACAACGGAAATAAGCTATAGACAGCTTGCTCCTTCTGTAATTGATAGCGTGGTAGATAGTGTTACAGCTTCTCTGCATCAGACTCTAGACATGGTCTCCCTTTTAAAAATGAAAAAGTCTAATCAGAGATTCCTTACTCCTTGGTTCAGCACAGAAACTTGTCGCTTTAAACATAAGACTCGTCAATTCGAAAGAAAATTGTGCTCCACTAATTTAGATGAAACCTATTTAGCTTTGAGAAATCATCTTTTAATTTATAAGAAATCTCAAAGGAAAGCTAGAACAAGTTAATATTATGCATTAATAGAAGAGAACAAGAATAATCCCAGGTTTCTTTTCAGCACTGTAGCCAGGCTGACAGAGTCAGGACTCTGTCAATCTTAGCATTCCCTTAGAGCTTACCAGTCCCAGTCAGGACTTTATGAACTTTTTCAATAATAAAATTTAATCTATCAGAGATTAAATCAGTCAGATTCTTCCCATCGTTAAATTAAATACAACTCCTTCAACTGATATCTGTTTGGATGAGATTATTCCAAATGACCTTTTAGAGTTAGATAAAATAATTTCCTTGTGCAAGCCTCAAATTTGTCTTTTAGACCCATTAGTGCCAGGTTATTTTAAGAAGTCTTCCCATTTATTGGTAGCTCTATTCTTCAAATAATCAATTATTCATTAACATAAGGCCATGTACCGCATGCTTTTAAAAACTGCTGTAATTAAACCCTTACAAAAAGCCAATGCTGGATCGAGGAGTTTTAGCTAACTATAGACCAATCTCTAATCTACCTTTCATTTCAAAAATCTTAGAAAGACTTGTTGCTATGCAATTATTTCACCACTTGCAGGGAATTGGTTTATTTGAAGATTTTCAATCTGGGTTTAGAATCCATCATAGTACTGAAATGACTTCCTTATCGCATCTGATTATGGACTTGTTTCTGTACTTGTCCTTTTAGACCTTCGTGCAGCTTTTGATACTATCGATCATAATATTCTACTTGATAAATTAGAACACTATGTTGGACTTAATGGAACTTCGTTGCAGTGGTTTAGATCTTATTTATCTGATAGGTTCCAGTTTGTTTATGTTAATAATGAATTTTCTTCCAACTCAAAGCTCAGTCATGGAGTTACACAGTGATCTGTGCTAGGCCCTACTCTTTTTAGTTTATATATGCTTCCGTTAGGCAACATTATGTGAAAGCACTGTATACATTTTCATTGTTATGCAGAAGACACACAATTATACCTGTCAATGAAGCCAGATGATAGTAATCAATTAGCCAAGTTAGAAGCCTGTCTTAAGGAAATCAAAACTTGGATGACTTGTAATTTCCTGCTATTAAATTCAGATAAGACTGAAGTAATTCTTTTTTGTCCAAAAAACCTTTGAAAAACCTTTCCAAATCAAACTCTTAGTTTGGAAGTGGTTACTCTTTCTCTTAATAGTTCTGTGAGGAACCTTGGAGTTATTTTTGATGAAGATCTGTTTTTCAATTCCCATATTAAATTTGTTTCTAAAACTGCCTTCTATCATTTGCATAATATTGCCAAGATTAGGAGCATCTTGTCTCAGAGTGATGCTGAAAAACTGATCCACGTTTTTTTTTTAGCTCTAGAATAGATTATTGTAACTCTTTATTATCAGGCCCCCCATGGATCGTCACCTTATCGTGGTGGGGGGTTTGCGTGTCCCAGTGATCCCAGGAGCTATGTTGTCCGGGGCAATTTGCCTCTGATAGGGTCACTCAAGACAAACTGGTCCTGGGTGAAGTGCCAGACTAAGAACGATTCAACAGACTCTCATGATAAATACTAGAACAAGGATTCAGTTTACCCCGCCCATATAGGGTTACCGGGGCCCCACCCTGGAGCCAGGCCCTGGGGGAGGGGCTCGATGGCTACCGTCTGGTGGCCGGGTTTCCACCCATGGGACCTGGCCAGGCTCAGCCCGAAGGAGTTACATGGATCCACCCTCCAGTGGGCTCACCACCTGCAGGAGGGATCATGGGGGTCCAGTGCTATGTGGATCAGGTGGCGGTTAAAGGCGCAGACCATGGCGGAATGATCCCAAGCTTTCTAAACTGGCTTTTGGGACATGGAATGTCACCTCTCTGGTGGGGAAGAAGCCTGAGCTGGTGCATGAGGTTGAGAGATACCGGCTAGATATAGTCGGCCTCACCTCAACACACAGCTCCGGTTCCGGAACCAGTCTCCTATAGAGGGGTTGGAGCCTGGAGTTGCCGTGGGTGAGAGGCGATGAGCAGGGGCGGGTATTCTTGTATCCCCCCACCTTGCTGCCACTCCACCTTGGAGTTTTCCCCAGTGGACGAAAGGGTTGCTTCCCTCCGCCTTCGGGTTGGGAAACGGGTCCTGACCATCATTTGTGCCAATGCACCAAATGATGGTTCAGAGTACCCACCCTTTTTGGAGTCTGTGACTGGGGTGCTGGAGGGTGCTCCTCTTGGAGACTCCATTGCCCTACTGGGGGACTTTAATGCGCATGTGGGCAATGACAGTGAAACCTGGAAAGGGGGTGATTGGGAGAAACGGCCTGCCCGGTCTGAACCCGAGTGGTGTTCAGTTATTGGACTTCTGTGCTAACCAGTGTTTGTCCATAACGAACACCATGTTCAAGCATAAAGGTGTCCATATGTGCACCTCGCACCAGGACACCCTAGGTCGCAGGTCAATGATCGATTTTATTATCGTGTCATCAGACCTGCGACCGTATGTCTTGAATACTCGGGTAAAGAAAGGTGCAGAGCTGTCAACTGATCACAACCTGGTGGTGAGTTGAATCCAATGGCAGGGGAGGATGCCATTCAGACCTGATAGATCCAAACGTATAGTGAGGGTGTGCTGGGAAAGTCTGGCTGAGGCCCCTGTCTGGGAGGTCTTCAACTCCCACCTCTGGAAGAACTTCAACCACATTCCGAAGGAGTCTGGAGACATGGAGTCTGAATGGGCCATGTTCTCCACTCCATTGTTGAAGCAATTGCCCAGAGCTGCGGCCTCAAGGTCGTCTGGGCATCTCATGGTGGCAACCCCTGAAGCAAGTGGTGTACACCAGTGGTGAGGGGGGTCATTAAGCTGAAGAAGGAGTCCTATCAGGCTTGGATGGCTTGTGGGACTCCCGAAGCAGCTGAGGTGTACCGGCAGGCCAAGCGGAGTGCAGCTCCAAAACGCGGGTATGGGAGGAGTTTGGTGAGGCCATGGAACAAGACTTTCGGTCGGCCTCGAAGAGATTCTGGCAAACTGTCCGGTGGCTCAGGAGGGGGAAGCAGCTCCCTGTCCACACTGTGTATTGTGCGGATGGGGCGCTGTTTACTTCGACTGGGGATATCATCGGGCGGTGGAAGGAATGCTTTGAGGATTGCCTCAATCCCACTGATACGCCTTCCACAGAGGAAGCAGGGCTTGTGGACGAGGGGGACGACTCGCCTATCACAGGGGCTGAGGTCGCCAAGGTGGTTAAAAATCTCTTTGGTGGCCGGGCCCGTGGGGTGGACAAGATTTGCCCTGAGTACCTCAAGGCCCTGGATGTTGTAGGGCTGTCATGGTTGACACGCTTCTGCAACATTGCGTGGAGGTCGGGGGTAGTGCCTTTGGCATGGCAATCCAGGGTGGTGGTTCGTCTCTTCAAAAAAGGGGACCGGTTGGTGTGCTCCAAATTTAGAGGAATCACACTCCTCAGCGTCCATGGGAAGGTCTATGCCAAGGTACTGGAGAGGAGAGTCTGGCTGTTGTTCTAACCTCGGATTCGGGAGGAGCAATGTGGTTTTCGTCCTGGCCGTGGCACATCAGTGAGTTAGCATAAAGTGGGCATTTGCTCTTTTCTGTCTGGGTACTGCATGCTGATAGTATGCCGTCGCAGAGGGGCCACGCTCGGAGTCGGGACTATGGGCTGGCAGAGGCTTTGGAGTATGTGGACGAAACGCTTATCGCTGCCTCCCTCCTCGACTATCACAGCGATGTACGCCGGTACCTGGACCTTGCTGAGGATGTCCTTAATCATCTCCCTCGCTACGCCGACCATCCTGAAGTCAATGATAGGAGGGCCGACATCACTGCACAAAGTGAGATTCTCCATATGGTAGAGAACGACTACGGCGAGAAGAAGAGGAGAAGGCACCCCTGCTTCCCGCTCTGGGATCCCGTTCCTGTCCTCGATCTACCCCAGGAGTTCGCGCCACCTGGGGGTCATCGAAGACGTCGGCACCCCGGCCAAGATAACCCTCAGCAAGAACCCCGTCTGGATCCTGTTCCGGGTTGTCAGAGGAACTCTGCCTCCCAGCCAGCTGCTCCTTCGGCGTCACATCAGGAGACAATCCCCGCAGCCTCTCCCCCCGGGCCACTTGTCCCCGCTGTCCCATCAGCTCATCGTGTCCGGATCGTCTCGGCTGTCGTCCCCTCCTCTGTGACGTCACCTCCAGCTGCAGAGAGAGTTCTGAGTCCTGCCCCGGCAAAGCCCGTTTGAGGTCCATTGCGAGCGGCCCCTCATCCTTCCAGGGGGCCCTCTGTCACCATCCGGCACGGAAAGGGAGGAGCAACGTGCTCTACGGCAGGCCCCATCCTTCCTCCAAGAGACAGGCAAGTACAAGTTCACTCTTCTCCTCATAATTGTGATTTGCCTTGTCTGGCTCCTGGGGGTGGAGTTCGGGGTTCGCAGTCCCCCGAGCTCCCACCACCTGCTGTAGCTTCTGTCATTAAACCCGCTGCCTCTGTGTCTCCCTCCACTGAGCGGTCCTCGACACCAGGCCAACGTCGCCGGATGAGGAGGGGACCTGCGGCTCTGGAGAGCCTGGTTCCAGCCCCGCAGCCACGTCATGGGCAGAGGAGGAGAGCGGACTGCAGCATGGAGCCTGTGCCGATGACAAAGCGTCCCCGGGTCTCCACAGATGAGCGGTCCGATCCAGCGGGTCGAGGGTCCCTTGCCACCATGCCGTGCAGGTTGTCTGTGTGGACATCAGTGCCGGAGGGTCCTCAGGCTGCAGAAACCATCATGCCAGCTGCGGAGCCCAACATAGCTGAGTGGGAGCCAGAAGATGATCTCCTTCCGTCTGAGCCCGGATCGTCGGAGTCCTGGACAGCGACAGAACCCTAGTACAGGCAAGTGCTCTACCTTGTTTTTCTCCTCTCTATTCTGGAGCACTTTTGCCTGTTTCTCGGAGAGACGAGCCAGGGGCAGCCGTCCACTGCACCCGAACTCGTCTCTCTGGGCTCTGTTGCTACCGGTGATCCTGATTCCATTTTCTTCTCTTTCTCCTGAGCCTTCTCCCAGGGTCACCGGTGCAGAGCTGGTGCCGATCGTTGTGCCGGAGGTTCTGGGTTCAGGGCTGGAGGTCGGTCCTGGAGCTGCGACGACCCAATCGGGGTCCATCACGGGTGCAGCCGTGACCCAATCGGGGTCTGACACAGGTGCAGCCGTGACCCAATTGGGGTCCAACGCGGGTGCGGCCGTGACCCAATCGGGGTCGATCGCAGGTGCAGCACCAGCAGAATTCAAGGTCAGTGAGGGAGCTGCAGATCCCCTGCCACCTGACACTGGACTGGCTCATCATCATCCTCAGGATCTTCATCCCAGCTCATCTCCACCGGGGGCCATTGGGGTTCCTAATACTCCGCCCGGCTCTCCCTCGTCTTCTCCCTCTCCAGGGAGGCCGTCTTCAACTTCTCACCAACGGTCCTGGTGGCTGTGTGATGCGGGTCGGCCGCCTGGTGAGCTGTCTAAAAGGTCAATTGGAGTAAACTTATCTAAACAGATATTGAGGAAGTTGTAATTGAGGAAGTTGTAGTAGTTAATGTACTTGAGTTTACGGTAGAAAGAATCTGACTGATTTTATCTCTAATAGATAAAATTTTATGATTGAAAAAGTTCAAAAAGTCCTGACTAGAAAGCTCAAGGGGGATGCGAGGGGTCCCAGGACTGCATCAACCACCATGCCTGCTGCAGGGGCTGCCACAGCAAAGTCCAAGTTGGACCTCCAGAGGACTAGGCCCAAAGAACCATCGCCTGGATCGATGGAGTCCTGGATGGTGGGGAAGCTTGAGCTAAGGAAAGTGCTCTCCTTTGTTTTCACTGTTTCGATCTTGGAGAGATCGTGTTGGGCTCTTGGTGGGGAGAGCCAAGTGTATCTGTCAGCTGCACCTGAGCTCGCCTCGCCGTCCTCCACTGCCGCTGGTAACCCTGACCCTGTTTCTTTGCCTCTTTTGCCTGAGCTTTCCCCCAGGGTCACCGAGGGTTGTCCAGCTTTGCCAGAAGTCTCTGTGGGTCCAGGCTCACCGCCTGAGATCACCATGGGTCCATATCCTCCCACTGAGGTCGTCGCAGGTGCTCCGTGGGTGCTTCATCCCAGACGGGGACCTCTGAGGGTGCTTCTTCCTCATTGGCTGAGATTGACAAGGGTGCTCCGTCCCAGCCTGGGACCTCTGTGTTTGCAGTTCCTCCTCTGTCCGGGTCTCTGTGGGTGTTTTGTCCCAGTTGGGGACTGTCGTGGGTGCTGCGCCCCAGCTTGAAACCAACTTGGGTGTTGCGCTCCAGAGTGGGCGCGCCGTGAGCACAATGCTTCAGCCCAGGGGTCACCGTGGGTGCCGTTTTTGCCCAGTCTGGGCCCATTGTGGATGCAGCTTTAGCCCAGTCCAGGCCCACCATGGGTGCAGCTTTTGCCCAGTCTGGGCACATTGCAGGTGAAGCTTTGCTGTAACCCGGGGCCTCTGTGGGTACTGTTCCCGCTCCGGTTGAGGTCTCCGTGGGTGCTTCGTCCCAGCCCGGGACCTCCGAGGGTGCTGCTTCCTCATTTGCTGAGGTCATCGCAGGTGCTCTGTCCCAGCCCGTGACCTCCGTGGGTGCAGCTCCTCCTCTTTCTGGGTCTCTGTGGGTACTATGTCCTTGTCGAGGACCATCGTGGGTGATGTGCCCCAGCTTGAAACCAACTTGGGTGTTGCGCTCCAGAGTGGGCGCGCCGTGAGCACAATGCTTCAGCCCAGGGGTCACCGTGGGTGCCGTTTTTGCCCAGTCCGGGCCCATTGTGGATGCAGCTTTAGCCCAGTCCAGGCCCACCATGGGTGCAGCTTTTGCCCAGTCTGGGCACATTGCAGGTGAAGCTTTGCTGTAACCCGGGGCATCTGTGGGTACTGTTCCCCCTCCGGTTGAGGTCTCCGTGGGTGCTTCGTCCCAGCCCGGGACCTCCGAGGGTGCTGCTTCCTCATTTGCTGAGGTCATCGCATGTGCTCTGTCCCAGCCCGTGACCTCCGTGGGTGCAGCTCCTCCTCTTTCTGGGTCTCTGTGGGTACTATGTCCTTGTCGAGGACCATCATGGGTGATGTGCCCCAGCTTGAAACCAACTTGGGTGCTGCGCTCCAGTATGGGCCCACCGTGGGCACTACGCTCCAGCCCAGGGGCCACCCTGGGTGCATCTTTTGCCACCGTGGGTTCAGCTTTAGCCCATTCCAGGTCCACCGTGGGTGTAGCTTTGCTCCAGCCTGGGAACTCCATGGGTACTGCTCCCTCTCTAGATGAGGTCTCCGTGGGTGCTTTGTCCCAGCCTGGGACCTCCAGGGGTGCTGCTTCCTCATTGGCTGAGGTTGTTGCGGGTGCTCTGTCCCAGCCCGGGACCTCCATGATATATATATGGTATTGCTCATACCAGATTTTCAGCTTGTCAAATTCTGACTTGTAATTTTTTTCAAAGATGTCCTGGAAGATGTCTTTTAATCTCCCATCCTATGCTTTCAGAATGGTGTTTTTTGTGCTCATGTAGAAGGGAGGATCCTTGTTGGGGACTGTCGTGGGTGCTGCACCCAGCCTGAAAACAACTTGGGTGCTGCGCTCAAGTGTGGGCCCACCAGGGGTGCTACGCTCCAACCCGGGGGCCACAGTGGGTTCAGCTGTTGCCCAGTCTGGGCCCACCCTGGGTGAAGCTTTGGCCTAGTCCTGGCCCACCACGGGTGCAGCTTTGTTCCAGCCTGGAGCCACCATGGGTGCAGCTTTGCTCCAGCCCTGAGCCACTGCGGGTGAATTTTTGCTCCAGCCCAGAGCCGCCGCGGGTGAATTTTTCCTCCAGCGCAGAGCAATTGCGCATGAAGCTTTGCTCCAGCCCGGAGCCACCATGGGTGCATCTTTGCTCCAACCCAGAGCCACCGCGGGTGCTGCTTTACTCCAGTCCAGAGCCACCGCGGGTGCTGCTTTTCTCCAGCCCGAAGCCACCATGGGTGCTGCATTGCTCCAGTCCGGAGCCACCGTGGGTGCTATAGGCCAGGCCGAGGGTGTCGTGGTTCCCCCTTCTCTGCCCGACACCATCGTGGTTCCCCCTCCTCTTCCTGATGCCGTCGTGGATCCCCCTCCTCTGTTCGACACCATCATGGTTCCTTCTCCTCTGCCAGACATTGTCGTGGTTACCCCAACTCCTCTGTTTCCTCCTTCACTGGGCATCCCAGTGGGGCAGCCACCTCCTGGGCCACCTCATCTGTTTAGGTGGCTGAAGAACCCTGGCCGACTGCCTGACAGGCTGTGCGTTGGGTTGGGTTCCTCATTTTCTCCGGCAGGCCACCCGACTCTCACCACATCACCATCTGCCAGGTCTGGGCCTTTGGCTGGACACTTGAACTGGCTAGCTCTTTGGTCTAGGGGGCCTAGGAACCTGGTTTTGCTTGCATGTGGGCCCTGAGAGGGTTTTTTGTTTTTGTTCCTTCTTAGGCGTGCTCCCCCACCACCCTCTCAGGTTGGTTTAATGTTATGCTCCTATTGGGCGGTGGTGGTGGTGGGGGGTCATTCTTTTCCTTTTGATGTTACCCTGGGGTGTCTGGAATCCACCCCTTAAGGGGGTGGCTCTGCCATCACTCCTTGTCAGAGCCTCCCCTAGCTTCTCCTCATCGCCATCAGAACCCACAACCTGTTCAGGTGTGTTTCCTGTCTTCTCATCTCGCTTTGCTGTAAGTTTATTTTTTGTACACTTATGGACTTTGTGTTTTCTTTGAATAAATCTCACAACTAGCAGTTCAGCGCCGGGGTCGTTGTCCTTGCCCTGAGGGGCAAATCATGAAAACATCACAGTAAAACAAGATATTCTAAATTTTTTAACATACCAGAGATCAAGGGGTCACCCTATGAAAAGGGGTATCTGAGAACACCCAGAAGCCATGGTGTAAACATCAATAAAAAGACAACATAGAGAGAAACTTGTAAAATGTACTTGTATTCAAATAGTGCTTTCTCTGTTTACAGCACAACAGCAGTGGCACTGTTTTCCGTTTGTTCCAGAAATAATTTTAAATTATTAATTATATTACATTAAGCCAAATGCCGAACTTAAAAAAAGCTGTTAAAAATATATATTTTTATAAAACGCTTTTAACAAAGAGTACCAGCAGTTGTAAAAGTGTATTTTCACCCCCACTAACTAACTAACTAACTAACCTGCACTTATATAGCGCTTTTCTAGTCAGAAAGACCACTCAAAGCGCTTTTCATTAATACTAACCCTCTATTCTAAGGGCCTATAGGAAACAGATATCTAGGGACAATTTAGAACAGCCAATTAACCCAACATGCATGTCTTTGGCATGTGGGAGGAAACCGGAGAAATCCCGGAGTAAACCCACGCAACACGGGGAGAACATGCAAACTCCACACAGATCACTGTTGGTCGGGGGCTGGGATCGAACCCACGATCCCACGATCCCCACAATCCCCCGGCCAAGGGTAAACTGTGCTGCCGCAGTGCTAACCACTGCGCCACCGTGCAGCCCGTACCCCACCACCATAACCAAATGCCAAAAAACTATTTTAAGGATAAATTTCAATCAAATCCTGTGGATAAAACAGCCAAATTATTGAACTATTTTTTAATTAATATGGTCAGGTACAGCCCAATTTTCAGTGCCTGTTTGTGAGCTAAATTACAACGTGGACTGATGGACCTGATTTAGACCAAAATACGTCTAAATTACAGCTTGTGCTCAGAAGTGTGTGTGTGTGTGGGGGGGGCATTTTGTAAGACTATATACAAGCTCCTTACTCTGTCTTTTTTTGTTGTAACCAAGGTCACCTTTTCTTTTCTTATAATCTCTGGTCTTATTCTCTACATCTGTCATGAATGCCCTTTCAGAGAAGAGAGAGAAAGGCACCACACGCTGGCTGTGAGTTTGCAACATACACAACACTTATAGAAAAGGGAATACAGGCTGGCAAAAAATAGTTAAGGCTAAGGTGAGCGTAATCGCAGGCTAACCTGGGAAAAAACACAAAGGAACAGGTAGCAAAAATAGCCTAACTAAGGCGAGCATGATCGCCAGCCAACCTGCAAAAAACAGTAATACATGAAGTGAGAGACAGAGCACTTACATGCATGAAAAAATGGCTTGAGAGTCACTTGAGAGTAACTTGAGAGTAGGAGGCTACACCATACAATGGTGCAGCCCCCTTAAAATAGGCAGCAGTACAATTAACACATTTAATCACAGATGTGAGCACCTGAGCGAGCAGGTGAAGGTGACCTAATTTAGACAATCATCCACAGCTGAGAACTAGGGAGCAGACTGTGACTGAAAGGTGAGTGACTGAGAAATGAGGCTCTGAAAGAAAACAACCATAATAACAGAATACAGACAAGAAAATAATAACAGACATTAAATACTCAAAAATACATAAAGTGTCTGAGCACTGGCTCAGACACATGACAACGTCACTAGCAACTCGTCATGACCATGGGAGTCTACATTGATCTAAGTCAGTCAAAGAGAAGTCTAAGAGAAATACCCATTACGGCGCCTACAGGTGATACAATAAGCAAAAACACTGTTATAAAAGACTCTATTTTCATAAAGAACACAGACGAGAGAGAGGTATTATTGAATGCTTAGTGAAACCACTGATGTATATCTGTAACCTGTCTCTCCAAACAGGTATATTTCCCAATGCAATGAAAATAGCTAAAGTAATTCCAATATACAAGATGGGTGACAGAGGGGAATTCTCAAACTATAGACCAATTTCACTATTGCCACAATTTTCCAAGATACTTGAAAAAATATTCTATGAGAGAATTGACAACTTCATACTGAAGAATAATTTATTGTGTGAGCAGCAATATGGGTTCAGACACAAGAGGACAACTGCATTTGCTCTAATGGAATTTATAGAAAAAATATCAACTGCCATTGAAAATAAAGAGTATTCAGTTGGGGTATTCCTGGATCTTAAAAAAGCATTTGATACAGTGGATCATAATTTATTATTAAAGAAACTACAAAATTGTGGTATTAGAGGGGTAGCACTGTCCTGGTTATGTAGTTACTTAAAGAATAGATATCAGTATGTATGTGTTGGTAACAAAAACTCACAGTTACTGAAGGTTACTTGTGGAGTCCCACAGGGTTCATTTTTGGGGCCATTGTTATTCAATATGTATATAAATTATATATGTAAAGTTTCAGAAAAAATGGATTTAATATTGTTTGCCGATGACACTAATCTATTATGCAGTGGAAGCAATTTGGAACAACTTTTGGATACACTCGGAAAGGAATTAGGAAAGCTTAAACTGTCGTTTGATTCAAACAAATTAACGTTCAATTTAAGTAAGACAAAATTTATAGTTTTTAACAACCATCACAACAACTTAGTATCTAAACTCAGTGTAAATGGTGTAGAGATTGAAATGGTATCCGAAACTAAATTTCTTTGAGTAATAATTGATAATAAACTGTGTTGGAAGTCACATATTAATTATATTAAAGGTAAAATATCCAAATCAATTGCAATACTACACAGAGTGAAATATTTGCTGAATCAACCCACACTATATACCTTGTATCATTCATTAATACTCCCATACATGACATATTGTACTGAAGTATGGGGAAATACATATAAAACAAACATATGTCCAGTCTTTATGCTTCAGAAGAGAGCTATTTGAATAATAAACAAAGCTGCTTACAGGGAACCAACAAAACCCACTTTTTCTTAAATTAAAAGCTCTCAAGTTAAAAGATCTGGTTGACTTTAAAACTGCAGTAATAATGTTTAAAGTGAAGAATCTATCACTGCCCGCAAATATCCAAAAGTTGTTCCAAATAAGGGAGAAACAATATCATTTCAGAGGAACATGTATATTTCAAAAACCTTCAGTGAGAACTACCACCAAGCAACACTGTGTTTCAGTGCAAGGAGTCAGATTATGGAACGATTTTGGACCTGAATTAAAATCATGTACAACGCTTGGACAATTTAAACAAAAACTAAAGGAAGAAATACTCCAAACATATATACAAGATGACATATAAAATCACATAAGGATTGTCATATCCAGTCTGCGTTGTGTTGTTGCTTAGTTTTTTGTCACATTTTGTCTTAGCTTTGTTCTGAATTGTAATCGCTCTTGTTTTGTTTTTCTTTTGAATTCCTGGATGGAATATGGGTGGGCAATATAAGCTGCGGCTTCAGCCATCACCCATTTCGGATAACTTATGTTGAACTGTATAATCAGAGGAGTTATTGTCTAATTTGACCTTGTTGGATTTTCTTTCCCCCTTTGTTATATTATTCAGTTTCTTTTAATCTGTAATTTTAATCTATCCAAAATAAAGATTCATTCATTCAAAGTCTATACTGTATGCAAATGACCAGCTTTGCATTCAGGCTGGGAAACAGGAACAAGCTTTGAAAAATTAACATATGATGTCCATTTTAATTATATTTCTCTTTACAACACATGCTTCAGGGGAATTGCTTGCCCTGTTCTTATGAATGGGGCTGACCTTTTCATACAAATTCAGTATTCTCTTTCAAACTGGTGGATTCTACTACAGCTGTTATGGAACGCCCCTTGCAGGGCATTCATGAGACGGCAGAGACCAAACAGTAAGTTTGCTGATTTATTAAACAAAAGACAAGGATAACAAAATAAACAGCCACGTGGGGCAAATCACGAACATAAACTTAGACACAAGAAAATGGACACTGAAGATTAAGTATGAGAGGCAGCGAGGATGGAGCCAACGCTGTACAATAAACACGAGGACTAGAGTACGATGAATCACAAAGGAGACTGGAGTCGGGGATAGGAACCCCAGTCGTGCACACGGCGATGCACAGAATTGTGTTGTAGGTCGCAGCGAGGAGTAAGCCTCAGCTGCTCCCTTAAATGGAGGAACAAAACCCAATCAGGAAAGAGGAATGTAATTAATGAAATACCATACAGCTGTCACGGCGCGGCGCGACTTTGACAGCTGGAAGTCCACTGTGATGCTGTCAAAATAAAAGCCCTGGAGGAGGCCATAAGACAAGACCCGAAAGAAGATAGAACAGGGAAAATACTGGACAACCCAAGCACGAATGGGATCGGCGGCCAGACCATCACAACAGCGGAGTGTATCGGGTAATAATGTGTCTGCTGATTCTCCCTGGGATCTCTTTTCACTGCTCTTACACCACTTGCCTTATCATTCATGACTTCAGAATTATTGACATTCAGAATAATTGAATTCCACATCCCGGTTGAATGTGCTTGGGCATATTGCACTTGATGATGTGAAGGAACACACCGAGGACTTGTACTGCAGTAAGATCTCTAAATGGGGGTTTAGAGATGCTTTAAAAAGAAGCACTCATTCAATTTAGATAGTTCAAGACAGGAAAAAGCAAAATCTTTGTTGCACTGGCACCTTGTCTTGATGCTTTATACACAGCAGGCTGGTAAATCCTGCATGTTCCCTAAGCTCCATGCATCCTTTTCCTGTGGGAATATGCTGCTGTAAACATGCTGAAGTCTGACAGTTAAAACACTGCAAATGGAATGGTCACTTGATATGTGTCAGCCTGCTTTTTTAGTTTTTGACGTTCCCAAGTAAAATGGACGGTTCATGAGTCTTAAGAAAATATGTGGTTTAAAGAAAAAAGGAGGCAGTTTCATGGATATAAGGCTCTAGCTGAAGAACTCAAACACACCCCGAGGCTACGTGTTGGCTCAAGCATAAACACTGCTGTGTTTATGCATGAGTGTGTTACACTCGTGGGTTTTCCATGCATGCGCCCTCTCCGCACATCCTTGCATGTCTGTGGGAACAAACCACTTTAATCTCATTTTATTGACACTGCCACGTTACCTGCTGGATTTTTATGTGGGATGATGCCCCTCAGCTCAAGGTGCAGCCAGAGATATCCCACACGCTTCAATCCCCCGACACGCTGAAGGATTGGCAAGGAAGGCATGCTCGGTTACTGCACAGTTGTTCACAAAGGTAATTTACCTTGTGCATTTATTTAGATTATTCCTCTTCCTCTGTTAGACAACAGAGGAAGAAAAAAGGGATGGAGTTTGGGATTGAATGATGAAAAATGCTTCATGGGGATGTTTTTTAATGTGTGTTCAACTTCCTTATGGTGATACCTTAGTCTAAGAGGAACATTTAGCATGAAACATGGTAGAACATTTTCATTTTCACTGCATTTATCAATAAAATTGTGTCAATTAATGTTAACTGAAGTGGCAGCCTGGTGGTAGAGTGTCGACTCTATATATTGTATCTCTGGAAGGATCTGGCTTCAAGACCAAGCCAGGGCATACCGAACACCATAAAAAAAAATTGTGCTTTCTAGCTTGGTGCTCAGCAAAAACTGTTTCCAAACTGTTTGGCAACCTTTTACGAATCCTGACGAAATCCCCAAATCACCACATTTGTTTGCATTTGCCGCTCCGTGAGATAAGGGAATAAGTGCACTATTAGCAACTGTAACAAACCCCAGAGCCCAGATACGACCATTAGTTCCATCTCCAAACATGCATTGTAACTTTTTTGGGGGGAATCAAAAGTCAAGGAAAAATGTTTCTTTAGTTTTAGTAGGATTTCTGTGTTTTAATCAGTTACAGTGCATCCTGAAAGTATTTACAGCACTTCACTTTTTCCACAATTTGTTATGTTACAGCCTTATTCCAAAAGGGATTACATTAATTTTTCCTTCAAAATTCTACACATAATATCCCATAATGACAATGTGAAAACGTTATTTTGTGATTTTTGCAAATTTACTAAAAATAAAAAAAAATCTAAAAAATCAATGTACATAAGTACTCACAACCTTTGCTCAATACTTTGTTGATCCACCTTTGGCAGCAATTGCAGCCTCAAGTCTTTTTGAATATGATGCCACAAGCTTGGTGCACCTATCTTTGGGTAGTTTGGCCCAGTCCTCTTTGCAGCACCTCTCAAGATCCATCAGGATGAACGGGAAGCGTTGGAGGACAGCCATTTTCAGATATCCCCAGAGATGTTCAATTGGATTAAAGTCTGGGTTCTGGATGGGCCACTAAAGGACATTCAATTCAATTCAATTCATTTCAACTTTATTCATATAGCACCATATCACAACAACAGTCATTTCATAGCACATTTAAATGTAGGGAAAACCCCACAATTGCAGAAAGACCCCAGCAATCAGACAATCCCATCTGACCAAGCACTTGGCAATGGTGGAGAGGAAAAACTCCCATTTAACAGGAAGAATCCTCTAGCAGAACCAGGCTCAGGGAGGGTCAGTCATCTGCTGCAACTGGCTGGGGGGTGAGAGGATAGAGAAAATGAAAAGAACAGACATAAAGAGAGCAAACATTAACGGAGTGAAGCCAAGTACATTATTGGAGGTCACCCGGCAGTCTAAATCTATTAACAGCAAAACAAAGGGGGGGGGGGGTAAAAGACATAAGACCCCTCCCTAATCATAGGCTATATTGAAGAGGAAGGTTTTTATCCTATTCTTAAAAACAGAGATTGAGTCTGACTCCTGAACCCAGATTGGTAACTGGTTCCACAGAAAAGGAGCTTGATAGCAGAAGGCTCTGCCTCCCATTGTACTTTTGGAGATGCTAGGTATTACAAACAGACCAGCATTTTGGGAGCATAGTGCTCTGTTAGGATGATAGGGTAATATCAGATGTTTTATATAAAAGGGGGCCTGGGTATTAAGAGCTTTGTAAGTGAGAAGAAGGATTTTAAACTTAATTCTAAACTCTATGGGAAGCCAATGAAGGGAGACCAGAACTGGAGATACATATGATCTCTCTTTCTAGTACCTGTTAAAACTCTTGCAGCAGCATTTTGGATCAACTGAAGACTTTTTAAAGATATTTTAGGACAACCTGATAATAACGAGTTACAATAATCTAGTTGAGAGCTGACAATGGCTTGGATCAGTTTCTCAGCATCATTCAGAGACAAGATGCTCCTAATCTTGGCAATATTGCACAGATGTTAGAAGGCAGTCTTAAAAACAAATTTAATATGTGAATCAGAAAACAGATCTTGATCAAAAATAATTCCAAGGTTCCTCACAGAACTATTCAGAGTAAGAGTAGCGGTATCTAAATTAAGAGTTTACTTTGAAAGGTATTTCTAAGGTTTTTTGGACGAACAAGAATGACTTCAGTCTTATCTGGGTTAAAAAGCAGAAAATTGCAAGTCATCCAAGCTTTGATGTCCTTAAGACAGGCATCTAACTTGGCTAACTGATTACAATCATCGGACTTCATTGACAGGTATAATTGTGTGTCATCTGCATAACAATGAAAATGTATACAGTGCTTTCTAATGAGGTTGCCTAATGGAAGCATATATAAACTAAAAAGAGTAGGGCCTAACACAGATCCCTGTGGAACTCCATGACTGAGAGTAGAGTTGGAAGAAAACTCATTGTTGATATGAACAAACTTAAGTCTATCGGACAAATAAGATCTAAACCACTGCAGCAAAGTTTCCTTTAGTCCAACATAGTGTTCTAATCTATCAAGTAGAATATCATGATCAATAGTATCAAAGGCTGCACTAAAATCTAAAAGGACAAGTACAGAAACAAGTCCATTATCAGATGCGATAAGGAGGTCATTAGTTACCTTCACTAAGGCTGTTTCAGTGCTGTGATGAACTCTGAACCCAGATTGAAACTCTTCAAATAAACCGTTTCCCTGCAAGTGGTCAAACAATTGCACAGCAACAACTCTTTCTAAGATTTTTGAAATGAAAGGCAGATTAGAGATTGGTCGATAGTTAGCCAAAACTCCTGGATCGAGCGTTGGCTTTTTGAGTAAGGGTTTAATTACAGCAATTTTAAAAGTCTGCAGTACATGACCTAAGTTAAAGAAGAATTGATTATTTGAAGAATACGGCTACCAATAAATGGGAAGACTTTTTTAGATAACCTGGTAGGAATAGGGTCTAAAATTCAAGTTGAAGGCTTGGATGAGGAGATTATTTTATCCAACTCTAAAAGGTCAATTGGAGTAAACTTATCTAAACAGATATCAGTTGAAAGAGTTGTAGTAGTTGCTGTACTTAAGTTTACGGTGGGAAGAATCTGACTGATTTTATTTCTAATAGATAACATTTTATGATTGAAAAAGTTCAAAAAGTCCTGACAAGAAAGCTCTAGGGGGATGCGAGGATTGACAGTGTCCTGACTCTTTGTCAGCCTGGCTATAGTGTTGGGATTATTCTTATTCTCTTCTATTAATGCAGAATAATAACTTTTTCTAGCTTTTCTAAGAGATTTTTTTATAAATTAGGAGATAATTTCTACACACTAAATAGAATGCATCTAAATTAGTCGAATGCCATTTTCTTTCTAATTGACAAGTCTTCTCTGTTTTAAGCTACAAGTTTCTGTGTTAAACCAAGGGGTTAGAAATCTCTGATTAGACTTTTTGTTATTTAAAGGGGCCACCAAGTCTAGAGTCTGATGCAGAGAGGCTGTAACACTATCTACCATGCTATCAATTACGGAAGGAGCAGGTTCTCCATCTTTTATTTCTATTGTGTTGACCCATGGTATAGAGGAGACAGTCTGCAAAAATTTGGTAACAACGTCATCTGAAAGACATCTGCTGTAGTAATATTTTTCTTTAGGAGTCAAATAATCAGAAATAGTGAAATCAAAGGTTAACAGACAATGGTCTGACAGTACAGGATTATGAGGAGACACTACCAGATATTCTATTTCTGTACCATAAGTCAGAAAAAGGTCCAATGTGTGTGTGGAGATAATGGGTAGAACTTTCTACTTTCTGGGAAAACCCCAATGAGTCTAATATTGAATTGAATGCCTTATTAAGACAGTCACTATCTACATCAACATGTATATTAAAATCCCCTACTATAATTATTCTATCTGATTTCAGCACTAAATCAGCTAAAAATTTGGCAAATTTTGATAAAAACTCTAGTAGGCTGAGGGAGGATGGAAAACTATGGCAAAGAAAATTGGGTTTAAGCTAAGATTGCTAATATGCCCCATCCTGAGGACAAGGCCCTCAAAGGAATTAAAACGTGGTTTTTGCTTTACATTAACTAGTAATTTAGAATGGAAAATTGTCCCTACTCCACCTCCACGACCAGAACTTCTGGGATTATGATAGTTTAGATAACCAGAGGGGGCTGATTCATTCAAATCAACATAATCATCTTGCCCTAGCCAAGTCTCTGTAAGGGATATTAAATCAGTCTGATGATCAATTAATAGATCATGAACTAGTAGAAACTTGGGAGTTAGAGACCTAATATTTAACAAACCACATTTAATTTTTAAATTATGAGGAGGAGTAGAGGCCAAATTACTACATTTAGAGACCTGATGTTTAATTTAAGTTTTACCAACTTTTTGTTTAATCACTTTGGGATGTTTATACATTATATTTTTATCAACTTTGGGGGGAGTAGACAACGGTTCTCTAAGGGGAAAGACAGGGGCAAAGTTGAGGGGTGGCGGATGAGGAGGAGCTGCAGAAAGGCATATATTTATCAAGTTTTGTTGTATTTGTCTTGGGTTATAATATTTTGGCTAATGGGAGACAGACACAATCTCTATGGGGTTGTAAATTCAAAACTGATCTAAACAGTGAGGATTATTTGGATTAATAGGATTAATATGAGAAGTGGAAACAAAGAAGGGCTGGTTGGCAGACCCAGGAACTTTGGGGTTAGTTAACGCACCAAATTTCAGTCACTGTACTAAAAAACGCTGAATGGAATAGAACAGATTGTCCCTTAAAACACGTTCACCAAGTCTATTTGGATGGAAGTCATCTGGCCTCATAAGTGATGGGTGGTTCCAAAACAGGTTGAAATTGTCTACAAAACCAATGTTAAAAGCAGGTCATGTAGAACACAACCAGGCATTAAGGCTGAGAGTTCTGCTAAAATAATTACAACCTCGTCTGAAAGGTGCCAAAGTCCCAGAGATAAACACACGTCTGCCACAGTTCACAAGAGTGGACAGAAGGCTCCTGAAGTCACTCTTTAAGATCGCCGATGCTTCGTCTGGGATGTTGTTGCATCCAACATGTACAATGACAGTTTTAGTGTGGGGGAATTCATTTAATAGGTCAGGGGTAAGAGCCTCAATGTCAGACACTTTAGCCCCAGGAAAAAATTTAGTCACACAGTACCTGCTTCTGATGTTCCTCATAATCGAGTCACCAATTACCAACATCATCTGGGGGGGCTTTTTCAGTGGTTTCTGAAGTGGTGGATAATTTTGCCGATGTTGTTGTTGTGATCGCGGGGTGATGCACTAGCTTCTTTTTGGAGCTGGTGTGTAATTTGGCACACCTAAAGTAGTTTTAATCCAGGGCTTGTGGGTTTGGGCCACCGCTGAAGCCCCTCCTTTGATATCTTGGCTGTGTTCTTAGGGTCGTTGTCCTGCTGAAAGATGAACCGTCGCCCCAGTCTGAGGTCAAGAGCGCTCTGGAGCAGGTTTTCATCCAGGATGCCTCTGTACATTGCTGCATTCATCTTTCCTTCTATCCTGAGAAGTCTCCTAGTTCCAGCCACTGGAAAACATCCCCACAGCATGACGCTGTCACCACCATGCTTAACTCTAGGGATGGTATTGGCCTAGTGATGATTGGTGCCTTTTTTCTTCCAAACATGACGCCTTGCATTCACTACAAAGAGTTCAATCTTTGTCTCATCAGACCAGAGAATTTTATTTCTCATGGTCTGAGAGTCCTCCAGGTGCCTTTTGGTAAACTCCATGAGCACTGACATGTGCATTTTACTAAGGAGCAGCTTCTGTCTGGCTACTCTGCCATACATGCGTGATTGGTGGATTGCTGCAGAGAAGATAGTCCTTCTGGAAGGTTCTCCTCTATCAACAGAGGAACACTGGAGCTCTGACAGAGTTTGGGATCTTGGTAACCTCCTTGACTAAGGCCCTTCTCTCCCAATCGCTCAGCTTAGACGGCTAACCAGCTCTAGGAAGAGTCCTGGTGGTTCTAAACTCCTTCCATTTACGGATGATGGAGGCCACTGTGCTCAATGGGCCCTTCAAAGCAGCAGAAATTTTTTCATACCCTTACCTAGATTTCTGCCTCGAGACAATCCTGTCTCAGAGGTCTACAGACAATTTCTTTGACTTCATGCTTGGTTTGTGCTCCGACATGCACTGTGAAGTGTGGGACCTTATATAGACAGGTGTGTGCCTTTCCAAATCATGTCCAGTCAACTGAATTTATCACAGGTGGACTCTAATTAAGCTGTAGAAACATCTCAAGGATGATCAGTGGAAACAGGATGCAGCTGGGCTCAATTTTGAGCTTCATGGCAAAGGCTGTGAATACTTATATACATGTGATTTTTTTTTAGTTTTTTTATTTTTAATAAATTTGCAAAAATCTAAAAAAAACAAACTTTTTTTCACATTATCATTATGGGGTATTGTGAGTAGAATTTTTAGGAAAAAAACAATTTATTCCATTTTGGAATAAGGCTGTAACATAACAAAATGTTGAAAAAGTTAAGCACTGTGAATACTTTCTGGATATACTGTATATTAGAGCTGAAAAAGAACATTATCATACCCCTTATTTTGAACCATCAGTTAATCCAGTACTTTAGTTTTTGTTTTGTTTTGTTTTTTTTTCTTCGGTTCCTCATTCAGACCCTGGGGATGAAATCAAGGTCTGACATCAAAAATGGACAGTCCCCCAAAGCTTAGCCCACACCCTGGCACAATAAAAGGGTGCAGTTTGTCTTCTTGTTACACTGAGAAATCATTCTGCTTTGAGTCTTTTTTTCTGCTCTCCTGTGGAGGGGGTCATCTGTTCATCTTATTTCACCCGTATCCAAGGTCTGGGGGGTTGAAGCAGAGAAAGCTGGGTACATTTAGTGATATGAACAGCATGGAGGAGGTTAGAGACAGTCAGAACGTCCTGCAGTAGACTGGAAGTGAAAATCCGTTACAGCAGATCTTTACCTTTATTTTAGTTTGCTGTCAGGAGGAGTATCTGCAGGGCGGGTTTGAGGGCAAACCAAAGAAACTTTTTTGTCGTAAACTTCCTCGAAAAGAAAATTACATTATGATCAGACAACCCAGTAAGGAGGTTTAAGTCTTGATTGTTCTTTCTGGTTTATTAGTAAATACTAAATCAATTCCTATACTCATATGGTTTGTTACTCTTGTTGGTTGTTCTATTAATTGTGTGAGACTGAAGTTGTCTGTTATCAGACTAACATTTTTTTCTGTTCTTCTTATCATCACAATTAATATCAAAATCTCCCATAACAATTATTTCTTATTGTGATCAAAGAAATTTAGAAGAGCTGATGATAAAAATCTAAAGTAGCAGAATTACAAATTACAATAAAAGACATTTTTGTGGAGAGTGAGATGCTAACACCAATACATCTGGGCATGATGTTGTTAGGCCATTTAACCTGTGTGCACTTGAGGGTGTCTTTGACATATAATAGGACACCCCTTCCCCTCCCCTGACAACCATCTTTCCTGAAGGCATTGTAACCACACATGGCAGTTTCTGGCAAGGAATGAGTTAACCAGGTTTCAGACACGCCAAAAAAGTAAATACTGGAATTAATAAGATGCTGTAGTTGTTCCCGTTCAGGATCATGCTCCATATATTTAGGTGACCACCAAGTAAACCTTTAGTCACCACAGTAAACCACAGGGTTCCAAAACTAATTTAGCCTGATTTAGTCTTCCAAAGAGTTTTGTGGACCTGTGCCTTCCAGTGGATTCCTTTGTGTTGTGGTGACTTTCATAGGAGTTGTGAAATAGTTTATGCTTGCCACTCGGTTTGGACTCACTGTGTTTCCAGTGAAGACATCTGAAGGTTTCTGTGGTGTTTTTGTTTTATTATTTTGTTAGTTTGGTTGGAGCTGAGATCTCATTGAAAATAGTCACCAAAGCAGCTCTGCCGCCCAGGAATGCCGAGTGGGAACCCAGCTGCTGGGTTCTGCTGTGTTGTAAGTACAGCTCCATGCCTTTGTGTTTTGAGATTGGAGAGAAATATGTAGGTGATCAACCGATGTTGCCACTGGACGCACCCGCCAGTCCACTGGTGCTAGGTCATCTCCACTCCGGCTGTCCTTTGGCAACTTACGCACCATAGTGTTTCCTGTGAGTGGGGCTCAATAAAGAGGGCCCAGGCTGGCTGAATTCACCCCATGCCAGCAGGGTCACGGAGAGAATGAGGCACAGGGCTGGAGCACCTCGACGGGGTACAGCGAATGCCGAGGAACAAACTTTATCAAAATACCATTCCCCTATGACAAACCGATACATACAGTGCATCCAGAAAGTATTCAGAGCACTTCACTTTTTCCACGTTATGTTTCAACCTTATTCCATAAGGGATTAAATTCTTTTTTTCCCTCAAAATTATACACACTATACCCCATAATGACAATGTGAATAAAAGGTTTTTTGATTTATTTTTTTTTTCAAATTTATTAAAAATAAAACAAACTAAGAAATCACATGTACATTAGTATTCACAGCCTTTGCTCAATACTTTGCTGATGCACCTTTGCCAGCAATTACAGCTTCAATTCTTTTTGAATATGATGCCTCAAGCTTGACACACCTGTTTTTGGGCAGTTTGGCCCAGTCCTCTTTGCAGCACCTCTCAAGCTCCATCTGGTCGGATGGGAAGTCTTGGGGTGCACAGCAATTTTCAGATCTCTCCAGAGATGTTCATTTGGATTCAAATCTGGGCTCTGGCTGGGTCACTGAAGGACATTTACAGAGTTTTCCTGAAGCCCCTCCTTTGATATCTTGGCTGTGTGCTTAGAGTCGTTGTCCTGCTGAAAGATTAACCGTCGCCCCAGTCTGAGGTCAAGAGTGCTCTGGAGCAGGTTTTCATCCAGGATGTCTCTGTACATTGCTGCATTCATCTTTCCTTCTATCCTGACTAGTTTCCCAGCTCCTGCCACTGAAAAACATCCGCACAACATGATGCTGCTACTAACGTTGGCATGGTTAGGAAAAGTGCCTGGTTTCCTCTAAGTGTGACGCCTGGTATTCATGTCAATGAGTTCAATCTTTGTCTCATCAGACCAGAGAATTTTTTTTTTCTCATGGTCTGAGAGTCTTCAGGTGCCTTTTGGCAGACTCCAGGTTTGTTGCCATGTGCTTTTTACTAAGGAGTGGCTTCCGTCTGGCCACTCTACCATAGAGGCCTGATCGGTGGATTGCTGCAGAGATGGTTGTCCTTCTGGAAGGTTCTCCTCTCTTCACAGAGCAATGCTGGAGCATAGGGGTCTTGGTCACCTCCCTGACTAAGACCCTTCTGCACTGATCGCTCAGTTTAGACAGATGGTTCTGAACTCCTCCCATTTATGGATGATATAGGCCACTGTGCTCATTTCAACCTAAAAAGCTGCAGAAATTTTTCTGCACCCTTCCCCAGACTTGTGCCTCGAGAAAACCCTGTCTGGGAGGACTACAAACAATTCCTTTGACTTCATGCTTTGTTTGTGCTCTGACATGTAGTCTCAACTGTGGGACCTTATATAGACAGGTGTGTGCCTTTCCAAATTATGTCCAATCACCGGAGTGGTGGCTCAGTTGGTAGAGCATCGGCCCCACACCCGGGAGGCAGGGGTTCAAATCCCGGCCGGGTCATGCCGAAGACCATATAAAAGCGGACCTTCCTGCCATCCAGCTGGGTGCTCAGCTAATGGAATGGAGAAGGGAAATCTGTGGCGGTGCCTTCCATGGCAGCGGCCCTCTGATTCTACATATGGGGTGTGTGTGATTAACACTGTAGATAGGTAAAACACAATCTCGTTCTACTGTACATGATTGGTTGTACAGTTGAATGACAATAAAGGGTGATTTAATTAATCAACTGAATCACAGGTGGACTACAATTAACTGTAGAAACATCTCAAGGATGATCAGTGCAAACAGGATGCAGCTGAGCTCAATTTTGAGCTTCATGGCAAAGGCTGTGAATACTTATGTACATGTGATTTCTTGTTTTTTTATTTTTAATAAATTTGCGAAAATCTAAAAAAAAATCACATTGTGATTATAGGGTATTGTGTGTAGAATTTTTAGGAAAAAAAAAGAATTTAATCCCTTTTGGAATAACGCTGTAACATAAAATGGTGAAAAAGTGAAGCGCTGTGAATACTTTCTGGATGCACTGTATACATAGCTCTCAGTTTAGCATACATTGTCAGAATCAGCTGCACTGCAAAAATGCCACTACCATTACATATTTCCTTACCTTCCGTCAGTTGGGCCACAGTATGCTATTGTTTACCTTGTGTCAGCTGTATTGGGGAATTTTTAACAGCAGGAAAGATATATATATATATATATATATATATATATATATATATATATATATATATATATATATATATATATAGAAAATAGACACACACTGAAAATGCGCCACATTTTTAGATCAGCCAATCACGGTGCAGCACCATCAGCTGTTTCCGTCACCTGCATTCTATGCTGAAATTATGAGAGAAAGCATATTTTCTCTTACTATGCATGTGTAGTAACCCAGGGTATGGCTGCTCTGATAAGTATGGTAAAATGGCAGAACACCAGGACACACCAAAGGTGAGTTATAATCCCAGATAAAAACAAATGCAGCGTTTTATGTCCACCATGATTAAGCTCCTCCATATCTTTGAAAGAGTCATGGAAATCTGGTGGTGATTGGCATTCGTATACCAGTAAAGCGTTAACAATTTGACTAAGAGATAAACACAGTCGGTGGCGTGGTGTCGGAGTGGTTAGCACTGCGGCAGCACAGCAACTCACCCTTGGCCGGGGGATCCTGGGTTCGATCCCAGCCCCCGACCAACAGTGATCCGTGTGGAGTTTGCATATTTTCCCCGTGTCTGCGTGGGTTTTCTCCAGGATTTCTCCGGTTTCCTCCCACACGCCAAAAACATGCAAGTTAGGTTAATTGGCATCAAACTGGGGATTCTAAATTGTCCTTAGGTATGACTGTGAGAGTGAATGGTTGTCTGTCTCTCCGTGTTGGCCCTGCCATGGACTGGCGATCTGTCCAGGGTGTACCCTGCCTCTCGCCCAAAGATGCTGAGATAGGCTCCAGCCCCCCCCGCGACCCGAAAAAAATTTAGCGGAAGAAGATGAATGAATGAATGAATGAATGAATGAATGAATGATAAAAACAGTATAAACAGACACAGTGTTAGCAGCAGCAGATGGAAGGCCACACACACTGGTGCCAGCTTTCCATTTGCCTGGAATATTAATGTGCTAATGCAATTAATTATGGTAGTCCAATTAATGGATTAAAAAATATTAACGCAAATTAATGCCCCCATGGTACTTGTTATTGTGAAAGTTGAAACACGCAATAGCTGTTCCATCTAGACAGTTTTTGTATGACATGCAATACAGTCCGTGGTCTGTGAATTTTTTTTAAAAATTCCGTTTGTTCAAATCAAAGACTGAAAAGTATGTCCATGTACACACTCACTACTTGGTCAGGGCTCCTTTTGCATGATTACTGCATCAGTGAATCATGGCATGGAGGTGATCAGTCTGTGTTAGTGCTGAGGTTGTTATGGAAGCCCAGGTTGCTTTGATAATGGCCTTCACCTCATCTGCATTGTTGGGTCTGGTGTCTCATCCTCCTCTTGACAATACTCCTTAGATTATCTATGGGGTTTGGATTAGGAGAGTTTGTTGGCCAGTCAAGCACAGTGATACCATGGCCATTAAACCAGGTTTTGTTACCTTTGGCAGTGTGGGCAGGTGCCAAGTCCTGCTGGAAAGTGAAATCAGCATCTCTTTAAAGATTGTCAGTTTAGGGAAGCATGAAGTGCTATAAATTTTCCCGGAAGACAGCTGCACTGAATTTGGACTTGATAAAACAGTGAACAAAGACCCTTTGTCCGTTCATCTTTCAATACCTCCCTGCTTTCATCCCTCTGTACATTGCAAGTTAGGGTCATAGTTGAGGTATGCACTCATGGATCACCTACAAAATCTAATTGGTTCATCTGTAGCCCAAGGACCAACTCTGGTTAAGATTTCATCAAACTCCATCCAGTAACTTAGAAAAATATTGTTCCAGTGATGTGATCGCTTAGAGTGGGAGCTGGTATGTGCTGCCCGTCGCCTGTCTGTTCATCATTGACGTTTCCTCCTCCAGACCAGCCACAAAATTAACCCATCATGGAATTAGTTGAGCTGTGCTACGGGCCCAGTACAAGAAAAGTTGTGGACAGTATCCCTTGTGGATCGGCCTCCCAAGTTTTTGTTCACACTGCAGCCTGGTGGGGAGAAAGACGTGGTCTGCTTCCAAACAGCGCTATGAGACTGCGCTGCACATCTTAAAGGAGAAGAACACTGATATCCTTTCACTACGTTTTGAGTAATGTTGCTAACAGACAAACAGACAGATGTCGGCAAAAACATTGCCTCCTTTGGGGAAATGAGAAGCCCAGCTAGGAGAAGTTGTGTATGTATTAATGACATTGCATCTTTCTCAAACTGCTAGAGTTTTATACAATAATCTGGACTAAAGGGAGACAGGTTTTAGGTATGTGAATCTTTAACTTCCTCCGTATCAGGTAATGTAGACTGTACCAGCACGCTTCCTGTTGTAACGTATCGTCACTTCCTGTATTGCTGGCTATCGGTGTGGTTTGCTCTGTGGTTAGCTCTCCTCAATCTCCTGAGGATTATTGCCTTTAATTGTATTTTAATCACTTTTAATCACATCTTTAGCCTTCTGTTCACCTTTCATCAGTGTTTGTGTGAGCTTCGGGTTAGCCACTAGCTATGGCTACTAGCTCTCCTTCCCCTTCTCCTCTGGTGTGCTCTCTCTGTCAGATGTTTAGCTAAACCTCTGCCTCTTTTAGTGATAATGGTAAATGTAATAAATGTTGTCTTTTTGAGGTGCTCGAGGTGAGGTTGTCTGATTTGGAATCCTGGCTCCGCTGCATTGAAACACAGTCTGCACCAGTTAATAATGACTGACGCCCCTTAGCTGCACCGGAGCACCCTAGCATTGGGCGGCCTGCTAGCGATCCTCTGGTTCCGACCTCTCCTGAGCAGCGAGGAGAGAACGGGTGGGTGACAATAAGAAGGAAGCATAGCCGCAAGCCCCTGGTACACTACCAACCTGTTCATGTTTCTAATCGCTTTTCCCAACTCAGCAACACATCCGCTGAGGAAAAACTCTGATCATTGGCAACTCTGTAGCAAGAAACGTGAACCTAGAGACTCCAGCGGACATAGTCAAATGCATTCCTGGGGCCAGAGCAGGCGACATTGAGTCAAATTTGAAAATGCTGGCTAAAAGTAACTGTAAATACTCCACAATTGTTATCCACGCCACCATTAACAACATCCAACTCCGGCAGTCGGAAGTCACAAAACTTAATGTAGAATCGGTGTGTGACGTTGCAAAAACAATGTCTGCCTCTGTAGTATTCTATGGGCCCCTCCCCAATCTGACCAGTGATGACATATTTAGCCGCTTGTCATCTTTCAACCGCTGGCTGTCTGTGTGGTGTCCTGCAAACAATGTGGGCTACATAGACAATTGGAATTCCTTTTGGGGAAAACCTGGTCTTTTTAGACGAGACAGTGACCATCCCACTTTGGATAGTGCATCTCTTTTGTCTAACAATCTGGCATCATTTTTATCCAAATTTCCAAAATCTTGACAACTCAGAGTTGGGACCAGGAAGCAGAGTCACAGTCTTACACGCCTCTCTGCAGCTCCCCTTCATCCGCCACCCCTCAACTTAGCCCCTGTCTTCCCCATCAGAGAATCATTGTCTGCTCCCTCCAAAGTAAATAAAAATATAATGTATAAGCATCCCAAAGTGATTAAACAAAAAGTTGGTAAAACTCAAATTAAACATGAAGTCTCTAAATTTAATGATTTGGCCTCTCTTCCTCCTCATAATTTAAAAATTAAATGTGGTTTGTTACATATTAGGTCTTCTACTCCCAAGTCTCTGCTAGTCCTTGATCTGTTAATTGATCATCAGATTGATTTAATATCCCTTACAGACACTTCATTTGGGCAAGAGGATTATGTTGGTTTAAATGAATCAACTCCCTCTGGTAATTTAAACTGTCAAAATCCCAGAAGTTCTGTTCGTGGAGGAGGAGTAGCAACAATTTACCATTGTAAATTACTAGTTAATGTTAAGCAAAAAAAGACATTATAATTCCTTTGAAGGCCTGGTCCTCGGTATTGGGAAATTTTGCAATTTTAGGTTAAACCCAATTTTATTTGCAATAGTTTATCGTCCTCCCTCAGCCTTCTCAGTGTTTTATCCAAATTTTCCAAATTCTTAGCTGATTTTGTGCTGAAATCAGAATAATTATAGTAGGGGACTTTAATATACATGTAGATGTAGCTAGTGATTGTCTTAACCCCTTGCACTCTGGTCAATTTCCCTAAAAACCCAAAGTAAATCAAAAGCTGTTCTTCAACCCTTTGCAGCATCTTCATGGGGTTGGTCTCATTTAAAAGGAAACACTTTGAATTTTTTGGCAAAACAGTCATAATCTCTCTAAGTGCTCCGGCCACTGAGTAACAGTCATCTAAACATACTGAGCTTGAAGAAAATAAATTTCGCCTGGGTGTTTTTTTGGATACAAATGCTTGCAAATAACACACAGCTTCAGATCCGGGCTGGAAAATGCAACAGAAATGTAGAACCAAGTGTTATCCAGCTGAGGTCAAAATTTTGTAACAATACCACAAAAAATGAATATATTACACAGCTTTTTTTTTTCACAGGTTGTTCCCAGGCGTTTTTGAACTGTGCCAAATTGTGCCACATGGCACAGTTTGGAAAAAACGTCTGTAACTTTTGAATGATTCAATATAGACGCTTCATCTTGGGCTCTATTGAAAGGTGACACTCAGGGCTGTGTGTGTGTGTGTGTGGTGGGGGTTGTTTATTCATTCATGAATGAATGAATGAACAAACAACCCCCCCCCACACACAAAGAAGCATGCCACGTAAAAAAAAATGTGTGGCTTTTTTTTTACAAGAAAAAATAACCTACAGTGCATTAAAAATTATACTAGAATATCTGTAATGTAGAAGATAACAACTCCCACCCCCCGCGCTACAGAGGACGGACATAGCCCAGTGCGCCGCGGTCACGGTGCGCCGCGGTCGACTATGCACAGTTGTACTAAAATATCTGCAATAATATCTGCAATCCGCTACAGAAGAGTAGCGGGGGAGAGGGGGGGGGGGCGTTCACGGTCCAAACGCAGCGCACGAACCGTGTACCGGACTCCGTGCGCCGCGGTCTACTACGCACAGTTGTAATTTACCAATCGGTCAAAAGTCATTTTTGATTACAATTTTCAGGGATAAAGAATAATTTAGCTTATAACACTTACCTGTCCACAACAGCAGTGTCGTTGGCGAACTTCTCTTCCTCATTGTCAGACGAAAATGATGCTGGTCCGCTTATTACGGACTCGTGGTTCTGGTCATGCGACCCGGTCAAACCATAATTCCATTATTGCGGTTTTGCGCTTCCATGATTACAGTCTTGGCGAACGATTTTTCAAAACAAATAAGAACAGTAGTAAGAAAAAAAGACTGGCAAAAGCGTGTGTGCCACCCAGCGGCTAAAAACAAAACAGATTTTGCAAGGGAGGCACGCTTTCGAACTACTGTGCTTCTGTTGGCTCGCTGTATTCGCAGCCGTTGGTAGGCGGGTCCTTCTTGCTAGGTTTTCAGTCATTGGTTCTTCAAGGTTTCAGAAACCCAATTCAAGGCTCTTATTAGTCGAATGAGAGGTCAGTCACATCTAAACAAATCAAAGCACTCCTTTGGCTTTCTGTTCACGGCTGTGTCTGTAGTGGAAGAACGGCAATGCAGCTTTTTTTTTTTTTTTTCAGTGCCTCCTAGGACGCAGAGACGTGTCCGCCCGCGGTACACCGAAGTGCAACAGATTACTAGAAAAGCACTCGGAGAGCACAGACCTCTGCCAAGCGCCACAGTTCCCCCCCATACAGTGTTTGTGTGTACGTTTGCAGATTCCTTGACCATGAAAACATATGACTTGCAATTGGATTCACAATGATAGGATTAGTGGTTCAGTAGTTATTGACGAAAATGGCATTTTCCGTAATGGCGGTTTAGCGCCACAGTTCACCCCATACAGTGTTTGTGTGTACGTTTTCACATTCCTTGAACATGAAAACATATGACTAGCAATTGGATTCACAATGATAGGATTAGTGGTTCAGTAGTTATTGACGAAAATGGCATTTTCCGTAATGGTGGTTTTCTTCTGGACAGTGACACGGATCATCCTCAAAATTTAATCAGTTCTTCCTTGTATCATTTCCAACAAGGCCTGAAAGTTTCATCGAAATCTGTCCAAAACTTTTTGAGTTATCTTGCTAAACAACAGACAAACAGACAGACAAACTCCGGCAAAAACATAACCTCCTGGCAGAGGTAAATATGGCATTTAATTCAATATTAGACTCGATTGGGTTTTCTCAGAAAGTAGGAAAATCTACCCATTATCTCCACCATACGTTGGACCTTGTTCTGATATATGACATAGAAATAGAAAATCTGGTAGTATCTCCTCATAACCCTGTACTGTCAGACCATTGTCTGTTAACCTTTGATTTTACTATTTCTGACTAATTGGCTCCTAAAGAAAAGTATTACTACAGTAGATGCCTCTCAGATAATGTTGTTACCAAATTTATGCAGATTGTTTCCTCTATGCCATGTGTCAACAAAACGGAAATAAGCTATGGAGAGCTTGCGCCTTCTGTAATTGATCGCATGGTAGATAGTGTTACAGCTTCTCTGCATCAGGCTCTAGACATGATGGCCCCTTTAAAAAATCAAAAGTCTAATCAGAGATTTCTAAGTCCTTGGTTCAACACAGAAACTCATAGCTTAAAACAGAAGACTCGTCAATTAGAAAGAAAATGGTGCTCCACTAATTTAGATGAAATCTATTTAGCTTGGAGAAATCATCTTTTGATTTATAAAAAAAAAATCTCTTTGAAAAGCTAGAACAAGTTATTATTGTGCATTAATAGAAGAGAAAATGTCACAAACTCTCCGTGCGCTTCTCCAACAGCGCACGAAGGAGGAGAAAGGACAAGAGGATTTAACTGCTGGGTTACACCAAACACACATTTTTTAACACAAAATGACACATACAACAGACACAACAGCTTGAGTACGCTAAGAGTCCATCAGGACACCCTGCACACACACCGGAGGATAAACTGGGAAAACAGCCACGGCGTAGCGGCTGTGCTGCACAGGGGAATGCTGCAGAAAGCGAGGCAGCACAGCGGCGAATAAACACATTGCAGTTTACTTATGGTGAGGGGGCTGTCCGAGAAATCCCAGGATCCCAGCGAGCACACACAGAACACAGTCCTTAGACGTGGTGGTTAGATGGTGGAGAACAATCATTTAACGCACACAATGATCCAGCGGCGTCTGTCTAGCGAAGAGCTCCTTTAATACAGACGCCACTGGCGTGACAAATTGGGAACACCTGGGCGAATGCAGGAAAGATGATTACCAGGGAGAACAGCTAGCTCTCAGAAAGAAGGGGGCGTGGCCGGAGGCCAGAGCAGCAGCTACAGGCAGGAACAGAAACGGTGCACAGAAATGAAACAACAAGAAATCAAAACACAACTCCACAAAACAAACCCACTGCCTGAGCCACCAGGATTGATCAGAACCGAGCCCACAGGAAACACAGGCTCGGTTCATGACAGAGCCCCTTCTTCTAGGGGTGGATACCAGACACCCACGGTAACATCAAGGAACCCCCACCACCACCACCACCACCACCAACCCCAACAGGTACAACAATAACACACAAACCGGGGTGGGAGGTAGGGGGAACAGGAAAGGAGGGAGCACAATACCCCACCCAGGGTCCACAATTAACCCCCCCCAATTCCACAAGCACTGGGGCTCAGGTGGCCGCCCAAAGTCCCAGGCCCAGCAGAAGATCTGGTGGACAGAATCCGGCGGCCTGCTGTAGAACATCGGCCACCAGACCTGGGGAGTCAATTCTTCTGGTGGCCGGCCCACGTTGCTCAGCCACCAAGACGGAGGCGGTGAAGCAGGAGGCGGCCTGCCCATCAGGAGGCTGACTGGAGGGCAACTGGACCAAGGAAAGGGAACCTCCACAGCCTCCTCAGTGGCACCCGTGGTGGGACCCAACCAGGACAGCTTTGCTGCACCCACGACGGACTCAAGCCAGAGTCTAACTGCGCCAACGGTGGCCCCCGGCCGGGCCGGCTCTGCTGCACCCACTGTGGCCCCTGACCGGGCTGGCTCCCCTGCACCCGCGATGGACTCCGGCGAGAGCCTAGCTGTGCCCACAGTGGCCCCTGACCGGGCCGGCTCCGCTGCACCCACGATGGACTCCAGCGGGAGCCTGGCTGCACCCGAGGTGACCTCTGGCTGAGGGTCTGCAGCACCCGCGGTGACCTCCGGCTGAGGCTCAGCTGCACCCGCAGTGGCCCCTGACCAGGCTGGCTCTGCTGCACCCACGATGGACTCCAACAGAAGCCTGGCTGCACCCGCGGTGACCTCTGGCTGAGGCTCTGCAGCACCCGCGGTGGACCCCAATTTGGCCAGAGCTACACCCACGATGGTCCCGGTCTGGGATGCAGCTGCACCTGCGATGGGCTCCAATTGGAGCACCATTCCACCAGCGGTGACCCCCATTGGGGGCCTCATTGCTCCCGCAGTGGCCTCCCCAGTGAGGGAAGTAGTGCTCCTAACGTCACCTGGCGCTGGGCCCCGATCCTCGGCGATCTCGGGCGAGATCAGCTGCTCTCCGGCGGCCCTGGCAGGGAGCTTCAACCCCGGAGGGAGAAAGAAAGAGACCAGGTCAGGGTCGCCAGCAGCGGCGGAGCCCGGTGAGGCAGACCCGAGGGCTGCTACGAGCTGCCCCAGGCCCTCCTCACCATGAGTCGGGTAGTGTGACATGGATATCTGGGGTATTGATATAATGGAGCACACTTGCCTGAACTTGGGCTCCACCACCGTCCAGGATTCCGACGCTGTCCAAAATGATGGTCTGGGTCCCGTCAGCTGGGGGTCTGGTCCGGGCGATGACTCTGCTGCAGCGGTCCGCGCAGCAGGCGTGATGGTGACAGCAGTCCTATTAACTTCCTGCAATAGCTCCAACGGAGGGGACTCCACCAGCGTGGCTGCAGGGGGACCTCTCCGTGCTGGCTCCGGGAAGGGATCATCTGGAACCACCAGCTCCTCCATCGTCCGGTGGCTCTGCTCACTCTCAGGAATCGATGAGGGGAACACAGAAGAGACAAGGAAGTAGTTTACCTCTGCAGCTGGAGGGAAGGACCCAGCAGACTGCCGAAGCTGGTCCTCTCTTCTGGGACACAGACAGTGTTTATCATCATGATGTTTCAACCTGCAGCTGAACGCTCTGAAGACAGTGGAGATGATCGTGGACTTCAGAAAAGTCATAGCCCCTCTGCCCCCCCTTACCCTCATAGACTCTCCCATCACCACTGCGGATTCCTTCCACTTCCTGGGCACCACCATCACCCGGGACCTCAAGTGGGAGCCAACCATCAGCTCCCTCATCAAAAAGGCCCAGCAGAGGATGTTCTTCCTGCAGCAGCTGATGAAGCTCAAGCTACCCACCAAGATGTTGGTGCAGTTCTACACGGCCATCATCGAGTCCATCCTCACCACCTCCATCACCGTGTGGTACGCAGGAGCCACTGCCAGGGACAGACTAAGACTGCAGCGCGTTGTGCGCGCTGCTGAGAAGGTGATCGGCTGCAAGCTCCCATCCCTCCAGGACCTGTACATCTCCAGGACCCGGAGGCGTGCAGGTGGGATCATAGCCGACCCTTCACACCCTGGACACGCATTGTTTGCCCCCCTCCCCTCAGGCAGAAGACTTCGGTCCTTTCAGACTAAAACCTCCCGCTACATGAACAGCTTCTTCCCCTCTGCCATCAGACTGCTGAACACTAAGTGACTTACTAGACTCACGTGCACTACGTACAGCAGCTCAACCGGACTCATGACAATTATCACTGTTTTCTTTTTGCACTACCGACTGCACTATGTGGAACTCCACAATATCTGCTGCTTGTTAATATATTTAAAAATTGCATAGATTAGTATTACTTATTCATATTCTACCTTTTATTGCATGCATAGTTTTTTATTTTTATCTTTAGTGCTACTCCATGTTTAATGTTGCAACATTGCACCAAGACAAATTCCTAGTTTGTGTACTACATGAACAATGGCAATAAATTTCATTCTAATTCTGATTCTGATGTTTAATAACACAAAAACACACTTGCCTGTTCTCCCGGTGCTCAATGTTCCACAGCTGCGGGGAGTCGGCAGTCATCCTCACTCGCATCTGCGCTGGCTCTGGCTCCCCCTCTGGACGATGGAAAAGCCGGCTTGGGAGATGCAGAATTGGGCATGGACCGGGGAACCATGGCCCTCTTAGAGGCTGGAAAGGTGTCAACTGCTGAAAGAGAGGAAGGCTTCCCCCGGCGTCTCCTCACCGGATGATGCCGTGGTCTGGTCTCCGGGACTGACCATGCTGGAGATGGAGGAGGGTCGGGTGAAGAGTCCTGAGGAATGAAGGCCTGCTGATCTCTGGGTCTCCGTCTCGGTGCCGTGAGGAACGTCAGCCCGGGGAAGGAGCGCTGAAGTGAACTCACCGTCTCCAGCAGGTCAGCGAACTCAGGGTAGTCCCATAACCCGGGATAAGCCTCCAAAACCTCCATAGCTCCTTCCAAGCACTTCAGCTTCCTCTTCGGTCCTCGGGCGGCGAGGGCCCCGTTGACAAAGGTCTGGATATATTCGGCAGCCCATCCCTCCTCAATCGTGGGCAACTCCACAGCAACAGCCTCCACAGCTGGTAAGACGGTAGTAACAGTCCTATGTTCTTCCTGCAGGGGCTCCAACGCTGGGGATTCCTCCGGCGTGGCTGCAGAGAAGCCTCTCCATGCTGGCTCCGAGAAAGGATCATCCGGGACCACTGGCTCCTCCACCGTCTGACTGCCCTGACCTTGGGCCAATGGGCCCTCAGGGAGAATGGGAGGAGACACAGAGAGGGGAAAAGGTTAATTAATATTTGCAGCCAGAGAAGAGGACCCAGCGGACTGCTTAAACTGGGCCTCTCCCTCGGGAGACAGACAAGGTTTGCAATTAGGTGGAATGAAATGAAAAAACCCCGGCTCCTGATGTTGAGAGCCGCAAACTGTTGGCTATCACCCTTCTCCGTGTCACTGACTCCTTCAAAGAGTTGTAGAGGAGCTGGCTCTGATGATGCGGAGGCGGGCATAGCCGGGACAATCTCGGTGACTGGAGCGATGACGGCCGCCAAAGATGAGGGGGGGCTTACTCCGGCGCAGCTTCCTTCTCCTCGCGGGCGGTTGGAGCACCAGATAGTATGGGATTTTGAGCCCACCACCCGGCTGCAGATAATCAAGGCCGATGCACTCTGGATTATCAGGAACTGACGGCGGTGTAGCCGTGGGGAGCTCGAGCGCTGGGAACTCTGCACTCGACCCCACACATGGCACGGTGAAGATATCCCGGAGAATCTTGGTCGCCTCCGGATGGTCCCACAGGCTATCCCGATTTATCACTCTCACCGCCGTATCTCAAGCCCATCGAGCTGTCTCGGATGAGCAGGGCTCCAGTGTCCCTGAGAGTATGTCCTCCAGCAGACAAAGCGAGTGCAGCTCCCTCTCCAGTAGCTCAGCCATCGTGCCCGGACACAGGTGAGTGGAACAAGACAGTCCAAAAATGAAAAAATTATTTGTGTGGGTGTAACCGGCTAAATCCTATGGTTCGGCTGGATCATTCTGTCACGAAATCTCCGTGCGCCTCTCCAACAGCGCACGGAGGAGGAGAAAGGACAAGAGGTTTTATCTGCTGGGTTACACCAAACACACATTTATTAACACAAAATGACACATACAACAGACACAACAGCTTGAGTACATTAAGAGTCCATCAGGATGCCCTGCACACACACCGGAGGATAAACTGGGAAAACAGCCACGGCATAGCAGCTGTGCTGCACAGGGGAATGCTGCAGAAAGCGAGGCAGCACAGCGGCGAATAAACACACTGCAGTTTACTCACGGTGAGGGGGCTGTCTGAGAAATCCCAGGATCCCAGCGAGCACACACAGAACACAGTCCTTAGACGTGGTGGTTAGATGGCGGAGAACAATCATCTAATGCACACAATGATCCAGCGGCGTCTGTCTAGCGAAGAGCTCCTTTAATACAGACGCCGCTGACATGACAAATTGGGAACACCTGGGTGAGCGCGGGAAAGATGATTACCGGGGAGAACAGCTGGCTGTCAGAAAGAAGGGGGTGTGGCCGGAGGCCAGAGCAGCAGCTACAGGCAGGAACAGAAACGGTGTGCAGGAATGAAAAAACAAGAAATCAAAACACAACTCCACAAAACAAACCCACTGCATGAGCCACCAGGATCGATCAGAACCGAGCCCACAGGAAACATGGGCTCAGTTCATGAAAGAACAAGAATAATTCCAGGTTTCTTTTCAGCACTGTAGCTAGGCTGACAAAGAGTCAGGACTCTGTCAATCCTAGCATTTCCTTAGAGCTTACTAGTCAGGACTTTATGAACTTTTTCAATAATAAAATTTCATCTATCAGAGATAAAATTGGTCAGATTCTTCCTACCGTTAACTTAAATACAGTAACTACTACAACTCCTTCAACTGATATCTGTTTGGATGAGTTTACTCCAATTGACCTTTTAGAGTTAGATAAAATAATTTATTCATCCAAGCCTCCAACTTGTCTTTTAGACCCTATTTCTACCAGGTTTTTTAAAGAAGTCTTCCCATTTATTGGTAGCTGTATTCTTCAAATAATCAATTTTTCATTAACATTAGGCTATGTACCACAGACTTTAAAAACTGCTTTAATTAAACCCTTACTCAAAAAGCCAATGCTGGATCCAGGAGTTTTAGCTAACTATAGACCAATCTCTAATCTCCCTTTCATTTCAAAAATCTTAGAAAGACTTGTTGCTATACAATTATTTGACCACTTGCAGGGAAATGGTTTATTTGAAGAGTTTCAGTCGGGGTTTAGAATTCATCACAGTATTGAAACACCCTTAGTGAAGGTCACTAATGACCTCCTTATCATATCTGATATTGGACTTGTTTCTGTACTTGTCCTTTTAGACCTTAGTGCAGCTTTTGATACTATTGATCATAATATTCTACTTGATAGATTAGAACACTATGTAGGACTAAATGGAACTCCACTGCAGTGGTTTAGATCTTATTTGTCCGATAGACTTCAGTTTGTTCACATCAATGATGAATTTTCTTCCAACTCTAAGCTCAGTCACGGAGTTCTACAGGGATCTCTGTTAGGCCCTACTCTTTTTAGTTTATATATGCTTCTGTTAGGCAATATCATTAGAAAGCACTGTATACATTTTCATTGTTATGCAGACGACACACAACTATACCTGTCAATGAAGCCCAATGATTGTAATCATAAGCCAAATTAGATGCTTGTCTTAAGGAAATCAAAGTCTGGATGACTTGTAATTTTCTGCTACTAAGCTCAGATAAGACTGAAGTCATTCTTGTTTGTCCAAAAAACCTTAGAAATTCCTTTCCAAATCAAACTTTCAGTTTGGATGTGGTTACTCTTTCTCTGAATAGTTCTATGAGGAACCTTGGAGTTATTTTTGATGAAGATCTGTTTTTCAATTCACATATTAAACTCATTTCTAAGACTGCCTTCTGTCATCTGCATAATATTGCCAAGGTTAGGAGCATCTTGTCTCAGAGTGATGCTGAGAAACTGATCCACACTTTGTTGGCTCTAGATTAGATTATTGTAACTTTTTATCATCAGGTTGTCGTGAAACATCTTTAAAAAAGTCTTCAGTTGATCCAAAATGCTGCAGCAAGAGTTTTAACAGGGACTAGAAAGAGAAATCATATCTCTCCGGTTATGGCCTCCCTTCATTGGCTTCCCATAGAGTTTAGAATTAAGTTTTAAATCCTTCTTCTCACTTACAAAGCTCTAAACAATCAGGGCCCTTTTTATTTAAAAGATCTGATACTACCCTATTATCCTAACAGAGCACTACGCTCCGAAAATGCTGGATTACTTGTAATACCTAGAATCTCCAAAAGAACAATGGGAGGCAGAGCCTTCAGTTATAAAGCTCCTCTTCTGTGAAACTAGCTGCCAATCTGAGAATTGGGATAAATCCTTCCTTTTTGATATAGCCTACAATTAGGGAGGGATCATGTGTCTCTAAACCCTCCCTTAGTTATACTGCTAATAGGTTTAGACAGTCGGGGGACCTCCAATAATGCACTGGGCTTCACTCCTTTCTTCACTCTCAATGAAATATTTTTGCTGGTCATTAATATCTGTTTCTTCTCTCCAATAGATTGAGTCCCCATCGTGCTGTTTGCGCTCTACATGTCTGTTCTTTTTGTCTTCTCTATCCCCTCACCCCCCAGCCAGTCGCAGCAGATGACGGCCCCTCCCTGAGCCTGGTTCTGCTGGAGGTTTTTTGCTATTAAAATGGAGTTTTTCTTCTCCACTGTTGCCAAGTGCTTGCTCACAGGGGATCGCCTTATTGCTGGGGTCTTTCTGCAATTGTGGGGGTTTCCCCTGCAGTTGAAAGTTCTATGAGATGACTGTTGTTGTGAAATGGTGCTATATAAATAAAGCTGAATTGAATTATAAAAGGCAGAAATGAGTGAGACAGAAAAAAAAAAATCAGCTACTGTGAAGTGCTGAAGCAAATGTCCCACAAGTGACTGAATATCAAAACCTTTCAAATACAACTTGATAAAAAATTTGGCAACTATTTAAAAAAAACTGTTCAATTTCTTCAAAAGTTTACAGGAACATGTCTTCCTATTCCTCAAATCAATTTTATTTTATTATATTTTTTATTATGTTGTGCATATTTCAAGCCCATGCATATCTTTTCCTTTGTCACATTTATTTATTTTAAGTTTGAAGGTAATTGGAGCTGACAGCAAAGGTAGATCTGTACTAATTCAATTTGGCAGATGAGCTCCTGACTGTGAACTGAAGACAGAGGCAGATGCTTTTGTCAGAGGCAAATGAAAATTAATTTAAGCTACATTTATTAAATTTGAAGTAAGAAGAAAATGAAAGTCCATAGAGTTATTTCTTGTGGAGATTACAAAATCAAAGTACTTTAAAGATCTGATAAGCTTTTTCAGGCTGGCTGCACACTATGGGCCATATTATGGCAATCTAGTCAAAAAGTTCAGTGTCAATATAGATAGATAGATAGATAGATAGATAGATAGATAGATAGATAGATAGATAGATAGATGTACATTATTGATCCCAAACTGGGAAATTACAATGTAACAGCAGCATTACAGTAGATGACAAAAGTGACAGAAACACACACAGCATAATAAGATAAGATAAGACAAGATAAGATAAGCCTTTATTAGTCCCACAATGGGGAAATTCCAGGATTGCAACAGCACAGGGATAGCAACACTCGGAGTAACAATCAGAAGGCAAGAAAAAACAAGAGCAGCTCGTATACATATGTACATATTACTATAAATATATATATATATATACACTCACCAGCCACTTTATTAGGTACACCTGTCCAACTGCTCGTTAACACTTAATTTCTAATCAGCCAATCACATGGCGGCAACTCAGTGCATTTAGGCATGTAGACATGGTCAAGACAATCTCCTGCAGTTCAAACCGAGCATCAGTATGGGGAAGAAAGGTGATTTGAGTGACTTTGAACGTGGCATGGTTGTTGGTGCCAGAAGGGCTGGTCTGAGTATTTCAGAAACTGCTGATCTACTGGGATTTTCACGCACAACCATCTCTAGGGTTTACAGAGAATGGTCCGAAAAAGAAAAAATATCCAGTGAGCGGCAGTTCTGTGGGCGGAAATGCCTTGTTGATGCCAGAGGTCAGAGGAGAATGGCCAGACTGGTTCGAGCTGATAGAAAGGCAACAGTGACTCAAATAACCACCCGTTACAACCAAGGTAGGCAGAAGAGCATCTCTGAACGCACAGTACGTCGAACTTTGAGGCAGATGGGCTACAGCAGCAGAAGACCACGCCGGGTGCCACTCCTTTCAGCTAAGAACAGGAAACTGAGGCTACAATTTGCACAAGCTCATCGAAATTGGACAATAGAAGATTGGAAAAACGTTGCCTGGTCTGATGAGTCTCGATTTCTGCTGCGACATTCGGATGGTAGGGTCAGAATTTGGCGTCAACAACATGAAAGCATGGATCCATCCTGCCTTGTATCAATGGTTCAGGCTGGTGGTGGTGGTGTAATGGTGTGGGGAATATTTTCTTGGCACTCTTTGGGCCCCTTGGTACCAATTGAGCATCGTTGCAACGCTACAGCCTACCTGAGTATTGTTGCTGACCATGTCCATCCCTTTATGACCACAATGTACCCAACTTCTGATGGCTACTTTCAGCAGGATAATGCGCCATGTCATAAAGCTGGAATCATCTCACACTGGTTTCTTGAACATGACAATGAGTTCACTGTACTCAAATGGCCTCCACAGTCACCAGATCTCAATCCAATAGAGCATCTTTGGGATGTGGTGGAACGGGAGATTTGCATCATGGATGTGCAGCCGACAAATCTGCGCCAACTGTGTGATGCCATCATGTCAATATGGACCAAACTCTCTGAGGAACCTTGTTGAATCTATGCCACGAAGAATTGAGGCAGTTCTGAAGGCAAAAGGGGGTCCAAACCGTTACTAGCATGGTGTACCTAATAAAGTGGCCGGTGAGTATATATACATATATATATACATGTATATATATATATACACACAGTGTGGAGCATTGTGGTTGGTGGGTGTGCAGCAGAAAGTCTAAGGTCTCTTTCCGCGGATGCGGCAGGCCAGCCAGATGTCTTTGGGCATGATGGTGACCCTCTTGGCGTGGATGGCGCACAGGTTGGTTGGTTGGTTGGGCTGCACGGTGGCGCAGTGGTTAGCACTGCGGCAGCACAGTTTACCCTTGGCCGGGGGATTGTGGGGATTGTGGGATCGTGGGTTCGATCCCAGCCCCCGACCAACAGTGATCTGTGTGGAGTTTGCATGTTCTCCCCGTGTTGCGTGGGTTTACTCCGGGATTTCTCCGGTTTCCTCCCACATGCCAAAAACATGCATGTTAGGTTAATTGGCTGTTCTAAATTGTCCCTAGATATTTGTTTCCTATAGGCCCTTAGAATAGAGGGTTAGTATTAATGAAAGCGCTTTGAGTGGTCTTTGCGACTAGAAAAGCGCTATATAAGTGCAGGTTAGTTAGTTAGTTAGTTAGTTGGTGTCCTCGAAGAGACCCACCAGGTTGGCCTCGCTGGCCTCCTGCAGAGCCATGACGGCGGAGCTCTGGAAGCGCAGGTCGGTCTTGAAGTCCTGAGCGATCTCCCTCACCAGACGCTGGAAGGGCAGCTTACGGATGAGCAGCTCCGTGGATTTCTGGTAGCGACGGATCTCTCTCAGAGCCACGGTACCGGGCCTGTAACGGTGAGGCTTCTTCACTCCGCCGGTGGCCGGAACGCTTTTCTGAGCAGCCTTGGTGGCTGGCTGCTTCTGGGGGCTTTTCCTCCAGTAGATTTACGGGCGGTCTGCTTGGTTCTTGCCATCGCTCTTTATTATTTTGTCTTATATTTCTTGCACACCGCCAAAACTCCAGCCCGGCACCCGCGTCGTTTTTGCTTCAGTTCCCCGGTATGTCGAGTCTCTCCGTTAGCACCGGGTGGCGGTTGAGTGCTAGCTAGCTCTTCCCTGCTGTATCGTCTCCTGCTGTAAACAGAGGCTCCGTCCGCCGACTCGGGAGACCTTTGGGGCGATCTGTGTGTCCGTGATATATATAGAGTGAAAGGTGTTCCGGATCAGAAAGTTATCACCGGATCAGAAAGAAGAAGGAAGATAAAAAGTCTCAGAATTGAGCCGCTGTTGCAAAAGGCAGCCAACTCGTGTGGCGCTGGAACTGGAAGGGTATAATAGACGAAGGAATTACCGAGGGAAAGAAAAACTTCCTCGATAACTTTATATACATCACGGATGAATAGATGGTGACCCATAGAGATACATGATCGTACTAGCTGTACAATGCAGGACTATCAGGGTGCTATGTGAGGTATCAATTATACTGTAAGGTGCAGTATGGCAACATTGTTATGACCAAGATCCAACATCAGAATGAGTTATTATTACAGTGAAATGGCATGTGGCAGGAAAGATTTCCTGTACCTGCCCGTTCAGCAGTGGAACTGTAGCAGTCTACTGGAGAAAGTGCTCTGCTGTCTGTCCAGTGTGTGGTGGAGGGGGTGATCAGGGTTGTACATGTTCAGTGTCCTCCTCTCCATCACATTTTCAAAGGTCTCCAGCCTGAGACCAATTACAGAGCGAGCCTTTTTCCTAATCTTGTCAAGTTGGTTGGTGTCGCTGGCTCTGATACTGCTAACCCAACAGACAGCAGCAAAGAAGATGTTGTTGGCAACCATGGTCTGCTTGAAACGCTCCAACATCTTGTGGTACACATTGAAGGATCTCAGCTTCCTTTGAAAGAAGAGTCTACTGATCCCCTTCACCTATGCAGCATCGGTGTTAAATTTTCAGTCCAGACCAACATAAAAAAAGTTTAAAATCAGATATTAAGAAAATTAAAACAGGAAACTAATCAAAAGCTAAGTTAAAATAGTTGGTCTTGAGCATTTTTTTTTTTTTAAATGAACACTCTCGGCAGCACTGATGTTCTCCAGCAGGCTGTTCCACAGATGTGGGTTGTAATATCTGAAAGCAGCCTCACTGTGGGTGCATGTTCTGACAGTAGGTATAATTAAAAGACCAGAGCCAGAGGACCTCGGGGGCTGTGGGGGCTCATATGTCAAAAGTAGTTCTGATAAATAAGAAGGCCCAAGACTGTGAAGACATTAATAAACCAGTATAAGAAGCTAAAAAATGATCCTGAAGGACATGGGGAACCAGTGAAATGACTTTAAGACTGTTGTTGTGAGAGAGCCTGCCACCTGGTCCTCATCAGAACACATGCAGAAGAGTTCTGTAAAATACCTGCAGATTTGAAATTGTCTTTTTGGGAAGACGAGAGAGCAGGGCATTACAGTGATCAATATGGCTGGTGTTAAAAGCATGCATCAGTATCTCTGTGTTTGCTTGAGAGAGAAGTGGGCAGACTCTGGCTATATTCTTTAGATGGTAGAATCCTGTTTGTGTTATATTTTTAATTTGTGGAGTAAAACCAAGCTCAGTCTAATATAATGGCCAAGTTCTTACATGCTAGGATGGAGTAAAGGACAAACTATGTAATTTTGGTAAAAAAAAAAAAAAATTCTCTCTCTTAGCTTCAGGACCAATAACTAAAACTTCAGTTTTGTCCTGGTTAAGCTGAAGAAAGTTTGCTGCCATCCATGACTTAATGTCTAAAATACAGATAAAAAGGGTGTTAATTGGTTACATGTCATCAGGAGACACAGTGGCATACAGTTGTGTGTCATCAGCATAACTATGGTAATTGATACCATGTCTCCTGATAACATCCCCAAGGGGCACCTTGTGCAGATTAAAAAGTAATGGACCTAAAATTGAACCTTTGGGTGCTTCACAATTTATTTTGTAGACTTTGGAAGAACATGTATCCATAATTACCAAAAAGTTCATGTCTGTCAGGTAGGACTTGAATCAATTAAGAACAGTACCAGACCAACCAGATCCTTTAGTCTGGTTAAAAGAATATGGTGGTCTACTGTATCAAAGGCAGACTTAGATCAAGTAGAACCAGGACTGAAATTCTGCATGAGTCCATGTTGTGCCTTAGGTCATTAACAATCCTGACTAGGGCTGTCCCGGTACTGTGGTTCATCCTAAAACCTGACTGGTGTTCCTCAAATATGTTATTTGGCATTTAAAAATAATTTAACAGAATAAGAACAAGTTTTTCTAAAATTTTGCTTTAAAACGGTAAATTGGATACTGGTCTGTAATTATTAAGGTTATCGGGGTCTAAATTACTCTTCTTTAGAAGGGGTCTCACCACTGCAGTTTTAAAGGCAGCAGGGAAAACACCCATCTGGAGAGAGTAATTCATTATGTTTAGAAGTTTCTGATGGAAAAATTCATAAAAGGTATTTAAAAGTGATATGGGAATGGGATCTAAAAGACAAGTTGTTGGATTGACTTTGGAGAAAACACGACCGACCCACTGTTTCAAGTGGTCAACCAGGGCATAATTCTCCAGTGTTTCCTCAGATAAAAGCAAAGGTTGCACAGTACTAAAAACAGAATCTTGTAAAAAATAAAAAAGATTGTATCTAATAACCTCTATATTGCTTCAGAAGTGGTCATCAAAGTTCTCACATAGGGAGTCTGTTGATATCTTCCTGGACTTCTTAAAATCCGGGTTGATCAGGTGATCAATATGCTCAAACTATGCTGCCATACTGTACCTTACAGTCTAATTGGTACCTCATATCTCACTTTGCATCTGATTGTATGGTGCATTAAATACCTGGGCATCCACATCAGCGAGGACCTTACGTGGGCACTTAATACCACAGAGCTGGTTAAGAGATCTCAACAGCAGCTGTACTTTCTGAGGAGGCTGAGGAAGTTTGGCATCTCCCCCAAGATCCTCAACAGCTTCTACAGCTGCATCATCGAGAGCATCTTGACCAATTGCATCACTGTGTGGTACGGCAGCACTACTGCTTTGGATCGCAAACGCCATATGCACGGTGGCGCAGTGGTTAGCACCGCGGCAGCACAGTTTACCCTCGGCCGGGGGATCGCGGGGATCGTGGGCTCGATCCCTGCCCCCGGCCAACAGTGATCTGTGTGGAGTATGCATGTTCTCCCCGTGTTTGCGTGGGTTTACTCCGGGATTTCTCCGGTTTCCTCCCACATGCCAAAAACATACAGGTTAGGGAGTTAAGGGGCGCTTGCGCACGCAGCAACCGGCAGCTGGTGGCTTGTCACCGGACTGCAGAACAAATCTACCTACGGGTACAAAATAAGTAAAAAAAAAAAAAAAAACAACACCTACAGAGAGTGGTGAAGACAGCTGAGAAGATCATCAGGACTCCGCTCCCCTCTCTGCTGAGCATCTATCACCACAGAGTCCAATGGAGAGCTGCTTCCATCCTCCAGGACCCCACCCACCCCTAGCACATAATGTTCACACTTCTACCGTCAAGTCGGAGGTACAGAAGTGTGAAATGGAGGACATCCAGACTAAAAACTCCCTTCCCACTGCCATCAGCCTCCTGAACAAATAACACAATTCCGGATAAAGCTTTACAAATAGGAATTCACACACTGGATGCTAAATTAGCACATTGTTCATTTGCACACTGTACATAGTCTCACCCCATCCACGTCCATATCATATCTGCTGCTAAATTATCATTGTAAAGTCTACTGGGTATTATAAGGGCACACAGCTTTACACTGAGGAATTCTCATGCTTGATGCTAATTTGTACATTGCTCATTTGCACATTGTACATAGTCTCATGCCATCTCACGTTTATATCATCTCTGATATTAAAATTACCATTGTACAGTCTATTGGGTATTATCAGAGACAAGTCATTCTCCATCCATCCATCCATCTTCTACCGCTTTTCCGGAGGTCCGGGTCGCGGAGGCAGCAGTTCAAGCAGAGATGCCCGGACTTCCCTCTTCCCCGGCACCTGCTCCAGCTCTTCAGAGAGGATACCAAGGCATTCCCAGACCAGCTGGGAAACATAGTCTCTCCACCAAGTCCTGGGTCTGCCCCGGGGTCTCCTCCCAATGGGACGTGCCCGAAACACCTCAAGTAGGAGGCGTCCAGGAGGCATCCTAATCAGATGCCCATACCACCTCAACTGACTCCTTTCAATGTGGAGGAGCAGCGGTTGCACTCTGAGCCTCTCCCGGATGGCTGAGCTTCTCACCCTATCTGTGAGGGTGAGTCCAGCAATCCTACGGAGAAAGCTCATTTCAGCCGCTTGTATCCGCGATCTCGTTCTTTTGGTCATTACCCAAAGCTCATGACCGTAGGTGAGAGTAGGAACGTAGATGGATCGTCACCTTATCGTGGTGGGGGGTTTGCGTGCCCCAGTGATCCCAAGAGCTATGTTGTCCGGGGCAATCTGCCTCTGATAGGGTCACCCAAGACAAACTGGTCCTGGATGAAGGGCCTGACTAAGAACGATCCAACAGACTCTCATGATAAATTCTGGGGGAGGGGCTCGATGGCTAACATTTGGTGGCCGGGTTTCCACGCAAGGGACCCGGCCGGGCTCAGCCCGAAGGAGTTACATGGGTCCGTCCGCCCTCCAGTGGGCTCACCACCTGCAGGAGGGATCATGGGGGTCCGGTGCTATGTCGATTAGGTGGCGGTCAAAGGCGGAGTCCAAGTCATTCTCACTCAGTGAATTTTTATTTCACTCAGGGACATGCTATAGTCACCCAGTGAATTTTCATTCTTCTTGTTTCCTCTAGTCTTAACTGTTTTAACTGTCCTAATTGCTTTTAATGTGTATTTATAAGTGTTTATTACCTTTATCTGTATTGGTATTGAGGTGTATTTATTACCTTGGCATTTGTTGCAGACAGCAGAGTAAGAATTCCATCTCTCAAGAAATGTTGCATTTCTTAACTGTGCACATGATAACACAGGGTTACAAAAACAATTTTTTTGTAAGTTGTCCGTGTTTTTTCTACTGATTTAAGACAATTTTGAACCGCTGAAGCTGAACATGACATCTGTTTCTCTCGATCAGGTGCTAAGTAAAAACCTGTACTTACTTAGTACTTACTTAGTACTGTGCATGTACTTAAATGGCAACAGCATGGAAAACATCCCCGTCTTTAGGTTCCTGTTAAAGGAGAAAGGTCTCCTCTGACCTCTCCTGGACTGTCAACACCAAGGCCCTGCTGAAGAAAGCCCACCACTGGCTGCACATCCTCTGTGTCCTGAGGAAGAACAACCTGAACCAGAAGCTGCTGCAGGCCTTCTATTGATGCTCAGTGGAGAGCGTGCTCACTTGCTGTCTGGGTATGTGGTACACCGGCTCTATGGCCGAGAACAGGAAGGCTGTTCAGAGGGTCATCAACACCGCAAAAAAAAAATTTCAACAGCCCTCTGCCATCCCTGGAAGACATCTCCATAGCCTTGTGTCTCAGAAGGATCAAGGCCATCACAGGAGATCTCTCACATCCAGCCCACCACCTGTTTGATCTGCTTCCCTCTGGAAAACAGTTAAGGTCGATCAGGTCCCACATCTCCAGACTGACAAACAGTTTCTTTCCCTGGGCCATCCAAACTGCAAACAGTCAGAGGCCCCACCCCCTCCCTTTGAATGCTCACATGCAATGGACTGAGGACCTTTTAATTATCACTATAACTCACCTATCTTTGCATTCCTCACTTTCATGTACAGACGTGGACAAAATTGTTGGTACCCCTCTGTTAATGAAAGAAAAACCCACAGTGGTCACAGAAATAACTTGAATCTGACAAAAGTTGTAATAAATAAAAATTCTATGAAAATTAACCAATGAAAATCAGACATCCATCCATCCATCCATCTTCTACCGCTTTTCCGGAGGTCCGGGTCGCGGAGGCAGCAGTTCAAGCAGAGAAGCCCAGACTTCCCTCTCCCCAGCCACCTGCTCCAGCTCTTCAGAGGGGATACCAAGGCGTTCCCAGACTAGCTGGGAGACATAGTCTCTCCACCGAGTCCTGGGTCTGCCCCGGGGTCTCCTCCCAGTGGGACGTGCCTGAAACACCTCAAGTGGGAGGCGTCCAGGAGGCATCCTAATCAGATGCCCATACCACCTCAACTGACTCCTTTCAATGTGGAGGAGCAGCGGTTCTACTCTGAGCCTCTCCCGGATGACTGAGCTCCTCACCCTATCTCTGAGGGTGAGTCCAGCAATCCTACGGAGAAAGCTCATTTCAGCCGCTTGTATCCGCGATCTCGTTCTTTCGGTCATTACGAAATGAGGTATCGGGCTTGTTGTTACGAGCTATTCGGTCTCTGTACGACCGTTGTGAGAGTTTAGTTCGCATTGCCAACACTCGGTCGGAGTCATTCCCAGTGAGAGTTGGACTCCGCCAGGGCTGCCCTTTGTCACCGGTCCTGTTCATAATTTTTATGGACAGGATTTCTAGGCGCAGCCAGGGAATGGAGGGTGTCATGCTTGGTGACCACAGGATCTCATCTCTGTTGTTTGCAGATGATGTTGTCCTGTTGGCTTCATCCAGCAATGACCTACAGCTCTTGCTGGGACGGTTTGCCGCTGAGTGTGAAGCGGCTGGGATGAGAATCAGCACCTCCAAGTCCGAGTCCATGGTCCTCAGCCGGAAAAAGGTGGATTGTCCTCTCCGGGTTGGGGACAGGCTCCTGCCCCAAGTGGAGGAGTTTAAGTATCTTGGGGTCTTGTTCACGAGTGAGGGGAAAATGGAGCGAGAGATCGACAGACGGATTGGAGCAGCATCTGCAGTGATGCGGACGTTGTACCGGTCTGTTGTGGTGAAGAGGGAGCTTAGTTCTAAGGCAAAGCTGTCGATTTACCAGTCAATCTACGTTCCTACTCTCACCTATGGGGAAAATCAGACAATGCTTTTGAATTGTGGTTCAACAGAATTATTTTAAAAAAACAAACTCATGAAACAGGCCTGGACAAAAATGATGGTACCCCTAGAAAACATTGAAAATAATGTGACCATAGGGACATGTTCAACCAAGATGTGTCCTCTAATTAACATCACAGGTGTCTACAAACTTGTAATCAGTCAGTCGGCCTATTTAAAGGGTGACAAGTAGTCACTGTGCTGTTTGGTGACATGGTGTGTACCACACTAAACATGGACCAGAGGAAGCAAAGGAGAGAGTTGTCTCAGGAGATTAGAAAGAAAATTATAGACCAGCATGTTAAAGGTAAAGGCTATCAGACCATCTCCAAGCAGCTTGATGTTCCTGTGACTACAGTTGCAAATATTATTCAGAAATTTAAGATCCACAGGACTGTAGCCAACCTCCCTGGACGTGGCCGCAGGAGGAGACGGATAATGCGAATGGTAACAAAAGAGCCCAGAACAACCTCTAAACACATTCATGGTGAACTCCAAGGTCAAGGTACATCAGTGTCAGATCACACCATCCGTTGTTGTTTGAGCCAAAGTGGACTTCATGGGAGACGACCACGGAGGACACCACTGTTGAAAACAAATCATAAAAAAGCCAGACTGGAATTTGCCAAACTGCATGTTGACAAGCCACAAAGCTTCTCGGAGAATGTCCTATGGACAGACGAGGCAAAACTGGAACTTTTTGGCAAGGCACATCAGCTCTATGTTCACAGACGCAAAAATTAAGCATACCAAGAAAAGAACACTGTCCCTACTGTGAAACATGGACAAGGTTCTGTTATATTCTGGGGCTGCTTTGCTGCATCTGGCACAGGGTGTCTTGAATCTGTGCAGGGTACAATGAAATCTCAAGACTATCAAGGTATTCTAGAGAGAAATGTGCTGCCCAGTGTCAGACAGCTCGGTCTCAGTCGCAGGTCATGGGTCTTGCAACAGGATAATGACCCAAAACACAGCTAAAAACACCCAAGAATGGCTAAGAGCGAAACACTGGACTAATCTAAAGTGGCCTTCTATGAGCCCTGATCTAAATCCTATTGAACATCTGTGGAAGGAGCTGAAACATGCCGTCTGGAGAAGGCACCCTTCAAACCTGAGACAACTGGCGCAGTTTGCTCATGAGGAGTGGGCCAAAATACCTGCTGAAAGGTGCAGAAGTCTCATTGACAGTTACAGAAATCGTTTGATTGCAGTGATTGCCTCAAAAGCTTGTGCAACAAAATATTAAGTTAAGGATACCATCATTTTTGTCCAGGCTTGTTTAATGAGTTTGTTTTTTTAAAATAATTCTGTTGAACCACAATTCAAAAGCATTGTCTGACTTTCAATGATTAATTTTCATAGAATTTTTATTTATTACCACTTTTGTCAGATTCACGTTATTTCTGTGACCATTGTGGGTTTTTCTTTCATTAACAGAGGAGTACCAACAATTTTGTCCACGTCTGTATATTGACCCATCTGTGAAATCACTACTGCACATATTTTTTCACAATCCTTGGGCCATTTTACTCAGTTATGTGTTCTGCACTCCGCACTCTTATGTACGTAGTTCCACCCTCAAAGCCACTACCATACCTGGGTATATACCAATGGGCTATTTATTATTTCTACTTTTTATTACTTCTTCAGTCGTATGATTAACCATGTGTTCTGTAACTGTTTTATTTCAAATTCTTCTCACGCACTTTATTGCGCAGTAGCCTGGTGGAGCACCCACAATTTCGTTGTGCTGTAGAACTGTACAATGACAATCAAGCCTATTATATTCTATTCTAATGGACTTTGGTAGACCCCCTTACCCACTGTATGTTGCGGTCCGATGGCCAATGGACTTGGGCAGACCACCCGACCTGCTTTGTTTTTGGTCATGGGGCTTTGGAATTTATTTTGCCAATGAACTGTTTGTTTGGTCATGTTCTGTGTGGGGGTTGCACTTTGTTTTGGCTTTTAAAACGGCTGTAATTAAACCCTTACTCAAAAAGCCAACGCTAGATCCAGGAGCTTTAGCTAACTATAGACCAATCTCTAATCTCCCTTTCATTTCAAAAATCTTAGAAAGAGTTGTTGCTATGCAATTATTTGACCACCTGCAGGGAAATGGTTTATTTGTTTATTTATATCACAATACTGATGCACTCTACAAGAAGGGACAGCGCAGGCTGTTCCTGCTGAGGAGACTCAGGTCTTTTGGTGTACAAGGGGCGCTGCTGAAGTCATTCTATGACACGGTGGTGGCATCAGCCATCACTTTTGGAGTGGTCTGCTGGGGCAGTGGCATTACTGCAGCCGATAGGAAGAGACTGAACAAACTGATTAAGAAAGCTAGCTCTGTCCTGGGGCAGCGCCTTGATCCGATGGAGGAGATAGGAGAGAGAAGGACGGTGGCTAAACTGTCATCTCTGCTGGAGTCCGAGTTCCACCCTATGCAGGACATACTGAATGCACTGAGGAGCTCATTTAGCAGCAGACTACATCATCCCAGGTGCACAACCGAGAGGTTTCGTAGGTCCTTCCTACCAACGGCTGTCAGACTGTACAACCTAAGCAGGGCTGCTCGCAGAGATTGCAAAAAGACGTAACAAACTAATAGTTTTTTGAATGCAAAAGATGCAATAGACTTACACAATGGTCCCCTCCGGCATACAACTAGGAACATACCGGTCGCTATGGAGGGTGAGAATATGTATGGGCACATAATCATACCATGTAGGATAACTAAGTAGACGGTTATGCTGTTTCATTCCATCTAGCAACAATGCTCTGCACTGTGTGTGTTTATATATTTGCATATTTATTCCATCTAGCTACAATGCTCAGCACTGGGTGTGTTTATATATTTATATATCTACATATTATTCCATCTAGCTACATTGCTCCGCACTGTGTGTGTTTATATACTTGCATATTTATTCCACCTAGCTGCAATGCTCCGTACTGTGGGTGTTTATATATTTACATATTTATTCCATCTAGCTACAATGCTCTGCACTGTGTGTTCATATATTCATATATTTATTCCATCCAGCTACAATGCTCTGCACTGTGTGTCTGTGTGTGTGTGTATATATATATATTTTATAGTAATATGTACATATGTTTATTAGCTGCTCTTGCTTGCTTGTTTTTTTTCTTGCCTTCTGATTGTTGCTCTGAGTGTTGCTATCCCTGTGCTGTTGCAATCCTGGAATTTCCCCGTTGTGGGACTAATAAAGGCTTATCTTATCTTATCTTATCTTGAGGAGTTTCAATCTGGGTTTAGAATCCATCATAGCACTGAAACAGCCTTAGCGAAGGTCACTAACGACCTCCTCATTGCATCTGATAATGGACTAGTTTCTGTACTTGTCCTTTTAGATCTTAGTGCAGCTTTTGATACTATTGATCATAATATTCTACTTGATAGATTAGAACACTATGTTGGACTTAATGGAACTTCGTTGCAGTGGTTTAGATCTTATTTATCTGATAGGTTCCAGTTTGTTCATGTAAATGATGAGTTTTCTTTCAGCTCAAAGCTTAGTCATGGAGTTCCACAGGGATCTGTGCTTGGCCCTACTCTTTTTAGTTTATATATGCTTCCGTTAGGCAACATTATTAGAAAGCACTGTATACATTTTCACTGTTATGCAGATGACACACAATTATACCTGTCAATGAAGCCAGATGATACTAATCAATTAGCCAAGTTAGAAGCCTGTCTTAAGGAAATCAAAGTTTGGATGACTTGTAATTTCCTGCTATTAAATTCAGATAAGACTGAAGTCATTCTTGTTGGTCCAAAAAACCTTAGAAATTCCTTTCCAAATCAAACTTTCAGTTTGGATGCAGTTACTCTTTCTCTTAATAGCTCTGTGAGGAACCTTGGAGTTATTTTTGATCAGGATTTGTCCTTCAATTCACATATTAAATTTGTTTCTAAGACTGCCTTCTATCATTTGCGTAATATTGCCAAGATTAGGAGCATCTTGTCTCAGAGTGATGCTGAGAAGCTGATCCACGCTTTTGTTAGCTCGAGATTAGATTATTGTAATTCTTTATTATCAGGTTGTCCTAAAACATCTTTAAAAAGTCTTCAGCTGATCCAAAATGCTGCAGCAAGAGTTTTAACAGGTACTAGAAAGAGAGATCATATCTCTCCGGTTCTGGCCTCCCTTCATTGGCTTCCCATAGAGTTTAGAATTAAGTTTAAAATCCTCCTTCTTACTTACAAAGCTCTAAACAATCAGGCTCCTTTTTATTTAAAAGATCTGATACTACCGTATCATCCTAACAGAGCACTACGCTCCCAAAATGCAGGTTTACTTGTAATACCTAGAATCTCCAAAAGTACAATGGGAGGCAGAGCCTTCAGTTATCAAGCTCCTCTCCTGTGGAATCAGCTGCCAATCTGGATTCGGGAGTCAGACTCGATCTCTGTTTTTAAGAATAGGGCTAAAACCTACCTTTTTGATATAGCCTACAATTAGGGAGGGATCATGTGTTTTCTGAACCCTCCCTTAGTTATGCTGCTAATAGGTTTAGTCAGCCGGGGGACCTCCAGTAATGCACTGGGCCTCACTCCTTTCCTCACTCTCTATGAAATATTTTTTTTTTGCTGGTCATTAACATTTGTTTGTTCTCTCCCATAGATTGAGTCCCCATCGTGCTGTTTGCTCTCTACATGTCTGTTCTTTTCTTCTTCTCTATCCCCTCACCCCCCAGCCAGTCGCAGCAGATGACTGCCCCTCCCTGAGCCTGGTTCTGCTGGAGGTTTCTTCCTGTTAAAAGGGAGTTTTTCCTCTCCACCGTTGCCAAGTGCTTGCTCACAGGGGATCGCCTGATTGCTGGGGTCTTTCTGCAACTGTGGGGGTCCTCCCTACAGTTGATAGTGCTATGAGATGACTGTTGTTGTGAAATGGCGCTATATAAATAAAGTTGAATTGAATTGAATTGAATTGAATTGTTTTGGCGCACCGGACCTTTTACCGCTACCACCCACCCTGAGGGTCTCTTTTTGGTTTCTCCTGTTTTGGTATTTTCCTAGGGTCATCTGTGGGGGTTACAGTTTGTTTCAGGTCTCGTGGCCTTCTGTATTTTCCTTTTTTAGAGAAAAATGGAAACAAATTTCAGTTAAAGGTCATCAATTTTTGGAGAATTGGTTTTGTTTCTGCTTTTGGTGTTACCCTGGGGTCATGTGGAAGCCGCCCCTTAAGAGGGGGGTAGTTTCACTGTGTGGGATGGGTCTCATGGCCTCAACCTAATTTAGAATTCTAGTATCTTGTTTTTTCGGCATGGGACTCAGCCTTCGCCCTCGCTTTAAATTTATTTTTGGAATTTTCTGTATTTCATTCTGGTTGTTATTAAGGTCCAGGGTTGCCATTATTGTTATTATTTTTATTCTGTTGTGTACATTCTTTTCTCTTTGGGTTAGTCTCTTAGTGCTTCAGTGTTATTATTATAATTATTATTGTTGTTGTTGTTATTATTATTATTATCATCCTCATGTGTCATGGTCTTGTTTATCCTGATCTTCTCTGTGTGATTGTCCACTCAGCCCCGCCCGTCCTCTTCTGTTTTACCATACCCTGATTATATCACCTGTCCTGTGTTGTGTTGATTGCTCCCGAGTGTATTTACTTCAGCCCCATCTGTGTGTATTGTAGAAGAAATTAGTTATAAGGTACAAAGATTATTTAATTTATACATATGGGTGTGTGTGGAACCGACAATTTACTTTGGGACCTCACACATATATACAAAAAAAAAAAAAAAAAAAAAAAAACTTGTTTAGGGGCACCAGTCCAAAACTTGGAAAATTTATTAGTAACTAATCTTTATACCTTATATCAATCAGTCTCAAATATTTGTGAATTCTCCTGCATTACCAAGAATAAGAGACAAGGCACAAATCAAGCAGAAACTTTCATATATCGTTGCAGATTTAATGATCAGACTCAGCTTAAACTACATCACATTCAACTTGTAATGGATTATTTAGCATAAAGGGTATAATCACACTTGTGGAACAAAGGAAACCTTAGTGTGAATTTGTAACTGTGATAAAAATGGAGACTAAAATAACTAACCAAAATATGAAGAAAATGGGACGCAATTCTATGAAGAAAATTATAAAAGTTGATTATATGGAAAAAAGAAATTCTGGGTTACTCCAAAAAGGAAAAATGGATGTTAATGAAAAGATAGATACTAGTTCTCCTTAATTCTATAGCTCCAATAAGAGTTTATGAACTGGTTTTAAATCTGAGACAAATTATGATATACTTTAGGGCAATGAACATCGCATTAACTCAACAGATAAACAAGGGATCTTGCTCACATGGTCAGGTGCGTGGGGAGTTTTCAGCTGGATCTGCACTGAGGATTTGATGATACAGAAAATGATCTGCCAGCAGATAATTTTTTGCCAGAGGCAACATTTAGGAGCTGAGATCTGGCGATGATGATGAGAGGCTGTTGGGCACTGAAGCTGTATGTCATGTAGATGGACAACACGAAAATTTTACAGCGGCTTTCTCGGGTCTATGGAGATCATTCAAAACAAACAAACAAAAATGATTGAAGCCACGAAATCTGAGTTCTTCCGATGTCATAGTGATTGGCAAAAGCAGCTTCCAGCATGAGTAAGAAAAAAAACCACAATCTTTAAACTCACTTTAAACACGGTTGTCACATGTGGCTCTAGGGAGCCACGCAATAAGAGAGCCAAGGGCGAGCCAGTCAGTTGTGATGTTTAATAGTGACAGGGGTAAGGGATGAGGAAAGCACAGATGCTCATACATAGTTACACTCATGGGCAGTACAGCAACAGAGTTAACAGTTAATAAGGTGGCGCTCCCAAGTGATTTGCTAAGACTAGTAGAGGGCTTGCGCTGGACATGGGGGCACAGAGGCACAAATACTTCTTACGGAAAAACACTTATGAGAGATGATGGATGATGAGACAAGGGCTGGCACCGGACGAAAGGGCTCCAGCCTAGTAGTGCTTATGTCGCAGCGCCGAATGATCGTGGCTGCTCCGCTTTATACTCATTAGCAGCGCCCCAGTTGATGAGGATTAATTGGCCCCAGCCGTCCCGTGACACTGACAGCTGGGAGCCAGCTGAGGCGCTGCCCAATGAGAGGCAGGGATAAAAGGAGCATGGGCTGAGCGCCGAGCCGGCGTCTCACCCCATGGTGACAGAGCCTCCGCCTCACGGTCGGGCTCCCGAACGACCAGGAACTTCCCAGCCCCCCCCCCCCCCCACCTAGGGTGGGCGGAAGGGAGGCAGGACCGGAGGGGAAGATGCAAAGGGAAGGACGAAACAAAAAAAACCCCAATGGACAATGTAGGGTCGCAGGGCACAGCGAGGAAAAAACCCAAACACAATACGTTACAAAACAGGGAAAAATTAACCCAGGGCACAGATGGGGAGAAAACTGAGTAGGACACAGGTTACGTTCTACTTAGATAACACAACGTGTAGTCCAGGGCAAGAAAGGGAGGAAAAAAAAAAACCCAAAGAGGTAACAGGACAAATAAAGCAGTTACAGAGTATGGTTAAGGGGGAACGAAACACACTACTCCATAACGCACTCCTACAAAGCTAAAGATAAAATAAGGGTGATGAAAGACGCTGAGTACGGGTGGCAGGGAAAACAATACACAGCGCCATATACAAAGAGGGACACCCAGGGAAATAACGGTGACAGGGTAGGAACAGGATGAACATGAGGGAAAAATGCTGAGTACGGTTTACAAGGGGGAAAACGCAATACACAGCACCAAAAAAAAATGGGGGATTACCTAGAGGAATAAAGGTGACAGGATCATAGGATAACAATAAGGTAAAATGCTGAGTACGGTTTATAAGGGAGAAAACACAATACACAGCACTAAATACAAGGAGGGTCACCTAGAGGGATAATGGTGACAGGAGCACAGGATAATGATAAGATAAAAATGCTGAGTATGGTTAATAAAAAAAAACACAACACACAGCACAAAAACATATATTCCCCTAACGGACAAAGAAACTACACCCGAGTGACCTCAATAATAATAAAAGAAGTAAAGGACACCTGAGGAGACGGCAGGCAGAGTCCAAAACGGCCAGAATTGTTCTGGTAATCTCCCCGCCCATTGTCCAGTTGGCAACCGGGGGAAGAGACAATGTTCGGGCGGCCAAGTCCAAACCCAAGTTCCAAGAAACTAGGCCACCGGTAGCCGTGCCAGGCCACTCAGCAACAATACAGTTCGTCGGGAGGTTGGACCAGCTCGCCGAACTAGAAGACTTGCAGGTCGAGCCGTCGACCTGCGTCACTCAACCACCAGGACCGTTGAGATGGGCGAAGGGTCAGAGCGGACCCCGGAGGAAGAGGCTTAGGGGAGAGCCGATGATGAGGTAGATGAGCGTCAAGCTGCAGGGGAACAGCCACCTCCCCACCGGACCTGGACAACACTGGGGTGGCACCCGCGTCTGACCCCGATTGGGTCTTAGGCGAACCCACGCTGAACGCCGCTGGAGCAGCACCCGCGTCGGACCCCGATTGGGTCTCGGGCAAATCCAAGTCGAGCACCGCTGGAGCAGTACCCATGACGGACCCCGACTGCGTCGGCACCGCACCAGAACCGACCTTCAACACTGAACCTGGACCCCACAGTAGCACGAGGAACGGCAACTCCTCGCCGGCGATCCTGGAAGAAGGCTCAGAGGAGAAAACAGAACCGGGGTCAGGATCACATGCAGCGGGCGGCTGCACCCAGCTCATCCCCCCTAGAGACAGGCTAAAGTGCTCAGAGAAATAGAGGGAGAAAAGAGAGAGGAGCACTCGCCTGATCTCGGGTTCCGACGCCATCCAGGACTGCGAAGATCCAGGATCCGTTGTCCGGAGGTCGTTGTCAGGCTCCCATTCGGCTGCGTCGGGCCCCGCAGCCAGAACGATGGTCAGCGCAGCTTGAGGTTCCTCCAGCGCAAGTAGCCACGCCGACAGTCCATGCGGCGTGATGGTAGGAGAACCTCGTCCTGCTGGACCGAACCGCACCTCCGTGGAGACCCGGGGACGCTTGGTCATCGGCGCAGACTCCACACAGCAGTCGGTCTTCCTCCTCCGCCCACAACGTAGCTGTGGAACCGCAGGCCCTCTCCTCGTCCCACCACGTTGACCCGGAGCCGGGGAGCGCTCGGCGGAGAGAGACACAGAGGATGCAGGATTTTAAAAGAACAGGTTACGGCAGGTGGTTCAGGGAGCTGCGAACCCCGAACTCCACCTCCAGGAGTGTGACAGAGCAAATCATTAAACTGATGTAAATAAACTGAGACTTGCCTGCCTCCTGGAGGTTGGGTGGAACCTGCTGCGGTGAACATTGCTTCCTCCTCTCCCCGCCAGGTGATAACGGAGGACCCCCTGGGAAATCGTCTGGGGACCGCTCGCGTCGTCTCTAGGAGAGGGCTCACCAGGCCGGGATTCCAGGCACACACAGCAGTCGGGGAGCGCGTCGAGGAGGAGGGGGTATCAGCCGGGGTGAGCCAGCCCGAATGCCCTGGAGTGACAACGGGGGAATGAGGCTCAGGGAACGAGGCTGTAAAATCTCCACACTGACGAGGCGAAAAGGTGACAGCTGCGTGGGAGGAGAGGTCCTGGTGGGAGCCCAGAACTGGATCCGGACGGGGTTCATGCTGAGGTGACTTGGCGAAGTGATGACGGCTATTCCCAGGGGACGAAGCGAGGGGGGAACCCAGGAATCGCCACTCCTGATCAGAGACCGAGGCGAAGAAGGCGTTGAGCTCGGGAAAGCTTCGCTGCCCTGGAGTCCTCTCCACCAATCTCACTGCCGCCGCCACGTGCCTGCAGATGGTGAATGGATGCACAGCGGGAATCGCGTCAGCCGCTCGGTCCCAGACGTAACTGCTGTCAGCTGCGGCTCCATGGGGGGAATCCCGAGTGACGTGATGCAGAACGGGGGAAGCCCTCTGGGTGGCGCGAACTCCCGGGCTGGAATGGCAGCAGGAACAGGGTCCCGAAGCGGGGGGCAACGTCATCCACTTCGGCGTTCTGCCGGGGTTTCCATCCAACCCGCGGAGCTTCTCTCGCTGTGTGTCCATGGAGTCAATCCTGGCACTGACCTCAAGATGGAATAAGGAGTGAGTGTAACTGTCCAGGAGATCCTCAGCACGGCCCGGATGCCAGCGTCTCGCGTTGGAGGCGTCGCGCAGGGTGAAGAGCGTCCTGTCGACAGCCCCCAGGATGGACCTCAGCTCGTCGCCCTGGCGTCGGAGGAGACTCCTGGGAAACGGCGTGCTAACGGCGCTAACACCCGGACAGGAAGGTACAAGTCCAAACCATTTACGGCCGCCGGCAACTCGTTCTGGCTGTGACATACTGTCACACGTGGCTCTAGGGAGCAACGCAATAAGAGAGCCAAGGGCGAGCCAGTCAGTTGTGATGTTTAATAGTGACAGGGGTAAGGGATGAGGAAAGCACAGATGCTCATACATAGTTACACTCATGGGCAGTACAGCAACAGAGTTAACAGTTAATAAGGTGGCGCTCCCAAGTGATTCGCTAAGACTAGTAGAGGGCTTGCGCCGGACATGGGGGCACAGAGGCACAAATACTTCTTACGGGAAAACACTTACGAAAGATGCTGGATGATGAGACAAGGGCTGGCACCGGAGAAGGGGCTCCAGCCTAGTAGTGCTTATGTCGCAGCGCCGAATGATCGTGGCTGCTCCCCTTTATACTCATTAGCAGCGCCCCAGCTGATGAGGATTAATTGGCCCCAGCCGTCCCGTGACACTGACAGCTGGGAGCCAGCTGAGGCGCTGCCCAATGAGAGGCAGGGATAAAAGGAGCATGGGCTGAGCGCCCAGCCGGCGTCTCACCCCATGGTGACAACGGTGAGTTAAGAAACAATTACAAAAAGATTAACAAATTATAAAATAGGGGAAAAAACCCATCTGAGAACAAAGAGTTTCACTCCATATAGAAGAGATGAGCTCAGAGAAAAAAAAAAAGGAAAAATCTTTCCTCAGACACTTATAGAAAAAAAGAGTATTCAAAGAAGGCACAAAACTGAAACAGAACTCTTAAGACAACTGAAAACTTGGGTGTTTCTCCCTTAAACTGAGCCCTTTCAAACAAAAAAAAACAAAACAAGAAAACAACTTGACTGACATGAAAGGGAACCAACTGTCTCCTATCATGGGAGATTTGAATGGATTATGCTCCAATAAAGAAAGAGGCTCTTTGTTTGTAACTGACCAATAGAACGAAAGGGGGCGTCATCCAACCAGAATGACTTGGTGATTGGCTGACACCAGTCAGATGACTTGAATAAGCTTTCAAATAATAGGAAACCCATATTGATTAAATAATAATAATTTAAAAAAAATCACTTTATGTGTGTAAGCTAAACTAACTTCAGTGATTCATAACTAATTTCCATTACTACTTCCTTAATCATGCATTAAAATGTAAAGGTTTGTAAAGGTTTGTTTAAGAATATTTTCAAACATGCAATTCTTTTCAAATGAATGATTAATGAAACATTCAAACCATAGTTGTTCATCAGAGTTGGTCATCTCTTCAAATAGAGTCCTGAGAATTATCCTGAGAAATGAAAACTTGAAAAGAGAGTTAATGTTCAGTCAGAACAAAAAACAGTCCAGCAGTTGACAGAAGTAATGCTAACATATTCATGAGCTGTCCCAAAAGGGGGCAATGTTGGGATATGGATAATTCTGGGAAGACTTTAGGAATCTCGTCCACCCCCTGAGTACCTGAAGGCCCTGGATGTTGTAGGGCTGTCATGGTTGACACGCCTCTGCAACATTGCGTGGAGGTCAGGGGCAGTGCCTTTGGCATGGCAAACCAAGGTGGTGGTTCCTCTCTTCAAAAAAGGGGACCGGAGGGTGTGCTCCAACTTTAGAGGGATCACACTCCTTAGCCTCCCTGGGAAGGTCTATGCCAAGGTATTGGAGAGGAGAGTCCAGCCGTTGGTCGAATCTCAGATTCAGGAGGAGCAATGTGGTTTTCGTCCTGGCCATGGCAAATCGGACCAGCTCTTTACCCTCTCGAGAATTCTCGAGGGTTCGTGGGAGTTTGCCCAACCAGTTTACATGTGTTTTGTGGACTTGGAGATGGCATTCAACCACGTCCCTCGTGGATTTTTGTGGGGGTTGCTTCGGGAGTATGGAGTATCGGGCTTGTTGTTACGAGCTATTCGGTCTCTGTACGACCGCTGTGAGAGTTTGGTTCATATTGCCAACACTCGGTCGGACTCATTCCCAGTGAGAGTTGGACTCCGCCAGGGCTGCCCTTTGTCACCGATCCTGTTCATAATTTTTATGAACAGGATTTCTAGGTGCAGCCAGGGAATGGAGGGTGTCATGCTTGGTGACCACAGGATCTCATCTCTGTTGTTTGCAGATGATGTTGTCCTGTTGGCTTCATCCAGCAATGACCTACAGTTCTTGCTGGGACGGTTTGCCACTGAGTGTGAAGCGGCTGGGAAGAGAATCAGCACCTCCAAGTACGAGTCCATGGTCCTCAGCCGGAAAAAGGTGGATTGTCCTCTCCGGGTTGGGGACAGGCTCCTGCCCCAAGTGGAGAAGTTTAAGTATCTTGGGGTCTTATTCACGAGTGAGGGGAGAACGGAGCGAGAGATTGACAGATGGATCAGAGCAGGATCTGCAGTGATGCGGACGTTGTACCGGTCTGTTGTGGTAAAGTGGGAGCTTAGTTCTAAGGCAAAGCTGTCGATTTCCAGTCAATCTACGTTCCTACTCTAACCTATGGCCACAAGCTTTGGGTAATGACCGAAAGAAGGAGATCGCGGATACAAGCGGCTGAAATGAGCTTTCTCCGTAGGATTGCTGGACTCACCCTCAGAGATTGGGTGAGGAGCTCAGTCATCCGGGAGAGGCTCAGAGTAGAACCGCTGCTCCTCCACATTGAAAGGAGTCAGTTGAGGTGGTATGGGCATCTGATTAGGATGCCTCCTGGACGCCTCCCACTTGAGGTGTTTTGGTCACGTCCCACTGGAAGGAGACCCCGGGGGCAGACCCAGGACTCGCTGGAGAGACTATGTCTCCCAGCTGGTCTGGGAACGCTTTGGTATTGTCTCTGAAGAGCTGGAGCAGGTGGCTGGGGAGAGAGAAGTCTGGGCTTCTCTGCTTGAACTGCTGCCTCCAAGACCTGGACCTCCGGAAAAGTGGTAGAAGATGGACGGATGGATGGATGGATGGACTTCAGGAATTCTGGTGGTACCTGGAGAATGTCACAACAGTCCTTGGCACATAAAACTGTCTGGTTGGGTAGTGTTCTTCTTGAATTTATGATCACAGTCTAATCTGTTCCTGGCATGAGCAGGATCCTTTATCGTCCCCTTTACCATGGAATGTGTTTTCAAGCTTTGGTGCTTAGGTGAAGAAAACAATTCACAACCAGAAATTTGGGTGAAACAACTTCTTTAAAGTGAAGAGTGATTCTTTAGATTCGAACCAAAGGGGTTGACGCTACAGTAGTTATGATTGTTGTTCATCATACGGCGTGGACAACATGCATCTGTCCTGTCCTGTTTTGACCTGACCCGATCCTGCCTGTATTTATGTAAGTTCTCTTACAGCCCATGAGCTGTCTGTTATTTTGTGTTTTTTTGTTTCTTTTGAGCTGCACCAATTTGGCCAGCTAATTAATTAGGCTGCGTGTCCACCAAACGCATTTTTTGTCACCCGACTGCCCTGAGCATTTTTTTTTTTCAGCGTTTGCACGCGGCGCTATGGGGGAAAAAAAAAGTCTGTGCCCTGTATCCCAGCAACAACTTGTCACTCTTAGCTTAGCACTTCCGCTTTTCCTATTGCCAGACTTTCTACTGATTTTTTAATAGCAGTCTCTAAATAACATTGGACAGGAAGCATTTTCTAGCACCTCTAGATGTAAAATATGATGACACGGAAAGCAGGAGTCTGAGTACAGACTAGTACCAGCATCCTATGTCCCACCCATGCAGCAGTTCTGATTGGCTGCAAGGTGTGAAATTGACAAGCTCAGCTGCAGTCTCTGAAAAGTTGAACTTTTTTCACCTCTGAGCGCCCTGAGCACCCTAACAAAAAACGGCCACCACCGAGTGTTTCAGCTCTGAGGGCGCTCAGCGCTGAAAAACGCTGGACTACATAGAGAATGAATAGAAAATTGTTGCCCAGAGCGGAAAAATATGCATTTGGTGGACATGCAACATAAATCTAGCCAAACTCAAACAACTGCATTTGGGTCTAATTTTCCATCAACCGTGACACAATCACCATCTCTCTGGTCTTGCTGACGTCAGTTTCAGGTGATTCTTCTCTGTCAACGACACAAATCTGTTAACCAGTGCCTTGTACTCCCCCTCCCCTCCCCTCTTATTCACCCAACAACAGCCGAGTCATCAGAGAATTTGTCCAGGTGGCATGACTCGGTGTTGTACTGAAAGTCTGGTGTATAAGGTGACAAGAAAAGTAGAATGCACATCCCCCTGTGGGGCTCCTGTACCACTAACCACCACATCAGACAAAACACTGGCCAGCTGGACAAACTGTGGCCTGCCTGTCAGGTAGTCAGTAATCCAAGAGATCACAAAGCTGTTAACACCATCACCTGCAGCTTCTTACCCAGCAGCAGTGTCTGGATGGTGTTTTATGCACTGGAGAAATCAAAGAATGTGATTCTCACAGTGTCTCCTCCTCCATCCGGGCACAAATGGGCTTGTTGCAGCAGGTGGATGACAGCATCTTCAACTCCTAAATGGGGCTGATATGCAAACTGCAGAGGGTCCAGCTACGTCTTCACCTGCGGCCTCAGGTGGGCTAAGACAAGTCTCTCCAGGACCTTCAACACATGTGATGTGAGGGCAACTGGTTGATAGTCATTCAGATCCAATGGAGACAACTTCTTTGGGCCAGCAACAAGGAAGGACATATTCCACTGCACCGGTACTCTCTCCAGACTCAGGCTCAGGTTGTACAGGAGCTTCAATACCAGAACTAGCTGGTTGGCACAGGTCCTCAGAATCCAGGCAGAGATGCCATCAGGGCCAGCAGCCTTCTGCTGGTGAAGTCTCTCCAGCTGTTTCCTCACCTGGCCTGTAGTCACAGTGTTGTGGGGGTTGGTGCTGATGTCTTCAGAGGAGGGGGAGGGGGAGGGGGAGAGAGAGAGAGAGAGAGAGAGAGAGCTACTGCACAGGAGAGTGGGGGGGGTGCTGTTTAGGGATCTGGCTTTGTTGTGGGGGTGGCAGACGGTGAGTTGAACCTATTAAAAAACAGATTCAGCTCATTAGCTCTCTCAAGGCTCCCTGATGTCTGTCTGTCTCTCCCCTTACACCCAGTGATGTGCTTCATTCCAGACCACACATCCCTCCTGTTTTTCTGCTGGAGATTATGCCCTAACTTCCTCCTGTAACTGTCCTTACACCTCCTCAGCATCTCTTTCAGTTCATGCTGCACACTCCTCAGTTCCTCCCTGTCTCCAGACCTTAGAGCCCTCTTCTTCTTCTTGTTAAAAAGTGCTTTCAGGTCACTGGTGAACCATGGTTTGTTGTTGGGGAAACAGCGCACAGTCTGAACTGGCATTGCTGTATTTACATAGAATCTGATGTATTCTGTGATGCAGTCGGTCATATTGTCTATGTCCACCAAAAGTAGTTCACAGAGTACACCCCCAGGTTCAGGTTCAGGTTCAGGTTACTTTATTTGTACCCGTAGGTAGATTTGTTTTGCAGTTGGTGACATCCATATTTACAAGCCACAATTACATTCAACATAGACACAAACACAGGCACACATCTTACAAAATAGGTAAATATAAAATATGTACAATATAATTTTTATAGCTTGTTCAACTCTTTGACAGCAGCAGGGACAAAGCTGTTTTTGTAGCGCTGGGTTCTACTTTTTGGGACAGCAAACCTCCGTCTGGAGGGAAGAAGCTGAAAGTTGCAGTGCAAAGGGTGGGAGTCATCATTTAAAATCGAGTCGGCCATCCTCTGTACTTGTCTGGTGTACAGGGATGTCAGGCTCAGCTGTGACTCACCAAGCAAACGACTGGACCATCTGACTACCTGATCCAAGGATTTCCTCTGTTTCAGTTTTATCTGACCAAACCATGACATTAAAGAAAAGGATAAAACAGATTCAATAAAAGCCCGATAGAACATAGTCATTATGGTTCGGTCAATTTGGAAGCGTGCAAGTTTCCTCAAACAATGCAAATTTTGCTGACCCTTTTTGCACACCCTTTCACAGTTCACCTCAAAGTTCAATCCACTATCAATAATCGTCCCAAGATATTTGTACGATTGTACACATTCGGTGGTCTGGCCTTTTAGTAAAGTGACTTTGTGCCTGGGAGTTTTCCTCCTAAAGTCAATAATCATATCTTTCGTTTTTGTTGTATTCAGCTGCAGGTAGGAATCCTCACACCAGTGAACAAAGTCATCAACTACTGGGCCGTGGCCACTCTCACCATCCTGGAGGAGACTGACAATGACTGAGTCATCAGCATACTTTATAATGTGTCTGTTGTCATGTCTGCTCCGACACATGTTTGTGTACAGGATGAAGAGTAGTGGTGACAACACACACCCCTGAGGAGAGCCAGTAGAAGAGCACTTTAGGTCAGACAATGTGCCATTGACCCTTACTCTCTGCGTCCTGTTGGTTAAGAAATCCAGAATCCAACCCACCAGATTATTGCTTAAATCAAATTGTTGCAGGAGCCTTTCAACTAAAATATGAGGTTGGATTGTATTAAAGGCAGAAGAAAAGTCCACAAATAAAAGCCTGGCGTGTGTCCCATTAAAATCCAGATGTTTAAAAAGCATGTTAAACAGAGTGACAGTGGCATCCTCCACTCCTCTGTGAGGCCTATAGGCAAACTGCAGAGGATCCAATGCATGTTCAGTCTGCTTTAGGACCTCACATCTGACCAGTTTTTCAAAAATTTTCATTAAAATTGAAGTCAAAGCAACTGGTCTAAAGTCATTTACCGTTTTAGGACAGCTGGATTTTGGAACGGGAACAACCACGGCATCTTTCCAGATCTTAGGCACATGTTGTGTCTGTAAGGACTTATTGAAAATGTAGTGAAATATAGGACTCAGTTCATGTGCACAGGACTTTACCAGGCGTCCACATATATTATCAGGGCCCTGACTTTTGTTCACTTTTACAGCGCGGAACTCCCTTTCAACATCCTGCATCTCAATATTAAAGTGCTGATTGTCTTTGAGTTTCTGTTTCAAATCTTGGATTTCTGTGCTAAAATCAAAGGAGTCAAAACGACCATAAAAACAATTAAGAGCATTAGCCAGCTCTGTGTCTGAACTAAAACCATCTAAAAACACACGATTACTGCGCTCTGTGCTCTGAAGGCCTGCAATTTTTTTCATACTGGCCCAGGCCGAACCAAGTTTATTTGCTGCCATCTTGCTTTCCAATTCTGATTTATAATTCTGTTTTGCTCTTAAAATTTCGGCCTTCAGCTCCTTAGTGGCAACCTGTAGTGCAGAAACAGACCCCTGTTTAAAGGCAAGAGCTTTCCTCTGTAAGCAGGATTTAACTGATTTAGTAACCCATGGTTTGTTGTTGGGATATATTTTGACACGTTTACGTGGAACAATCTTATTTTGACAGTAAGCCATGTATGAGCATGTGAGCTCAGCCAGAGAGTCCAAATCATCCCCGCAGGCCATTATGAACATCTTCCAGTCTGTACAGTCAAAGCATTCCTGGAGGCTGTGCTTTGAATCTTCTGTCCACACATCAATGTCTCTCATCTCCACCTTGCCTCTTCTGAGAGCAGTTTTATATGTGGGCAGCAAATGAACACAGTTGTGATCTGAGGATCCTAAAGGAGGAAGGAGGAGTGATTTATAGGCCCTCTCTATGGATCCATAGCACAGGTCCAATGTCTTTTTTCGCCTGGTTGGGCAGGAGACATACTGATGAAAGTTTTTAAGTGTCTTCTTTAAAGACACTTAAAAACTTTCATCAGTATGTCTTTCATCAGTATGTCCAATCAGTTGTCTCGAAGCAGTCCTCATCAGCAGCTTCCTATGTCCACCTCCTCACAGTCTGTATATAAGCAGGCTTCATTTGCACAAGGGGAACATACTTGGGTTATAGGATATTTTCATGTTTCATTACAGACGTGGACAAAATTGTTGGTACCCCTCTGTTAATGAAAGAAAAACCCACAATGGTCACAGAAATAACTTGAATCTGACAAAAGTGGTAATAAATAAAAATTCAATGAAAATCAACCAGTGAAAATCAGACAATGCTTTTGAATTGTGGTTCAACAGAATTAAAAAAAAAACAAAAAAACTCATGAAACAGGCCTGGACAAAAATGATGGTACCCCTAGAAAAGATTGAAAATAATGTGACCATAGGGACATGTTCAACCAAGATGTGTCCTCTAATTAACATCACAGGTGTCTACAAACTTGTAATCAGTCAGTCGGCCTATTTAAAGGGTGACAAGTAGTCAATGTGCTGTTTGGTGACATGGTGTGTACCACACTAAACATGGACCAGAGGAAGCAAAGGAGAGAGTTATCTGAGGAGATTAGAAAGAAAATTATAGACAAGCATGTTAAAGGTAAGGACTATAAGACCATCTCCAAGCAGCGTGATGTTCCTGTGACTACAGTTGCACATATTATTCAGAAATTTAAGATCCACAGGACTGTAGCCAACCTCCCTGGACGTGGCCACAGGAGGAGACGGATAATACGAATGGTAACAAAAGAGCCCAGAACAACCTCTAAACACATTCATGGTGAACTCCAAGGTCAAGGTACATCAGTGTCAGATCGCACCATCCGTCGTTGTTTGAGCCAAAGTGGACTTCATGGGAGACGACCACGGAGGACACCACTGTTGAAAACAAATCATAAAAAAGCCAGACAGCAATTTGCCAAACTGCATGTTGACAAGCCACAAACCTTGAGAATGTCCTATGGACAGACGAGACAAAACTGGAATTTTCTGGCAAGGCACATCAGCTCCATGTTCACAGATGCAAAAATGAAGCATACCAAGAAAAGAACAATGTCCCTACTGTGAAACATGGAGGAAGTTCTGTTATGTTCTGGGGCTGCTTTGCTGCATGTGGCACAGGGTGTCTTGAATCTGTGCAGGGTACAATGAAATCTCAAGACTATCAAGGTATTCTAGAGAGAAATGTGCTGCCCAGTGTCAGACAGCTTGGTCTCAGTCGCAGGTCATGGGTCTTGCAACAGAATAATGACCCAAAACACACAGCTAAAAACACCCAAGAATGGCTAAGAGCCAAACATTGGACTATTCTAAGGTGGCCTTCTATGAGCCCTGATCTAAATCCTGTTGAACATCTGTGGAAGGAACTGAAACATGTCGTCTGGAGAAGGCACCCTTCAAACCTGAAACAACTGGAGCAGTTTGCTCATGAGGAGTGGGCCAAAATACCTGCTGAGAGGTGCAGAAGATTCATTGAGTGTTACAGGAATCATTTGATTGCAGTGATTGCCTCAAAAGGTTGTGCAACAAAATATTAAGTTAAGGGTACCATCATTTTTGTCCAGGCCTGTTTCATGAGTTTGTTTTTTAAAATAATTCTGTTGAACTACAATTCAAAAGCATTGTCTGATTTTCATTGGTTAATTTTCATAGAATTTTTTTATTTATTACCACTTTTGTCAGATTCAAGTTATTTCTGTGACCATTGTGGGTTTTTCTTTCATTAACAGAGGAGTACCAACAATTTTGTCCATGTCTGTATATTATATTGTTCTAAATGATTTTTATGCTGTATTATTCTATTTTATACTTGTATCTGGTGCATATAATGAGCCAATGTCTGATTCTCTGTTATTTTCCATTGTCTCGGAGCCTGAAGGAAATGTCTGTTTTTCACTGCGAGATTAGGCTGAGCAAGATTGTAAATAATGACAAAGGTTTTACTGTTCTATCATACCAAACTGTTCTGTTCAGGATGTCCAGAGTTAGGCTGAGTTAGGTTGACCAGGTCATGTAAAGATCAAAGCAGAATGTTCAGTGTTGTCCATAGATTGGAGCAGTCTTGAGGGAGATGGCTCCAGCTGTCTTAAGATAAGATAAGATAAGCCTTTATTAGTCCCACAATGGGGAAATTCCAGGATTGCAACAGCACAGGGATAGCAACACTCAGAGCAACAATGAGAAGGCAAGAGAAAAAGAAACAAAAACAAAAAAAACAAAAACAAGAACAGCAAGTATATCTATCTATCTATCTATCTATCTATCTATCTATCTATCTATCTATCTATCTATCTATCTATCTATCTATCTATCTATATATATATACACAGTGCGGAGCATTGTAGCTGGATGGAATAAATATGTAGATATATAAACACACACAGTACGGAGCATTGTAACTAGATGGAATAAATATGTAAATATATAAACACAGTGCGGAGCATTGTAGCTAGATGGAATAGATATATGAATATATAAACACACAGTGCGGAGCATTGTAGCTAGATGGAATAAATATGTAAATATATAAGCACACACAGTGTGGAGCATTGTTGCTAGATAGAGTAAATATATAAATATATACATGTATAAACACCCACAGTGCGGAGCATTGTAGCTAGATGGAATAAATATGTAAATATATAAACACACACAGTGCGGAGCATTGTAGCTAGATGGGATGAAACAGCATAACCGTCTACTTAGTTATCCTACATGGTATGATTATGTACCCATACATATTCTCACCCTCCATAGCGACCGGTATTTTCCTAGTTGTATACCGGAGGGGACCATTGTGTAAGTCTATTGCGTCTTTTGCACTCAAAACTATTAGGTCGTCACGTCTTTTTGCTCTCTCTGCGAGCAGCCCTGCTTAGGTTGTACAGTCTGACAGCCGTAGGTAGGAAGGACCTGCGAAACCTCTCGGTTGTGCACCTAGGATGATGTAGTCTGCTGCTAAATGAGCTCCTCAGTGCATTCAGTATGTCCTGCATAGGGTGGGACTCGGACTCCAGCAGAGATGACAGTTTGGCCACCGTCCTTCTCTCTCCTATCTCCTCCACTGGGTCAAGGCGCTGCCCCAGGACATAGCTAGCTTTCTTCAGGCCTGTTTTCAGGCTATTGATAAGCTCAAGGTCTGTTTGCCTGGGGTATAGAGATCCACACCTTTGTAAAACATGTCCGAGAGAACATGTGAGCAGGCTCTGAAACATTCCTTGCTCTGACTTTTTCTCTCCTCTGATCAGAGTTCGAATAAATGGCTCAAAACTTGGAAACCGCCTATTGATTATTGATTCAGTCTCAATCAATTCAATTTTGATCTAACAGGTGATAACAGAATCAGGTTGTGATCTGATCTGCTGGGGAAGGGGTGGGGGGGAGGGGTAGAGCTGTGGCATTGTATGCATCTCTGGCATTGGTATAAAGGAGATCCAGTGTTATATTTTCTCTGGTGGGACAATCAACAAACTGGTGGAAGTTTGGTAATGTTTTGTCCAGTGAGACAGTTAAAATCTCCTGTGATGGCCATAATGCTGGACCAATAGAGTGGTAGCAGTGGAGCTGATGACATCACAGGCCGCCTCTGCATCAGCTGACAGAGAGATATAAACAGTAATCACAATGGCACACGTGAACTCTTGTGGCATATAATAAGGTCACATACTCACAGCCAGCAGTTCAATTTTCGGACTGCAGAGATGTTCTTTCACATAAATATGTCAAAGGACAACAGCTCATTTCTGAACATGTCTGAGTCAACCAATCACCAAGGCTGCACCAACTAATGGCTCAGTGAAGAGCAGCGGCCAGTGAACCTGCATGGATTGTCGAGTCTCCACACACCTAGCTGCACGGTGGCGCAGTGGTTTAGCACTGTGGCAGCAAAGTTTTACCCTCGGCTGGGGGATCTCGGGGATCATGAGATCGTGGGTTCGATCCAAGTCCCCGACCAACAGTGAGCTGTGTGGAGTTTGCATGTTCTCCCCGTGTTGCGCGGGTTTACTCCGGGATTTCTCCGGTTTCCTCCTGCACACCAAAAACATGTAGGTTTAGGGTGCTCGCGCACGCAGCGACCAGCAGCCGGTGGCTTGTCACCAGACTGCAAACCAAATCTACCTACGGGTACAAATAAGTAACAAAAAAAAAAAAAAAAAAAAAAACCTTTCCTGGACGTGAAAATGTCACTTCACTGTCCATGTTCATTTATCTATCTATGAATGCATATAATCTGTGTGTGTGTGTGTGTGTGTGTGTGTGTGCTCTACGCATATCTCCTGAACCATTTGTGAGACTGAACTAAGATTTTATACGTGTTTTGCTGAGCTTACGAGGGTGTGTATCCCTGAGTATGGAGTTGTTCAGTCAAAATATATAATTTTTATCAATAAATGTTTGGTCATCACACTCTCCTCATGCTCTGGCTTCTAGAGGTGTGGGTGGGGTTTTGCATTGACTCTGTACTGATTGGATAAAACGGGACATCACAGCATCAGTAACCACAGTGCTCCATGAGCAAAACAAGGAAGCAAAAAAGTGACAAATTTGACAAGAAAAAGATTATATTTAAAATTTAATGCTTAAAAAATTACATCATAAAGTTGCCGTGATTGTGAAGGTCTAAAGTATAATTCGGCATATGTAGAGAACATGAGGTGCGTGAGCAGACTGGGCGGGGTGTCAGCGGGGACCCTGGTCTGACAAAGAGCACCGGTGTATCCAACACAGGACATGCCGGGAGAAGCAGCGGCCAGACCAGGCGGACCGCAGTCCTTCGCAGGGAGGCACACCCAGCCTGCCCAGTCAGTGGTAGACAGGAGTCCCTGCTTCTATTTCACCTGTGTGGTACCACTGTACTTTGCAGGACCACCAGTTCCCCCTCCTGCGTGAGTATCTGAAAATTAAAAACTTAATAATAATACCACCACGATTGTGGAGTGGAATGTCTGGAATGACTTAACGACCAGAAACAAGAAACAAAAAATGCCCAAATAACGAAATAAATCTTTTTTAGTTAAATACTTATTGACAAATGGGCAACACTGATGCAACGGTTGCGGTCAAACGTGTCCTTCTGCTGTGTATAATAATGTTGGGTGTTGTGTAGTTAATTCAGTTGATTACAGTTTTAAAAACCTTTTAATAACAAAATGTTGCTAAATTATAAAGTGATGCACTACAATGAGTCTCAAATATTTGTAAACGTGTCCTGTTATAGTACTGCATGAGTTTACTGACGATACACAGAAGAAATTCAATATTGCACTGAACTCCATCACTGAACAGTGATATAAACCAAATTAATTATAATGGTGACTGAACAACTCCCATTCCCCAAAGTGAAGATACACTTTTTTGAATAGAAGTGATAAAAGATCACACAAATATGTGATCTGAAAAACAATAAACAAGGGATTTGAAACAGTTGCTAATATTTGATGTCCCATTCATTTTCCAATAATTAGGTATTCTGTAATTAATATTTGCACAAGCAAATAAAGCTTAGTGCCATTTACTCCCTTTTATATTTGTCAAAGTCAAACATGTGATTGCCAACATATAGACTACACCTCCTTGTATTCCACTTTCAAACACAGCCTACATTTGGGCCTGTAAAGCATGGCTGGGTACTTGTTTCAGACAGGAATACTTGCGTTCTACAGGCAGTACACTAGTTCACTCAAAAAAATACATAAATGAATGCCTGATCTATAGGCTATACTCCTTCTATAAGTTTGTGATTAGGATGAAAATCTGAATAAATACATAATCTATTGTATGTCTTTCCTTATGAATATTAAAATGACAGTTAACAGTACTTAATGATGATAACTGTCTATTAGGGGTGTAATGGCACGGTAAAATCACGGTTAGGTATGTTCCTTGATTTTAAAGTCACGGTTCAATTCATTTTTGGTACAGTAAGGAAACAAAATGCAAAACATAAAACGGCTTATCTTTTGTATAAGCCGTTGAAAAAAAAACCCTGCAAACTGCCAACAGTAAATTCTCAAATAAATAAAATGTATAGAATAAAACAAATATACGAGTAGGCTGCCTTTTTGCAACAGCAGATCAATTTCTTCCTATTTCTATGTACTATCTGGCTTCTCTTGCTAAACTTTCTGATCCGGTGACACCTTATCCATCACGGACACACGGATCGCCCAAATGTCTCCTGAACCAGTGGATGGAGCCACTGCTTTTAGGAGGCAGTACAATAGAGACCAACTGTTAGCATTTAATCAGCCCACGATGCTAACGCAAGAATACAACATACCAGTAGAAATAAGACAGAAGCGACGTGGATGTCGTGCTGGAGCAAGACGGCGGGCGAGAAATATAAGGTACAGACCTGTCCTTCCATCCGTTATTATGGGAAATGTACGATCGCTACTCAATAAGACAGATGAGCTAGCAGCTATGGCTCATTACCAGAGCATCTTCAGTGAGATTAGCATAATATTGTTTACTGAAACGTGGCTAACAGAACTAGCAACAGATGCTAACATCAAACTAGAGGGTTTCCACGCAATACGGGCAGACCGGATACCAGACAGTGGGAAGGCAAGGAGCGGAGGAGTGATAATGTATGTCAATAACAGCTGGTGCAGACTGGGACATATCACGGTTAAGGAACAGCACTGCAGCAAAGACATTGAGTTGCTAGCTGTTAGCATGCGGCCAACCTATCTCCCGAGGGAATACTCATTTGTGATCTGCATTGTTATTTATGCAAATCCGACGGCGAACGCAGTGACAGCGCGTGACACCATTCACTCAGTAACTGGCAGGCTGCTGACAGAACACCCAGGTGCCCTTCTGCTCATCTCAGATGATTTCAACCATATTTCACTGTCCCCCATTCTGCCCATGTTCACCCAGTATGTCACATGCCACACTAGAGACAATAAAACACTGGACTTATTCTATGCAAACACAAAGGAGGCGTACACCTCATCACCACTCCCCCCACTAGGGAGATCGGATCACAACTTGGTTCATCTCCTGCCGGTGTACAAACCCCTAGTACACAGACAACCTCCGGTTATGTGTACGGTGAAGTTATGGTCTGAGGAGGCAATGGACACTCTAAAGGACTGTTCTGAAATCACTGCCTGGGAGCAGCTCTGCAATCCACATGGTGAGGACATCGATGGCCTCACTCACACCATCACGGACTACATCAGCTTCTGTGTGGACAACACCGTACCCACCAAGACCATAAGGTGTTGCTCGAACAACAAACCCTGGATCAACACTGAGATAAAAACACTTCTGAGAGAGAAGAAGAGGATCTTCAGGTCGGGGAACAGGGAGAGGCTGAAGTCCGTACAGAGGGAGCTGAGGAGGAAGATCAGAGAAGGCAAGGACAGCTTCAGGAAGAAGATGGAGGACAAGCTGCAATGAAGCGACATCGGTGGGGTCTGGAGAAACCTCAAAACCATCTCTGGGCTCCAGAATACCTCCTCCCAGACCATGGGGGGCAGGGAGTGGGCAAACAATCTGAACCTGTTTTTTAATAGGTTTGACCAACCACCCCCCCCCCCCCCGCCTGCACACCAACCACTGCCGCCTCTAAAGTCATTGAGACCTGCTGTCCACACTCCACTCCACCAATACCCACCCACTCCCAGCACACAGCCCCCCAACCTGACCCTTACTAAGACCCAGGTGAGGACGGAGCTGAGGAAGATCAAGGCAAGGAAGGCCTCAGGACCGGACGGCATCAGCGCAAAGCTCCTCAAGTCCTGTGCAGACCAGCTGTGTGGGATTGTGGAGCACATCTTCAACCTGAGCCTGAAGCTGCGGAGGGTGCCACAGTTGTGGAAAACATCTTGTGTGGTACCTGTACCAAAGACTTCCCACCCCAGAGACCTGAACAGCTACAGACCAGCGGCCCTGACGTCTCACATGATGAAGACCCTGGAGAGACTGCTCCTTGCTCACCTCCGCCCCCTGGTGGGACCAGCGATGGATCCACTCCAGTTCGCCTACCAGCATGGCATCAGGGTGGAGGTTGCAGTGATCGTCCTCCTTCACCAATCCCTGTACCACCTGGAGAAACCTGGGAACGCGATGAGGATCATGTTCTTTGACTTCTCCAGTGCTTTCAACACCATCCAACTGATGATCCTGAAGGACAAGCTGCTGTGCGCAGGGGTGGACCAGCACCTGTCATCATGGATCCTGGACTACCTCACAAACCGGCCACAGTTTGTGAGAACCCGGGATTGTGTGTCCGACACAATCATCAGCAGCACGGGGGCTCCCCAGGGAATGGTTTTGGCTCCCTTCCTGTTCACCCTTTATACTCCGGACTTCTCACACAACACAACACAATGCCACCTACAGAAGTTCTCTGGCGACTCTGCGATCATTGGCCTCATCTCCAACGGAGATGAAGCTGAGTACAGAGGACTTATCCAGGACTTCATGGACTGGTGCCATCGGAACTGCCTCCAGATCAACACGAGGAAAACTAAGGAGCTGGTGGTGAACTGCCGCAGGCAAGGACAACCCCTCACAGCACCAGTAAAAATCCTGGGAACAGACATTGAGATGGTGACATCCTACAAGTACCTGGGTGTTCATCTGAACAATAAACTAGACTGGTCACACAATACCAACGCACTCTACAAGAAGGGACAGCGCAGGCTGTTCCTACTGAGGAGGCTCAGGTCTTTTGGTGTACAAGGGGTGCTCCTGAAGACATTCTACGACACGGTGGTGGCATCAGCCATCACTTTTGGAGTGGTCTGCTGGGGCAACGGCATTACAGCAGCCGACAGGAAGAGACTGAACAAACTGATAAAGAAAGCTTGCTCTGTCCTGGGGCAGCGCCTTGACCCATTGGAGGAGATAGGAGAGAGAAGGATGGTGGCTAAACTGTCATCTCTGCTGGAGTCCGAGTCCCACCCTATGCAGGACATACTGAACGCACTGAGGAGCTCATTTAGCAGTAGACTACATCATCCTAGGTGCGTGACCGAGAGGTTTCGCTGGTCCTTCCTACCTACAGCTGTCAGACTTTATAACCTAAGCAGGGCTGCTCGCAGAGATAGCAAAAAAAAAAAAAAAAAAAAAAATGTGACGTCCTAATAATATTGAATGCAAAAGACGCAACAGACTTACACAAACGGTCCCCTCCAGTATACAACTAGGACAATATCAGTCGCTACTGAGGGTGGCAATATGTATGGGTACATATTCATACTATGTAGGATAACTAAGTAGACGGTTATGCTGTTTATTGCATCTAGCTACAATGCTCTGCACTGTTTATATACTGTATATTTATATATTTATTTGTATATATGTATATTCACTGCTCTTATTTTCTTATCTTCTAAATTATTGCTCTGAGTGTTGCTGTCCCTGTGCTGTTGCAATCCTGGAATTTCCCCATTGTGGGACTAATAAAGGCTTATCTTATCTTAAATTAAATAATATCCCACAAAATTCTGAACATTCCTGGGCACCCCTGAAAGACACTGGCCAAAAGTGCAGCATTAACGGATTTAGTTTTTTTCTTAAAAGCATAATATTATTTTCTGGCTGAAGTGGGCACCACAAGGAACTTCATACCAGGGCTCAGTTACCTTCAGCATGTGTTTAAACCTGGTGTTCTTAACAACTGAATATGGCCTTAGATCTGCTGCAATAAAAACACCAATGCCATTTGTTATTGCTTTGCGCTCTCTCTGAAAAGCCCTGAAGAGGCCGTCTAGGATGCTGCTGGAAGCTTCGCTTGAACCGCACAAGTTCTTTTTTTGGGGGGGCTGCATGTTCATGTGGTGTCGTTTCAAATGAGTTAACAAGGTAAACATACTGCCAAAACATATCCGAGGCCGTTTTTCACCTTATTCACTTACCTTGGTCAGTCTTCAAGCTCTGGCTGCTCTGCATATGGCTGAACTGTTTGTTTACATGTCCAGCTCAAGGCAGTTTACATTTCATGTCCGTCACTCAACATGGTCCGTGTGGAACCTCGGTATGCCCTGCATTGAACCGAAGGTTCTGTACAAAATAATTTGAAAACAAATATAAAAACCGTTACACCCCTACTGTCTATTAAAGTAAAGAGAAAATTCTAGAGCATCCTGTTAGTGTTTCCTTATGTATTGGTATGCGACATTTCTGATTTTTAAACCTGCCACTCAAAGAGCTACTGACAATGGATCATTGACTTTTTGTTGATCAGGTGTGCATTCCCAGAAAATGCATCTTAACAGTGGTGTGCTGAAAAGGAATATTAATTACATTTTGCACTTTGTTTGTTTGCTCGTTCATTTACAAAAAAAGACCAGGGAATTAAAAACTAAGCAGCCATGTTTGAAACATGGTTAAATTCTTAAATCTATAATTATCCATTTCCATACCCTTAAAATATGAGTAACACAACTGATGAGCAGTCTGGAGTTGTCTACAAAAAGAGCACTCTCATCTCTCTGGTCCTGATGATGTACCACACAGAGGGGAGATGCTACCCAGACTGTGATGGGTAATTTTCTCCTGCCTTTTCCTAACTGTCCTGAATGGAGGACAAATCAGCCCAAGAGATTTTCCCCCCTAGCAATCCTAACTAGAGTGTACTCCAGTTCTGTTACCAAACAAGACAGTGATGGACACACAGAAGTGACTGGATTACTGTGGTGAAGAAGTAAACTAGATCAGGAGTTCCTGGGGCAAGAGAAACTTCCTGGCATATGTCTCCGTTGTTCTCTGGATTCACTCTGAGTGTACTCTGTTGTTTCTACCAATCTTAACAGAGTAGAGTCCTTGATGAATGTGTTGCAGCTTGTTGTCTTTCTGTGGAATACATTTGTCTTGATTTGGAACACGGTTGGGGAACCATGCTCACGCTCCTTTGTTAGATTGTTTTCTGTAATTCCAATTCAATTCAATTCAGTTCAGTCAAACTTTATTTAGATAGCACCATTTCAAAACACAGTAATCTCATAGCACTTTCAACTGTAGGGGAAACCGCCACAATTGCAGAAAGACCCCAGCAATAAGGCAATCCCCTGGGAGCAAGCACTTGGCGACAGTGGAGAGGAAAAACTCAATTTTAATAGCAAAAAACCTCCAGCAGAACCAGGCTCAGGGAGGGGCCGTCATCTGCTGTGACTGGCTGGGGGGTGAGGGGATAGAGAAGACGAAAAGAACAGACATGTAGAGAGCAAACAGCACGATGGGGACTCAATCTATAGGAGAGAACAAACAGATGTTAATGACCAGCAAAAATATTTCATTGAGAGTGAGGAAAGAAGTGAAGCCCAGTGCATTATTGGAGGTCCCCCGGGTGTCTAAACCTATTAGCAGCATAACTAAGGAAGGGTTTAGAGACACATGATCCCTCCCTAATTGTAAGCAATATCAAAAAGGAAGGTTTTAATCCTATTCTTAAAAACAGAGATCAAATCTGACTCCCAAATGGCAGCTGGTTCCACAAGAGGGGAGCTTGATAACTGAAGGCTCTGCCATTGTACTTTTGGAGATTCTAAGTATTAGGGATAAGGACCTGTACTTATATAGCGCTTTTTCTGGTCGCAAAGACCACTCAGTGTGCTTCATTAGTACTAACCCTCTATTCTAAGGGCCTATAGGAGACAGATATCTAGGAACAATTTAGAACAACCAATTAACCTAGCATGCATGTCTTTGGATTGTGGGAGGAATCCAGAGACCCCGGAGTAAACCCACGCAGCACATGCAAACTCCACACAGAAAGGTTCCTACCCCTGCCAGCCTGGGGATTTGAACCTGGGACGTTCTAGCTGTTAGGCAACAGTGCTGCACCACCATGCTGCCCAAGAAGCATGGCGGTGCAGTGGTCCCAAGCAGCACATTACAATAATCCAGCATTTTGGGAGCGTAGTACTTTGTTAGGATAATAGGGTGGTATCAGATCTTTTAAATAAAAAAGAGTCTGATTGTTTAGAGCTTTCTAAGTGAGAAGAAGGATTTTAAACTTAATTCTACACTCTATGGGAAGCCAATGAAAGGAGGCCAGAACTGGAGAGATATGATCTCTCTTTCTAGTACCTGTTAAAAATCTTGTTGCAGCATTTTGGATCAGGTGAAGACTTTTTAAAGATGTTTTAGGACAACCTGATAATGAAGAGTTACAATAATCTAATCTAGAACTAACAAAAGCATGGATCAGTTTATCAGCATCACTCTGAGACAAGATGCTTCTAATCTTGGCAATATTATGCAGATGATAGAAGGCAGTCTTAGAAACAAATTTAATATGTGAATTGAAAAACAAATCTTGATCAAAAAAAACTCCAAGGTTCCTCACAGAACAATTCAGAGAAAGAGTAACCACATCCAAACTAAGAGTTTGACTTGGAAAGGAATTTTTTTAAGGTTTTTTGGACCAACTAGAATTACTTCAGTCTTATCTGAATTTAGCAGCAGGAAATTACAAGTCATCCAAGCTTTGATTTCCTTAAGACAGGCTTCTAACTTGGCTAATTGATTACTATCATCTGGCTTCATTGACAGGTATAATTGTGTGTCATCTGCATAACAATGAAAATGTATACATTGCTTTCTAATAATGTTGCCTAATGGAAGCATATATAAACTAAAAAGAGTAGGGTCTAGCACAGATCCCTGTGAACTCCCTGAGTTGAGCTTTGAGTTGGAAGAAAACTCATTATTGACATGAACAAACTGGAACCTATCAGATAAATAACATCTAAACCACTGCAACAAAGTTTCATTAAATCAAACATAGTGTTCTAATCTATTAAGTAGAATATTATGATCAATAGTATCAAAAGCTGCACTAAGGTCTAAAAGGACAAGTACAGAAACAAGTCCATTATCAGATGCGATAAGGAGGTCATTAGTGACCTTCACTAAGGCTGTTTCAGTACTATGATGGATTCTAAACCCAGACTGAAAATCTTCAAATAAACCATTTCCCTGCAAGTGCTCAAATAATTGTGTAGCAACAACTCTTTCTAAGATTTTTGAAATGGAAGGCAGATAAAAGATTGGTCTATAGTTACTAAAACTCCTGGATCAAGTGATGGCTTTTTGAGTAAGGGTTTAATTTCAGCAGTTTTAAAAGCCTGTGGTGCATGGCCTTATGTTAATGAAGAACTGATTATTTGAAGAATTGAGCTACCAATAAATGGGAAGACTTCTTTAAATAACCTGGTAGGAATAGGGTCTCAAAGAAAAGTTGGAGACTTGCATTAGGGAATTATTTTATCTAACTCTAAAAGGTCAATTGGAGCAAACTCATCCAAACAGATATGAATTGAAGGAGTTGTAGTAGTTACTGTATTTAAGTTAATGGTGGGAAGAATCTGACTGATTGTATCTCTGAAAGATGAAATTTTATTATTGAAAAAGTTCATATAGTCCTGACTAGTAAGCTCTAAGGGAATCCTAGGGTTGACAGAGTCCTGACTCATTGTCAGCCTGGCTGCAGTGCTGAAAAGAAACCTGGTGTGGGGAGCGTGGAATAAAGAGACTGAATTGTGTTTTATTCCAGTTTATTCCAACATTCATTTCCCCAGCCTGCTCTCTCCAATAAGCAGGAAAACAAGAGGCTGAGCCACATCAGAGTTTCACATTTATACCTTTTCTCATACAGACTTCTCACACACAGGGGGGGATCACATATCCCCGTCAAAACCCTTTATTGACATTTCTCCCCCCTCCAGTCTTCCGTCTTCTACCTGCGTCCTGGAGGTCAGGAAGTCCTTCGTTCGCACCCCTGTCCTCTCTCGTTGTCCTCCGCAGGTGGTCCGGGCTTACTGTCCTCTTCGTCGTGAGGTCAATCCACATACGTGCTGTCAGCATCTCTCTTATGTTTAACATACGTATGCACAAATACACCCCTTTTATGTCTAAACATATGTATGCACAAATACACAGCTACAACCCCCCCCCCCCCAAACGATGAAGAATGGACGATACATAAAAATTCAGCGAACATGTTACTCTTAACAGTACAACCAACATCAAACACTCAGTCTGTGCGCTGTCTGGGCTTCAACCGTCTCTCGAATCTGCTGTAAGCTGGCCCTGCCTTGCCTGCGGCGCCCTTCTGCCCAGGCTCTGTTGACTGAGGAAGAGAGTGGTTATTTGACCTCTGCGGGGGGTCAGGTTGCAACCGCCCCTCTCCTCCTCCTCATCTACCAAATCTTCACGACCTTCTCAATAAAGTTTTTGAAAAGAAAAAAAAAAGAATCTTCACGACCGCCTTTACTCAGCACGCAACCACTGTTGGCAGTTCCTTTTCAGTGTATTGCTGTGCTATTTTCATTTATTCTCTATCAAAAATGGCTTCGCGTAATAAGGGTGTTCCATGGACCAGTAAGGAGCTGCAGTGTCTGTTCACTGCATTGTCAGACGAACGTATGAAGCGCGAGTTAGACGGAGCCGCCCGGAATGAAAAAATATACCGGGAGGTCTCGACATCGGAGTCCTTTAACGGTGAGTTTTAATTTTTTTTTTATTGTGCGTTTTTTCGCAAAAATATTCGGTAAGACGCTCAGTTTATTTATGCAATAAAAAAGCTGTTCATTTGTGGATGGATCGCTGCTTTATTGCAGCACAATGCGGACTAAAGCTTTTATTTTAATTATTCTTGTGAACAATACGCTGAAATAAGCTTATGTATTCTTGTTAAAAACTATTGTCTTTTCTGTATATCTTGCACTTACGTGCTGTATTTTATTGTGTGCATTTTCCTTGTAGAATCATCCCACGCGTCCGCCGCGACAGCCCGTCCGGATTATTCAACCAAGCCATCCTGACCCACAGCTGGCAGAGACGCCTTCATTCATCCGAGTCGTGACCCAGTTTGGGAAGCTGGTGTAGACACTCAGTGGTCGGCGTGTATAAAATGTCGATTAACCTTCATGTTGTGTTGCAAATTTTTTTTTTCTTTTAATATTTTGTATATAATAAAATGGAATTGTTTTGGAAAGTGTGGTTTGTCTGTTATAACACTGAATTATAAAACAGTATAATTACATAGAAATTCCATTGCCTAGTCTGATCAAAATGATACTGATCTTCCTGTCAGGGTCAACCATTGTAAAGGTAATGTAATTTTTAACTAGACCAAAAAAGAAATCTTTTTGTAAGCTTTCTGTTCTTTTTATTGAAATATCATAAAAAAATTAGCCCCACATGATCCAGTTCTAAACTTTGGGTACATTTTTTATGTTAACTTATAAGAAGTTGCACAGTTGGACTTTAAAATGCAGCAGGAGAGACTGATCAAGCTTACAAGTCAAAGTATGAAAAAAGTAAGTATATGTAAATTCAATGTTCTATCGGCATTCCAAATTAAGAGATTTACAATACTTTAGAAGGAGTGTAGCATCATCTAAACGGAAAATAATAATACTGTTGTTCCAAACGTTGACCTGAAGGTGAAACACATGATTTTTTTTAATTCAGTACATCCAAAATGCCCTAGGATGTAAAAAATAATAATTTGGTGTAGGCCAGTGTGCCACTGTCTCATTATTTAATATGAATAAAAACAAGTTTCAACTCATTATTTCTAGGTCATTTGGCAGTTAATTCAAAACAAAAGTGACTTGTGTTGTTGCAGCTTAATTATGAGATAAAATTAATTGTGAGATAAATCCACAGAGCGAGCAAGGCAATAATCCTTGGATCCTTTTTTGTCTGGTGTAAATAAGGACTCAGTCGGGTGCATAACGTCACGGGAGTGTGGCCCCGCCTCGCTGAGAATCTGCTGCTGCCCCGCTTCTAAAACCTCCTAAAAAAAAAAAAACACAGCACAAGCACAACACTGTGCTAATGGAGACAGAAGCATTCCGAGCCGTACTGAAGTGAATCGAGCCGTACCGAGGTGTGCTGGGCTAGTGGAAAACAGGCTTATATGGTCCGTCAAATGGTGGTTTGAGTGTTGATCTTAGTGCCTCATGCCTGACAAAAATGAACTCAGCATTTTTTAAAGCTTTGGGAACAAAAACGCGCAGAAAAGCGTGATGCACAGGGCCCGGGAGCGCGTCCGCCTCCCGTGCCGACTAGCGGCCCGAGAGCAGGGGGGGGGGCAGCTCCGGGTGCTCTGGTAAAAACTCGCCTAGCAGCCTGAGCGGTTGTGGGAACACTAGCTCCGCTGGGGAGGCATCTAAGTCCTCCTTGGGCGCAGAACGCAACCCTAATAAAACCCATGGTAGTTTGTTTACCCAATCTGCATCCGTGAGTGCCGCTCTGAGTGCTGCCTTCAAAGACCTATGAAAGCGCTCGCATAAACCATTAGCCTGAAGGTGATAAGCCGTAGTGCGGTGAATTTTGGCTCCCAAGCCATTGGCCATCGCTGACCAAAGCTCAGAGACGAATTGAGGCCCTCTATCGGACGTAATATCCGACTGAACGCCGAAACGCGCTACCCAAGCCGTTAAAAAAACGCGAGCCACCTCCGTGGCCGTGGTCGTCGCCAGCGGGACCACTTCCGGCCAACGTGTGGTTCGGTCTACCATTGTCAAAAGATGCGTGAACCCCTGTGATGCCGGTAGGGGGCCCACGAGGTCAACATGCACGTGGTCGAACCTTCTGGCCGGAATGCGAAACGGTTCTAACGGGGCTCTTGTGTGCTTGTGGATTTTGGCCTGCTGACAGGACATGCAGGCCTTTGCCCACTCCTTCACGTGCTTGCGCAGGCTCGGCCAAACAAACTTTTCCGCTACCATTTTCACCGAAGCGCGCACCCCCGGGTGCGCCAGCGAGTGGACCGAGTCAAAGACGCGGCGGCGCCACGTGGCCGGAACCACCGGGCGTGGGCGCCCAGTCGACACATCGCAAATTAGGGGGGGCGTACCGATTTGTAAACACTTGCTCTCCAGCCTTAACCCTGTTGATCCAGACTGGAGCGCGCGCACGTCTGCATCCGCACCCTGCTCTGCTGCCATGGCTGCGTAATCTATACCTACGTGCACCGGGGCTGTGCGCGCTCCCGCGCCACCGCTCTGCGGCGCGGTCGCGGCGGGCTGGTCCGCCTCTGCGCATGCTGGTGCCGTGACCGCGCGCGAGAGGCAGTCTGTCACCACATTGAGTTTACCCGCTACGTGCCAAATGTCAGTGGTAAATTCCGAAATTGCAGCCAGCTGCCTCTGCTGCCTGCTTGACCACGGATATGAAATTTTGGACATGGCGTATGTGAGCGGCTTGTGGTCCACGAAAGCGGTGAAACGCCGTCCTTCCAGCCAAAACTGAAAATGACGAATAGCCAAATGCAGCGCCAACAGCTCCCTGTCGAACGCGCTGTATTTTCGCTCGGCCATGCTTAAGGATTTGCTGAAAAAAGCCAGCGGCTGCCAAACTCCGGCAACCTGCTGCTCTATAACGGCCCCTATGGCCACATCTGATGCGTCTGTCGTTAGCGCGATGCGTGCCGCTGGGTCAGGGTGAGCCAGGACGCAGCGTCAGCCAAGGCTTTTTTCACCTCTGTGAACGCGCGCTCCCGCTCTGGGGACCATTCAACAGCATTGGTTGTTTTTTGTTTCCTGAGCGCGGCATATAAAGGCTGCATGAGTTGTGCTGCGTGGGGCAGGAAACGGTTATAAAAATTCACCATCCCCAAAAATTCCTGCAATGATTTGACCATTTGTGGTCGGGGAAAATCTGTCACTGCGCGCACTTTATCCGGTAACGGGACCGCCCCCTCTGGGGAGATGCGGTGGCCCAAAAAATCGATCTGCGCGACACCGAACTGGCACTTGGCTGGATTAATTATTAAGCCGTGCTCTCCCAACCTCCCAAAAACCACAGTGAGGTGTTTTTCGTGTTCTTCCTCTGAAGTACTGGCGACCAATATGTCATCGAGGTACACAAACACGAAAGGGAGATCGCGTAACACGGCGTCCATCATCTGTTGGAACGTTTGCACAGCCCCTTTAAGACCAAACGGCATGCGTAAAAATTCAAAAAGTCCAAACAGGGTTATTACCGCTGTTTTAGGAATGTCCTCCGGCCGGACTGGAACTTGATGGTAGCCGCGAACCAGGTCTATTTTGGAAAAAATGCGCGCCCCCGCCAGGTGTATTGAAAAATCCTGGATGTGTGGGATGGGGCAACGATCGTGTGCCGTGGCGTTGTTCAGCCGGCGGTAATCGCCGCACGGTCTCCAGGAGCCATCAGCTTTCGGGACCATATGCAGCGGCGAAGCCCATGGGCTTTTCGAACGGCGAATGATGCCCAGCCTCTCCAGGCTGGCGAACTCCTCGCGTGCTATAGAGAGCTTGGCAGCATCTAAGCGCCGAGCTTTCGCAAAGACGGGGGGGCCAGATGTAGTTATAAAGTGCTCCACCCCGTGTTTTGCGACCGTTGCTGAGAAAGTGGGTACCGTGAGTGCTGGAAACCGGGTGAGGAGTGTGTGGAACTTACCACCTGCTGCGGCGACGTTGGTCTGTACTGGTGGTGGGGACACTCAAGCTGAACAGGGGAGAGAGTAAAAAGAGAGTGCATTTACCAGCTGCCTATTGGCAAGATCAACTAACAGACCGTGTGAGCACAGAAAATCAGCGCCTAACATGTTGAAACTCACTGCCGCTATGACAAAAGTCCATTCATATGTGCGGCCATGTAAGCATAAAGACAAAGTCTTTTTCCTGTAGGTGCTGATGCTCGAGCCGTTTGCCGCCATTGCTCCGCTACCACGGGGTCCAGCCAACCGGTCAGCATATGTCGGGGTGATAAAACTCACTTGGGCTCCAGTGTCTATAAGGAAATCCCGTCCAGAGCTCGCATCCGTGATGTAGAGCAGCTTGCTGCTTTCACCAAGAGTCGAAGCTGCTAACGACCCTCGGTCTTGCCGTTTCCCGAACTCCTGAAGCTGCAGGGCAGCACACACCTGCGTGCCCTCTCGGCGAACCCCCAATGATAAAAGCAGAGATCCTCTCCTCCGCTGCGTCGGGGCCGCGCCTCTGCCACTGAACCATCACCTCCACTGCATCGAGGCCGCGCGGCTGCCGTTGTTGGTAAGCTTGGGTCTGCTGCCTCTGGCTCCCCGCTGCTTTGGGTTGCCGCTGTGATCGTCTGCTCGCCGCAGGCGTCCAGGATCCTGTCTGCCTCCTGGGCCAGCTCCCGGAAATCTTCCTGGGTCTGACAACGTACGCCGGCCAGCGTCCCTCTCATGTGTGCCGGGAGGTTGGTGAGGAAGATGTACTGGAAAAGGAAGTCGTCGTTGTCTGACCCCCTCAGCTGTAGCATATCCTCCATCAGGGCGCTTGGCCTGTGTCCTCCCTGGTCGAGCAAAGCCAGGAGCCTCCTAGCCCTCACTTCGGCTGAGGGCGTGAAAAACTTGATGAGGGTAGCTATCAACCTGCCGTATCTGTCGGTGGCGGGTGGCTGCTGTACCAAGCTCTGCATGCACCGAGCCGTGCGGTTATCCAGCTTAGCGATGACATGGTGGAACTTAGTGTCATCCACCGTTACCTCTGCGAGCGCGAACTGTGACTCCGCTTGTAGGAACCACGACCGTGGATTTTCCTGCCAGAATTCCAGCAGCTTGACGGCTACGGCGCTCGCCAGGGCAGACTCCAGCGAGTCTGGAACGCGGAGACCTTCTCCAGGCATTCTCTACGTCGATAGGTCACCAATGTGGGGAGCGTGGAATAAAGAGACTGAATTGTATTTTATTCCAGTTTATTCCAACATTCATTTCCCCAGCCTGCTCTCTCCAGTAAGCAGGAAAACAAGAGGCTGAGCCACATCAGAGTTTCACATTTATACCTTTTCTCATACAGACTTCTCACACACAGGGGGGATCACATATCCCCGTCAAAACCCTTTATTGACATTTCTCCCCCCTCCAGTCTTCCGTCTTCTACCTGCGTCCTGGAGGTCAGGAAGTCCTTCGTTCGCACCCCTGTCCTCTCTCGTTGTCCTCCACAGGTGGTCCGGGCTTACTGTCCTCTTCGTCGTGAGGTCAATCCACATATGTGCTGTCAACATCTCTCTTATGTTTAACATACGTATGCACAAATACACCCCTTTTATGTCTAAACATATGTATGCACAAATACACAGCTACACCTGGGATTATTCTTGTTCTCTTCTATTAATGCAGAATAATAACTTGTTCTAGCTTTTCTAAGATATATTTTTTTATATAAATTAAAAGATGATTTCTCCAAGCTAAATAGATTTCATCTAATTTAGTGGAGCACCATTTTCTTTCTAATTGAAGAGTCTTGTGTTTAAAGCTATGAGTTTATGTGTTGAACCAAGGAACTATAAACCTCTGATTTGACTTTTTTTTTTTTTTAAAGGGGCCAACATGTCTCGAATCTGGTGCAGAGAAGCTGTAACACTATCTACCATGCTATCAATTACAGAAGGAGCATGGTCTCTACAGCTAATTTACGTTGTGTTCACATGGCAGTGCCGTGTAAACACCTCTATGCCATAGAGGAAACAATCTGCATAAATTTGGCAACAACATCATCTGAGAGGTATGTACAAATATTTTTCTTTTGGAGCTAAATAGCCAGAAATTGTAAAATCATAGGTTAAAAGACAATGGTCTGACAGTACAGGGTTTTGAGGAGACACTACAAGATTTTCTATTTCTATGCCATATGTCGGAACAAGGTCCAATGTGTAGTGGAGATAATGGGTAGAATTTCCTACTTTCTGAGAAAACCCCATCGAGTCTAATATTGAATTAAATGTCATATTAAGGCAATCACTATCTACATCTACATGTATATTAAAGTCCCCTACTATAATTATTCTGATTTCAGCAATTAATCAGCTAAGAATTTGGCAAATTTGGATAAAAAAATCCTGAGAAGGCTGAGGGAGGACGATAAACTATGGCAAATAAAATTGGGTTTAACCAAAAATTGCAAAAATTCCCAATACTGAGGACCAGGCCCTCAAAGAAATTATAACGTGTGTTTTTTTTTTTTTTTTTCTTTACATTAACTAGTTATTTGAAATGGCAAATTGTTGCTACTCCTCCTTCACGAACAGAACTTCTGGGATTTTGACAGTTTAAATAACCAGAGGGAGTTGATTCATCTAAACCAACATAATCCTCTTGCCCTAACCAAGTCTCTGTAAGGGATATTAAATCAATCTGATGATCAATTAACAAATCAAGGACTAGGAGAGACTTGAGAGTTAGACCTAATATTTAAGAAACCACATTTAATTTTTTTTTTAAATTTTGAGGAGGAAGAGAGGCCAAATCATTAAATTTAGACTCTTCATTTTAATTTCAGTTTTACTAACTTTTTGTTTAATCACTTTGGCATGCTTACACATTATATTTGTATTTACTTTGGAGGGAGCAGACAATGATTCTTTGATGGGGTAGAGAGGGGCTAAGTTAAGGGGTGGCGGATAAAGAGGAGCTACAGAGAGGTGTGTAAGACTGTGACTCCACTTCCTTGTCCCAACTCTGACTTATCAAGGTTTTGGAAATTTGGATAAAAATGATGCCAGATTGTTAGATAAATCAGACACACCATCCAAAGTGGGATGGACGCCGTCTCATCTAATGATACCAGGTTTTCTCCAAAAGGAGTTCCAGTTGTCTATGTAGCCCACATCGTTTGCAGGACACCACACAGGCAGCCAGCAGTTGACAGATGACACGCGGCTGAACATGTCATCACTGATCAGATTGGGGAGGGGCCCAGAGAATACTACAGAGGCAGATATTGTTTTTGCAAAGTCACACATGATTCCACAATAAGTTTTGTGACTTCCAACTGCCGGAGTCGGATGTTGTTAATGCCGGTGTGGATAACAATTGTGGAGTATTTACTGTTGCTTTTAGCTAGCATTTTCAAATTTGACTCAATGTCGGCTTCTCTGGCCCCGGGAATACATTTGACTATGTCCGCTGGAGTGGCTAGGTTCACGTTTCTGACTACAGAGTCGTCAATGATCAGAGTTTTTTCCTCAGTTGGTGTTAGGGATGGGCATTCGGTGAAATTTTCTTCACCGATCGTCGGGAGAATTAATGATTAATAATCGGTTAATCATTAACATTTTTAGGTACGTAACAAGGCAGGTAGACTACATTAGAACATCAGGAATCAGCACGGAGAGCCCTCGGGACTCTCGCAAGCTGATTGGCCGAGACGTTTCACCCCGCAAGCTGATTGGCCGAGACGTTTTACCCAGCTTCTGTCCCTGCTGAGCGGCCACCCAACAAACGAAGACCGCATTCATTGCTCTATCGCTCGTGTTACTTAGTCTAGCCGCGCAGAAATTTTTGCTGTTCTCTTGTGCCATTTTGTGCGAAATAGTCTTCCCGTCGAGCCACTACGCCGCCTCCTGCAGCTTCCCTCGACGTGTGTACACCGAATCTTCATGACCTTCTCAATAAAGTTTCTGAAAAAAAAAAAAAGAATCTTCACGACCGCCATTACTCAGCGCGCAACCACTGTTGGCGGTTTCTTCGCGTAATAAGGGTGTTCCATGGACCCTGTCGATGAGGTATATTTGTATGTGGCTGGCTGCACGGTGGCGCAGTGGTTAGCACTGCGGCAGCACAGTTTACCCTTGGCCGGGGGATTGTGGGGATCGTGGGATCGTGGGTTCGATCCCAGCCCCCGACCAACAGTGATCTGTGTGGAGTTTGCATGTTCTCCCCGTGTTGCGTGGGTTTACTCCGGGATTTCTCCGGTTTCCTCCCACATGCCAAAAACATGCATGTTAGGTTAATTGGCTGTTCTAAATTGTCCCTAGATATCTGTTTCCTATAGGCCCTTAGAAACAAGGGTTAGTATTAATGAAAGCGCTTTGAGTGGTCTTTGTGACTAGAAAAGCGCTATATAAGTGCAGGTTAGTTAGTTAGTTAGTATGCTGCATTGCAGTGATTGCAGTACACCTGGTCATTTTTTAAATTGAAATGGTCCCACGCAACACTTCGCCGTAACCGCTTCATGATTTGGCGATTGCCCTACGGAAGCCCGCATGTATCAACTGAGGCACGCCAGGGTACGGCGATGGTGTAATGTTGCCCCCTGGTGCCCAAATTTTGCCATTGCATTGTTTTAGGACGGCCGTGCAGTAGGCCTAATAACCTCGGATTGTTTAAAAAAAAAAACGGTTTGTCGACGAAAATGAACTTCCTCGGTGAAATTCTTAATGATCAATTATCGGTTAATCGGTAAATTATGCCCATCCGTAGTTGGTGTGTAGCTGAGCGGGGAAAGGTGATTAGAAACATGAACAGGTTGGTGGTGAACCAGGGGCTTGAGGCAATGCTTCCATTTCACCATTACCCATCAGTTCTCTCCTGGCTGCTCAGGAGAGGTCAGAGCCGGGGGACCGCTAGCAGGCCGGTCTATGCTAGGGACCTCCGCTGCAGCTAAGGGGTGTCCGCCATTATTAAATGACTCAGACGGTGTTTCAATGCAGCGGAGCGTGGATTCCAAATCACACATTTCCCCACTTCTGTTTTGCATTTAATATATATGATGCTATTAGAGTATGCCTTTTGTTTCTGTTGTAGTGATGTGAAAATGATGAGGCAGAGTTCTCTCTCAAAGTCAGTTTTATTCACAGCACCATCATCTCAAAGCAGAGAAAGAGGATGACACAGTAAACTCTCGTCCTTAAATATCAGGAACGTCACACTTCACAGATCACATGTCACACAGACCACCTTGCATTATAAAGACAGTCACAATGCATTTCTCTCCATGATATCACTTCAACTGTCTCCAATGCATCCCTTCCTTAATCCTTTAATTGAACCCCCCACAGTCTCAAGCCTTGCATACCAAGGCTAAGATTCCTGCAGCGTCCTGCCTTTGTTCTGACCTAAAATGTGAGCCACAAAACAGGTCTCAGTGTGTGTCCACCACACAAAGCCCCCCCAACATTTTAGACAAACAGAACAACAAGAGAATAACCACATGCATGCCGTGATAGTATCAATACACATCAGTCCACATGCTGTATAGGCTTCAGCCTCCTGCCGTATCTGCTGTAGCTGGGATTCAATGTCTCTGCGGAGCTGTCCTGGGGATTTGCCGTCTGGGTGTGGAAATCTGTTGTCAGCACCTGTGGGTGTTCTGGGGAAACATTACTCCGTGAAGCCCCCCGCAGTGGTCTACCTCACCGTGGAGCCTTCGCCAATGGCACCTGCTCATCTGCCACCACAAAAGCGGGTTTGAGTCTGTTTATGCCAATTCTCTCTTTCCTACCCCCCAAATCTATCAAAAACTGCTTGTTCCCTGTTTCTAGCACTCTGAATGGTCCGTCATAAGGCGGTCGCAGCGATGTTTGATGCACATCGTGTATAACAAAAACAAACTCTGCGTTCTTCAAAGTTTTAGGCACAAAAACGCGCGGAAAACTGTGGTGCACGGGGCCGGGCAGCGTGCTTGATTCTATGTTACTCCGCAACAGCTGAGACGGGGAGGCGTTTGGCGCAGGGTTATCTGGGAGAAACTCCCCAGGCAGCCGGAGTGGCTGCGCAAACAAGAGCTCCGCTGGGGAGGCTTCTAGATCCTCTTTAGGCGCAGAACGCAACCCCAATAACACCCACGGTAACTTGTCAACCCAATTTGTATCGGTCAGTGACGCTCTGAGAGCCGCTTTCAATGACCTATGAAAACGTCCGCATAACCCGTTAGCCTGTGGATTGTACGCGGTTGTGCGGTGAATTGTGACACCCAGGCTGCGGGCCATTGTCGACCAAAGCTCGGACAGAAATTGAGGGCCTCTGTCGGACGTAATGTCCGACGGAACGCCGAAGCGCGCCACCCAAGCTGTTAAAAACGCACGCGCAACCTCCTCGGCTGTGGTTGATGCCAGCGGGACCACTTCAGGCCAGTGCGTGGTGCGGTCCACCATTGTCACTTCAATGTGTGTGCACCCCTGTGACGGTGGGAGGGGGCCCACAAGGTCCACATGAACGTGATCGAACCTCTTGGCCGGAATGTGAAACGGTTCCAAAGGAGCCCTCGTGTGCCTGTGTACTTTGGCTCGTTGACACGCCATGCAGGCTGCTGCCCACTCTTTGACTTGTTTGCGGAGGCTCGGCCACACAAATTTCTCTCCCACCATTTTGACCGACGCGCGCACTCCGGGGAGCGCCAAAGAATGAACCGAGAAGACGCGGCGGCGCCACACGGCCGGTACTACTGGGCACGCCCGTCCAATGGAGACATCGCAGTTTAGGGGGGGCATACCGTCTTGCAGCACCCTGCTGTCCAGCCTTAACCCTGTTGGTCCAGACTGGAGCACGTGCACGTCCGCGTCATTAGCCTGCTCCGCAGCCATGGCTGCATAATCTACCCCTACGCTGACTGGGGCCACCACGGCGCGCGAGAGGCAATCTGCCACTACATTGAGTTTGTCCGCCACGTGCTGAATATCAGTGGTAAACTCTGAGATCGCGGCCAGCTGTCTCTGCTGCCGGCCTGACCACAGTTCAGAGACCTTGGCCATCGCGAATGTTAGCAGTTTGTGGTCAACGAACGCGGTGAAAGCGCGTCCTTCCAGCCACAACTGAAAGTGGCGGATGGCCAAATGGAGAGCGAGCAGCTCCCTGTTGAATGCGCTGTATTTACGTTCGCTATCGTGCAAGGTCCTGCTGAAAAATGCGAGGGGCTGCCAAACCCCGGCTACATGTTGCTCCACGACCGCCCCTATGGCCACCTCTGATGCGTCAGTGGTGAGCGTTATGCGGGCCGTTGGGTCTGGGTGTGCCAACAATGCAGCCTTTGCCAAGGCTGCTTTCACCTCCGAGAACGCTTGGTCCCGCTCCGGGGGCCACTCGATCTTATCCGTGGGTTTCTTTTTTTTGAGCGCGGCATACAACGGCTGCATGAGTTGCGCCGCACGGGGGAGAAAACGGTTATAAAAATTCACCATTCCCAAAAACTCCTGCAACGCCCTGACCGTCTGCGGCCGGGGAAAATCTGCCACCGCACGCATCTTGTCAGGCAGCGGAACTGCTCCTTCGGGGGAGACGCGGTGTCCCAAAAAATCGATCTGCGCCACCCCGAACTGACACTTCGCTGGGTTGATTATTAACCCGTGATCTCCCAACCTTCGAAAAACTGTGGCCAGGTGTTTTTCGTGTTCGTCTTCGGACGTGCTGGCTACTAAAATATTGTCCAGGTAGACGAACACGAAAGGGAGATCGCGAAGCACCGCGTCCATCATGCGTTGGAATGTCTGAGCAGCGCCTTTAAGCCAGAATGGCATGCGTAAAAACTCGAATAGGCCAAACAGAGTTATTACCGCTGTTTTGGGTATGTCTTCAGCGCGCACTGGGACTTGGTGATAACCGCGGACCAAGTCTATTTTAGAAAAAATGTGCGCCCCTGCCAAATGAACGGAAAAATCTTGGATATATGGGATTGGGTAGCGGTCGTGCGCTGTAGCATTGTTTAACCTGCGGAAATCCCCGCAAGGGCGCCATGATCCATCAGCTTTCGGGACCATGTGAAGGGGGGAAGCCCACGGACTGTTTGAACGTCGGATAATGCCCAACCTTTCCAGGTTGGCGAACTCCTCGCGTGCTATGGCCAGTTCAACTGCGTCCAAGCGCTGAGCTTTTGCAAAAACGGGCGGTCCGGTAGTGGTAATAAAATGCTCCACCCCGTGCTTAGCGACTGTTGCCGAAAATGTGGGGACCGTGAGTGCTGGGAACTGAGTGAGCAGTGTGTGGAACTTACCGCCTGCTGATGTGACGTTGGCTTGTGCTGTTGGCGGGGCCACTCGCGCTGTACAGGGGATAGAATCAAAAGAAAGTGCATTAACCAGGCGCCTGTTAGCAAGATCAACCAACAAACCATGTGAGCACAAAAAAATCTGCCCCCACCATATTGAAATTTACTGTTGCTACAACAAAAGTCCACTCAAATGTGCGGCCGTGTAGAGACAGGGGCAGAGTCTTCTCACCAAAGGTCTTAATCTCCAAGCCGTTCGCTGCTGTCACCCGGGGACCTCCGGAACCAGCCAGTCTGTCCGCGTAGGAAGGTGTGATGAAACTCAACTGGGAGCTTGTGTCTACGAGGAAATGCCTCCCCGAGCGTGTGTCCGACAAGTAGAGCAGCTTGTTCTCTTCCCCAAGGGCCGCGGCTGCTACCAACCCCCGGTCTTGGTGTTTCCCGAATGCCCGAACTGGCACGGCGGTACACACTTGCGTGCCCTTTCTGCGAAGCGGCAATGGTAGAAACAAAGGACGTCCGGTCCACGTTCCCTGGCCCCTGCCACCGCCGGTGAGTCTGGCACCGCTGCCTCTGGCCCCCTGTCGTCTCCGGTCGTCGCTCCGAGTTCCGCTGCAGCGGCCGTGGCAGCGTGCTGCTTGGTGGCATTGACAATCCGCTGCACCTCTCGGCCCAGCGCGCGGTAGTCCCGTAGGGCCAACAGTGGCGAAGTGGCCAGGGTCGCTCTCGCTGCTGACGGTAGAGTTCTGAGGAAGAGGTGGGTGAAAATGAATTGATCATCGTCAGAGTCTTTCAACCTCAACAGCTTCTCCATCAGGCTCGCGGGCATGTCGTTTTCCCCCTCCGTCAGCGCCAGGAGCCTCTCTGCTCGCTCCTCCGCCGAGGGGGTGAATTGCTGGATGAGTGCAGCCTTCAACGTGCCGTATTTGTCGCTATCCGGCGGCTGGTCGATCAGGCTCTCCACATGCTGGGCCGTGTTGTTGTCCAGCTTTGCGACTACGTGGTAGAATTTCGTGGCATCTACCGATATCCCCCAGAGGTTGAACTGCGCCTCAACCGCGTTGAACCAGGAGTGCAGATTGTTCTGCCAGAAGTCCGGTAGTTGGACTGTAGCGGCATTCGCTTGGCTGGGGGCTTCTGACACGGCTGGCCCGGGGGAATTTTCTTCTTGCATTATACGTCTCTGGTCACCAGTGTAGTGATGTGAAAATGACGAGGCAGAGTTCTCTGTCAAAGTCAGTTTTATTCACAGCACCATCATCTCAAAGCAGAGAAAGAGGATGACACAGTAAACTCTCGTCCTTAAATATCAGGAACTTCACACTTCACAGATCACATGTCACACAGACCACCTTGCATTATAAAGACAGTCACAATGCATTTCTCTCCATGATATCACTTCCACTGTCTCCAATGCATCCCTTCCTTAATCCTTTAATTGAACCCCCCACAGTCTCAAGCCTTGCATACCAAGGCTAAGATTCCTGCAGCGTCCTGCCTTTGTTCTGACCTAAAATGTGAGCCACAAAACAGGTCCCATTGTGTGTCCACCACACTGTTTTATTTGAGTTGTTTGGTTATTGAATCTTTGTTTTGTCACTACTGTCTTGGACCTTATTATTATGTGTATATGGCAATCTTATTTTGTATGTTTAATAATATATTAAGAAGAAGAAGCTACCAGCGTTAGCAGTGTTAGCTCTGTGTGTAGCTCTTTTTGTCACGGTGCTGTGGATTTCAGCCACTGCAGTACTGTCTCCAGTCTGAGTCTGTGATAGAAGTGGGTGTGTCGGAGAGCAGCTGGGTCCTGATTCTAAAGGGACATTCATGGAGTTGGAGGGTGGAGCCGTCGGGTATGAATCAGTGGTGCATCGTAAGAGCGTCTGAAAACCAGAAGAGAAGTTACACAGGATGGGTGCGTAGCTCAGATGCATTAATAAACTCGATACAACCTTTTTTTTTTCAGATCCTCAGGCGTTATTTTTTTTTTCTCCAAGATGGCGACCGGGATGGTCACACTTTTTCAGTGCTGAGACTAAGTCACTGATTTTGCCATTAAAAAAATAACTAACCTACAGCGATCGGCGCTCGTGACGGACACCCACCGGCCGAATTTCCACCTCCATAAGAAAACTGCTGGAATACCCCTTTAATCGGGTAGAGCTGCTGCTGCTACCCGAAGCGATTGCTAAGCTAATGCTAACACTAGCTAATGCTAGTTAGCTTAACACTGGCCCAGTTGTGCCACCTAACTCCGACACCAAGCGACTCAGCCCCCGGTGAGGACTTACCGGAGGAACTAACCGAGGCGGCAGCTGAGCGCGAGCCGGATCGGAGCTCGGGCGCAGCGTTGGTGAGAGACGGGGGCCACCTGGACCCAGCGGAGGAACAACCAGACTGACGGCGGTTGGTGACGGGGCCTAGCAAAGGTACCACCCAGGCAGACGGCGGCAGGCGGAGGTGATCAGTGGCTGTGATCAGCGGAGCTCGGCTGCACCGGCAGTGTGCGGCGTGACTTGGCGGAGGAGCTGTACAGGAGCTCGGTTGCGGCAGCGAACCCTCACCCTGAGTCGGAGCCCAGTTGCGAGGTCCAGCGGAGGAACAACCAGACTGACGGCGGTTGGGGACGGGGCCTAGCGAAGGTACCACCCAGGCAGACGGCGGCAGGCGGCGGTGATCAGCGGCGGTGATCAGCGGAGCTCGGCTGCACTGGCGGTGTGCGGCGTGACTTGGCGGAGAAGCTGTACAGGAGCTCGGTTGCGGCAGCGGTGAGCAGAGGGACCAGCAGCGGCGGGGCTAGCTGAGGCCCAGCTGGATTCATTGTTTTTACTATCCACAGGTCAGTAAAATGCCACCAAAGAAAGACGAAATGGAAGAGATCAAAAAATCTCTGAACTTTATGTCAGAAGAATTGGCCAAATTGACTAGCCAGCAGGCCAAACTGGCTAGCCAGCAGGCCAAAATAATAGGCCTAATAGAAGCTGTACAAGCCCTACAATTAATAATTCAAGAAAAAGACAAAAAAATTAAGGGCCTGGAGCAACGCGTCGAGGATCTTGAACAAGGTTCTCGTATGGATGACCTAGTTATAAGTGGACTAGACATCAGATATCAGTCATACGCCCATGCCACAACAGGACTGAGTGGTGAGGATGCTCCCATGAGTGAATCAGTCTCCCTAGAAAATCAGGTGCTTCAGTTCCTTAATAATAGAGATATTAAGGTAGAAGCTAATGCAATTTCAGCCTGTTATGCTTTACCGAAGAAAGATAACAAAACAAAGAAGTCAATTGTGATGCGCTTTGTGAACAGAAGGGTAAAGAATGACATACTGAGGCAGGCCAGAAAGCTACAAGGAACACAAGTTTACCTAAATGAACATCTGACAAAAACAAACGCTGAAATAGCACGGCAGGCACGGATGCTGAAAAGACAAAATAAGATACCGGCAACCTGGACAAGAAATTGTAGAATTTGGATTAAACCAAATGGAACACCTGAGCGAGCAAATAGTATAATGATCAGAGATGCTACTGACTTAGATAAATACAGATGAACACTGATTAAGAAAATTATGAGTCAATGATAATCCATATTCACACACACGGTAAGAATAATTCTTTTGATACACCATGCCAAAGTACTTTAAAAAAATAAGCAAAACAAACAAAAACTCATGACCGACTCGAGTAGACACCAATTATCCCCAGTTGGAGGAAATCATTTGACACAGCGTGAGGAAACTCAAACTCTGAAAATATACCATTATGCTGAACATAAACCACAAGAGATGGAGAATGATATTGATCCTGATAACCACTTTTTCAATAATATTCATAACCATTGTGAATATTACACTGAAAAGCAATTCAAAAGTCAAGTGCAATTAGATGGTAAACTGTCAATAATACACTTCAACAGCAGAAGTCTTAACAAAAACTTTCCACAGATTCAGGGCTATTTAAAACAGCTAGACAGAAAATTTACAGCTATTGCAGTCTCTGAAACCTGGCTTAATGAAGAGCAGGCTCCCCTGATGGCAATAGAGGGATATCAGATGTTTCATATTAACAGATCTCAAAAAAAGGGTGGTGGTGTTGCACTGTATATTGATGACCTGTATAGGTGTAAGCTTGTAAATGGAATGTCCTTTGCACTACCAGGGATCTTGGAATGTGTCACTGTTGAGACTGACCAAGATAAAACAAAAAATCTAATTATAAGTTGTATATATAGAATGCCGGGAACTTGCATTGAGACATTCAGAGATAAATTAGTCGAGCTGTACAATAATATTACTAGTAAGAAAATGGTAGCAATTTGTGGAGATTTCAATATTGATTTACTGAATCCACATCATCAAAATGTAGTTACAGAGTTCATGAACTCTATGTACAGCATGAGTCTATATCCCACAATAACACATCCCAGTAGAATCACAGTTCACACTGCTACACTAATTGACAACCTGTTTGTTAATGTTATTGATAAGAAAATAGAAAGTGGATTATTGATAAATGATATAACTGACCACTTGCCAACCTTTGCACTTATCCATGGCCACACCGGGGCCAACACAGAAAAAATTTCAAAATTGTTCAGATACAAATCACCAAATGCAATCAGTTCTTTTAAAGAGGACTTGCTGAAGCAAGACTGGACAAAAGTCTATGTATCAGATGTAAATGAAGCCTATGACACATTTATAAACATTGTAACCACTCTTTATGAAAAAAACTGCCCATTAGTAAAAAAAAAAAGCTTAAACATAAATTTGCTGATAAACCATGGTTAACCAAAGGACTACAAAAGGTGTGTAAAAAGAAAAAAATATTATATAAAGCTTTCCTAAAGAAAAGGACAAAAGAAGCAGAGCAGTGGTATAAAACATACAAAAATAAGTTAACATATAAGATAAGATAAGATAAGATAAGACAAGCCTTTATTAGTCCCACAACGGGGAAATTCCAGGATTGCAACAGCACAGGGATAGCAACACTCAGAGCAACAATCAGAAGGCAAGAAAAAAAACAAGCAAGCAAGAGCAGCTAATATACATATGTACATATTACTATAAAATATATATATACACACAGACACACAGTGCAGAGCATTGTAGCTGGATGGAATAAATATATGAATATATGAACACACAGTGCAGAGCATTGTAGCTAGATGGAATAAATATGTAAATATATAAACACCCACAGTACGGAGCATTGCAGCTAGGTGGAATAAATATGCAAGTATACGTATAAACACACACAGTGCGGAGCAATGTAGCTAGATGGAATAATATGTAGATATATAAAAACACAGTGCTGAGCATTGTAGCTAGATGGAATAAATATGTAAATATATAAACACACACAGTGCAGAGCATTGTTGCTAGATGGGATGAAACAGCATAACCGTCTACTTAGTTATCCTACATGGTATGATTATGTGCCCATACATATTCTCACCCTCCATAGCGACCGGTATGTTCCTAGTTGTATGTCGGAGAGGACCATTGTGTAAGTCTATTGCATCTTTTGCATTCAAAAAACTATTAGTTTGTTACGTCTTTTTGCTATCTCTGCGAGCAGCCCTGCTTAGGTTGTACAGTCTGACAGCCGTTGGTAGGAAGGACCTACGAAACCTCTCGGTTGTGCACCTGGGATGATGTAGTCTGCTGCTAAATGAGCTCCTCAGTGCATCCAGTATGTCCTGCATAGGGTGGAACTCGGACTCCAGCAGAGATGACAGTTTAGCCACCGTCCTTCTCTCTCCTATCTCCTCCATCGGATCAAGGCGCTGCCCCAGGACAGAGCTAGCTTTCTTAATCAGTTTGTTCAGTCTCTTCCTATCGGCTGCAGTAATGCCACTGCCCCAGCAGACCACTCCAAAAGTGATGGCTGATACCACCACTGTGTCATAGAATGACTTCAGCAGCGCCCCTTGTACACCAAAAGACCTGAGTCTCCTCAGCAGGAACAGCCTGCGCTGTCCCTTCTTGTAGAGTGCGTCAGTATTATGTGACCAGTCTAGTTTATTGTTCAGATGAACACCCAGGTACTTATAGGATGTCACCATCTCGATGTCTGTTCCCTGTATATTTACTGGTGCTGTGAGGGGCTGCCCATGCCTGCGGCAGTCCACCACCAGCTCCTTAGTTTTCCTCGCGTTGATCTGGAGGCAGTTCCGATGGCACCAGTCCACGAAGTCCTGGATAAGCCCTCTGTACTCAGCTTCATCTCCGTTGGAGATGAGACCAACGATCGCAGAGTCATCAGAGAACTTCTGTAGATGGCAATGTGTTGTGTTGTGTGAGAAGTCCGCAGTATAAAGAGTGAACAGGAAGGGAGCCAGCACCGTTCCCTGGGGGGCCCCCGTGCTACTGATGATCATGTCGGAAACACAGTCCCGGGTTCTCAGAAACTGAGGCCGGTTCGTGAGGTAGTCCAGGATCCATGATGACAGGTGCTGGTCCACCCCTGCGCGCAGCAGCTTGTCCTTCAGGATCATCGGTTGGATGGTGTTGAAAGCACTGGAGAAGTCAAAGAACATGATCCTCACCATATTCCCGGGCTTCTCCAGGTGGGACAGAGAATGGTGAAGGAGGAAGATCACCACATCCTCCACCCCAATGCCATGCTGGTAGGCGAACTGGAGTGGATCCATCGCTGGTTCCACCAGGGGGCGGAGATGAGCAAGGAGCGGTCTCTCCAGGGTCTTCATCAAGTGGGACGTCAAGGCCACCGGTCTGTAGCTGTTCAGGTCTTTGGGGTGGGAAGTTTTTGGTACAGGTACCACACAAGATGTTTTCCACAGCTGTGGTACCCTCCCCAGTTTCAGGCTCATGTTGAAGATATACGTCACAATCCCACACAGCTGGTCTGCACAGGACTTGAGGAGCTTTGCGCTGATGCCGTCCGGTCCCGACGCCTTCCTCGCCTTGATCTTCCTCAGCTCCGTCCTCACCTGGGTCTTGGTCAGGGTCAGGATGGGGGGCTGTGTGTTGGGAGTGGGGGGGGGGTGTCGGTGGAGTGGGGAGTGGGCAGCAGAACTTGATTTCTTAGAGGCAGCAGTGGTTGTTGTGCAGACAGGGGGGAGGGTGGTTGGTCAAATCTATTGAAAAACAGATTCAGGTTGTTCGCCCACTCCCTGCCCCCCGTGGCCTGGGGAGAGGTATTCTGGAGCCCCGAGATGGTTTTGAGGTTTCTCCAGACCCCGCTGATGTCGCTCTGTTGCAGCTTGTCCTCCATCTTCTTCCTGAAGCTGTCCTTGCCTTCTCTGATCTTTCTCCTCAGCTCCCTCTGTACGGACTTCAGCATCTCCCTGTTCCCCGACCTGAAGATCCTCTTCTTCTCTCTCAGAAGTGTTTTTATCTCAGGGTTGATCCAGGGTTTGTTGTTTGAGTGACGCCGTATGGTCTTGGTGGGAACGGATTTGTCCACACAGAAGCTGAGGTAGCCCGTGAAGGTGTGAATGAGGCCATCGATGTCCTCACCATGTGGATCGCAGAGCTGCTTCCAGGCGGTGGCTTCAAAACAGTCCTTTAGAGTGTCCATTGTCTCCTCAGACCATAACTCCACAGTGTGCATGGCCGGAGGTTGTCTGTGCACTAGGGTTTGTACACCGGCCGGAGATGAACCAAGTTGTGATCCGATCTCCCGAGTGTACAACACCAAGATGGCGCCCACAGCGGTCGACATGATGCTTCGCTGCGCTCTTTGTTTGTTTTTGTTTGTCAATTGTGTGTCTGCTTGCACTTATACCCGTGAAGAACTTCTAAATATCAGGACTTTCACCCCCACGGACCTCCTCCCAGTTTTTCTAGCCCCTGCCGCCGATCTGGTTTATTGTTTGGCTCGGAAAGTGAGACGGCGAAAGAGAGGTAGACGAGCGGGCGCTCTTGTGCGGCTTCGCAGGAGAGGCTCGCGAACGGCGCTGTCTGGCATATTTCTGTCCAATACCAACTCTCTCTCTAACAAGGTAGATGAACTGAGACTGCTGATGCGTTTTAAGGACCTCGCCTCCTCAGCTGTCCTCTGCTTTACTGAGACCTGGCTCCGGGAAAATATACCGGACAGCGCGCTGCGCCTCGACGGCTTTCAGCTCTTCCGTGCTGATCGTGACACAGAGCTTTCCGGCAAGACCACAGGAGGCGGAGTCTGCTTCTGCATCAACTGCAGCTGGTGCTCTGATGTAACGGTAATTTCCAAACACTGTTCTCCTGCCTTGGAATTTATTGTTATCAATTGCAAGCCTTTTTATTCCCCGCGGGAGTTTGCTTCTTTTATAATGATCGCTGTGTACGCCCCTCCCAACGCGGACACGCGCGAAGCTCAGCGCGTGCTCGCGGATCACATTCAACACACAGAGCGGATTTTTCCAGACTCGCTGATTATTGTGGCTGGCGACTTTAATCAGTGCAATCTGAGCCACGATCTCCCCCGCTACAAACAGTTTATTAAATGCCCCACCAGAGGATTAAACACACTGGATCACTGTTACACCACAGTGAAAGACGCATATCGCGCTGTCCCTCGAGCTGCGCTGGGATTATCTGATCACGTGATGGTTCACCTCATTCCCACATACAGACAGAGATTGAAGCTCACTAAACCTGTTGTGAGCACTACGAAGATACGGACCAGTGATGCTGAGGAGAAGCTGGAAACGTGCATGGAAATATCTGACTGGGGCATGTTTAAAGGAGCCACGCATGATCTGGATGAGTACACGGACACTGTGAACTCATATATCCACTTTTGTGAAGAGAACATTCTTCCATCACGCACCAGGGTGAGTTACTCTAATGACAAACCCTGGTTCACAGCTAAGCTCAGACAGATCAGGAAGGAGAAGGAAGCAGCGCTGAAAAGTGGAGACAGGGACTGCTACAGGGAGGTTAAATACCGGTTTAACAGAGAGCTGAAGAGGGCTAAATCTGTGTATTCAGAGAGACTCCAGCAGCAGTTCACTGCTAATGATTCGGCTTCCGTGTGGAGAGGACTGAGGCAAATCACCAACTATCGACCTAAGGCTCCTAAAGGTCAGGATGACAAAGCCCTTTGTCAAAGACTGTCCCAACACTATGCCCGTTTTGACACCTCGTCATCTGTGTCCAACTCCCCCCCTCCCTCCAGCTCCACAGCCTCCACATCCCCTACTTCATTTAAGGCACCCCCCTCCCCCCCTCCCCTTATCATCAGTGAGCAGGATGTGCTCAAACAGTTCTCCAGACTGAACCCGCGCAAGGCCCCCGGCCCAGATGGCGTGTCTCCCTCCACCCTGAGACTCTGTGCGAAACAGCTGGCTCCTGTCTTCACAGACATTTTTAACACCTCCCTTAAGTTATGCCACGTGCCGTCCTGCGTGCCGTCCGGCTGCACGGTGGCGCAGTGGTTAGCACTGCGGCAGCACAGTTTACCCTTGGCCGGGGGATTGTGGGGATCGTGGGATCGTGGGTTCGATCCCAGCCCCCGACCAACAGTGATCTGTGTGGAGTTTGCATGTTCTCCCCGTGTTGCGTGGGTTTACTCCGGGATTTCTCCGGTTTCCTCCCACATGCCAAAAACATGCATGTTAGGTTAATTGGCTGTTCTAAATTGTCCCTAGATATCTGTTTCCTATAGGCCCTTAGAATAGAGGGTTAGTATTAATGAAAGCGCTTTGAGTGGTCTTTGTGACTAGAAAAGCGCTATATAAGTGCAGGTTAGTTAGTTAGTTAGTTAGTCCTGCCTCAAATCCTCCACCATCATCCCTGTCCCCAAGAAGCCACGGATCACTGGACTTAATGACTACAGACCTGTAGCGCTCACCTCTGTAGTCATGAAGTCCTTTGAGCGCCTGGTCCTGTCCCACCTCAAGTCCATCACCACCCCTCTCCTGGACCCGCTGCAGTTTGCCTACCGAGCCAACAGGTCTGTAGACGACGCAGTCAACCTGGCCCTCCACTCCATCCTGCAGCACCTGGACTCCCCGGGAACCTACGCCAGGATCCTGTTTGTGGACTTCAGCTCCGCATTCAACACCATCCGCCCCGCTCTGCTCCGGGACAAGCTGTCCCTGCTCAACGTGCCTGACTCCCTCTGCAGGTGGATCATCGACTTCCTGACGGACCGGAGGCAGCATGTGTGGCTGGGAAAGACTGTCTCAGACTATACTAGCATCAGCACCGGATCACCCCAGGGCTGTGTACTTTCCCCCCCCTACTCTTCTCCCTTTACACCAACTCCTGCACCTCCAGCCGCCAGTCTGTCAAGTTGATCAAGTTTGCGGACGACACCACCCTCATCGGGCTCATCTCCAACGGCGACGAGTCCGCCTACAGGAGAGAGGTGGCCCAGCTGGCGTCCTGGTGCAGCAATAACAACCTGCAGCTGAACGCTCTGAAGACAGTGGAGATGATTGTAGACTTCAGGAAAGTCACTACTCCTCTGCCCCCCCTCACCCTCTCAGGCTCTCCCATCACCACTGCTGATTCCTTCCGCTTCCTAGGCACTACCATCACCAGGGACCTCAAATGGGAGCCGACCATCAGCTCACTCATCAAAAAAGCCCAGCAGAGGATGTTCTTCCTGCGGCAGCTGAGGAAGCTCAAGCTACCCACCAAGATGTTAGTGCAGTTCTACACAGCCATCATCGAGTCCATCCTCACCACCTCCATAACCGTGTGGTACGCAGGAGCCACTGCCAGGGACAGACTAAGGCTACAGCGCGTCGTGCGCACTGCTGAGAAGGTGATCGGCTGCAAGCTCCCATCTCTCCAGGATCTGTACATCTCCAGGACCCGGAGGCGTGCTGGCCGGATCATAGCCGATCCCTCACACCCTGGTCACGTACTGTTTGCCCCCCTCCCCTCTGGTAGAAGACTTCGGTCCATCCAGACTAAAACCTCCCGTCACATGAACAGCTTCTTCCCCTCTGCCATCAGACTGCTGAACACTAAGTGACTTATTGACTCTCGTGCACCATGTACAGCAGCTCAACCAGACTCATGTCAATCATCACTGTTTTCTTCCTGCATTACCGACTGCACTATATAGTTCTCCACAGTATCTGCTGCTGGCTAATATATTTTAACTGTTGACCAGTATCACTTAATCTTATCCTACACTTTATTACATGTATAGTTTATTTCTTTTATCTTATCATGTTTAATGTTGCAGCATTGTACTGAGACAAATTCCTAGTTTGTGTACTACATGAACAATGGCAATAAACCTGATTCTGATTCTGATTCTGGGGGGAGTTGTGATGAGGTGTACGCCTCCTTAGTGTTTGCGTAGAATAAATCCAGTGTTTTATTGTCTCTAGTGTGGCATGTGACATACCGGGTGAACGTGGGTAGAATGGGAGACAGTGAAACGTGGTTGAAATCGCCTGAGATGAGGAGAAGAGCATCTGGGTGCATATATATATATATAGATGTATAATAAGATGTAGTAAAAGAGACTATTACAGTAAAGAACTGGAGAAAAACAAAGACAATATTAAAAAATACATGGACAATACTCAACAGTATCCTTGGAAATAAAATCAGAAATACAAGCAACCCAACCAATATTCCAAAAAATAATAAAACGACTCAGAGTGTTAATATAGCTTCACCTGCAGATGAATTTAATAATTTTTTTGTTAACATTGGACCTAATTTGGCTAGAGAAATACTCACTACGGTGCCTACAGGTGATACAATATGCAATAACACTGCTGTAAAAGACTTCATCTTCATAAAGAACACAGACGAAAGAGAGGTCATTGAAATTGTTAAATCGTTCAAAAGTAAAACATCTACGGACTGTGATGGTATTGACATGCTCCTAGTCAAAACTGTTATTGAATGCCTAGTAAAACCACTGACGTATATCTGTTACCTGTCTCTCCAAACAGGTATATTTCCCAATGCAATGAAAATAGCTAAAGTAATTCCGATATACAAGACGGGCGACAGAGGGGAACTCTCAAACTATAGACCAATTTCACTATTACCGCAATTTTCCAAGATACTTGAAAAAATATTCTATGAGAGAATTGACAACTTCATACTGAAGAATAATTTATTGTGCGAGCAGCAATATGGGTTCAGACACAAGAGGACAACTGCATATGCCCTAATGGAATTTACAGAAAAAATATTAACAGCCATCGAAAATAAAAAGTATTCAGTTGGAGTATTCCTGGATCTTAAAAAAGCATTTGATAGAGTGGATCATAATTTATTATTAAAGAAACTACAAAATTGTGGTATTAGAGGGGTAGCACTGTCCTGGTTAAGTAGTTACTTAAAGAATAGATATCAGTATGTATGTGTTAGCAACAAAAACTCACAGTTACTGAAGGTTACCTGTGGAGTCCCACAGGGTTCAGTTTTGGGACCATTATTATTCAATATGTATATAAATGATATATGTAAAGTTTCAGAAAAAATGGACTTAATATTGTTTGCCGATGACACTAATCTATTATGCAGTGGAAACAATTTGGAACAACTTCTGGATACACTCGGAAAAGAATTAGGAAAGCTTAAACTGTGGTTTGATTCAAACAAATTAACGCTCAATTTAAGTAAGACAAAATTTATAGTCTTTAACAACCACCACAACAACCCAGTACCTAAACTCAGTGTAAATGGTGTAGAGATTGAAAGGGTATCTGAAACTAAATTTCTTGGAGTAATAATTGATAATAAACTGTGTTGGAAGTCACATATTAATTATATTAAAGGTAAAGTATCAGAATCAGAATCAGAATCAGCTTTATTGCCAAGTATATTTACAAGTAAACACACAAGGAATTTGACTTGACATTGGGCGCGCACGTTAGGCGCATCCAATGACACGGCAGCCATAAAGGCGCCTGTCTGCAGTGGGGGTAAAGGGGGGAAGGGGGGGGGAAATACAATAGGCAGAGAGAAAAAAACATAGTTATCAGAATCACGCTCGTATAAGCTCATATAAGCTCATGAGCCAGATTTTGATTACACAGAAAAAAACCCTCTATGCACATTAGCAGACAATAGATACAATCACACAGCAGAGGGAGGGAGAGCAGTGTGTGTATATTTGCATGTCATTGTGTAGTGTGAGTGTAACAGTTGTTAGTGAGCAGCAGAGGGTGCCTCCTGGCAGTGGATAGATGTTATAATCATGTGACTTATAAACAAGTCCAGAGATCAGAGTCTATCTCTCTTTTCCTCTTCCTTGCAGAAGGCACATGGGCATTGTCCTTGAGAGACCAATCCGCTGACGACAACAACTGATTGTTGATGTATGGGTAGACATAAGCCACTCTCCGGCGTTATCTTCATCGAGGAGGAATGTAAACAAGGGCACCAAAACACAAGGTCAAATCTGCACAGTGCACTCAGAGAATAAAAAAAAAAAATTCTCTCTCTTCGATTCTGTGCTTCAATTTCATACAGGCTTGAATCATACTTTAGATCATTCTCTGGAGAGCACTCAGCGATCCACAGATGTTATCCACCTACCGAAACATAGGTAAACCATGTCCAGAGAGTTCGTTCTCTCTTCAATGCATGCCAGATAGTAAATTCCATGTTAATCCTGCCGCTGACAGTCAGTGCTCCCCCCAGCTGGACGAATTGTTGAATTTGTTAAGGGAGCTACGCCGGGGTCCGCATTTGATTAGCTCACCCAGATAATTTCGATACACTAGGAAAACTCCAGGGGCCAAACAGAAGATCCTGTGATCAGTTCAATCTCAGTCTCAGTCGAATCACACAGACACATGAATTCCAATGCCATGAGTCTCCCTTGGGTTCCCCCTGACCCGATCTTTTAAAGTGGTGACAATCGCATATAAGCCGCTTTCCAGATCCATAATTTCCATTTGGATTAAGATTCAGCCAGGAGAAGAGTGACATTGCAAGCTGGGATCAGAAGGGAGAGGATTAGGAGGGAGAGGGAAGAAAAGCGTCTGCTCTCTCTCAGAAGCGGAAGTGAAGTATCCAAATCAATTGCAATATTACACAGAGTGAAATATTTGCTGAATCAACCCACACTATACACCTTTTATCATTCATTAATACTCCCATACATGACATATTGTAATGAAGTATGGAGAAATACATATAAAACAAACATATATCCACTCTTTATGCTTCAAAAGAGAGCTATTAGAATAATAAACAAAGCAGCTTACAGGGAACCAACAAACCCACTTTTTCTTAAACAAAAAACTCTCAAGTTGAAAGATCTGGTTGACTTTAAAACTGCAATAATAATGTTTAAAGTGAAGAATTTATCACTGCCCGCAAATATCCAAAAGTTGTTCCAAATAAGGGAGAAACGATATCACTTCAGAGGAACATGTATATTTCAAAAGCCTACAGTGAGAACAACCACCAAGCAACACTGTATTTCAGTGCAAGGAGTCAGATTATGGAACGATTTTGGACCTGAATTAAAATCATGTACAACGCTTGGACAATTTCAACAAAAACTAAAGGAAGAAATACTCCAAACATACAGTATATACAAGACGACATGTAAAATCACATAAGGGTTGCCATATCCAGCCTGTGTTGTGTTGTAGCTTATTTTTTTTTTTTTCTTTTCTGTCACATTTGGTCTTAAATTTGTTTTTGAATAGTAATCGCTTAACTTAACTTAGCTTAGCTAAGTTTTTTTTTTTTTTTTCCTCTGTCACATTTTGTCTTAGCTTTGTTTTGAATTGTAATCACTCTTGTCTGTTTTCTCTTTTTCTCTTTTGAATTCTTGGATGGAATATGGGTGGGCAATATAAGCTGCGGCTTCAGCCATCACCCATTTCGGATAACTTACGTTGAATTGTATAATCAGAGGAGTCATTGTCTAATTTGACCTTGTTGTTATATTATTCAGTTTCTTTTAACCTGTACTGTACTATCCAAAATAAATTCATTCATTCATTCATTCATTCATTCATTCATTAATATCTTTCTGTAGTTGAACTTGATCCTCCTCCACCCTTGTCTTGAGTTTTTCTCTTTGAAGTCTGATCCTATTATTATTGTTATTCTGCTGTAGTTTGAGTGTGACAGTGCTCCTTGTGTATTTCCACTTTTATCTGTAGTTCTGTAGCTGTTGTCACAGCTGTCACAATTCAGTGACATGTCATGAGAAATGTCAGTTCATTATTCCTCGCTCGTTACCCACACCTGTTATCATTTATGATTATTCCCCTTTGTATGTTTGCATCATATTCTCTCCATGTTCAGATGGGAGTCCCCCCGTCTTAATTCTCCCATTGTTTCCAGATGTGTGCCCCACGTCTGCACCGGGTTTTCCATATGCCTTTCTCCTGCCTAGCCTGTGATTCTACTCACTTTAGCTGCCGTGCTATTTTGACCTTTGCCTCCCTGCCTGTTCCTGTAAGTTTTGTCCTCAGTTATTTTTTTGTATTTTTATTAAACCTTGCCAAGTCAAAGCTCCAGCATTGTGGTCTCCATCCTGCCAGTCTGGCAATTTACGGTAACGTTTTAGACTGATCAGAAATTACATTAGGTAGGACCTGCTGGTGTGTGAGAATTGCAACACAGTACAAGTTTGGGTATTCTGAATTTTCCTTCTGCTTGGAGTTTCTCATAATTATGATATTAAAGCACAAGATGGTTGAAATAGTGGTCAGATCTCTCAACGATCTTTCAATGAGTGTCCAGCGATCACCATGATCTCTCAGTGATCTTCCAGTAATCTCCATGGTCGCCATAGTCTCCTCAAAGTTTACTTAGTCCAAAACAATCTCTCACAATGATCAATGGGAAACCATCTATCAAAGAGCTCGAAAGGAGCACTCAAGGATCTCATCAACCTCCCAATGATCTATCAGCAATCTCTCAGCAGGTCATTGAAAGACTGCAGCAAGGATGGCTGAGAGATCATTGGGAGATGTTTGAGATTGTTGTGCATTCCTTAAGAGCTCTTTGAGAGATCACTTCCCTTTGATGATCCACAAGTGTAGTATGTCACAGAGTGGTGAATGCTAATGCATGTAGCATGAGCTTCTCCTCAGGCTAGTCCAGGAAATCACTCTTCATTTTAAAGAAACTCTCACTCAACGTATGGTCAAGAATTGCTGTTTTCCTTCCTCTAAGGACCTCCAGTAAAAACACATTCCTTTGTAGAGAGATATGATAAAGGCCCTTTTAACGGATTAGTATGCCATCATAAAATCTCTGGAGTTTTCTTCTTGCATAGATAAGGATCCCGTTCGTACCAGGAACTGGCCCTCTTAAACAGTCATAAAACTCCCAAAGTTTTCTCGATAACCTGTCAGGTTTATGCAGCGAGAACACTCATTGATCCTTTCCAGAAATCCATAAAACTCTGAACTGTCTCACATTGTATGCCAGATCCTGGGGGGCATGGTTTGGTCACCTAAAAATTATCTACAGCACAACCGTACCTCCTGGTGGACATCTACGGAATATGTTTGATGCAGCGCGATGGAGGAGTGGTTAGCACTGCGGCAGCACAGCAACTCCCCCTTGGCCGGGGGATCCTGGGTTCGATCCCAGCCCCCGACCAACAGTGATCTGTGTGGAGTTTGCATGTTCTCCCCGTGTCTGCGTGGGTTTACTCCGGGATTTCTCCGGTTTCCTCCCACATGCCAAAAACATGCAAGTTAGATTAATTGGCATCAAACTGGGGATTCTAAATTGTCCTTAGGTATGATTGAGAGTGAATGGTTGTCTGTCTCTCTGTGTTGGCCCTGCGATGGACTGGCGATCTGTCCAGGGTGTACCCTGCCGCTCGCCCAAAAACGCTGGCATAGGCTCCAGCCCCCCGCGACCCGAAAAGGATTAAGCGGAAGAAGATGAATGAATGAATGAATGTACTCTTGGGATCTGGGACTATCTATTTCGAATGAAAATAAACTCTTTTCAAGTTCTCATATTTCAGGATAATTCTAAGGACACTGTGAAGATGAGTTCCTCTGTCGTAAACAATAATTGTTTGCAATAATTCCTTAATTCTTTATTTAAATGTGATTGCATGTCGTAGAATTGTTTACATGAATTGTATTCAAATGAATGTTAATTATATAAGTACCAGTATAAATACATGCTCACTGGATATTAGTCATGAATCACTGAAAAGTAGTTTAGATTTCATATAAAGTTTATAATGAATTCCACAGTTAAAATTGTGTATGTGTACTGAAATTCTGTTGCCCGTCATCTGACTGGTACCAGCCAATCATCATGCTGTCTCTCTGTTGGATTACGCCCCTTTCATTTTATTGGTTGGTTACAGACAAAGAACTGCTTCCTCACTGGACTAAATGAGGGCAGCACGGTGGTTCAGTGGTTAGCACTGTTGCCTTACAGCTAGAAGGTTCCTGGTTCGAATCCCCAGGCTGGCAGGGGTTGGAACCTTTCTGTGTGGAGTTTGCATGTTCTCCCTGTGCTGTGTGGGTTTACTCCAGGGGCTCCGGTTTCCTCCCACAATCCAAAGACATGCATGTTAGGTTAATTGGCTGTTCTAAATTGTCCCTAGATATCTGTTTCCTATAGGGCCTTAGCATAGAGGGTTAGTGCTAGTGAAAGCGCTTTGAGTGGTCTTTGTGACTAGAAAAGCGCTATATACAGTGGGGTAAAAAAGTATTTAGTCAGCCACCAATTGTGCAAGTTCTCCCACTTAAAAGATGAGAGAGGTCTCCAATTTTCATCATAGGTATACCTCAACTATGAGAGACAAAATAAGAAAAAAAAAATCCAGAAAATCACATTGAAGAATTTTAAATGAATTAATTGGTAAATTCCTCGGTAAAATAAGTATTTGGTCAATAACAAAAGTTCATCTCAATACTTTGTTATATACCCTTTGTTGGCAATGACAGAGGTCAAACGTTTTCTGTAAGTCTTCACAAGGTTTTCACACACTGCTGCTGGTATTTTGGCCCATTCCTCCATGCAGATCTCTTCTAGAGCAGTGATGTTTTGGGGCTGTCACTGGGCAACACAGACTTTCAACTCCCTCCAAAGATTTTCTATGGGGTTGAGATCTGGAGACTGGCTAGGCCCCTCCAGGACCTTGAAATGCTTCTTACGAAGCCACTCCTTCGTTGCCCGGGTGGTGTGTTTGGGATCATTGTCATGCTGAAAGACCCAGCCACGTTTCATCTTCAATGCCCTTGCTGGTGGAAGGAGGTTTTCACTCAGAATCTCATGATACATGGCCCCATTCATTCTTTCCTTTGCACGGATCAGTCGTCCTGGTCCCTTTGCAGAAAAACAGCCCCAAAGTATGATGTTTCCACCCCCATGCTTCATAGTAGGTATGGTGTTCTTTCTCCTCCAAACGCGACAAGTTGAGTTTTTACCAAAATGTTCTATTTTGGTTTCATCTGACCATATGACATTCTCCCAATCCTCTTCTGGATCATCCAAATGCTCTCTAGCAAACTTCAGACGGGCCTGGACATGTACTGGCTTAAGCAGGGGGACACGTCTGGCACTGCAGTATTTGAGTCCCTGGCGGCGTAGTGTGTTTCTGATGTAGTCTTTGTTACTTTGGTCCCTGATCTCTGCAGGTCATTCACTAGGTCCCCCATGTGGTTCTGGGATTTTTGCTCACCGTTCTCGTGATCATTTTGACCCCACGGGGTGAGATCTTGCGTGGAGCCCCAGATCGACGGAGATTATCAGTGGTCTTGTATGTCTTCCATTTTCTAATAATTGCTCCCTCAGTTGATTTCTTCACACCAAGCTGCTTACCTATTGTAGATTCAGTCTTCCCAGCCTGGTGCAGGTCTACAATTTTGTTTCTGGTGTCCTTTGACAGCTCTTTGGTCTTGGCCATAGTGGAGTTTGGAGTCTGACTGTTTGAGGTTGTGGACAGGTGTCTTTTACACTGATAACGAGTTCAAACAGGTACCATTACTACAGGTAACGAGTGGAGGACTGTGGAGCCTCTTAAAGAAGAAGTTACAGGTCTGTGAGAGCCATAAATCTTGCTTGTTTGTAGGTGACCAAATACTTATTTTACTAACTAACTAACTAACCTGCACTTATATAGCGCTTTTCTAGTCACAAAGACCACTCAAAGCGCTTTCATTAATACTAACCCTCTATTCTAAGGGCCTATAGGAAACAGATATCTAGGGACAATTTAGAACAGCCAATTAATCTAACATGCATGTTTTTGGCATGTGGGAGGAAACCGGAGAAATCCCGGAGTAAACCCACGCAACACAGGGAGAACATGCAAACTCCACACAGATCACTGTTGGTCGGGGGCTGGGATCGAACCCACGATCCCACGATCCCCACAATCCCCCGGCCAAGGGTAAACTGTGCTGCTGCAGTGCTAACCACTGCGCCACCGTGCAGCCCATTTTACTGAGGAATTCACCAATTAATTCATTAAAAATCCTTCAATGTGATTTTCTGGATGTTTTTTTCCTCATTTTGTCTCTCATAGTTGAAGTATACCTATGATGAAAATTGGAGACCTCTCTCATCTTTTAAATGGGACACCTTACACAATTGGTGGCTGACTAAATACTTTTTTGCCCCACTGTAAGTGTAGGTTAGTTAGTAAAGTTGATTCAAACCTCTTGCTGTGGAAGACAATTGGTTTTCTTTCATGTCAGTCATATACTTATGTTGGTAAAAGTGCAGCCCTTTAAAATAGAGGAAAACGCCCAACCCATTCAAAAGTTTTGCCTTTGTGTGTTTATCAGTCTATGTTAGGTTTGAGTCCTTTAGTCTTCATCAAGTTTTTCTAAAGTCTTCTTAAACTAGTCTTTTGTAAGACTTTTTCCTACTTTTTTCTGGCATCTGAGTGGAGAACCCCCTGTCTTTACTGAGCTCAATCTTAAATTAGAGTCAAACTCTCAAACACACTTTTCTTCCTCTCCTCAGAAGCCGTGCTTATTCTGTTGAACGTTTTTTGTTTTTTATTTTTTTCTTGGACTTTGATTTTCCTGCCGTTAAAGTGGACTAATAGAGTTTTTGGACTTTTTCTGCTTCACCCATGTACCACGACACCAGAAGAACTCAGATCTCGTGGGTGAAACCGCCAAAATACATTTTTCCTTCAGTCTTTTGTTGTCCTGTGTGCGGTGGACATCCTAAATTATGAGGACCGGTTGCCAGTAGATGTCACGCCTGCTCCTGGGGCCCGCCGCTAATTCTGCCACAGGCTCAATGCCCGCATGCCCCGGGATGTCCCCAGCAGCGTCTAGGCTATCACAGCTGTAATGATTGGAAGGACAGCTGGCCGTCGCTTTCCCTGTGCCACCTGCGGGTGTTGAGATCATCAGTGGAATCTGAAAACAGCTGTCTCGTAAGTCAGACTTCCACTTCTATCTACTGGGTTAAATGTGATGTTAAAATTATCTTTGAACATAGCCAATTTTCATGTTACAGTCTAGTCCATAAACTACAATGAGAACTCAAAGCTTAAGGAAATTAATATTCAGTTTTCAATAAACTCCCTTTTCTTCTGTAGAGAGTAATTCAGAATTTTATTTTTCAGATAATCAGCTTATGTCATTTTCCCCATAAAATTGTGTCCAGTTTTTATGCATATTTTTGTTCGTTATTTCACAGGCTTCTCTTGCATTACAGTTAAAATCCAAAATCTGGTTTCTCTTGCTTCCACAAAGGTTTCACTATAGACTGTCTGCTCAGGAATCCATTAACAGCTGATGTGATTTCTAACACTTGTTGATCATTTTAACCTGCCTACAAATCATTTGAATGCAATGTCATTTAACCTGAATGAGATGCATTAATAAACTTGTGAACGAGAGAAGTTGTACTTGACTTCTTTCATTGTGTGTATGTTTTTCTTGGGAGACTGCAGGAAAGAACTCACAAATTTTGAGACTGATTGATTGAAGGTACAGAGATTAATTATTAATAATTTGTTCATCATTTGATCTGGTGCCCCGTTTCAAGAGCCTGTCTCTCGTAGTTTGTGAGTGTTTGTGTGGAAGAAGGAAAACCCCATCCACCCTCACCTACACTCCCAACTATAAAATAAATAATCCTTTTTACAAATTTCACATATTATAATTAAATATTGCTACATGCACGTAGCAATTTGTGGATTTGCAGGCTTTTCTGATTAATGTTGGCGAAAATCAAGCTAGTATCTCACAGAGCAGAGAATGTTGTGGAATATTCATAAACATTGTACTTTTTGGGTTTTGTCATGGTCAGTAAAGGGTTGCAGAAGAGTAGGTCCCCAACCTTTTGATGTAAAGGGTTTTAAGCAGTAGCTACTGTTCACTACTTGACAAACCAAAAATAACTTTAGGGATATCCATTACAACCATTTGTCAACTTCTTACAACAACTTACAACCATTTGCAAATTTGAGATCATAGTGATTGTAGCGCTCATTGAAAGTTCATTTAGGAGAACCTCATTTAGGAGGCTTTCGTAGATTTTTATTTTATTTATGTCATGCTGTGGTCCTCGCGGACCACAAATAAGATGCTATAGGCCACCGATGAGTTTGCATAATTTATTAAAGGAAAACAAATGACAAAATAATGAGCCGCGTGGGGCAAAACACAACTGTGACTGTGACTAAGACTAAGACTAAGGACAGAGGGAAACAGACACAGAAGGAATACACTTACTGTGAGATGATATGAATCTTAGAAGGAGATTTGACGAGAGGATGTTCGACGAGGAACGTTAGACGAGGTCACAGCCCCGAGCAAACAGAGCTGCTCCCTTAAATAGAGCTTGACAGACTGACCAGCTGATGAAAAGCCATCAGCTGATTGGAATCGAGCCATCCCGCGGAGCTTGGCTTCTGACAGCCGGAAGCGGCGCCGAGACGCTGTCATAATAAAGGCCTGGAGGCCAAGAGGAGAGAACGGGGAACTACCGCACAACCCGAGTGCACTAAGTTTACGAGTTTACTAAGTTGTGTAAATTGAGGTTATTTTGGAGCTTATGTGACTGGAGCAGAATATGTAAAAGCTTTTTTTCCTCATCTCTGTCATGACATTTGGGACAGCCAACAAATGTGCATTTTCTGATCAAAGATTGCAAGCAGATGGTGATTTCCACGTAATATATTTACAAATGTAGAACAGAAGATTACCAAGTATGGCTTTGTAAATGAAATTGTACCAATGTCCCAAAAGTCGCATGGAAAGAGATGGCAAGCCAACACTTGAATACAGAACACAACAGTGAGTTAGAAGTCTGAGGTTAGTAACAAATCTTAAAGCACTATGAGAGAAAGAGTCCAGCTTAATGCGATATTTAGTTGAGGCATCCGTATACAAAAGGTCACCATAATCAAGAACTGGTAAAAAGGTGGATAAAACCAATCTCTTTCTAGCTTGTCATGACACAGACTTTATGCTTAACTTCAGCCTGAGTTTTCTCACCAGATTTTCAACATGACATTTTAAACTAAGACAGTTCATACAGCCAGATTCCCAAGTATCTATAACATGCAACCACATCAGTTTTCTTCCCATGAGAAGTAACAATATTGAGAATATCTGAAGGCTGGGATCTGGAACTAGAAAGAAAACATTAATTTGGTTTTATCAGCATTTAAAGCCAGCTTCATATGGAAAAGCCGAGCTTGTAAGGAATTAAAAACAGATTGTAATTTCTGTAACGCATCCTTTAATGATGGTCCATGACAGTATACGACAGTGTCATCAGCATAGCAATGATTATATGTTCCATGCATGTTTACCGCTATATCATTTATATAGAGAGAAAATAAAAGTGCCCCTCATGGATCATCACCTTATCATGGTGGGGGGTTTGCATGCCCCAGTGATCCCAGGAGCTATGTTGTCCGGGGCAATTTGCCTCTGATAGGGTCACCCAAGACAAACTGGTCCTGGGTGAAGGGCCACACTAAGAACGATCCAACAGTGTCACCATGGGTTGAGATGCCGTCTCAGCGCTCAGCCCATGTTTTCCTTCATCCCTGCTTCTCATTGAGCAGCGTCTCAGCAGGCTCCCAGCTGGCAGCATTACGGACGGCTGGGGCCAATTAGTCCTCATCAGCTGGGGCGCTGCCAATGAGAATAAATAGGAGCAGCCTCGATGACTCGGGGCTGCGACATAAGCACTGCTAGGCTGGAGCCCCTTCGTCTGGTGTCAGCCTCTACTCCCCTTGCAGCATTCCTGTGTTTGTAACCCGCTGTGAGTATGCACGCCTTGTTACCCCTATACCCGGTACGAGCTTCCTGCTCCTGCGCTATGCAACCTGTGAGTGTACCACTGTATGAGTATCTGTGCTCTCCTCATCCCTCATCCCTCACCTGTAATAAAACATCACGACTCACTGGCTCGCCCTTGGCTCTTATTGCGCGGCTCCCTAGAGCCGTGCGTGACAAACAGACTCTCATGATAAACACAAGAACAAGGATTCAGTGTACCCCGCCTGATATGGGGTTACTGGGGCCCCACCCTGGAGCCAGGCCTGGGGGAGGGGCTCGATGGCTAGCATCTGGTGGTCGGGTTTCCACCCATGGGACCCGGCCGGGCTCAGCCCAAAGGAGTTACATGGATCCGCCCTCCAGTGGGCTCACCACCTGCAGGAGAGATCATGGAGGTCCGGTGCTATGTGGATCAGGTGGCGGTCAAAGGCAGATACCTTGGAGGACTGATCCCAGGCTTTCTAAGCTGGCTTTTGGTACGTGGAATGTCACCTCTCTGGTGGGGAAGGAGCCTGAGCTGGTGCATGAGATTGAGAGATACCATCTAGATATAGTCGGCCTCACCTCAACACACAGCTCCGGTTCCTAAACCAGTCTCCTGGAGAGGGGCTGAAGCTTGGCCTTCTATGGAGTTGCCCCGGGCGAGAGGCGAGGAGCAGGGGTGGGTATTCTTGTATTCCCTCACCTTGCTGCCTCTATATTGGAGTTTTCCCCAGTAGACGAAAGGGTTGCTTCCCTGCTCCTTCAGGTTGCAAAACGGGTCCTGACCATCATTTGTGCCTATGCACCAAATGATGTTTCAGGGTACCCACCCTTTTTAGAGTCTCTGACTGGGGTGCTGGAGGGTGCTCCTCTTGGAGACTCCATTGTCCTACTGAGGGACTTTAATGTGCACATGGGTAACAACAGTGAAACCTGGAGGGGGGTGATTGGGAGGAACGACCTGCCCGATCTGAACCCGAGTGATGTTCAGTTATTGGACTTCTGTGCTAACCCCAGTTTGTCCATAACGAACACCATGCTCAAGCATAAGGGTGTCCATATGTGCACCTGGCACCAGAACACCCTAGGTCGCAGGTCGATGATCGATTTTGTTATCGTGCCATCAGACCTGCGACCCTATGTCTTGGACACTCGAGAAAAGAGAGGTGCAGAGCTCTCAACTGATCACCACCTGGTGGTGGTTGGAGCCGATGGCAGGGGAGGATGCCATTCAGACCTGGTAGACCCAAACATATAGTGAGGGTGTGCTGGGAATGTCTGGCTGACGCCCCTGTCTGAGAGGTCTTCAACTCCCACCTCTGGAAGAACTTTAACCACACTCTGAGGGAGTCTGGAGACATGGAGTCTGAATGGGCCATGTTCTCCACCTCTACTGTTGAAGCAGTGGCCCAGAGCCACGGCCGCAAGGTTGTCGGGGCATCTCGTCGTGGCAACCCCCGAACCAAGTGGTGGACACCAGTGGTGAGGGGGGCCATTAAGCTGAAGAAGGAGTCCTATCAGGCTTGGTTGGCTTGTGGGACTCCCAAAGCAGCTGAGGTGTACTGGCAGGCCAAGCGGAGTGCAGATCAGGTGGTTGCTGAAGCAAAAACTCGGGTATGGGAAGAGTTCGGTGAGGCCATGGAACAAGACTTTCGGTCGGCTTCGAAGAGATTCTGGCAAACTGTCCGGCGGCTCAGGAAGGGGAAGCAGTTCCCTGTCCACGCTGTGTATAGTGCGGATGGGGTGCTGTTGACTTCGACTGGGGATATCGTCGGGCGGTGGAAGGAATACTTTGAGGATCTCCTCAATCCCACTGATATGCCTTCCACAGAGGAAGCAGGGGACGAGGGGGATGACTCACCTATCACAGGGGCTGAGGTCGCCAAGGTGGTTAAAAATTGCTTTGGTGGCCGGGCCCCTGGGGTGGACGAGATTCGCCCTGAGTACCTGAAGGCCCTGGATGTTGTAGGGCTATCATGGTTGACACACCTCTGTAACATTGCATGGAGGTTGGGGTGAGTGCCTTTGGCATGGCAAACTGGGGTGGTCGTTCCTCTCTTCAAAAAAGGGGGCCGGAGGGTGTGCTCTAACTTTTGAGGGATCACACTCCTCAGCCTCCCTGAGAAGGTCTATGCCAAGGCACTGGAGAGGAGAGTCTGGCCGTTGGTCGAACCTCGGATTAAAGAGGTTCGACTTAAGAGGCTCGGATTAAGGAGGTAAGGAGGAGCAATGTGGTTTTTGTTCTGGCCATGGCACATCGGACCAGCTCTTCACCCTCTCGAGAATTCTCAAGGGTTCGTGGGAGTTTGCCCAACCAGTTTACATGTGTTTTGTGGACTTGGAGAGTGCCCCAATGGGATCACCACCTTATCGTGGTGGGGCACTTTGAGCGTCTCCATGACCCCTAGAGCTATGTTGGCCGGAGTCTCGTACTCCTGGCAGGGTCACCCAAGCCGAACAGGTCGAAGGGTAGAGGCCAGACTAAGAGTGATCCCGAAGACGAAGATGAAGACCTCAGCGGTAGAGCAGGCAGAAGCTGGTAGTAACGATAAACACCACAATGGCTGTAATAGCGGATCAAGGCTAAGGGAGCACACCCTGACAAAAAGCAAGCTGGTGGTGGCACGCTTTGAGGCGATTTCCAAAAAATCTAGATTCCGGCAGCCTCCTGCAGTTGTGAGAAGATGCCGGTCATCTAGGGTCTCCCTTGCCACTGGAACCATCTTCTCTACAATCAAGATAGTGGCATCGGGAAAAGCGCACCCCCCATGCCACTCTAAAAACCATCACTGCGCAGGTATCTTCTTTACCTGAGTCTCCGACCTCTAAAGTCTGGCGGCGATGGAGCATCCAGTAACGGGGGCAGGTTTGAATGACCTGGAAGCTCCTAGCTGGAACTCTGCACGTCAGCGGCACAGGACAATGGTCGTTAGCAGTTGGGATTGAGTGGCAGCTGCTTCCGGCAGACTCCTGAGCAGCCCTATTTAGGGACCGCACTGCTCACCCCAACTGGGGAAAAAGCCTAGAAAAGGTGGCCTAAACATTGCCCACTCAGCACAGCACCCGGACAGGAAACTGCACCTGTGGGGACATTCCACTATGTGGTCGAAAAACTAAAAAAAATACCATTTAGAATTGCAGCATGGAACATAAGGACACTCCTGGATGCCAGTCCGGACAGACCACAGCGCAGAACAGCACTCGTTGCCAGCGAGCTGAAGCATTACAATGTGGATGTGGCAGCACTCAGTGAGACACGACTCCTCGAGGAAAGCTCACTCAATGAAGTAGGAGAGGGTTATACATTCTTTTGGAAAGGATACCCCATTGGCAGTCAACTCCTTTATGGAGTTGGTTTTGCAATCGAGAACAGCTTCCTGCACAAGCTCATAGAATCACCAGTGGGTGTCAGTGAAAGGCTCATGACTCTTCGCATCCCCCTTGCAAAATGCAGGTATGTCACTTTGGTAAGTGCCTATGCACCAACTCTGTCATCGAACGCTGAAGAGAAGGATCACTTCTACCAGGCACTCGATGACATCCTCAGTCACATCCCGAAGGGTGACAAAATCATGCTGCTTGGTGATTTCAATGCAAGAGTCGGAAAGAACTTGCAAAGCTGGAATGGTGTGATCAGTGCCCATGGCATTGGAAAAGTCAACCCCAATGGCATGAGACTTCTTAGTCTCTGTGCGGAACATGATCTTACCATCACTAACACAATCTTCCAGCAAAAGAACAAATATAAGGCATCCTGGATGCATCCCAGGTCCAAACATTGGCACTTGATCGACTATGTGATCGTGAGGAGGGCTGACCTCAAGGAAGTGCTCATCACAAGAGCTATGCGAGGGGCAGACTGTTGGACTGACCACCGCATGATTCTGTCAAAGGTCAGAATGCATGTTCGGCCCCTACTCCACTGTGCCAGACTCTCCAGCAGCGACATCTGTGACAACTTCCGTTGCTCCCTAGCTGAGAGGCTGGCAGGTATTGAACAACTGATCATCTCAGAGTCTGGGATGGATGAGAAGTTGACCGCTCTTTCTACCATTGTCTTTGACACTGCAGCCTAAGCCATCGGTTTCAAAACCAAGAAACATCAGGACTGGTTTGACCAGAATGCTGGAGAGATCTCCACCCTCCTGGACAGAATGCACAGGGCACACAGAGCCACCTTGAACAACCCACAATCCCAATTCCATAAGAAGCAATGGCAAGCCCTTCATTCTGAAGTCCAAACAACTCTCAGGAAACTGCAAGATGAGTGGTGGATCTCAAAGGCCAACAAAATCTAGACTCATGCTGATAGAAACGATATGTACAGTTTCTATGATGCAGTCAAAACCATCTACGGCCCCAGAAACTGCTCCCTGGCACCTGTGAGATCTGTTGATGGTTCTTCTTTAATCAAGGATCAGGCCATGATAGTGGAGCGGTGGGCTGAGCATTTTAACACCGTGCTTAACCAGCCCACCTCAGTGGACCCAACTGTCCTTGCAGAGCTCCCTGAACATCCTACCTTGCCAGATCTTGACCTCCCCCCCAACCTTCAAAGAAATCCTGCATGCAGTAAAAACCCTGAAAAACAATAAATTCCCTGGACCTGACGACATCCCAGCTGAACTTCTCAAGGAAGGAGGCTACCTCTGTACTTGGACACTGTATCTCTATATCTCATAGGTGTGGTGACGAGAGTGTGTCCCACAACAGTGGAAAGATGGCAACATTGTGGCCATCTACAAGAACAAAGGAGACAAAGCCATCTGTTCCAATAGTAGGGGTATCTTTCTGTTGGCCACTGCTGGAAAGGTCCTTGCCAAGGTCATGCTCCGCAGACTCATCTCTGCAATATCAGAGTGGGTCACCCCAGAGTCACAGTGTGGTTTTCGGAAGGACAGGGGGACAGTTGACATGATCTTTGTGACGCATCAGCTCCAAGAGAAATGTCGGGAGCAGCATAAGGACCTGTTCATTGCCTTTGTTGACCTGTCAAAGGCATTTGACACAGTGAACAGGGAACTACTGTGGCAAGTCCTGAAGAGATTTGGGTGTCCACCCAAGTTTCTCACCATCCTTGTGCAGTTCCATTCTGGGATGATGGCCCGAGTGGTAGTGGGAAGGCACAGCTCAGAACCTTTTGGAGTGCAAACTGGAGTGAGGCAAGGCTGTGTGCTGGCCCCAGCTCTCTTCAACATCTTCCTTGTCTGTGTAACAACTCTGCTACGTAGGAGGGTGGAGAAACAGGCTGGCGTTACCATTGACTTCAGGCTTGATGGTAACCTGTTCAACATCAGGAGGCTACAGGCAACTTCCAAACTGACATCAGAGACCATCATTGAGCTACAATACACCGATGACTGTGCCCTGGTTGCTCATACACCAGACGCTCTACAAAACATCCTCTCGGCAGCTGTAACTGCATACACCAGAATGGGACTGACAATCAACACCCAGAAGACAGAGGTACTCTGTCAGTCCAGTATCAACCCCCCACAAAACCCAATAACCCTTACAGCAGCAGGGCAACAGCTGCTCACAGTGCCCACATTCAAATATCTGGGGAGTATAATGTCTGACACCTGCTCAATGGATGACGAGATCCAGAACCGCCTCAAGCAAGCATCAGCATCTTTTGGTCATCTAAGGAGAAGGGTTCTTCAGAACAGCAACCTCAAACTCCACACCAAAGTGCTGGTCTACAGAGCTGTATGTATCACCACCTTACTATATGGATGTGAGGCATGGACTATTTGCAGCCGCCATCTGAGAAACTTGGAGACCTTCCATGTAAGATGTCTCCAGAAGATCCTTGGCATCACTTGGAAGGACAGAGTGCCGCACACAGAAGTACTGGAGAGAGCTGGCAGCTGCAGCGTGGAGTCCATCATGGCCCAGCATCAACTCAGGTGGTTGAGGCATGTCATCCGGATGCCCAGCCACAGACTCCCACGCAGAATCCTGTATGGTCAGTTACACCGTGGCCAACGCAGCACTGGTGGGCAGAACAAGCGCTTCAACGACCAGATGAAGTCCATCCTGAAGATGTCAGATCAACCCCTCTTCACTGGAGGAACTCGCTTCCTGCCGAGACATCTGGCGCTTCCACTCCTCACAGGGAGTGGATTATATGGAGGAACAGTGCACACAACACCGGACAGCAAAGCGTGCAAAGAGGCATGCTCGCCAAGTCCCCCCTGCTCCCCCCAGCACCTCCTTCACATGCCCGATCTGTAACCGAATCTGCAGATCCAGGATCAGGCTATTCAAACACCAGCAGACTCACAAATAAAGAAGATGGTCATCATTGAATCGATGGACTACCAGAGAGAGAGAGAGGACTTGGAGACGGCATTCGACCATGTCCCTAGTGGTTTTTTGTGGGGGTTTCTTCGGGAGTATGGGATATCGGGCTTGTTGTTACGAGCTATTCGGTCTCTGTACGACCATTGTGAGAGTTTGGTTTGTATTGCCAACACTCGATCGGACTCATTCCCAGTGAGAGTTGGACTCTGCTAGGGCTGCCCTTTGTCACCGATCCTGTTCATAATTTTTATGGACAGGATTTCTATGTGCAGCCAGGGAATGGAGGGTGTCATGCTTGGTGACCACAGGATCTAATCTCTGGTGTTTGCAGATGATGTTGTCCTGTTGGCTCCATCCAACAATGACCTACAGTTCTTGCTCTGATGGTTTGCCGCTGAGTGTGAAGCTGCTGGGATGAGAATCAGCACCTCCAAGTCTGAGTCCATGGTCCTCAGCTGGAAAATGGTGGACTGTCCTCTCTGGGTTGGGGACAGGTTCCTGCCCCAAGTGGAGGAGTTTAAGTATCTTGGGGTCTTATTCACGAGTGAAGGAAGAATGGAGCGAGAGATTGACAGACAGATCAGAGCAGCATCTGCAGTGATGTGGACATTGTACCGGTCTGTTGTGGTGAAGAGGGAGCTGAATTCTAAGGCAAAGCTGTCAATTTACCAGTCAATCTACGTTCCTACTCTCACCTATGGTCACATGCTTTGGGTAATGACCGAAAGAACGAGATTGCGGATACAGGATTGCTGGACTCACCCTCGGAGATCGGGTGAGGAGCTTAGTCATCCGGGAGAGGCTCAGAGTAGAACCGCTGCCCCTCCACATTGAAAGGAGCCAGTTGAGGTGGTATGGGGATCTGATCAGAATGCCTCCTGGACACCTCCCACTTGAGGTGTGTCGGGGATGTCCCGCTGGGAGGAGACCCCGGGGCAGACCCAGGACTCGCTGGAGAGACTATGTATCCCAGCTGGTCTGGGAACACCTTGGTATCCTCTTTAAAGAGCTGGAGCAGGTGGCTGTGGAGAGGGAAGTCTGGGCTTCTCTGCTTGAACTGCTGCCTTCATGACCCAGACCTCCGGAAAAGCGGTAGAAAATGGATGGATGGATGGAAAATTAAAGTGGGCCAAGTACCCAGCCTTGAGGTACCCATTAACAACAGTAACCTAATTTGAGCTCAGATCATTAACTCTGACACCCTTATTTCTCTCAGACAGATAATTAGAGAACCAGTTTAGTGCCTGCCCTGACAGTCCAACATGATACAGTTTCTTCTTCAGCACAGTGTGAGCCACTGTATTGAATGCTTTGGAGAGATCTATGAACAAAGCAACATAGCTCTGCCTATTATCCAGAGAAACTGTAATATCAAAAACAACCTTGAGTGCAGCAGTAATGGTACTGTGCTGCTTCCTAAAGCCAGATTGATATTCAGAGAGAATGGCATTTGAAGATATGAATTCTTTCAATTGGTTACTCACAAATGTTTCTACAGGTTTGGCTAACACAGACAAATTCGAAATTGGTCTTTAGTTATTAACAGAGGATATATCATTCAGAGATTGGCACAATTTTTGATCTCTCAGTGGTCACCCAGCGATCTCTATGATGTGTAATGGGGCACTTGCAGAAGATAAATGCCTTGCTGACTATAGCACAAGTTCATCATCAAATTTGAACATGACAAAGGAAATCATGCTAAAAAACAATGACCAGAATTGACATGGTATTTGTGACCCACAGAGCAGACACGACTCCAGGTAGATACAATTAACCGTTTATTGAATAAATGTGTGTGAGTGGATGCGTGCATGCAGGGTTGTGTAATGTAATGTAATGTAATCCGGATTTCCAGCTGGGGCCGGCAGAGCACTGTACGACCTGGCTACCCTAGAAAGAGACAGAGGCAGTTAGTGACAGCTTAGCCTGTCGGGCACTTTGGATGTAATTGTGCTTACTGTCAAGGTGGTAGGATGTAGCTCAGGTAGCGCCGAAGCTGCAGCCAGGAAGACAGTGCCCGCAGGTGGCCGGTGAGCTGGGAGTTGGCGAGGGAGGTTGATTATCCGCCTCTGGGAAGGGAATGGTCTGCCACCACGGATCTCCGCCTGTGCACAGGGGAAGCAGACAGGGTAAAAGGAAAGTGTGGTGGCTTACTTGTTGTAGGATGGTCTGGGAGGCGCAGGCCCGGACAGGGAATAGCAATGGCTTGGAAGCCGACGTGTAGATGCACGATGAGCTGGGAAGCTCGAAGGCTGGCGTAGCAGGATTCTGGGATAGGAACCAGACGACTCCGCACTGAGCACTGTTCCTGATGGAATAAATAGGCCGCTGGAGATGGCAGGCAGGTGCGCGCACAGTTGTGTTGATTGGCGGCCATGACAAACATATTTTTGGTTGGGCTAGTACCTCCTGAGTGTGAATTCAATCCATTTCAATTCATCTTTATTTTTATAGCTGGTGCTCCAGCCCCCCATGACCCGAAAAGGATTAAGCGTTAGACGATGGATGGATAGATGGATTTTTATAGCACATATCCCCAACAACAGTAGTTGTTTTATAGCACATTCAACTGTTGGGCGGCTCCCACAATTGCAGAAAAGACCCCAACAAACAGATGATCCCCTGGGAGCAAGCACTTCCCAATGGTGGAGAGGAAAAACTCACTTTTATCAGGAAGAAACCTCCACTAGAACAAGGTTCAGAGAGGGGCAGTCATCTCCTGTGACTTGGAAGCGAGGGGATAGAGAAGAAGAAGAAAAAAACAGACATGGAGAAAATATGATGTTATCTACCTTTGCCCTTCCCTGCTGTCTCATGGGAAGGAAAACAGTAGCTATTGCATTCCATGTAGGACTGTTTCTTTGGTGTTCTAATTGAGATATAGAGTAGATGTAAAACTGCATCTTGGTATCAATTACAGCCTTTCTGTCTGGTGCTATAACGGTTTCTCTGTTTCTTTGGTGTCTGTTGTTTAATGTGCCTAACACGACAACATAGCCCAATGAGAACATTCAGTTTCAAGTAGGAGACTGCAGTCTATGTCTGTTTAACCATTTGAACACATTTCTACTTTCAGTTGGATAAATCTAGACTCGAGACTGGGAAATTGACAGCTGGATTGGAGCAGTCTTTGCAGTGATGCAGACGTTGTATCGGTCTGTGGTGATGAAGAAGGAGCTGAGCTCCAAAACAAAGCTGTGATTTATTCAGTCTACGTTCCTACTCTCACCTATAATCATGAACATTGTGCACTGGCCAAAATAATAAGATCATAGGCACAAGTGGCTGAAAGCTTACTCCATAGGGTGACTGGATACGCCCTTACAGACAAGGTGAGGAGCTCAGTTATCCAAGAGATGCTCAGAGTAGAGCTGCCTCTCCTTCACATCAAAAGGAGCAAGCTTATGTGGTTAAAGCTTCATAGGATACCTCCCCTGTGAGGTGTTTTGGACACATCCAATTGGAAGCAGACCCTGGGCTGACCCAGGACAAGATGTCTCCAAGTTGGCCCAGGAACACCTTGGTATCCTCCCTGAAGAGATTAAGGAGATGGTTGGAGAGAGGGAAGTCTTGGTTTCTCTGCTGAGACTGGTGGCTCAGTGACCTGGACCCCTGCAAAAGCAAAGATGAATGTATGAAGTCTTTGCAACATAATAATAATAATAATAATAATAATAATAATAATAATAATAATAATAATAATAATAATAATAATAATAATAATAATAATAATAATTTGATTTTTATCTCCACCAAGGCAGGAGGTAATGTTTTGAGTAGCTTTGTGTCATGAATTGCCCCTCCGGGGCAGAAAGACACGTAGTTGTAGTTGTGACATTTATTCAACAGAAAGACAAACAAAAATCCAAGCAGTGCACGAAGAACACAAAAATACAAATGAGGATAACTCACAGGGAAAAACACTCCAGGGCCGACATTGCCCTGCGAGTGCTTGAGAGATGAGATGGATGGATGGAGTCCCGTCTTGTTGTAGCTGTCATGAAAGTAGGTTGTCCAAATGGCTGACAACATGTGTCATGTTATCATCTTGATCAGGTATGTATGTGCAACAGTTCTGACCTATTATGTGACATACACCTCCTTGTGCTGCCAAGGTTATATCTAAAGCAAGTCTATTTTGTAACACTACATTCCACATAGCTCGCATTTCAATTGTCATTGCTGAGAATCCCATTTCTGTCAATGCGGTGAGATTTTCTAAGTCAATAGCTAGTCTATCAATGTTATGTGCATTATTTACAGTACCCAAAGAAGATATTAGTGCACCGAAGAGTTTCACTCCCGGATGTATTCTAACCCTATCTGTCTGTGTCCCCCGTCTTCAACGGTGATGCTGGTGCGGTGGGAAAAAATGTGAATATGACTGGTGGGCGTGATACGTGAGATTGGTCATAATATGCATAGTTGGAATCAGCTTTGCCATATAACATGTACCGCACCATCCAGGCGATAAATACTGATAAACCTGTGACCCACACACCCAAACATGGGCTTTGAGGCTGCCGTAGCCATCTGAGCTAGGGAAAAACAATTGAGGGTTATCAGAACATTGGTTTTTATTCTGACGTTCACACGTGGCCCTCGGCAAAGTGAGGTTTGGAGTTGTGAAAAATGGCACCCTCAGTGTATTTAAACATGGGGTACCAGTCACATGGAAACCGTTTTGTTGTGCCCAACTATGTAGACCCATTGTGATTACAGCTGAGGTAAAAACATACTGGAACTGTAAAAAGTGTGGGGTTGGCAGTGAATACAGGCTTCTGAGTCTTCTTGTTTATGCAGGTAACATTGTGAACCCTGACTTGGCGGAAAGTGAAATCTGTTACACTGACATTTAACCACTTACGGTATTCTGTTATATTCCCTGCAAGTTCAACAGTAAACCCCTTATCACATTCAGTGTCACTGTAGTGCACCCTTTCAATTGCAGTCTGCGCTAACAATGCTCCCATCGTTTCTGATCTGTTTAGAGGATAGGAAATCATAGGCACAGAGTGAGTAACATGATGTGGTAGGTATGTGCAAACATAACAAGACCCAGTCACATTTGCTTTTCTGACTGACAAATGTACCATCTGGAACCATGCTTTATTGTCATATGTGTCACGAGAATAATTGTCAAAGTTATGCTCCAGGTGGCTTGCCTCACATCTTGTCTGGGAAGGATTGATTGGTGGGGCAACAGTGCATCAATAGGTATGTGATTACCCCAATCAGGAAAGTGATAAACAAGCACACCCAAACCGTATCCGTTTTGGTCCAAAACTGACAGCACCACTGGCGTCTTCGGTGGCGTTCCTTTTCAGCAGCCTGATGCTGCTGTGAGTCTGAATTCCTCATCATAGCAGTATCAGTATAAGTGAGGATAACTTACAGGGAAAAACACTCCAGGGCCGACATTGCCCTGCGAGTGCTGGAGAGATGAGAGCTGTAGGTAATCCAGTCCACATTCATACAAGACTACCGCAAGGAAACAATGAGCAGTTTCAGTCAAATGTGCCTCATACAGTCAAATGAAGCACAGGTGCGGGGAGCAGAGTGAGCAGGTGAGCTGATTAATCAACTACTCACAGCTTGAGATGGCAGGGAGCCAGTGTGAGTAGTTGGTGGGTGTGTCTGGGAAAGAGGAAGAGCTCTGAGTGTCAACATACCAAAATATATACAAAGAACTGGCAACATAATAATAACAGACATAAAAAACCTCAGAAAATAAGTTGAGACTGAGCTCAGAGGGGAAATTATAGCTCAGACTCATAACAGAGCCCCCCCCCCCCCAGGGGTGGATTCCAGACACCCCTAGGCAACACCAAAAAGACCCCGCCCCCTCCCTTTCAAGAAAAGGGAATAGCAAAAAAATCACCCCGGGAGGGAGGTGGGGGAAACAGGCCTGGACCCCCTAGGCCAAAGAACCCAGCTGTTCAGTGTCCCAGGTCAGGCAGTTGGCAAGGTGGAATGAGTCGGGCAGCCTGCTGGAGAACATGAGCCAACCAACTCAGCACTCACGGAGGACCCGGCCTGGACCAAAGCTGCACCCGCAACGACCTCAGCGAGGGGAGCTGGACCCATGACGACCTCAGATGGTGAGCCTGAACCAACGGAGACATCTGGCACAGGTGATTCTTCCCTAGCATCCATGGGAGAAGGTTCAGGAAAACAGGCAAAGGAACAGGGTTAGGGTCACTGGCAGCCGTGAAGCCCAGCGAGGTGAGCTAAGGTGCGTCTGACGGCTGCACCCAGCTCTCCTCACCAAGAGCCATAGAAGACCTCTCCAATGCAGATATGAGAAAAACTAAGGAAAGTACTTGCCTGAGCTCGAGATCCACCACTGTCCAGGACTCCGTTGATCCAGACGATGGTTCTCCGGGCTCGGCCTTCTGGAGGTCCAGCTCCCATTCTGCTGCAGTGGCCCCTGCAGCAGGCATGGTGGTTGACAGTCTCGGTGCCCCTTGGAGAAATGACCCATGCTGGTGGCTTGTCCAGCGTGGAAGCTGGGGTTCGGCTCATCATTGGCACTGGAACTTTGTCCTCCACTGCCATAGGCTTCTCCTGTGTCTGGCGGCTCAAACCTGGGGTCGGTACACACTCAGGGACCACAAGATAGGACACAGAGAGGGCTGGTGAGCAATTACTAACAGCAGCAGGTGGGGAGAGCTCAGGGGACTGCTTTCCCTGAGCCTCCCTTCTGGGAATTAGGCAAGGCTTACGGTGGCGCAGTGGTTTAGCACTGTGGCAGCACAGTTTTACCCTCGGCCGGGGGATCGCGGGGATCATGAGATCGTGGGTTCGATCCCAGCCCCCGACCAACAGTGAGCTGTGTGGAGTTTGCATGTTCTCCCCGTGTTGCACGGGTTTACGCCGGGATTTCTCCGGTTTCCTCCCGCACACCAAAAACATGTAGGTTTAGGGTGCTCGCGCACGCAGCGACCAGCAGCCGGTGGCTTGTCACCAGACTGCAAACCAAATCTACCTACGGGTACAAATAAGTAACAAAAAAAAAAAAAAAAAGGCTTATCATCAAAGAAAATGAAATAGAATGAAATGAAACTTGCCTTTTTTCCCAGATCGTGATGTTATCTGCTGCTGTGTGTCGCCCCTCTCCATGGCGCTGGTGAACTTGGGCCCTTCTATGGAGTGTGGAGGAGCTGCCCCTGGAGTCACGGAGATGGATTGAACCTAGGGGGAGGCGACCAGTTCCAGCGCAGTGGGAGGAGTCACCGAGGAGGAGGGAGAAAAAAGTGCAGAGGGGAGATTGGCTGGCTGGAGAGCAGGAGAGAAAGAATCAAAAAGAGAGGCTGCTGCGGGAGTCTCCTGCTTCGGCGAGGGAGAGGTTGCTGGTGAGGAAGTGGAGGCTTTCCTCCCGTGGTCCGGAGTGGGACGGAGATGTCACCGTGGAGCTGATGGGACAGGCGAGGAGGAGGCAGATGGCATCGGTGGGAGTGGAGGAAGGGAGAGTCTAATCACCTGGGGGTGGAGGCGCACACTGGGTTTTACTTCCAGCAGGTTGGCGACTCCACCCCAGAACAGTATCTCATCTTTGTGGGATGAGCAGTTCCGAGCTCTGATCGCCATGTCTTCGATCACGGAGACATACTCCAGCTCATCCCGACTCCACTTCCTCCTCCTCTGGTCTGGCTCACCTGAGGGAGACATGTCAGCTCCACAGGACAGGTGAAAGGAAAAAGAAAAAAGCACGAAAAAGACAAAAAAAATGCACAACTACAGCAGCTCAACCTTAATCTAGCAGCAGTCTTCTGTCATGAATGGCCCCTCTGGGGCAGAAAGACAGGCCCACGTGCTGAACTGTAGTTGTGACATTTATTCAACAGAAAGACAAACAAAAATCCAAACAGTGCATGGAGTGCATCGCGCACCAGGGTGAGGTACTCTAATGATAAGCCCTGGTTCACTGCGAAGCTCAGACAGATCAGGAAGGAGAAGGAAGCAGCGCTGAAAAGAGGAGACAGGGGCTGCTATAGGGAGGTTAAATATCGGTTTAACAGAGAGCTGAGGAGAGCTAAATCTGTGTATTCTGAGAGACTCCAGCAGCAGTTCACTGCTAATGACTCGGCTTCTGTGTGGAGAGGACTGAGGCAAATCACCAATTATCGGCCTCAGGCTCCTAAAGGTCAGGATGACAAAGCCCTTTGTCAAAGATTGTCCCAACACTATGCCTGTTTTGACACCCCGTCATCTGTGTCCAACTCCCCCCCTCCCTCCAGCTCCACAGCCTCCACGATCCCTACTTCATCAAAGGCGCCCCCCCTCCTCCCCCCTGCCCTTGTCATCAGTGAGCAGGACGTGCTCAAACAGTTCTCCAGACTGAACCCGCGCAAGGCCCCCGGTCCGGACGGCGTGTCTCCCTCCACCCTGAGACACTGTGTGAAAGAGCTGGCTCCTGTCTTCACAGACATTTTTAACACCTCCCTTAAGCTATGCCGTGCCGTCCTGCCTCAAATCCTCCACCATCATCCCTGTCCCCAAGAAGCCACGGATCACTGGACTTAACGACTACAGACCTGTAGCGCTCACCTCTGTAGTCATGAAGTCCTTTGAGCGCCTGGTCCTGCCCCACCTCAAGTCCATCACCACCCCCCTCCTGGACCCGCTGCAGTTTGCCTACTGAGCCAACAGGTCTGTAGACGACGCAGTCAACCTGGCCCTCCACTCCATCCTGCAGCACCTGGACTCCCCGGGAACCTACGCCAGGATCCTGTTTGTGGACTTCAGCTCCGCATTCAACACCATCCGCACCGATCTGCTCCGGGACAAGCTGTCCCTGCTCAACGTGCCTGACTCCCTCTGCAGGTGGATCACCGACTTCCTGACAGACCGGAGGCAGCATGTGCGGCTGGGAAAGACTGTCTCAGACTCTGCTAGCATCAGCACCGGATCACCCCAGGGCTGTGTACTTTCCCCCCTACTCTTCTCCCTTTATACCAACTCCTGCACCTCCAGCCACCAGTCTGTCAAGTTGATCAAGTTTGCGGACGACACCACCCTCATCGGGCTCATCTCCAATGGCGACGAGTCCGCCTACAGGAGAGAGGTGGCCCAGCTGGCGTCCTGGTGCAACAACAACAACCTGCAGCTGAACGCTCTGAAGACAGTGGAGATGATTGTGGACTTCAGGAAAGTCACAACCCCTCTGCCCCCCCTCACCCTCACAGGCTCTCCCATCACCACTGCTGATTCCTTCCTCTTCCTAGGCCCCACCATCACCAGGGACCTCAAGTGGGAGCCGACCATCAGCTCCCTCATCAAAAAGGCCCAGCAGAGGATGTTCTTCCTGCGGCAGCTGAGGAAGCTCAAGCTACCCACCAAGATGTTAGTGCAGTTCTACACAGCCATCATCGAGTCCATCCTCACCACCTCCATAACCGTGTGGTACGCAGGAGCCACTGCCAGGGACAGACTAAGGCTGCAGCGCGTCGTGCACACTGCTGAGAAGGTGATCGGCTGCAAGCTCCCATCTCTCCAGGATCTGTACATCTCCAGGACCCGGAGGCGTGCTGGCCGGATCATAGCCGATCCCTCACACCCTGGTCACGTACTGTTTGCCCCTCTCCCCTCAGGTAGAAGACTTCGGTCCATCCAGACTAAAACCTCCCATCACATGAACAGCTTCTTCCCCTCTGCCATCAGACTGCTGAACACTAAGTGACTTATTGACTCTCGTGCATTATGTACAGCAGCTCAACCAGACTCATGTCAATCATCACTGTTTTCTTCCTGCATTACCGACTGCACTATATGGTTCTCCACATTATCTGCTGCTCGCTAATATATTTAAACTGCTGACTAGTATTACTCACTCTTATTCTACACTTTATTGCATGTATAGTTTATTTCTTTTATTTTATCATGTTTAATGTTGCAGCATTGCACCGAGACAAATTCCTAGTTTGTGTACTACATGAACAATGGCAATAAATCTGATTCTGATTCTGAGAAAACAAAAATACAAATGAGGATAACTTACAGGGAAAAACAATCCAGGGCTGACATCACCCTGCAAGTGCTGGAGAGATGAGAGCTGTAGGTAATCCAGCCGACATTCATAAAAGACTGCTGCAAGGAAAAATGAGCAGTTTCAGTCAAATGTGCCTCATAGAGTCAAATGAGGCACAGGTGTGGGGAGCTGAGTGAACAGGTGAGCTGATTAATCAACTACTCACAGCTTGAGATGGCAGGGAGCCAGTGTGAGTGGTTGGTGGGAGTGTCTGGGCAACAGGAAGGGCTCTGTGTCAACAAACCAAAAATATATACAAAGAACTGACAACATAATAATAACAGACATACAGAATTCAGAAAATAAATTGAGTTTGAGCTCAGAGGGGAAATTTGAGCTCAGACTCATGACACGTTGGTTGGTTTGTTTGTTTGTCTGTCGGACTGTTATCAACATAACTCAAAAAGTTATAAACAGATTTTGATGAAATTTTCAGGAAATGGCACGGGGAATAGATAATTATATTTTGGTGATGATCTGAGAGTGCATACCTCCACCAAGGGCTTCTTTTGTATTTGTGAAGCTGGATTACACAAAAACTACTGGATGGATTTGGATGAAATTTTCACCAGAGATGGTTCTTGAGCTAGAGGGGAACCCATTACATTTTGGTGATGATTCAAGAACACATACCTCAGCCAAGGCTCTTATCATCTCACAGTGTGTTAAGATAAGAAAAGATAAGATAAGATAAGCCTTTATTAGTCCCACAATGGGGAAATTCCAGGATTTCAACAGCACAGGGATAGCAACACTCAGAGAAACAATCAGAAGGCAAGAAAAAACAAGAACAGCTAGTAAACATATGTACATATTACTATAAATATATATACTATATATATATACAGACACACAGTGCGGAGAGCATTATGGTTGGTGAATGTGCAGCAGAAAGTCTAAGCTCTCTCTCCGCGGATGCGGCGGGCCAGCTGGAAGTCTTTGGGCATGATGGTGACCCTCTTAGCGAAGAAGACACCCACCAGGTAGGCCTCACTGGCCTCCTGCAGAGCCATGACGGCGAAGCTCAGGAAGCGCAGGTCGGTCTTGAAGTCCTGAGCGATCTCCCTCACCAGGCACTGGATGGGCAGCTTACGGATGAGCAGCTCCGTGGATTTCTGGTAGCGACGGATCTCTCTCAGAGCCACGGGCCTGTGACGGTGAGGCTTCTTCACTCCGCCGGTGGCCGGAGCGCTTTTCCGAGCAGCCTTGATGGCTAGCTGCTTCCTGGGGGGCTTTTTCCTCCAGTAGATTTTACGGGCGGTCTGCTTGGTTCTTGCCATCGCTCTTTATTATTCTGTCTTATATTTCTTGCACGCCGCCTAAACTCCAACCCGGCACCCGCGTCGTTTTCGCTACAGTTCCCGGTATGTTGAGTTTCAATCCGTTAGCACCGGGTGGCGGTTGAGTGCTAGCTAGCACTAGCTCTTCCTGCTGTAATGTCTCCTGCTGTAAACAGTGGCTCCGTCCGCCGACTCGGGAGACCTTTGGGGCGATCTGTGTGTCCGTGATATATATATATAGAGTGAAAGGTGTAGAAAGAAGAAGGAAGATAAAAAAAAAGGCTGTTGCAACGGGCAGCCAACTCGTGTGGTGCCACCAGTCTGGCGGAACCGGAACCGGAAAAAAAAAAATAAAAAAATAAAAATGTGGAAATGTGAAAATGACGAGGCAGAGTTTATCTCACGAGTCAGGTTTATTCACATTGTCCAACATCAGCAAAAACAGAAAGAGAGCGTAAACACAAACATTCGTACTTTGTATACTCAGGACCGTCAAAGCTCACAGTCATATTGCATTTTATCACAAGCAACAATACATATTTCCTTAAATCCTATAACATCCTGCTCATAGTCTCTGGGAGACCAGAGATTGTTAGCAACAATACTCCAAAACTAATGGACAATCTTTGATGCAATTTTCACCACATGTGGCTCTAGGCCTACACACAAACCCATTACATTTTGGAGGTGATCCATGATAGACGGAAGGAGCCTTGGTGGAGGTATGCACTCTCGGAATGCTTTTCTAATCTAAAAATATGCTCCTTTCATTTAAATCTGTGGGCATAAGTCTTAATTAATAACAGCTTAGCTCACATTTCATTTGACCAGGTAATTCGATTTAGCTTTATTATGCCTTGGTGAAACGGAGGCATACAGTAATCGGTTAGTGTGTCTGTTTGTGGCTGTGTGTATCTTTCTGTCTGTCTGTCTGTCCGCCCCGCTGTTTCAGCTCGCTCGGTCAAAATTAAGTGGAACTAAACGATTGTATCTTTGTATCACCATATTTTCTCGACTTTTAATTTGCAAGAATTTCAAAATAACATTTTGTTTTTGGAAATAAACACAAATTTAACTTGCCATTTCTGTCAATGCTGCAGTGAAAAAAAAAAAAAAGTATTGTAATAACTATCCTGGGCCACTAGAGGTCGGAGTGCCACCATTTGACAGCCGCCTATGCTACCATGCCACAGGCACTGAGAAACAGCACCTTGGTGCTTTAATTTAAATAGTGCCATTTTAAAATAACAGTCATCTCATAGCACTTTCAAACTGTAGCGGAAAACCCCACAATAGTAGAAAGACGTCAGCAATCAGGCAATCCTCTGTGAGCAGCACCTGGTGACAGTGGAGAGGAAAAACTCACTTTTTTCAGGAAGAAACCTTCAGCAGAACCAGGCTCAGGGAGGGGCAGTCATCTGCTGTGACTGGCTGGGGGGTGAGGGGATAGAGAAGAAAAAGAAAAGAACAGACATGCACAGAGCAAACAGCACGATGGGGACTCAATCTAGGGGAGAGAACAAACAGATGTTAATGATCAGCAAAAATATTTCATTGAGAGTGAAGAAAGGAGTGAAGCCCAGTGCACTGTTGGAGGTCCCCCGACTGTCTAAACCTATTAGCAGTATAACTAAGGGAGGGTTCAGAGACACATGATCCCTCCCTAATTGTAGGCTATATCAAAAAGGAAGATTTTAACCCTATTCTAAAAAAACAGATCGGGTCAAACTCCTTAATCCAGGTGGGCAGCTGGTTCCAAAGGAGAGGAGTTTGATAAGTGAATGCTTTGCATCCCATTGTACTTTTGGAGAGTTTAGGTACAAGTAATCCTGCATTTTGGGAGCATAGTGCTCTGTTTGGTTGATAGGGTATTATCAGATCTTTAAAATAACAATGGTCCTGATTACTCAGAGGTTTATAAATGAGAAGGATTCTAAACTTAATTTTAATAATTTTTTATGGGATGCCAGTGAAGGGTGGCCAGAACTGGAGAGATGAGATGTCTCTTTCTAGTACCTGTTAAAACTCCTGCTGCAGCATTTTGGATCAGCTGAAGACTTTTTAAAGATGTTTTAGGACAACCTGATAATAAACAGTTACAATAATCTAATCTAGAGCTAACAAAAGCGTGGATTAAGTTTCTCAGCATCACTCTGAGACAAGATGTGTCATAAATTGCCCTTTTTAAGACAATGGAAGGACAGCAAATGCTCGCTGTGGTTTTGCACGAAAAGACGAACATCACACAAAACACTAAACTTACATATATTAAGATTAAGGTGCCGGAAGACAGCAGGGCTCACAACCAGGAGGAGAGAGACCAGTCTTGGAAAAATATTGGCTGAGGCACTCAGGGATGCTCGGGAAAAGAGACAACTTCACCCGGAGCACACCCGAAGAGAAGCGGGTTAACGGCTGAAGGAATTTGGAAAAGGAATAAATACCTGGTCGGAGCTCTCCGTTCTCCTCCTTGGTAACCCTACAACACTCAGTGACTAGCTGGGAACAACTGAGGGAAGAAGCAGTAGGACATGACAGTGGGGAAATATTGTTGTGCCCTTAAAAAGTAAACTGACAATCATAGACGCATGAAAGGGGTGGGTGGATGAGTGAGAAAACAAAACAAGTGATAGCTGTGAAGCCCGTGAAACAGAATTTTACAGCCGGGAGCTGCACAGCACTGTCAAAATAAAAACACAGACCGGAAACTGAATAACAACACAAGCATAAGATAACACAACCACAACAAATATAAATAATACCATAAGTACAAAATGACACACAATAAATACAAAGTACAATAATGGATAAGACTATGAATACAGATAACTATAAAGAAACAGAGACCAACACAGCAGATAATAAAGAACAAATAAATAAACAAATGGGAAAAGGCTAAACTCAAAACTAGAGACTGAGCATGGCCTCCACCCATGCCCAGGATCATGACAGTGCCCCCCCCCCCCAAAGGGTGGAGCCCAGACACCCCAGGGCAACATCAATAAAGAAAAAGACCCCCCACACACACACACACACAAAGAAGATGCCCCCCAACAAGAAAAACAACCCACCCCGGGGGGGAGGAGGGGGAACCCAGGCACAGGAGGGACTCAAACAAAACAAGATAAAAAACAAAAAAAGCTAAAAAAAACAAAACAAAACACATTACCCACAACCTGAACAAATATGGTAGCACAGACTTGAGGACCCCTTGATAGTAGCAAAGGTAGTTTGGGCACCCTACCAAAGTTCCTGAGCCACCTGCGCAGATGGCGTAGCCCGTCGGGTGGCCTCCCAGAGTTCATGAGCCACCCGACCCAACAGTGCAGTCCATCAGGTGGTCTCCAAATGTTCCTGAGTGACCAGACTGTGGGGCACAACAAGCGGCCCCCTGGAGGCAGCAGCTGGAACCCATGCCCCCAGCAGGCCGCAGGATCTCCAGCATGGAGGAGGTGAAACCGGAGCTGCAGAAGGTTGACTCTCAACAATGATTGCTGGCCAACAATGTAGCCCGATAGTGATGGTGGCTGACCATCACCTGCTCAGCGTGGACCTCCGGTGAAGACGGGGAATTCACGATGACCTCCGTCAACTATGGAGAGGCCTCGAAGACCTTGGACCACAGTGGGAAACACTCAACAGCCTTGAATGAAGGCATTGCACCCACGGTGGCCTCAGACTGAGGCATTGCACCCACGGCGGCCTGGACTGAGTTGTTGCACATGCAGCAGCCTCGGGCTGAGGCATAGCACCCATGGAGGCCCTGGACTGAGGCATAGCACACACAGAGGGCCTGGACTGAGGCATGGCACCCCCGGAGATCTCTGACAGAGGCATAGCACCTGTGACAACTTCAGGCGAAGGTGGAGGGCCCACGGCGACCTTAGGAGAAGGCTCAGACAAAGAGACGACAAGTGCCAAATAAGAGTCACTGGCAGCAGTGGAGCCCAGCGAGGAGGACTCTGGTGCAACTGACGGTTGCACTTGATCCTCTCTACCAAGAGTCAGGCAAGATTTCTCTAAAACAGATAAGGTGACAACAAAAAAGAGAACTTGCCTGAGCACGAGCTCTGTCGCCATCCAGTACTCCGGCAATCCAGGCTGCGACATCTCGGCTCTCCCTGTCCAATGCTCCAACTCATGACAACTTCATCCGGAGCATACCTGAAGAGATGCGGGGCACACTAACTAACTAACTAACTAACCTGCACTTATATAGCGCTTTTCTAGTCACAAAGACCACTCAAAGCGCTTTCATTAATACTAACCCTCTATTCTAAGGGCCTATAGGAAACAGATATCTAGGGACAATTTAGAACAGCCAATTAACCTAACATGCATGTTTTTGGCATGTGGGAGGAAACCGGAGAAATCCCGGAGTAAACCCATGCAACACGGGGAGAACATGCAAACTCCACACAGATCACTGTTGGTCGGGGGCTGGGATCGAACCCACGATCCCACGATCCCCACAATCCCCCGGCCAAGGGTAAACTGTGCTGCCGCAGTGCTAACCACTGCGCCACCGTGCAGTGGCGCAATATCAATCATATTTTACTTGATAGATTAGAACACCATATTGGACTTAACTGAACTTCTTTGCAGTGGCTTAGATCTTATTTATCTGATAAATAAGAAGCTGAAGGAATTCGGAAAAGGAATAAATACCTGATCGGAGCTCTCCGTTGTCCTCTACAGCAACCCTACAACACTCAGTGACTAGCTGGGAAAAACTGTAGGACACAACAATGGGGTAATGTTGTGCCCTTAAATAGTAAACTGACAATCTTTGGACCATGCCAGGGAGCACAACCACAACAAATATAAATAATACCACAAGTACAAAATGACAAACAATAAATAGACAAGACTATAAAGGATGAGACTATGAACAGAGAAAACTACAAACACAGACCAATGAAGCAGATTAAAAAGAACAAATTAAAAAAAAAAAAAAAAAAAAAACGGGAAAAGGCTAAACTCAAAATTAACTAGGCATGGCCCCTGCCCATGCTCAGGATCATGACAAGATACTCCTAATCTTGGCAATATTATCCAAATGATAGAAGGCAGTCTTAGAAGCAAGTTTAATATGTGAATTAAAGAACAGATGTTGACCAAAAATCACTCCAAGGCTCCACACAGAACTATTAAGAGAAAGAATAACCCATCCAAACTAAGAGTTCGATTTGGAAATGTATTTCTAAGGTTTTTTGGACCAGCTAGAATGACTTCAGTCTTTTCTGCAAACTCCACACAGAAGGGTTACTGATTATAATGGTGGGATAGAACCCACGATGATCAGGGCTGGAATCGATCCAGTGACCTTCTTTCGGTGATGCCACTGTGCTAACCACTGCACCACCAAGCTGCCCATTAATAGCAAGAAATTACAAGTCATCCAAGCTCTGATTTCCTAAAGACAAGATTAATTTGGCTAACTGATTACTGTCTTCTGGCTTCATTGACAAGTGTAATTGTGTGTCATCTGCATAACAATGGGAATGTATGCAGTACTTTCTAATAATATTGCCTTGTGGAAGCATATAAACTAAAAAGAGTAGGGTCTAGCAGAGATCCATGTGGAGCTCCGTGGTTGAGCTTTGAGTTAGAAGAAAAATCATTATCAACATGAACAAATTGGAACCTATCAGATAAATAAGATCTAAGCCACTGCAAAGAAGTTCAGTTAAGTCCAACATGGTGTTCTAATCTATCAAGTAAAATATGATCGATAGTATCAAAAGCTACACTAAGGTCCAAAAGGACAAGTACAGAAACAAGTCCCTTATCAGATGTGATAAGGAGATGGTTAGTGACATTCACTAAAACTGTTTCAGTTCTATGATGGATTCTAAACCCAGATTTAAACTCATCAAATAAACCATTTCCCTGCAAGTGATCAAATAATTGCATAGCATTAACTCTTTCTAAGATTTTTTTTAAATGAAAGGCAGATTAGAGTTTGGTCTTTAGTTAGCTAAAACTCCTTGATCCATCGTTGGTTTTTGAAGTCATGGTTTTAGCAGTTTTAAAAGTCTGCGGTGCATGGCCTAATGTTAATGAAGAATTGATTATTTGAAGAACAGAGCAACTAACAAATGGGAAGACTTCTTTCAATAACCTGTGATGGTCTGGTGAGCGTTCTCCCCCTCCTCTCCTGTTCCTGGTTTCCCACTCGGGTGATGAGCACACCTGCATGATAATCTACCTGCTGCTCCTGATGAGCCAGTGTATTTAAGGCCAAGCATGAGGGGAGCTCTCCGCTGGATCATCTGGGTTTGCAGTTTCAAGTTTCATTTAAATTTTATCTTGTTATCTTGTCTCCCCGAATTTAGCCCTTGCATGTCTCCTGTTCCTCAGGTTGCTGCCACCCGCAGGTGTGTCTCCCAGAGCTGATCGTGCTCGCCTGACCAGGAAGATCATCACATCCACCCAGGTCCTGCCTTCTACCTGACCCCGGTTCATATTGGAGTTTCCTGCCGAACTCCACTGCTCTGACTGTAAGTGTGCTTTCCCGCATTACTCTCCCTTCGAAGAATCTGTCCCTTATCACCTCTGTCTGCTCTCTTTCTCGTAGGCTATGTTCACTCCAGGGGGCTCCTGTTTTGGCAGAGATTTAAGATGGAGTTTTTGTGATTCGCTTTTCTTGTGTTTTGCATTTTGGTTTTCTGTTTTCTTTTCACTAAAATTGTGAAACTTTTTAATGGAGTCTGTGTGATCATTCTGGCTGCTCTACGTTTGAGCCTGATCCCGGTCTGAATCATGACATAACCTGGTAGGAATAGAGTCTAATAGACAAGTTGAAGGTTTGGATGAGGAAATTATTTTATCTAACTCTTAAAGGTCAATTCGAGTAAACTCATCCATACAGATATCAGTTGAAGGAGTTGTAGTAGTTACTGTATTTGAGTTAACAGTGGGAAGGATCTGACTGATTTTATCTCTGATAGATGCAAATTTATTATTGAAGAAGTTTATAAAGTAACCAAATAACAGATCTTTAAATGTGTTCTAAACATACCCTTCATCATCCATTTGTAGGCCTTCAGCAACAGTAATAAACTGGCTGCTTGTTCTGTTTGACTGAGGCTGATAGTTTCTATATTATTATTATCACTAATTTGCCACATATGTACACCTGTGTGCCATAATGTTCATTAACATTTCAGTCATAATCATTAAAGCTCAGCTGTAATCAACGACTGTGTTTTCTCTATTTAAATAACTTTACAAAGCCATCCATGCTGAAGTCATTAATGATTCTGTGTGGGCAATTTACTAACATATTCAATCAGTGCAGTTGACTACCAGCATCAGCAGTCTTGTAGATTAAGTCTCAGCTTATTTTTCTCCTCCACTTGAGCGTGTCAATTCGTTTTTTTCACACCTACTGGGTCAATGTGCTTTAAAGCAAGTGTGATGTGAGGCTGGTTAGCTGTGGTAAGTTCATATTAGCACATCTTAAAAGCACTCAACCTTTTCAACTTTCTAAGCTTTGTTATATAGTGCGTTGTTCCATTGCTGGACCCACAAAAATCTCAGTGAAGGACATCAGTCAGTTTGTCAGTTCACATCCATCTTCACATGCAGAAGTGTTAAGACATTCATGGTTCCTGCATTCTTTCTTTCTTTCTTTCTTTCTTTCTTTCTTTCTTTCTTTCTTTCTTTCTTTCTTTCTTTCTTTCTTTCTAATCAAACTTGTGTAGAAGATGTGTTTAAAGGATGAGGCTGAGTTTTATTTCTCAGGTTCAGCTTTATTAACAGAACACATCTCTAGCATTCTCAAAGCAGGAAAAGAGACAGAACACTATCACATCACGTTCTTATACTTCTGGAGCATCGAAACTTAAGTCACATGGTGCTTTAGCAAACATACAGTCACATGGTACTTAATCCCAGTCACAATGCAACTCTTTGATCATTCACCATTGTCTCTTATTCTTCGATGATCCGGAAATCCCTCTGGGGCATCTTCTCTGAGACAAAGGCTGAATCTCACACCTCCTCGTTATCTCCTCCAGGTTTCAGCCGATCCAGACTTCTTTGTCCCTCGAGACGTGAAGCACCCAATAAACATACAGCCATACATTTGTGGAAAATATGAACCCAACATATGCGCCACATGACCCCCCCCCCCCCAAACGTCTACTATGGGACAAAACATACTCAGAGATGCATGACATGAAAACATTATGAATTAATGAATGAATGAATTAAGTTTATTGTCAATACCACCATACGTAATACATACATACAGGAGAATTGAAATTTGACTTGGCATTTGGGCGTGCTCTATGTCAGCGCACATCCAAGGCCGGGGCAGCCACTACAGGCGCCAGTCATAGTGGGGGTAAAAAAGAAAGGGGGGGGATGACACAGTAGGCGAGAGAAAAAAAACATGTTTATCAGAATAGCGCTCAGTTAGCAGAATTATGATTACAAGAAAAAAACCCTCAATGCACTTTTTTTTTTTTTTTTTTTTGTTACTTATTTGTACCCGTAGGTAGACTTGGTTTGCAGTCTGGTGACAAGCCACCGGCTGTTGGTCGCTGCGTGCGCGAGCGCCCTGAACCTACATGTTTTTGGTGTGCGGGAGGAAACCGGAGAAATCCCGGAGTAAACCAGCGCAACACGGGGAGAACATGCAAACTCCACACAGCTCACTGTTGGTCGGGGGCTGGGATCGAACCCACGATCTCATGATCCCCGCGGTCCCCCGGCCGAGGGTAAAACTGTGCTGCCACAGTGCTAAACCACTGCGCCACCGTGCAGCCCACATTTAGCAGACAACAAGAGATCACACAATGACAAAGCAAGTTGAGAGAGTCAGTGTATTGTAAATATATGTATATCAGTAATTGTATCAGTGGTGTAATGTTGAATGCAGTAGTGTAGGTGTGTCAATTGCTAGTGAACAGCAGAGGGCGCCTCCTGGCAATGGATAGATGTTATAGTCATGTGATCTAAAGCAGTCCAGAGTCTCTCTCTCGCTTGCAGATGGTAAGTTGTCACACGGTGCACTGTCCTTGAGTGTCCATCTGTTGAAACAACAACAATTGTGTCGATTGTTTGGGTTAAGCCACTTCTCCAGCGTTATCTTCATCGAGGAGGAATGTAAACAAGGGCACCAAAACACATGGTCAAATCTGCACAGTGCACTCAGAGAATAGAATTTCCCTCTCTTCGATTCTGTGCTTCAAATTTCATACAGGCTTGAATCATGCTTTAATCTGGTTGAATTGTTGAAGAAGCAGCTACGCCGGGTCCGCATTTTGATTAGCTCTTCCAGTTAAATTTTCGATACACCAGGAAAACTCCAGAGCCAATCAGCAGAAAATCCTGTGATCGTAAAGCCAAAACAGGTAGATGTTTTCCACATCTTCAGTCGAATCACACAGACACATGAGTTCCAATCCATGGGTCTCTCCGTTAGGTTCCCCCTTGACCCGATCTTCTTTTAAAGTGGTGACAATCACAATTGCATATAAGCCGCTTTCCAGATCCATAATTTCCATTTGGATTAAGATTCAGCCAGAAGAAGAGCGACATTGCAAGCTGGGATCATTAGAAGGGAGAGGGAAGAAAAGCGTCTGTTCTCTCACAGAGCCGGAAGTGATTAACCTCCTGCCGAATCTGCTGTAAACCGGCTTTGCTACTTCTGCAGCGTCTTCCTGCACCTGTGGATTAGAACTGTTAGCACATCTCTGTGGGGGTTCTGGAGAACGCCTTCTCGGAGGTCTGCCACGGCGGGGGGTCCTCGCCAACTGCACGTGTTCATCAGCCAGAACAAAAGCGGGTTTGAGTCTGTTTATGCAAATCAACTCCTTTCTTCCTCCTAAATCTAGCAAAAAATGCTTCTCACCTGTTTCCAGCACTCTGAAAGGTCCATCATAAGGCGGGTGCAAACCTGGGCATTGCGCATCATGCCTAACAAAGACAAACTCCGCATTTTTTAAAGCCTTCAGCACAAAAACTCGTGGGAAACTGTGATGAACTGGACCAGGGAGCGTGTTTGATCCTGTGCCGCTCTGCAACAGCTGAGCAGGGGGGAAATTTGGTGCGGGGTTGTCGGGAAGAAATTCCCCTGGCAAACGGAGAGGTTGTGCAAAAACTAACTCAGCTGGAGAGGCCTGCAAATCCTCCTTAGGTGCAGAACGCAACCCCAATAAAACCCATAGAAGTTTGTCCACCCAATTTGTATCCGTAAGTGACGCTCTGAGGGCTGCTTTCAACGACCTATGAAAGTGTTCGCACAAACCGTTAGCCTGGGGGTTATACACGGTAGTGCGGTGTATCTTAACCCCTAAGCTGCGGGCCATCGACGGCCATAATTCGGAAACAAATTGAGGACCTCTGTCGGACGTTATGTCCGACGGAACTCCAAAACGCGCCACCCAAGCTGTTAAAAACGCTCGCGCTACTTCTTCCGCTGTGGTTGACGCCAGAGGAACCGCTTCTGGCCAACGCGTGGTGCGATCCACCATCATCAAAAGGTGTGTGTGCCCCTGTGACAATGGAAGGGGGCCCACCAAGTCAACATGCACATGATCAAAACGCTTAGCCGGAATGTGAAAAGGCTCCAAAGGAGCTCTAGTGTGCTTGTGTATTTTGGCTCGCTGACACGCTACGCAGGCTGCAGCCCATTCCTTGACCTGTTTGCGCAACCCGGGCCAAACGAATTTCTCCCCCACCATCTTAATCGATGCGCGCACCCCCGGGTGCGCGAGAGAATGGATCGAGTCAAAAACGCGGCGGCGCCACGCAGCTAGAACCACGGGGCGAGGCCGTCCCGTGGAGACATCGCAGATTAGGGGGGGGGGGGGGCATACCAATTTGCTGCACCCTGTGCTCCAGCCTTAACCCTGTTGGTCCAGACTGGAGCGCGTGCACGTCCGCATCGCTAACCTGCTCCGCGGCCATGGCTGCATAATCTAAACCTATGTGGACCCGCGCTGCGCGCGCATCCGCATCACTGCCCTGGCCCGCGGCCACGGCTACAGACTCTGCCCCCACGGGTCCTGGCATTGCTACGGGAGACAGTCTGCCACTACATTATGTTTACCTGCGACATGCTGGATATCGGTGGTGAACTCCGATATTGCGGCTAGCTGCCTTTGCTGCCGGCCTGACCAAGGTTCTGAAATCTTGGCCATCGCAAAAGTTAGCGGCTTGTGGTCCACAAACGCAGTGAAACGGCGCCCTTCCAGCCAGAACTGGAAATGGCGGATGGCCAAGTGAAGGGCCAAAAGCTCCCTGTCGAACGTGTTGTATTTACGCTCGCTATCGCACAAAGTTTTGCTGAAAAACGCAAGCGGCTGCCAGGTCCCTGCCACGAACTGTTCAACGACCGCCCCCACCGCTAAATCGGAAGCATCAGTAGTGAGCGCCATGCGGGCCGTTGGAACTGGGTGTGCTAACAAAACGGCGTTTGCCAGGGCTGATTTGACCTGGGCGAAAGCGCGCTCTCGCTCCGGAGGCCATTCGACCTTATTTGTGGGCTTTTGTTTTTTTAGTGCAGTGTACGATGGTTGCATGAGCCACGCTGCGCTTGGGAGGAACCGGTTATAAAAATTAACCATTCCCAAAAACTCCTGCAGCACTTTGATCGTTTGAGGTTGGGGAAAATTTGTTATTGCCCGTACTTTATCAGGCAGAGAGACCGCCCCTTCTGACGAAACGCGATGCCCCAAAAAATCGATTTGCACCACCCCAAACTGGCACTTCGCTGGGTTAACTATTAACCCATTCTCTGCCAGCCTCCGAAAAACTGCTGTAAGGTGGCTTTCATGTTCGTCTTCGGACGTGCTGGCTACCAAAATGTCGTCCAAGTAGACGAACATGAAAGGGAGGTCTCGTAAAACTGCATCCATCATGCGTTGGAAGGTCTGCGCAGCACCCTTGAGACCAAACGGCATGCGCAAAAACTCAAAAAGCCCGAAAGGAGTTATTACCGCTGTTTTGGGTATATACTGAGCGCGCACTGGGACTTGATGGTAACAGCGCACCAAATCAATTTTAGAAAAAATGCGCCCCCCCCCCGCCAAATGAACTGAAAATCTTGGATGTGCGGAATCGGGTAGCGGTCATGTGCTGAAATGTTGTTCAACCTGCGGAAATCACCGCAAGGTCGCCACGAGCCGTCAGTCTTTGGGGCCATGTGTAGCGGTGAAGCCCAGGAGCTTTTAGAACGTCTAAAGATGCCCAGTTTTTCCAGGTTGGCGAACTCCTCTCGCGCTATAGCCAGTTTAGCTGAGTCCAAGCGGCGAGCTTTTGCAAAAACGGGCGGCCCAGTAGTAGTGATAAAATGCTCCACCCCATGCTTAGCCACCGTCGCCGAAAACGTTGGGACTGTGAGTGCTAGGAACTGAGTGAGCAGTGCATGAAACTTACCACCCACAGCTGTGACGTTGGCCAGTGCAGCAGGCAGGGCCACCCGAGCTGTGCAGGGAAGAGAATGGAAAGACAGTGCACTAACCAGACGTCTATTAGCAAGATCAACCAATAAACCATGTGAGCACAAAAAATCAGCCCCTAACATGTTGAAACTGACTGCCGCTACAATAAAGGTCCACTCAAATGAACGGCCCTGTAAGGACAGAAGCATAGTCCTCTCACCGAAGGTCTTAATCGCTGAGCCGTTCGCTGCTGACACTGACACCCAGGGGACTTCAGACGGCATCAGCCGCTCCGCGTAGGTAGGCGTGACAAAACTCAGCTGGGAGCCCGTGTCCACGAGGAATTGTTTCCCTGAGTGTGCATCTGTCAGGTAAAGCGGCTTGTTCTCCTCCCCGAGGGTCGTAGCCGCTACCGACCCCCGGTCTTGGCGTTTCCCGGACGCTTGAAGTGGCATGGTGGGAGGCACCTGTGTGCCCTCTCTGCAAAACGGCGATGGTAGAAGCACAGGCCGTCAGCAGCTCCGCGTCGCCTGGTACCTGTCGCCGCCGTCGTTGGTGCGTCTGGCGCCGCAACCACTGGCTCCAAGTCGTCTCCGGGCGTCGTTCCTAGCTCAGCTGCCGCGGCCAAAACCGCGCTCTGCTTGTGGGCGTCGACGAGTCGCTGCGCCTCCTTGCTCAACCCATGGTAGTCTCGCTTGGCCAATCGGGGTGAATCTGCCAGGGTCACTCTCACCGCTGGCGGCAGGGTCCGGAGGAAAAGGTGGGCGAAAATAAATTTGCCGTCCTCGGAGTCTTTCAGCCTCAGCATCTTCACCATTAGGTCCGCAGGTCTATCGTTCTCCGACTCCGTCAACGTCAGGAGCCCCTCTGCTCGCTGTTGCACAGAAGGGGTGAAATGGCTGATCAGCGCTTCCTTCAATGCGCTGTACTTGTCGCTGTCCGGTGGATGGTTGACCAGATCTTCCACCCTCTGGACCGTGTGGCTGTCCAGCTTTGCCACCACATGGTAGAATTTTGTGTCGTCCTTCGAGATTCTCCGGAGGTTGAACTGCGCCTCGACTGCGCTGAACCAGGAGCGCGGGCTATGCTGCCAGAAATCGGGCAGCCGGAGTGTGGAGGCAGCCATCAGGCTGGCTTCCGCCGAGCTCCGCTCGGGAGAATTCTCTCTGCTCATTCTTTGTCGTAGGGTCACCAGTGTAGAAGATGTGTTTAAAGGATGAGGCTGAGTTTTATTTCTCAGGTTCAGCTTTATTAACAGAACACATCTCTAGCATTCTCAAAGCAGGAAAAGAGACAGAACACTATAACATCACGTTCTTATACTTCTGGAGCAACGAAACTTAAGTCACATGGTGCTTTAGCAAACATACACTCACATGGTACTTAATCCCAGTCACAATGCAACTCTTTGATCATTCACCATTGTCTCTTATTCTTTGATGATCCGGAAATCCCTCTGGGGCATCTTCTCTGAGACAAAGGCTGAATCTCACACCTCCTCGTTATCTCCTCCAGGTTTCAGCCGATCCAGACTTCTTTGTCCCTCGAGACGTGAAGCACCCAATAAACATACAGCCATACATTTGTGGAAAATATGAACCCAACATATGCGCCACACTTGCTGTATTTTGAGTAGCTGAAAAACCCTGACCTTTATACTGTATCAATTTTTTGTAGCTCTGTTACAATGATATAAAGGAAAATTTGCATCATACTTTGCACCTTCTTCCAGTGGTTTTGATCATTTCCTGCAGCCCATTGTACAGTCAATTGTTATTTATGCCCTCTCATAAAATAACAAATGACTGCATGTGATTTGCAGCTGTAGGAGTGGTCTCATTAAAAAGGGGTGCAGCTGAGTGCAAAGTCAGCATGCTGAAAGTGCAGAGCAGCACAATGGCACTTTTGACCAACTAAAACCACACTTAAAGTAACAACTTACAAGCACCAGTAAAATAGGACATACTCATCACTATGTCATTCCACACCTCCTTCACCTTGAAAAGCTCATGTTGTGGAGTGTGTAAATGAAGAGGCAGATTCATTTCAGATGATTTATTACACACTCACATCTCACAAGCAAAAAACAGACTGACCATTTCAGCAGGCACTCTCCTCTTAAGTCTCATGGCATTTCTCCACACACAACCTGACATTTGCATCACATTGCATTCAACCCCCTACGTCCCTGACTCCTTCCTGCTGTCTCACCAGGAACCTCCTGCGTATTGCTCTCCCATGTTTATCCACTGTCTCTTGTCTGAGTTGCTAAATAATCTGGCTCCCCCAAGGTGCTAAAATGTACGTATAACACTGTTGCTCCCAATAAATCATGTCCTCATGCATTTTTACTTCACGCAGAGGGCGTCTGTGTTCTGAAGACTGAGCTGCCCTTCAGGGCAAACATGTCATTTTTAGCAATCCAGTAATGAGCAGGAACACCTTCCTGTTAAAGGTGATGTGATGAGTGACTCTGAATGGCTTTTTGCATGTTACACCCAAAACACACTTGTGAGTGATTCAGGTTGTAAGGACAATATTTCCTTAGAACAGAGCAGGGAGCGGGGCGTATCACTGAAGTACACTGTGGATCGGAATGTAGCTTGTGTTCTGAATGTTAACTCACTCCCTACTCGCTATATATGGAATTCAGATATAGTGGGCTAGAATAGAACAGAATAGGATTTATTGTCATTGTACAGTTGTACAGTACAACAAAATTGTGTTTTTTGACTATATAGCGAGATGAGATTGTGGATACAAGTGGCTAAAATGAGCTTTCTTCATTAGATTGCTGGTCTCACCCTTAGAGATAGAGTGAGGAACTCAGTCATCCGGGAGAGGCTTAGAGTAGAACCGCTGCTCCTCCACATTGAAAGGAGCCAGTTGAGGTGGTTTAGGCATCTGATCAGGATGCCTCCTGGACGGCTCCCACTTGAGGTGTTTTGGGGACGTCCCACTGGGAGGAGACCCCGGGGCAGACCCAGGACTCGCTGGAGAGTCTATGTCTCCCAGTTGGTTCCGGGAACGCCTTGGTATCCCCTCTGAAGAGCTGGAGCAGGTGGCTGTGGAGAGGGAAGTCTTGGCTTCTCTGCTTGAACTGCTACCTCCGTGAACCTGACCTCCGGAAAAGCGGTAGAAGATGGATGGATGGATAGTTTATATCACTATTCAGTGATGGAGTTCAATGAAATATTCAATTTTTTTCTGTGTATCGTCAAACTCATGCAGTACTACTATAACAGGACATGTTTACAAATATTTGAGACCCACTGTAGTGCATCATTTTATATTTTAGCAATATTTTGTTAAAAGGTTTTTTAAAACTTCAATGCTAAGATTGAGGTGGTGCTTTTTTCATCGTGCTAGGGCGATACTGAGGCCAAATAATGATCTGAACCTTGAGGGCCTGACTGGCAAAGACTAACATTGTGAGCACCGCTGTTCTTTTGCAAGCGTTTTTATTTTTTTTTATTGATGTGAGAAGATTATTTATTATTATTATTCCGCCTAGTTGATCGTATTTTTGACCTACTAAACATTAACCACTTGCGCTCCGTTGTTCCGCGGGCGGGCAAGTCTCTGCGTCCTAGGGCGCACGAGGGCGCAGGAGTGCGCCCTCGTGCGCACTCGGACGCATAGTCCAGATTGTGGTCATGTAGGTGGTGTTGGCGTCCAAGCGCCACTGAAAAAAAAAGCTGCAGACACAGACGCGAACAGATTAGTTCATCTGATTGACCTCTCATTCGACTAATAAGAGCCTTGAATTGGGTTTCTGAAACCTTGAAGAACCAGTGAATGAAAACCTAGGAAGGAGGACCCGCCTACTGTGAATGCAGGAGCCAATTGAAGCACAGAAGTTTGGGCTGGGTGAAGAGAGATTTACTGTTACAGCAGATGAAAACAAAGGACGCTGGACGAATCTACTACAGACCCCGCAGCATGGAGAACACCCACAAGTGGGACCTGCACTCATTCCAGCAGAATAGACGTTTAGGATTCTCTTCCGTCATCATAGACCGACGGAGGCCGACGACAAAAGTCGTAAATCATTCGCCAAAATGGCAATAATGGAATTATGTTTTGACCGGGATCCACGAGCGGACCAGCATCGCGTTTGTCTGACAATGGGGAAGAGAAGTTCGCCAGGACTCTGCTGCTGTGAAGAGGTAAGGTGTTATAAGCTAAATTATTATTTCTCCCTGAAAATTGTAATCAAAAAATGACTTTTGACCGATCGGTAAATTACAACTGTACCGCACACGAAGTACGAAGTGCGTGCGCCGCGATAAACGGTTAATTTGCCGTGTTCGGACCGTGAATGCCCCCCCCCCCCCGCTGCAGAAGAGGAGCGGGGGGGGGGCGTTCACGGTCCGAACGCCCCCCGGTCTGCGGGGGGAAGCATATGAGTCTATTCCGTCATGTAGCGATGGCCGTCTTCTGTATCGAGGGGGGGGAGGCGCTGTGACAGCGTTGCTGTGGAAACATGCAATGAGTGTAATCCGTCATGTAGCGAGGGCCAAATTCCGTCCTTTGTTTGTTCCACACACACACACACACAGACACAGCCCTGAATGTGACCTTTCATTAGAGCCAAAAAAGAAGATTCTACATTGAATTATTCAAAAGTTACAGACGTTTTTCCAAACTGTGCCATTTGGCACAATTTGGCACAGTTCCAAAACGCCTGGGAACTACCTGAGAACAAAGCTGTGTAAAATATTCATTTTTTGTGGCATGATTTTTTGTCTTTGAATTTGTTAACCCCTTGCACTCCGGGCAATTTTCCTAAAAAATGCCAAAAAATAACGTGCCCAAAGTAAATCGAAAGCTGTTATTCAACCCTTTGCAGCATCTTCATGGGGTTGGTCTCATTTAAAAGAAAACACTTTGAATTTGTTGCCAAAAAAACATAATCTCTCTACGTGCTCCGGCCACTGAGTTACAGTCATCTAAACATACTGAACTTGAAGAAAATAAATTTGGCCAGGGTGTTTTTTTGAATACAAATGCTTGCAAATAACACACGGCTGTCCGATCCGGCTGGAAAATGCAACAGAAATGTAGAATCAAGTGTTATCCAGCTGAGGTCCAATTTTGGTAACAATACCACAAAAAATGAATATTTTACACAGCTTTGTTCTCAGGTAGTTCCCAGGCGTTATGGAACTGTGCCAAATTGTGCCAAATGGCACAGTTTGGAAAAACGTCTGTAACTTTTGAATAATTCAATGTAGAATCTTCATTTTAGGCTCTAATGAAAGGTCACACTCAGGGCTGTGTCTGTGTGTGTGTGTGTGTGGGCGGGGGGGTCGTTCCCCCCCCCCCGCTACCGAGGACCAAATTTGGCCCTCGCTACATGACGGAATACACTCTTTTTTCTTTTTTTTTTTTTCCTTGCATGTTTTTACAGCGGCTCCCCCCCCCTCGCTACTGTGTGTGTGTGTGGGGGGGGGAACCGTGAACGGACCGTGAACGCCCCCCCCTCCTCGCTACAGAAGAGGGCCATCGCTACATGATGGAATAGACTGATATGCTTCCTCCCGCGGACCGGGGAGCGTTCGGACCGTGCCCCCCCCCCGCAGCGGGGGCGTTCACGGTCCGAACACGGCAAATGAACCGTTTATCGCGGCGCACGCACTTCGTATTTTGTGCGCAGTACAGCTGTAATTTACCGATCGGTCAAAAGTCATTTTTGGATTACAGTTTTCAGGGATAAATAATAATTTAGCTTATAACACCTTGCCTCTTCAAAGCAGCAGAGTCGTGGCGAACAGCTCTTCCCACGCATCAGACGAGCGCGACGCTGCTCCGCTCGTGGATCCCGATCAAAACATAATTCCATTATTGCCGTTTTGGCGAATGATTTACGACTTTTGTCGTCGGCCTCCGTCTATTCTGCTGGAATGAGTGCAGGTCCCACTTGTGGGTGTTCTCCATGCTGCTGGGTGAGCCTGGGTCTGTAGGAGATTCGTACAGAGTCCTTCTGCAGCAGTAAATATTGCTTCACCCAGCCAGAATTTCTGTGCTTCAATTGGCTCCTGCGTTCACAGTAGGTGGGTCCTCCTTCCTAGATTTTCATTCATTGGTTCTTCAAGGTTTCAGAAACCAATTCAAGGCTCTTATTAGTCGAATGAGAGGTCAATCAGATGAACTAATCTGTTCGCGGCTGTCTCTGCAGTTTTTTTTTGAGTGGCGCTTGGACGCTACTACATCACCATCACCACCATCATGCGTCATGCGCACGAGGGCGCACGAGCGCGCTCTCGCAGGTCGCAGGACGCATATGACGCAGAGACTTGCCCGCCCGCGGAACAACGGAGCGCAAGTGGTTAACAATGTCAAGAATTTCGTTTTCAAATGTTTCTTTCATAAACATTGAGTAAGCACTTATGTTGACCACATTGTCAGCGCCACTTGTATTTGCTGATGATACAGTGGAGTTGGTGATCTTTTTTCCAACATTAACAAAATATTCATTAAACGTGTTGGAGATCAAGCTATTTTCATTGATTATTCCATTATCTGAATTTAAATAAGAGATGTGGTTGGAATTTAGTTTTCCTCTCTTTGTTATATTATTTAACACCTTCCATATATTACATGTACAGTGGTACCTCTACTTACGGATTTAATTCGTTCCGGAAGAATTCTCGTAACGTGAAAAATTCGTAAGTAGAGGGGCGTTTTACATGTAAATGCCGTAATCCGTTCCAAGCCCCCAAATTTCGGGCATAAATTTTTTATAAATCGTAAAAACGCATCAAAACATGTAACAAATACATGTTACAATTAGATTACTGCACAATAAACATAAAATGAGAGTTTAAAATGAGAGAAAGAATAATAAAAGAGAATAATAAAAGAGAAAGAATAATAAAAATTATGTTCATTTACCTTTTAACTGCTATCGTCGTCGACGTCGTCGACGTTTGCCTTCTTTGGTTCATGTTCTGATCCAAGGACGTTTGCTTTTGTCGGCTTGTAAGTGCTTCGTTTTGTTTTAATACCGTGCTGATCATTGATGTATTACGGCCATATTCTTTGGCGAGATCAACCAAACGCATCCAAATGCAAGAGGCACCCCTTTTCATACCTTTCGATTATCTCCTTTCTTTGTTTGTATGGACAAAAAAACTCTCTTCTTTTCTCCTTTTCCACTTATCTCCGTCACTTTCTTGGGGCCCATAGCGAATAAATGTTAATTCTGTACTGTACACACACGTAAAACTTTCACCTTGTTCTTAATAAAGTTTTGGGGAAAAAAAAAAAAAAAACTTCGTGGCCAATGGGATACCAGGAAGATGCTAGGCGATAGCCAATGGCAGAGCAGCTACAGGTATGTTTACGTTCGGTAAACTACGGAAGCTGCGAGGAGCGCGTACTTTTTTGCCTTTCGTATCCTGAAATTTCGTTCGTAACTAGAGGCAATATTTTCCCGTTGAGGCGTCTCGTAACCTGAAAATTCCGTATGTAGAGACGTTCGTAAGTAGAGGTACCACTGTATTAGTTTTGTTATTTTCCAATAATTTACTGTAATATGTTTTTTTTTTCCTCGATCTTAAAATACTAATTAGTTTATTTTTATAAGTCTTGTATTTCTTTTCTGCTTCCACAGTTCTTAATTTCAGAAATGTTTTGGATAACAAGTTTTTCTTTTTACAAGCATTTTGCAGGCCCTTGGTGATCCAAGGCTTATCTCTGTATTTAACTTTAGTTTCCTTTGCCACTAGAGGGCAGTGTTTATTATATAGTTGTGATAAAATAGAGACAAATTCTCCATATGCTGTATCAATGTCGTCAACATAAACACCGCTCCAGTCTTGTATTTTTAGATCATTTCTAAGATTGTTGATTGCGGTTTCTGTTACAAGTCGTTTAAAAACCTGATCTATTTCAACGTTATGTGTTACACCAGTGTGTGAAGAAACAAAAACAGGTAGATGGTCTGTCACATCATTGATAATAAGACCAGCAGTTACATTCCCCTCAGTGACATTAGTGAAAATGTTATCAATAAGCGTTGCTGAATGTGTTGTTATTCTAGTGGGGTATGTTATTGAAGGGTAGAAACCCATACAAAACTTGGAATTTATGAATTCACTTATTTGGATATGGTCATTTGGATTTAATAAGTCAATATTGAAGTATCCATAAATAAATACCAGCTTCTTATTACCTACTGCACTGAAAAGCTCAGACAATTTTTCTTCAAAATGTCAATATTGGTACCCGGTGCTCTATAAATGCAACTTATTATGATGTTTTTTGTAGTTGTAATTAATTCCACAGTTACACACTCCATGATGTTTTCCATTTCAAAAGACATATTATCTACAACTTGGCTTTGGTAGCAGGACCTGATATATAAAGCAACACCACCACCCCTTTTTTTTGACCTGCTTGTGGTATATAAATCATAGCCTCTCATTTGCACTGTATGAAGTTGGTCATTTTTTAGCCAAGTCTCAGAAATTGCAACAGCAGAAAAATTTGTGTTATATTGCAACAAACTGTCTTGGATTTTGGAAAAATTCATGTTGAGACTTCTACTATTAAAGTGTATTACTGACAATGATTGTTCAGAAATTGTATTTTTTAGTTGGTCTGAGCTAAAGTATTTACACTGATGCTTTATACTGCTGAAAAAGTGATTTTCAGGATCGGTTTCATATTCAACACTGTATGGCTTATGCTCAGTATATTTGTACCCTTTAAAAATGAGGTTGTTTCCTATAAAAGTTTGCATCTTAATTATTCCATTCAATGGAAACAAATGCACAGTTTATATCTCCAAGTTGATAATGAAATGTCAATCATTTCTGGTTGATTTTTGGCTCCATTGATTTTGGTGTACTGTTACGGGGATGGCATGGGTGAATAATGAGTCTGTCATACCTTAAGTAGGCTATGTCCCCCCGTGCTCTTGCAGCTTTCAGCTCTGGAATTAATTCATTTCTCTTCCTTCTTACCAAATCAGTGAAGTCCTCATTGATGAAGATTTTTGTTCCTTTGAGGGACTTGGCTCTTTGAAGAATGGTCATCCTGTCCTTGTGCCGCAGGAACTTGACCACAATGGGCCTCGGTCTTTCTCCTCCAGGTTTCCCGGTGTGGTGGGCTCTCTTCATCTCAATCCCTGGTGGTAACTGTAGTTTCTCCATGAGAATATTTTTAATCTTCTCCTCCGTGTCGGCCAAGGTCTCTCCTGGTGCCTCCACAACACCATCAAAGACTAGATTATTTCTCCGGGATTGTCCTTCCAGATATTCAAATTTGTCGGTGATAGTCAACAGACTGTCACACACTTTAGAAACATCTGATTGCAGCACATTGTTGAGGTCTGCTTGTTTAGACAAATCGGCTTTTATGTCATCTACGTCTTTTTGAGTGAACTGTAGACTGGTTTTAATGTCCTGCAACTCTCTCGTCATCGTGTCCACTCTTGCATTAGCTGAGTCCATGATCACTTTGATGAGGCTTTTGAAAGTTTCCTGTTGTTGGTTTAACAATGCAGAAAATAGTTCTTTTTGCTGTTGCAGTAAGTCATTTACCTGTGTGAGGGACACATATTCCTCCTCAGATTTGGCCTCTGCTTTTGGCTTAGGTGACATTTTACTGCAGTTTTGCTATAATTTGCAGTGAAAAAGGAGACAAGAGTCTGTTTCCAAGACTATTTCAGTGTTGATGAAAAATTTAAACAGCAACAACAACAGGAATGCGTGTAAGGCCTGGTGCCAGGCCTGAAGCCTGATGTAGGTGGCTGCAGGGCCTGGTGGTGGTAACTGCTTGTGAAGCCTGGTGGTGAGAACTGCCTGTGAAGCCTGGTGGTGGAGGCTGCCTGTGGAGCCTGATGGTCGTGGCTGCTGGCCTGGTGATGGTGGCTGCCTGTGGAGCCTGTTGTTGGTGGCTGCCTGTGAGGCCTAGTAGTAATGGCTGCCTGTCTGCTTCTAAGGTAGAACGGCCCAATTCTAAATCCACCAGAATCTTCCCCCAAGCCACCAATCCACTGCCAAGTGTCAACCAAATAACCTCCAAAAGTCCAGAACTAGCCACAGGTGAAGAATTGAAGTTCTATTACCTCTTGAACAGGTAGTATTTAATCCTGCTGCTCAGTCCTGCTGCTTCCCCTTCCCCCGAGATCTGATTGATCTTTTTCTAGTAAAATTTGTAATTTTTTTCACCTCCTCGTTTTATTCAGTGAACACTGGTGACTGACAGGTCGTGATGCCACATATTATTCAGTCAGCATGGAGTCGATCCAAAACCCACGCCCACACTTCCTGAAGCCAGGGCATGAAGAGACAGAGCAGTGGCTAAACTTTTATTGATAAAAATTACATATTTTGACTGAACGATTCCAAACTCGGGGATGTACACCCTCATAACTTCAGCAAAACACGTATAGAGATTGGGCATTGGCATCATGCCGTGCTGCATTCTGGGCTGTCATCTCCATTTTGTGGCTAAGGCATCTTTGTTAAATAAGCAGTCATTGTTTCTACAATGACAATAATGGACAATAATTTAACTCTCATTACAAAGAAAAAAAAAATAATAATACAATTGTATGTAATGATGTAAATTAACTTAAATGACCAAGGATGCCATTATTTCTGTTATAATATTTCTATATATTTATAGTTTTTTTTTTAGAAATCGCCTCACCACCAAGAAAAACCTCCCTTATTTTGAAATCCAAATGCTGGCACGTTTAGTTTGTCTGAAGGCTGCTGACGGATTAAAGTCATTGACTTCGTGAATTTCGGTCATCTTAACTTGCCAGGTAAATAATTGGGAACATAACTTAATATTGTAGTGGCTTGTGAAATATATCCTCAGCAATTCAATAGTCCCCCTTGCCTTTCCCTTCATAAGAAACCGGCTGCATTTGAATTCTAACCACATCTCTTAGTTAAGCAACTCTTCCATTATTGCTCCCGTTTCCAGCTGGTTAAAACCATGACAAACGCCAGTGCTTACATACCTTTTCTGATTTTTGTTCCTGGATTTAAAGTACTTTAATAAACTCATGTTTCTGTCGGACAGTCAAGCCATATTCATGCTGCATTTCCCCAGCATGCAGCTCTGTGCATGCTCACCTTTTTCATCTACCCAGGCCAAGTGGTTGATGCATGCACACAACCATCATTTGTAGTTTCACTCCCACCCGATAGGTAGCGCCAAGGCGCTGATGCACCAGGATTTTCACCAACGAAGAAAAGGCGGACTTCTTCACAAAGTTTTTCTTCAAATAGAGTCCATTTCTGCTGTTTGACTTCTTGGTTTTCACTCCTTTTCCACAAAGATGCTGCTGCTGCTGCTAGCGAGACACTGTCTGCTGACTGACTGGAAAGCTCGCGAGGGCGGGGCGCTTCTAAACTCGGCGCAGATGACAGCCAAGCGTGTTGTTCATGTGCGCACTTGCAGAAAGTCATTGCTTCATATATTTTTCTTAAATTCATATCTCCTTGGCACGGTGGTAAATTTTCTGGCGAGGCGGCCCGCCACCGAGAAATGTTTCCAAAGGAAACCCTGCAAGGTGTCTGGATGGTGAGAGGACTGATATTTTACCTTGTGACAAGATTACTGATACTGCATGTGTGACCTTCAGGGTCAAGGGATGAAAAAGAACAAGCCCTGCTGAGGCCTTTACCACTATGGAGGCATTTATGACAGCCTGCACACATGGCGGCAGTGCCCTCCCGACAGGGTCAAGTCTTGTGGAGTAATATACTACCGGACGCATTTTTGTGCCACTTGGCTCAAGGAGCACTGACGTCATGTGTCCTCTCTACAATAAGCCATTTGCACAAATGGTTTCTTTTAACTGGGGAGTGCCAGGACGTCAGTGCTGACGAAAAGTTTTTTCATTTTAACAGATGCCTCTTCTGCCTCAGGTGTCACCTCAATTTTGTCCACCTGAGCCATGGGTGTTTTGTAGGTGAGATCAGATAAGGGTTGCACTTCAAATGAATAATTTGCAATCCAAGAGTGACAATAATTTAGAGTACCCAAAAATGACATCATGTCTCTTTTTGTGATAGGTTTTTGTGTTGACAGAATAGCTTGTTTTCGTCTGGATCAACATGTCTGCCTTCTGCGGATAAAATGTGACCTAAATATTTGACTTCTTTTTCCACAACTGTAATTTTTCATTGTTGACTTTGCGGTCTTGTTCTGCTAAAAATTTCAGAAGGGCAGTGGTGTCTTGTTTGCATGTTTCTTCATCAGGTGATGCCAGCAAAATGTCGTCAACATAAAGAAGCAATTGGCTCCAATTAGGAGGAATAAACTGTGCCAAATTTGCTCACATTGCCTGTGAAAAAATTGTTGGTGATTCACAGTAACCTTGTGGTAACCTGGTGAATGTGTACCTCTTGTTTTCGAATGTGAATGCAAACAAAAACTGATGATCTGGATGTATTGGGATGCTGAAAAAGCGTTGCTGATGTCTATTACTATGAAATATTTCACTTGTGGTTGTAGGTCATTCAACAAAGTGTGTGGGTCAGGGACTGAAACAGCTCTTGGGATAATTGCTTTGTTTACTGCCTGAAGGTCTTGGACCATTCGCCATACAGAAAATGGTCCAGCCTTCCTCATGGGAAACAAAGATGTGTTACATGGAGAATTTGGGCATGGGATGGCCCTGCTGCTTTCAGGTCCTCTATGACTGGTTTAATGCCTTCGTGAGCTTCAGGACGTAGAGGATACTGTCTTTGGTAAGGCCTATAATGAGATTTAGCATTTATTTTAACCACTTCTGCATTTTTTATTAAGCCTACATCTGCCTTTCCTATTGACCACAGACAATTTGGAATTTGTGGGAGTGCATGTTCCTCTCTTTCTGTTAGTGTAAAAAGTGATCACATGTGTGAGTTGGGAACATCATTGTGAACTTATTTCTGCACTCCGGTCACCCAGTTCAATGGCAGTGAGTAGGTGTCTAGTTTTGGGGAATACAGAACCTTTGGATCAGAAGTTTGTTTCCAAGATTGACCACATTCCTCTGCTGTTGTTACAAAGCGCCCTACATCCTTCCAGTGCATGTGTTTGGGTTTGATTAGTGGGATGTGGGGCACCTTCCAGTGTTTAAAATGTCTGTTGTCCTCATCACACAACATAACAGATGCTCCCACATAGCCCCTTGGTGACCAATACAGATTTTTAATGACCAGTCTGGAGGATGGATTTGCATGGAATGTTTTTTTCATAATTTGAATCTGGGCCACTTAAATGTCTGTCATACAGACTCCAACGATATTGGTCTGTGGCCTGCTATGTAGTAGGGATATTGGACTTAAAATATTGCATAGCTTTTGTGTGCAGGTCTGAAAGTCACCGAGCTTGGTCCGGTTGAAACCAAACGCAGGGAGTAGCAGTACCTTGGCACATTGAAATCCTGCAATACATTTTCTTCTGTTGCATGTGTAAAATGTGATGCTCTCATACTGTTCTCCATTGGGAAACTTTATTGGAATGTCCTGAACCTGCAGTGTCACTTCAGGTAAACACTGCATTGTTAACATCAAGTCAAAGTCAGGTTAATGGATATCTGTCATGTCAGTGTTAGCGTCAACAGTTGTACTTAGCTTCGGTATGGTCAGTCAGGTAGTTGGCCCGTGAGGTCCTCTTCATCGCTCCTGGCATCCTAAACATTACCTCTGCCAAGGGCCCTTTTGTCCATATTGATGACAAATGTCACATTCCCCTTGCTGCGTCCAGCCCATCCCACACCTCCTTCTAACTAACTAACTAACTAACTAACCTGCACTTATATAGCGCTTTTCTAGTCACAAAGACCACTCAAAGCGCTTTCATTAATACTAACCCTCTATTCTAAGGGCCTATAGGAAACAGATATCTAGGGACAATTTAGAACAGCCAATTAACCTAACATGCATGTTTTTGGCATGTGGGAGGAAAGCGGAGAAATCCCGGAGTAAACCCACGCAACACGGGGAGAACATGCAAACTCCACACAGATCACTGTTGGTCGGGGGCTGGGATCGAACCCACGATCCCACGATCCCCACAATCCCCCGGCCAAGGGTAAACTGTGCTGCCGCAGTGCTAACCACTGCGCCACCGTGCAGCCCAAAGAATTGACTGTAGTCTTCTGAGACAGGAATGTATCAAGGCACAGATCTGGACAAGGGTACAGAAACATTTCTGCAGCATTAAGGGTCTCAGTGAGCACAGTGGTTTCGATCAACTATAAATGGAGGAATTTTGGAAACACTAGAAATATTTCTAGAGCTGGCAGCACAGCCAAACTGAGCAATCAGGGAGAAGGGCCTTAGTCAGAGAGTTGACCCAGTGGTCACTCTGACAGAACTCCAGCATTTCTCTGTGGAGACAGCAGAATCTTCCAGAAGGACAACCATCTCTACAGCACTCCGTCAATTAGGCCTGTATGGTAGAGTGGCTGGACGGAAGCCACTCCTCAGTAAAAGGCACATGACAACCCACTTGGAGTTTGCCAAAAGGTACCTGAAGGACTCTCAGACCATGAGAAACAAAATTCTCTGGTCTGATAAAACACTGAATTCTTTGGCCTTAATACCAAGTGTCATGTCTGGTGTAACAATATGTGATTAATAATTATGATCAGGTATAAAAGTTATTTAATTTATATTTAATGTATTGGAACCTGAGATGAATTCTCGGTTCATAAACACAGGAAAAAATAATAAACACTCGTGGGGCACCAGCTCCTATCTAAGGAGCAATTTAATATTTAATTTCACTTTATACCTGTTTAATCACTCAATAAATTAATTAATAATCAGTCTCAAAATTTTAGTGAATTTGATACTGGGGACTTTAACCAGACTCAGAATGAAATAAATTCACAACAACTTCTCTTATTTACACATATTTTATTAAATGTAATAATGATTAAAAGACATTGCAATGATTCACATTAATCATTAAATTATACTTGTAAATGATAGATTAGCCATGTAAACATTTGCAGAGCCAGGGTGAAACTTTAAATTGAATTTAGATCAGTTTAAGTTAACAGATTATGGAAAACAACACAAATTTATGGGAAAATTAAAAAAAATTATATGGAAAATTCTGGATTAGTCTTAAGAAAATGAAACAGAATTTTAAGGAAAAGAGGAGTTATGTTAATGGCGCTTTAATTTGCATCTGATTTTGATATCAAATTATTCTCAAATCTCAAACGTTTCATTCAGCAGATGAACAAGAATATCGCTCACGTGATTCCTTTCGTGGTGGTTGAAACTGAAGATCCTTCTGCATCGCCATCCTATGCTAAAGATTCTGTGGATGTTAGGAGGAATATCTGCCCGCAGATATTTCAGGGTCCACAGTTCGACCTTTATAGTCAAGCGGTCAACAAGGCTGGATTTTGACTGTATGACTCACAGTTGGAGCTTAGATTGAGCAAAGATGGCGATGACGGTTTCTTTTCCAGTGCTTGGTAACGAGGCAGCGTCTTCTTTCTTCTCCGTTGGCAAGCTCTCCCCAGGGAATTCGAGAATAATTTGCAATATCTAATCCAATATCAAATTAACAGAGTTTCGGACTTTAGATAAAAGAACTTCTGGTGTGGGAATTGTCAAATAAAAAAAATTATAAAAATAAAGTCAAGATTAAAAATAGCAAGTTTAAAGAAAGTTTAACAAGAAAAAGTTATAAAAATAAATGTCTAGAAATGGAGTTTGACTCCAAGTTTAGAATTTGAGCTCAAGAAAGAAAAAGATTAATTCCTAGGCATTTAAAGAAAGACAAGAAGGCACTTGGAAGAAATGTCCTTTGTTTTCCAGGGGTGAAGAGATCACAAGTCTTTGTTCTCCCAAAGTTGCTGTGCAGTCATCTGGTGTGAAGACAAAACAAAGGGACAAAAAGGGAGAAAGAGCAGCGAGACAAAAGAGGCTGAAAGAGGGCTTTGTCTCCTTTTTATCTGGGGAAACTTTCGTGGGCCTCCATGATTGACAGGAGCCCCCAGCCAATAGGCTTCCTTCGTGGGCGGGTTTTATGAACTTTAGTCCAATGAACAAACAGTCTTTTGTCTGAACCTTGAGAGAGCTGTTGTCAAGCAGAGATTGGCTGCTGGCAGTCACATGATTTGAGATATGTTTTACAAATTCTGATATACACATTTTAACACTGAATATTCATCTAGACACTTATGTATGACATTAAGCTAGCCTTAGTGATTCATTGCAACTTATGACCAGTGCTTTTTTAAATTAATATGCAAAAACAAACATTCATTTAAACATTTTAGCATGCACATATTTAGAATCAGGGATTAATATATTTCAAACCAATTATGGGTTGTCCACATAAAAACAGAGTCCAATTGCTTTTCCATGGTGTCCTGGAAAAAGAGGACGCTGTTGAGAACTGAGTTAACAATAATGTGGTTAACAGGTTTGCTGGTTAAGTCCAGCATGTCCCAGAGTTGCCAGTAGAGGGAAATGTTGAGCTGTGGATCTTTGTAGGCCATGAGGTGCTCCAGAGGTCTGTTCTATGTCTCCAAGTTTTATGGGCCATAACTTCAAAAGGAAGTGCATTAGGGTGAATTCCTGAGACTGGTTTAACAAAGGAATGTGAGTTCAGCTGTGGCCTGGGGATGAAAGAGCAGTTTCCTGGCTGTCCTTTTCCTGAGTGAAACAGTGTCTGTAGCTGAAGAATAATTTTTATTGATGAGCCAAAGTGAGATGACATACATACTGGAGAAAACCAGAAAACAAACAAAAAAACAAAACAAAAAAGACAGAAAACCAGGCACCACTCATCAGCTGGTCAATACCATCCCAACAGTGAAACATGGAGGTAGCAGCATCATGCCGTGAGCATTTTTTTTTTTACTGCCAGAAACTGGGAACTAGTCAGGATCGAGAGAAAGATGAATCCAGCAATGGACAGAGACATCCTTGATGGAAACTTGCTCCAGAGCACTCTGGACCTGAGACTTGGGCAGGTCAAGGGCCCTGAACACACAGCCAAGATATCAAAGGAGTGTATATGGGACAACTCTGTGAATGTCCTTGAGTGGCCCAGCCAGAGCCCAGACCTGAAGCTCTCTGGAGAGATTTGAAAACGGCTGTGCACTGATGCTCCCCATCCAACCTGATGGAGGGTTGGATGGGGAGCATCATTGATGGAGAGGTCTTGCAAAGGTCAATCAGCTAGGCTGTGTGGACTTGAGGTGAAGGTGGTGCATGGACCCGACTCTCCCCCTCCAGAAGTCTATTTTTTTTGTGTTTTAGTATTGCTCGTTTTAGCTTGTATTTTATGTATTTTGTTCTTTTAAATAGTTTTAGGAAATCCACTTTTTATTATGCTTACGTTTTAGTCCTTTTGGGGGGCATTTGTAAATAGTGTTCTTGGTTTTAATAAATACCCCATTGAGGTTAAAGTTTAACTGCTTCTTTGACTCCTTGAATGTACCATGTCCCTCCTACACCTTGTCTTAAATGAACCTGCATACATTATTTTTAAACTACCCTTAGACCCTATGACAGATTATATAAAAGTCACTTTTTTTCTTATTTAAAAAAGGCTAAATGTGAAAAGAAAACTTATAAGCAGTGCTGTAAATGTTGTTTAAAAAGTGACGATGAAAAATTCACACCATATTTTCAGTGTTATGCAGAGATAAATATGAAAAAAAATGCTGCCATTTAATTTAAGATACATTACTTTACAGCCTCTTTATGTACATCAGGGATCAGCTCTGAGCCCCTTCTTGTTTGTCATGGTGATGGACAGGCTGACAGATGAGATCAGGCAGGAGTCTCTGTGGACCATGATGTTAGCAGAAGGCATTGTGATCTGTAGTGGGAGTAGGGAGCAGGTGGAAGACAACATTGAGAGGTGGCGGCATGATCTGGAAAGAAGAGGGATCTGCAGTGGTGAACCCTAGATGAAGCAGCCTAAAGAAGAAGAAGAAGACTTTAAAACTGGTGCTCCATATATTACAGCAAAAGAACATAACCTTAAAATGAACCTGGTAAGGTGAAGCTAAAACTCTTCAACTTTATATCTCAGTTTATACAGATTTTTTTCCCCCTATGTGTAAGAGTTTCATGTTTTTTGGTCATTCTGCTTAAAGTCCATGGTGGGTGACTCAACATACTGTAAGCTGTGGTAAATGAGCTCCACTGGGTGTTGGTATAGTGGCTCTCACTTTTTAGATGAGACAGTGAATGCTGAGTGAGCTCTGTCAGTGAGAGGCTAGAAAAATCCATGTTTAGTTTTAAGTGAGATGAGTGGAGGTGATAAGTACTGAACAATTATGTGGAAAAAATCATGAGGAAGAAAAACATATCTGCATCTAGCTTCATTAAAATGATGATTATGAAAAATATAACAAAAACAAACCACAATTATTCCATATGTAAACAAGATAAAATCCTAGTCTGCCAAGAAGCCATTATAAAAGCAAAAATACACAGTAAAACAATTAGGGTCTCAGCTTGGTTTGCTACAAATCAGTACACAAATCAGTTGAAAACTGCCCAAGTGGCACTATGATCCCAATGGGCCATCTTCTCTAAACCGTTTTACTTCCAGAGCTGATGAACATGTGAACTCAGCTGTGACCTGTTATGTATGGTAAAATACCTTGGGTGAAGGATGAGTCAAGATGTACCGGACGAACACAGCTTTACTGATATTGGAGAACAGCGGTAACACAGTAGGCACCTGGCAGAGGGCACCAGTCAAAGAAGCTGCAATATGGATGCCCTCTGCCTTATATAGGCATGGATGCCCTCTGCCTTATAAGGTGCACATCACCTTATATAGTGACGTGCACTTCCTCTGATGTGCAGTGACATCAGAGGAAGTGTACATCACTACACCGCACTTCACAATAATGTGCGAAACAATATAAAACATGCACCTTCAGTAAAAACAAAGAGGGCAACATTTAACTGAATGGCTGTGCCTTTTTTAGAGCATCAATCCATCCATCCATCCATCCATCTTCTTCCGCTTCATCCTTTTAGGGTCCCGGGGAGGCTGGAGCCTATCCAAGCATCTTTGGGCAAGAAGCAGGGTACACCCTGGATAGATCGCCAGTCCATCGCAGGGCCAACACAGAGAGACAGACAACCATTCACTCTCACAGTCATACCTAAGGACAATTTAGAATCCCCAGTTTGATGCCAATTAACCTAACTTGCATGTTTTTGGCATAGAGAAGTTAAAAAATCAAAAACTGCTGATCACTATAGCAGCCAAATCAAACAAGGATCCTCTTTTTACGCAGTATCAGTTCTACCATAAAATGGTAAATTTCCATCGCCACTCAAGTAACTTTCACTTACAGTAGGGCAAAAAAGTATTTAGTCAGCCAGCAATTGTGCAAGTTCTCCCACTTAAAAGATGAGAGAGGTCTCTAATTTTCATCATAGGTATACCTCAACTATGAGAGACAAAATAAGAAAAAAAAAAAAAAAAACAAACCCAGAAAATCACAGTTCTAATGAATTAATTGGTAAATTCCTCGGTAAAATAAGTATTTGGTCAATAACAAAAGTTCATCTCAATACTTTGTTATATACCCTTTGTTGGCAATGACAGAGGTCAAACGTTTTCTATAAGTCTTCACAAGGTTTTCACACACTGTTGCTGGTATTTTGGCCCATTCCTCCATGCAGATCTCCTCCAGAGCAGTGATGTTTTGGGGCTGTCGCTGGGCAACACGGACTTTCAATTCAATTCAATTCAATTCAACTTTATTTATATAGCGCCATTTCACAACAACAGTCATCTCATAGCACTATCAACTGTAGGGGGGAACCCCCACAGTTGCAGAAAGACCCCAGCAATCAGGCGATCCCCTGTGAGCAAGCACTTGGCAACGGTGGAGAGGAAAAACTCCCTTTTAACAGGAAGAAACCTTAGACTTTTTCTTTTTTAAGGGGGCCACCAAGTCTAGAGTCTGATGCAGAGAAGCTGTAACACTATCCACCATGTTATCAATTACAGAAGGAGCAAGCTGTCTATAGCTTATTGCCGTTGTGTTGACACATGGCATCGAGGAAACAATCTGCATAAATTTGGTAACAGCATCATCTGAGAGGCATCTACTGTAATAATATTTTTCTTTAGGAGCCAAATAGTCAGAAATAGTAAAATCAAAGGTTAACAGACAATGGTCTGACAGTACAGGCTTATGAGGAGACACTACAAGATTTTCTATTTCTATGCCATATGTCAGAACAAGGTCCAATGTATGGTGGAGGTAATGAGTAGAATTTCCTACTTTCTGAGAAAACCCAATCGAGTCTAATATTGAATTAAAAGCCACATTAAGGCAGTCACTATCTACATCCACATGTATATTAAAGTCCCCTACTATAATTATTCTATCAGATTTCAGCACTAAATCAGCTAAGAAATCAGCAAATTCGGATAAAAATTCTGAGTAGGTTGATGGGGGACGATAAACTATGGCAAATAAAATTGGGTTTAACCTAAAATTGCTAAAGTGCCCAATACTGAGGACCAGGCCCTCAAAGGAATTATAACATGTTTTTTGCTTTACATTAACTAGTAATTTGGAATGGTAAATTGTTGCTACTCCTCCTCCACGACCAGAACTTCTGGGATTTTGACAGTTTAAATAACCAGAGGGAGTTGATTCATTTAAACCAACATAATCCTCTTGCCCTAACCAAGTCTCTGTAAGGGATATTAAATCAATCTGATGATCAATTAACAGATCATGGACTAACAGAGACTTGGGAGTTAGAGACCTAATATTTAATAAACCACATTTAATTTTTAAATTATGAGGAGGAACAGAGGCCAAATCATTCAATTTAGAGGCTTTATGTTTAATTTGAGTTTTACCAATATTTTGCTTTATCACTTTGGGATGCTTATACATTACATTTTTATTCACTTTGGAGGGAGCAGACAACGATTCTCTGATGGGGAAGTCAGGGGCTAAGTTGAGGGGTGGCGGATGAAGAGGAGCTGCAGAGAGGCGTGTAAGACTGCGACTCTGCTTCCTGGTCCCAACTCTGAGTAGTCAGGGTTTTGGAAATTTGGATAAAAAAGATGCCAGATTGTTAGATAAATGAGAAGCACCATCCAAAGTGGGATGAATGCTGTCTCGTCTCATAAGACCAGGTTTTCCCCAAAAAGAGCTCCAATTGTCAATGTAGCCCACGTCATTTTTAGGACACCACACAGACAGCCAGCGGTTCAAGGATGACGAGCGGCTAAACATGTCATCACTGGTCAGATTGGGGAGGGGCCCAGAGAATACTACAGAGTCCGACATTGTTTTGGCAAAGTCACACACCGATTCTACATCAAGTTTCGTGACTTCCGACTGCCGGAGATGGATGTCATTAATGCCGGCGTGAATAACAATTGTGGAGTATTTACAGTTACTTTTAGCCAGCATTTTCAAATTTGACTCGATTTCGCCTGCTCTGGCCCCAGGAATGCATTTGACTATGACCGCTGGAGTCTCTAGGTTCACGTTTCTGACTACAGAGTCGCCAATGATCAGAGTTTTTTCCTCAGCGGGTGTGTCGCTGAGCGGGGAAAAACGATTAGAAACGTGAACAGGTTGGTGGTGAACCGGGGCTTTGCGACTAGGCTTCCTTCTCACCGTCACCCACCCAGTCTCCTTGCTGCTGAGGAGAGCCGGGGAACCGCTGACAGGGGGGCCTAAGCTAGCTACCTCCGCTGCAGCTAATGGGCGTCCGTCGAGATTAACTGGTGCAGACGGTGTTTCAATGCAGCGGAGCCGGGATTCCAAATCAGACAACCTCGCCTCGAGCGCCTCAAAAAGACAACATTTATTCCATTTACCGTTTTCACTAAAAGAGGCAGAGGTGTAGCTAAACATCTGACAGAGAGAGCACACCAGAGGAGAGGAAAGAGAGCTAGTAGCCATAGCTAATGGCTGGAGAGCAAACCACACAGGCAGACAGCAAAACAGGAAGTGACGATACGTTACCACAAGGAAGTGACGAGGATTCCTTTCAACTCCCTCCAAAGATTTTCTATGGGGTTGAGATCTGGAGACTGGCTAGGCCACTCCAGGACCTTGAAATGCTTCTTACGAAGCCACTCCTTCATTGCCCGGGTGGTGTGTTTGGGATCATTGTCGTGCTGAAAGACCCAGCCACATTTCATCTTCAATGCTTTTGCTGATGGAAAGAGGTTTTCACTCAAAATCTCACGATATATGGCCCCATTCATTCTTTCCTTTACATGGATCAGTCGTCCTGGTCCCTTTGCAGAAAAACAGCCCCAAAGCATGATGTTTCCACCCCCATGCTTCACAGTAGGTATGGTGTTCTTTCTCCTCCCAACACGACAAGTTGAGTTTTTACCAAAAAGTTCTATTTTGGTTTCATCTGACCATATGACATCCTCCCAATCCTCTTCTGGATCATCCAAATGCTCTCTAGCAAACTTCAGAAGGGCCTGGACATGTACTGGCTTAAGCAGGGGGACATGTCTGGCACTGCAGGATTTGAGTCCCTGGCAGCGTAGTGTGTTACTGATTGTAGCCTTTGTTACTTTGGTCCCAGCTCTCTGCAGGTCATTCACTAGGTCCCCCCCATGTGGTTCTGGGATTTTTGCTCACCGTTCTCGTGATCATTTTGACCCCACGGGGTGAGATCTTGCGTGGAGCCCCAGATCAAGGGAGATTATCAGTGGTCTTGTATGTCTTCCATTTTCTAATAATTGTTCCCACAGTTGATTTCTTCACACCAAGCTGCTTACCTATTGCAGATTCAGTCTTCCCAGCCTGGTGCAGGTCTACAATTTTGTTTCTGGTGTCCTTTGACAGCTCTTTGGTCTTGGCCATAGTGGAGTTTGGAGTCTGACTGTTTGATGTTGTGGAGAGGTGTCTTTTATACTGATAACGAATTCAAAGAGGTGCCATTAATACAGGTAACGAGTGGAGGACAGAGAAGCCTCTTCAAGAAGAAGGTACGTGTCAGAGAGCCAGAAATCTTGCTTGTTTGTAGGTGACAAAATACTTATTTTACCGAGGAATTTACCAATTAATTCATTAAAAATCATTCAATGTGATTTTCTGGATTTTTTTTTTCTCATTTTGTCTCTCATAGTTGAGGTATACCTATGATGAAAATTGGAGACCTCTCTCATCTTTTAAGTGGGAGAACTTGCACAATTGGTGGCTGACTAAATACTTTTTTGCCCCACTGTATATTTAGCATATTTAAGGTAACTTCCTGCAACTTCAAGCTGTTTCTTCTTTCACACTAATATTTTTAAAGATTAGGCTATTTTAGCATGTCAGCTAGCATTTTTTCAGTTGTAGGCTTACAGTTAGCATCTTTTAGCTAACTTGCTACAAAATTAAGCTACTTCTGCTTTTATCCTAATGTTTTTCAAGATTAAGCTGTTTTAGCACTTAAGCTAGCATTTTTTTTTTCAAATTTTATGCTGTGAGTACTTCACTCCATAGCAGACCAGTCAAGAACACTAACTAACTAACTAACTAACTAACCTGCACTTATATAGCGCTTTTCAAGTCACAAAGACCACTCAAAGCGCTTTCATTAATACTAACCCTCTATTCTAAGGGCCTATAGGAAACAGATATCTAGGGACAATTTAGAACAGCCAATTAACCTAACATGCATGTTTTTGGCATGTGGGAGGAAACCGGAGAAATCCCGGAGTAAACCCACGCAACACGGGGAGAACATGCAAACTCCACACAGATCACTGTTGGTCGGGGGCTGGGATCGAACCCACGATCCCACGATCCCCACAATCCCCCGGCCAAGGGTAAACTGTGCTGCCGCAGTGCTAACCACTGCGCCACCGTGCAGCCAACTGCGCCACCGTGCAGCCATGCAGCCAGCCGTGCAACACAGTCATAGGATGGATAATTTTTTCACACTTAAGGAGCCTGTTCAAAACTCCTTATTCAAAGATATAGAGTGATGATAATCAAGTCAGTGGTGGTAATTCACCTTTAAGCTTGTTGCCAACTGCCAATCAAATCTAAAAAAGAAGAAGAAGAAGTGCAGTGCCTGGTCACATGACCACATAAGATGTTGTTCAGTTCCAGCCTAACTGAACTACGCCTTATAAGGTCTTCTAAGGAAGACCTAGTTGCCTACCACGGATTGGGCCAAATTTTTTATTTTTTTTATCCGACTGGCCTCCAGAGTCTGTCCTGTCAATTTCAGCCCCCAGCCCCCAGCCATTATGCCTCTTCCACCTCTGTGTTAATGTATTATCTTCCCTATGGACTTTAAATAAGGATTTCCCCTCCTAAACTTCGACATTTCTGGGAAGCTGAAATTTGTTGATGCACACCCTCATAACCTCAGCAAAGGACTTATAAAAATATGAGGTCAGTCTGACAAATGTTTTGAGAGATATGCAAGGAACGGGCAGATAGATACACAGACACACTATGTTCCGATATGACATCATAGAATTCCAGACAAATGACCATATACGGAGTTGTTCAGTTGTTGCTGAACTAAACAACACCTGATCAGGAGATGTTCAGAACTCCTTAAGAACACAGACACACTATAGCCCATTTTCCACTAGTGTCAATATGGTGCGGTACAGTTTTTCTGCTTTTCCATTAGGGACTGTAACTGTTAACAGTTCCGATTTTTCAGAACAGTTTCTATTTTTTCAGAACCGCTAGATTGATGTCCCATGGGTAGGGTCCCGGTGACATAAACACTGCAGGCCACTGATTGGTCCGGGCATAACATCATGAGAGTGGCCGTAATGCTGACTTTCCGGAATCGTGAGCTACCATTTGCAAAGATTGTCCATGAGCCATCCAGCAGGTGATATAATATAAACAGCAATGATAGAATGGCTTCACAGAAATCAACACCGCAGTCCAGCAGAGTTTTCTGTGCGTTTCGGCTTACCTGAGAATCCAGAGGGAAGCAGACATAGCCACCCTGGGAAGTAGATGTAGCTGCCGTGGGAAGTAGACGGAGCCACCCGAACTGAATTGAATTTACGACCGTGGGAGCACCCAACTTCAGCAGTTGAAGCCATGATGTTAGGATATAGAGGACTGTGATTGATGTGATATGCATCTTTTACGTTATTTATCCCAGTAGTGGAAAGTTCACTTTGGACAGACAACAACTTGTTAGTGTTCAAACGATGAGCTAGCAAGTTTGCCATTAATGCTACGTCTGTCCTTGTATGTTGCCCTTGTGTTGACAATATCTGATGAAATAGGCTAGTTGTAATCCTGGTTAAAAAGGTGTTTTTTTTACATGTTGCACTTTCATGCTATGCATGTACTTAAGTTGTGAGTATTTTCGTTGTAGAGTCCGACCAGGATCTGCTCTGACAATGGCTACGTTTGGCACCACACAGCAATGTGACTGGTAAGTTACATCTTGTTATTTATAGTCAAATCTTTTGCTTCTAAAGTTATAGACAAAGTGCCAAATTTAAAGTAGCACAGTTACCACTAAATATTAAAATGAAATGAAAGGGACTGGACTGAGATTTATTTGATTATGTGAATATTAATTACAGATAATTAAAATGAATGGCACATCCAATAGTATCCACTGTAAAATACACCGCTTGTTTATTTATTTATTTTTTAGCAGATCACTTCTGTGACCCTTTATGAGTTATAGTCATAATAGTGTATCTTGCACTTTGAGGAATGGGAGTTGTTCAGTCACCATTAGAATTTAGTTTATATGTGTATTTAATAGTATTTTGTCTTTAAACTCATCCATTAAAAGAACACATTACAAATATTTGAGACCTATTGTAGTGCTTCCTTTTATATTTTAGCAATTCAAGCACAACACACCACCCACACTTGAAACCAGGGCGACACAGCGGTGGCTAAACTTTTATTGATAACATTATTTCTCAAACATGTTTAAAACTTGCTTGAATTATCCACCATCCATTTCTCTCTTTCATCTAGGCAAGAAGAAAATGATCCACCCAAACCGGACCTTGCCTCACAATTTACAGAGATGCAGGCTGAAGATCTGCTGAACCGGGACCAGTGTGAGGGGCAGATCCAGTTGCTGCTCAGTGAGGCAGTGTGGCTGGCATGTATGACCCATTCTAATTTCTTTTTTTTTTTTTTTTTTTTTTTTTACAGTTTGAATTTTGCACTTTCTAAATAATTTGGAATTTGCTGCTGGTTGTAATAAACAACTTAGTGACTTATGTGTTTGCATAATGATTTTCTATTTTGTCTGTTAAGACACTGGTATGAAAAGAATCAACAGTACAAACCATTTACCAGTGTCTTTGAAAATAATGGCTCATTTTTAAGAAAAGTAACCAAAAACAATTATTTGCTGAAGACTGTATTGTTGGATGTGCCACTGCAGAAGACACTGTACACTTTTGTGATAGTACCAGTATATGGGGGGATTCTGGGCCATATTAGCATCTGGATTTCCTAATAATGGGATAGAAGAGAGAACCTGCAGGGTCTTGGCCCTTTATGGCATATGATTGGGCACCCCTGAGTTTGGGTTTAATGGGATTTAACATTTTAACACAAACTGCTTAATGGTTCATAATTCTCTTGGCAGACTTACACTAAACCAAAAGTGATTTCTCAAACTGCTGGATTGTTCTTAGACAGCTTTTCCAATCCATCCATCCATCCATCCATCCATCCATCCATCCGTCTTCTACCGCTTTTCTGGAAGTCCGGGTCGCGGAGGCAGCAGTTCAAGCAGAGAAACCCAGACTTCCCTCTCCCCAGCCACCTGCTCCAGCTCTTCAGAGAGGATACCAAGGTGTTCCCAGACCAGCTGGGAGACATAGTCTCTCCACCGAGTCCTGGGTCTGCCCTGGGGTCTCCTCCCAGTAGGACATGCCCAAAACACCTCAAGTGGTAGGCGTCCAGGAGGCATCCTAATCAGATGCCCATACCACCTCAACTGACTCCTTTCAATGTGGAGGAGCAACGGTTCTACTCTGAGCGTCTCCCGGATGACTGAGTTCCTCACCCTATCTCTGAGGGTGAGTCCAGCAATCCTACGGAGAAAGCTCATTTCAGCCCCTTGTATCCGCAATCTCGTTCTTTCGGTCATTACCCAAAGCTCGTGACCATAGGTGAGAGTAGGAACGTAGATTGACCGGTAAATCGACAGCTTTGCCTTAGAACTCAGGTCCCTCTTCACCACAACAGACCGGTACAATGTCCGCATCACTGCAGATGCTGCTCCAATCCGTCTGTCAATCTCTCGCTCCATTCTCCCCTCACTCGTGAAAAAGACCCCAAGATACTTAAACTCCTCCACTTGGGGCAGGAGCCTGTCCCCAACCCAGAGAGGACAATCCACCTTTTTCCGGCTGAGGACCATGGACTCGGACATGGAGGTGCTGATTCTCATCCCAGCCGCTTCACACTCAGTGGCAAACTGTCCCAGCAAGAGCTGTAGGTCATTTCTGGATGAAGCCAACAGGACATCATCATCTGCAAACAACAGAGATTAGATCCTGTGGTCACCAAGCATGACACCCTCCAATCCCTGGTTGTGCCTAGAAATCCTGTCCATAAAAATTATGAACAGGATCGATGACAAAGGGCAGCCCTGGTGGAGTCCAACTCTCACTGGGAATGAGTCTGACCGAGTGTTGGCAATATGAACCAAACTCTCACAACGGTCATACAGAGACCGAATAGCTCATAACAACAAGCCCGATACCTGTTAGAGTATCCCACGACATGACCCCAATTACCGCAGAAGGGCTGAAAGTGGTCGGCCTTCCCAATCTTCCCGATATACCCCCTATGGAAAGAGAATGGGCAATTCTGCTGCTGATCATAACAGGCTTCAAAGATCCACGCAGGATAACCAGCAAAATGAGAGGAATTACCAGAAGGCCCAGAATCCAGCAATCAGAAAAGATGGGAACAGCAGCAGACAACATTGGTGAAACATATAGAGACTGAATGTAAAAGCCATATTAAATGCACATGTTATGAGATGTGTTCTCTGTAATCAGTAAAACAAAATGTATACTCATTGAGTAAAAAAGTACATGTAATGAATGTAATCACCTGAAATAATGACTGTAATCAAACTGTATGATTGTATGTATCTTTTAACTGCACAAAAGAAGGTTTTTTGTGAAACAGATTGTGAAATGTTGGAAAGAACCCTGTTTACTGGAAATGTGTTAGAAATGAGGAAATGGGCGTTGGATGTCCAGCAAACTGGGGTATTTTGGTAATGGAAAATGCTGAGAGGCTAGCGGGAAGGTCCCGAGATGAGCCATGAGTCATGAGCGCCTGATCAGTCACATGGTTCACGAGAATTGACTAGCCCGAACATGTGCAGAATGAAGTAATGGTTATATAAAATGTAACTTTAAGCCAATCATAAGAGGCCAAGAAGCCTAGGGTGAGTGGGGAACCAATCAGAGTAACTTGACAAAAAGTTATATAAACCAAGCCCAGATTCTGTAAAATGTTCATTTTTTGGCTGATCTTCTGAGAGGCTACACCCTACCGGAGCAGCGGGCTGAAGTTGAGGAACGTCAGAAGAAAAGTGAACCAGTTTTCGCCTCAATTCTTCAGCCTTTAACAACTTTTACATCTGCTGCCCTAAAGTGCTAAAATAGCACTTTCAAGAGGAAGAAGTTGGGGAACTGAAGATTACAGCAGCTGGCCTCGCTCTCAGCCAGGAGGCTGTGAGTCATCATCGCCGCGGAGCAACAGTGAGGGAAAGCAGAAGCAGTGAAGTCTCCCCAGGCTGAAGACACCGCTTCGGGGACACGACTCATTGCTCTTCCCCAGCCAAGACGGCCACCGCCCGGCCTGAAGAGGAACATCGGGCCACAGCTGCTTGTCCCCTCCTTGCCTCTTCTCCTCTTCCCCTGAAGAGGAGTCTCAACAAGGAAGATCAGCTATCATGCACATCCTTTTTTCCCCAAATCTCACCATTTAGGCTTCTTAGACATTAACCACAAATTAATTAGGTGTTTTTATCAGGTTTTATTCTAAGGGTTTGTTATATTTTGAATTTACTCAAGTTTTATATGTTTTTGGTTGATTTTTCATTTTGATTTTTGGACGGTTTGATGATTTTTGAACATTATTGGGTTATTTAAAACTTTTGATTTTTATCCTTTTTGATCAAATGACTGATTTTACAACTTTTTGAATTTTGAATCAAGGTTTTACAATCAGGGTTCTGGGTTTGATTTTTAATTTGTATTCTTTTGATTTTATTGACTGTTTAATGCAAATTTATCCTGTTTTGGTTGAGCTTTGCTGATTTTTAATAAACACCACAGCATATCAAAAGACAGTATGGGACTCTGTGGGCTCATTGATTCAGCGTCCATTTTTATTGGGTGATTTTTAAAAGGTATTTTTCTACAAGAGGTGTAACGAATTTTTGAGCTTTTGAAGGGTCACTCTTATTCAGTGGTGTTTAAAACAGATCCCCTATAAACCAGTTTTCCTGGTTTTAAACATTTACCCAGATTACCAAGAGCAATGTAAAACCATGAGAGGCTGTCGCTAATATTGGAGGTGTATTCCAGGTGTCTGATTGGACAGGTCACTCAGTCGGAGGTCTGGTATACAGGAAATGGGGATCCTCCAATATATGGAGACAGTGCAGCTGGGTTAACTCTCAAAGTCACCAAGCACACCTACACAGGTAACAGAATTTCCTATGAGGAAAATTCCTCTAGGAACTGCAAGCTGGTGAACCTAAACCTCAATCTTGAGGTTCAAGGTCAAGGGTCTTCGACATACCCCATACTCCCGAAGCACCCTCCACAAAAAACCACGAGGGACACGGTCAAATGCCTTCTCCAAGTCCACAAAACACTTGTGAACTGGTGATTTAGGGTGCGCAGGATCCTCCGGTCCATCTGATGCTACAACCCCGTCGACCTCCTCCGGGATGACTGGGCCCGCATCGTCATGAGCTGGACCCTCCCAGGCCTCCGGTTCCTCTCCCCACGAGCGACCTGAAACCGGTGCCGGCGAGCTCATGATGGTACATAGAAAGGGTTGGGTGAGGTCAGGTATGGGGGCACTGCATGCCGCTGGGGTGGAGCACTCAGGGGGTTGCTCACCCTGAGTCTCCTCGCCAGAAGGCAGGTAAACTTGTTCATCAAGCATAAAAGTTAAATGGCAAGAAACTTGACTGTCCTCATGACATGAGATGTCCTCAGCGGCCTCCGGGACATCTCCCCCCTCCATTCATTCCTCCTTGCATTGTGGTGGCAAGACCGGAGACCTCTTCCAGCATGAGCTCCTCCTCCTCCTCCTCCTCCTCCTCCTCCTCCTCCTCCTCCTCCCAGATGGCTCGGAGACCAGATTGTCTGGGATGCGAAGCACCACGCTGGGCAGCGAATCCGTTGTGCCGAGGAGCTCAGTCCTCTCCAGAGATTGAGCAGGCGCGGTGGGGGGGAACCCTGGCAGCCATAGAAATACGTCCTTGGGCCTCCCTCTCACGGCGCTCCTCCCTCTCCTGATGCTCCTCCTCGACCCAGTTGTTGACAACGGTGAGCAGGTTTAACCACTCCTCGTCTGATGGTGAACCCGGTGGTTGAGCAGGGGCGGGGGGTGGAACCCTTGCAGCCAGGGAAGCACATCCTTAGGCCTCCCTCTCACGGTTCTCCTCTTTGACCAGGCGGTTGAGCGCGGCGAGCAGGGCTGACCACTCCTCATCCGTCGGCACGCCCAGGGATGGAGCAGGCGCCAGCCCAGAAGAAGAAGCAGGGGACTCCACCGGCGTGGCCACCAAGAAACACCTCAGTGCTGGCTCCCGAGCAGGATCCTCCAAGGCCACTGGCTTCTCCGCCGTCCGCCGGCTCCGATCCTGGATCGACAAGCACTTAGGGGAAGAGGGAGGAGACACAGAGGGAATAGGGGATGAATTAATAACTGCAGCCAGAGGAGAGGACCCAGCAAACTGCTGAGACTGGGCCTCTCCCTCGGGAGACAGACAAGGTTTATTATGGCTTAATTGAGTAGACCAAAAAAGCACTTTCCTGTCATCCCGGCGTTTGATGTTCACGGCTGCAGCCGGCGGATTGTCGTCCCTCTGCATGTCCACGGTGATCTTGGCTCTTTTAATGGATAATGGATTAGCCATCTCCCTGGTGACATAAGTGGGCATTCCTGAGGTGGCCCCGTCGAGCCTCGCAGCAGCCGGGAGGCTGACGGCAGCTGGAAAGGGGGCGGCCACTGCTGACAAGGAGGGCGTCTCCCAGAGTTTAGACGTTGGATGACGCTGTCTGCGGTGGGGCTGGAGCTGGTTGGTTCGGATCAGGAACTGGTGCCGAACTCTGGAGTGGAGCAGAGTCAAGGGAAGATCAGGAACGCCCTCCCTTCGGCGTGAGCCCGGTATTCTTGGGGGACTTCCTCACAACTTCACCATACTCTCGCAGTAGCGCTGCCACTCTTGCCAACCTCTCAACTCCCTCCAGATGATCCACGAGCTGAGGGCACCGCCGAGCTGCTGCATCAGCCAGGTCCACGTACCACAGCTTATCCTCCGGGGTGTAATACGTGCTAGCTGAGGAGATGAGCCTGTTTATCTCCATGAACACACCGCAGCTCTCCCACCCCAGACACAGAGGATAGCTGCGCATCCCCATCAAGTCCAACATCACTCTCAGACTGGTGAGTTAATAATATTCAAAAGAAAAAGGTATGTGTGGATGTAAACCACTAAATCCTTTTCACGGCTGGGTCATTCTGTCATAAACTCCCCGTGAGCTTTTCCCAGCGCACGGAGGAGGGGTGAAAGGACAAGGATTTAAGTGCTGGGTAATGCACCACACACATCTATTATACAAATATTGACACACAGTTACAGTAATGGCTCTCTCAGAAGCTAAAGGAGTTCTCAAGGGCGCTCTACAGTTTTCGGGTGAGAATGACCGGGGAACACACACACGCACACACAGAGAATACTCACAGAACCGGAGCTGTCCGAGTTAGTCCAAATAAGCACAGAAAAAGAATAGTCTTTCAGCGACTTAAGATAAGATAGAATAAGATAAGATAAGCCTTTATTAGTCCAACAATGGGGAAATTCCAGGATTGCAACAGCACAGGGATAGCAACACTCAGAGCAATAATTTAAAAGATAAGAAAATTAGAGCAGTGAATATACATATGTACACATAAATATATACTGCTCAAAAAAATAAAGGGAACATTTTGAAAACACATCAGATTTTAATGGGAAAAAATAAACTGGATATTGAAATTGTGGCAGGCTAGCCCAGCTTACTCAGATTAAAGGAATAAGTTGGACTAGCCTGCCACAATTTCAATATCCAGCTTATTTTTTCCCATTAAAATCTGATGTGTTTTCAAAGTGTTCCCTTTATTTTTTTGAGCAGTATATAAATATATATACACAGTGTGGAGCATTGTAGCTAGATGGAATAAACAGCATAACTGTCTATTTAGTTACCCTACATGGTATGAATATGTACCCATACATATTGTCACCCTTAGGCTATCGTACAGTGATTAACGACTGTTTGTCTAGTGCAATGACCCAGCAACGCGTGACTGGAAAAAGGCTCCTAAAGTACATGCATTGCTGGGGATGGTAAATTGGAGGCACCTGGACGAAGCCCGGAAAGATGATCAATGGGGCTGGGAACAGCTGATGATGATCAGTGATGGGGGCATGGTCAGACTGGCAGACTGGCAGCAGACACATGATTGGCGGCCCCAGAGCAGTGGTTATGGGCATGGTACACACTGGAAATACATACTAAACATGCATGCACAACTGCCCCATGACCCACAGAGAGATCAGGACCGAGCCGGGGAAAACCAAGCCGGCTCGGTTCCTGACACAATGTTCCAATTTGAGGTCACAGAATTCTGGTCACAAAACCATATAAGGAGTTGTTCAGAACTCCTCAAAAGAACTCTGTATATAAGGTGGTGATCTTACAGTGGTGTGAAAAAAGTGTTTTCCCCCGTCCCGATTTCTCATTTTTTTGTATGTTTGTCACACTTTAATATTTCAGATCATCAAACAAATTTAAATATTAGACAGAGATAACACAAGTAAACACAAAATGCAGTTTTTAAATGAAGGTGTTTATTATTAAGGGGAAAAAATCAAAACCTACATGGTACATGGTCTTGTGTGAAAAAGTAATTTCCCCTAAACCTAATAACTGGCTGGGCCACCCTCAGCAGCAACAACTGCAATCAAGTGTTTGCAATAACTGGCAATGAGTCTTTTACAGCACTGTGGAGGAATTTTGGCCAACTTATCTTTGCACAATTGTTGTAATTCAGCCACATTGGAGGGTATTCAAGCATGAACCGCCTTTTTAAGGTCATGCCACAGCATCTCAATTGGATTCAGGTCAGGACTTTGACCAGGCCACTCCAATGTCTTGATTTTGTTTTTCTTAAGTCATTCAGAGGTGGACTTGCTGGTGTGTTTTGGATCATTGTCCTGCTGCAGAACCCAAGTGCGCTTCAGCTTGAGGTCACAAACAGATGGCTGGACATTCTCCTTCAGGATATTTTGGTAGATGACAGAATTCATGGTTCCATTTACCACAGCAAGTGTTCCACGTCCTGAAGCAGCAAAACACCTCAAGACCAACAGACTACCACCACCATATTTTACAGTTGGTATGATGTTCCTTTTCTGAAATGCTGTGTTACTTTTTCGCTGGATGTAATGGCACACACACCTTCCAAAATGTTCAACTTTTGCCTCGTCAGTCCACCGAGTATTTTCCCCAAAGTCTTGGGGATTATCAAGATGTTTTCTGGCAAAACTGAGATGAGCCTTTATGTTCTTTTTGTTCAACAGTGTTTTTCATCTTGGAACTCTGCCATGAAGGCCATTTTTTGCCCAGTCTCTTTTTTATGGTGGAGTCATGAACACTGACCTTAACTGAGGCAAGTGAGGCCTTTCGTTCTTTGAATGTTGTTGTGGGGTCTTTTGTGACCTCTTGGATGAGTGGTCGCTGCACTCTTGGGGTAATTTTGGTCAGCTGGCCACTCCTGGGAAGGTTCACCACTGTTCCATATTTTCAACATTTGTGGATAATGGCTCTAACTGAGGGTTGCTGGAGTCCCAAAGCTTTAGAAATGTCTTTATAACCTGAATTTCTTTGGATCACAACATGATTTCTAGCATTTGAGGATCTTTTGGTCTATTTCACTTAGTCAGGCAGGCCCTATTTAAGTTATTTCTTGATTGAGAAAAGGTGTTGCAGTAATAAGGCCTGGGTGTGGCTAGAGAAATTGAACTCAGATTTCCAAAGATGATAAATCACAGTTAATGTATGTTTTAACAGGAGTGGGGGGCAATCACTTTTTCACAGACGGCCATGTAGGTTTGGATTTTTTTTTTCCTTAATAATAAACACCTTAACCTAAAAACTGCATTTTGTGTTTACTTGTGTTATCCTTGACTAATATTTAGATTTGTTTGATGATCTGAAACATTTAAGTGTGACAAACATACAAAAAACACGAGCAATCAGGAAGAGGGCAAACACTTTTCCACACCACTGTATACCTTCTTCTAAGAAAGACTCAGTTCCGGAGTTTGGATTAGGCCCAAATTTTTATTATTTTATCTCTCCAGCCTTCAAAGCCTGCCCTGTGAATTTCTGCCCCCAACTCCCAGTGGTTATAACTTTTATACCTGTGTTCATTTAATAGCACACCTATGGACGTTCAATAAAGATTTTTCCTCCAAAACTTCCACATATCCAGGGAGGCTGAAATTTATAGGGGTTACAGGGTTTAATTTTATAGCCATATATCCAAATTTTCAGTCACCAAATCCTAGCGGTTATACCTTTTCCACCTTTGTGTTCATTTAATAGCTCCACTATGGATGTTACTGAAAAATTTCCCTCCCAAACTTCCACATATCCAGGGAGGCTGACATTGGGGGATGCACACTCTCATAACCTCTGCAAGGTACATATCAAATCTGAGGTCAGTCTGACAAACGGTTCAAGAGATATGCGAAGAACAGAAAGATACACAGACAGAGAATTGTCAGGGTCTGTGTTTGGTCAGACGACAAGGCTCATTATTTATTTATTTATTTATTTATTTATTTATTGTCATCCTGAATTGTCATTGTTATGGTTATTCCTGTAATCTTGTCTTTACTTTGTGTGATAGCACCTTATTTTCCTGTGATTAGTTTCTGTTGGATTGTTAATTATTCACAGCTGCACCTGATCATGGTTATCACCTCCTACCCTTTCCCTCCTCTACTGCTAGATGTTAAAACGTCTCTTTATGTCAACTACCATTATTCCATACTACATGCTACTACTACTGCTTATGGCCATACCACCCTGAACACGCCCAATCTCATCTGATCTCGGAAGAGAAGCAGGGTTGGGCCTGGTTAGTTCTTGGATGGGAGACCGCAGATTCTGTAAGCTTATCGGTGTGGTGGCCTAGTTAGTAAAAAAAATCTGCGCCACACCCGGGAGGCCTGGGTTCAAATCCTGAATGGGTTATGCCAAAGACCATATAAAAGTGAAACTTCCTGCCATCCATTTTGGTGATCAGCAATAATGGAACGGAAGAGGGAAATTTGTTGCGGCGCCTTGCATGGAAGCAACCCCTCTGATTCTAGATGTGATTAACATTGTAGATAAGAGAAACGTAATTTTGTTCTACTGTACATGATTGGCTGTATGGATTGAATGACAATAAAGCTGGCTTTACCTACTCACGGTTTAGGGTCTTTTCTTCATTGTCCTGCTGTGTATTTGTATTTACTGCTCCAGCCTTGTGTTGTGAACTTGGTTATTTCCTCATAAAATTATGCTTTTTTTCTTGCTGCGTGATTGGGTCATCTTCTTCGCCACGGAGGGACACAAATGACAGAAGATTGCAGCCAACATTGGACCCAGAGGCCGAAAGAAAGAGGAGAAGAGAGAAAAGGTGGAAAACAGAGCAATTCCATCTGGTTATCGAGATACTGAACTGTGCGGCTGCTGCGTGTTACTGCTCAAATCCTAAGGACGCTGTGAGGCATTGAGAGGCAGCCGCAGTGTGGGTGGAGGCTAATCAAGACATCCGTTCTCATCCCTTCGTGCCTCCACTTCCACAGTTTCCCACCGTCTCCTCCTCACCAGAGCAAGAAACCCTCCCGCCATTGTTACCCCTATGGAGTTCGCTGCCGAGGAGGAGGTTTATGAGTCCCGGTTGGCATTCATTGGGTCCGAGTGGAGGATAAGTGGCAGGAGACGCCACTCCTCTCGACGTCACATATCTCTGGCCTTTTGTCAGACGAGCCCCAGCTTTTCAAGGAAGGACTCGTCCGGCTTCCCAGCGACAGCAGAGCATGGACAGAAACAAGTATCTTATCATTTTTTAACCCCATTAAATGAGACGTCTTGTCCTTTTTCTGTTATTTCTGCTGCTGCTTCCATCCCTCTATTCTCACCTGCTTCTCCTTTCACTGCTTATGTTTTTTATGAGAGTTTGCCCATACTGGGAGGAAACAGGATTGTCTGGGAAAGGTCTGCTATTCTGGAGGACCCACAAGCAGCAGTTGCTCCCATATGGATGCCGCAGGACGCCAAGGTTTGCCAAATTGGGGCTGCAGCTTTGGAGCCCTTGTGTGGGGATGACGAGGAGGAACAGAAGGAGCACTGGAAGGCTGTGCTAGGTCAGGAGGAGCTTATGTTTTACTGTACGCCGTGGCTCATTACAGAACATATGTCTCTGCAGGGTTGGGCCCAGTTTTAGAAAGATTGTCCAGCAGCTCTTGTCCCTACTCTACAGCGCCATCCAGCTTCAGTGCCTATTCCAGACCGCAATCCAGCCCCAGTGCCTGCTCCGCAGCACCTCTCAGCCCCAGTGTCAACTCCACAGCACCTTCAAGCTTCAGTGCCTACTCCACAGTGCCATCTAGCCCAAGTGCCTGCTCCACAGTACTTCTCAGCCCCAGTGCCAAATCCACAGTGCCATCTATCCCCAGTACCCACTCCACGGTGCCTCTCTGCCTCAGTACCTGCCCTAGTACGAGCTCCAGCTGCTCAAGATGTGCGCGTCACAGCTCCAGCCATCCCCGAGGTGCACACAACAGCTCCAGCTGTCCCCATGGTGTGCAAATGGTTTCCGCTGTCCCCGAGGTGCACATAATTGATCCCATTGCCCCGAAACACATGCTACAGCTGTTCCTGTTCTTGTTTTGCCGAAGATGCATGCTACGGTTCCTGCGGTTCAGCCGGAGGGGGTCACTCCAGCAGCTGTGGACCAGGAGTTCAGACAAGTACTTTTTCTTACCTTTTTAACATCAATATATTAGTTAAGGCTTACCAAGCCCCTGGTGTTTGTGGTGACGCCTCACTCACGCCCTGTCTTTCTTCCCCCTTTGAGATGGCTTAGTAAGGGAATGAGTAACAAGAGGACCAAACTCCAGCCGTCATCCAAAAGGTAGTGGGACCTCCACCTACCAATGACCAAGTGGTCATGGGACCTTCAGTCGATGTTCATGAGGTCATGGAACCTCCACCCGCCGATGCCCTGGGGGTCAGGAGACTTTCAGCCGTATCTTCAGGGGTCAAAAGTCCTCCAGCAGCAGCTCCGGAGGTCAAGAGACCTTCAGCCGACACTCCCGGGATCAGGAGGCCTACAGCCATAGCTTCAGGGGTCAGGAGTCCTCCAGCAGTGGTTTCCGGAATCAGGAGACCTCTAGCCATTGTCGCAGACATCAGGAGACCGCCATCCTTTGTCCCTTCCAGTTCCCCAGTTCAGTGGCCAAAGGACCAGGGTAGGCCTCCAGATCAGCTCTGCAGTGTGGTTCGGGGATCAATGGACTTGGGTAGACCCCTTGACTGGCCAGGTTGGTCAGTCTTGGGTAGACCTCCTGACAAATCATTTTTTGTCAAGTTTTGGGTCTTGGACTTTGCTTCAGCCCTCCTAGCCTGTGTCCACACCACAATCCCTGGGAGAAGTATGAACTTTTTTGTTGCTTGCCTATGGGTGTCTGGGTTCCACTTCTTAAGGGTGGAGGTGGGCATGTCAGGGTCTGAGTTTGGTCAGGGTACAAGGCTCACCCTTTAAGTTGTTTTTGTATTTATTATCATCCTGAGTTGTACTTTTTATGGTTCTTCCTTTCATCTTGTGTTTCCTTATCGTGACAGCACCTTATTTTCCCGTTATTAGTTTCTGTTGGACTGTTATTCACAGCCGCACCTGATCATGGAAATCTCCTCCTGCACTTTTTTATCCAGCATTCGCAGCACAATCAGTGCTGTGATCTACTGTTAGATGACTGTTGAGAAGTCTGTTTATGTCAACTACCATTATTCCATGCTACTCACGGTTTAGGTTCTTTTCTTCATTGTCTTGCTGTGTATTTGTGTTCACCGCTCCAGCCTTGTGTTATGCTGTTGGTTATTTCCTTATTAAATTATGTTTTTTTCTCGCTACACGATTGGGTTGTCTTCTTCACCCCAGAGGGGCACACATGACAGGAGATTGCAGCCAACATTGGACCGAGCGGGCAGAAGAAAGAGAAGAAGAGAGAAGATATGGAAAACAGAGCAACTCCATATGGTTATCCAGATATTGGACTGTGCGGCCGCTGCACATTGCTGCTAAAATCCTGAGGACACTGTAAGGCATTGGGAGGTTGCCGCAGCACTGTTGGAGACTAATCTGGACATCTGTTCTCATCCCTGGATGCCTCTGCTTCCACCGTATCCCATTGTTCCTCCTTGCCGGAGCCAGAAGCCCTCCCACCATTGTTATCCCCTACGGAGTCATCCACCAAGGAGGAGGTTTATGAATCCCGGTTGGTGGATGAATCCCAGTCCGGGTGGAGGAAAAGCACCAGGAGATGCCACTCCTCTCAACATCATGTAACTCCAGCCCTTTGTCAGACGAGCCCCAGCTTTTCAAGGAAACACTCGTCCGGCTTCCCAACGGCAGCAGAGCAGGAACAGAGACAAGTACCTTTTCATTTTTTAACTCCATTAAATGAGGGGTCTTGTCCTGTTTCTGTTATTTCTGCAGCTGTTTCCATCCCTCCATACTCAACTGCTTCTCCTTCCACTGCTTGTCTTTTTCAGAGAGTTTGCCCATACTGGGAGGAAACAGGTTTGTCGGGGAAGCGTCTGCTTTTCTGGAGGACCCACCAGCAGCATTTGCTCCCACATGTATGCTCCAGGACGCCAAGGTTTGCAAATTGGGGCTGCAGCCTTTGAGCCCCTTTGTCAGGATGACCAGGAGGAACAGACAAAGCATTTTCAGGCTGTGCTAGCTCAGGAGGAGCTTTTGTTTTACTATAAGTCATGGCTTATTCCACAACATATGTCTTTGTTGGGTTGGACCCAGTTGGAGTCAGATGGTCCTGCAGCTCTAACTAACTAACTAACTAACCTGCACTTATATAGCGCTTTTCTAGTCACAAAGACCACTCAAAGCGCTTTCATTAATACTAACCCTCTATTCTAAGGGCCTATAGGAAACAGATATCTAGGGACAATTTAGAACAGCCAATTAACCTAACATGCATGTTTTTGGCATGTGGGAGGAAAGCGGAGAAATCCCGGAGTAAACCCACGCAACACGGGGAGAACATGCAAACTCCACACAGATCACTGTTGGTCGGGGGCTGGGATCGAACCCACGATCCCACGATCCCCACAATCCCCCGGCCAAGGGTAAACTGTGCTGCCGCAGTGCTAACCACTGCGCCACCGTGCAGCTCCTGTCCCTTCTCCAAAGCACCATTGCTTCAGCGCCTACTCCACAGTGCCATCTAGCCCCAGTGCCTGGTCCGCGTCACCTCTCAGCCCCAGTGCCAACTCCACAGCGCCATCTAGCCCCAGTACCTGCACTACGGCACCTCTCCACCCCAGTACCAACTCAATAGGCCCTTTTCCACTAGCCTCACTTGGCCCTACACCGCACCACTCAGCCCGCTTTAGGCGTTTTTGTACTAGCCCCAGCACCGGTTAGCAGGTACTTTTTTCGTACCTGATCCAGGGCAGGGTCTAACCGGGCTGAGTAGGGCTGAGTAGGGCTGTGATATGACTTTAAGAGACTGGTCGCCGCTGATTGGTCAGGTTGTAACGTCATGAAAGCAACTTTTTCTGCTGAATTTACTCCACGACCGCCATTTGTAATTGTTCAGCAGTGAACACAGTGCGCCCCTTTAATACGGTATATTATATCAATATACTGTATAATATACTTATATAATAACATACTCCTAATATTATATATTAGGAGGTGCGCAATTTTCTTTCTATATTAGGCGACGATCGCATCCAGCGCGAGTTGGACGGGTCTACTTGAAATGCAGGTGTCCGAGCAGATGGCTTCCCAAGGGCACATCCGTACTGCCAAACAGTGTCGGGAGAAGCTGAAAAAGCTGAAAAGCGATTACCGAGCAGTGAAGGACCACATTGCTCAAAGTTCAGCGGATGGAAGGAGTGGAAGTGGTTCGCTGAGAGACATTGGGCTCCACACGGTCACAGTCACGGTCACAGTCATGGTCACGGCCCTTGGAAACCGTGGATGGTGAGTGTCTATTTGATATTGCGCATCTGTTCGCCACTTGATCCTTTCTGTGCCAAGCTCACTGTTTTTAAGAAATAGGAAGGTTGTTAGATTGTGGGTAATGGTTGTTACTGAGGTTTGCGTAATGTTTTGAAGCCAACTGCAGATTCACGCTTGCTTTGTGTTAAGTATTAGCGCAAACAAAACGCTGAATTACGCTTATTGTATTCCGGTTAAAAACTTTAGAGTGTTGTGTACATGTTGCACTTTGGTGTTAAGTTTTAAATTGCGTGCATTTTCTTTCTAGAATCGCAGTTCATATCACAGGGGTCCACCTCAGTGGACAGACACAGCAGACTCTCCTGGCGCTGCATCTGCGTGTGCGTCTGGCTGAGCGCCAGCTGAATCGACTCCCATGTCAGCCACATCACCAGCTCCATCTGGATCACGTTCAAGTGCCGGTAAGGCACAATAACCACAATTTTTTTTTTTTTGGTTGAAACAGGTCCAGCAGCGGAAACCAGGGTCGAAAATCCATCCATCCATCCATCTTCTACCGCTTAATCCTTTACAGGTCGCGGGGGGGCTGGAGCCTAACAAGTTATGTACCAAATTGATTAATGCAATTTCCTGTAGCTGCATATTAATTAATTGAAAATGTCTTTTTAAATGTACAAAAAGGTTATTCTTTGGTCTTCACTTATCGGTGTTCCACAACCATTTTTAGGAGTGGTGATTGGTGCTGTTGTAACTCCTGTTTTAGACAAACAAAGTGCATGAACTACTGTTGAAATCAACATGCTTCATTGAAATGCTTCGCGTCAGCTGACTGTATTAACCCATTCAGATTTCTGCGGCCACACTACAAGCAACTAGTTTAAACATTACCCATCCATCCATCCATATTCTTAATCTTAATCCTTTTTAGTTTTGCAGGGGGGCTGCAGCCGAAGACAGCACACTGCGTGTTGCAAAATCTGCTCTACTGAGGGGCAGCAACATGACAGTTCAGCTTATATACAGCAATGAAGCATAATATAATAGTGACATTCCACCACAGACTTTCACCTGTGTAATTCCATAATATATGTAGTGATCCAGCTTTAACGACCATGCCTTTCTGTCTTTCCATCTAGGCAAGACGAAAACAGACAACTCCATCGCTGACCTTACATTAGCGATGGTCAACATGCATGACGAAGAGATGCGGCTCTTGGAACGGCAACATGACCAGCGGCAAGAATCAGGAGTACATGCAGCATTTGCGACAGGTGGCCGCAGATGTGCGGGCAGATGCGCATGAAGCCCTGGAACAGGACGCTGCGTTACGAAGGGAAGAGCTCGCAGAGATGTCATCGCCCAGTCTGTTTTTTTGTTTGTAAATTTTGCTTCGGGAATAAAATTGTATTGTTTGCATCAAAAGTCTGGTTTATCTGTTATGACACCGTATGAGAAAAGCCAATAATTACATACACATTCCATTCTCTGTTCACTCCACATGCTGCTGTTCATCAGGTCAGGTGTATAGCCTTCTAATGGTAATTTAATTTTTAACAACACAACGAAACGTAATGTTTTGGTAGGTTTTTTTTTTATTTTAAACAAATTTGCAATGCGGAATTCATTTGTCTTGAACGGGTACATTTTTTAGGTTATAAGCAGTTGTACAGGTGTGCTTGAACTTGTAGACACTGCTAAAGGTAAGTACGTGTAAGTTGAATGTTGCATCGCCAGTCCAAATTTAATAAATTAAGAAGGAATCTAGCAAAAATTTGGCACTAATAACAGTAGACAGATCGGACAAGGATACACAACTGTGTTTTTGTTGCACACAACTGTTGTTACCAACAAGTGCAAAATTTATATTCCCTTTTCCCAAAAATTAAAAATCAATTTGTAAGTAAAAGTGGGAGACCTTTACATGGGAAAATATGACATGTATCAGCACATGATTTATAGTTCAATTTGCATTTTCACCTAAGCAAAAGTGGCTTGTCGAGCTGGATTTTTGTGAAGATGGCCTGTGCGGTGTTTCTGCATGTAATTACATACCTGTCAAGTGATACGGTTTTGCCGTATTTTAATACGGGGAAAATGCAATTTTAGCAAATACGGGCGTATTGCCATTTCTGTATGCGAAAGAGAAAAATATACGGGAAAAAAATTTGAGAGTGTGGGGAGGAACACATCGTGTGTGACCCCCACAGCGTACGGGGCTGTCAGAGCGCTCAGCGTGAGCAATTATCACAACAGAAGTGTGGACTCATCATTAGGCTGATGGCTTCGCACCTTCTTAACAGATAAGCGTTATGAACAAGAGGACAGGTAGATGGACCATGCACAACATTTTATTTACAAAAAACATTTTTGAAATATGTATGCACATAAATGTGGACAAAATAGACAAGTACTGCATCACAGCATCTCGTGTTATATTGTAACGTGCAGCTTGACATGGCAACATCCCACCGGGAGGTTTGAACTCACGCCTCGCGCTCCAGAGTCCCGCACTCTACCTGTACCGCCAATAGGGTCAACCCATTTGTCAAGCCAAGTAGGGTGCTTATATTGAGTTCGCTACAATATCACCACCCTGCTCCTCTGCTCTCTGTGCCACTGCCACCACTGGTTCATCTACTGCATCATCCAATGTAGTGTCAAACGTCTCTCCATGACTCTCACACAGATTGTGCAGAGCACAACAAGTCAGCACCATAGATTTAACCAGTTTCATGTCACAGTCATTCCTCCTTCCTTCTCTCCTCGTCATCAGCCATGTTTGTTGTGGAGGATTCAGTCGCGTGTGTTTCACGTCACGAGGGTGTGGCGCCGCCTGCTGTTCAACAAATCCCACCCACAGCAGGTGGCCCAGCAGGTGCGCCAGCAGTAGTTGAAAAGCAACTGAGGCCGAACCGAACCGAAGTGAGTAGAGCCGGGTTTTCAAAACGGGGCTGAGCGGGGCTAGCGGAAAAGGGCCTTATGGCACCTCTCTGCCCCAGTACCTGCTGTAGAACAAGCTCCAGCTGCTCACGATGTGCCCGTCGCAGCTCCAGCCATCCTTGAGGTGCACACAACAGCTCCAGCCATCTCCAAGGTGGGCACAACGGCTTCCACTTTCCCCGAGGTGAACACAATGGTTCCCACTCTCCGTGAAGCACAAGGCTCAGGTCCAGCTTTTCCTGTTCCTGTTCCGCCCGAGTTGCATGCTACGGTTCCTGCAGCTCATCCAGCGATGGTCACGCCAGCAGCTGTGGACCAGGAGCTCAGGGAAGTTTTTCTTAACTTTTCAACATCAATATTAGTTAAGGCTTGCCAAGCTCTTGGTGTTTGTGGTGATACCTCACTCACCCCCTGCCTTTCTTCCCTGTTTGAGGTGGCTGAGAAAGGGAAGGAGTCACAAGAGGCCCACACTCCAGCCGCCATCCAAGAGGTCATGGGACTTCCACCAACCATTGTCCAAGTGGTCATGGGACCTTCACTCAATGTCCAAGAGGTCATGGGACCTCAACCCCCAATTCCACGGGGGACGGGAGACTTCCTGCCATAGCTTCAGCGGTCAGGAGTCCTCCAGCAGTTTTTTTCGGGATTAGGAGACCTCCAGCCGACGTTACAGAAGTCAGGAGACCTCCACCCCTTGTCCCTCCCAGTTCCCCATTCGGTGGCCAAAGGACATTGGTAGGCCTCCGGATCAGCCCTGCAGTGTGATTCGGAGACCCATGGACTTGGGTAGACCCCCTGACTGGCTGGGGTGGTCAGTCCGGTGGTTCATGCACTTGTTCATGCACCTCCCAAACGTGTTGTTTCATGTTAAGTTTGGGGTCTTGGATGGTTTTGGCTCACCTAGCTTTTGCCCCCACCACCCTCCCTGGGAGAAGTATGAACTTTTTTGTTGTTTGCCTTGGAATGTCTAGGATCCACCACTTAAGAGGGGGGATCCTGTCATTGTCTGAGTTTGGTCAGAGGACAAGTCTTACCCTTAAGTTTTTTTTTTTTGTTTTTTTTTTTTTTTGGGGGGGGGGGTTATTATCATCCAGAGTTGTCATTATTATGGTTATTCCTGTCATCCTGTGTTTCCTTAATGTGACAGCGCCTTATTTTCCAGTGATTAGTTTCTGTTAGAGTGTTAATTATTCCCAGCTGCACCTGATCACAGTAATCACCTCCTGCCTTATTTGAATGAATGAATGAATCTTTATTTCGGATAGATTAAAAGTAAAGATTAAAAGAAAGGAACAGAATAATACAACAATGGGGAAAAAAAACATCTTATAAGGTCAAATTAAACAATAACTCCTGTGATCATACAGTTCAACATGTTATCCGAAATGGGGGATGGCTGAAGCCGTAGCTTATATTGCCCACCCATATTCCATCCAAGAATTCACAAGAAAAACAAAACAAGAGCGATTACAATTCAGAACATAGCTAAGACAAAACGTGACAAAAAACTAAGCAACAACACAACACAGACTGGGTATGACAATCCTTATGTGATTTTACATGTCATCTTGTATATATGTTTGGAGTATTTCTTCCTTTAGTTTTTGTTTAAATTGTTCAAGCGTTGTACATGATTTTAATTCAGGTCCAAAAGCGTTCCATAATCTGACTCCTTGCACTGAGACACAGTGTTGCTTGGTGGTAGTTGTCACTGAAGGTTTTTGAAATATACATGTTCCTCTGAAATGATATTGTTTCTCCCTTATTTGGAACAACTTTTGGATATTTGCGGGCGGTGATAGATTCTTCACTTTAAACATTATAACTGCAGTTTTATAGTCAACCAGATCTTTCAACTTGAGAGCTTTTAATTTAAGAAAAAGTGGGTTTGTTGGTTCCCTGTAAGCAGCTTTGTTTATTATTCTAATAGCTCTCTTCTGAAGCATAAAGATTGGGTATATGTTTGTTTTATATGTATTTCCCCATACTTCAGTACAATATGTCATGTATGGGAGTATTAATGAATGATACAAAGTATATAATGTGGGTTGATTCAGCAAATATTTCACTCTGTGTAGTGTTGCAATTGATTTAGATATTTAATATAATTAATATGTGACTTCCAACACAGTTTATTATCAATTATTATTACAAGAAATTTAGTTCCGGATACCCTTTCAATCTCTACACCATTTACACTGAGTTTAGATACTAAGTTGTTGTGATGGTTGTTAAAAACTATAAATTTTGTCTTACTTAAATTGAGCGTTAATTTGTTTGAATCAAACCACAGTTTAAGCTTTCCTAATTCCTTTCCGAGTGTATTCAAAAGTTGTTCCAAATTGCTTCCACTGCATAATAAATTAGTGTCATCGACAAACAATATTAAATCCATTTTTTTCCGAAACTTTACCTATATCATTTAAATACATATTGAATAACAGTGGCCCCAAAACTGAACCCTGTGGGACTCCACAAGTAACCTTCAGTAACTGTGAGCTTTTGCTACCAACACATACATACTGATAACTATTCTTTATGTAACTACATAACCAGATCCAGGAATACCCCAACTGAATACTCTTTATTTTCAACGGCAGTTGATATTTTTTTTTTTATAAATTCCATTAGAGCAAATGCAGTTGTCCTCTTGTGTCTGAACCCATATTGCTGCTCACACAATAAATTATTCTTCGTTATGAAGTTGTCAGTTCTCTCACAGAATATTTTTTCAAGTATCTTGGAAAATTGTGGCAATAGTGAAACTGGTCTATAGTTTGAGAATTCCACTCTGTCACCCGTCTTGTATATCGGAATTATTTTAGCTATTTTCATTGCATTGGGAAATATACCTGTTTGGAGAGACAGGTTACAAATATACGTCAGTGGCTTCACTAAGCATTCAATGATAGTTTTGACAAAGAGCATGTCAATACCATCACAATCCATAGATGTTTTACTTTTAAACGATTTAACAATTTCAATGACCTCTCTCTCGTCTGTGTTCTTTATGAAAATGGAGTCTTTTATAGCAATGGTTTTGCATATTGTATCACCTGTAGGTGCCGTAATGGGTATTTCTCAAGCCAAATTAGGACCAATGTTAACAAAAAAGTTATTAAATTCATCTGCATGTGAGACTGCATTCACACTCTGAGTCGTTTTATTATTTTCTTTTGAAAGATTGGTTGGGTAGCTTGTATTTCTGTTTTTATTTCCAAGAATATTGTTAAGTATTGTCCATGTATTTTTAATATTGTCTCTGTTTTTCTCCAGTTCTTTACTGTAATAGTCTCTTTTATTACATCTCATTATATATGCTAACTTATTTATGTATGTTTTATACCGCTGCTCTGCTTCTTTTGTCTTTTTCTTTAGAAAAGCTTTATATAATGAATTTTTCTTTTTACAAGCCTTTTGTAATCCTTTGGTTAACCATGGCTTGTCGATAAATTTATGTTTAAGCTTTTTCTTTACTAATGGACATTTTTTTTCATAAAGAGTGGTTACAATGTTCATAAATGGCTTAATTTTAATGGCTTAATGTTCATGGCTTAATGGCTCAATTTTAATGGCTTAATGTTCAAAAATAGGCATAATTTACATCTGATACATAGACTTTTGTCCAGTCTTGCTTCAGCAAGTCTTCTTTAATTCAATTCAATTCAACTTTATTTATATAGTGCCATTTCAAAACAACAGTCATCTCATAGCACTATCAACTGTAGGGGGAACCCCCACAGCTGCAGAAAGACCTCAGCAATCAGGCGATCCCCTGTGAGCAAGCACTTGGCGACGGTGGAGAGGAAAAACTCCCTTTTAACAGGAAGAAACCTCCAGCAGAACCAGGCTCAGGGAGGGGCAGTCATCTGCTGCGACTGGCTGGGGGGGTGAGGGGATAGAGAAGATGAAAAGAACAGACATGTAGAGAGCAAACAGCATGATGGGGACTCAATCTATGGGAGAGAACAAACAAATGTTAATGACCAGCAAAAAAAATATTTCATTGAGAGTGAGGAAAGGAGTGAGGTGCAGTGCATTACTGGAGGTCCCCCGGCTGACTAAACCTATTAGCAGCATAACTAAGGGAGGGTTCAGAAACACATGATCCCTCCTTAATTGTAGGCTTTATCAAAAAGGTAGGTTTTAGCCCTATTCTTAAAAACAGAGATCAAGTCTGACTCCCGAATCCAGATTGGCAGCTGGTTCCACAGGAGAGGAGCTTGATAACTGAAGGTTCTGCCTCCCATTGTACTTTTTAAGATTCTAGGTATTACAAGTAATCCTGCATTTTGGGAGCGTAGTGCTCTATTAAGATAATACGGTAGTATCAGATCTTTTAAATAAAAAGGAGCCTGATTGTTTAGAGCTTTGTAAGTAAGAAGAAGGATTTTAAACTTAATTCTAAACTCTATGGGAAGCCAATGAAGGGAGGCCAGAACTGGAGAGATATGATCTCTCTTTCTAGTACCTATTAAAACTCTTGCTGCAGCATTTTGGATCAGCTGAAGTCTTTTTAAAGATGTTTTAGGACAGCCTGATAATAAAGAATTACAATAATCTAATCTCGAGCTAACAAAAGAGTGGATAAGTTTCTCAGCATCACTCTGAGACAAGATGCTCCTAATCTTGGCAATATTACGCAAATGATAGAAGGCAGTCTTAGAAACAAATTTAATATGTGAATTGAAGGACAGATCTTGATCAAAAATAATTCCAAGGTTCTCAGTATTCGGCACTTTAGCAATTTTAGGTTAAACCCAATTTTATTTGCCATAGTTTATCATTCCCCATCAACCTACTCAGAATTTTTATCCGAATTTGCTGATTTCTTAGCTGATTTAGTGCTGAAATCTGATAGAATAATTATAGTAGGGGACTTTAATATACATGTGGATGTAAATAGTGACTGCCTTAATGTGGCATTTAATTCAATATTAGACTCGATTGGGTTTTCTCAGAAAGTAGGAAATTCGACTCATTACCTCCACCATACATTGGACCTTGTTCTGACATATGGCATAGAAATAGAAAATCTTGTAGTGTCTCCTCATAACCCTGTACTGTCAGACCATTGTCTGTTAACCTTTGATTTTACTATTTCTGACTATTTGGCTCCTAAAGAAAAATATTATTACAGTAGATGCCTCTCAGATGATGCTGTTACCAAATTTATGCAGATTGTTTCCTCGATGCCATGTGTCAACACAACGGCAATAAGCTATAGACAGCTTGCTCCTTCTGTAATTGATCACATGGTGGATAGTGTTACAGCTTCTCTGCATCAGACTCTAGACTTGGTGGCCCCCTTAAAAAAGAAAAAGTCTAATCAGAGATTTCTAACTCCTTGGTTCAACACAGAAACTCGTACCTTAAAACAGAAGACTCGTCAATTAGAAAGAAAATGGCGCTCCACTAATTTAGATGAAATCTATTTAGCTTGGAGAAATCATCTTTTAATTTATAAAAAATCTCTTAGAAAAGCTAGAACGAGTTATTACTCTGCATTAATAGAAGAGAACAAGAATTAATCCCAGGTTTCTTTTCAGCACTGTAGCCAGGTTGACAAAGAGTCAAGACTCTGTCAATCCTAGCATTCCCTTAGAGCTTACAAGTCAGGACTTTATGAACTTTTTCAATAATAAAATTTCATCCATCAGAGATAAAATCAATCAGATTTTTCCCACAGTTAACTTAAATATTGTAACTACTACAACTCCTTCTATTGATGTCTGTCTTGATGAGTTTACTCCAATCGACCTTTGTGAGTTAGACAAAATAGTTTCCTCATCCAAACCTTCAACTTGTCTTTTAGACCCTGACATAACGTTCAGCTCAGGAGACGCACACACACAGGCTCAGAGTAGTTCAAACTGTTTATTAACAACAGGGATGTTTGGGTGCGTGTCTGCGGAATGTTAATGTGTTGGTGGTGGCGTCTGCTTCGGACCCAGAGGCAGGAGACCGTTCAGCCGGCAACCCTATGGGAGAAATCAGACACCGGGTGATGAGCACACACCAACACAGGAGGAGAATAGACGAGGGAGAGAAGCTTACTTGTTAGGACAGATGACTGGCGCTTCAAGGATGGAAGCCCGGGAGACAGCCACCTGCAGGGCTCGGTGCAGCAGCGAGAAGAGACGAGGGACGGGATTGTCCGCCGCCGAGGAATCCACCTGTGCACAGGGGAGCAGACTGGAGAGATGAGGTAAGTGATTTTCTTACCGGTGACAAGGATGCTGAAGAGAATGTGGTAGAAGCCCATGGAAGGGAAATGAAGTCTACGGCTTCAGACCGAAGCTCAGGGCGAGGCGGCTTATATCCCTCGCCGCTGATGACTGACAGGTGTGTGAGCAGGTGGCGCCGTTGATGAGCGGCGCGGCGTGACAGTACTCCCCCCTCTAGCAGCGCCTCCTGGTGATGGCTTATCCGGGTGCGCTCGGTGGAAGTCCGCGATGAGCGATGGGTCCAACACAAACGACGGGGGCACCCACTGTCGATGCTCGGGCCCATAGCCCTCCCAGTCCACCAAGTATTGCAACCCACGACCCCGGCGCCGGGAGTCCAGGATGGAGGAGACGGACCAGGCCGGATGGCCACCAACCATCCGGGGTGCGGGTTGCGCTGCAGGAGGAGGGCAAAGGGGGTCGGTAACTGCCAGCTTCACCTTCGACACGTGGAAAGTGGGATGGATGCGGAGGGAGGGGGGAATAGCAACGCGCACAGCCACCGGGTTGATGATCCGGGTGATGGGAAAGGGACCCATGAAGCGCTGTGCCAGCTTTCTCCTCTCGCCTTTTAGGGTGACGTCCTGGGTGGAAACGTAGACAAGTTGCCCAACTCTGTACGCCGGGGCAGGTCTTCTACGCCGGTCCACCACGGTCCTGTTGCGCTCCGCTGTGCGTAAAAGCGCATGACGCGCGGCGGCCCAGGTGGAGCGGAACTGCCTCACGTGCGCCCTAACTGACGGGACAGTTACCTCGCTCTCCTGCGCTGGAAGCAGCGGGGGGTCGTAACCCAGGGATGCCTTGAAGGGGGACATCCCCGTTGCAGAAGAGCGGGCGGTGTTGTGGGCATACTCCACCCAGGCGAGATGGTTGCTCCATGACGTCGGCTTGGATCTTGCAACACAGCGGAGCGCAGCCTCCAGCTCCTGATTGGTCCTCTCACACTGCCCGTTAGACTGGGGGTGATGGCCGGAGGAGAGGCTCACCTTGGCTCCGATGGCGTTGCAAAAGGACCTCCAAACCAAAATTGGGGACCCCGGTCCGAGACCACGTCCACCGGAATCCCGTGCAGCCTGACCACATGTTGGATGAGGAGGCCCGCCATCTCCAGGGCGGTAGGGAGACCTCGCAGGGGGACGAAGTGTGCCGCCTTGGAGAAACGGTCCACGATGGTCAGGATGGTGTTAAAGGAGCTGGAAACGGGGAGTCCGGTGACGAAATCCAGTGCGATATGCGACCAGGGCCTGCCGGGGACGGGCAGAGGCTGGAGCAGACCCGCTGGAGGGGCATTTCCTGACTTGCTGGTGGCACAGACTGGGCAAGCCCGGGCGTAGCGGGCTGCATCCCTCCGCAGGCCTGGCCACCAAAAAGACCGTTGGAGGAGGCTGATCATCCGGGAGGTGCCGGGATGACAGGTGAGCCGGGAGGTGTGGAGCCAGTGGATGACCTCTCCTCGGACCGCAGATGGGACGAACAGTCTTCCCTCCGGTCCGCCGCCAGGATCAGGTTCCACCTCCTGTGCCTTCCGGATCTTTGCCTCGATATCCCACGAGATGGCTCCCACGACGCACGACCTGGGCAGGATGGAGTGGGGCGTCTCCTCCGATTCCACGGGAGTGAACTGCCTAGAGAGGGCATCAGGCAGGCCGTTCTTAGAGCCAGGCCTGAAGGTGATAGAAAATTGGAACCTGGCGAAGAACAGAGACCAGCGCGCCTGGCGGGCGTTCAGACGCTTGGCAGATCGTAAATACTCCAAGTTCTTGTGGTCCGTAAGGACCACAAATGGCAGGTTCGCCCCCTCTAGCCAGTGGTGCCACTCCTGCAGGGCGAGCTTGATGGCCAAGAGCTCTCTGTCCCCCACATCGTAGTTCCTCTCCGCCGGGGACAAGCGCCGGGAGAAGAAGGCGCACGGTCGTTTGGCGCCATCGTCCGGTGACCGCTGGGACAGCACTGCTCCCACTCCCGTGTCCGAAGCATCTACCTCGACGATGCACTGCAGCGCGGGGTCGACCTGGCGAAGGACCCGGGAGGAGGAGAATTCCGCCTTCAGCGCCTCAAAGGTGGCAGCGACCTCTTCGGTCCACCGGAACGGGACCGTCGGGGACGTGAGGCGGGTCAGTGGTCCAACGATGGTACTGAAGTTGGGGACAAAGCGGCGGTAGAAATTGGCGAAGCCAACAAATTGCTGCACCTGCTTCCGGGATGCAGGTGTAGGCCATTCCACCACCGCCTTTACCTTCTCTGGGTCAGGGAGCACCTTATCGTGGGCAATGATGAACCCCAGGAAGGACGTACTCCTGGCGTAAAATTCACACTTTTCTGCCTTTACGTACAGACGATTCTCCAGCAGCCTTTGGTGGACCCGCCTCACGTGGACCTGGTGCTCATCCCTGGACTTGGAGAAGATGAGAATATCGTCCAGGTAGACGAACATGAAAAGGCCAATGAAGTCCTGGAGGACGTCATTAATGAGGCGCTGGAAGACTGCAGGAGCGTTGGTCAACCCGAACGGCATCACCAGGTATTCAAAGTGGCCGTTCGGGGTACGGAAGGCCGTTTTCCACTCATCTCCCTCCCGGATCCGGACGAGGTGGTAAGCGCTGCGTAGGTCCAGCTTGGTGAACCAGGTCGCCCCCTGGAGGGAGTGGAAAGCAGTGCCCATGAGAGGCAGGGTGTAACGGTCCTTCTCCGTGATATTATTGAGGGCCCGGTAGTCGATACAAGGGCGGAGGGACCCATCCTTTTTTCCCACGAAAAAGAACCCAGCCCCCACGGGTGACGATGATGGGCGGATTATCCCGGCGTTTAATGACTCCTTCAGATATGTGTTCATCGTCTCCTTCTCCGGCGCTGACAGGCTGTAGAGCCGACCAGAAGGTAACGGCGCCCCCTGGCGGAGGTTGATGGCACAGTCGTAGGGCCGATGAGGGGGAAGAGACATAGCTTTCGCTTTACTGAACACCATACCCAGGTCGTGAAACTCCGGAGGCACCAGGGACAGGTCCGGGGGTGCAGCGTCCGTCGCGGGGGGAGGAGCGGACGGCGAGCAGGCAGCGGATTGGAGGCAGGTGCCCAGGCAAAATGTACTCCATGCCGATACCCCAGCTGATCTCCAATCCAGGACCGGATTATGAAGGCGGAACCAGGGATACCCCAGGATGACGGGTGACACAGAGTTGGGAAGGACGTAAAAGGTCATCTCCTCCCGGTGGTTTCCCGAGATGATGACCGGTAGGGGGACAGTTTGATGTGTCACTCTCCCAAGGGTGGCACGGGAGAGGTGGACTAGGGAGATGGGAGTGTTGAGTGCCTGGCAGCGGATGCCCAGTCGGGTTGCCAGGCTTTGTGAAATGAAGCTGCCTTCTGCGCCCGAATCCACCAGTGCGTGGGTGAGGTGCCCAGTGGGGTTATGGCAGAAACGGATGGGCAGCTTCAATTGGGTGAGTGATCCTAACTGATTGACGTCCGTGAGGCTTCCAACAGTGACTCGCGGACCCCACCAACTGACTTTCCGTGGACAACGCTCCACGGTGTGTTGGTCGCCTCCGCAATACATGCAGAGGCCCAACTCACGGCGGCATTGTTTCTCCACAGGGGAAAGTTTAGTCCAGCCCGTCACCATCGGCTCCGACTCCTCGGGGCACGATGCTGGCGGCGCTGCCAGGGCGCGAGCTTGGAACAGGTGCGGCGAGGCTCCACGAGGGTGAGAAGAAGAAGACTTCCGCCCCGAGGAGCGCTCGCGCAGCCTGTTATCCAAACTTACCGCTAAGGACGTCAGCTCCGCTAGCGTCCCAGGGATATCCCGACCAGCCAGTTCATCCCTCAGATCACTATTGAGGCTGCGGAGGAACAGGCCACAGAGGGAGCGTTCCTCCCAGCCCAATTCCTCCGCCGCTACCCGGAAGTCGACCGAGTGGTCCGCTACCGACCGGCTTCCCTGCTGGAGAGCGAGAAGCCGATCGACCTGGACCGTTTCGGTTTGAGAATGGTCAAAGACCTCCAGAAAGCGCCTCACCACTGCACGGTGGCGCAGTGGTTAGCACTGCGGCAGCACAGTTTACCCTTGGCCGGGGGATTGTGGGGATCGTGGGATCGTGGGTTCGATCCCAGCCCCCGACCAACAGTGATCTGTGTGGAGTTTGCATGTTCTCCCCGTGTTGCGTGGGTTTACTCCGGGATTTCTCCGGTTTCCTCCCACATGCCAAAAAACATGCATGTTAGGTTAATTGGCTGTTCTAAATTGTCCCTAGATATCTGTTTCCTGTAGGCCCTTAGAATAGAGGGTTAGTATTAATGAAAGCGCTTTGAGTGGTCTTTGTGACTAGAAAAGCGCTATATAAGTGCAGGTTAGTTAGTTAGTTAGTTTGAGAATGGTCAAAGACCTCCAGAAAGCGCCTCACGAATTGATCATAGGTGAGGGTGGCATAACTGGGCCTCGCCATTACGGCGTAGGTCCAAGTTAACGCACGCCCCTCCAGAAGATTCCCTATGTAACCAATTCGGCTGTGATCCGAGGGAAAATCTCTGGGCACACAGTGGAACACGGACTCACACTGCATAATGAACCCCCGCGCTCCGCCGAGCTTACCGCTAAAGCGGGCGGGGGTCGGAATCGGTGTGAGCCGAACCGGTGCCACTGGAGCCGGCTGGACGGCCGCTGGAACAGCAGGAGCCGCGCCACCCTGGCGAGTCGGGAGGAACGGCTGTTGGGGGTCCAAGCGGTTCAATCGGTTAGTTAATTCTAATAATTGATTAAGAACCACCTGTTGCTGATAAACAATCTGATCCACCCGAGCCTCGAGGATGGTAAACCGGTGTGCGAGCCCGCCGTCTGCCGAGCCGCTCGGCTGAAGCCGTACTGACATAACGTTCGGCTCAGGAGACGCACACACACAGGCTCAGAGTAGTTCAAACTGTTTATTAACAACAGGGATGTTTGGGTGCGTGTCTGCGGAATGTTAATGTGTTGGTGGTGGCGTCTGCTTCGGACCCAGAGGCAGGAGACCGTTAAGCCGGCAACCCTATGGGAGAAATCAGACACAGGGTGATGAGCACACACCAACACAGGAGGAGAATAGGCGAGGGAGAGAAGCTTACTTGTTAGGACAGATGACTGGCGCTTCAAGGATGGAAGCCCGGGAGACAGCCACCTGCAGGGCTCGGTGCAGCAGCGAGGAGAGACGAGGGACGGGATTGTCCGCCGCCGAGGAATCCACCTGTGCACAGGGGAGCAGACTGAAGAGATGAGGTAAGTGATTTTCTTACCGGTGACGAGGATGCTGAAGAGAATGTGGTAGAAGCCCATGGAAGGGAAATGAAGTCTACGGCTTCAGACCGAAGCTCAGGGCGAGGCGGCTTATATCCCTCGCCGCTGATGACTGACAGGTGTGTGAGCAGGTGGCGCCGTTGATGAGCGGCGCGGCGTGACAGACCCTATTCCTACCAGGTTATTTAAAGCAGTCTTCCCACTTATTGGTAACTTTATTCTTCATATAATCAATTCTTCATTAACTTTAGGCCATGTACCGCAGGCTTTTAAAACGGCTGTAATTAAACCCTTACTCAAAAAGCCAACGCTAGATCCAGGAGCTTTAGCTAACTATAGACCAATCTCTAATCTCCCTTTCATTTCAAAAATCTTAGAAAGAGTTGTTGCTATGCAATTATTTGACCACCTGCAGGGAAATGGTTTACTTGAAGAGTTTCAATCTGGGTTTAGAATCCATTATAGTACTGAAACAGCCTTAGCGAAGGTCACTAACGACCTCCTCATCACATCTGATAATGGACTGGTTTCTGTACTTGTCCTTTTAGACCTTAGTGCAGCTTTTGATACTATCGATCATAATATTCTACTTGATAGATTAGAACACTATGTTGGACTTAATGGAACTTTGTAGCAGTGGTTTAGATCTTATTTATCTGATAGGTTCCAGTTTGTTCATTCAAATAATGAGTTTTCTTTCAACTCAAAGATTAGTCATGGAGTTCCACAGGGATCTGTGCTAGGCCCTACTCTTTTTAGTTTATATATGCTTCCATTAGGCAACATTATTAGAAAGCACTGTATACATTTTCATTGTTATGCAGATGACACACAATTATACCTGTCAATGAAGCCCGATGATAGTAATCAATTAGCCAAGTTAAAAGCCTGTCTTAAGGAAATCAAAGCTTGGATGACTTGTAATTTCCTGCTATTAAATTCAGATAAGACTGAAGTCATTCTTGTTGGTCCAAAAAACCTTAGAATTTCCTTTCCAAATCAAACTTTCAGTTTGGATGCGGTTACCCTTTCTCTTAATAGCTCTGTGAGGAACCTTGGAATTATTTTTGATCAAGATCTGTCCTTCCATTCACATATTAAATTTGTTTCTAAGACTGCCTTCTATCATTTGCGTAGTTAAAGGTTTAACCTTTAACTAAAGGTTAAAGGTTTCTTTAAAAGAACTGATTCCATTTTGTGATTTGTATCTGAACGATTTTAAAGTTTTTTGTTTTTTTTTCTGTATTGGCCCCCGTGTGGCCATGGATGAGTGCAAAGACTGGCAAATGGTCACTTATATCATTTATCAATAATCCACTTTCTATTTTCTTATCAATAATATTAACAAACAGGTTGTCAATAAGTGTAGCAGCGTGAACTGTGATTCTACTGGGATGTGTTATTGTGGGATATAGACTCAAACTGTACATAGAATTCATGAACTCTGTAATTACATTTTGTTGAAATGGATTTAGTAAATCAATATTGAAATCTCCACAAATTACAACCATTTTCTTATTAGTAATATTATTGTACCGCTCGACTAATTTATCTCTGAATGTCTCAGTGCAAGTTCCCGGCATTCTATATACACAACTTTTAATTAGATTTTTTTTTTTTTAAATTTTATCTTGGTCAATCTCAACAGTAACACATTCCAGAATCCCTGGTAGTGCAAAGGACATTCCATTTACAAGCTTACACCTATACAGGTCATCAATATACAGTGCAACACCACCACCCTTTTTTTTGAGATCTGTTAATATGAAACATCTGATATCCCTCTATTGCCATCACAGGAGCCTGCTCTTCATTAAGCAAAGTTTCAGAGACTGCGATAGCTGTAAATTTTCTGTCTATAATTTATTCAGAGACTGTTTATTTTATCTAGATGACTGTTAAGAAGTCTATTTCTGTCAACTTCCATTATTCCAAGCTTCTCACAGTTTAGGTTTTTTCTTCGCTGTCCTGCCGTGTATTTATGTTTATCCCTCCAGTCTTGTGCTTGTGCCCTCAGTTATTTCCTCATTAAATTATGTTTGTTTTTGTTTTTTTTTTTCCCTCACTACTTTATTGGGGGGGGGCACATGACAAGAATCCTTGCATTTATTTATTTATTTTTTTTTATTTAACCTTTATTTATACAGGGACGCTCCATTGAGAGGCAACCTGTTCACATTCACACCTGTAGAGCTTCCTAGTACAACCACAGACTGACCTGTGGCCCCTGAGCAGCCTCACGGGAGCAGGTGGGATTAAGGGCCTTGCTCAAGTACACCACAGTGGGGTTAATGAGGAGGAGGAATGACTCTTGGTTGGATGTCGCTGTGTAGGTGAAGTTAAAAATGGCTTTACCAAGGCCTTGCACTATTATGTTACATCAGCAAGGCTGTCTAGAAAAGCAATCCCCTCCCCCGCCAAAAAAGCTGGCAGGAGGTCAAACTCAAGGATACATTTATACTGCAACTATAAACCATGGAGAAAAACAGGAAATTGGAGTTTAAGACAGACTTCAGAAACAAATTTAAAAATTCATTTATTTTAACCACTACTGATAAAAGACTCATATCCTGTTGACACAGTTGACTTTAAAAGGCCTCTGTTATGACTAGGGGTGGGGGAACTAATAGGTTTTCTGATGCATTGCAATGCAGACATGAATGATTCTTAACCAATACACAAATGTCAAGATTCCGATTCTTTGCCCAGACAATCTTTAACACAGCTCACAATCGAGACCTGTATAGAGTCTGGTACAAACTCATTTTCATTTGAAGTCTAATATCTATATGTTTTGTTTTGTTTTTAAGATGCTTGAAGATGCATCAAGAATCGATTAAGAATTGAATCGGAGCCCCCTTAATTGATTCTTGCTCAAATCATGAGATGCCTAAAGATTCCCACCCCAGGTTATGTCCCTAAAGCTATAGTTACAAATACCCTTACAAATGGCAGTGTCACGATGTGGAGCACGGGGAGGACACTGTGCTCACGTTCCCTATTATTTCAAGTCTTTTCCTGTACTTTTCAATCGTCCATTTTTTTGGGGGGGGGGGGGGTTTGTTTGTTTTTTTTTCTAGATTTGTATATGGTTTTGTTTGTATGATTTAATGTGAGGTTGCTCCTTGATTTATTCTGTTCCTGGTACTATCATTGTTATTATTTTCATGGGTCTTTGTTTATTTTTGAGTTGTCTGTATTTTTAGTTTTGTCTTTATATCTTTTCTGATTGTGAATCATTTTTGTATTTGCTCTCTGGTTCTTTGTTCATATCGACCTCCGGTCCTTTTCTTCATTCCAGTTTGTGTTTTTAGTTTTTGGCAGCTCCCCATGAAGCTTCCAGCTGTCAAATGCTGTTGCATGAGCTGCTCAGCTGTTTCTGATCCTGTTCCCTAGCTCATGCTCTCACACCTGAAATTTATTGTCCATTATCACCGGTTTTCACAATATAAGCTTGGATCGCCGGTGGTGTAGTGACTGTGGTATGTGTGTGTGTTGCCGTACCTGCCCCTGGTGCAAAAGTGGCCACAGCCCACTGTATATAGAGTTCTGAGTTCTGTTAATAATGTGTGGTTGGTTCGCTGCATGAGACAGACTCCGACTCCTTCCCTCATGCATTGTAGAGGGTAGAAGAGAAGGATGTGGAGGCGAGGCATGAGCGTAGGATGACACAGAATCTTTATTAACCCTCTAACACATATGTACAGCCTATGGCCCCAGCGTGGGCTGCTGGGGCTCAGTCTATGGAAGACCCGCCCAGCCTCTCTGCACTCTCTTTTATACTCTTTTATACCTTTAATGCTCATGCATTGAGACTGGAGCTGCTGACATTAGGCATGGTGTGTATACACAGGAATTGTGTGGTGCAATTATCATGACACTTGTTGCATTCTCTTTCATAACTTATTTACAGACAGGTGTTGTGATTATGCATTGGCGTTTAACGAAAGACCTGGGCTAGACATTAACATAACCATCCACATGTTCACACTTCAGCTGCTGTTCTCTAGTCTCAGCGGCTCCGAGCTATTCTGTTTTCCCTCAGGGGGTGCATGAACAGTCCATTGTTCAGCTTTCTGGGTGTGAGTTAGAAATCCCCCAACTGTGTCCAGTGTCCATGTGCACTGGGTCTTGTGTCCGCCACACATAGCACCCCCTGAACACCCAGAAGGGCTGGAAACCCCCTTGTTCTTTGGGCTCAATTTGGTACCCATGGCGGCTACAGCTGGGGATTGTCGATCCGAGTTCCAACACGTTGAACGGTCGTGGTTCGTGAGCGCACGGGGTCCGGTGCGCTTCGTGCTGACGGAACAAAGCCGGCAATCGGCAGGTTTTTGTGACACAGGTGCGAGAAGAACGATGTGGAGGACAAGTGGGAGGTGGGGGGAAACAATGGAGTGCTGGCCCAGGACGTTACAAGCGTCTGGGCCGCGCAAAAATTGAGTGCAGATCAGCCTCAGGTGAGGGACTTTTTTGGTAAACCCTAAAGCAATCCACAGCTGCTGTGAAAAAAATAAGTCTCTGTCGACTCCTCCTTGTATCTCTCATACACACTACTGCACCTACGACATTTTGTATATTCTAGTTAGTTATTCTTTTCCCCAAGTATGTCTCAGGGATGTGTGAATGGATGGGGGGTGGGGGTGGGGGTTATGACAATAAAGTTTGATTTGATTTGATTTGATCTGTGCGGGTCCTGTCCTGCAAGGCGAACAGTCCAATTCCCCGAGGGTGTGTCACGGCTTTGAAAAAAACTCAAGCTGTGTCAGGGAAACTGGCAATTCTGCTTTAGGTGCGGGGGCAGTCCTAAAGGCTCCGGGGAAAGCAATCGGCTTAATTCCCCGTGGTTGTGCAGCGGCTGAGAAAAAATACAAGTCCTGTGGCCGAGGTTGCCCGGCTGCTTTAGGTGCGATGCGCAAAGCCTAAAGGATCCGAGGATGGTGATCGGCCGTGTTCCTCGGGAATGTGCAGCAGCTGAGGACAATGTATAAGTTCTTGGAGCCGGTTTGTTGCTGGTGCGTGGCGCATGCGTCTGTGGCCACAGAGCTTTAAGTTGCGCTATCCTCGTAATCCTGCGGCATGCGCACGGGGCTTCTGTGCGCTGAAACTCCGCTGTCGGGAGGTGAAGTCAGGGTTGGGGAGCTTGATGGGAACCAATGCAGACGGCGTTGATCAGCCCCTTTCAGGCTGTTTCTGTGGTGTGCTCGTCTTGCTAATCCTGGTGCATCTCGGTCCCCGTGCCGCTTGCCCTCTCCGGCCCTTGAGGTCGCCAATGTGGAGAGAGGAACGGCACGTGTGCTCCAGTATGGATGAAAAGGATGCAGGCGATCCCTGGTACTCTGGAGTCCACAGCACAGTGAAACAGAGTAGACGGTAAATCTGTGAGATAGCACAGCAGAGCGCCTAGGACAAGGGTGCTGGGAGCAGTGGTGAGGTTCCTGGGTCAGTGAACGATGCCGGGGAGAGTGAGGCGGTGGACCCTGGGAGTGAGCAGCAGCAGCTGGACACAGAGGCAGTGAAGCCGAGTACCCTGGACGAGGGTGCTGGGTGTTAGGGCGAGACGCCCAGGTCGGCGAGCGGCGCCGATGAGCAGGCTTTGGTTTTCCCCGGAGTGCGGCCACAGAGGGCCGGAGTGGTTGAAGCCATGACGGCAGTGTTGAAAGCGGTCAGGGACAGACCGACGAGCACAGAGGGACGGCGTGCTGGACAGCAGCACTGCGGGTCCCAAGAAAAGAAGCAGGCGATGGTGAAGAGGGACACTCTCGCTGGAGATATTGTTTTTGATCCCGGAGGCAGACGGCAGCCGGGGGCGCACATGTCGTGGGGCTGCCCGGGGCCTCCGAGCCTGTCTTATCTTTGGTGTCCAAGGGCGTTGATGCTTTGGGGCTGCCCTGGGCCCCCGTGCCGGTTTTACCCTTGGCTACCGACGGACATTGGTGTCACATAAACATTACCGTGTAAAGATGTACATATTCTGTTTGTGTGCATGTGAGTAAGGATGATACGTGATTGTTTTATATATTTTGAGAGACATTGTTTTAGTTGTTTCATGTGAATGTGATAGGGTATTTTACTACAGTTCATGATTCCTTGTTTTCTTCGTGCATGATTCGGGTCCTAAACTGGGGAGGGTCTCAATTGTGTGTGTGGTTTTGCATTTTTGAAAGGGGGAGGGGAATTGTGGTTTGGTGAGTGTGATATTTGTGTGTGTTGCCGTACCCGCCCCTGGCATGACGTCAGACGGGCACGGCCCACTATATATAGAGTTTTGAGTTCTGTTAATGAAGTGTGGTTGGTTCGCTGCATGAGAGAGACTCTGACTCCTTCCCTCATCCATAACAGCACCGGCGCTGGTTCTCTTTTCCCTCACTCTAACAGGTATCCCCTGTGTTGTTTTAGCATGTGTTCCACACTTCATAGATTTATCCTGCCGGCGTTCCCCACTGTTATTGGTCTCCTGTTATATTTTGTTTACTCTGGACTTTGTGTTTTCCCTTAATAAATTTGTAAACTCACAGTTCCTGTGTGGCATCCTCAATTAACCACTTACTAGGTATTTATGACAGATGGCCGCAGCCATTTAGACGTCAGCGGACTGTGAGTTTGCTCTTTCCCCTTTTCCTCACTTTTTCTTTTTCTCCCTCTTTTTCATTTTTTGTTGTTTGTTATTTTTGCCGAAATGTCCATCCACATGGACTTCAGCCTTTTTGGCCTGGATGAGGAGGAGTTTTGGACAGCTGAGCTGGTGGAGGACATCATCTCGGACGTTCAGGGATAGTGTGGCTCAGGTCACTGAAGCATACCCCAGCCTATGGAGCTACCCGGAACTTACAGCTCTCCTCGTTTCTGTGACCAACACACAACACATGATCCACAGGCTGGAGAGAGGCTCCCTATCGCCTGAAGCTGAGCTGATGAAGGTGTAGTGGATCAGGTTCAGGTTCAGGTTAAGGTTACTTTATTTGTACCCGTAGGTAGATTTGTTTTGCTGTCTGGTGACATCCATATTTACAAACTACAGTTACATTCAACATAGACACAAACACAGGCACACATGAAGCTGACTATAAACATGATAAAAATACTCAAGGCTCCATCAGTCAGGGTGTAAAGACAAAGAGATGAGAGAAAAACCAGAGGTAAGAGAGAAGGGTCATATTAAAAAGTTAAAAACTAGTCAAAGAGGTTAAAAACTCAAAGGTCTAAAACCCAATAAAATATTTAGAACCCAAATAACATCCTACAAAAATAAGTAAATATAAAATGGAGTTAATAAATAGGTACCTAAATTATGTGCAATATATTGTTACAACTTGTTCAACTCTTTGACAGCAGCAGGAACAAAGCTGTTTTTGTAGCACTGGGTTTTACTTTTTGGGACAGCAAACCGCCGTCTTGAGGGAAGAAGCTGAAAGTGGCAGTGCAAAGGGTGGGAGTCATCATTTAAAATGGAGGTAACCATCCTCTGTACTTGTCTGGTGTACAGGGATGTCAGGCTCAGCTGTGACTCACCAAACAAACGACTGGACCATCTAACTACCTGATCCAAGGATTTCCTCTGTTTCAGTTTTATCTGACCAAACCATGACACTAAAGAAAAGGATAGAACAGATTCAATAAAAGCCCGATAAAACATTGTCATTATGGTTCGGTCAATTTGGAAGCGTACGGGTTGTCTCAAGCAACTAACTAACTAACTAACCTGCACTTATATAGCGCTTTTCTAGTCACAAAGACCACTCAAAGCGCTTTCATTAATACTAACCCTCTATTCTAAGGGCCTATAGGAAACAGATATCTAGGGACAATTTAGAACAGCCAATTAACCTAACATGCATGTCTTTGGCATGTGGGAGGAAACCGGAGAAACCCCGGAGTAAACCCACGGAACACGGGGAGAACATGCAAACTCCACACAGATCACTGTTGGTCGGGGGCTGGGATCGAACCCACGATCCCACGATCCCCACAATCCCCCGGCCAAGGGTAAACTGTGCTGCCGCAGTGCTAACCACTGCGCCACCGTGCAATCAAGCAATGCAAATGTTGCTGACCCTTTTTGCACACCCTTTCACAGTTCTCTTCAAAGTTTAAATTACTATCAATAATCGTCCCAAGATATCTGTAGGATTGTACACATTCAGTGGTCTGGCCTTTTAGTATGGTGACTTTGTGCCTGGGAGTTTTCCTCCTAAAGTCAATAATCATGTCTTTAGTTTTTGTCGTATTCAGCTGCAGGTAGAAATCCTCACACCAGTGAACAAAATCATCAACTACTGGGCCGTGGCCACTCTCACCATCCTGGAAGAGACTGACAATAACTGAGTCGTCAGCATACTTTATAATGTGTCTGTTGTCATGTCTGCTCCGACACATGTTTGTGTACAGGATGAAGAGTAGTGGTGACAACACACACCCCTGAGGAGAGCCAGTAGAAGAGCACTTTAGGTTAGACAATGTACCATTGACCCTTACTCTCTGCGTCCTGTTGGTTAAGAAATCCAGAATCCAACCCACCAGATTATTGCACAAATCAAATTTGAGCAATTTGGATTTATTTTTTTATTAATTAATTTTATTTATAAATTTGGATTTATGGGTTTTATAGGTGTTTTATTGGTGGTACAAGTATTAATGTAAATATGAATGTGAGTAGGGATGAAAATTTCCTTTCCTTACACAGATATGCTGGTTGGGTCACCAATCCAAAAGGACAATTTTATTGTTTATATACTGTGACAGTGTTGTACCCGACAAGTCCCATGGGGTTTTGGTAAAGTTTACTCTGATTGTGATGAGCCCATTAGAAAAAGGGATCTTGGATTAGGTAAATAAATGGACAAACTTTGTTGTTGACAACATAAGGATCCATCCACCCGGGCAGGAATTTAGGAGCGATTTTCTTTGCCTATACAGTTAGGCCCAGAAATATTTGGACAGTGACACAATCGTCATGATTTGGGCTCTGCATGCCACCACATTGGCAGCAGATCCCCTTGACAGCCCTTTGGTCTTGGCCATAGTGGAGTTTGGAATCTGACTGTTTGAGGTTGTGGACAGGTGTCTTTTATACTGATAATGAGTTCAAACAGGTGCCATTAATACAGGTAACGAGTGGAGGACAGAGGAGCCTCTTAAAGAAGAAGTTACAGGTCTGTGAGAGCAAGAAATCTTGCTTTTTTGTAGGTTGTGGTCTATATTAATCATATATCCCATAACCTACATATGTATAAGCATGTGAGAATGTTTGGTGATTACATATGTAAAGCGACTTCACACCTCAGAACAGGACAAAGAGGTCTCAACCGTCAGTGGAGATCAAAGAGCATCCGAGGCGCTGTGGTGGAGACCAGATCGATCGCCCTGACCTTCCAGGGCCAGGTGGAGGGATACGAAGACAAAGGAGGGGGATTAAGATAATGCGGGGTGTCAGCTTTGATATGCATGTCTTTTGTTATGTGTAGGTATAAGTATGTAGAGCTGAATGTGTTCTTCCTCTATTCTACTTCTGCTTCTGCACTGAGATGAGACTTGTTAGAGGAGCGAAGCTGATAATTAACTTTGGTTTATAAGTCACATCGTCTCGTTATTCCAAGCTCCTCTACACTGGTGACCCTGACGCGAGGATGGACCAGAGGCGTTCCCCCGCGATTGACTCATCTGAGGCGACCCAGGCAGACGCCGGCGCCCATGCAGACAGGGGAACGGATGGAAGACGTTCCCCCATGGCAGAAGAGAGGGCTCAACCGAGCACCAGCCCTGCCGTGAGAGCAGAAGAAAGGCGCTCTCACCCGGCGTACACATCAAGGACGGCCCACACAAGCGCCGTCACCGTCAAGCTGCCAGAATTCTGGCAAGAAGACCCGAGCTCGTGGTTCCAGCAAGCTGAGGCTCAGTTTGCACTGGCGGGCATAACGGCGGATGAGACGAAGTTTTATCACATCGTCGCCAAACTCGATGCTGCCACGTCAAGATGCGCGCGGAGCATAATCCAACAGCCGCCCGCCTATGACAAATACAGAGAGCTGAAGGCGACCATCGTCGAGAACTTCGTCCCCTCAGCCCAGGAGAGAGCAGAGAAGATCCTGGCGATCTACGGCCACAGAGGATGCAGACCCAAGGCCCTCATGGAGGACATGCTGCAGCTCAAGGAGGAGGACAACAACAACTTCCTCTTCCAACACATCTTCCTCAGCACTCTGCCACCACACATGAGAGGGACGCTGATCAACATGCGGTGCAGCACCCAGCAGGACTTCCGCGCGCTGGCCCGAGAAACGCAGTGACTCACTAACGCCTGCAGGAAACAGGTGGCCACAGCAGCATCCGCAGATGCCCAGAGCAACGGAGAACCACAGACAACCGAGCAGAGCCCGCCCACCATGGCGGCAACACGACCAAGACGCAGCAGGCGGAACAACATCTGCTATTACCACCACCGTTTCACCGAAGGGGCGTACAAATGCGTTCCCCCCTGCAAGTTCAAAAGTTCGGGAAAACGCCCAAACCGAGAACCGTTAACGGCTGCGGTTCTCGGCCCAAAAAATAAACTTCTTTATGTGACTGACGGACACACCGGCAAACAGTTCCTAATTGACACGGGAGCTCAACTGAGTTTTATCATGCCCTCCCACGCAGACCGGGCCATGGGCCCCCGGGGCAATGGAGCGATGGCAGCCAACGGCTCCATCATCGACACTTATGGTGAAAGGAACCTGCCCCTCTGCATTCATGGCCGCAACTACAGATGGACATTTGTTGTAGCGGCGGTGAGTTTTAACTTGTTGGGCGAGGATTTTTTGTGTGCACATGGACTATTAGTCGATCTAGCAAATAGACGCTTGGTTAATGCACTGTCATTTGCTTCTATTCCCTGCTCAGCTCGAGTTTCTCCACCACCCGTGCAGACCAGCGTCACTACAACAGGAGGTAAGTTTGATCAACTCCTCACCCAATTTCCAGCACTCACAATTCCCAAATTCTCAGCTACAGTGGCTAAGCACGGGGTTGAACACTTTATTCCCACAACGGGCCCACCCGTATTCGCCAAAGCTCGGCACTTAGACGCGACCAAGCTCGCCATAGCTCGGGACGAGTTTACCACCCTTGAAAAACTAGGCATTATCAGACGCTCAAAAAGCCCCTGGGCATCACCACTACACATGGTCTCAAAATCCAACGGTTCTTGGAGACCGTGTGGCGATTACCGCAGATTAAACAATGCGACAGCGCATGACCGCTACCCAATTCCTCACATCCAAGATTTTTCACTACATCTGGCGGGTGCACGCATTTTTTCTAAAATAGACCTGGTCCGTGGCTATCACCAAGTCCCCGTTCGAGCGGAAGACATTCCTAAAACAGCTGTAATAACCCCCTTCGGTCTTTTTGAATTTTTGCGGATGCCTTTTGGCCTCAAAGGCGCAGCTCAAACCTTTCAGCGGATGATGGACGCGGTATTACGCGACCTCCCTTTCGTGTTCGTCTACCTCGACGATATGCTGGTAGCCAGCTCATCGGAGGAAGAACACGAAAAGCATCTCACTATGGTTTTTCGGAGACTAGAAGAGCACGGGTTAATAATCAATCCAGCCAAATGCAAATTCGGCGTGCCACAAATTGATTTTTTGGGACACAGAGTTTCACCGAAGGGGGCAGTCCCACTGCCAGACAAAGTTCGCGCAGTAAAAAGTTTTCCACGGCCACAAACGGTCAAATCACTGCAAGAATTTTTGGGAATGGTTAATTTTTACAACCGTTTCCTCCCCCGTGCAGCTCAACTCATGCAGCCCCTATATGACGCGCTCAGAAAACAAAAGCCTTCCAACGCGGTCGAATGGACCCCGGAGCGCGAACGCGCCTTCGCGGAAGTAAAAAGTGCCCTAGCTAACGCCACATTGTTGGTTCATCCTGATCCCTCGGCCCGCATTGCGCTAACCACAGACGCTTCAGACCTGGCCATAGGGGCGGTTGTAGAACAACACGTTGGCGGAACCTGGCAACCTTTGGCATTTTTCAGCAAATCGTTAAACCAAACTGAGCGTAAATACAGCACTTTTGACAGGGAGCTGCTAGCGCTTCATTTATCCATCCGCCACTTCCAGTTCTGGTTAGAGGGGCGGCGTTTCACGGCTTTTGTAGACCACAAACCGCTCACCTTTGCGATGGCTAAAATTTCAGAACCGTGGTCAGGCAGGCAACAAAGACAGCTAGCTGCAATTTCAGAGTTCACCACAGACATTCGACATGTGGCAGGCAAACTTAACGTGGTAGCAGACTGCCTCTCTCGCGCTGTGACATCGCCAGAGCGCGAGGAGACAGATTATACTACCTCAGCCGCAGAACTCTTCGCCAACGCGGACACATACGCGGCCCCAATCCACGTAGGGATAGATTACGCAGCCATGGCAGAGGAGCAAAGTAGTGACGCAGACGTGTGCGCACTCCTGTCCAGAACAAAAGGGTTAAGGCTGGAGGAAAGGGGATTACGCGACGGTGTACCCCCCCTAATATGCGACATCTCAACCGGCCGTCCTCGCCCGGTAGTCCCAGCTGCATGGCACCGCTGTATTTTCGACTCAATTCACGCCCTCGCGCACCCGGGTGTGCGCGCCTCGATTAAAATGGTCGCCGAAAAATTTGTGTGGCCCGGCCTGTGCAAAAACGTAAAAGAATGGTCAAAAACTTGCATGTCTTGTCAGCACGCCAAAATACACAAACACACAAAAGCCCCTCTAGAGCCTTTTCGAATCCCAGCTAGAAGGTTCGACCATGTTCATGTCGACCTCGTGGGACCACTACCTTCCTCCCAAGGTTTCACACATCTGTTAACAATGATAGACCGTACTACGCGCTGGCCTGAGGCGGTCCCTCTGGCGTCAACCACAGCGGAGGAAGTCGCTCGCGTTTTTTTGACAAACTGGGTGGCACGTTTTGGCGTCCCATCGGACATCACGTCCGATAGGGGGCCTCAATTCGTCTTGGAACTTTGGTCAGCCATGGCCAGCAGCTTAGGAGCGACAATTCACCGCACCACCGCTTATCACCCTCAGGCTAATGGGTTATGCGAGCGTTTTCACAGATCTTTAAAGGCCGCCCTCAGAGCCTCACTAACGGATACAAATTGGGTAAATAAACTTCCCTGGGTTTTATTGGGGTTGCGTGCTGCGCCTAAAGAGGATCTAGACGCCTCCCCAGCAGAATTAGTTTTTGCACAACCTCTCAGGCTCCCAGGTGAATTTTTACCAGAGAACCCAGAGCCAGGGCATCTTCCAGCCCCGAGGCTTTTAGGCAGCAACGGTCCTGACACTCTCCCCAGACCGGCACATCACTCTTTTCCACGGGTTTTTGTCCCCCAAGCTTTAAAAAACGCTGAATTCGTTTTTGTTAGGCATGAAGCTTTAAAACCAACCCTCCGTCCACCATACGATGGACCTTTCAGAGTGCTGGAACCTGGTGATAAGCATTTTGTGCTTGATTTAGGGGACAGAAAAGAAACAGTCAGCATTGACAGACTTAAACCTGCCTTCTTGTTGAGAGACGAACCTGCACGGTTGGCGAGAGCACCTCGGCGGGGTAGACCCCCCCAAGAGAAAAGACTCAGCCCCCCTGCAGAGAACAAATAATCACTCTCCTCCCCAAGCTGCAGATTCCTTACAGGAAGGTCCCACCAGGACGCCCAAGCGGACCCACAGCAGATTCGGGAGAAGATTAAAACACAGACGGCACAGGGACTGATGCAAACTACTCAAAAGTTGTTTACTAATTGTGCTGTAACAGTTTAAGACTGACTTGTGATATTACTACGCTGTTATGATTACCACTGAATTCTCTACAGGAGCATAGCTGCTGGAAAGTTTCTTCCTTGTCAAGAGGTGTAGCAGTTAGTATGTCATAATAATTATCTTAAACTGTGAATTTTTCTATTGTCCTTTTCTTAGTCGTTTGGGGGGGGGCTGTGGTCTATATTAATCATATATCCCATAACCTACATATGTATAAGCATGTGAGAATGTTTGGTGATTACATATGTAAAGCGACTTCACACCTCAGAACAGGACAAAGAGGTCTCAACCGTCAGCGGAGATCAAAGAGCATCCGAGGCGCTGCGGTGGAGACCAGATCAATCGCCCTGACCTCCCAGGGCCAGGTGGAGGGATACGAAGACAAAGGAGGGGGATTAAGATAATGTGGGGTGTCAGCTTTGATATGCATGTCTTTTGTTATGTGTAGGTATAAGTATGTAGAGCTGAATGTGTTCTTCCTCTATTCTACTTCTGCTTCTGCACTGAGATGAGACTTGTTAGAGGAGCGAAGCTGATAATAAACTTTGGTTTATAAGTCACATCGCCTCGTTATTCCAAGCTCCTCTACATAGGTGACCAAATACTTATTTTCCACCATAATTTGCAAATAAATTCTTTAAATTTTTTTTTCTTCTTTTTTTTTTTTTTTTTTTTGAATGCAAAAGATGCAATAGACTTACACAATGGTCCTCTCCGGCATACAACTAGGAACATACCGGTCGCTATGGAGGGTGAGAATATGTATGGGCACATAATCATACCATGTAGGATAACTAAATAGACGGTTATGCTGTTTCATCCCACCTAGCAACAATGCTCTGCACTGTGTGTGTTTATATATTTACATATTTATTCCATCTAGCTACAATGCTCTGCACTGGGTGTGTTTATATTTATATATCTATATATTTATTCCACCTAGCTGCAATGCTCCATACTGTGGGTGTTTATATATTTACATATTTATTCCATCTAGCTACAATGCTCTGCACTGTGTGTTCATATATTCATATATTTATTCCATCCAGCTACAATGCTCTGCACTGTGTGTCTGTGTGTGTGTGTGTGTGTGTGTATATATATATTTTATAGTAATATGTACATATGTATATTAGCTGCTCTTGCTTGCTTGTTTTTTCTTGCCTTCTGATTGTTGCTCTGAGTGTTGCTATCCCTGTGCTGTTGCAATCCTGGAATTTCCCCGTTGTGGGACTAATAAAGGCTTATCTTATCTTATCTTATCTTATCTTATCTTAAAAATCAGACAATGTGATTTTCTGGATTTTTTTTCCTCATTTTGTCTTTCATAGTTGAGGTATACCTATGATGAAAATTGGAGACCTCTCTCATCTTTTGAGTGGGAGAACTTCCACAATTGGTGGCTGACTAAATACTTTTTTGCCCCACTGTACATTAAAGACTCCCTTAGCGCCGGCCTTATTCGGCCATTGTCCGCTCCTCTCAGCGCAGGGTTCTTTTTTGTAGGCAAAAAGGATGGGACTCTGTGGCCTTGCATTGATTATTGTGAGCTAAATTCCATCCCTGTCAAGGAAAAATATCCGTTGCCACATATTAATTCGGCCTTTGAACTTCTCCAACAGGCAGGGGGTGTACACTAAGCTCGATCTCTGGAATGCGTATGCGTTCGATCTCTGGAATGCGCCATCTTCCATTCATGGGATGAATGGAAGATGGCGTTTAAACCACACTTGGGTCATTTTGAATATCTGGTCATGCCCTTTGGCCTGACCAACGCCCCCGCAGTCTTCCAGTGTTTAACCCTCCTGTTGTCCTCATATTCTGTATACACCCCGTGTCCTCCGGGTCAAAATGACCCGTCTTCACTAAACCCCCAATATAAGCAGCTTAATTGAATTTTAAACACCAAATTTTATTTTGCTTGAAGAAACAACTTGTCATTCACCACAAAATGTGTGAATACCAGAGTTTTCTCTCTTCACCTGTATAAGAAAGAATAGAAATGTGCAAAAATGAGTTTTGAATGCATTTTTATTCATCCCAATGATTCAGTTTCTTTTGGGTTTTTTTTGTTTGTTTGTTTTGCTAGTGAACAATGTAAGAAAATATACAATACAAAAATGTGAAGAACAACATAACTCATTCAACCAATTAGCACATGTAGGGCAGTATGCAAGTGCACAACCTTTGCAGATATTTTTTCTTACACCTGCAGCACACTGTATGTGTTTTACAGTCCTTCTTTGATGGGCAGAACTGACATCTCTTCCTCTTACTTGCCCCAGCTGGGGCAGCGGCTGTGGCAGCTGGATCTTCAGGTTGATCAGGAGTTCCTGCACTCTGAATAGCTTTCACAACTGCTGCAGAGGCTTCTGTGCAGGGGACATGCTTCCTTCTTTCAATGAGTGGAGTTACAAGTGCCTTTCCTAGCTGCTGCAGAAACACGCTCCTCTTGTTCTGCTTACGAGGCATCCAGGTCGGGTTGAGCTCTCTCCAAATCACAAAGGCATTGTAGGAGGAAACATCAATGATGTTGTGGAAGATGACCAGGGGCCAGTGGGCAGTCATCCTTCTGCAGCTGTATGTCCCAATCACCTTATCTAGGTTGTCCACACCTCCTTTGTTGCAGTTGTAGTCTAGGATGATGGCTGGCTTCCTGTCCTCACGATCGCTAATGGCAGCGTCTTTGTGCTGTGTGCTCAGATGTACTACATTCTTGTTTCTTGTTTGTTAAAAGGAAAGTCTCTCTTTCAGCTTCAGGGTTTTCTTCTTCTTCTTCTGTAGATGATTCATCATGCTCTGGGTTGTATTCCTCCCTATCTTCTTCTTCTGATACATCCTCCACTTCCTCTTCTGAATCAGAGTTGTCTTGCTGGACATCTGAAAAAAATCAGCTCTATAGCCTGTTCGACGGTATAACGCGCACTCATGGCTTCAGCACAGAAAGAATTTGGGGTACTGTCATCTGCAGCACCTTTATAACCTCTGGAAATCCACCTGTCTTGTCTTGTTTACGTCTGCTACTGATTGATCTGAGACCGATCAAAAGCACTGCAGTCCGCGAGAAGGCCACCTGTCTTGTCTTGTTTACATCTGCTATTGTGTTGTTTACATCTGCTAATGATTGATCTGAGACAGAACTAAAACATTCTCACATACAGTGTGTAAATAACTCAGTGACTGTGATTTCAACTCAATTTGACTGTCGGGTCATTTTGACCCGAAGACGACCTTTGTACCTTTTTTTGTACAGCTTACATTGAAATGTAAATGAAGGCAACAATTCACTTATCCTAATGTTGGGGTCAATCTAAGAAAAGTCATAAAATTTTAAGTTGAAAAAATATTGTTAAGGGGGATTTTTTTTTTGGTTTTTAACACAGTGGTGGGTCATTTTGACCCGAGGACAACAGGAGGGTTAATCAATGATATCCTCCGAGACATGGTGAACTATTTTTTTTTTGTTTAATTAGATGACATATTAATTTTTTCTCACATGCTGGAGGAATATGTGGTCCATGTCCAGATGGTCCTGCAGTGGCTGCTTGACAATCAGCTTTATGTGAAGGTTGAGAAGAGTGAGATTTCCACGTGCTCCACTTCTTTCCTGGGGTTTACCTTGGGCAGGGGAACGCTAAAGGCCAACCCGGAAAAGATTCAGGCGGTGGTAGACTGGCCCACTCCCAAAACTAAGAAAGAGCTCCAACGCTTCTTGGGGTTTGCCAACTTCTACCGCCAGTTCATCCATAACAATAGAAAAAAAATTGCTCTGCCACTCACCCAGCTTACCTCTACCAAGAGCCAATTCAAGTGGTCCGAGGCCGCTGAGCGGGCTTTTTCCTCACTTAAATTTACCACCAGGCCAATCTTGGCGCAGGTAGACTCCCAAGCCCAGTTTGTGGTTGAGGTGGATGTGTCTTATTTGGGGGTGGGCGCTGTGCTCTCACAGTATTCTGGTTCTGATCAGAAGCTCCACCCATGCTTGTATTTCTCCCAGCAGCTGTCCCCAGCTGAGAGAAATTACGATGTAGGAGATTGCAAACTCCTGGCCATTAAATGTGCCCTTCAGAGGTAAAGTGGGCTATCCCACAAAACCATTATTTTGAGAAAATGAGCTCTAAAGTTGAAATATTCTCAAAAAATCAGTGTGCCTATATCATTAAAAAGTTAAAATTATAGGGGGTAACTTTTTAATGATATAGGCACACTGATTTTTTGAGAATATTTCAACTTTAGAGCTCATTTTCTCAAAATAATGGTTTTGTGGGATAGCCCACTTTACCTCTGAAGGGCACAAATTGGCTCTGGAGGAGTGGAGGCACTGGTTGGAGGGAGCCAGTCAGCAGGTGATGGTCTGGACTAATCACAAAATTTAGAATATCTCAGATCAGCCAATCGCTTGAATGCCCGGCAGGCTTCGTGGGCCCTGTGTTTTTTCTTAGATTTAACCTCTCCATCACGCGGACAACACCACCCTCATCGGGCTCATCTCCAATGGCGACGAGTCCGCCTTCAGGAGAGAGGTGGCCCAGCTGGCGTCCTGGTGCAACAACAACAACCTGCAGCTGAACGCTCTGAAGACAGTGGAGATGATTGTGGACTTCAGGAAAGTCACAACCCCTCTGCCCCCCCCCCCCCCTCACCCTCACAGGCTCTCCCATCACCACTGCTGATTCCTTCCTCTTCCTAGGCCCCACCATCACCAGGGATCTCAAGTGGGAGCCGACCATCAGCTCCCTCATCAAAAAGGCCCAGCAGAGGATGTTCTTCCTGCGGCAGCTGAGGAAGCTCAAGCTACCCACCAAGATGTTAGTGCAGTTCTACACAGCCATCATCGAGTCCATCCTCACCACCTCCATAACCGTGTGGTACGCAGGAGCCACTGCCAGGGACAGACTAAGGCTGCAGCGCGTCGTGCGCACTGCTGAGAAGGTGATCGGCTGCAAGCTCCCATCTCTCCAGGATCTGTACATCTCCAGGACCCGGAGGCGTGCTGGCCGGATCATAGCCGATCCCTCACACCCTGGTCACGTACTGTTTGCCCCTCTCCCCTCAGGTAGAAGACTTCGGTCCATCCAGACTAAAACCTCCCATCACATGAACAGCTTCTTCCCCTCTGCCATCAGACTGCTGAACACTAAGTGACTTATTGACTCTCGTGCACTATGTACAGCAGCTCAACCAGACTCATGTCAATCATCACTGTTTTCTTCCTGCATTACCGACTGCACTATATGGTTCTCCACATTATCTGCTGCTCGCTAATATATTTTAACTGCTGACTAGTATTACTCACTCTTATTCTACACTTTATTGCATGTATAGTTTATTTCTTTTATTTTATCATGTTTAATGTTGCAGCATTGCACCGAGACAAATTCCTAGTTTGTGTACTACATGAACAATGGCAATAAATCTGATTCTGATTCTGATTCTGATTCATACCTCCCAGGGTCTCGCAACTTCAAACCTGATGTTCTCTCCCACCAGTTTTCCTCCGACTCCTCTCCTACTCTCTGTCCTGCAGCCACTGCCTCCCTCCCAGACACCATCCTGCCCTCCTCCTGTATTTTTGGGGCCCTTTCTTGGGATTTCGAGCAGAGGGTCCAGCAGGCCCAGTTAGCGGAACCTGTCCCCAAGGAAGGCTCGTCCAACAGGTTGTATGTGCCCTCCTCCCTTCACAGTGACGTCATCCAGTGGGGCCACACAAGTTTTTTCACCTGTCATCCCGGCATCACTAGCACTATTAAACTGATTCGGCGTGTGTTTTGGTGGCCTTCCCTCAGGTCGGACGTTAAGGACTATGTGAAGGCCTGCCACACTTGTGTCGCCAAAAAGTCGGACTCTTCCCCTGCAGCCGGTCTCTTACATTCTCTCCCCATCTCTTCCTGTCCCTGGTCCCATATCGCTATTGACTTGGTCTTGGGTCTCCCTCCATCTTAAGGTAACTCCATCATTCTCACTATCACTGATTGCTTCTCCTAGGCAGTTCTTCTGGTTCCCCTTCCTGATCTCCTTTCTGCTGTCAAGACGGCCAACCTCCTGTCCATCCACGTCATCTGATTACAAGGCATTCCCATAGACATTGTGTCTGATTGAGGACCACAGTTTACCTCATGGGTGTGGAAGGCGTTCTGTCAGTCCTTGGGTACCTCTGTCAGTCTCACTTCTGGTTATCATCCCCAGAGCAACGGTCAGCCTGAGCGTGCGAACCAGTCCTTGGAGGCCACCCTGAGGTGTGTAGCATCCTGCAACCCATCTACCTGGAGCATCCACCTGACGTGGGTGGAACATGCCCAAAGCTCTGCCGTCTCCTCCGCTACGGGGCTAACTCCTTTCAAGGCCTCCATGGGGTACACACCACAACTTCTACCCATGATGGAGAGGGAGATCGTGGTACTGTCTGTGGAGGCCCATGCATGTCGCTGTTGCTGCCTCTGGAGGTCCACTCGGGCAGCTCTTTTAATGATCGTCTGAGAAGAACTGCCTGCATGCCAACCATAGGCATGTGGTGGCGCCAAGACACTCTGTGAGCCAGAAGGTCTGGTTATCCATGGAGAAGGTACCAGTGGAGAGAGACTTGCGGAAGCTGTCCCCACACTTTCTGGGCCCATTCCCGATCTCCTGCATCATCAATGATGTCACCATCCGGTTGAAGTTGCCTCCATCTCTCTGTATCAATCCCACCTTCTACGTTTCTCAAATAAAGCCTCTCTCTGTCATCCAGCTGCCTCCCCCTCCAGAAACCCCTCCACCTCCCCGGATCATCGATGGATATACCACCTACACCGTCCAGCGTATTCTGGACGTACACCATCCGGGCCGGGGTCTGCAGTACCTTGTGCACTGGAAGGGGTATGGTCCAGAGGAGAGATCTTGGATTCCACAATCTTATTTCCATGACAAGGGTACAGTACAAGCGTTCCACCTCGCTTATCCAAAGAAGCCTGGGGGGGCACCGGGAGGTGTCCCTTGAGGAGGGGGCACTGTGATGATCAGGCAAGCATGCCTCCCCCCTCCTCCCTCATGTCTCTATTTTAATGGCTCTGGAGCTCATCAAGCGCACCAGTGTGATTACACACCTGCTGCCTTCTGATTCACCAGCATATGTAAGGGCCCGTGTGTGAAGAGCTCTCCACTGGATCATTGGGTTTGTGCAGCCTCACAATCATAATTCTTGTTGTGTGGTAAAATTAATTATTTTCCCAAAACGTTGTCTTACCTTCTGCTCTCCTCCTCTCAGTTTTGCTGCCGCCTCCAGCGGTGTGTCTCCGGAACTGTGTTTGTACGCTCGCCAGAACCATCTCACCTTGAAGACAATGGCTCCTCCAACAAGGCTCCTCAGCCCTTCCTCAACCTTCCCTGCAGTCTCCAGAGCCCCTTCACCTTTGCCATGCTGGAGTTCAATGCCGGGCTCTCTGCCATTATCATAAGACCCATTACCTCTGTTTACATTCCCATGTGCCATTCACATTATTAACCATCCCTCTCGTCTCTTTCTTCTCTGGCTGCATGTAGCTCCGTCGTGCAACTGTTTTCCTGTAAATAGTGTGGCATTTTGGTTGCCGGTTTCAGTAATTGTGGTGTGTATTTATTTCTTAAGTTAGCATGTTATGTATAGGGTTTTGAGTTTTCATTAAAGTGGTGTTAACTTTTCATCCACATCTGAGTGTTCTTCTGAATTGCTTACCCTGCACTTAAGACTCCTCAAATTTCCACCAAATCATGACAGTCAGAGAGTCTAACTGGGGGGCTGCTGCTGGCAAACAGCAAGAGGCTGGCAGCTTCCATGTCCGTGGATGCTTATCCTTTGTAGTGTTAACCCCTTTGGTTCCAATTTATAAAATAATCTTTGCTGAAGAAAATTGTTTCAACTCAAAAGTCTGGTCATGAACTGATTCTATCACCCAAGGATCCATCAGCCATAAAGTGGAAGTTAATCCCTTCTCCAGGACTTAGTCATTCTCCCTTTTCTGCTCTTTGGCAAAGGAATATTTCAAATGATATGAATTATATAATCCAGACTTGGGAGTCAAGATTCCTCCTTAACCAACAAGACAGTTTTACAGTGTCATCTGGTGAACGACGCCAGAAAATTAAATATAATCTTTCTCTCTCTGAAATGGAATCTCTGCAGTTGTGAACAATAAATTAATTCATATTCTTTCTCTCAAGACTGCATCTGCTACTGAAGACATGGTTGAACTCTGGAAAGGACAAATGAGATGTTGTTTCAAATGCTTTTATTGATATGATTTGATATGTCTGCTTTATTTTAAGGAAGAAATTAATTTTTGCATTCTTACTATCACAAATTAATTACAGTTACAATGTTGAGACATTGCATGTTCCCTTATAATTGAGTAGAATATCTTAGTCACTAAAGTTTAAGGAATTTATGCTTTATTCAGCAACATACAGTATATGTCTTAACCCTTTGAGTGTGTCTGTTGCCAAATTGTGACATAACCCCTAGTGGGCATAAGTGGTAAATATTTTTTGTCAATAAAATAGTTCAGATTTCCAATGTTATAACTTGAAAGTGGTAAGAGATAATGGCTTACTGTCAATTAGAAAGATGAAAGGTATGATCAAAAGTCTCAGATAGTGTCATGACCCACTCTGGGCCATCATCTGCCTCAGCTGCATGCACACCTGTGGCTAATCAATCACGGGCTTTATAGCCTGCTCTGCCTGAAGCCTCAGCATGGAGCCGTCTGTCTTGCTACTGACTTTCATCTCCCGCACGTCTGTTTCCACACAGCTCTGTGCCTCATCTGGAAAGACTCTCCTTCCTCAAGTAAGCCTGTCAGGCTCTCCCCTGTGCACAGGTGGATCCCTTCGGCGGCGGAACCGACCCCCCGCAGCGGCGGAACGCTTCCCTCGCCTTGCATCACAGCTCATCACCGGGTATGCCTCGCAGACGCTGTCTCCCTGGTTGGAGGCCAAGAGCCAAAACCGGCGCCCACATCAGACCACCTGCAAGTAAGCCCCTGTGACTCGGCTGAAACTAACGTCTGTGTTTGGATCTGTTCCTAGGGTTGCCAGACTGTACGGCGTTCTGTCTCGCCCCTGGATGCAGCTCATTCACCATCAATACATTCACATAACGCATACATGCACTCACACAGCCTCTGTTGGTAACGATAAAGATAATTGAATTGCACTTGAGCCTGTGTGTGTTCCCTGGGTCCAACAATATGTCAGTAAGGCTCTGTCAGAGTGACCCAGCGAAAAGAGGGCTCGCACACCAGCTTAACATCTTAGAGGCTCGAGTTGACCAAATTACTCACCAGCAGCAGGTCATACTGAACCTGTCAGTTCAGATTAACAGCCGGTTGGATCATCTGGAAGGACAGCGGGCGTTCCCTCCAGCTCATAGTAGCAGGCCAGCTCCCGCTAGCTCTCCTCCTAGCCAGGCTAGCCCAGGCTTGCTAACCCGTCTCACTCCGGTCCCCACTCCCACGCGCTTCAGCGGAAAGCTCGGGGAGGCTCAGGGTTTCATCCTCCAATGGAGACGGTGTTTCAGCGAGTTCCGGGGGACTTCCCCACCCATCACAGCCAAATTGGTTACGTGGCTAATCTGTTGGAGGGGCGAGCGTTAGCATGGGCTTACGCCGTTATGGCGAAGCCCAGCTACACCAATCTAACTTATGCCCAATTCGTGCACGATTTCCACGAAGTTGTTTGATCATTCGGACCATGATAGCGTGCTTACCACCCAACTGTTAAACCTTCGTCAGGGTGGTCGGTCAGTGGCCGATTACGCTGTTGGCTTCCAGGTGGTAGCAGCGGAAGTTGGGTGGGAGGATGCCTCACACACATCTTTATTTGTAGCCTGAGCCCTAGTCTACGGGACGAGCTGGCCCGCTTAGATAAGCCTGAGCGTCTCACTGAACTAATTTCATTAACTATTAGTCTTGATAACAGGCTGAGAGAGTGTGCTGCAGAGCAGAGGTCTTCCAGCTGCTCAAGCAGACAGTTTCAACGCTCCTCTCAGTCCTCATCTCTGGCGTTGCCCGCACTAGAGGCCCCAGATGAACCTGAGGCAATGATGATGGGGCGGACCAAACTCTCGCAGGCTGAGAGACAGCGCCGCAGGGAGCTAGGTCTCTGTATGTACTGTGGGGATGATCAGCACTAGATCGAGTCCTGTCTAGTTCGGCCAAAAGAGGGGGTCCGCGCGTCACTGTAGGGGGACTCGCGGACTCGTCTAGGCCAAATCCCCTATCGAAATGTCTCCTGCCAATTAGGTTCTGTCACAAGCGCATTGAAATTCTCACGCACATACTGGTGGACTCGGGGGCCGAGCAGAACTTTATTTCGGGGAAAGTGGCAACCCGACTGGGGCTCCCTTGCCATGCTCTGCCGACTACCCTAAACCCCGTCACTCTGTCAAAGGCTCCCTTGGAGAAAGTGACACATCGGACAGCCCCTGTCTCAGCGATCATCTCAGGTAACCATCGAGAGGACCTCCGGCTGTTTGTGCTGTCCACCTCGGCTGCCCCCATCATCCTGGGTTACCCCTGGCTTCATCTACATAATCCAACCTTCGACTGGCGTACCAGGAGCGTCCTCGCTTGGAGTCCCTTCTGCCTGAGTGTGTGCCTCCAGTCTGCAGCTTGTTCTCCCTCGGTTTCTCGCTCCTCCCCCGCCCCCTCCCTCCCCCCGACCTGTCCAGGGTGCCACCAGAGTTCCATGACCTTGGAGCAGTGTTTAGTAAATCCCAGGCGCTGTCCCTTTACCCCCACCGCCAGTATGACTGTGCCATTAACCTCCACCCAGATGCCCCCCTGCTGTCAAGCCGCCTTTACAGCTTATCTGCTCCGGATCGGGAGGCTATGGAGGCGTATATCAAGGAATCGCTCAGCTCGGGCATCATTCCGCCTTCGTCGTTGCCAGTGGGGGCGGGCTTCTTCTTTGTCGGGAAAAAGGATGGTTCCCTCTGCCCTTGTATTGACTTCCAGGCTTTGAACGACATCACTATCAAGGACAGGTACACGTTGCCTCTCATGGACTCTGCCTTCGACTCCCTCCAGTGGGGCTCCTGGTTCACGAAGCTGGACCTCCGCAGTGCTTATCACCTCGTGCGGATCCGGGATGGTGACGAGTGGAAGACGGGATTCCGGACCCCCAGCGGCCACTTTGAGTACCTCGTCATGCCGTTTGGGCTCACCAACGCTCCGGCCGTCTTCCAACGTCTGATTAATGATGTTCTCCAGGATTTCCTCGGGTCCTTCGTCTTCGTCTACCTGGATGACATTCTGATCTTCTCCCAGTCCCGGGAGGAGCATCAGGTGCATGTGAGGTGGGTCCTTCAACGGCTCCGGGAGAATAAACTTTTCGTGAAGGCAGAGAAGTGTGAGTTTTACACCGAGAAGTCCTCCTTCCTGGGATTCATCATCTCGCACAATCAGGTCATCCCGGATCCTGAAAAGGTGAAGGCGGTGGTGGATTGCCCTCCCCCCCCATTGAGGAAACAGCTGCAACAATTCTTGGGGTTTGCCAATTTCTACCGGCGATTCGTACCCAATTACAGCTCGATCGCCCTTCCCCTGACCCGCCTCACCTCCCCCAAGGTAGCGTTCTGGTGGACAGAGGAGGCGGCGGCAGCCTTTGCAACCCTGAAGACCGAGTTCTCATCCTCCCGGGTCCTCATGCAGGTGGATCCCGCTCTCCAGTGCCTAGTTGAGGTGGATGCCTCTGACTCAGGGGTGGAGGCAGTCTTGTCACAGCGCTCTCCGGTGGACGGGGTGATCCGCCCCTGCGCTTTCTTCTCTCGGTGGCTGTCCCCCGCAGAGAGGAATTATGACGTCGGTGACAGAGAACTCCTGGCGGTGAAGCTCGCGCTGGAGGAATAGCGGCACTGGCTGGAGGGGGCTGCACAACCCTTCGTGGTATGGACTGACCACAAAAACTTGGAGTACCTGAGAACGGCTAAATGCCTGAATGCCCGCCAGGCGCGCTGGTCCCTGTTCTTCGGGCACTTCAGGTTTACCATCACCTACCACCCTGGGACGAAGAACGCCAAACCGGACGCCCTGTCCAGGCAGTTCACCTCGGAGGTCTGTGAGGGGCAGGAGCACACCATCCTTTCTGCCTCGTGTGTCATGGGTGCCCTCTCTTGGGCCATCAGGGACAAGGTCCTGAGGGTGCAGGAAGCTGAGCCGGATCCAGGCGGAGGGCCTGCAGGAAGGCTGTTCGTTCCATCGTCCGCTCGGGGTGACATCATCCACTGGGCCCACTCGTCCAAGCTCGCCTGCCACCCTGGGATCACCCGTCTGGTGGAGCTGCGTCAGAGATCATTCTGGTGGCCAGGCTTCTGGAATGACATCATCAACTACGTCCGCGCCTGTCCCAGTGCGCCACCGGTAAGACATCATCATCGCCACCGGCGGGCCTCCTCCATCCGTTGCCGGTCCCTGGAAGACAGTGGTCCCACATTGCCCTAGACTTTGTAACCGGTCTCCTGGCATCCAACAGCTTCGACACCGTTCTCACTATTGTGGACCGTTTCTCCAAAGCCGCCCACTTCGTCCCCCTACATGGGCTTCCAACGGCACGAGAGACGGTGGACCTATTGGTGCAGCACGTCGTGCGTCTGCATGGGATCCCCAAGGACATTGTCTCCGATCTAGGTCCCCAGTTTGTGTCCCGCGTATGGAAGAGTTTCTGCAACGCATTGGAGGCTACGGTAAGCCTGTCCTCTGGTCATCACCCCCAGAGCAACGGGCAGTGCAAGCGGGCCAATCAGGAGCTGGAGGCCGCTCTGCGCTGTGTCTTCGCTTCCAGCCCATCATCTTGGAGCAGCCATCTGCCATGGATTGAGTACGCTCATAACCTGACTCTGTCCTCAGCTACCGGCATGTCACCTTTCAAGGCGTCGCTGGGCTACGATGCCCCGTTGTTTCCCAAAGAGGAGGGGGAGGTGGCTGTGCCTTCCATCCATGCCAATCTGAGGCGCTTTTGTAGGCTCTGGGCTGCTATGCGCCAGGCCCTTTTATGGATGGCCGAGCACAACACAAGAACAACGAACCAGTGCAGGAGGCCTGCTCCCCAGTATCAGGTGGGTCAGCAGGTATGATTATCAACCCAGCACATCAACCTGAAGGCTGAGAAGAGGAAGCTGGCCCAGCGTTTTATTGGGCCCTTCCCGATTGTCCGAGTGATTAATCCTGTGGCTGTGCGTCTGGCTCCCCCCCCCCCTCCGTGTTTGTCCTACTTTCCACATTTCCCAGGTCAAGCCCGTGGTCTCCAACCCACTCTGCCCTCCTCCTAGGGCTCCAGCCCCGCCAGTGTTGATAGACGGCGACCCGGCATGGAGGGTCAACTCCATCTTGGACGTGCTCCGCCAGGGTCACGGCCTGCAGTACCTGGTGGACTGGGAGGGGTATGGACCCGAGTGGAGGTCCTGGTTGCGTCCGTCGTTTGTGCTGGACAAAAGTCTCATCAAGGACTTCCATCAGGCGCACCCAGGTAGGCCAGCGCCAGGAGGCACTGCTCGGGGGGGGGGGGGGGGGGGTACTGTCATGACCCACTCTGGGCCGTCATCTACCTCAGCTGCGTGCACACCTGTGGCTAATCAATCACAGGCTTTATAGCCTGCTCTGCCTGAAGTCTCGGCACGGAGCTGTCTGTCTTGCTTCTGTTTCCACATAGCCCTACGCCTCATCTGGAAAGACTCTCCTTCCTCAAGTAAGCCTAATTATGACTCACCTTTTCTCCCAGGCTCTCCCCTGTGCACAGGTGGATCCCTTCGGCGACAGAACCGACCCCCCGCGGCGGCGGAACGCTTCCCTCGCCTCGCCTTGCATCACAGCTCATCACCGGGTGTGCCTCGCAGATGCTGTCTCCCTGGTTGGCGGCCAAAAGCCGAAACTGGCACCCGCATCAGACCACCTGCAAGTAAGCCCCAGTCATTATACAGCTCTCTGTGACGTGGCTGAAACTAACGTCTGTGTTTGGCTCTGTTCCTAGGGGTGCCAGACTGTACGGCATTCTGTCTCGCCCCTGGCCGCAGCTCATTCACCATCAATACATTCATATAACGCATGCACGCATTCACACACCCTCTGTTGGTAACAATAATCGTAATCGTAATTATGATTACGATGGCGGCGCGTGCACAACGCGAGGCTCAGCGTCTCCTCAGATTTTGTGGATTAGCAGTGATATTTCTGCTCATTTCGGGTCTGTTCGTTCAGAACAGCTTCGCTTTGACATCCTACACCTGAAATGAGCTTTTGGACATTGGATTACAAAATAACCATCTTTTTATCAGCAACCTACATCTCATCCCTGAGCTCCGGAGAACACCCGATGCTAGGCAAGCTACCCGGCTGACCGGAAGTGCTCGCAGGCGGCGTAGAGACCGTAAACAAAGGCGGGGGAAGCGCAGAGGGCTAAGAGCTAAGCTAAAGCTAACACCGCACCGGCTTTCTCTACTCAGCATTTTCCTCGCTAATGTACGGTCACTGGCTAACAAAATGGATGAGTTACGGCTTCGGATCACCAACAATAAGAAACTTATGAACTGCAATATCATGATTTTCACGGAAACATGGCTACACAGTGGAATACCTGACAATGCTATTGAGCTAGCCGGACAACACACTCTCCGGGCAGACAGAGCAGCTGATGACTCCGGTAAGACCAGAGGTGGGGCAGTGTGCATTTATATTAACAAGGCTTAGTGCACGAACTCCGTCACTGTTGGGAGACACTGCTCAGCAAACCTGAAATTTCTCATGGTTTAATGTAGACCTTTCTATCTGCCACGAGAGTTCACTTGTACCATCATAACAGCTGCTTATATCTCTCCGGATGCTAATCCTAAGCTTGCTATGAACGAACTGCATGCAGCTATTAGCAAACAACAAACTGCACACCCAGAGGCAGCATTTATTGTGGTGGGTGATTTTAACCACTCTAACCTCAAGACAGTGCTTCCTAAATTCTACCAGCAAGTCTCCTGTCACACAAGAGGGAACAAAACACTGGACCATGTTTACACCAATATTGTGGGAGCCTACACAGCAACTCCCCTCCCCCACCTAGGTCAGTCTGATCACTTATCTTTGTTCCTTACCCCCAAGTATGTACCGCTCATCATCCGGGTGAAGCCATCAGTGAGGACCATCAAAGTGTGGCCAGAGGGGGTTGACTCTGTACTCCAGGAAAAGTTTAGGAACATAGACTGGAGTATGTTCACCTCTCAGGCTACTTGTGGCTCCCACATAAACATCGACTCTTACACCCACTCAGTCCTGGGACATATCAACACCACTATTGACAGTGTCACCATGGAAAGACAGATCACCACGTACCCAAATCAGAAGCCGTGAATGAACAGAGAAGTGCGGCTTCTGCTAAAGGTACGTAACAATGCCTTCAGCTCTGGTGATGCACAGGCCTACAGTTCATCCAGGGCAGATCTGAAGAGGGGCATCAAGAAGGCCAAGCACAGCTACAAGCTGAAGGTGGAGGAACATTTTGTGGACTCTGACCCCCGATGCATGTGGCAGGGCACTCAAGCTATCTCTGATTATAAGCCCAGCAACTTCACACCTACAGCCATGACTGTGTCCTTTCTCAATGAACTAAATGACTTCTATGCTTGTTTTGACAAGGACAATAATGAAAAGAATATCAATTTCCCACCCTCTGACGACCTCCACTACCTCACACTCACCCACACCGACGTCCGTAACGCACTGAGTCATATCAACGTACGTAAGGCTGCTGGCCCTGACGGCATTCCTGGGCGTGTGCTGAGGGCATATGCTGAGCAGCTGGCAGGGGTCTTCACGGACATCTTCAACCTGTCCCTGGCCCAGGCGGTGGTTCCAGCATGCTTCAAGATCACTTCTATAGTACCAGTGCCGAAACATTAAACACCATCGTGCCTAAATGACTATCGCCCTGTGGCACTGACACCCATAGTCATGAAGTGCTTTGAGTGACTGGTCTTGGCACAGCTCAAAAAATGCCTGCCCACTACACTGGACCCTTACCAATTTGCCTACCAGAGTAATAGGAGTACAGAGGATAAGGTTTCTACAGCGCTGCACTGTGTACTCTCACATCTGGGTGACAAGAACACCTACGCAAGAGTGCTGTTTGTTGACTTCAGCTCAGCATTCAATACAGTCATCCCCTCCAAGCTGATCACTAAACTTGGGGACCTGGGAATCAGTACCTCCACCTGCAACTGGATCATGGATTTTCTGACCAACAGACCCCAGCATGTTAGGTCAGGCCCCAACCGCTCTTCCACCATCACACTCAACACTAGTGTACCACAGGGCTGTGTGCTCAGCCCATTCCTCTACTCCCTCTTCACCCATGACTGCAGGCCTATGTATGGATCCAATTCCATCATAAAGTACGCAGATGACACCACGGTGATCGGACTCATCAGAGACAACGATGAGTCAGATTACAGGGCAGAGGTTGAGCACTTGGCTACTTGGTGCGCTGACAATAACCTGCTCCTTAACACCAGCAAAACCAAGGAGTTCATAGTGGACTACAGGAAGGAGAGGAGAGAGACACATGACCCCATCCATATCAACGGCATGGCTGTTGAACGTGTCTCCAGCTTCAAATTCCTGGGGACCCACATCTCGGAGGACCTGTCCTGGTCAGTTAACACCACCAACCTTATCAAGAAGGCCCATCAGCGCCTCTTCTTCTTGAGGACACTGAAGAAGAACCATCTGTCAACTGACATCCTGGGCAACTTCCACCGCTGCGTGATAGAGAGCACCCTGACCAACTGTGTTACAGTCTGGTATGGGAGCTGCTCTGTCGCTGACCGTAAGGCACTGCAGCGGGTGGTGAAAACCGCCCAACGCATCACAGGGACTCCACTTCAGCTACAGAGGACGTCTACAGGAAAAGATGTCTGCGCCGGGCATGCAGCATTCTTAGGGACTCCACCCATCCTGCTCATGGACTGTTTCAGCTTCTCCCCTCCAGAAGGCGTTTCAGAAGCCTTCGGACTAGAAAGAGCAGGTTTAGGAACAGTTTCTTTCCAACAGCTGTCACACTATTGAACTTAGTTCCCCGCTGAACCTCCACTTCTCTCCCCTTTAACACCCCCCCTCCCCGTGCTTCCTCAAACTGTATACATATATATATAATTGTACTCCAACTTTCTACACTGAATTATCCATATATATTTGCTTAAATTGTACTTACTGTCAATTACTGTATATACTGCACTGTTGTCCTTTGCACTTCTGATAGGATGCTAAACTATTTTGTTACCTTGTATTCATTCATAGATGTTTAATGACAATAAAGTTGAATCTAATCTAATCTAAAGATAATTGAATTGCACTTGACCCTATGTGTGTGTGTTCCCTGGGTCCAACAATATGTCAGATAGGAATAAATGTATGCATCTAATTTGCATAATGTTGCTGCAACGCTTTAAATTCCATAACAGTCAAAACTGAACTTTAGACGCATTTACACAAAGAATGGTTCAGTCTTTTGACACTGTTTTTTGTACAGAGGTACCTCATCATCTTATCTTCAAAGTATATTAACAAGAAATCAGTACATTAAAAAAAAAAAAAAAAAAAAACAGAAATTCCTCACTTACTCTTGACAAAGGGGGGCTGGCTGGCTGGCGTGGTCGCTGCATTTTCACCCATCATGGTCGTTATTTTGCGTGCTGTTGGTCATTTACCCTCTCTACCACATCTACAAAGTCTTATGATTATCCCACATAAATTTCACTTGTATCCCACGGCTATTTTCAACGTACAAAGCCGACTAAGTGACAGTGACGATGACTGATCGCAGCCATATTAGCTTTCTGGGCTAAAATGCTAAAAACATGAAAAGGAAATGAGGAGTTCTTCTTCTTTGGTATATTATGCGTCATCCATTGAGTTCTCCAACGGATGTCTGCCACCTTCTGAAACTGGCAGATCAGTACAAATCAGTACAAATCCTCAATGGAGCCCATCATGTCAGATGAGATGACAGGTGCAGCGCCACGTTCTGCCACTAGGGGCATGCAAAACCTCACATTCAAAGGGCTAAGGGGGTCTCACTTTTCATATCAAATGTCTCTCTCCCTCCTCTTTCTGCTGGGAGACCCACAAAGCCGTGAACTTTGAAATGACCAATGAGCCACTAAGCTCTCTTAACAGTTCCTTTTTAGGTCGAATTTATGACTTCTGCTGAACAAACAAAGCTCAAATGTAATTGGTGCAGCTCAGTTTCCAGGAAATTCAGTGAAATCTTGCCACACCCAAAAAACTCTTCTCCTTGTTCAGTTTGGGGTGTTGGTGCAGCTGTAAGGAACAAACTTCTCTGCTCTCCCATTTTCTATCTTCTGACATGGTGTATAGACTAACTAACTAACTACTAACTAACCTGCACTTATATAGCGCTTTTCTAGTCACAAAGACCACTCAAAGCGCTTTCATTAATACTAACTCTCTATTCTAAGGGCCTATAGGAAACAGATATCTAGGGACAATTTAGAACAGCCAATTAACCTAACATGCATGTTTTTGGCATGTGGGAGGAAACCGGAGAAATCCCGGAGTAAACCCACGCAACACGGGGAGAACATGCAAACTCCACACAGATCACTGTTGGTCGGGGGCTGGGATCGAACCCACGATCCCACGATCTCCACAATCCCCCGGCCAAGGGTAAACTGTGCTGCCGCAGTGCTAACCACTGCGCCACCGTGCAGCCCAGACTCAGACCCAGACTAGACCCAGTGACCAGACTCAGACTCAGGAATAGATACAATTGAGTTTATTAACAATAATGTGTGTGTGTGTGTGTGTGTGTGTGTGTGTGTGTGTGTGTGTGTGTGCGTGCGTGCGTGGATGTGTAGTCAGAAGCCGCTGGTGGAGAGCAGAACATCGTACGACCCGGTAACCCTAGGGACAAACAGAAGCAGGGACAGTTAGAGGTTATCACCGCTGGGGATGTGCAGGTTAGACCAAAGCTTACTGTCTGTAGAGATGTTAAGCGGCTCAGGTTCAGCTTGGCGGCTACGGCCAGGAGGACAGTGTTCTCTGTTGTCGTCACGGCTGCTGGAGGTGAATGTGTGCAGGGTGAGTGGTGAGGCGTTGTCCGCCACTAGGAAGGAAGGAAGGTGGTCCGCCGCCACAGAGAGAGGGAGATCTGCTGCCACGGAGTTCCGCCTGTGCACAGGGGACTGAGAGAGAGGTTAGAGGGAATGTGTGAGGCTTACTTGAGCTGGAGGGGATTTCTTCCAGACGCTGGTAGGCAGGAGGCTAGGAGCGAGGACAGGAGTAGGCTTAGACTGGAACTCAGGAACGATGATGAAGGCAGGAGAAGGTCGTGTGGAGAGAAGACAGATGACTCTGTACTGATCCCAGGGCAGCGTGGTAAATATAGACCAGACCCTGATGAGGAGCAGGTGTGCACGCACCTGAAGGGAATGAGCACTGGAGCAGACCATTACATCTTCCAAGTAAGGCCCAGAGGCTGTCATGCTCTGTCAGAATTCTTTTTTCTTTTCTTTAAATTTAACTTTTTCTTATTTTAATCTTTTTCTTTAAATTACCTTTGCAAGAAGATTATGTTTGATTTTTTTTCAAGCTTAAACCAATTAATTCCAGCAACAATACATTGGAAGAAAAGGATCTGTGGCATGTTCTTGGCCACTCTTCCTCCCGAACAGTGGCAAGTTCCATGAGCCGAGGAGCTGAAGGAGTGCAGGTGGGTCATTTTAGCAGGGACAGAACTACTGCTGGAATATAAGCCCTGGCTCCTCCCTGAATATGGCCAGCAGCTGGAGGAGGTTTCACCAGGTGGACCGGAGCTTGAGCCGACGAGCGAGCGTCCCCTGACTCCGGAGCCTCATCTGTCTCGCCATGGGCCGACGTCTCCACTCTTTCCAGATGACCTCCACCACTCCCAAGAGGATGTTGTTTGAGCCAGCAGCAGCAATCACCACAAAGCCCTGGAATTTAAGGCAAGTACCTTTTCATTCATCCACAATTATTAATGAACTGTCTTGCCCTATTTCTGGAGGAGGGGCTCAGCAGCAGTTAACCCCTTTCGCTGAGCCCTCACTGCCTGATGCTGCTTTGTTCTCCTCACCTACTACTCCCGTTACTCCTCCTACGTCCCCCGAGGGTCCATTGGTCCTGAAAGGGAGCCATCAGATGATGGAGGAGCCTGCGACACTGGGGAGTCCAGCCCCAGCCCTGCAGCCACATTCTGGACTTGAGGAGAGCGTCACCTATGGTCCGGAGCTTTAGCCAGCAGAGGAGTGTCCCCTGGTTCTGGCAGCATGGGAGTGGGTGTCAGTGGTGAGAGGATCTCCTGCTGTAGCCACCGTGTTGGGAGGTTCATCAGCCCATTGGGGGCCCCGCCTACTAACCAGCCTGCTGCCTTGATCGCCACAGCAAAATTGCCGGACTCCTGGCCGGCGGTGGAGCTTGAGCTAAGGGAAGTTGTCTTTTTTGTTTTCACATTATCTGTCCTAGAGAGGTCTTGCTTAGCTCTTGGTGGGGATAAGATAAGATAAGATAAGAAAAGATAAGATAAGCCTTTATTAGTCCCACAATGGGGAAATTCCAGGATTGCAACAGCACAGGGATAGCAACACTCAGAGCAACAATCAGAAGGCAAAAAAAAAAAAAAATACAAGAGCAGCTAGTATACATATGTACATATTAATATACACTACCGTTCAAAAGTTTGGGGTCACCCAGACAATTATTTTGTGTTTTCCATGAAAAGTCACACTTATTTACCACCATGAGTTGTAAAATGAATAGAAAATATATTCAAGACATTGACAAGGTTAGAAATAATGATTTGTATTTGAAATGATAATTTTTTCCTTCAAACTTTGCTTTCGTCAAAGAATCCTCCATTTGTAGCAATTACAGCATTGCAGACCTAACATGATTGCACAAGGGTTTTCTAATCATCCTTTAGCTTTCTGACGCAATGAGCAAACACATTGTACCATTAGAACACTGGAGTGATAGTTGCTGGAAATGGGCCTCTATACACCTATGTAGATATTGCACCAAAAACCAGACATTTGCAGCTATAATAGTCATTTACCACATTAGCAATGTATAGAGTGTATTTCTGATTAGTTTAAAGTTATCTTCATTGAAAAAAGCGCTTTTCTTTCAAAAATAAGGAAATTTCTAAGTGACCCCAAACTTTTGAAAGGTAGTGTATATATACAGTATATATATATATATATATATATATATATATATATATATATATATATAGACACACAGTGCGGAGCATTGTGGTTGGTGGATGTGCAGCAGAGAGTCTAAGCTCTCGCTCCGCGGATGCGGCGGGCCAGCTGGATGTCTTTGGGCATGATGGTGACCCTTTTGGCATGGATGGCGCACAGGTTGGTGTCCTCGAAGAGACCCAAAAGGTAGGCCTCGCTGGCCTCCTGCAGAGCCATGACAGCGGAGCTCTGGAAGCGCAGGTCGGTCTTGAAGTCCTGAGCGATCTCCCTCACCAGGCGCTGGAAGGGCAGCTTACGGATGAGCAGCTCCGTGGTTTTCTGGTAGTGATGGATCTCTCTCAGAGCCACGGTACCGGGCCTGTAACGGCAAGGCTTCTTCACTCCGCCGGTGGCCGGAGCACTTTTCCGAGCAGCCTTGGTGGCCAGCTGCTTCCTGGGGGGCTTTTCCTCCAGTAGATTCACTGGCGGTCTGCTTGGTTCTTGCCATCGCTCTTTATTATTCTGGGGAGAGCCAGTTGCAGCTCCCAACTGCTTCTGAGCTTTCGCCACTGGGCTCCACCGCTGCTGGGGATTCTAACCCGGTGTCTTCTCTCTTGTCTTTGTCTGAGTTTTCTCCTGAGGTTGCCGTGGGTCCTTCTCCTCATCCTTCGTCCAAGGTCGCCATGGGTCCTCAATCTTTGCCTGAGGTCATTGCGGGTCCTCCCTCTTCACCTGAGGTCGCCGTGGGTCCTCGCCCTTTGTGTAATTCTTTGCCAATTGATTGCCTCCTTTGCCTGGTTCTCTCATGGGTCAGTCGGTCCTTTGTTGGTGCTCCGCTTTTCTCCAAGGCCACCGTGGGTGCTACGCCTTAGTCTGAGGCCACCGTGGGTGCTACACTGTCTGTGTTCACTGCAGGTCCTCTCCCTTTGCATGTAATCACTGCGGGTCCTCTCCCTCCACCTGCTGTTGCCGAGGCTCGTCCTTCTCCACCTGCGGTCGCTGGTCATCGTCAAACTTCCTCAACTGGTTTCCTCACTGATCAGCCATCTACTGCGCCTGATTTCCACGCCTCAGTCCCAGCAGTCCACTGGCTCAGGGATGATGGGAGGCCACCTGACAAGTTACACCCTCTTATCTGGTGGTGGTGAGACTCTGGCAGACAACCTGACAGATGGGGTCCTCTGTTAGGGTGGCTCAGGGACTTTTCCACCCAATCCACCTGTGGCCGCCCAATCTTTTCCACCAGATGATTGGGTGGTTCTGGGTCTCTGGGAGGCCACCTGTGCCGGGTTCATTAGCCTGCCTTTTCCCTTGGTATTCTGTTACCTTTTCTGTTCAGAGTGTGAGTAATGAGTTTTTATGGGGTTTTTTTGTTCTTTTTTTTTCCTTTGAATCGTGTCAGTCCCTCCAAACCTGGGTTCCCCCTCCTCCAGCCCCTGGAGGGTTTGGAGGGGTTTGTCCTTTTTGATGTTACATTGGGGTGTCTGGGTCCACCTCTTGTGGGGGGGGGGGCTCTTTCACAATGCAGAACACAGGGATGGCACCGTGCTCACGCTCCCTATTATTTCCACTCTTTTCCTGTACTTTTCCATCATCCATTTTATTTCTGTGTTTGTATGTGGTTTTATTTGTATGATTTAATGTGAGGTTGCTCCTTGATGTATCCTGTTCCTAGTATTTTCATTGTTATTATTATCATGGGTCTCTGTTTATTTATAAATTGTCTGTATTTTTAATACTGTCTTTATATCTTTTGTTTTTGTGAATCATTTTTGCGTTTGCTCTCTGGTTCTTTGTTTATATTGTCCTCTGGTCCTTTTCTTCATTCCAGTTTGTGTTTTTATTTTTTGACAGCTCCCCATGTTGTTTCCAGCTGCCAAACGCTGCTGCACAAGCTGCTCAGCTGTTTCTGATTCTGTTCCCTTGCTCATGCACTCACACCTGTAATTTATTGTCCATTATCACCGGTTTTCCCTATATCAGTTATTAGCACCGATCACTCAGCGCTGCGACAATCCACCTTGTCTGATGTGAGCCTCACATCTTATGTATGTAAATAGTAGGTATTAGTAAGATGGCGGCCGGGTTAGATGGAGAATGAGTAAGTGCGGCTCACTGCCGGTATCCGGTGATGACGCCACTCTAGGTATAAAGGATGTGGGCGGAAGGGGCCAGTCCTCTTTCATCGTGGACGCCTGGCCTGCTGGAGAGTGCCGTAAGCCTAAGAGTGTTTTGTATATTTATATATAGGCGATTTCAACCATGTTTCACTGTCTCCCATTCTACCCACGTTCACCCAGTATGTCACATGCCACACTAGAGACAATAAAACACTGGATTTATTCTACGCAAACACTAAGGAGGCGTACACCTCATCACAACTCCCCCCACTCGGGAGATCGGATCACAACTTGGTTCATCTCCGGCCGGTGTACAAACCCCTAGTGCACAGACAACCTCCGGCCATGCACACTGTGGAGTTATGGTCTGAGGAGACAATGGACACCCTAAAGGGCTGTTTTGAAGCCACCGCCTGGAAGCAGCTCTGCGATCCACATGGTGAGGACATCGATGGCCTCATTCACACCTTCACGGGCTACCTCAGCTTCTGTGTGGACAAATCCGTTCCCACCAAGACCATACGGCGTCACTCAAACAACAAACCCTGGATCAACCCTGAGATAAAAACACTTCTGAGAGAGAAGAAGAGGATCTTCAGGTCGGGGAACAGGGAGATGCTGAAGTCCGTACAGAGGGAGCTGAGGAGAAAGATCAGAGAAGGCAAGGACAGCTTCAGGAAGAAGATGGAGGACAAGCTGCAACAGAGCGACATCAGCGGGGTCTGGAGAAACCTCAAAACCATCTCGGGGCTCCAGAATACCTCCCCCCAGGCCACAGGGGGCAGGGAGTGGGCGAACAACCTGAATCTGTTTTTCAATAGATTTGACCAACCGCCCTCCCCCCTGACTGCACAACAACCACTGCTGCCTCTAAAGAAATCAAGTCCTGCTGCCCACTCCCCACTCTACCAACACCCCCCCACTCCCAACACACAACCCCCCATCCTGACCCTGACCAGGACCCAGGTGAGGACGGAGCTGAGGAAGATCAAGGCGAGGAAGGCGCCGGGACCGGACGGCATCAGCGCAAAGCTCCTCAAGTCCTGTGCAGACCAGCTGTGTGGGATTGTGACGTATATCTTCAACATGAGCCTGAAACTGGGGAGGGTACCACAGCTGTGGAAAACATCTTGTGTGGTACCTGTACCAAAAACTTCCCACCCCAAAGACCTGAACAGCTACAGACCGGTGGCCTTGACGTCCCACTTGATGAAGACCCTGGAGAGACTGCTCCTTGCTCACCTCCGCCCCCTGGTGGAACCAGCGATGGATCCACTCCAGTTCGCCTACCAGCATGGCATTGGGGTGGAGGATGCGGTGATCTTCCTCCTTCACCGTTCTCTGTCCCACCTGGAGAAGCCCGGGAATATGGTGAGGATCATGTTCTTTGACTTCTCCAGTGCTTTCAACACCATCCAACCGATGATCCTGAAGGACAAGCTGCTGCGCGCAGGGGTGGACCAGCACCTGTCATCATGGATCCTGGACTACCTCACGAACCGGCCTCAGTTTGTGAGAACCCGGGACTGTGTGTCCGACACGATCATCAGTAGCACGGGGGCCCCCCAGGGAACGGTGCTGGCTCCCTTCCTGTTCACTCTTTATACTGCGGACTTCTCACACAACACAACACACTGCCATCTACAGAAGTTCTCTGATGACTCTGCGATCGTTGGCCTCATCTCCAATGGAGATGAAGCTGAGTACAGAGGGCTTATCCAGGACTTCGTGGACTGGTGCCATCGGAACTGCCTCCAGATCAACGCGAGGAAAACTAAGGAGCTGGTGGTGGACTGCCGCAGGCATGGGCAGCCCCTCACAGTACCAGTAAATATACAGGGAACAGACATCGAGATGGTGACATCCTATAAGTACCTGGGTATTCATCTGAACAATAAACTAGACTGGTCACACAATACTGATGCACTCTACAAGAAGGGACAGCGCAGGCTGTTCCTGCTGAGGAGACTCAGGTCTTTTGGTGTACAAGGGGCGCTGCTGAAGTCATTCTATGACACGGTGGTGGCATCAGCCATCACTTTTGGAGTGGTCTGCTGGGGCAGTGGCATTACTGCAGCCGATAGGAAGAGACTGAACAAACTGATTAAGAAAGCTAGCTCTGTCCTGGGGCAGCGCCTTGATCCGATGGAGGAGATAGGAGAGAGAAGGACGGTGGCTAAACTGTCATCTCTGCTGGAGTCCGAGTTCCACCCTATGCAGGACATACTGAATGCACTGAGGAGCTCATTTAGCAGCAGACTACATCATCCCAGGTGCACAACCGAGAGGTTTCGTAGGTCCTTCCTACCAACGGCTGTCAGACTGTACAACCTAAGCAGGGCTGCTCGCAGAGATAGCAAAAAGACGTAACAAACTAATAGTTTTTTGAATGCAAAAGATGCAATAGACTTACACAATGGTCCTCTCCGGCATACAACTAGGAACATACCGGTCGCTATGGAGGGTGAGAATATGTATGGGCACATAATCATACCATGTAGGATAACTAAGTAGACGGTTATGCTGTTTCATTCCATCTAGCAACAATGCTCTGCACTGTGTGTGTTTATATATTTGCATATTTATTCCATCTAGCTACAATGCTCCGTACTGTGGGTGTTTATATATTTATATATCTACATATTATTCCATCTAGCTACATTGCTCCGCACTGTGTGTGTTTATATACTTGCATATTTATTCCACCTAGCTGCAATGCTCCGTACTGTGGGTGTTTATATATTTACATATTTATTCCATCTAGCTACAATGCTCTGCACTGTGTGTTCATATATTCATATATTTATTCCATCCAGCTACAATGCTCTGCACTGTGTGTCTGTGTGTGTGTTTATATATATATATTTTATAGTAATACGTACATATGTTTATTAGCTGCTCTTGCTTGCTTGTTTTTTTTCTTGCCTTCTGATTGTTGCTCTGAGTGTTGCTATCCCTGTGCTGTTGCAATCCTGGAATTTCCCCGTTGTGGGACTAATAAAGGCTTATCTTATCTTATCTTATCTTAATATACATTGCTAATGTGGTAAATGACTATTCTAGCTGCAAATGTCTGGTTTTTGGTGCAATATCTACATAGGTGTATAGAGGCCCATTTCCAGCAACTATCACTCCAGTGTTCTAATGGTACAATGTGTTTGCTTATTGTGTCAGAAGGCTAATGGATGATTAGAAAACCCTTGTGCAATCATGTTAGCACAGCTGAAAACAGTTTAGCTGGTTAGAGAAGCTATAAAACTGACCTTCCTTTGAGCAGGTTGAGTATCTGGAAAAAATTATTATTTCAAATACAAATCATTATTTCTAACCTTGTCAATGTCTTGACTATATTTTTCTATTCATTTTACAACTCATGGTGGTAAATAAGTGTGACTTTTCATGGAAAACACAAAATAATTGTCTGGGTGACCCCAAACTTTTGAACGGTAGTGTATATACTGTATATATATATATATATATATATATATATATATATATATATATATATATATATATATATATATATATATATATATATATATATATATATATATATATATATATATATGTATATATATATATATATATATATATATATATATATATATATATATATATAGTGCACTATGCACTGTGCACTGTGTGTGTTTATATATTTACATATTTATTCCATCTAGCTACAATGCTCAGCACTGGGTGTGTTTATATATTTATATATCTACATATTATTCCATCTAGCTACAATGCTCAGCACTGGGTGTGTTTATATATTTATATATCTACATATTATTCCATCTAGCTACATTGCTCCGCACTGTGGGTGTTTATATATTTACATATTTATTCCATCTAGCTACAATGCTCTGCACTGTGTGTTCATATATTCATATATTTATTCCATCCAGCTACAATGCTCTGCACTGTGTGTCTGTGTGTGTGTGTATATATATATATTTTTTAGTAATACGTACATATGTATATTAGCTGCTCTTGCTTGCTTGTTTTTTTCTTGCCTTCTGATTGTTGCTCTGAGTGTTGCTATCCCTGTGCTGTTGCAATCCTGGAATTTCCCCGTTGTGGGACTAATAAAGGCTTATCTTATCTTATCTTATCTTATATAGTATCTGGGCAGCACGGTGGGCAGCACGGTGGTGCAGTGGTTAGCACTGTTGCCTAACAGCTAGAAGGTTCCAGGTTCAAATCCCCAGGCTAGCAGGGGTAGGAACCTTTCTGTGTGGAGTTTGCATGTTCTCCCTAACTAACTAACTAACCTGCACTTATTTAGCGCTTTTCTAGTCACAAAGACCACTCAAAGCGCTTTCATTAATATAACTAACCCTCTATTCTAAGGGCCTATAGGAAAAAAATATCTAGGGACAATTTAGAACAGCCAATTAACCTAACATGCATGTTTTTTTTTTTGGCAAGTGGGAGGAAACCGGAGAAATCCCGGAGTAAACCCACGCAACACGGGGAGAACATGCAAACTCCACACAGATCACTGTTGGTCGGGGGCTGGGATCGAACCCACGATCCCACGATAAGATAAGATAAGATAAGATAAGATAAGCCTTTATTAGTCCCACAACGGGGAAATTCCAGGATTGCAACAGCACAGGGATAGCAACACTCAGAGCAACAATCAGAAGGCAAGAAAAAACAAGCAAGCAAGAGCAGCTAATATACATATGTACATATTACTATAAAATATATATATACACACACACACACACAGACACACAGTGCAGAGCATTGTAGCTGGATGGAATAAATATATGAATATATGAACACACAGTGCAGAGCACTGTAGCTAGATGGAATAAATATGTAAATATATAAACACCCACAGTATGGAGCATTGCAGCTAGGTGGAATAAATATGCAATCAAATATGCATGCAATGCAATGCGATCCCCACAATCCCCCGGCCAAGGGTAAACTGTGCTGCCGCAGTGCTAACCACTGCGCTGTGTGGGTTTACTCCGGGGGCTCCGGTTTCCTCCCACAATCCAAAGACATGCATGTTAGGTTAATTGGTTGTTCTAAATTGTCCCTAGATATCTGTCTCCTATAGGCCCTTAGAATAGAGGGTTAGTACTAGTGAAGCGCTTTGAGTGGTCTTTGAGACTAGAAAAGCGCTATATAAGTACAGGTCCTTATCCCTTATCCCCCCCTTATGAATAAAGCTCCATTAACAGTTGCAACTGTCTACTCATTATTGCCTATATTATGGATACAACATCTGGTGACGAGGTAAAAGCAGTAGTGCAACGGTCCATTGCCAGTTTTCAGACATTTTTGGAAACCCCGGGCGAGCCACCAGTGCCTTGGCCCTGGAGGTTTGCCTCATTTACAAATTATTTAGTAGTTTTAAACCTCAGTGAGCTGGAGAAGCTTCGTGCGAGGGCTGTTTTGGTCCATAATTTAGGCATAGAGGGGCAAAGGATACTGGAGAACCTTGGAGGGGTCGACAGCTTTGATGAAGTGGTTGAGTTAATGGCGCACTACTTTCGTGTGATGAAAAACGTCACGGTCCGGCGCATTCAGTTTCGACAGCACCGCCAGCGATCGGGGGAACCGGTGAAGAGATTCCTGGCGGACCTCCGGGAGCTGGCGAGAGAATGCAAGTTCGGACCCCTTGAAGATGAGATGATTTGGGACCAGTTGGCAGAACACATCCGTTTTCCAGCGGCCCAGTCTAGACTTTTGACCCACCCAGTTGAGCTGACATTGGCCACAGCTATTGAGCTCGCTCAACAGTTCGAGGCAGCAGAGACCATCGTGAGGGGCCTGACTGAAGGGGCCAATCTGAGCCAGGATGAGTCTCATGCTAAGGCGCTGTTATTGGACCCTGGAGATGAAGACAGAGGGGGAAGAGTATGCCTCCGTGGTGAAACTTAGGTTCGCCCCAGGTACGCCACATTGTTATGGCTGTGGGTCCCCTAGTCACTGCTATAAGTCCAGGATATGTCCGGCGAAAGGCAAGTGTTGTGGGAAGTGTGGTTTGCTGAATCACTTTGCCAGGACATGCACAAACTTTGAGCATAGGGACAGGCGGAACGAGGCGGGTCCCTTGCAGAAGACTCCCACAATCATCCATACCGTGTCCCCGGTATGGACCACAGGACGGCTCGGGTGTGATGTGATGCTGGATGGTGTCAAGGTTCCCCTGTTGGTGGCAACGGGAGCGGTTATCTCCGTTTTGAATCTGGCAACCATGAAGAGTTTGTTTCCCCACTGACAAATAAGGAAGCAGGAGAGACATTATTATTGCTATGGATAGAACAGACTGGCTGTTCTGGAATTTGTGGAAATAGAGGAGCATTATAAGTCTGTTGTGGTACCCAAGGCCCGTGTTTATGTCACCGCTACGGGCATTAACATCATTGGGTGCAATCATTTTTATAGCCTGGGTTTCTCCATAGAGAATGTGTCAGGTGAGGAGTGGTTGGGGTGTGGACTTTGGGGCCGACCAGCTCCGGTAGTGGATGGCGAGGAGGTGTGGGACTCAGACTGGCTGGATATAACAACTGGAGAGCATGTTCGGTGCCATGCAACGCCACCCCAGGACGGACCCGATGCCGGTCACCATGCGGCCCTGGATGAGGGTGCTAGACGGCACGCCGGGACTCCTGGGGTGGCCCATAGGGACGAGGTGCCCACACTTGGGACTGAGGGGGCGAGACCTGAGAGCACGGTTATGAAGCACTCACAACGACGGCCTGCCAAGAGGAAAATGACCCGGACCCGCAAGTCGACCGGATTGGAGAAGGAGGCCAGTCGGAAGCACAGTGATCCTGATAAGAAGAAAAGGGCTTCCCTGCAGGTTGGAGACAAAGTTCAGCCCAGGGTCGAGGCTCGGATGAGAGGGGATCACGGGTCACACAAGCAGCGTGGTGACCAGAGGCGGTTCCGAGTGGAGGCTGCTGTATCTACGCATGTCTGACCAGACCTGGAGGCATCCAAACGAGCTGCGTCTGACAGTGGAGGAGAGGAGACGGTGCAGCAGGAGCCCGGAGGTCAAAAGACAAGGCGTTTGGAGAGGGACCCATCCAAGGACTGAGGGTGTTTTACTGTGTGTGTGTTTTGATTTTAACCCAGGTCCTGATGTACATAGTTAACCACTGCTATTTTGGTGCGCCGACTGTCATTGGTTGAAAAAAAAAATAAAAAAGATGTCAGAAGATGACATTTTATGAGTCAAATTTTGTAACTTGTATGTCTATTAGGGCAAAGTTTTTCTGGCTAAGAATGTATTGTGATTATTGGATATGGTGAGAGTGAATTGGTGCACTGATCTGAAATATGCCCAAATTTAGATTAGTGAAGTAGAAAGTTAGAGAAGTGGATATAGTGAATTATGATTGGATTTTAATAATTGGTAATAGGTGCTGTTTAGATTGCCAACACATATTGTTTATACTGTGTGCCCAGGTGTGGGTGGGTGTTGGGGTGGGGGCCGCCAGTGGTGCTTTCAATGTATGTATTGATTGTTATTCTTTGTGTTCATAAGGAGCTGTTCTATGGGATTATTTTGTTTAGAAACACGGCCTTTAAAGTTGGACTGTTTAAGCATGGTGGCAGAATAACCCGCCTAGCCGTGTAGGGGGCGCTGGCTGTCTACCCGGCCCCCCAGCCTTAGTTGTGTGAATGGATAGGCAGTTTGTTTCTTTTTGTACATATTTTTTATTAGAGAGTGTGTCGGGTACTAAATTTGGGTGGGCTACCTGTATGCATAAAAAAGATTTAAACAGAATTAATTTTGGAAAGAAGCAGTTGAATCATCATTTGTTTTATAAAAGCTACAGTTTGCAGCTTTTTTTTAAATTTCTCTCAAATTTGTATGAACATTTTGCAAAATACGATCACTGCCACTCTGGGTATTTTTACACCCATATGCATCACAGTCCATTTCAGTCAAACTCTAGTTTTATATACTGCGTATCTTCAGAAATAGATTTGGTTGATGTGTCTATCCTAGTTCAGGAGTATGCAAGCCACCTCAATATGTTGTCTTAGTATGCACTTTCAACATCTAGTGCATCAACATGTCTTGAAGCTACCGCTTTAATTAATTTTTCAATAATTGTTTTGTTGTATTTGTATCTATCCATATGGGTTATCATCTGTGATGTCTATAAAGTTATCTAGGCAGTTTTACTTTCCTGGGTAATTCCCTTGTCTATTATACTGTGTGTGTTTCTGTCATTTTGGTTGTCTACTGTCCTGGTGCTGCTGTTACACTGTAATTTCCCAGTTTTGAACCAATAAAGTACATCGACCTATCTATCTATCTATCTATCTATCTATCTATCTATCTATCTATCTATCTGTCTGTCTGTCTGTCTGTCTGTCTGTCTGTCTGTCTGTCTATCTATCTATCTATCTATCTATCTGTCTGTCTATCTAGCAATATGAAGACTGCTCATCAAAAATTTCCCCAGATGCTGACATTGCACATGAACAGTCGTACATACAGTGGCAAGAAGAAATATGTGAACCTTTTGTAATTTCATGGTTTTCTGCATTAATTTGGCTTAAAATGTGATCTGATATTCATCTGAGTCAAGTGTATTGACAAATATAGTGTGCCTATAATACAAAAAATTCTGATCTTTCATGCCTTTACTGAGAACAACCATAAAAACCTCATAGTGCTGGTGGCTAAAGTATGTGAACCCTTGACTTAATAACTCAAAAAAAAAAATGGAGTCAGGTGTTGGCACTCTCACTTTTTGAGTTTGCTCCGTACAAGAAGAATACACTTACGTGAGCCATGCCTCATTAAAAAAAAAAAAAAAAGCTTTCAGATGATCTAAGACACAGGTGTCAAACTCATTCCATGGAGGGCCAAGACCCTGCAGGCTTTACCTCCACCCAGTGTCTTCAACAGGTGATTTCACTGAATTTCTTCCCACTGATTGCTGATCAGTGAAAACACCTGCTGAAGACACTGGGTAGAAGCAAAACATGAGTTTGACACCTCTGATCTAAGATCAAGAATTGTTGATTTACCATACTTGAAGCTGGAAAGGGTTACAAAGTCATTTCACAGACTTCAGAAACTCACTAGTCTACAGTTGGGAAAACAATCTACAAATTACAAATGGAGACACTTTGGGACTGTGGCTACTCTAGCAAGAAGTGCACACCCAGGCAAACTGGCCCCAAGAGCACAATGAAGACTCATCACTGAGGTAAAGAAACAGCTGCAAATGACAGCTAAAGATTTGAAGGCATCATTGGAACTGGCTAACATCTGTGTTCATGAGTCTACAGTAGAAAAAGCATTGAACAAGCACGGTATCTATGGCAGGACGCCACAAAGGAATTCACTGCTTACTAAAATAACATTGCTGCAAGCTTGAAGTTTGCCAAAGAGCACACTGACACAGCAGTATTGGCAAAATGTTTTGTGTACTGATGAAGCTAAGATTGAACTATTTGGAAAGAACACACAGCTCTTCATCTGGTGTATAAAGGGCACTCCAAATCCTCATGAACACATCATCCCAAAGGTAAAGTATGGTGAATCAAACATCATGATCTCACCCTACTTTGCTGCATCAGAGCCTGCCCAGCTTTCAGTCATTCAAGGGAAGATGAATTCCCAAGTGTATCAAAGACTTCTTTAGGATAATGTGAAAATGTCTTAACATCAACTGAAACTGTAAAATTTGTTTATGTTCTGCTAGGAAAAATGGGCTAAAAATCCTCCTGAATGATGTGCAGGTCTGATCTACAGGTACAGGAAGCACCTGGTTGAGGATATTGCTGTGTGTGTGTGTGGGGGGGGGGGTATTAATTTAAGGGTTTACATACTTTTTCCACTAGACTTATGAGGTTTTATGGTTGCTCCCCATAAGGACATAAGAGATCAACATTTTTGTGTTATTTTTGTGGGCACATTATATTTGTTAATACCCTTGACTTAGACAAAAGTCAGATCACATTTTATGACAAATGAATGGAGAAAACCATAGAACTCCAGAAGGATCACAGACTAAAGATGTGTTCCACGATCCCACACAGCTGGTCTCCACAGGACCTGCGGAGCCTTGAGCTGATGTTGTCTGAACCTGCAGCCTTCCTTGCCTTCATCTCCTTCAGCTCATCTCTCACCTGGGTCTTAGTGAGTGCCCCAGCCTGACTCTCACTAAAACTCTCACTAATCCGCTCAGCATCAGCTTCAGAGAAGATAAAGGTCTCTGCTCCAGTAGTGGAAAGAACATTGATTTCATCGAAGGGCATAGTGGATAAAAGCACAGACCCAGGAAGCTGGCAGAAAAAAATACTGACAATGTAGACAAAGGCTGCCGCTTCACCCACCTCGAGAACTTTGTAAGGTGCTGGACAATCAACCAAGTATAAATAGAAATAAAGACATCCACACAGTGAGTGCAATTTGCACTTTACTGCTTACTAAGTTTTTGGTTCTGTCAAACCTTCATCAGAGCAAACAGACTATAGCCATGAACAGGGTTAAAAGGGAGAACATTCCCATATTAATCAGTATGCCGTACACCTGGGTACACACCCGTGTGGCAGTGCCATGTCTTCTGGGAAATGTTGTCTCAACTATCGAAATTAAAGAAAGGAGGCATATCATACCTCAAACTTTTCTAAGAATAAGGGGGGATGTGTGTCAAAGGTGAACAGAAAGACAACCAAATAATAAAGTACAATAACATACTGTACAATAACAAAAAGCTCAAACTATTGGTAAACAAAATGAGGACTTCAACAAGAAATGGCGTGAAATATTGAATAAATGTTACACGGATCTTATGCTGCTGATCATTCAAGACGTCTCACAACAGAGGCAGGACATATCGAAAGACATAGCTTATCATGAAGTACTTATGAGAGAGAAATTGGGTGATGACATTTCCAATGTTGTTGACTGAATTAAACAAACATTAAAGACATATGAAGATGGCCTAATGGCACAAAAATCAAGAAATACAAACAGGACACCCTGGACAATATCCAAGGAAAAGTCTATAAGTAGTTCCAAACAGAAGACCCTCATCATTCCACTGTGGGCCATAAGAATCAGTCTGACACCACCACAGCTGAGAGTGATTCCCCTACCGATTCTGACTCTTGCAAAAGATTCCAGCATTAAGGACGCAGGAATCACCCTCAATATAATGGCCGGCCCCAGCAGTTGTAGACCTTTCACCCACCAGCAGGGGTAAATTTGGTAATCAACCTCTCTGATAAGGTACTGACTCCTCATCAACTTTCTGCTCTCTCCAAAGGATGAGGCTTTGTCCCGACATGCACGACAATTCCTTTTGAGGTAAAGACTGATTTATTCCGTTTCTTCAGAAAAACTAAACTAAGACATGTTCGGCAATTCTAATTTACAAAGGTCTAATAAACCTGTTTTTAAACAAAAAACTATATTTATGCCTGCTCTGACAAATCCTTCCTATCTTAGCAAGTGCGCAATTTATACAGAGTGCCTAAGAGAGTGGCCAATTTTTGCTCATGATCTACTAGCAACACACAAAATTAGGAAGACAGACGCAGTCACTTCATTTCAATAATACCCACCCATCCACAAAGAGCACTGTAAAATTGCCCACAGGCACAGCTGATGGGGAAGCAGGTCATCAACACAGTTTGGAGGAGCATAATATATAAAGTTGTTTTTGTTTTTTTTTAATTTTTGTTTAACCGCAAATCTCACTAAAATAGTTTATTTTTGTTCATCATATTTCAAAATTTAGATTTTCATTTAACATGGCAGATGTTTTTGTGTAATATGTATAAATAAATTATCTAATTTAATAAAGGACTTCCCATGAATAAACTGATTAGTTAACCAACGTGTTTATTATATTAACACTAAAACTATCAAGATGGTCTGATAGAGACTCCGGGGTTTTATTATGTGAATAACTTTGTTTAAACAAAATCTACAGGTCTCCCAGTCCACAGCTTTTTATAAATGCCCTTGAGTAACAGTGTTGCAATTTTGGAGGATGTTTCTATGGATCTATGCGCTCTCTTTGTTAATAATCCCATTGTTGTTTTCCTCCTATATTGTGTATCCTGAACTGGCAGAGAGAAATACAGGGAAGAAGGAACTGAGTTACAGTTTTATGGACAGCAAAATGGAATACTGAAAATATAGAAATATGGATAGAGAAAAAAAAAATAAGAAAATTGGCAATGTGGACAATTTTGCTTCAAGAGTGAGGCAGACCTGATGGGAAACTCCAGTCCGAGTCTAAACCTCAACAGAAAAGAGAGAAAAAGTAACCGTGTCATCATGTGACACCATCTGTATGTCCACTACAGATAGGAAGGGCTGCTATAGCCTGTTTTATTGATGCAAATTCATGTGGTAGGCTATATAAAGTATAAGCAAATCAAATTTAAAAAAAAACAAAACAAAACTGAAGGCTGATGTCCAGTAAAGCATGACACTGATCTCTGTGAGACCATTGATATTCATATAATCAGTTCTTCTGTTATGCCAAATAGTCACGGGCAGAGAGAAGTGCCCTCACTTCTCGGCGGTGTTTCCTCCTGGCAACAACATTCGCTGTGAAGTCAGGAACAGATGAATGAAGAAAAGCTTTTTTGGGGCCTTAAATCCTGGTGCATTTAGCAGCAGACTGACAACCACTAACCTTAATAAATCACCTTGTGCCAGTCATTTAAACACTCCCCTCCCTCAAATTTGTATTTTGGCATGATAACTCCTACAAATAAATATGCAATGAGGGCAGGCACAAAATTAACACAGTCCACATCTTTCCACCACTAATTTTGCCCTGTGCCCTTTAATAAATCTCTACAGTAGTTTTTTAACGGCAAAATTGTGATGGTTTGCTCCGGCTGCCTATCATCCTCAGCTGCGCGCAAACCTGCTCCCCATCACGGCCGGGGTTATTTAGACCGCGCTGCCCTCAGATCAGCGCAGAGTTGTCTGTCTCTTCTCCTATGAGACCAGCTCACGCCTTCATCCTTGTTCCAGAGAACCCTCGCCTCAGCCTACTCTTGTCTCGGTATCCTGCCTTCTGCCATCCGACGTTGGGAGGAATTCTCACCTCTGCTGCAAGTAAGCCCTCGCTCTGTTCACCTTCAACTGCTCTCGTTCCCCTGTGCACAGGCGGAGATCTGTGGCGGCGGACCTCCCTTCCTCCTGGCGGTGAACCGAGCTGCACCGCACTTCACCAGACTCATCAACCACCTCCAGCTGCAACCGGGACAGTGGGCACTGTCTTCCTGGCCGTAGCCGCCGAGCTGAACCTGAGCTTAACCCCATCTCAACAAACAGAAAGCTCTGTTCAATCCTGTACATCCCTTCTGGTGTCTGCCACTAACTCTGCCTGTCTCTGTCTGTCCCTAGGGTTGCCAGGTTGCACGGTGCTCTGCTCACCCCCGGCTGTCACACAAGCACACACACACACACTCACGCTAATCTCAATAAAGATAACTGCATCTACTTTGAGTCCGAGTCTGCTCTCTGGGTCAATAAACCATGTCAGATAGGGTTTTCAAATCAGGGTTTTGCGATTGTGCTTGAACCTTTCCAGAGGAACTTTGTACTTGCGCTTTTGTAACTCACTCCCACCTTTTGTTTGCTTGCTGCACCACAAAACCACCAGCTGTGTACTGTGTGACCCTACACTGATGTGGCAGACTGAACTTGTGCGTGACTGCTGACATATCATTGAAGAGTGCCCACCTATGTGTGAAACTCATTTTTTGCATGATTGTATGGCTTTTAAACTTGGTCCTCCATCACATGGAATCAACACTGCATATCTGGAGATGACTATAATAGACCCAGCGGGGACTGTGCTCTGTAACTGCATCAATTCCACTTGCACGTATGCGTATGGGCACGCACACATGGTTGCACGGATACATGCTCCCCGCGACTCCATCCATCAGCCTAATTACACATCAATCCTGTTAATTCTTCAATATCATTAACCTTGGCAATCTCCCCCTAAGAACACAGCCATCTGGTAATTCTTTCAAAATGTATACTGCAAACACATGTACACAAACACACATGCACAGTGCCGTGCACTCAGATGCATTCTCCGCTGGCATCTCTGCCGCACACCAAAGCACTAATATGTCTCTCTCCAAGGATACTTGAGTGGGGAGATAAAAGTTGGGGCTGCGCATGTCTACTCAGTTAATGAACCCCCCTGCTGCTGGATCCTCGTTAATGGATTAGTCCATTATGATTAGTCTATGATAGCCACAGTGCCCCTCCCGAGCCCGACATTTGTCATTTTACATGCCGCTGCGAGCCTCCCTCATTAATTTCCATTAATTGATGAATCGAAGAAGTGCTGCTTAACTGGAGACTGATGGATTGATGAAACAGAAGGCACTTTTTTTTTCTTATGGTGTTCATGTAGGCTTTACATTCTTCACTGTACTTGGGTGATAACAGGTAACATGAGATGTAAATTTTATGTTTGTGATTGATGGAAGGACAGTTTAGTGGGCATGGATCATTTGCCCGGGGGATTTATCAATTGTCAAAAGACTAAGTGGAGCACAGTGTCCATTATGTAAGGGTTTATCCATCTATTCAAATATACTGCTCATTTTTTACATGTATTCACTTATTGACTTCATAATTCATCATTTTAAGCCAATTAAAGAAGCAGTTCTTGGGAGTGATTTTTGTAATAAGACTGGGATAAATAAGACTGGGAGGGAGGCGGTCCAAAAGTGAGCCTGTCCGACAAACGATCGACGGCAAATGATGTGTGACTCATATAATGGTCCAGTGGTGTTTGACTAGCAAAGAGCTGCTTATGTACAAACACTGGCGGCCTAACAAATTGGGAACACCTGGGCGAGGCGCGGGAAAGATAATTACCGGGGCTAACAGCTGACTGTCAGAGAGAGAGGGATGTGGTTGGATTGGCGAATGCTAGACAGCGCCCACCCGGAAGTGGGTCAAACAGCTGCCTAACGATCGCCGGCCAGAGCAGCGGCCAAGCACAGAAATAGGCACACAGGTAAAAAAAGAAAGCACAACCTAAGACCAAGAACGGTCAGAACCGAGCCCGCAGGAGAACACAGGCTTGATTCACGACAGAGGTAGACAGCTGGAAGGAAACTGTTTATGTGTGGCAAATAGAGTGAAATTTATTTGGTTTATGTAAGACCAAAAAAGTCAAAAACCACATCATTAGTGACTTAATAGTTCATTACCACCTAATGAAATCACCCCGGGAGAGCTGAGATCTCCTGACCTTTGACCCTAGCCTTCAGCACCACCTGGGGGCAGACCTGAGGATCATTTTGTTTGAGTTCATTGACCATCAGGGTATTAGCATTTTTTTGAAAATCACATAAGATACTAGCTCTTGTGACAGTTAACCTTGGTCTTGACCTTCAGCACAACCTGGATGCACACCTACCTAAGGATCATTGAGAAGGAGTTTGGCAAACATTGAGGCAATTGCTTAGGATAGGGATTAATAAATCCCCGTTCACTCAGTGGTCAATTTCTCTAAAAACACCTAAAAATAACATACTCAAATTAAATCGAAAGCTGTTCGTCAACACTTTGCAACATCTTCATGGGGTTGGTCTCATTTAAAAGAAGACACTGATTTTTTCTTGCAAAACAGTCAGAATCCCTCTAAGTGCTTCTGCCACTGAGTAACAATGATTTAATCATACTGAATTTGAAGAGGGATCACACTCCTCAGCCTCCCTGGGAAGGTCTATGCCAAGGTACTGGAGAGGAGAGTCCGGCCGTTGGTCGAACCTCGGATTCAGGAGGAGCAATGTGGTTTTCGTCCTGGCCGTGGGACATCGGACCAGCTCTTTACCCTCTCGAGAATTCTTGAGGGTTCGTGGGAGTTTGCCCAACCAGTTTACATGTGTTTTGTGGACTTGGAGAAGGCATTTGACCGCGTCCCTCGTGGATTTTTGTGGGGGGTGCTTCGGGAGTATGGGGTATCGGGCTTGTTGTTACGAGCTATTCGGTCTCTGTACGACCGTTGTGAGAGTTTGGTTCGTATTGCCAACACTCGGTCGGAGTCATTCCCAGTGAGAGTTGGACTCTGCCAGGGCTGCCCTTTGTCACCGATCCTGTTCATAATTTTTATGGACAGGATTTCTAGGCGCAGCCAGGGAATGGAGGGTGTCATGCTTGGTGACCACAGGATCTCATCTCTGTTGTTTGCAGATGATGTTGTCCTGTTGGCTTCATCCAGCAATGACCTACAGCTCTTGCTGGGACGGTTTGCTGCTGAGTGTGAAGCGGCTGGGATGAGAATCAGCACCTCCAAGTCCGAGTCCATGGTCCTCAGCCGGAAAAAGGTGGATTGTCCTCTCCGGGTTGGGGACAGGCTCCTGCCCCAAGTGGAGGAGTTTAAGTATCTTGGGGTCTTGTTTACGAGTGAGGGGAAAATGGAGCGAGAGATCGACAGACGGATTGGAGCAGCATCTGCAGTGATGCGGACGTTGTACCAGTCTGTTGTGGGGAAGAGGGAGCTTAGTTCTAAGGCAAAGCTGTCGATTTACCAGTCAATCTACGTTTCTACTCTCACCTATGGTCACGAGCTTTGGGTAATGACCGAAAGAACGAGATCGCGGATACAAGCGGCTGAAATGAGCTTTCTCCGTAGGATTGCTGGACTCACCCTCAGAGATAGGGTGAGGAGCTCAGTCATCCGGGAGAGGCTTAGAGTAGAACCGCTGCTCCTCCACATTGAAAGGAGTCAGTTGAGGTGGTATGGGCATCTGATTAGGATGCCTCCTGGACGCCTCCCACTTGAGGTGTTTCAGACACGTCCCACTGGGAGGAGACCCCGGGGCAGACCCAGGACTCGGTGGAGAGACTATGTCTCCCAGCTGGTCTGGGAACGCCTTGGTATCCCCTCTGAAGAGCTGGAGCAGGTGGCTGGGGAGAGGGAAGTCTGGGCTTCTCTGCTTGAACTGCTGCCTCCGCGACCCGGACCTCCGGAAAAGCGGTAGAAGATGGATGGATGGATGGATGAATTTGAAGAAAATAAAGTTTGCCTGGGTGCTTTTTTAGATACAAATGCTTGCAAATAACATACAGCTGTTAGATATTTTCTGGAAAACACAACAGGAATGTAGAACCAAGTGTTATCAAGTTCAGGTCAAAATTTTATAACAATACCAGAAAAAAGGAATATATTACACAGCTTTTTTGTCAGACTGTAATCAGGCGTTATTCAAGGTAGTTGATGGGCAGGTCCTTCTGGCTAGGTTTTCAGTCATTGGTTATTGAAGGCTGTAAAAACCCAAATTGAGGATCTTATGGGTCAAATGAGATGCCAGTCAAATCTAGACAAATACGAAAGTCCTTTGCCTTCCTGTTTATGGCTTTATTTGTACCGGAAGACTGAAAATACTTTTTTTTTCATTGCGCACAGAGACGTTTAAAATTTGCCCATCCCCAGTATCCCTGAGATTAAGAGGTAAATTTTTGTGAAATCATAAATGCCCAGATCTCCTGACCTTTGATGTTGCCCTTTACCTTGAGCACAACCTTGATGCAAAGCAACCTAAGGATCATGTGTGAGTTTCGCAACTATTGGGGGAATTGCTGAGGCGTAGCAATTCCCGTGAAGTGTGGATGAATGAACTGTCAGATGGACAATTGGATGGACAATGGACATTGACCTTTGCAGGAATCATAAATGTATATAAATAGCACTGCAGACCAGAGGAAAATATTTGCAGTACATTTGATTTTTTAAAAGTGTTTTTACTGTATTTACTTGCATATTTACAGCACTGTTTGTGCTTGCAAGACTGCAGCATGAGACTCTTCAATAAATCAATTGACCACTCGGAAACTATTATACTTGCCCTGGATAAGCAGCAGTTTGAAGAAGCAGGATCTAATAGATACAGTTGGATTAGATGAAGCTGTCCACATGCTACATGTCAAAGAGTGAAAAACAACCATGTTGCAGCCCATTACTCACTAACCTCATTAAGGGGCTGACAGCTAGCCTTTATTCATATTTATGCACCTTTGTCTTCATCAGATTGTTTTTTTCCTAATGCCAGCAGAGTGCTGGCCATCTGGTGACAAGAGAAAGAGTATGTCTATGTGAATGGGTTATAAAACAGTGAAAGGAGTTAAAACAAGAATAATCCACATATTTGATTGGGCTCGTCTAATGAGTAGTACCAGTTTTGAAAATGCAGACTGCCATCATAGTGAAACTGACTCATAAAACTAGGATCAATAGGCCATGAAATTGCCACGAAAACAATGAGTGTTTAAAGTCTGTATCTTCTTCTTCTTCTTCTTCTTCTTCTTCTTCTTCTTCTTCTTCTTCTTCTTCTTCTTCTTCTTCTTCTTCTTCTTCTTCTTCCTGCTGCTCCCTTCAGGGGTCTCCACAGTAGATCATCTGCCTCCATCTCACCCTATCCCTTCATCTTTCTTTGTAACACCAACCCTCTCCATGTCCTCCTTCACTACATCCATGAATCTTCTCTGTGGTCTTCCTCTTTTCTTCCTGCCTGACAGCTCCATCTTCAACATCCTTTGTCCAGTATCTCCACTATCACTCCTCTGCACATGTCCAAACCATCTCAGCCTTGCCTCTCTTACTTTGTCTTCAGACTGCTCAACCTGAGCTGTCCCTCTGATACTCATTTCTAATCTTGTCCTTCCTAGTCACTCCCAAATAAAATCTTCGCATCTTCAACCCTGCCACCTCCAACTCTGCCTCCTGTCTTGTTGTCAGCACCACTGTCTCCAAACCATACATCATAGCAGGTCTCAAGGAAATGCCATGGTATCTATTGCATTTAATAACTGTTGTTCATTAAAAACTAGTTAAGGACTTGCTTTTATGTGAATCTTTCCTATTATTTTCTAATGTCTACTCCTCCACTCCTGTGTCATCAACATACAAACTGTGACGTAACATACACACAAAGAATTAAGATTGACAGGCTACCTACCCATTATTAAAGCAAACAGATGAATGGACACTGGCAAGTCTTGAGATCATGTGATAACTTGGTCACTCTTGAGCTCTCTGGTTATTTTTATATGAAAAAATGTAATTTTGTTCTGCTGTACATGATTCGCTGCATGGACTGAATGACAATAAACTTGGCGTTCCTAAACAACTAACATTAGCCTCAGACATGGCCACGCAATCAAAGCAAGTCATAGAAATGAGAAAAAAGGGCTAGTGGGATGAACTGGATCTCAGTAGCATTTAAAGAAATATGCTATAAGATACCATGTTTTGAGGAGAGTTCTGTCCCCATATGTAAAATAGTACTGCAACAATTTAATCCCAAATTAGTTTCAAAGCTTGTCATAGATATTTCATTACCACCTCTGGAAGCTGTGTCAATATGTGGAAAAATGGCATATTAGGGGCTGTTCAATATTTAATCTTTGATTATAAAAAACAGTTTAGAAAGCTTGGGATCAGTCCGCCAAGATCTCCGCCTTTGACCGCCAACTAATCCACATAGCACCGGACCCCCATGATCCCTCCTGCAGGTGGTGAGCCCACTGGAGGGCGGACCCATGTAACTCCTTAGGGCTGAGCCCGGCCGGGTCCCATGGGTGGTGACCACAGGATCTCGTCTCTGTTGTTTGCAGATGATGTTGTCCTGTTGGCTTCATCCAGCAATGACCTACAGTTCTTGCTGGGACGGTTTGCCGCTGAGTGTGAAGCAGCTGGGATGAGAATCAGCACCTCCAAGTCCGAGTCCATGGTCCTCAGTGGGAAAAAGGTGGCTTGTCCTCTCTGGGTTGGGGACAGGCTCCTGCCCCAAGTGGAGGAGTTTAAGTATCTTGGGGTCTTTTTCATGAGTGAGGGGAGAATGGAGCGAGAGCTTGACAGATGGGTCGGAGCAGCATCTGCAGTGATGTGGACGTTGTACCGGTCTGTTGTGGTGAAGAGGGAGCTTAGTTCTAAGGCAAAGCTGTCGATTTACCAGTCAATCTACGTTCCTACTCTCACCTATGGTCACAAGCTTTGGGTAATGACCGAAAGAATGAGATCTCGGATACAAGCGGCTGAAATGAGCTTTCTCCATAGGATTGCTGGACTCACCCTCAGAGATAGGGTGAGGAGCTCAGTCATCCGGGAGAGGCTCAGAGTAGAACCGCTGCTCCTCCACATTGAAAGGAGTCAGTTGAGGTTGTATGGGCATCTGATTAAGATGCCTCCTGGACGCTTCCCACTTGAGGTGTTTCTGGCACGTCCCACTGGGAGGAGACCCGGGGGCAGACCCAGGACTTGCTGGAGAGACTATGTCTCCCAGCTGGTCTGGGAACGCCTTGGTATCCTCTCTGAAGAGCTGGAGCAGGTGGCTGGGGAGAGGGAAGTCTGGGCTTCTCTGCTTGAACTGCTGCCTCCGCGACCAGGACCTCCGGAAAAGCGGTAGAAGATGGATGGATGGATGGATGGATTATAAAAACATCCCCCCAGTAAAATTACAGCTATATTAGCTTGTCTAAATGAGCCGGGTTGTTGTAGTAGCGATTACTTAGATTTATGTTGGTGCTCCTGCATTGTGTGATGCATGAGGCAGTTAAAGTGTTCCATCAAGACCAGTGGGAAGCCAGTTTCAGAGCACCTCGCCAATTCCTGTTTACTGTCTGGAGGTCCCTGTCAGTGGTCTGTTGCCAGTATACACTACCGTTCAAAAGTTTGGGGTCACCCAGACAATTATTTTGTGTTTTCCATGAAAAGTCACACTTATTTACCACCATGAGTTGTAAAATGAATAGAAAATATAGTCAAGACATTGACAAGTTAGAAATAATGATTTGTATTTGAAATGATAATTTTTTCCTTCAAACTTTGCTTTTGTCAAAGAATCCTCCATTTGTAGCAATTACAGCATTGCAGACCTAACATGATTGCACAAGGGTTTTCTAATCATCCTTTAGCCTTCTGACGCAATGAGCAAACACATTGTACCATTAGAACACTGGAGTGATAGTTGCTGGAAATGGGCCTCTATACACCTATCTAGATATTGCACCAAAAAACAGACATTTGCAGCTATAATAGTCATTTACCACATTAGCAATGTATAGAGTGTATTTCTGATTAGTTTAAAGTTATCTTCATTGAAAAAAGTGCTTTTCTTTCAAAAATAAGGAAATTTCTAAGTGACCCCAAACTTTTGAACGGTAGTGTATCTTCAATCATCCCCTAAGCCTTTGTCCTCATGTGAGATCCTACAATGAGCTTGGTTGGAAAATCTCTTAAGAGAAAGTCTTACCACATGCCCAAGTCCCCAAGTGCAGGTTCAATAGATACAAGAACTCATTTATCCCAACGTCAGTAAAACTTTTAAACTCAGATAAATAGGTCAGGGACACTTATAACTCCTGTTCTTAATGACTGCTGTTATATATTTATGTATGTACTTGTATTATTTATTGGGTTTTATTTCATTTATTATGTACTACATCCATTGTGTATGTGTGGATTGTGTGGTTGCAGCACGGGTGTCAAGCCCAAGACAAATTTCCCCTTGAGAGACAATAAAGTTTATCTTATCTTATCTTATCTTATGCCACATCCAGCTTACATGACATCTGCGTATGGTTAGGGGCACTGGCTGTTTATTAGCTGGAGTTCTTACATCGTCATTTGGGCTTTTTTTTTTTTTCATCATCATTTGTGATGAAGTCACATCATCTAATACCCCAAGCTTCTCACATGCATCTGTTGTGAAAGGCATTGGTTGTGATATTGTGTTTAAGGCTAATATTTTTTAAGCAATGCTAATGCTAATGCCTTTAATTTTCATTGTTGGGATAAAATGGTAAACGCATTCACTTATATAGTGCTTTTTACTCATCTTATATTTACATATTTATTCCATCTAGCTACAATGCTCTGCACTGTGTGTTCATATATTCATAAATTTATTCCATCCAGCTACAATGCTCTGCACTGTGTGTGTGTGTGTATATATATATATATATATTTTATAGTAATATGTACATATGTATATTAGCTGCTCTTGCTTGCTTGTTTTTTTTTCTTGCCTTCTGATTGTTGCTCTGAGTGTTGCTATCCCTGTGCTGTTGCAATCCTGGAATTTCCCCGTTGTGGGACTAATAAAGGCTTATCTTATCTTATCTTATCTTATCTTATCTTTGGATGGCCAAAGTGCTTTACAGATCCTGCTATCCACAGGCACTGGCCTGACCCACCAGGAGAAACTGGGCCTTCAGTGTCTTGCTCAAGGAGAGGTCGGCATGCAGACTGCAGAGGAGGAATCGAACCAACCCTCCACTCAGTAGTCAGATACACTACACCTGCGTCACAGCTGCTAAGTGATATACTAACACAAAATGTCTGAGTGTTAGAGTTCAAATGCCCAAATAAATCATTGTCAGAGGCAGAGGTACTGTATGTGGCTTGAGTGGTTGATAGTATGTGTCAGTCCGCGTGGTGTGATAAGAACAGAAACAACCCTTACTGAGTGAATTGCTCACTCTGAAAAGAGCAACTAATTGCTGTTAATTGGTTGGTGGGGTGTCTGGTTCAGAGTCTAACTATAATAACACAAATTTAAATAATATCTATGAATGAAATACATTTATTGACAAGGGCTTGTAGATTGGGTGTATAGCCAAAATATAACAAACTAAGCCAGAATGGTGCATGGTGGATGGTGCAGATCCACTGACTGTGGATTAATGCATGAATTGGTATAAAATGGTGTCATGATGTGGAGCATGGTGGGACAACCGTGCTTACGCTTTCAGTTATTTCTAGTTGTTTTCTGTATTTTCTCCATCTCAGTTTTATTATTGTACTTGAGTTTTGGTTTTGTCTGTTTGTGGTTATTTGAGTTTGCCATTTGCACTCTGTTTTGGAAGTTCCTATTTTCTTCATGTATTTTTTTTTTTTTTAGATTTAGATTTAGTATACTTTATTGATCCCCAGAGGGGAAATTGAGGGTCATCCACCACCTGGATGGATGAAGCAGCCACGATACGGCGCTATCCCTTAACCATTCACACACACATTCACACCTAGGGCCACTTTAGAGTCTCCAATTAACCTAACCTGCATGTTTTTGGCATGTGGGAGGAAACCGGAGAAATCCCGGGATAAACCCATGCATACACGGGGAGAACATGCAAACTCCACACAGATCACTGTTGGTCGGGGGCTGGGATCGAACCCACGATCCCACGATCCCCACGATCCCCCGGCCAAGGGTAAACTGTGCTGCCACAGTGCTAACCACTGCGCCACCGTGCAAGACCGTGTAGTCTTGGTTATTCAGTTTATATTTTTATGCATCATCTTGTATTTTGAATTATTATCTCCCTGTGTTGTGACATGAGTCCACTCTCACCTTTTGTTTTCAGTTCTCTGTGGTATTTATTACCTCCGCCAAGGAGGTTATGTTTTCATCGGCGTTGGTTTGTCTGTCTGTCTGTCTGTTTGTCTGTTTGTTTGTTTGTTAGCAAGATAACTCAAAAAGTTATGGACGGATTTTCATGAAATTTTCACAGATTGTCAGAAATGGGGTATCCTACAGACGATTAGATTTTGGTGGTGATCCAGATCACCGTCCAGAAGAAAACCGCCATGACGGAAAATGCGATTTTCGTGAATAACTACTGAACCACTAATCCTATCATTGTGAATCCAATTGCTAGTAATATGTTTTCATGGTCAAGGAATCTGAAAACGTACACACAAACACTGTATGGGGGGAACTGTGGTGCTTGGCGGAAGTCTGCGCTCTCCGAGTTCTTTTCTAGTTAGAATTATATTTTTCTTGTCCTCACCTTAGTTCTCTCTTTGTATTGATATATTAATCATGATCTATTTTCCTTCCTGTCTGTGCTCTCATTTTGACAGTGTGCTTTATTTACTTCCTCCTTAGCTCAAGTTTGTGGTTTTGCCCAGCTTTCTGTATTTAGGTTAATTATTCTTGCTCCTGTTATCCACACCTGTCATCACTTGTTTTGATTCCTTGTGTCCCATTTAACCCTTTGGGTGTGAGAATTTGCATACCCCTGGTGGCAAAGTGCAGCCCTGTGCCTGCCTTCTCACTCTGACTTTGTCAAAAGTAAGTGAGAAATTTCAGGGGGTTTTTTGTTTGTTTTTTTTTTGTTTTTTTAATGTACTGGTTTCTTGTTCATGTACTTTGAAGATAAGATGATGAGGTACCTCTGTACAAAAAATGGTGTCAAAAGACTGAACCATTTTTTTGTGTAAATACGTCCAAAGTCCAGTTTTGACTGAGTTATGGAATTTATAGAGGTACCGTGGCATTATGCAAATTAGATGCATAAATCTGTTCCTATCTGAAACTTTGGATCATATTTTACATCTTTCTAATTGACAGTAAGCCATTATCTCTTACCACTTTCAAGTTATAGCCTTGGAAATCTGAACAATTTTATTGACAAAAAATATTTACCACTCTTGACCACCAGGGGTTATGTCACAGTTTGACAACATACACACTCATAGGGTTTTTATTTAGCGAATGCAAAGTCCTTAAGCCAAGCAGTTGCCTCCTGGTTTGCTGTATGGAGGGTGTGTAATCCTCCTTCCAGTCTTTGGAGCGGGCAAGCCTCTATGATGTGTTCCATTGTTTGCTCCTCTCCACATGCGCACAGTGGGCTAGGGCTACTGCCCCATCTGTAAAGGCTGGCCAAGCAGGGGCCATGTCCAGTCCTGAAGCGATTGAGTGTAGACCACTGTCTCCTTGGGAGGTTGGTGCCCGGGACCTGTTGGTTGGGGTTTATCACCAGCTGTTTGTTTGTGTGTCCTTAACCCTAACTCATAGGGTTAAGGACCACTGCATCGCTACTTGGTGCAGGGTCATTCTCAGTGTTCAGACGGGAGTTCCGCATCTTATTTTTCCCTCAGTTTCCAGACATGAGCCCCACGTCTATCCTATTCTACCTGGCGTGTGCTCCACGCCTCAGCCTAGGTCCTGGCTGTTGGTAATTTGGCTAATCAATCTTACTGGCATGTGCTCCATGCTTCAGCCTTATTTTTTCATCCTCCTTTTTTCCTGTAAGTCACCTTTGCTATGTTTTGTGTTTTTGTTATTAAACATTTTTGCAACTCACAGCCCAGCATTTGGGTCTTCAGTCCGCCCCTACCTGGACCAGTTTATTACAGAACGACGCTTCCAGTGTTGACCCAGCTGCTGTGAGTTGCCTTTTTCTGTTTTTCCTCCGTTCTATTTTTTGTTATAGTCTATTTTTTGCGGGGATGTCAGCCTGCACGGACTTTAGTGTTTTTGGGCTGGACGAGGTGGAGTTTTTGGTGGCGGAGCTATTGGAGGACATCGTCTCAGATGCTCGCTCTTCCCACACTCCTGAGGAGGCTTTGCAATGTTGGGATAGAGCGACACAGGTAATAGAGGCATACCCCAGCCTGTGGAGCTATCTGGAACTTGTAGTTCTCCTCACCTCTGTTTCCGGTGATCAACACCTGCTCCGTGGGCTGGGGAAACCCTCTTTCCCATCCGTACCTGTGCCGACGAGGAAGCGTCCCTGGGTACTGGAGTCTCCAGCCCATCGCCTTAATTCAGCTGCAGCCCTGTCTTCTCCTCCCGAAAAGTGGCCTGCACCATCTGCCATCACTCTGGCGCAGGAGGAGCCCACAGTCTGCCAGATCGGGTATGCAGTCCTCATGCCCCCCTGATGGTCCCACTGATGAGGAGCTGGAGGAGCGCCAACGAGTTTTGACTGTGGAAACGGAGCTGTTGCTGGATTAGAAGCCACGGCTTCTTCCAGAGTTAGCACCGCAGCTGGTTGGAGGTTCACCGGGTGGAGAGGAGTCTGAGCCAATTATGGAGCGTCCTGTGACACGGGTGTTTCACCCACCTCACTAGGTTACCTCTGCAGTCCCCGGAAGGGATTCGTCTGGTCCTGCTGCAGCGACAACAGCAACAACCCAGGAATTAAGGCAAGTACTTATTCATTCTTAACAAATGTAAATGAATTGTCTTGCCTTATTCAAGGAGGGGAGGCTCAGCAGTAACTCTCCACATTATCTGAGCAGTCACTGCCTGCTACTGCTACTTTATTCTCACTTGCTTCTCCCATGTCCCGCTCTGCTTTTCCTGGGTGTCCACCGATCCTGGGAGGGAGCCGCCGGACTCGAAAGAGGCCTGAATTTTCGGATGGTCCAGTTCCTGCCCCGCAGCCACATCCTGGATGGGAGAAGAGTCCCCCCTCTGTCTGTCATGAAAGGAGAGACAACAAGAGAGTGTCCCCTTGTTTCAGCATCACAGGACCCGGCGTCATTGGTGAGATGATCTCCACCTTCAGCCGCCACATCTGGAGGCCCACCAGCATCAGCCACTCCGTCTGGGGTTCCACCTGCTTCAGCCATCACATCTGGGGGTCCACCAGCATCAGCCACCATATCTGGAGTTCCACCAGTGTCAGTTGCCTCATCTGGGGTTCCGCCAGCATCAGCTATCATGCCGGGAGTTCTACCAGCTTCGGCAGCCTCACCTAGGGTTCTGCCAGCTTCACTTGCCATCATGCCTGCTGCTTGAGCCACCTCAGCAGAGTTGCCGGAGTCCTGGATGGTGGTGGAGCTTGAGTCAAGGCAAGTGCTCTTTTCAGGCTCTACATTATCAGTGTTAGAAAGATCTTGTCTTGCTGGTGGTGGGGAGAATCAGAATCATATTCCGGTGTCTATCTCTTCCTCCCCGTCCGAAGTGACCGTGTTGGGAAGGGATGCCCAGTCGAATGGATTCGAGATGCCCCAGCCTGAGTCACCATAGTCCTGGATGGCAGTGGAGCTCGAGTTAAGGCAAGTCTTCTTTTTTGTCTTCACTATGTCGGTATTAGAGAGGTCTTGTTTTGCTCTTGGTGGAGAGAGCCAGTTGCAGCTGCCATTTGCTCCCAAGCATTCCTCGCCGGGCTTCACTGCTGCCGGTGATATTGACCCGGTGTCTGTCTCTGTTCTCCTGTCCGAGTCCTTGTCTGGTTTCACCGCTGGTCGTCAGCCTTTGCCTGAGGTCGCCAATGGTCATCAGCCTTTGCCTGAGGTCACCAAGGGTGGCCAGTCCTCACATGAGGTCACCAAAGGTCCTCCACCTTCGCCTGAGGTCGCTGAGGGTCATCCGTCTTTGCCCGAGGTTGCTGAAGGTCATCCATTTTCACCTGAGGTCACTGAGGGTCGCCAAGTTTCGCCTGAGGTCATGAGGGTCATCCGTCTTTGCCTGATGTCACCGAAGGTAATCCGTTTTTACCTGAGGTCGCTGAAGGTCATCTGTCTTCGCCTAAGGTCACCGATGGTCATCTGTCTTTGCCTGAGGTCACCAAAGGTCATCCGTCTTTGCCTGAGGTCACTGTTGGTCAGCAGCTTTCTACCATCTTGTTTTCCCGCTGATCAGCCATCCTCATCACCTGGCTTCTTCGCTGGTCAGCCGTCACCTCGTTTGGTCTCCCCATTGATCAGTCATCTTCGTCATCTGGTTTCCATGCCTCAGTTCCTGCTGTCCGTAGGAGGCATGGGTTCCAGCTGCCACGTCCAGGAGGGGCATGTTGTGCTCTGTGGCCCATTGGCTAAGGACTGTTGTCTTTGTTATTTTCTTGGGTGGCTCAGGAACTCTTGGAGGCCATCCAACTTATTCCACCCCATGAGCTGGTGGTCTTGGGACTCCTGCAGGCCACTTGAACTGTCTACCTTGTCTATCTTTTTGCCCAGTGTCCTAGGTTTTCTGGAGGTCACCTATCTGTTCTGTTTTGTGGGTCTTGAGCAAGTGTTTTGTTTTGGTCCTTCCTAGCCTGGGTTCCCCAACATGCCTCCCAAGTTGGGTTAGTGTCTATTCTTATTGGGTGGGGTGGTTCTTTTCTTTTTTGATGTTACCTTGGGGTGTCTGGAATCATTTTGAATCATCTTGTATTTACAATTATTATCTCTCTGTGCTTTGACATGAGTCCACTGTCACCTTTTGCTTTCAGTTCTCTGTGGTATTTATTAGAATTGTATTTTTCTTGTCCTCACCTTGGTTCTCTCTTTGTATTGATATATTAATCATGACCTATTTTTATTCTTGTCTGTGCTCTCATTTTGACAGTGTGCTTTATTTACTTCCTCCTTAGCTCAAGTTTGCGGTTTTGCCCAGCTTTCTGAATTTAGGTTAATTTTCCTTGCTCGTGTTACCCACACCTGTCATCACTCTTTTGATTCCTTGTGTGCTATTTAAGGACCACTGCACTGCTACTCAGCGCAGCATCATTCTCAGTGTTAAGATGAGAGTTCCCCATCTTATTTTCCCTCAGTTTCCAGACGTGAGCCCCAAGTGTATCCTATTCTACCCGGCATGTGCTCCAAGCCTCAGCCTAGGTCCTGACTGTTCGTAATTTGCCCACTCGGTCTTTCCGGCGTGCACTCCATGCTTCAGCCTTATTTTTCATCCTGTCTTTTCCTGCAAGTAACCTTTGTTATGTTTTGTGTTTTTGTTATTAAAAGTTTTTGCAACTAACAGTCCAGCATTTGGGTCTTCAGTCCACCCCGACCTGGGCCAGTTTATGACAGAATGGTAACTACAATGTGCAAAATAGACACCCCAAATCCCTGGATGCATTGATTACACAACATAACTAAAAATGATTTTTTTGTAAGTTGTCTGTTTTTTTTTTTTTCAACTGATTTAAGACAATTTTGCACTGCTGAATCTGAAAATGTCATCTGTTTCTCTCGATCAGGTCAGATTTTTATGTTAAGTTATAAACAGTTGTACAGTTGTACTGTAAATTGAATAGTAGACATTAATAAAGGTAAGTACATGTAAACTGAATGTTACGTCATCAATGTTCAAAATTCAGAGAATTTCAAGAAATAAAAAAGAATTTTGCATCATATAAAGTGAAAATATCCGTACATGTAAACAAAAACGTAAGAAAACATGTGGCCAAAGTTCCAAAAGTTGACCTGATTGAGCAAAACCAATGTGATTTTTTGTATTCAGCGCATCAAAATTGTCTTAAATCAGCTAAAGACAAGACAGACAATAAATACAGACACTAAATTTGGTGTTGACCAGTGTTATCATTACTAAGTTGGGGATGCAAATGGTTCCCATAGAAAGGTATGCCATGCTGTGGGGGGAAACGGGCCAGATTGATGTATAATATATTATCGACCACAGATTAATGAATAAGACTGCACCCTGGATGTGTAGAAGGATGACAAGAATATACAGAGAAGAGCTCTAACAAATATAATTGGGCTTCTAGCTGCACTAGCATAATTGTTTGTTTTGCACTTATTTTTAGTGCAAAAGTACATTATACAGTACAACTCAAAACAGTTAGGCAGCTTGGTGGCAGAGTGGTTTAGCACAGTAAGAAGGTCATGGGATCAATCCCACCCCCTGAATATCGAGGACCCTTCCATGTGGAGTTTGCATGTCCTCCCCATGTCTGCGTGGATTTACCCCAGGTACTCCGGTTTCCTCCCACAGGCCAAAAATATGCAGGTTAGGTTAAATGGAAACTTTCCAGTAGCCCTAGGTGTGAATGTGTGTGAATGGTGAAGGGATTTGCTCCATACTGCTTTGTTTCATATATCCAGGTGGATGTCCTATAATTTCCCTCTGGGATTAATTAAGTATACAAAATACAAAAAAAGAAAGAAAAAAAAACAACATAAAAAAAACCAAGAATACTATAAGATCCTGTATATTGGGTAACACCAGAAATTAAATAACTAAAGACTTTTGTTTTGAAATAAGTCTTTAGGTTCCTTGGGACCAAGAGAGGGCTGAAAAGAGTTAGGATAAATCTTCATCATTCTTCTGCTTTATTATTTAACACTAAGCCACTTTGTACAGCATCAATGGGAGATACAGTTTACTATGTTTCCCTGTGTCCTTATTCTCAATTTCCTGACATATGTGTTGTTTGACTCACAGTGTCAACATTGTCTCTGTGAGTTCCACATCGCTGAGATTAACTCTCTTCTGTCAGAACACTGGGGTCCATGCATAATTGATTGATATTATGTGCTCTACTTGTTCTTCATCTTCAGGGTGGAAGAGGCATTGAGCTCCGTTGCCATGGACACCCCCACATTTGTAAGAGTTGCTCAAACCACTTGCTTTACATGGAAGCGGGAGTGGGTGTCACAAGCGCCGACAGGTCTCCATCCATCTGAGAACTCATTATCATTGATTACTGCTCTGATATACATCATGAAGGGCACCCTGGCATGTTAATAACTTGTAAATGTTCAGATAAATGTGTGCACATGACAGAGTCCCATTTCCTGACATATATTAAGGACCCATGCTTTGCATTGGATGAGGTTTAGAAAAGTCAAGGTCCACATCTTTGATTATTTTTTTCAAGGTCCTAACTACATCTTGCAGTGTTCTCTTTGGAGATACTAAGGCGCCCTTTACACAGCAAGGAAATTGTTGGGTGGCAATTGAGTGATCAGAAATTGGCCTGAGCTCCTATAGCCTCAAAGAAGCTTCTTTTCTGTGATGAAGAAGATTTCTGTGTAAATGTATGAGAGATCCTTGTGTGATCAAAAATCCAACTTTCAGCAGTGTTCATGGTGGTATATAAAGAGCTTCAGAAGACCCCGGAGAAATCAATGAGAGACCATTTGAGATTATTGACACACTAGAAGAGATTGCTGGAGAATCAGCTTCATGAGTGAACAAGGAGTTTGCTGAACATTTCGTGAGATTTGGAATATGTATTAGAAAGGTTTCTAGTGCTCTTTTACCCCCATTTACCCCTTTTACCCCAGGGAACGGTTTTGGCTCCCTTCCTGTTCACCCTTTATACTGCGGACTTCTCACACAACACAACACATTGCCATCTACAGAAGTTTTCTGACGACTCTGCGATTGTTGGCCTCATCTCCAACGGAGATGAAGCTGAGTACAGAGGGCTTATCCAGGACTTTGTGGACTGGTGCCATCGGAACTGCCTCCAGATCAACGCGAGGAAAACTAAGGAGCTGGTGGTGGACTGCCGCAGGCAAGGACAACCCCTCACAGCACCAGTAAACATCCAGGGAACAGACATCGAGATGGAGACATCCTACAAGTACCTGGGTGTTCATCTGAACAATAAACTAGACTGGTCACACAATACTGACGCACTCTACAAGAAGGAACAGCTCAGGCTGTTCCTACTGAGGAGACTCAGGTCTTTTGGTGTACAAGGGGCACTGCTGAAGACATTCTACGACACGGTGGTGGCATCAGCCATCACTTTTGGAGTGGTCTGCTGGGACAGTGGCATTACAGCAGCCGATAGGAAGAGACTGAACAAACTGATCAAGAAAGCTAGCTCTGTCCTGGGGCAGCGCCTTGACCCAGTGGAGGAGATGGGATAGAGAAGGATGGTGGCTAAACTGTCATCTCTGCTGGAGTCCGAGTTCCAGCCTATGCAGGACACACTGAATGCGCTAAGGAGCTCATTTAGCAGAAGACTACATCATCCCAGGTGCATAACCGAGAGGTTTCGCAGGTCCTTCCTACCAACGGCTGTCAGACTGTATAACCTAAGCAGGGCTGCCCGCAGAGATAGCAAAAAGACATGACAACCTAATAGTATTGAATGCAAAAGATGCAATAGACTTACACAATGGTCCCCTCCGGTATACAACTAGGAAAATACCGGTAGCTACGGAGGGTGACAATATGTATGGGTACATAATCATACCATGTAGGATAACTAAGTAGACGGTTATGCTGTTTCATTCCATCTAGCTGCAATGCTCCGCACTGTGTTTGTTTGTATATTTATATATTTATTCCATCTAGCGATAATGCTCCACACTGTGTGTTTATATATTTACATATTTATTCCATCTAGCTACAGTGCTCCGCACAGTGTGTGTGTTTATATATTTACATGTTTGTTCCATCTAGCTACAATGCTCCGCACTGTGTGTGTTTATATACTCATATATTTATTCCATCTAGCTACAACGCTCCACACTGTGTGTGTGTTTATATATTCACATATTTATTCCATCTAGTTACAATGCTCCGCACTGTGTGTGTTTATATGTTCATATATTTATTCCATCTAGCTGCAATGCTCCGCATCGTGTGTCTATATATTTATGTTTATATTGTGGCCACACGTGTATTACTTTATGCCTCACATCTCAGAATAGAACAAAGAACTGAGTCTCCTTGGAGATAACAGGAGGGTGTGAAAGTGTAGTCCTTGTTATGCAGGAGACGGCCTTGGGAGGATCCTTTGTGTGTCTAGAGACTGTGTAGGGGACCCTTTGTTGGCCAAGGACGGAGAGGGGGAGGCTGAAGGATTAAAGAGGAAATGCATTGTGATTTGTGATGTTAATGCATGTGAAATGTGAGCTGTGAAAGCCTGGGTATATAAGGAACGAATTTGTCTGAGAGTTCCTCTTTTTCAACTTGATCAATGATGGCGGATGTGTAATAAAACATGCCTTGAGACAAAACCTTGCCTCGTCATTTCCACAATATGTACATATGTATACTCGCTGCTCTTGTTATTTCCTGCCTTCTGATTGTTGCTCTGAGTGTTGCTATCCCTGTGCCTTTGCAATCCTGGAATTTCCCCATTGTGGGACTAATAAAGGCTTAGCTTATCTTATCTTATCTTATCTTATTTACACACTGTATAAAGGCATTATAAGTAAACTGATATTACCCCTGTTTTATACTCTACATTATATGCTCTCAAGATAAGATGAGATAAGATAAAATCAAATAAGATAAGCCTTTATTAGTCCCACAACATGGAAATTACAGCATTGCAGCAGCAAAGGGATAGCAACACTCAGATTAATAATAAATAAGATAATAAATTAAATAAGATCAAAAAAAGGCAAATAAATGAGCTCCTCAGTGCATTCATTGTGTCCTGCATGGTGTGGGACTCGGACTCCAGCAGAGATGACAGCTTAGCAGCCATTCTTCTCTCTCCTAACTCCTCCACTGGGTCGAGGTGGCTCCCCAGAACAGAGCTGGCTTTTTTGATCAGCCTGTTCCTTCTCTTCCTGCCCCAGCAGACCACTCCATACATGATGGCTGATGCCACCACCGAATCATAGAAGGTCTTCAGGAGTGCCCCAAGCACTCCAAAAGACCTGAGTCTCCTCAGGAGGAACAGTCTGCTCTGCTCCTTCTTGTAGAGCATGTTGGTGTTTTGTGACTTGTCCAGTTTATTGTTCAGGTGAACAGCCAGGTACTTGTAAGATGTCATCATCTCAATTCCTGCTCCTTGGATGTTTACCAGTGTTGTGGGGGATTATCTACGCCTGTGACAGTCCACCACCAGTTCCTTTATCTTCCCTGCATTGATCTGGAGGCAGTTTTGCAGATACCGGTCCTGGATCAGTCCTCTGTTCTCTGAGTCATTCCCATCAATGATGAGGCTGATGATTGCAGGGGTGTCTGCAGTCATTCTGTAGATGGCAGTGTGGTGTGTTGTGTGAAAAGTCAACAGTGTACAGGGCGAACACGAAGGGTGCCAGAAATATTCCTTGGGCGGCCCCCGTACTGCAGATGATAGTGTCAGACACATTCCTGGGACCTCATAAACTGTTGCCACTCTGTGAGGTAGTACAGGGGTTGGTCCACTCCGGCACACAGCAGCTTGTCCTTCAGGTGTACTGGTCAAATGGTGTTGAAAGCACTGGAGAAATCAAAGAACATGATCTCAGAGTGCTCCCAGGCTTTCCCAGGTGAGACAGGGAACAATGTAGAAAGAAAATCACTGCATCCTCCACCCCAATGCCATGCTGCTAGGCAAACTGAAGTAGAACGATCGCTGGTATCACCAGGGGGCGGAGATGAGTGTGAAGCAACCTCTCCAGGGTCATGGTGTGATGTGAGGGCCACCGGTCTGTAGCTGTTCAGGTCCTTGGGGTGTGGAGTCTTCAGCACAGGTACCACGCTTTTCTATAGCTGTGGTACCCTCCCCAGCTTCAGGCTCAAGTTGAAGATGTGCTCCACAATCCCACATAGCTGGTTTGTACAGGACTTGAGCCTTGGGCTTATGCCGTCTGGACGTGCAGCGTTCCTCACGTTGATCTTCTTCAGCTCAGATCTCACCTGGGGGACATACTGGCGCAAGGGGGCAAAAAGGCTTGTACCTTGTCTTCATCACTTGTCTCTTCACTCCAACTCGGCATCCGTATCATTTACGACTCAACTCCTGGGGGACATCAGGTCTCTGATCCGTTAGCACTGCTGAGCTATGGAGAGCTAACAGCTCATCCCTGCTGTAAACAATAGAACCACAGTGCACCGGAACGCCAATCACAGCTGAAGTGTAGAAAAAGACCACCAGTGTCAGTGCAAGAATTCTAATATTAGTGTCCATGGTATCTGTGATGAACATAACACGAGGAAGAAAAAGTTATAATAAAAAATGACTAATAAAATAGAAATGGGAAAAAAAAACTCAGTACTGAGTAGGTGCTGAAAAAGAGGCTGTTGATCTGTGCAGTGCAAGAAGTCAAGTCAAGGAGTTCTCAAAAAGTTCTCAATGAAATGTTTCAGAGATGAGTGAGGGATCGCTGAGTGTTAAATGAAAGACCAATAGAGTTCTTTTAAAGATCATGGCAGAGATCACTGAGAGATTGATGAGATCGTCCATGAGAGATCCTAGAGAAATCGCTTCCCTTTGGCGACCATTGAGAAATTGTTTTGGACTGAGTCAAACTGTTGAGGAGACTATGCTGACAATGAAGATCACTGGAACATCACTGAAAGATTGTTGCAAGATAGATATGACCATTTTTTAAAACTCTTTTAACAATCTCCACCCCTGCATGAAGGGAATACAAGGGTGTTTCATGGTGTGAATGTACCCCTTTAGCCTTCTTAAGTAACCTTTCGACTCTTTGTCATTCAACATATCACCCAGCTTTTGTCTGAGAAACAGTTGTCACTCAAGACATATTACCAGTGCAGGACCAACACAGAGAGACATACATCCGGGCATGCCTACAGGCAATTTAGAATTCCCACTCAACCTAACAAGCACATCTGGACTGTGAAAGTACCCAGAAATTCCAGGGAGAAGCCAGGAAGATGCAAAAAGGACAACAAACTCCTCACAGAATGGTTGAAACAGGCTGACTGGCAAGTTTGTACCCATGAGATAATGGTGCTGAACCACTACACCACCATTCTTTCATGTCAACTGTGCTGCCATTAATAAAACAAACTGCCCAAAACAAATTTCATGTATAAAATGATTTAAATGAACCTGAGTATATCTCCAGTCCACAACACTCTAACATGGAAGCAAATATATTACTTAAGATTTGCATCATTTTTCCCATTTCTGCTGTGGGCACTTTAAAATTCACCCTGCAGCAGATCAGCCTGTACCACCCCCAAAATTAAAATTACTTGATTGTGCTTTAAAATATTAATGCCCCAGTAGTCAAAGTATTAAAAAAGCTGGAAGATAGCCACGTACAGCAGATCTTGCCTGGACAATGGTTGTACTCGAGAGTGCGCTGCTTGTGGATTTCAAAATTGTTCAACTTGGCAAATTGGGAGTATCTCTCTCTTGCTCTCTCTGATATAGCAAAATCAAAACAGTGAAGTATTTCTGAAAACATTTTACAAGTGAAATAAAATGGTTCACTGCTGAATTATGGTGCCTCATGCAATGATGAAGCACAATTGTATAAAGTTTTCTGGGACATGCAGGAAAGCCTTCCACAGAGACAGTGAATAGGAATCAAGGCAACCATGGATCCAGTAGACACGCACAGCTAGAATGCAGTCATCTTACATGCAGCCCCGTGTCTTTTGTGACCCAATAGAATTTTAAGCCTTGATCTTTGACTTTTTGACCCCAAACCCATCATCATAAGTCAGGGTGAGCCTGTGTACCAAGTTTGATGACAGTAGCTTTACTCATTCTACATTAACAGGGAATGCAAATGTTGGCCTTTGAACTTTTCACCACAAACCCACAGTCAGAGGTCCCAAGGTGAACATATGTACGAAGTTTGGTGATCCTAGCTTCCTTTGTTGGTGACATAAAGTTTATATGGCATTCTGAACTTCATCTTGACCTTTTAATACCAAAAGTATAGCCATAGCTGCTAGTCCTAAGGTCAACCTATGTACCAAGTTTTGTGGCAATAGCCTCATTTTCTGTTCAGTTAGTGTCATGATTAAGGCAAGTGAGGCTCAAATGCTGGGCTTCAAGAGTGAGCACTCAGACTCAGAAGTAAAAGCACACTAGTTTATTACAAAAATAAAGATAAATACACAACAGTAAATAAAGGTGCCGAACTTAAGGAAAACGAAATACAAAAACACACAATTAAATTTTCACACAAAACTGGTGCCCGCTGGAGCACACGCTGCCTACAGGGGAAAGAGCAGACAGAGATTATAAGGGACAGGCTCTCCAAAATGAGGAGAGTAATGTGAGAAGCGCACTTACTCAAGAGCAGAGGAGCCCGGCATGGAACTCCAATGCGGACCAGGGGAAACAGGGAAAAGGCGTTGACCTTGGTGGATTTGTTCGGCATCTTCAATGGCCAGGTGAGCATGATCAGCTCTGGAAGACACACCGTGGAGGTGGGCAGCAAACCTAACAACCCAGTGATGGCTGCTCCACACGCTGGCTCATAAGTATGTTGGTTATCAGGACGCAGCAGGTGTGTAATAACGCAGGTGTGTACAATTCTCTGGAGCCGAACAGAGAAACAGGAGGAGAGGTTGAGCATGCTCGCCCGACCATCACAGTGCACCCCCTCCCCCCTGTCAAGTAACACCTCCCGGCGTCCCATTGGACTTATGTTACTTGGCCCGGTGAAACACACACACCATCTGCTTATCCAAGATGCGAGAATCGGTGACCCAGGACCTCTCCTCCAGACCGTAACCCTCCCAATGGATGAGGTATTGGTACCCCCGACCCTTTCGATGGACATCCAGGATCCTCTCCACTGTGTACACCGTCTGACCGTTGATGATTCAGGGGGGTGGGGGAAAGAAATCCAGAGGAGGGCAGAGAGGACTGGCAGAGAGGGGCTTGATGCAAGAGATGTGAAAGGTGGAATGGATATGCATTGAGGGTTGCAGGTCCAACCCAATGGTCATGTCGTTGATCAGTCGTTTGATGGTAAATGGTCCCAAATAATGGGGGGGGGGGGAGTTGCTGGCACTTCGTCTTCAGCAGGACCTGATCAGTGGACATCCACACCTTCTGTCCCACTGTGTACTTGGGCGCCAGTGCACATCTGTGACTGGGGTAAAGTTGATGCCGCTTTGCAGAGCGGAGGAGGGCAGCTCTAGTGGCCCTCCACAGATGGCGGCACTGGCATGCATGAAGCTCCACAGATGGGACAGCGAGCCCTCTCTCTGCTATGGGCAGTAGCAGTGGTATGTAGCCCATGGAGGCCTCGAACAGCATAAGTCCGGTGGAGGCAGACACAGCAGAGTTGAGGGAATACTCCAACCAGATCAGGTGGGAAATCCCAGTGGTGAATGTGTTCTGGGATGCTACCCACCTGAGGATGGCCTCAAGAGACTGATTAGCATGCTCAGCTTGACTGTTACTTTGAGGATGATAGCCGGGCATCAAGCTGGCAGAGGCAACCAGGAAGCAGCAGAAAGCCCTCCACACCTGGGATGTGAACTGAGGTTCACGGTCTGAGATGATGTCCACAGGAATTCCGTGCAGCAGGATAACATGCTGCATCAGTAGGTCAGCTGTCTCCGCAGCAGATGGCAACTTACGCAGCAGGACCAGATGGTTGGCCTTGGAGAACCGGTCAACCACAGTGAGGATGACAGTATTCCCTATGAATGAAGGGAGGCCCATGAAAAAAATCCAACGCTATGTGCAACCATGGTCAGCTCGGAACCAGGAGGGAATGGAGGAGGCCAGCAGGAGGAGATGAGTCAGACTTGTTTGCCACACAGTCATTACAGGCTTTCACAAACTCCCTCACATCCTTCCCGAGTGCGAGCCACCAAAACATTCTTCGAAGTAGTTCAGCAGTCCGAGAGATTCCGTGGTGGCAGGCAAAAAAACTGATGTGGCCCCACTAAATGACTTCACCCTGTAGCGCTGAGGAGACATACGGCCGGTCCGGAGGATCCCCCTCCAGGATGGGCTCAGATGACTGCTTGCGGGACACTCTGCTCAATCTCCCACGAGAGTGCCCCAAGAATGCAGGAGGAGCAGAGGAGAGAGACATAGCAGCTGCGGAGGTAGAGGTGGAGGAGGTTGAGCCGAGAGAGAACTGGCGTGAGAGAGTGTCAGCCTTGGCATTACAGGACCCTGGTCAATATGAGACGGAAAGATTGAACCTATTAATTAACAGGGCCCAACGAGCCTGCTGAGAATTTAACCGTCTGGCCTTTCGAAGGAATTCTAAATTTTTATGATTGGTCCAGACAATGACTGGTTGGCTAGCTCCATCCAGCCAGTGTTTCCACTCCTCCAATGCCAGCTTCATGGCCAACAGTTCATGATTCCCAACATCGTAGTTCCTCTCGGCTGGCATGAGAAGCCGGGAGAAATACACGCATGGATGGAGCTTCTGATCGGAGGAGGGGTGCTGGGAGAGGACAATCGCCCATACCCGAGTCGGAAGCATCCACCTCAACCACGAACTGCGCTGCGGGGTCCAACTGAGCGAGGATGCATGCTTTGGTGAAGAGGCCTTTCAGGGTCACAAAAGCTCGTTCAGTGGCCTCGGACCACTTGAACGAGCTTTTGGTGACTGTCAATTGCATGATCAGTTCTGCCACCTTACTATAATCATGGATAAATCAGTGGTAGAATTTGACAAAGCCCAGGAAGCGTTGGAGATCCTTCCTGCACTGGGGAGTCGGCCAGTCTACTACTGCCTTAACCTTCACTGGACTGGCCTTTACTGTGCCCTCGGCGATAATGAACCCAAGGAACGATGTGCAGAGAGTGGAAAATTTGCACTTCTTTGCTTTGACAAAAATCTGATTCTCCAGCAAGTTCTGCAGGATGGAACGAACGTGGACAATGTGTTCTTCCAGCGTATGGGAAAAAAATCAGAATGTCATCCAAATATACAAAAACAAACTGGTTCACAATGTCTCTCAAGACGTCATTGATTATCCACTGGAAGACGGTGGGGGCATTGGTCAGCCTGAATGGCATGCCCAAGAACTCAAATTGGCTCAGTGGAGTTTTAAACGCTGTCTTCCACTCGTCTCCTTCACAAATGTGAACCAAATGGTACGTATTACAGAAGTCAAGCTTGGTGAAAAACACACCCGTTGGAGTAGCTCAAATGTTGAGTCAATAAGGGGCAGCGGATATTTGTCTTTGCGGGTAATCGCTTTAAGTTCTCGGTAATCAAAGCACGGCTGCAATGACCCGTCCTTCTTCCCTACAAAAAAGGGACCAGTGCCGAGCGGGGCGGACGATGAACAAATAATGCTGGCACTGAGGGAGTCTTTTATGTAAGTCTCCATCGCCTCCCTCTCAGGCCCAGATAAACTTTAGAGCCAGCTGGATGGCAGCCGCGTGCCAGGGAGGAGGTCAATAGTGCAGTCGTAGCCCCGGTGAGGTGGAAAAGATAGGGCTCTGGACTTGCTAAAGACATCCCCTAAGTCATGATAGACCCCGGGCACGAAGCTGAGAGCCGCCAGCTCAGCTGGAGTTAAGGAGATCGGGAGCGACAGCGAGCATGTGGCCGATCGGAGACACAATGACAAGAAAAAGGGACTCAAGGAAGAAATGGAGCCCTGATTCCAGTTAATAATAGGGTTGTGTAAATGGAGCCACGGATATCCCAGGACCATGGTGGTAGTAGAATGAGGCTGGATGTAAAACTGAATAGTCTTGTGATGATTACCGGACAGAATGACCGAAATGGGCTCAATCTGTTTAGTAATCACCATGATACTGCTGCCTGAGACCACTGAGACCATTAAAGGTGTTGAAACTTTCCTGTTTGGGTTGTTGTAATTTTCAGACCATGGCCTGTTGGATGAAATTTATCTCCGCTGCGGAATCAACCAGAGCAGCAGTTTTGAACTTGCCCCGGCAATTGAATGAGGGCCGGTAGTTCAAAACCATTGGGAGGATTTTGCAAGAACCCTCCCGCCAGACCCCCCACGGCTACTGACGGGCCAGGCCTTTTGACTTCTCGGGGCATTTCAAAGCAGTGTGACCTGGGCCCCCACAATATAAACATGCCCCTTCTCTCGCTCCATGAAGGCGCTCATCTGGAGACAGATGGAACTTGCTGAGGGCCATTGACTTGGAGGAGGTCGACAGAGCCATGTGAGAGGGTTGGGTGGCCGACCAGGGAGCAAATAGAGAAGCAGTGGCTTTCTGCTCCCTTGCACGCTCCCTAAACCGGTTGTTGAGGGCCACAGCCTGTGTGATAAAATTATCCAAACAGGAGGGGGATATGCAGATAGCCAGCTCGTCGCTGAGATGCAAATTCAGACCCAGAAGGAAGGTGCTCCAAAGCGAAACTCGACAGGGAAATCAGCCACCGACCGGTCTCCCTGCTATAATCCAATCAGCAAACAAACTATGTTCCCTTCACTCTCTGTATGGTTGAACGCCTCAGAGAACTCTCGCTCAAACCGCGTATACTAATAAAGGGGCCCATCCGGGCCGCTGAAGGTGGACTGTGCCCACTTGAGCACCCGGTCCCGCAACAACAAGGTCATTACCTTGTTGTTGATTTGTTGTTGTTGTTGAAGATTTTGTCCGAATCTTCCCTATATTCCCCCCTCACCTGCTGAAAATACATCTGGCAGTGCAGCAGGAACCCCCAACATCCCCCCCCCCCCAGTGGGGGCAGGTGTGGGAATAGAGATGTTCCTGTGGAAGGCATGCTCTGCCAGGGCAGCAGGTGCGGAAGGAGGCGCCACACCAGGAAGGCTACACAGGTGCTTGGTTATGGTTGCCAGTTGTTGGGTATTAGTTTGCAACTGTTCAGATAAATATATGACCTGGCACTCCGCGGTGTTTAAGCGCAAGAGTGCTGAATGTCCATCTGAATGGGTGCCCACTGAGCCCTGATCCTGGCTGGATCGTTCTGTCATGATTCAGGTAAGTGAGGCTCAAACGTTGGGCTACCAGAACAAACACTAAGACTCAGAAGTAAAAGCACACAAGTTTATTACAAAAATGAAGATAAATACAAAACAGTAAATAAAGGTGCAGAACTTAAAGACAATGAAACACAAAAATGCACAATTAAATTTTCACCCAAAACTGGTGCCCACTGGAGTGCACTGTTCCTACAGGGGAAAGAGCAGACAGAGAATATTAGGGACATGTTGTCCCAAATGAGGAGAGTAATATGAGAAGTGCATTTACTCAAGAGCAAAGGAGCCCGGCATGGAACTCCAGTGTGGACCAGGGGAAACAGGGCAAAGGCGTTGACCTTGGTGGATTTGTCTGGCGTTTTCAACGGCCAGGTGAGAGTGATCAGCTCTGGAAGACACACTGCGGAGGTGGGTAGAAAACCTAATGATCCAGCAATATCTGCTCCACATGCTTGCTCTAAAATACACTGGTCATCAGGATGCAGCAGGTGTGTTATCACGCAGGTATGTCCAATTCTCCGGAGCCGAACAGACAGACAGAATGGGAGGGGGAGGACACTCGCCTGACCATCACAGTTAGAGCACAGACATAGCAGGAAAACTGGCCGGCCAGCCGCAGACACACCAAGTGCAGACTCATTGGTGGGTCCACGCGACCCATCAGCATTGGCAACAGAGCCAGAATGTGTTCAGGTGGGAAGGTATGCAGTCTGACATCAGGTAGGCTATTGTTTAAATAACCACACAGAATATATTTTTTTTCCTCACCACTTTATTAACAATTCAATTCAGTTCAATTCAGCTTTATTTATACTGTGCCACATCACAGCAGAATCCATCTCGTGGCGCCACAGTGCAGAAAAAACCCCCACACAGTCTCAGAAAAACCCAGCAATCAGACAATCCCCTATGAGCAAGCACTAAGTGACAGTGGAGAGGAAAAACTCCCATTTGGCAGGAAGAAACTTCTAGCAGAATTAAGCTCAGGGAGGGGCAGTCATCTGCTGTGACTGGCTGGGGGTGAAGGGATAGGGAGGATGGAGGGGACAGACATAAAGAACATAGCAGTAAGATGCCAAGTACATTATTAGAGGTCAACCAGCAGTATGGATCAAATAACAACAGAACAAAAGTGGGGTTAAGAGACACAAAATCCCTCCTTTAACGTAAACTATATTAAAAAGGAAGAATTCTACCCTGTTCTTAAAAACACAGACTGGGTCTGACTCACGGACCCAGAGTGGTAACTGGTTCCAGAGAGAAGGAGCTTGGTAGCAGAAGGCTCTGCCTCCCACTGTACTTTTGGAGATTCTGGGCACCACAAGTAAGCCAGAATTTTGGGAGCATAATGCTCTATTAGGATGGTAAGGTAATATCAGATCTTTTATATATTGGGGGGCCTGATTATCAAGAGCTTTGAAAGTAAGAAGAAGGATTTTAAACTTGATTCTAAATTCGAAGGGAAGCCAATGAAGGGAGGACAGAACCGGGGAGATATGATCTCTTTTTCTAGAACCAGTTAAAACTCTAGCAGCAGCATTTTGAATCAACTGAAGATTTTTTAAGGATACTTTAGGACAACCAGATAATAACAAATTACAATAATCCAATCGAGAACTGACAAAGGCATGAATCAGTTTCTCAGCATCATTCAGAGACAAGATGCTCCTGATCTTAGCAATATTGCGCAGATGAAAGAAGGCAGTCTTAGAAACAGTTTTAATATGTGAATTAAAGGACAAATCTTGATCAAAAATAACTCCAAGGTTCCTCACAGAACTGTTCAGAGTGAGAGTGGCGACATCTAAATTAAGGGCATAATTTGAAAAGGAATTTCTAAGATGTTTTGGGCCGACAAGAATGACTTCAGTCTTATCAGAGTTTAATAGTTGAAAATTACAAGTCATCCAAGCTTTGATGTCCTTAACACAGGCATCTAACTTGGCTAATTGATTACAATCATTGGGCTTCATTGACAGGTATAGTTGTGTGTCGTCTGCGTAACAGTGAAAATGTATACAGTGATCCCTCGCTACTTCGCGCTTCACCTTTCGCGCCCTCAGTGCATCGCGGATTTTTCAAAAATATTCATCAAAAATTCAAAATTGAGAAATAATGGGCGGGCGCTAGCAGAAGGCAGGGAGACTACATTAGACCATCAGGTTTCAACACGGAGAGCCGCACAGCTCAAAAAATCCACCTCTCTGTTCACTGTTCTCGTGTTGGCTCGGCTCGGAAATCTCGCAAGCTGATTGGCCGAGACGTTTCACCCACCTCCTCTCCCTGCCGAGCACCCATGAAGGAAGGAAGACCGCATTCATTGCTCTTTATCACTCGTGTTACTTTTAGTCTCGCCGCGTGGAACTTTTTGCTGTTCTCTTGTGCCATTTTGTGCGAAATAGTCTTCCCGTCGAGCCACTACGCCGCCTCCTGCAGCTGCCCTCGACGATCCTGCGCCTCCAGCACCTGACGATGAGGCGTCACCTGAGGAGCAGTAAAGCTCTCATTAACCTGTGCAGTAAATCATTTTCATCTTGAGTTACGTATCTTGTTATAAGAATAAAAGAGTTCTAAAAACATATTTATGTACACTTTATTTACATCTACGTATGTATGTACACGTACACACACACACACACGTATCATATGAGAGAGAGAGAGTGAGAGAATGAACGTACGTATTATTTATGGATGACGTCATTAGGGGTGACGCTACTTCGCGGTTTTTCACCTTCCGCGGTCGGTTCTGGAACCCATTAACCGCGATAAGTGAGGGATCACTGTACAGTGCTTTCTGATGATATTGCCTAACGGGAGCATATATAAACTAGAAAAGCACTCGGAGAGCGCAGACCTCCGCCAAGCGCCACAGTTCCCCCCATGCAGTGTTTGTGTGTACATTTTCAGATTCCTTGACCATGAAAACATATGACTAGCAATTGGATTCACAATGATAGGATTAGTGGTTGAGTAGTTATTCACGAAAATCGCATTCTCCGTAATGGCAGTTTAGTGCCACAGTTCCCCCCATACAGTGTTTGTGTGTACGTTTTCAGATTCCTTGACCATGAAAACATATGACAAGCAATTGGATTCACAATGATAGGATTAGTGGTTCATTAGTTATTGACGAAAATGGCATTTTCCGTAATGGCGGTTTTCTTCTCGACGGTGATCCGGATCACCATCAAAATGTAATCATCTGTAGGATACCCCATTTCTGACAATCTGTGAAAATTTCATGAAAATCCATCCATAACTTTTTGAGTTATCTTGCTAACAAACCAACAAAAAATTCCTGGATCCAGACGGTGATCTGGATCACCACCAAAATCTAATCATCTGTAGGATACCCCATTTCTGACAATCTGTGAAAATTTCATGAAAATCCATCCTAAATTTTTTGAGTTATCTTGCTAACAAACAAACAAACAGACAAACAGACAAACAAACAAACAAACAAACAAACCAACGCCGATGATCACATAACCTCCCCCTTTGGCGGAGGTAACTAAAAAGAGTAGAGCCCAACACAGATCCCTGTCCAACTCCGTGACTGAGCTTAGAGTTGGAAGAAAATTCATCATTGATGTGAACAAACTGAAATCTATTGGACAAATAAGATCTAAACCACTGCAATGGAGTTCCACTCAGTCCAACAAAGTGTTCTAATCTATCAAGTAGAATGGCACGATCGATAGTGTCAAAGGCTGCACTGAGATCTAAAAGAACAAGAACAGAGACAAGTCCATTATCAGATGCGATCAGGAGGTCATTAGTGACCTTCATTAAGGCAGTTTCAGTACTGTGATGAGCTCTGAACCCAGATTGAAACACCTCAAACAAACCAACTCCCTGCAAATGGTCAGATAATTGCGCAGCAACAACTCTTTCCAAGATTTTTGAAATGAAAGGCAAATTAGAGATTGGTCAATAATTGGGCAAAACTCCTGGATCGAGCGTCAGTTTTTTGAGTAAGGGTTTAATTACAGCAGTTTTAAAAGCCAGTGGTACATAACCCAGAGTTAAAGAAGAATTAATTATAAGAAGAATACGGCTACCAATAATTGGGAAGATAATTTTATATAACCTGGAAGGAATAGGGTCCAAAAGGCAAGATGAAGATTTAGATGAGGAAATTATTTTATCCAACTCTAAGAGGTTGATTGAAGTAAACTTATCTAAGCAGATATCAGTTGAGGGAGTTGTAGCAGTTAATGTACTTGAGTTTACGGTAGGAAGAATCTGACTGATTTCATCTCTAACAGATAAAATTTTAAGATTGAAAAAGTTCAGAAAGTCCTGACTAGAAAGCTCACGGGAGATGCAAGGATTGACCGAGTCCTGGCTCTTTGTAAGCCTGGCTATAGTGTTGAAGAGAAACCTGGGGTTATTCTTGTTTGCTTTTATTAATGCAGAATAATAGCTTGATCTAGCTTTTCTAAGAGATTTTTTATAGATAAAGAAACGATTTCTCCGCGCTAAGTAGAATTCATCTGAATTAGCTGAACGCCATTTCCTTTCCAACTGACGAGTTTTCTGTTTTAAGCCACGAGATTCTGAGTTAAACCAAGGGGTTAGAAATCTCTGGTTAGACTTTTTCTTTTTTAAAGGGGCTATCAAATCTAGATTCCAATGCAGAGAGGCAGTAACACCATCAACCATGCTATCAATCATGAATGGAGCAGACTCTCCATCATTTATTTCTGTTGTTTCTGTTGTGTTGACCCATGACCCATGAGACAATCTGCAAAAATTTGGCAGCAACATCATCAGAAAGACATCTGCTGTAGTACTATTTTTCTTTAGGAAACAAGTGATTGTGGTGACACTAAACACAGCGGGAGGACATTCCTTTGTAACATTCTTTACACCCAGCAGCAGGGCTGGAAGAAGCAGAGGACAATTTACATGCTGACAGGGAACCACAGGAAGCAGTCAGAAGGGACTGTATGCATGAGTCCTCGAGCCAACCAATGTCATGCTAATCATATGTATTGACCGATGTGTATTAGATGACAATTGATATGCTAATGTGCCATGCATTCTCTCTGTCTGTATCAGGGTATAAAAGAGCTTGTTTCACTCTCAGCTCTCTCTCTCTACGCTCTACTCTCAAGACCATCCAAGAGGGCCCCAGCGGCAACGCTGGGGTCAACAGGCTGTGTTCATGTTAGAGGGTCAATAAAGAATCTGTGCTGACCTACGGACGTGCTTCGCCTCCACATTCTTTCCTTCACACCCTCTACACTGGTGAACTAACGTGAAATGGAATATCTCTCCCTCTCACTGAGCTGTGGATTCCAGAGACCGGGGATCACCTACATCCTTTGCACCCACACGGGAGTGCGCGTGCCTTGTCCTCTCTCCACGATGGTGACCTCCAGGGCCGGACGGAGAGCGCAGCACTGGGACCAAGACGCACGAGAATCAGCGACACGAGCAACGCACAGAAACAGCCTGAACAGGGAAGACCATTGGCGCCGACTGTGTTGATTTCCATCAAGCTCCCTGACCCTGACTCACCTCTCGGCAATGGACCTTCCGTGCACAGAAGCCAAGCGGGCACACTGCAGGATTATGAGGACAGTGCAACTGGAAGCTACGTGGCCACAGCACGCGCTACACACCAGGGACAAACCAGCTCCATTTTTGGTATGGGTTTCTCAGCCGCGGCACACAACGGGGATTTAGCTGATTGCTGTCCCTTCCGCATCTACGGCCACACCGCCAAGTCCCTCACACAGCTACAGTTGTTTTACAGCCGCTACTCATGCTCGGGGAATTTGGCCGCCCGCCTTTCCCACATCCTCGCAGGGCGAGCCGCGAGAAGAGTCAGAGACGTATGTTTTCTGTTGTTTTTTTTTCGCAACCACCGGCTTTTCCACCCCTCCCCTTTTCCCCCCACAGACTTACAGGCCCTCCAACACTCCTCACCAGCAGGCAGTTCGACTGGAGCGGCAACCCCCCCCCCCCCCGCTGCAGCCTGCACTGGCATCAACTTGAGCCCAAACGATGGGGGGGGTCACAGCCCTTTCTGGGTGTTCGGGGGGGGGAGGGCTGGTGTGGTGACACTAAACACAGCGGGACATTCCTCTGGAACATTTTTAACACCCAGCAGCAGGGCTGGAAGAAGCAGAAGACAATTTACATGCGGACAGGGAACCACAGGAAGCAGTCAGACAGGACTGTATACATGCGTCCTCAAGCCAACCAATGTCATGCTAATCATGTGTATTGACCGATGTGTATTAGATGACAATTGATATGCTAATCTACCATGCATTCTCTCTGTCTGTATTACGGTATAAAAGAGCTTGTTTCACTCTCAGCTCTCTCTCTCTCTCTACGCTCTACTCTGAAGACCATCCAAGAGGGCCCCAGCGGCAACGTTGGGGTCAGCAGGCTGTATTCATGTTAGAGGGTCAATAAAGAATCTGTGCTGACCTACGCACGTGCCTCACCTCCACATTCTTTCCTTCGCACCCTCTACATGATCAGAGATAATGAAATCAAAAATTAACAGACAATGGTCAGACAGTACAGGATTATGAAGAGACACTACCAGATTTTCGATATCTATACCATAAGTCCTATACCATAAGTCAAAACAAGGCCCAATGTATGGTGGAAATAATGGGTAGAATTTTTTACTTTCTGGGAAAACCCCATTGAGTCTAAAATTGAATTGAATGCCTTATTGAGATAACCACTCTCTACATCAACATGTGTATTAAAGTCCCCTACAATAATTATTCTATCGGATTTCAGCACTAAATCACCTAAAAAAAAAACAGGATCTGTAAAGCGCTTTGGTCATCAAGAGATGAGAATAAAAGCGTTATATAAGTGAATGCCATTTACCATTTTACCATTTAAAAATTCAGCAAATTCCGATAGAAACTCTGAATAGGCCGATGGAGGACGGTAAACTATGGCAAAGAGAATTGGGGTCAAGCCAAGATTGCCAACAGGCCCCACACTGAGGACCAAACCTTCAAAGGAATTAAAACATAATTTTTGCTTAACATTAACTAGCAATTTAGAATGGAAAATTGCCGCCACTCCACCACCACGACCAGAACCTCTGGGGTTATGACAGCTTAAATACCCAGAGGGAGTTGATTCATTCAGACCAACATAATCATCTTGCCCGACCCAGGTCTCTGTGAGGGATAGTAGATTGAGCTGATGATTGATTAATAGATCATGAACCAGAAAAGACTTAGAAGTTAGAGACCTAATGTTTAATAGACCAAATTTAATTTTTAAATTCTAGGGAGGAACAGAGGCCAATGTATTAATTTTAGGGACTCGAGACTGGATTTGAATTTTACCAACATTTTGTTTAAGCAATTTGGGATGTTTATGCATTCTATTTTTAACTTTTTTATTAACTTTAGTGGGAGCAGAAAAAGGTTCTCTGAGGAGGGAAACAGGGGCAAAGTTGAAAGGTGGTGGATGGGGAGGAGCAGCAGGAATGTGTGTGTTTTTCAAGTTGTGTTGTATTTGTCCAGGGTTACAGTATTTAGGGCAACAGGAGACAGACGCATTCTCTGCAGGATTATAAATCAAAGGCTGATCCAAACGGTAAAGACCACATGAATTAATCGGATCGATACAAGAAGAGGGAACAGAACCAAAAAAGGGCAGTTTGGCAAACCTAGAAGCTTCAGAGCGAGTAAACACACCAAGTCCCAGTCACTGTACCAAAAAACACCGAATGGAATAGAATAGATTGTCTCTTTAAACACGTGCACCAAGTCTATTTAGGTGGATGCCATCAGGCCTCATAACTGACGGGCGGTTCCAAAATAAGTTAAAATTGTCAACAAAACCAATGTTAAAAATAGGACAAGTAAAACACAGCCAAGAATTAAGAGTGCTGCTAAAACGATTACAGCCTCGTCTGAGAGGTGCCAAAGGCCCAGAGATGAGTGTACGTCTGCCACAGTTCATAAGAGTGGACAGAAGGCTGCTGAAGTCACGTTTTAAAATCTCAGATGCTTCATCTGGGATGTTATTTCATCCCACATGCATAACGACAGTTTGTACGTGGGGGAATTCAATCAGCAGGTCAGGGATAAGAGCCTCAATGTCAGAGACTCTAGCACTGGGAAAAACTCGAGTGATGCAGTACCTGCTTCTGACGTTCCTCATGATCGAGTCACCAATTACCAGTGTCATCTGGTGGGTTTTTGTCTGTGGATTCTGATGAGGAGAGTGATTTTGTAGAGGGTGATGTTGTTGTTGCGAAGGCAGGGTGATGCACTCTCTTCTATCTGGAGCTGGTGTGTAATTTGACATACCCAGGGTGGTCTTTATCCAGGGTTTGCAGACATGAGCCACCACTGAAGGAGAGGAGGGAGGCCAAGGGGCGTCCACGGGCGGACAGCCAGCGTCCAGGTGGGGAAAATCCTCCAAGGAAAGGATGTCAAATCTGTTTTCCAAGGACATGGGAAGAGAAGAGGCGCGGCCCATTCTGGTCGATCGACGATGGTTGTTAGCTGGTTGAACCAAGGTCCAGGGCGTGCATGGAGGATGAGAAGAACCAACCGAAGCTTTGGGTTTAGCCCCGAGACGAAACCAGTGTTTGTTGCTGTGGTCATGGATGTCTGCAGAGGCTGGAGCAGGAGTAGAGGTAGATGGAGAAGCACTGAGCTCACCCAAGTAAGTAGCCGCCTCTGCCAGCTGCAAGTCGGTAGCTGGAGCCGATGATTACCCGAAAATGATGGTGTCGAGGTGGTCTTCGGCCTCCCGAATCTTATAAATGTTGGAGAGCCTCGTTTCCAACTCAGAGACCTTACCGAGGAGAGATAAACAGCGAGTACATGTCGGAGAAGGAGCCATGGCGTTCCAGGCGCTGAGATGGATGGATAGCCCGCCAGCTAGCCAAAAAAAGCTAAAATAGCTAAAAACAAGTTAGCTGAAAGTTAGCTAAAAACAGCTAAAAAGCTAAAAACAGGCTAGCAGGAAGCCTAGCCTGGTAAAAAACAGCCCAGCTGGGGATCGGACCTACTCGCATGTCCGAACGGGCTTTTAGGCCAGGCCAATACCAAGCTAACAGCAAACAAAGACTAGTAACAACAAACAGAGATAAAAAAATTAAAAATGAAATCAATAAAAACAAACAAAAGTGAAGAGAATAGTGCTCTGACGTAAACTTCACTAAAAACGTCTTCCCTTTAGAATGGCTCGACAGTATCCAGATGGGACAAGGATTTCAACCAAAAAAATAATCTAGAGTGGAATTCCTAATGGGGCTTTTTAGACAGACATATACTTCTAAAAGACAATAGTGAAAGTAGGCAGATTCCCGAATCCTTCATTATTTCCACTTTCCAGCATGTAATTTTACATATCCAAAAGATATATATATATATACTGTATATATATATATATATATATATATATATATATATATATATATATATATATATATATATATATATATATATATATATATATATATATATATACATACAGTGGGGCAAAAAAGTATTTAGTCAGCCATCAATTGTGCAAGTTCTCCCACTTAAAAGATGAGAGAGGTCTCCAATTTTCATTATAGGTACAGTATACCTCAATTATTTGGTCACCTACAAATAAGCAAGATTTCTGGCTCTCACAGACCTATAACTTCTTCTTTAAGAGGCTCCTCTGTCCTCCACTTATTACCTGTATTAATGGCACCTGTTTTAACTCGTTATCAGTATAAAAGACACCTGTCCACAACCTCAAACAGTCAGACTCCAAACTCCCCTATGGCCAAGACCAAAGAGCTGTCAAAGGACACCAGAAACAAAATTGTAGACCTGCACCAGGCTGGGAAGACTGAATCTGCAATAGGTAAGCAGCTTGGTGTGAAGAAATCAACTGTGGGAGCAATTATTAGAAAATGGAAGACATACAAGACCACTGATAATCTCCCTTGATCTGGGGCTCCACGCAAGATCTCACCCCGTGGGGTCAAAATGATCACGAGAACGGTGAGCAAAAATCCCAGAACCACATGGGGGGACCTAGTGAATGACCTGCAGAGAGCTGGGACCAAAGTAACAAAGGCTACATCAGAAACACACTACGCCGCCAGGGACTCAAATCCTGCAGTGCCAGACGTGTCCCCCTGCTTAAGCCAGTACATGTCCAGGCCCGTCTGAAGTTTGCTAGAGAGCATTTGGATGATCCAGAAGAGGATTGGGAGAATGTCATATGGTCAGATGAAACCAAAATAGAACTTTTTTGGTAAAAACTCAACTTGTCGTGTTTGGAGGAGAAAGAACACCATACCTACTGTGAAGCATGGGGGTGGAAACATCATGCTTTGGGGCTGTTTTTCTGCAAAGGGACCAGGACGACTGATCCGTGTAAAGGAAAGAATGAATGGGGCCATGTATCGTGAGATTTTGAGTGAAAACCTCCTTCCATCAGCAAGGGCATTGAAGATGAAACGTGGCTGGGTCTTTCAGCATGACAATGATCCCAAACACACCGCCCGGGCAACGAAGGAGTGGCTTCGTAAGAAGCATTTCAAGGTCCTGGAGTGGCCTAGCCAGTCTCCAGATCTCAACCCCGTAGAAAATCTTTGGAGGGAGTTAAAAGTCTGTGTTGCCCAGCGACAGCCCCAAAACATCACTGATCTAGAGGAGATCTGCATGGAGGAATGGGCCAAAATACCAGCAACAGTGTGTGAAAACCTTGTGAAAACTTACAGAAAACGTTTGACCTCTGTCATTGCCAACAAAGGGTATATAACAAAGTATTGAGATGAACTTTTGTTATTGACCAAATACTTATTTTACCGAGGAATTTACCAGTTAATTCATCAAAAATTCTTCAATGTGATTTTCTGGATTTTTTTTTCTTATTTTGTCTCTCATAGTTAAGGTATACCTATGATGAAAATTGAAGACCTCTCTCATCTTTTAAGTGGGAGAACTTGCACAATTGGTGGCTGACTAAATACTTTTTTACCCCACTGTATGTATGTATGTATATATATATATATATATATATATATATATATATATATATATATATATATATTCACAGGCTTTTACAGAAAAATACTCAAGGTGTCACAGGAAAAAAGCAGCAACTGCATGAGAACTCCTCATTTCTTGAGACCATTTTCACTGCTAAAGTGCATTTATTGCTTCCAGCTGTATATTACAGTCCATGTGACGGGATCCCGCTCCTGATCACATATCATAAAGGAGTTTTTTGATTATGATGATATCTAATCTGGTGATGCAGATTTACCATTACAATCTTTTAAACACTGGAGGCTAGACAGTCCCAGCTCTTCTGGTTTCCATAGTGAGAGACAAAAATGAGTTTGGAAGGTAGATGCCAAAATCAACAACTCAGAAAACTTTTTTTGGCAATGACAAGAATGTCCACTGGATCCATCTCAATTTCTTTGTGAAATGCACCACAAACCATTTATTTAGTTATTTTTTGTATTTTGTATCCTTCATTAATCACAGAGGGAAATTCAAGGCATCCACCCAGATGGATGAGGCAGCCACGGAACGGCGCCAATCCCTTCACCGTTCACACACACATTCACACCTAGGGCCACTTTAGAGTCTCCAATTAACCTAACTTGCATGTTTTTGGCATGTGGGAGGATTTTTGGCCTTGATGAAACTTAAACTGCAGTGGGTTGAGTGGACCAAATCGATCATTTGCATAAAGTTTTCCTTTTACATCGTGCAAATGAGGCCCAGCATGCAGAATGTGTCAGCTGCAGTGGCATTGTGCGGAACAGCTAAACCAATGGTTGATGATCTCAAATAAGAACAATAAGGGCCCCTTTACAGAGACTGAGATTAATCGGTAACCATTAAGAGATCAAAAAATTGGCCCCTTCTCTCCTAAAGCCTCTAAAATGCAGTTTCTGTGTAAATGTTTGGGATATCTTGTGTAATAAAAATCAGTTTTGAAAGGTGCTTGACAGATCATTGAGAGACAAAGGGGCATCCTCCCCAAAAGTGTGTTTCATTTCACTGAATGTCTCCCATGGTGTGTGGCCTCTCAAGTACAGGAATCTGGTTCTGTTACTCCACCTTCAGCTATGGTCACAGTTACTGTACCTTTATCAACAGCTGTGAACACTATAAAACGATTTGGACCATTTCATAGGGCCTTCTTGAGGCGGCCATACGAGAATCCAGCATTTGTAGACCATTACGAATTTCATGGCCATCTCGATGATCTTGTCCAAGATTTCTATGAATGGCCCACAAAAATCCCTCATCATAGGGCGACCGTACCAGTGTCACAGGAACAACATAAGAACTACATAAGATGTTGACCATAACTATGCCTCAAGAACACCTTAAATTGTTTTTGAGCGCCCCTTACAGCAGTTGTAGGAAATGCTGTACAACTTCCGATTTGTATGGAAATTCGTACAGGGTGCGTAAGGTAGTAAGGTGCTCAAAAGGTGGAAGTATACCATTCGTGCAACATTTGTGCCAACAAAATGTGCCGAAAGCCATAAGAACTTCTTATCAATGAATTGAGAGTGCCATGAGTTGCACAAAAAGTTTCATAAGATGGCAGTAAGAATGCCTTTGGAAAATCCTAAGGCACCCTTATGAAGAAAGTAAGAACTCTAGGGCCATTGCATGACAGAAAAGCACCTCATTTCTGAAGAATGCCTCAAGTTGCTCTTACAAATTGAATGGCAGCCATAAGAAACTACGCCCCTTCCATGAACGTCTATGAACTCCAGAATTTGTAGGAACTGGGAGATTCTTACGAACCCATCATTCGTAAGAATCTATGTGACCGCAGCTTTAGCACCTGTAAAAGAGAAACTCTTAGGAGTTCAGAGCTGCAAATTACCACATGAACTATAGAGATATGGATTATTATACATGTGTAATTTCGGCCCCTTACAATAACCACAAGTGGGTCAGGGGAAATCTCTAATAAGTAGCCCTCATACAAGATACTTATGTTCGGTAGCTGTGGGGAAAGTAGGCCAGGCTGTAATTTCAGAAGCTGTGACTGATGTCAGTCAACCTGCCTGGGTCAATCATAGGTTAACTTAGTACCGTACCAGTCTGCCCCCATGGAGAAATTTGGGAGGGGCTATTACAACTGGGACTGCTAATGTCACTGGACAATTGAAACAACAACAACAAAAAAAAAAGACAGAGAGAGAAGGAGGGTGCAGCTTCAGTCAAGGGTGAGAAACTATCTGGGTAAAGCCAGTGGAGGACAATTCAGAGAGTGTTCTGCTTTTTATGACAGACTCATTTTTTAGTTGCTCATGGTGGCGAGTATGACGTGACGTGACACAGCACATGTGAAGCTAACAGAAAAAGAGCTGCACAGAGGGAGGCACGCCAGTCTATAGATATGTTCTGGCTGAAGCCTAAGGAGGATTCCCGGACAGATAAGGTAACAGTTGCTGAGCTAACCACCATTTACCAGTGCACAGCACTCCCACTCATACCAGTCAGCAGACTAGCAGTAAAGCTCGTGGCGGTCATTTTTCCAGACTCTGAAATAAAAAGTGTCATGTGGTTGTACAAAAGCAATGATTGTTGTCATAAATGTGTTTGTGCCTGCCACTGTTGAGACAAAAAAGGAAAAAAAAAGCACACACACACACACACACACACAGAGCTACACACACGTACTTGTTCGTGTAACAGGACCTGTCAGGGACATGACAGAGCCAACTAAAGTGTAGCACTTTCAAGCTACAGGATAGTATGAAGATCCAAATCACTGTTTAGCCCTACTTGCCATGTTTTTACCTTTGACTACGGTGTGTAACATCAGCTGTCCAGTGCTGTTTTGATAGATACGTATGCCAAAATGTCAGAACACCGGAGGAGGTGGATCCAATCAGCCTATCGCCAGAAGCGCAGAACTCAGCTGTTTTCCATGATAAATCTCACTTTGCTCTCCCTTGGCTGTGGCTTCATGATGTTTTTGGGTCCACCCCGGCAAAAGCACACTCCATGCATTATCTTGTTGTTTTTTTTTAACACTTATTGAAAATAAACTTTTTTATTGCCATTAGTTTGTGTGCCTTTGAGACAGGTTGTGACAACTATCATTTGACATTCATGACGTGTTTCATCAGCTGTTTTAGACAGGACCATCCTGACAGATTTGACAGGTCTGTGATGGTGTTTGGAGGGGAGAATCATGTCGACTGAACAGAGCTGATCTCTCACACGCTTAGGATTCATGGATCGGGAGACTACGGCAGTTTGGCATGACCGCGTTATGCATAAGTTAGACTATGGTTGGGCATAAGTTGTGAACACCAGCAACATGCTAAGCATTCTTTGGTTAGTTATTTAAGTTATCTAAACATTCTATATAAGTTACTAATCTGTTATGTATATGTCAAACTCATTATGGATACACGATGCATATGGCCAAAAGTGAAAATTTTGGTGTATGCCAGCATTTTAGACCAATTCTTACACTTTTGGCAAAGGCTGCCTAAATTGCCAAAGTGTGACAGGGCCTTAAGTGGGGCATTTTTAACAAAGTGCAGGTGCCAGAAAATGAGAACACACTAGCCACTGCTTTATCCCACACCCACTTCACCTTGAAAATCTTAGGTAGAACAGTAGAACTCCTGTAAATTGTTCTTGCTCGTTTTCACTTGTCACATAAGCACAACTGTTTGCTTGGTGGAAAAAACAACCTGTCCTCCCAGGTAACCACACCAGTATAATAGCAATCCTCTTCTGTTTTGAATTGTGCAATATGAATATGGTTGAAATGAACATTAGATAAATTATGGAACCCAAAGACCAACACAACAAATGTGTGACAAACAAATATGACTTAATCTTCAGTCCTGCACAAAGCTCAAAGAAAAAAGTACCCTAACATGTAGAAAATGTCCTCTACTCTGAAACAAGCATACTTTTTTTTTCATAATGGACCCTGGGCTTTACAAGAATGCCTGCAGTTAATTTGCTCAGCAGGTGCACAATGACTTTTCATAGTAGGGTAGATTATGCTGAGTAAATTGCAAATGGGTGACATTCTTCTCTGTGAGTTCATCCTATCTTCAGAGTGGAACGTTGACCGTCCAACCCTGTGAAGTGAGCCTGAAAAGCCAGAGGAGTGACAGGAGTGTTGCTTATGGCGTCTCTTGATGCTGTTGTGACTGGGGCCTGAGACACTATAGCAGAAAATACTACAAACATCTCCCCTGCAGGGAGGGTTGACAGGGAAACCACAACAGCTTGACAATGATCACAGCAGAAAGTTGGTTAAAACAAGATTCATTCACATCCTGTTGATGGATAATAGAGGTACATGGGATCTCATAGTAATTTTTCCCCTCTTCTCACAAAACTTTAAAGGAGTCAATTCAAAACTGTTGAAATGTGGGCAACAAATTGATTTCTATACACACTTATAAGACACTATTGAGAATTAGAGAAAAGTTCTTATGATATAGCTAAACTGTAAAGTCTATTTGTCTGTCAATGATTTTGTAGGACTGTGCACCCTGGTCAAAACTGACGGGGAAATTCTGCTAGGTTGGATTACATTAAAGGACTGACAGGCATGTGATTATGCATCTCTCTCCTATATCTTCATTTTATCAGGTAGATTTTAATGATTGTTCTGGAGAACACTATGGCAACAATTGGCTGGGTGATGAGAAGAAAAAAAATAACTGAAAAATAAAAGACTGTGATACAGTGAATATTCACAAAACAAGTGGATGATCTGGACTTTTCATGTCAAACAGACATTCTCAAAAGATGTGCAACAAAAGTTTGGTTAAAAATGAACATGACCAAACAGTGTTGCAGTCAAGACCACACTGTTATGGTCTCAAGGTTAGAACAGAGTCACATTTACAACATGTCTTAATTACCTTGTCACCCGCAGCTGTTTTGTATTAGCTCACCTGCACTGATTACTGCTGGAGTATAGTATATAGACCTCAGTCGCCACCAGTCCCTGATGGGTCTGCCTGTGCTCAACAGCTCGCTGTGAAATCTGGTTCTCATGCCCCCCCCCCCCCCATGCTCTTGTTTCACTGCCTCTAAATTCTCACTTTTGGTGCCTCTGGAGTCCCATGAACCTCAAGGCGAAGGATCCTCCAGAGGCTTGCAGTTGTGCATAAACCTATTTGTCCACCCCTAACCAATGCTCACAAGCAGAAACAGTTGCAGTGGGCCCAGAAATACATGAAGACTAATTTTCAAACAGCCTTGTTGATTGATGAGTGCCATGCAACCATGGATGGTCCAGATGGATGGAATAATGAATGGCTGGTAGATGGCCACCAAGTCCCAACAAGGCTGCAATGTCAGCCAGGAGGTGGCGGAGTCATGTTTTGGGCAGGAATCATGGAAGGAGAGCTCATAAGCCCCTTTAGGGTCCCTGGAGGTGTGAAAATGACCTCGGCAAAGTATATAGAGTTTTTCACTGACTACTTTCTTCCATGGTACAGAAAGAAGAACCGTGCCTTCCATAGCAAAATTATTTTCATGCATGACAATGCACCACCTCATGCTGCAAAGGATACCTCTGTGTCACTGGCTGCTATGGGCATAAAAGGAAAGAAACTCATGGTGTGGCCCCCATCCTCCCGTGACCTCAACCCTACTGAGAACTTTTGGCGCATTTTCAAACAAAAGATCTATGAGGGTGGGAGGAAGTTCAAATAAAACAGCAGCTGTGGGAGGCTATCCTGACATCTTGCAAAGAAGTTAAAGCAGAAACTCTCCAAAAACTCACAAGTTTAATGGATGCCAGAATTCTGAAGGTTCTATCAAAGAAGGGGTCCTATAGTAACATGTAACTTGGGACTTCCGGTTATGGCTGCCACATAGGACGGACGTGTCTCGCTCTGCTCTGCTCCTGGAGAAAAAAAATTGGCAAATAACTCTCTCATTTGGGACAGAACGTATCCCAGCGTTTGGGCGAGGATATGTCGGCGAAGCCTAAGGCTGGAAAACCAGGCAAAGGAAAAAGCGAGCCGCCGAAACAGTCCAAATTAACGGACTTTCAGGTCTGTGACGCAGCAAATAAAACTCCATATATGGCGGAGGAGGCTGGCAACGCTGCGATGTCTGTGGGGGGAGGCGCAGATGTGCTGATGGCTGCCATGAGTTCAATGAGAGCGGACTTTTCCTCTAGATTTGATGGGATTATGACAGCGTTGGAAGGAATAAGAAAGGAATTGGGTGACTGTGTAGAACGAACGGCGCAGATGGAGCTCCGTCTCGCTAGTGCTGAAGATGACGTCACCCGTCTTCAATTAAAGGTGCGCACTTTGGAAAAAAAAAATAAATCTCTGGAAAATAATATTTTGGATTTGGAATCTCGGTCGAGACAGAATAACTTGAGGCTGGTGGGTCTTCCAGAGGAATCAGAAGGTCGGGACGTATGTTCCTTTCTGGAAAAGTGGATTCCGGAGGTGCTGGGCAGCGAGGAATTGCAATCAGCAGTGGTTCTGGAAAATGCATATCGTATTGGCCCACGGAGAGATAAGGGACCGCCGAGGACCTTAATTATGAAGTTTCTTAGTAACAGAGACAGGATGAAGATCTTCAACGCTGCACGAGCTAAAGGAGAGATTAAACACCAGGACCAGCAGGTGCGGTTCTACCCAGATTTGGCCACAGGAATCCAGCAATTGAGGAAGCAGTTTGATCCCATACGTAAGGAGCTGCGCAACCTTGGGATTCGTCATGGTGTAATCTATCCTGCGAGACTGCTGACCACGTATGAGGGCAGAACCCACATCTTCAAGACCCCAGAGGAGGCGCAGGAGTTCATCAAGAAGATCAAAGAAGAAGAAGAGACTGGTGGGAGCTAAGCATGAACAAAATATAAGGTAGAATAATTAAGCATTTGCACAGGCATCTGACTGACTTGAAGTAAATAGTAAGTTTACAAAATATAGATTGTATTATATATTAAAAAAACAAAACAAAAACAAAACAAACAAAAAAAACTATGATGTACAAAGTTGTTAAAAATTTTGGAGTTAAGTTGGAAAACTACAGAGGAGAGTTAATGTTACGTCATTAAAAGCAGTAGAGTTAGGGTGATTGGGAGGATGAAGAAGGAGTGGCTTACGCTGTTCCCCGTGGGTGTGGAACGGTCGATGGCTATATCGGGAGACAGAATTTTTCTTTTGATTTTGGGGGGTTTGCCACAAGTGTGGGAAGGGGAAATTTGTTTGTGTGTAGTTTGTAGGATGAATGTTCAACCACTCATGTTTTTGCTTCTCTGTATGAGCATGTTTACACTGCAAGGTAATCCCAAACTCTCTATTGATCATAAACCAAAGTGTTAATCTTAATTTAACTTCATGGAATTGCAGAGGTCTACAAAATTTAAAAAAACTTAAACAAGTTATGAATAAAATAAAAGACATGGGTTCAAAAATTGTGTTTTTACAAGAAACTCATCTAATAGAGGAGGACGTTAAAAGAATTAGGAGTAGATGGCAAGGAAGTGTATTCACCTCTTCATTTTCATCCCGAGCCAGGGGAGTTATGACTCTCATACATAAATCAGTTCCTTTTCAAGTGAAAAATGTAATTGGAGACAAATTTGGAAGATATGTAATCATTCAAGGTTCTTTGCTATTAGAAAATATAAATCTTGTGAACTTATATGGTCCCAATATAGATGATCAGAAGTTCTTTGCTAATTTATTTCTTATCTTATCATCACTTACAGGGCAACATATAATAGCAGGGGATTTTAATTGTACATTGAATCCAGGTATAGATAGATCAACAGGACTGGATTGTACGCACATTGGATGTAGGATGACTATTAATCATTTTATGAAAGAAATGAGATTGTTAGATATATGGAGAGAAATGAAACCACAAGTTAAAGCCTATTCTTGTTATTCCAGTACCTACAAGACATTCTCACGTATTGATTATTTTTTGATTTCCACAGAATTAAGGTCCAAGATTCAAAACTGCTTTTATGATAACATCGTGATCTCTGATCATGCACCCTGTTGTCTAATATATGTAGATAAAAAATTGACAAAGGAATCAGGTAGATGGCAATTTCAGCATAAATGGCTTCAGGATGAGGAATTTGTCAAGTATATAGAAAAACAGATAGACGAGTTCTTTGACATCAATACTACACAAACATCAGCATGTGTAAAGTGGGAGGCTTTCAAAGCTTTTATTAGGGGACATATTATTAGTTATACAGGATCAAAATCTAAGAAGACTCGAGAGGAGAGAGCTAAATTGGAACATAAAATAAAAAGTCTTCAGGAAAAAGTGTATGCAGGAAGTGACCCAAGGTTGGAGAATGAATTACTGATTTTGAGAGCTGAATACGACAAAAAATCAGCGAATAGAGCTGCCTCGAGTCTTCTAAGATTGAAACAATCTTTTTATGAACAAGGTGAAAAATCAGGAAAATTATTAGCATGGCAGATTAAACAATTAGAAATTAAAACACCAATTACCAGTATTATAAGTAATGGACAGGTAGTTATAGATCCTTTAGAAATTAATAGAGCCTTTAGAGATTACTATGAAAAATTATATGATACCAAAAATGAACCTGATTTAACAAAACTAAATGGGTTTTTGAACGAACTATCTATACCGTGTATTCCAAATGAAAACAGGGAGATATTGGAGTCTAAAATTAGTCAAGAAGAAGTTGGGCTAGCCATTGATAATATGAAATCAGGAAAAAGTGCAGGACCAGATGGTCTTCCAGTTGACCTTTATAAAAAATTTAAGAATAAATTAATAAAACCTTTTTTGGAAATGGTTTTAGAAGCATTTCAAAATAATAATTTACCATCATACATAAATAATGCCTTAATTATACTGCTGCCAAAACCAGGTAAGCCCTCTAATAAATGTGAAAATATGAGACCAATAAGCCTATTAAACGCCGACCTTAAGATAATCTGTAAAATTTTAGCAAGACGAATACAAGAAATTTTACCAAATATTATTAATCGAGATCAGAATGGCTTTATAAAGGGTAGACAAGGCTTCCATAATGTAAGAAGACTATTTAATATTATTTATTTTAATAAAGAAGCACCGGATACAGCTCTCCTATCACTGGACGCCGAAAAGGCCTTTGATAGAGTTGAATGGCCCTTTCTTTTTGAAGTCCTACAAAGGTTTGGACTTGGAAATAATTTCATAAAATGGGTTCAAATAATATACAATAATGCTACAGCAGAAATCCTAACAAATAACAATATTTCAAAACCAATAAAAATCAATAGAGGATGTCGACAAGGCTGTCCACTTTCACCTTTACTGTTTACTATGGCAATTGAACCTTTAGCGATAGCGATACGTTTACATTCACAAATATATGGAATTAAAGTTGGACCAACAGAACATAAAATCTCCCTGTACGCCGATGACATAATTTTGTTTATGTCGAATCTAAAAAAATCAATTCCAACCTTGTTGAATTTAATAAAGAATTTTGGGGAAATATCAGGATATAAAATAAATAAAACTAAATCTTCAATATTAATGCTAAATGAGACCCAGAGAAATTACCCAGCCCCTGAGGTAAATCAATTCAATGTTGTAAATCAGTTTAAATATTTAGGAATCCAAATTGTGCCTAAGCTAGAATCAGTCGCCAGTGTCAACTATGAAGCCTTAATGTCAGATATCAATGAGTTAACTCAGAGATGGATGTCACTACCAATGTCGATGATCAGGAGAATCAATATACTTAAAAGTAATATTTTACCTAAAATACTTTATTTATTTCAATACATTCCCTTATCACCACCTTTAGATCTATTCTCAAGAATAAAAAAAAAGTTAGTGGAATTTATATGGAACAACAGGAGGGCTAGATTACGTTTGTCTTTATTATATTTACCATTTGATCGTGGAGGTCTGAAATGTCCAAATTTTATGTTGTATTATTGGTCGGCACAACTGAGGTCTATGACATATTATTTTTCATCAAATGATCTCCCTCACTGGACTGAAATGGAATCATACAATTTACCTTTACCTCTTCCCATATTCATATACTCAGATTCGGCAAAAAAATTACAAAAACAAGTTAAAAATCCATTTGTAAAGCATATGATCAAAATATGGTGTGAAGCTAAAAACTATTTAAAAGAACCACAGTTATTGTCACAATTTAGTCCAATATGGGGTAATCAATATTTTAAACCAGGGAGAGCGGACGCTGTATTTAAAGTATGGAATTTAAAAGGGATACAAAAGATTCAGGATTTATATTTGCCATGTGCAGATAACATAATGTCTTTTGAAGAGCTGAGGATCAAATTTAATCTCAATAGAACACATTTTTTTAAATATCTTCAACTTAGAAACTTTATTCGATCAAATCAAAATAAAGCTCTCACTCGACCTATTTATTCATCCTTGGAAAAAATGATGATGAAAGATAGTAAAAGAAAGGGTATTATTTCAGAGTTTTATAACTCATTGACACTATCTTCAAGTGAAAATTCACTGAAAAGATTAAACTACTGGAAAGAAGATCTGCAAACTGAAATTTCAGAGGAACAGTGGGAATTGGCTTGTACAGAAGCTCAAACCAAATCAATAAATGCACGCCTTAAATTGATACATTTCAAATGGTTAATGCGGATGTATGTTACACCGGAGGAGTTAAATAGATATAACAAAAATATACCAGATACATGCACAAAATGCATGGAAAGTAAAGGAACCCTATTTCATTGTTTATGGGAATGTAGATTAATAAGAATGTTTTGGGAAGAGGTGAGGGTAACAATTGAAAAAATAATCTCAAAACAAATCATATTGAATCCTAAACTGTTTTTGTTGGGTCTGTACCCAGAAAAGCATATTTTTTTTTTTTTTTCCACAATATCTTTATTGAACCTTTTTTTTTTTTTTTAACAAACACGATACAAACAATCAAACACTAACACTAAAGTACTACAAAAAAAAAAAAAAAATGCACTAAAAACACCAACAACCACCAACAAAATCAAGTCTTCAACAATGCTCCTCTGTTTAGTCTAGACAATCCAATACATAAGTATACATATTATGTTCACCAGTTTGGAATTTACAAGGTCCACACACATCATTCACCTTCTTCTTCAAGAGTTATGTTTAAATTTTTTACATAATCAATAAAAGGTCTCCATATATTCTCAAACACAATTTCCTTTGATTTCAGTATATATGTTATTCTTTCTAATGGAAGGTTTGTTAACATCTGTCTTAACCACTGAGTCACATCTGGTCTATGAGTCTTTTTCCATAATAGTGCAATACATTTTTTGGCATTAAGCAAACTGAGGTCTATGAATGTTCTTTCACTTTTATTGAAATTATGCTTTTCTGGGTACAGACCCAACAAAACCAGTTTAGGATTCAATATGATTTGTTTTGAGATTATTTTTTCAATTGTTACCCTCACCTCTTCCCAAAACATTCTTATTAATCTACATTCCCATAAACAATGAAATAGGGTTCCTTTACTTTCCATGCATTTTGTGCATGTATCTGGTATATTTTTGTTATATCTATTTAACTCCTCCGGTGTAACATACATCCGCATTAACCATTTGAAATGTATCAATTTAAGGCGTGCATTTATTGATTTGGTTTGAGCTTCTGTACAAGCCAATTCCCATTGTTCCTCTGAAATTTCAATTTGCAGATCTTCTTTCCAGTAGTTTAATCTTTTCAGTGAATTTTCACTTGAAGATAGTGTCAATGAGTTATAAAACTCTGAAATAATACCCTTTCTTTTACTATCTTTCATCATCATTTTTTCCAAGGATGAATAAATAGGTCGAGTGAGAGCTTTATTTTGATTTGATCGAATAAAGTTTCTAAGTTGAAGATATTTAAAAAAATGTGTTCTATTGAGATTAAATTTGATCCTCAGCTCTTCAAAAGACATTATGTTGTCTGCACATGGCAAATATAAATCCTGAATCTTTTGTATCCCTTTTAAATTCCATACTTTAAATACAGCGTCCGCTCTCCCTGGTTTAAAATATTGATTACCCCATATTGGACTAAATTGTGACAATAACTGTGGTTCTTTTAAATAGTTTTTAGCTTCACACCATATTTTGATCATATGCTTTACAAATGGATTTTTAACTTGTTTTTGTAATTTTTTTGCCGAATCTGAGTATATGAATATGGGAAGAGGTAAAGGTAAATTGTATGATTCCATTTCAGTCCAGTGAGGGAGATCATTTGATGAAAAATAATATGTCATAGACCTCAGTTGTGCCGACCAATAATACAACATAAAATTTGGACATTTCAGACCTCCACGATCAAATGGTAAATATAATAAAGACAGACGTAATCTAGCCCTCCTGTTGTTCCATATAAATTCCACTAACTTTTTTTTATTCTTGAGAATAGATCTAAAGGTGGTGATAAGGGAATGTATTGAAATAAATAAAGTATTTTAGGTAAAATATTACTTTTAAGTATATTGATTCTCCCGATCATCGACATTGGTAGTGACATCCATCTCTGAGTTAACTCACTGATATCTGACATTAAGGCTTCATAGTTGACACTGGCGACTGATTCTAGCTTAGGCATAATTTGGATTCCTAAATATTTAAACTGATTTACAACATTGAATTGATTTACCTCAGGGGCTGGGTAATTTCTCTGGGTCTCATTTAGCATTAATATTGAAGATTTAGTTTTATTTATTTTATATCCTGATATTTCCCCAAAATTCTTTATTAAATTCAACAAGGTTGGAATTGATTTTTTTAGATTCGACATAAACAAAATTATATCATCGGCGTACAGGGAGATTTTATGTTCTGTTGGTCCAACTTTAATTCCATATATTTGTGAATGTAAACGTATCGCTATCGCTAAAGGTTCAATTGCCATAGTAAACAGTAAAGGTGAGAGTGGACAGCCTTGTCGACATCCTCTATTGATTTTTATTGGTTTTGAAATATTGTTATTTGTTAGGATTTCTGCTGTAGCATTATTGTATATTATTTGAACCCATTTTATGAAATTATTTCCAAGTCCAAACCTTTGTAGGACTTCAAAAAGAAAGGGCCATTCAACTCTATCAAAGGCCTTTTCGGCGTCCAATGATAGGAGAGCTGTATCCGGTGCTTCTTTATTAAAATAGATAATATTAAATAGTCTTCTTACATTATGGAAGCCTTGTCTACCCTTTATAAAGCCATTCTGATCTCGATTAATAATATTTGGTAAAATTTCTTGTATTCGTCTTGCTAAAATTTTACAGATTATCTTAAGGTTGGCGTTTAATAGGCTTATTGGTCTCATATTTTCACATTTATTAGAGGGCTTACCTGGTTTTGGCAGCAGTATAATTAAGGCATTATTTATGTATGATGGTAAATTATTATTTTGAAATGCTTCTAAAACCATTTCCAAAAAAGGTTTTATTAATTTATTCTTAAATTTTTTATAAAGGTCAACTGGAAGACCATCTGGTCCTGCACTTTTTCCTGATTTCATATTATCAATGACTAGCCCAACTTCTTCTTGACTAATTTTAGACTCCAATATCTCCCTGTTTTCATTTGGAATACACGGTATAGATAGTTCGTTCAAAAACCCATTTAGTTTTGTTAAATCAGGTTCATTTTTGGTATCATATAATTTTTCATAGTAATCTCTAAAGGCTCTATTAATTTCTAAAGGATCTATAACTACCTGTCCATTACTTATAATACTGGTAATTGGTGTTTTAATTTCTAATTGTTTAATCTGCCATGCTAATAATTTTCCTGATTTTTCACCTTGTTCATAAAAAGATTGTTTCAATCTTAGAAGACTCGAGGCAGCTCTATTCACTGATTTTTTGTCGTATTCAGCTCTCAAAATCAGTAATTCATTCTCCAACCTTGGGTCACTTCCTGCATACACTTTTTCCTGAAGATTTTTTATTTTATGTTCCAATTTAGCTCTCTCCTCTCGAGTCTTCTTAGATTTTGATCCTGTATAACTAATAATATGCCCCCTAATAAAAGCTTTGAAAGCCTCCCACTTTACACATGCTGATGTTTGTGTAGTATTGATGTCAAAGAACTCGTCTATCTGTTTTTCTATATACTTGACAAATTCCTCATCCTGAAGCCATTTATGCTGAAATTGCCATCTACCTGATTCCTTTGTCAATTTTTTATCTACATATATTAGACAACAGGGTGCATGATCAGAGATCACGATGTTATCATAAAAGCAGTTTTGAATCTTGGACCTTAATTCTGTGGAAATCAAAAAATAATCAATACGTGAGAATGTCTTGTAGGTACTGGAATAACAAGAATAGGCTTTAACTTGTGGTTTCATTTCTCTCCATATATCTAACAATCTCAATTCTTTCATAAAATGATTAATAGTCATCCTACATCCAATGTGCGTACAATCCAGTCCTGTTGATCTATCCACACCTGGATTCAATGTACAATTAAAATCCCCTGCTATTATATGTTGCCCTGTAAGTGATGATAAGATGAGAAATAAATTAGCAAAGAACTTCTGATCATCTATATTGGGACCATATAAGTTCACAAGATTTATATTTTCTAATAGCAAAGAACCTTGAATGATTACATATCTTCCAAATTTGTCTCCAATTACATTTTTCACTTGAAAAGGAACTGATTTATGTATGAGAGTCATAACTCCCCTGGCTCGGGATGAAAATGAAGAGGTGAATACACTTCCCTGCCATCTACTCCTAATTCTTTTAACATCCTCCTCTATCAGATGAGTTTCTTGTAAAAACACAATTCTTGAACCCATGTCCTTTATTTTATTCATAACTTGTTTAAGTTTTTTTAAATTTTGTAGACCTCTGCAATTCCATGAAGTTAAATTAAGATTAACACTTTGGTCCATGATCAATAGAGAGTTTGGGATTACCTTGCAGTGTAAACATGCTCATACAGAGAAGCAAAAACATGAGTGGTTGAACATTCATCCTACAAACTACACACAAACAAATTTCCCCTTCCCACACTTGTGGCAAACCCCCCAAAATCAAAAGAAAAATTCTGTCTCCCGATATAGCCATCGACCGTTCCACACCCACGGGGAACAGCCTAAGCCACTCCTTCTTCATCCTCCCAATCACCCTAACTCTACTGCTTTTAATGACGTAACATTAACTCTCCTCTGTAGTTTTCCAACTTAACTCCAAAATTTTTAACAACTTTGTACATCATAGTTTTTGTTTTTTTTTTGTTTTTGTTTTGTTTTTTTTTTTAATATATAATACAATCTATATTTTGTAAACTTACTATTTACTTCAAGTCAGTCAGATGCCTGTGCAAATGCTTAATTATTCTACCTTATATTTTGTTCATGCTTAGCTCCCACCAGTCTCTTCTTCTTCTTTGATCTTCTTGATGAACTCCTGCGCCTCCTCTGGGGTCTTGAAGATGTGGGTTCTGCCCTCATACGTGGTCAACAGTCTCGCAGGATAGATTACACCATGACGAATCCCAAGGTTGCGCAGCTCCTTACGTACGGGATCAAACTGCTTCCTCAGTTGCTGGATTCCTGTGGCCAAATCTGGGTAGAACCGCACCTGCTGGTCCTGGTGTTTAATCTCTCCTTTTTTAGCTCGTGCAGCGTTGAAGATCTTCATCCTGTCTCTGTTGTTAAGAAACTTCATAATTAAGGTCCTCGGCGGTCCCTTATCTCTCCGTGGGCCAATGCGATGTGCTTTTTCCAGAACCACTGCTGATTGCAACTCCTCGCTGCCCAGCACCTCCGGAATCCACTTTTCCAGAAAGGAACATACGTCCCGACCTTCTGATTCCTCTGGAAGACCCACCAGCCTCAAATTATTCTGTCTCGACCGAGATTCCAAATCCAAAATATTATCTTCCAGAGATTTATTTTTTTTTTCCAAAGTGCGCACCTTTAATTGAAGACGGGTGACGTCATCTTCAGCACTAGCGAGACGGAGCTCCATCTGCGCCGTTCGTTCTACACAGTCACCCAATTCCTTTCTTATTCCTTCCAACGCTGTCATAATCCCATCAAATCTAGAGGAAAAGTCCGCTCTCATTGAACTCATGGCAGCCATCAGCGCATCTGCGCCATTCCCCGCAGAAATCGCAGCGTTGCCAGCCTCCTCCGCCATATATGGAGCCCTGTTTGCTGCGTCACAGACCTGAAAGTCCGTTAATTTGGACTGTTTCGGCGGCTCGCTTTTTCCTTTTCCTGGTTTTCCAGCCTTAGGCTTCGCCGACATATCCTCGCCCAAACGCTGGGATACGTTCTGTCCCAAATGAGAGAGTTATTTGCCGATTTTTTTTCTCCAGGAGCAGAGCAGAGCGAGACACGTCCGTCCTACGTGGCAGCCATAACCGGAAGTCTAGAAAAGCATAATTTTAATAAAAGTGAAAGAACATTCATAGACCTCAGTTTGCTTAATGCCAAAAAAATGTATTGCACTATTATGGAAAAAGACTCATAGACCAGATGTGACTCAGTGGTTAAGACAGATGTTAACAAACCTTCCATTAGAAAGAATAACATATATACTGAAATCAAAGGAAATTGTGTTTGAGAATATATGGAGACCTTTTATTGATTATGTAAAAAATTTAATCATAACTCTTGAAGAAGAAGGTGAATGATGTGTGTGGACCTTGTAAATTCCAAACTGGTGAACATAATATGTATACTTATGTATTGGATTGTCTAGACTAAACAGAGGAGCATTGTTGAAGATTTGATTTTGTTGGTGGTTGTTGGTGTTTTTAGTGCATTTTTTTTTTTTTTTTGTAGTACTTTAGTGTTAGTGTTTGATTGTTTGTATCATGTTTGTTAAAAAAAAAGGTTCAATAAAGATATTGTGGAAAAAAAAAACATGTAACTTGGCCTGTTAAGATGTTTTTGATTGAAATAGCTTTTGATTTCAGTAAATATGACCTCCTAATGCTGTAAATTAAACAGATGACAATTTTCAGTTCTTTGCAACCAATATAATGTTTTGAAAATCTGTTGTGCAGAATAATTTTGAACTGTGGCCACGCATGTGACTTACTTAAGGCCTTACATAATGCCTCACATCTTAGATAAGAACAAAGTGCAGAGTTTCCTTGGAGATAACAGGAAGCTGTGAAAGTGTAATCTTTGGTATGCAAGAGACTGCTTGGAGGATCCTTTGTGTGCCAAGAGACTGCTTGGAGGATCCTTTGTGGGCCAAAGACTGTGAGGGGGATGCTAAGGGATTAGAGAGGAAATGCATTGTCACTTTTGATTTGGATGCAATGTGACTTGTGAGCTGTGGAGAGACCAGGGTATTTAAGGACACAAGTTTTTTCTGAGATGTGCTCTTTCTACTTTGCTCATGTTGGAGACGTGTAATAAACTGCCTTGAGACAAACCTGCCTCGTCAATTACACACTCAACACTGGTGACCCAAGACGTAGCATGCAGCAAGAAGAGAATTCCCCGGGGCCAGCCTCGTTGGGAGCCCCCAGCCAAGCGTATGCCGTTAAGGTCCAGCTACCGGACTTTTGGCAGCACAACCGGCACTCCTGGTTCCACCTGGTTGAGGCACAGTTCGCCCTCCGGGGAATATCGGTAGATGACACGAAATTCTACCATGTGATCGCAAAGCTCGATAACCACACGGCTCAGCTTGTGGAGAGCCTTCCGGAGCAGCCACCAGCCAGCGACAAATACGGCGCATTGAAGGCTGCACTCATCCAGCACTACACTCTCTCGGTTGAGGAGAGAGCAGAGAGACTCCTGGCGCTGACCGAGTTGGGAGATGGCACGCCCATTGACCTGATGGAGAAGATGCTGAGGTTGAAAGGCTCGGACGATGACCACTTCATCTTTACCCACCTCTTCCTCAGGACCCTGCCGTCAGCGACGAGAGCGGCCCTGGCAAGTTCGCCACTGTTGGCCCAGCGGGACTACCATGCGCTGGCCCGGGAGGCGCATCGGATTATCAATGCCAGCAGAGAGCGCGCGGCCATGGCGGCAGCGACGGAGCTCGGCGCGACGGCCGGAGATGGCGGAGAGCCACTGACGACGGCAGCAGCGGGGGCCAAGGAACACGGAGGAGACATCCTTTGTTTCTACCACCGCCGATTTGCAGAGAAGGCACGCAAATGTATACCACCGTGCCAGTTCAAGCGCTCGGGAAACGCCAAGACCGGGGGTTGGTAGCAGCTGCGACCCTCGGGGAGGAGAACAAGCTGCTCTACTTGACGGACGCACGCTCGGGGAGGCATTTCCTCGTGGACACAGGCGCCCAGTTGAGTTTCATCACGCCTTCCTACGCTGACCGGCTGGCAGGTTCCAGTGGCCCCGAGATGGCAGCAGCGAACGGCTCGGAGATTAAAACCTTTGGTGAGAGGACTCTGCTTCTGTCTCTACACAGCCGTACATTTGAGTGGACTTTTGTCATAGCAGCATTGAATTTCAATATATTGGGGGCTGATTTTTTGTGCTCACATGGTTTGTTGGTTGATGTCGCTAACAGGCGCCTGGTTAATGCACTTTCTTTTGATTCTATTCCCTGTACAGCTTGAGCGGCCCGGCCAACAGCACAAGCCAACGTCACAGCTGCAAGCGGTAAGTTCCACACACTGCTCACTCAGTTCCCAGCACTCACAGTCCCCACATTTTCGGCAGCCGTCGCTAAACACGGGGTGGAACATTTTATTATCACCACCGGGCCGCCCGTTTTTGCCAAACCTCAGCGCTTGGACGCAGCTAAACTGGCCATAGCGCGCGAAGAGTTCGCCAACCTGGAGAGGTTGGGCATCATCAGGCGTTCGAACAGCCCATGGGCTTCCCCGCTACACATGGTCCCGAAAGCTGACGGCTCGTGGCGACCTTGCGGGGATTTCCGCAGGTTGAACAACGCCACAGCGCATGACCGCTACCCAATCCCTCATATCCAAGATTTTTCCGTTCATTTGGCAGGGGCGCGCGTTTTTTTTTAAAATAGACTTGGTCCGCGGTTACCACCAAGACCCAGTGCGCGCTGAGGACATACCCAAAACAGCGGTGATAACTCCATTTGGCCTATTCGAGTTTTTGCGCATGCCATTCTGGCTTAAAGGGGCTGCACAGACGTTCCAATGCATGATGGACGCGATGCTGCGCAACCTCCCTTTCATGTTCGTCTACTTGGACGATATCTTGGTAGCCAGCGCGTCCGAAGACGAACACGAAAACCACCTCGCGGCAGTTTTCCGGAGGTTGGGAGAGCACGGGTTAATAATCAACCCAGCGAAAGTGTCAGTTCGGGGTGACGCAGATCGATTTTTTTAGAACACCGCATCTCCCCTGAAGGAGCGGTTCTGCTACCTGACAAGGTGCGCACGGTAGCAGACTTCTCCCGACTGCAGACGGTCAGGGCATTACAGGAGTTTTTGGGAATGGTGAATTTTTATAACCGTTTCCTCCCCCGTGCAGCACAGCTCATGCAACTGCTGTATGCCGCACTCAAAAAACAGAAACCCGCGAATAAGATCGAGTGGTCCCCGGAGCAGGAGTCAGCGTTCTCGGAAGTCAAAGCAGCCCTGGCAAACGCTGCATTGTTGGCACATCCAGACCCAACGGCCCGCATAGCGCTCACCACTGACGCGTCAGATGTGGCCATAGGGGCGGTCGTGGAGCAGCATGTAGCCGGGGCTTGGCAGCCACTCGCCTTTTTCAGCAGGACCTTGCGCGATAGTGAATGTAAATACAGCGCGTTTGACAGGGAGATGCTGGCTCTCCATTTGGCCATTCGCCACTTCCAGTTCTGGCTAGAAGGGCGCTGTTTCACCGCGTTCGTTGACCACAAGCCACTAACATACGCGATGGCCAAAGTTTCAGAACCGTGGTCGGGCCGGCAGCAGAGGCAGCTAGCCGCGATCTCAGAGTTTACTACCGATATTCAGTAAACTGAATGTAGTGGCAGACTGCCTCTCATGCGCCGTGGCTGCCCCCGTCCACGTGGGGATAGATTACACAGCCATGGCCGCGGAGCAGGTTAGTGACACGGATGTGCGCGCGCTCCAGTCTGGACCAACAGGGTTAAGGCTGGAGAGCAGGGTGCTGCAAGACGGTATGCCCCCTCTAATCTGTGATGTCTCCACGGGGCGGTTGCGTCCCGTGGTACCGGCAGCGTGGCGCTGCCGCGTTTTTGACTCGATTCATTCTTTGGTGCACCCGGGGGTGCGCGCATCGGTCAAAATGGTAGCAGAAAAATTTATGTGGCCGGGCCTTCTCAAACAAGTGAAAGAGTGGGCGGCAGCCTGCATGGTGTGCCAACACAGACACACGACACACGAGGGCTCCCTTGGAGCCATTTCACATTCCGGCTAAGAGGTTTGACCACGTTCACGTGGACCTCGTGGGTCCCCTCCCGCCATCACGGGGGTGCATGCACCTTCTGACAATGGTGGACCGCACCACGTGCTGGCCGGAGGTGGTTCCTTTGGCGTCAACCACAGCCGAGGAGGTGGCGCGTGCGTTTGTAACAGCATGGGTGGCGCGTTTTAGAGTCCCGTCGGACATTACGTCCGACAGAGCCCTCAATTTGTTTTCGAACTTTGGTCAACAATGGCCCGCAGCCTAGGTGTCACAATTCACCGTACAACCGCGTACAATCCACAGGCTAATGGGTTATGCGAACGTTTTCACAGGTCATTGAAAGCGGCTCTCAGGGCATCACTGACGGATGCAAATTGGGTAGACAAGCTACCGTGGGTTTTATTAGGGTTGCGTTCTGCGCCTAAAGAAGACTTAGAAGCTTCCCCAGCTGAACATGTTTTTGCGCAGCCACTTCGGCTGCCTGGGGAGTTTCTCCCGGATAATCCTGCACCAGGCAGCTCCCCGTCTCAGCTGTTGCAGCATAGCATTGACACAGGCACGCTGCCGGGACCTGCCCACCACAGTTTTCCGCACGTTTTTGTGCCTAAAACTTTGAAGAACGCGGAGTTTGTTTTTGTCAGACACGATGCACATCGCCCCCCACTGCGACCGCCTTATGATGGACCGTTCAGAGTGTTGGAAACAGGGGACAAGCATTTTTTGCTAGATTTGGGGGGTAGGAGGGAAAAGGTTGGCATAAACAGACTCAAACCCACTTTTGTGGTGGCGGACGAGCAAGTGCTGTTGGCGAGGGCCCCTCGGTGTTGAAGACCCCCACGAGGAGCTTCCCAGAGTAATATTTCCCCAGAGCACCCGCAGGGACTGACAAAAGGTTTTCACCCCCAGACAGCAACTCCCCAGCATGACAGCGCCGCTGAGGCGGTGAATCCTGGTTACAGCAGATACAGGAGAAGACTGAAGCCCAAGCAGCATGTAGATTGATGTGTAATGATTCTATCACAGCATGCAGACTGTTATTATTTTTTTCGATCTAAAATGTTTGGGGGGGGGGGGGTAGCCACACATGTGACTTACTTAACGCCTTACATAATGCCTCACATCTTAGATAAGAACAAAGTGCAGAGTTTCCTTGGAGATAACAGGAAGCTGTGAAAGTGTAATCTTTGGTATGCAAGAGACTGCTTGGAGGATCCTTTGTGTGCCAAGAGACTGCTTGGAGGATCCTTTGTGGGCCAAAGACTGTGAGGGGGATGCTAAGGGATTTGAGAGGAAATGCATTGTTACTTTTGATTTGGATGCAATGTGACTTGTGAGCTGTGGGGAGACCTGGGTATATAAGGGACGAGTTTTTTCTGAGATGTGCTCTTTCTACTTTGCTCATGTTGGAGACATGTAATAAACTGCCTTGAGACAAACCTGCCTTGTCAATTACACACTCCACAGAACAGTGCATTTTGAGTTTTTTTTTATTATTATTTTTGAAAAAAAATACAGTTATCATTGGGAAGTTTGCTCAATGAAATTTGAATTATGCTCTAACAGTTGATGAATTGAAAATTATACTGGCTTTGGCCACTCCTCCTCCTGTAAGTGGACAATCTCATTAGAATCTCATGACAAATATCCAACAGTGACTCTCATCTGTGTCAAAAGAAGTTGGAGTGTAATCCCTCTTCTTCTACAGTAAGATTCAGTAGTCATTGCATTACATTACAGGCCTAAATACAAGTAAAATATTGTGGTAACACTTCTTCATTCATTAGATTCAAGATTCAAAGGCTTTATTATCATGTGCACAGTTAAGAAATGCAACATTTCCTGAGCAATAAAATTCTTACTCTGCTCTCCGAACGAATGCCAAGGTAGTAGGTACACAACAATACTAATGAGGTAAAAACACAAAACCAAACCACAGAATAACTAGAGGAAACAAGAAGAATGAACTGAAATTCCTTGGGTTACTATAGTGGACAGTGGTATATTGATATCATAGATGATATAAATCTGAGGTGGCATAAACTTATGTACAGTGTGCAAATGAGCAATGTGCAAATGAGCAGTATACAAATTACAAATTAGCACCCAGCATGCAAATTTCTCTGTAATGATAATACCAGTAGACTGTACATGATAATTAGCAGCAGAGTTGATATTGAAATCAGACGGGGTGAGACAATGGACACTGTACAAATAAGCAATGTGCCAATTTAGCGACTGGTGTGTGAGTTCCTATTTGCAAAGCTGTGTTGCGGAGCTTTGGGAGTTTTTTATTTGTTAAAGAGTTTTATGGTAGTGGGAAAGAAGGAGTTTTTCAGTCTTGTTTTCCTGCATTTCACACTTCTGTACCTCCGGCTTGAGGGTAGAAGTGTGAATATTCTGTGCTGGGGGTGGGGGTGGTCCCGGAGGATGGCCTCAGCTCTCCTTTGGACTCTGGGGTGGTAGATGCTCTTCGGAGAGGGGAGTGGAGTCCATATGATCTTCTCTGCTGTCTTCACCACTCTCTGCAGCCGTTTGCGGTCCAGGGCAGTGGTGCTGCCATACCACGCAGTGATGCAGTTGGTCAGGATTCTATCGATGATGCAGCTTTAGAAATTGTTGAGGATCCTGCATGACATACAAAACTTCTTCACCCTCCTCAGAAAGTGCAGCCGCTGTTGAGCTCTCTTAACCAACTCTGTGGTGCTGTGTTTCCCCCTAAGATCCTTGCTGATGTGAATGCCCAGGTATTTAAAGCTGCTCACACTCTCCACCTCAAGCTCCCGGATGAACAGCAGCCGATGGGGTCTCCTCCTTCTCTTCCTCATGCCCACTATCATCTCCTTTGTCTTGTCCATGGTGAGGGTGAGGTTGTTGTCCTCACACCATGACACATGGCTGGCCACCTCCCTCCTGTAAGATGTTTCGTCGTCACCAGTGATGCGTCCTATCACTGCTGTGTCATCCACAAACTTTAAAATGATATTGTCCTTGTGGAAGGCAACACAGTCATTGGTGAAAAACTCTGCGGAGCAAAAAGAACATAAAGGCTCATCTCAGTTTTGCCAGAAAACATCTTGATAATCCCCACGACTTTGGGGAAAATACTCTGTGGACTGACGAGACAAAATTTGAACATTTTGGAAGGTGTGTTTGCCATTACATCCAGCGAAAAAGTAACACAGCATTTCAGAAAAGGAACATCATACCAACAGTAAAATATGTTGGTGGTAGTGTGATGGTGTGGAGCTGTTTTGCTGCTTCAGGACCTGCAAGAATTGCTAAGGTAAATGGAACCATGAATTAAGCTGTCTAACAAAAAATCCTGAAGGAAAATGTCTGGCCATGTGCTCATGATCTCACGCTAAAGCGTTCTTGCGTTCTGCAGCAGGACAATGATCCAAAACACACCAGCAAGTCCACCTCTTAATGGCTTAAGAAAAACACAATGAAGACTTTAGAGTGGCCTAGTCAAAGTCCTGACCCGAATCTGATTGAGATGCTGTGGCATGACCTTAAAAAGGCGGTACATACTCGAAAATCCTCCAATGTGGCTGAATTACAACAATTCTGCAAAGATAAGTGTTCCAAAATTCCCCCACAATGCTGTAACTCATTGCCAGTTATTGCAAATACTTGATTGCAGTTGTTGCTGCTAAGGGTATAGGGAGCAATCCCTTTTCTTCACACAGGGCCATGTAGGTTTGGATTTTTTTCCCCTTAAAAATAAACACCTTCTTTTAAAAACTCCATTTTGTGTTTACTTGTGTTATCTTTGTCTAATGTTTAAATTAGACAAATAATTAGTCACATATCACACTTATGCATTTGGTGATGTGTTAACTTATAGAAAACATGCAGAGACAATAGAGGAGGAACGGAAAGAAAAGGAGAAGAAAAAATTGAAAGAAAACCCAACTCCTGTTAATGTGATTGCTGACGCGGGGTGGGGTGGGGCGGAAACTCCTCCCGATTCTGTTTTTCAGGGTGAGACCAGAGGTGGACCTCAGCGGTGGAGGGGAGGTGGAAAGAGGTCTGGGGCTGGCTGGCCGTGGCCAGGGGGGCGTGATGTTTGCCATCAATGTGGACAAGTGGGATATTGGCAGAGGCATTGCCCTGAATGCCTGCCACAGTGGGGGCGGGGGTGGGGGGGGTGGACTCACGACCCAACTGCCTGACTTACCGCACCAAAGATAAGTGCATATAATGACGACACTAACTGTGACATGACAGGCATTTTCCATTTACCTGACTTTGATCTGAGGTTGACAGTGCAGTGTTTACCTGAAGTGATGTTGCAGGCTCATAAGATTGCAGTTAAGTTTCTATGTGACACAGGAGCATGCACATCAGTAATAACAGGTGCAGAAATTCAGTATTTTACAAAATCAGATGTAAAAATAAGTGTAAAATCCACAAACGGTAAATTAAAAACAGAGCACCTATCAAAAAATATCAACGTAAAAGACCCTGTCACCAGTGACATGGCAGAAGGTTGTTTCATATTATCTGAAACATGCCCAGTCAACCTTCTGAGAAGGGATCTCCTCACAGCCCTCAATATTTCCATAATCCCAATGGATAATGGTATGAGAGCATCACATTTTCCACTGTGGAAGGAATAAATGCATTACACAATTTCAATGTGCTCAGGTACTGCTACTCACTGCGTTTGGTTTTGGCCAGACCACACACAAAAGCTAAGCAAAATTTTGAGTCCACAGTTCCTACCACACACCAAGCCCCAGATCAATATCACTGCAACATGTACAACAGGCATTTGGGTGGTCCAGGACCAAATTATTAAAAAAAAAAAAAAAAAAAAAAAAATTCCTTGCAAATCCATCCTCCAGAGTTGTTATTAAAAATCTGTATTGGTCACCAAGGGGATATGTGGGAGCATCTGTTGTGTTGTCTGATGAGGATAGCAGGCATTTTAAACACTGGGAGGCTCCCCACATCTCATTGATAAAGCCCAAACACAGGGACTGGAAGGATGTAGGTTGGTTTGTTAGCTCAGCAGAGGAGTGTGATCAGTCTTGGAAGCAAACTTCCACCCCAAAGGTTCAATATTCCCCAAAACTCGATACCTACTCACTGCCTTTGAATTGAGTGACCTCAGCACAAAAACGGGTCCACATTGATGTCCCCAGCTCAACCATTTGATCACTTTTTACATTAACACAAGAAGAAGAACGCACACTCTCACAAATTCCAAATTCCCTGTGGTCAAGAAGAAAGGCAGATGTAGGGATAATAAAAAATGCAGAGTTGGTCACAATAAATGCAAAATCACACTATAGGCCATACAAAAGACAGTATCCTCTATGTTCTGAGGCCCCAGAGGGCATTAAACCAGTGATAGAGGAACTTAAAGCAGCCTGTGTTTTTGTACCATGTCAAAATTCTCCATGTAAAACACCTTTGTTTTCTGTAAAGAAAGCTCCTTCATCTTCTGGCTGGAGGATGGTACAGGACCTTCAAGAGGAAAACAAGGCAGTCATTCCGAGAGCCACTTCTGTCCCAGATCCACACACTCTGTTAAATGACCTCCAGCCACACATGCAGGTTTTTACAGTGTTAGATATCAGCAATGCTTTTTTCAGCACCCCAACACATCCAGATCATCAGTTTTGGTTTGCATTCACATTTGAAAACAAAAGGTACACATTCACCAGGTTACCACAAGGTTACTGTAAATCGCCAACTGTTTTTCACAGGTGATGTCAGCAAATTTGGAAGTTTATTCCTCCCAATGGGAGCCAGTTGCTCCTTTACGTTGATGACATCTTGCTGGCATCACTTGATGAGGAAACATGCAAACAAGACACCATTGCCTTACTGTGATTTTTAGCAGAACAAGGCCACAAAGTCAACAAGGAAAAATTACAGTTGTGGGAAAAAGAGGTCAAATATTTAGGGCACATTTTGTCAGCAGTAGGCAGACATATTGATCCTGTGAGAAAACAAGCTATTTTGTCAGCACCAAAACCCATCACAAAAAGAGACATGTCATTTCTGGGTACTTTAAATTATTGTCATGCTTGGATTGCAAATTACTCATTTGAAATACAACCCTTATCTGATCTCATTTACAAAACACTCATGGCTCAGGTGTCCAAAATTGAGTGGACACCTGAGGCAGAAAATGCATTTGTTAAAATGAAAAAAAAACAAACAAAAAAAAACCTTTTGGTCAGCACTGATGTCCCGGCACTCCCCAATTACAAAAAAAAAAAAAAAAAAAAAACATTTGTACAAATCGTTGCTTGTAGAGAGGGACTTATGACGTCAGTCCTTCTACAGCCAAGTGGTACAAAGATGCGACCAATAGCATTTTATTCCTCCAGGTGGCGAGGGCGGTACCTCCGTGTGTGCAGGCTTTCATAGCTGCCTTTGTGGCGGTGCAGGCCTCAGCAGGGCTCATTCTTTTTCATCCCTTTTTCATCACTAAAGGTTACACATGCAGTATCAGATATCTTGTCACAAAGCAAAATTTCAGTTCTCTCACTACATACCTTGCATGCATGACAGTGTTACTATCACAGCCTCATCTAACCATTGAATGTTGTACGGTAACAAATCCAGCAAGTTTTTTGCTTATTTCAACACAAGGCAAACCCCATGACTGTTTGGCTGAAATCGAGGGTGAAACATTGCCAGGACACACCTTTGGAGGACTCTGATCTCACATTGTTTGTTGACAGCTCCTCCAAACGTGACTGCATTGGTTCAAACTTGTCCAGTTTAGCAGTGGTCACCAATGACACCGTTTTACGAGCACAAAAACTCCCATCACATTATTCGGCACAAGCAGCTGAATTAGTTGATCTAACTGGAGTGGTGGCTCAGTTGGTAGAGCATCCGCCCCACACCTGGGAGACAGGGGTTCAAATCCCGTCTGGGTCATGCCGGAGACCATATAAAAGCGGAACTTCCTGCCATCCAGCTTGGTGCTCAGCAATAATGGAATGGAGGAGGGAAATCTGTGGCGGCGCCTTGCATGGCAGCGACCCCTCTGAATCTATATATGGGTGTGTGTGTGATTAACACTGTAGATAAGAGAAACACAATTTTCATTCTACTGTACATGATTGGCTGTATGGATTGAATGACAATAAAGGGTGGCTTAAGTTTAACTGAGGCTTGTAAATTAGGTCAGGAAAAAGTCCTCACAGTATACACTGATGGCCAATACGTTTTTTCCACCATCCATCATTTCACACAAAAGTGGAAAAAAGAGTCATGATTACATCAACAGGAAAACCAATTCAACATAAAGATTTCATCTTTAAACTGTTAGACAGTGTAAAACTTCCCTCTAAATTGGCCATAAGCAAATGTGCCACACACACCAATGACACATATCCAATCTCTAAGGGCAACCACTTTGCAGACAACACCGCAAAAGCAGCTACACATGGTCATCCAGGAAATCACACCTCAGCATCTCTTCTTTTAACATTGACAGAACAGCTGTCACATGACATGCTCATTAATGCCCAGGAAACATCACCACAAGCTGAAATTTGTCAGTGGCTAAAATAGGGGGCAACATTTGACAACACTTCCAAACTCTACAAATGATGCAGTAACAAACCCATTTTGCGACGCAAATTGTTCCACCAGACTGCTGTTCTGCTACATGGGCTCTCCCATGTAGCAGCAGGGGGTATGATTTCTATGTTCAATACTAATTTTACCACTTATGGATTTAGTCAATTTGCTGCTAAATTTTGTAAAAAAAAAATAAAATAAATAGCCTAATCTGTGCAGAAAACAATGCTCAGGGACACTTAAGACCTCAGAATGGTACCTTCCCTGCATCAACTTATCCATTTCAAAACATTTGCATGGATTTCATTGAACTCAATAAATGTGACAGGAAGAAATATTGTTTGGTGATTGCTGGCACATTTACTAAATGGACAGAAGCCTTCCCTTGCACTCAACCAAATGCTGTTAAAGTAGCAAAAAAAACTCTTAGCTGAAGAAGTACCAAGATTTAGAATACCTGAAAGCATTTACTCAGATAATGTAACACATTTTGTTAATCAGGTTATATCCCATTTATGCACAGCTCTGAACGTTAACTTGAAAAATCATTCAGCTTACCATCCACAATCTGCAGGACTGGTGGAACACAAAAATAGGACCATTATCGAAAGGCTTAGAAAATTAATGGTGGAAACAGGACAAAATTAGATATATTGTCTACCCCTAGTCCTATTTTACATGAGGGTAATGCCCTCACAAGGGGGGCTGTCCCCATTTGAAATAATGTATGGCAAACCATATCTACTCCCACCATTAAGGCCATTTATTTCAGGTGATAAGGTCTTTAATCCATGTCTTTGGATTGTGGGAGGAAACTGGAGCCCCCGGAGTAAACCCACGCAGCACAGGGAGAACATGCAAACTCCACACAGAAAGGTTCCTACCCCCACCAGCCTGGGGATTTGAACCTCAAACCTTCTAGATGTTAGGCAGCAGTGCTAACCACTGCACCACCGTGCTCCCTGTGATGAGGAAGTGTGTCTGATTACATACAAAGAATGTTGACTGACAGAGATGTTGTGCATGCTGCTCTTCCAAGGAAGGAATATGGGGAAGCACCCATCATAGCCAAACCAGGGGATCTGGTCCTCATCAAAGTCATCAAAAAGAGAAACTCGGCCGACGCTCCCTGCAATGACCACACAAGGTCATCCTGGCAACACCGACGGCTGTGAAAGTCGAACGACGTGATTCTTAGGTGCACCTGACACATTGCAAACTTTACCCCATTCAAAACCCTCAGCTAGTCACTGTTTAACTGTTTAGCTATGTAAGCAAGTCATTGTTTTACTGTGTGGGTGTTTGGTTGATGGTGCCCTTGGGCGTCCAGCAAGTGCCTGCTAAGCGAAACAACTGTTGTTTATCATGGAGAGACAAAATGCGAGAGAGAGATTGTTTGCAGTAGAAAGATCTGAATGGTACACCTGTTTTTTTTTGTTTGTTTTTTTTCGTAAACCTCATCCTGTTGTATGTTTGAGCATCTGTTCCCCGTGCTCAGACTCTCCTTTGTTGCTTTTGAGTATTGTCCTTGTTCATTGTTATTGTCCTGTTAGTTCTATATGTTATGTTTTTTGTTTGAGCCTCTCTCCTATATTCCAGACCGCAATCTCTCAGTCTGTGACTGCTTCTCAGTGAATTAAGAGCCCAGCTTCTGCAGTGGAGCATTTCTTCACCTTTTTGTGTCTTTTTTGTCACTCATCTGGTTTTTGGAGATGGCAACGGACACAGCGGGTCGGAGCTACCTAATGAGCCTGGGGTGGGAGTGCTGCCAAGCCCTTATGGAAATAAATGGGCTAATTTCCTCAGCTAGTACATATTCCACCCTGGAAGACGTTCTCTGGTATGTAGACCTGGCAGAGACAGCGGTTTGGCGATGCCCTCAGCTCTCGGAGCACCCTGAGGGAGCTGAGAGGATTACATGGTTGGCAGCGCTACGAGAATGGCGACAGGGGGAGGAAGTCCCCGAAGAAGGCCGGGCTCGCGCCAAAGGTAGGACACTCACAGGGCTCCACTGTGACTGTTTCTCACCAGAACCCCTCATCCGTTCCCTCTCCAATCAAGCCAGTTCCAGCTTCTTGACAACAACATTGTCCTGTCCTGGATCATTGGAAGAACAATCCCGCCTCGTTGACAGCCGCTCCCCGTGCACCGAGCCCAGCTATTCCCGCAGCAGGCTCTCGTTCTCTTTTTCCTTCGCCGGCAGCCCAACCTGCCCAAATTCCCTCCACTTCCGCTGCGAGGCAATTCCCCATGGTGCTTCCTCCAGCCTTCAAGGGGTGTTTCATAACTCTTGTTCCCTTGGTTGCAGAGGTGGCTCCTCTACTTTCCTCAGAGGAGCCAAGAGTATTTCTAGCCATGGAGAGGGATGACTCCTAGCCAGCTGCAGCAGGAAACATCATTAACCAGCAGAACAGGCAAGTGCAATTTGTTCCTTCCTTAATTTTTGATGATATGACTTGCTTGGTCCCTGGTAGAGAGACTCAGGGTGTGCAGTCGCCTGAGCTCCCTCCACCTGCTGCAGTCCTTAATTTTTTACCTGTCCTTTCCTTGTCTCCTCCTCCTCTCCCTGAGAGTCTATCGGCCACAGAGCAGAACTGCAGGATGATGGAGGAGCCCAAGCACCTGGAGGATCCAGTTCCATGGTCAGCGTAGTGTAAGCCTTCTGCCGCCACGTCGGAGGAGTCACCAGCATGGGGAACATCCCCTGAGGACGTCAAGATTGCATGAGCCATCACGCCTGCTGTGAGGGCTGCCACAGCAGTGTCAGCCACTGAACTGGACCACCACAGGGCCGAGCCCGAGATTACATAGCCTGGATCACCAGAGTCCTGGACAGTGATGGAGCTCAAGCTCAGGCAAGGGCTCTCATTTGTCTTTCTCCTGTCTATATTAGAGCAATCTTGCCTGGCTCTTGGTGAGGAGAGCCAGGTGCACCTGAGCTCTACTCATCGGGCTCCACTGCTGCCGGCGATCTTGACCTCTCCTCCTTTTGTTCTGTATTCAAGCTCTCTCCCAGGGTCACCAGAGAGAATCAAACACCGCTGGACATGTCCGAGGATCCAGGGCCGTCACTGGGGGGTTTAGCTTTCCCCGCTGTGGAGGTCGTCACAGGTACAGCAGAACTCCAGCCTGGGGTGCCTGCGATTGACCGCCTCCTGGCTCTAGTGCTCTCACGGGTTGGTAGGTCCACCATTAAGGCAGCATTGGCCCAGCCGGGGTTCACCATGGGTGCAGCCATTGCCCAGCTGGGGTCCACCGCCGTTGCTGCAGAGCTCCAGTCCGGAGTCACCACAGGTGCATCTGATTCCCACACCAGGACCGACAAGGGTGCAGGTTTGTGCCAAGCCAGGACCACTGAGGGTGCAGCTGTGTCCCAAGTCGGGACCACCGAGGATGCTGCCAGCCAGCTTGAGGACACTGGGGCCTTCTCTCCTTTTCCAGAGGCCTGTGGTGTGTCTCTTCTTCTTCTGCTGGTTGCCGTCGTGGTTCCCTTTCCCTCGCCACCAGTTGCCATGGGGGATCCTCTCCTCCGGTGCGGCTTCCCACAATTGAACCTTTCAGTGGGTAAGCCACCTCCTGATTCACCCCTCCGGTCCTGGTGGCTCAATAGTGCTGACCACCCGAAGGACTGGGTCTCTCAGTTGGGTGGCCCATTTTCTCTGCCAGGCTGCCTAATTCTATTCGTTGGGCCACCTGCTTGGCTTGAGACTTAGGCTGGCCACCCGAACCCTGGTGCTCTGGGACTGTGGGGGCTTAGGGATCTGTCAGGGCACAGGCGTGTGTTTTTGAGTGGGTTGTTTTTTCCCTCCTGACCGCTTTTCCCCCATCTCCATCCCGGGGTAGTTTTGTGCTGTACTCCTTCTTTGTGGGTGGCGGGGTTCCTTTTGATGTTACCTTGTGTGCCTGGATTCCACCCCTTGGGGGGGGGGGGGGCTCTGTCATATGTCTGAGCTTCTGTCCCCAGTGCTCCCACTCTCCTTTGTTGCTATTGAGTGTTGTCCCTGTTCATTGTTATTGTCCTGTTAGTTCTGTATGTTGTGTTTTTGTTTGAGCCTCTCTCCTCCATTCCAGACAGCCATCTCCACTCAGCCTGTGCTTGCTTCTCAGCCGTGAGTGATTATGTTTCTTTTCTGTCCCTTGCCTGTTTCCCTCTCTGCTCTCAGGCCTCTCTCTCAGCAGCTGAGGGCAATTACTCAATTAGTGTTTTCAGCTCACACACCTGCGTCCCATCACTGCTATGTATTTAAATTCTGTCTGTCCACCTTGTGTTTGTCACAGCCACATCTATGTTCAGGCTAGACTGTGTTGCTATGGTCAGTCTCCCTCTCCTGTCTTCCCGTGATTCTACCATTGTAAGTGTTCTTCATTTTCTGTCTGACAATGGAACTGTCAGAAACTGTTTGTTTCTTGCAAGAGGCCATGTATGGAAATAGTACAGCAAGCATTAAATTGAACCACACCTGCAATGTTGTCTATGACTCCACTGACCGGAGACACGATGACACCCCTTACTCTGTGAAGGCAAGATAAACATCGCCGGGGATTTTTTTTCCTTTAGTCTTAAAGAGTGTGGAAACATCTCTTTGGGCTTTTTATCAGTTTCCAGGTGTGCAATGGTGCATAGTACATCTCACCCCTGTACTGCCACCTGCCGGACAGGCGTAGTGGGCAAAAGCTGTCTTGAAGATCCTTATTGTCAGTCTAGAAGTCTGGAAGGCGATGCCACCCTGCAGGAGCTCTGCAGCACAGAAATTTGTGATTCTCACAAGTATGGCACGGATACGGTGACAGGGGGTTGGTGGCTGTGTGGCCATCGTGCGTAATCATACCTGCCAATGAACTGGGGAGGGGTGTGTGCCCCCATGGTGGTGACTGACCATACCATCATACTGTTGGCAGGACAGGGGGGCAGGGTGAAGAGAAATGTCTCTTTTTCACCACATGATCCCATCTGGGGTACAGATGTGCCCAAAGAATTCAAGTTTGAAACCACTGGGCCAAAGGTACTCTATTCATTGTTCCCTTTGGTGGCTAAGAACACCTTATGCAAAGATTAGATTATGAGATTTCTAACTCCTTGGTTCAATGCAGAAACTCGTAGCTTAAAACAGAAGACTCATCAATTAGAAAGAAAATGGTGCTCCACTAATTTAGATGAAATCTATTTAGCTTGGAGAAATCATCTTAATTGATAAAAAATCTCTTAGAAAAGCTTGAACAAGTTATTATTCTGTATTAATAGAACTGAACAAGAATAATCCCAGGTTTCTTTTCAACACTGTGGCCAGGCTGACAAATAGTCCGGACTCTGTCAATCCTAGCATTCCCTTAGAGCTTTCTAGTCAGGACTTTATGAACTTTTTCAATAATAAAATGTCATCAATCAGAGATAAAATCAGTCAGATTCTTCCCACCGTTAACTTAAATACAGTAACCACTACAACTCTATCAACTGACATCTGTTTGGATGAGTTTACTCCAATTGACCTTTTAGAGTTAGACAAAATAATTTCCTCATCCAAGCCTTCAACTTGTCTTTTAAACCCTATTTCTACCAGATTTTTTAAAGAAGTCTTCCCATTTATTGATAGCTTTATTCTTCAAATAAACAATTCTTCATTAACTTTAGGCCATGTACCGCAGGCTTTTAAAATTGCTGTAATTAAACCCTTACTCAAAAAGCTAACGCTGGATCTAGGAGTTTTAGTTAACTATAGACCAATCTCTAATCTCCCTTTCATTTCAAAAATCTTAGAAAGAGTTGTTGCTACGCAATTATTTGACCACTTGCAGGGTCTCTGGGTTTAGAATCCATCATAGTACTGAAACAGCCTTAGTGAAGGTCACTAATGACCTCCTTATTCCATCTGACAATGGACTTGTTTCTGTACTTGTCCTTTTAGACCATAGTGCAACTTTTGATACTACCGATCAAAATATTCTACTTGATAGATTAGAACACTATGTTGGACTTAGATCTTATTTATCTGATAGGTTCCAGTTTGTTCATGTCAATGATGAGTTTTCTTTCAACTCAAAGTTCAGTCATGGAGTTCCACAGGGATCTGTGCTAGGCCCTACTCTTTTTAGTTTATATATGCTTCCATTATTAGAAAGCACTGTATACATTTTCATTGTTATGCAGATGACACATAATTATACCTGTCATTGAAGCCAGATGATAGTAATCAATTAGCCAAGTTAGAAGCCTGTCTTAAGGAAATCAAAGCTTGGATAACTTGTAATTTCCGACTATTAAATTCAGATAAGACTGACGTCATTCTTGTTGGTCCAAAAAACCTTAGAAATACCTTTCCAAATCAAACTTTTAGTTTGGATGCAGTTACTCATTCTCTGAATTGTTCTTTGAGGAACCTTGGAGTTATTTTTGATCAAAAGCTGTTTTTCAATCCACATATTAAATTTGTTTCTAAGACTGCCTTTTATCATTTGCGTAATATTGCCAAGATTAGGAGAATCTTGTCTCAGTGATGCTGAGAAACTTATCCACACTTTTGTTAGCTCAAGATTAGATTATTGTAACTCTTTATTATCAGGCTGTCCTAAAACATATTTAAAAAGTCTTCAGTTGATCCAAAATGCTGCAGCAAGAGTTTTAACAGGGACTAGAAAGAGAGATCATATCTCTCCGGTTCTGGTCTCCCTTCATTGGCATCCCATAAAGTTAGAATTAAGTTTAAAATCCTTCTTCTCACTTTCAAAGCTCAAAACAATCAGGCTCTAAACAATCAGGCTGCAGTGCAGCAACTCACCCTTGGCCGGGGGATCCTGGGTTCAATCTCAGCCCCTGACCAACAGTGATCTGTGAGGAGTTTGCATGTTGGCTTACTCCGGAATTTCTCCGGTTTCCTCCCACATGCCAAAAACATGCAAGTTAGGTTAATTGGCATCAAACTGGGGATTCTAAATTGTCCCTAGGTATGAATGTGAGAGTGAATGGTTGCCTGTCTCTCTGTGTCGGCCCTGCGATGGACTGGCGATCTGTTCAAGGTGTACCCTGCCTCTCACCCAAAGATGCTTGGATAAGCTCCAGCCCCCCCCCCCCACCCCCCACCCCCCCGTGACCCGAAAAGGATTAAGCGGAAGAAGATGGATGGATGGATGGATGATACTACCCTATTATCCTAACAGAGCAATACACTCCCAAAATGCTGGATTACTTGCAATACCTAGACTCTCCAAAAGTACAATGGAAGGCAGAGCCTTCAGTTATCAAGCTCCTCTCCTGTGGAACCAGCTGCCAATCTGGATTCGGGATCAGACTTGATCTCTGTTTTTAAGAATAGGGTTAAAACCTTCCTTTTTGATATAGCCTACAATTAGGGAGGGATCATGTGTCTCGTAACCCTCCCTTAGTTATGCTGCTAATAGGTTTACACATACAGGGGACCTCCAATAATGCATTGGGCTTCATTCCTTTCTTCACTCTCAATTCAATTTTTTTTTTTGCTGGTCATTAACATCTGTTTGTTCTCACCCATAGATTGAGTCCCCATCGTGCTGTTTGCTCTCTACATGTCTATTCTTTTCATCTTCTCTATCCCCTCTAGTGTTGTAGTCAAGACCACACCAACCGAGACCAAGACATTGTCGAGACTAGAGAGTATCGAGACCAAGACAAGACCAAGACATTTGGAGGCCGAGACCGAGACAAGACCAAGACATTTGGAGGCCGACACCGAGACAAGACCAAGACATTTGGAGGTCGACACCGAAACAAGACCAAGACTGTATATATCAAAGAAAAATCATAACAAAACAGAACAAAATGACCAGTATCTTTTTTTTTATTTAAGTTTGCTTTTACATAAATGCAACAGCAACAAAAAAAAAAAAATCTGCTCTGTTGTTTTCAAACCAGCAAAATGAAACAAATCTCAAATCTAAGCAAATTTGTTTTTTCACTTGTACAAATTACGCAGTTGTACTCATTAAAACTGCATTGTCCTGACAAGCCACGATAAATATGTCATTTCAGAAAGAAAAAGTAAGAAAAAGTAAGGAATAACACCTAAATTATTATTAATTAAATGAGTGAAAAAATAACCCTGACATTTCTTTTCAGCAAGGTATGTTTTTAAATAATTTTCTTGAACATGGGTCCCTTTGACATTTTGCATTTTGGTGCTTTGCCAGCCAACTTAGGTGCACAGCATTGAAGAACATTCACAGTAACAGAACTTTCACAACAACAAAGAAAGCCAGACACACATCATGCATCACTACATAGTTCATATATATTCACTTTTTTAAAATGAATGAAGTCAAATTTCACTTTGAATTACTGCTTTTAACCACTTGCACTCCGGGCAATTTTCCTAAAAATGCCAAAAAAAAACGTGCCCAAAGTAAATCGAAAGCTGTTATTCAACCCTTTGCAGCATCTTCATGGGGTTGGTCTCATTTAAAAGAACACACTTTGAATTTTTTGGCAAAAAGAACATAATCTCTCTACGTGCTCCGGCCACTGAGTTACAGTCATCTAAACATACTGAACTTGAAGAAAAAAAAATTGGACACAGTGTTTTTTTGGATACAAATGCTTGTAAATAACACACAGCTGTCCGATCCGGCTGGAAAATGCAACAGAAATGTAGAACCAAGTGTTATCCAGCTGAGATCCAAATTTGGTAACAATACCACAAAAAATGAATATTTTACACAGCTTTGTTCTCAGGCTGTTCCCAGGCGTTATGGAACTGTGCCAAATTGTGCCAAATGGCACAGTTTGGAAAAACGTCTGTAACTTTTGAATAATCCAATGTAGAAGCTTCATTTTAGGCTCTAATGAAAGGTCACACTCAGGGCTGTGTCTGTGTGTGTGTGTGTGGGCGGGGGGTCGTCCCCCCCCCCGCTACCAAGGACCAAATTCGGCCCTCGCTACAGACGGATTACACTCTTTTTTTTTTTTCCTTGCATGTTTTCACAGCGCCCCCCCCCCCCTCGCTACTGTGTGTGTGTGTGTGGGGGGGGGGGACTGTGAACGGACCGTGAACGCCCCCCCCCCCTCGCTACAGAAGAGGGCCATCGCTACATGATGGAATAGACTGATATGGTTCCCCCCCCGCGGACCGGGGAGCGTTCGGACCGTGCCCCCACCCGTGCACCCCCCCGCTCCTCTTCTGCAGACCGTGAGGGGCGTTCATGGTCCGTTCACGGTTCCCCCCACACACACACACACACACAGTAGCGAGGGGGGGGGGGGCCGCTGTGAAAACATGCAAGGAAAAAAAAAAAAAAAAGAGTGTAATCCGTCATGTAGAGGACCGAATTTGGTCCTTGGTAGCGGGGGGTGACGACGACCCCCCGCCCACACACACACACACAGACACAGCCCTGAGTGTGACCTTTCATTAGAGCCTAAAATGAAGATTCTAACTGTGGCACTCAAACTGTGGCAAACTGTGGCACTCAAACTGTGCCATTTGGCCGTTTATCGCGGCGCACGCACTTCGTGCGCAGTACAGTTATAATTTACCGATCGGTCAAAAGTCATTTTTGGATTACAGTTTTCAGGGATAAATAATAATTTAGCTTATAACACCTTACCTCTTCAAAGCAGCAGAGTCGTGGCGAACAGCTCTTCCCACGCGTCAGACGAACGCGACGCTGCTCCGCTCGTGGATCCCGATCAAAACATAACTCCATTATTGCCGTTTTGGCAAATGATTTACGACTTTTGTCGTCGGCCTCCGTCTATTCTGCTGGAATGAGTGCAGGTCCCACTTGTGGGTGTTCTCCATGCTGCTGGGTGAGCCTGGGTCTGTAGGAGATTTGTCCAGCGTCCTTTGTTTTCATCTGTTGCAACAGTAACTATCGCTTCACCCAGCCAGAATTTCTGTGCTTCAATTGGCTCCTGCGTTCACAGTAGGCGGGTCCTCCTTCCTAGATTTTCATTCATTGGTTCTTCAAGGTTTCAGAAACCCAATTCAAGGCTCTTATTAGTCGAATGAGAGGTCAATCAGATGAACTAATCTGTTCGCGGCTGTCTCTGCAGTTTTTTTTTTGAGTGGCGCTTGGACGCTACTACATCACCGTCACCACCATCATGCGTCATGCGCACGAGGGCGCACGAGCGCGCTCTCGCGAGCCCTCGTGCGTCATAGGACGCAGAGACTTGCCCGCCCGCGGAACAACGGAGCGCAAGTGGTTAAACAATCTTTAATTTTTAGCATTACCTTTTTCGGAGTCTTTATTGTCTTAAAATATGCTTTTTAACTTTTTTTCTTTTACAATATATTTTTTCAAACAAATTTGATGAACGTACTCATACAGTGTTATTGACTTTGAACTAGCTAGCACAGTGTTAGCTTTCTAGCTCATGGCTGAGCCAAACGATCAACTTTCTGCAGCTGAAGACACTGTTGACCAGAAATATGTCCTGTTGGTCCCAACTAAAGTTTAGCCCATTTACTGGTGCAGTGAACAACGTTTCCATTGCATAAGAACCTCCCAAGTAACGCCAGTGGCCTCGACTAATACCTGGCGTGTTCATTGTTTGTTATTCTGCTATCTTGCTTTTGACAATGCTACGCAAGCTAACTTGGCTATAATATAAAGTCGGTGCTCTGAACGTTAGCAAAAATCGTGGGAAGAAAAGAGCTTATTTTTGCACAATGTTTTAAGATGGGGTGTTGAAATTTTTTGATTTTAAGTTTCCCAGTGTAGCTAATTTAACAGTTAATTTACCTGTCTTTATGCTTCCTCTCAATGTGACGATAAAAGTTTGACGTTGTCCCAGCAGTTTCTGTGACTTGAGCACCGCAGAATTTACACACTGCAGAGTGTTTTCGCTTGCATGTCGTTTTGCAGATAAAGTCCTTATGGTTTTGGAAACCAAACTTAATGACTGATGAGTTTGCTGACATTTTTAACGGCTAGTTTCCCCGGAGGCGCAGCGTCTCCAGTCGTCTTCATTCACTCTCTGTGTACAGGGGGCGTGTCACTCCGCGTGTCACACTGCGTGACTGGGAAGGCACCAGCCTGCATTCTACTTTTCTCACTTATCACAGATCACTTATCACTGGCCTGGTCTCGACCAGTCTTGATCAAAAATCCCGAGTCCACCCTGTCCGAGACCGAGACAAGACCGAGTAAAAATGCCTTCGATTCCGAGACGAGACCGAGTAAAAATGCCTTCGATTCCGAGACAAGACCGAGACCCTTAAAAAGTGGTCTCGAGACCGGTCTCGAGACCAAGACCGATCTCGAGTACTACAACACTAATCCCCTCATCCCCCAGCCAGTTGCAGCAGATGAGCCTGGTTCTGCTGGAGGTTTCTTCCTGTTAAAAGGGAGTTTTTCCTTTCCACCATCACCAAGCGCTTGCTCACAGGGGATCACCTGATTGCTGGGCTCTTTCTGCAATTGTGGGGGATTCCCCTACAGTTGAAAGTGCTATGAGATGACTGTTGTTGTGAAATGGTGCTATATAAATAAAATTGAATTGAATTGAATTGAATTGAACTGAATTGAATTACGGATTGAAAAAAAAAAAACCTAGTAGCAGATTACAATCATTTTTGAATTTTTCTTTGTCTGCTTTTTCTGGAATATAAGAGCAGTTAACAGCTCTGAGAAATGCTGACCCAAAATAGGATGGCTCTGGATCAAATAACTGCCGCCCAAGGGTGTGTGTGTGTGCAATTATGGGAGATTATTGTTGTACTTTTATCCCTGAAAATGATGCAGATGGTCATGTGATTGCATCAGCAATATGGAACCTTACTGCTTTGCAGGCTGCCATGGCCAAGGACAACGTCATTGATGAACATACCTGGTTAAGTTAGTTATTCAATGGTTGAATGGTTTACGCAAGATGGCGGCGCGTGCACAACGCGAGGCTCAGCGTCCTACCAGATTCTGGGGACTAGCAGTGTTATTTCTGCTCATTTCGGGTATGTTCGTTCAGAACAGCTCTGCTTTTACATCTTACACCCGAGATGAGCTTTTGAATATTGGTTTACAAAACAACGATAACGACCTTTTTATCAGCAACCTACGTCTGAATCTACGTCTCATCCCGGAGCTCTGGAGAACTCCCGACGCTCGGCAGGCTTCCCGGCCGACCGGAAGTGCTCGCAGGTGGCGTAAGGACCGTAAATAAAGGAGGGGTAAACGCGGTGGGCTAAGAGCTAAGCTAAAGCTAACACCGCACCGGCTATCGCTACCCAGTATTTTCCTTGCTAATGTACGGTCTCTGGCGAGCAAAATGAGTGAACTACGGCTTCGGATCACCAACAATAAGAAACTTATGAACTGCAAATCATGATTTTTACGGAAACCTGACTTCACAGTGGAATACCCGACAATTCTATCGAGCTAGCCGGCCTACACACGCTCCAGGCAGACAGAGCAGCAGTTGACTCTGGTAAGACAAGAGGGGGGGGATTGTGCATTTATATTAACAAGGCTTGGTGCACGAACTCTGTCACTGTTGAGAGACACTGCTCAGCTAACCTGGAGTTTCTCATGGTTAAATGTAAACCTTTCTATCTGCCACGCGAGTTCACTTGTACCATCATAACAGCCGCTTACATTTCTCCGGATGCTAATGCTAAGCTTGCTATGAAAGAACTGCATGCAGCTATTAGCAAACAACAAACTGCACACCCAGAGGCAGCATTTATTGTGGCGGGTGATTTTAACCACTCTAACCTCAAGACAGTGCTTCCTAAATTCTACCAGCATGTCTCCTGTCACACAAGAGGGGACAAAACATTGGACCATGTTTACACCAATATTGTGGGAGCCTACACAGCAACTCCCCTCCCCCACCTAGGTCAGTCTGATCATTTATCTTTGTTCCTTACCCCCAAGTATGTACCGCTCATCAACCGGGTGAAGCCATCAGTGAGGACCATCAAAGTGTGGCCAGAGGGGGTTGACTCTGTACTCCAGGAGAAGTTTAGGAACACAGACTGGAGTATGTTCACCTCTCAGGCTACCTGTGGCTCCTACATAAACATCAACTCTTACACCCACTCAGTCCTGGACCATATCAACACCACTATTGACAGTGTCACCACGGAAAGACAGATCACCACGTACCCAAATCAGAAGCCGTGGATGAACAGAGAAGTGCGACTTCTGCTAAAAGCACGTAACAATGCCTTTAGATCTGGTGATGCACAGGCCTACAGTTCATCCAGGGCAGATCTAAAGAGGGGCATCAAGAAGGCCAAGCACAGCTACAAGCTGAAGGTGGAGGAACATTTTGGGGACTCTGACCCCCGACGTATGTGGCAGGGCATTCAAGCTATCTCTGATTATAAGCCCAGCAACTCCATACCTATAGCCATGACTGTGCCCTTTCTCAATGAGCTAAATAACTTCTATGCTCGTTTTGACAAGGACAACAATGAAAAGAACATCAATTTCCCACCCTCTGATGACCTCCACCACCTCACACTCACCCACACCGACGTCCGTAATGCACTGAGTCATGTCAACGTACGTAAGGCCGCTGGCCCTGATGGCATTCTTGGGTGTGTGCTGAGGGCATGCGCTGAGCAGCTGGCAGGGGTCTTCACAGACATCTTCAATCTGTCCCTGGCCCAGGCCGTGGTACCAGCGTGCTTCAAGACCACTTCAATAGTACCAGTGCCGAAACATTCAACACCATCGTGCCTAAATGACTATCGCCCTGTGGCACTGACGCCCATAGTCATGAAGTGCTTTGAGCGACTGGTCTTGGCACAGCTCAAAAAAGGCCGGCCCCCTACACTGGACCCTCATCAGTTCCCCTACCGGAGCAACAGGAGTACAGAGGATGCGGTTTCTACAGCGCTGCACTATGTACTCTCACACCTGGATGACAAGAACACCTACGCAAGAATGCTGTTTATTGACTTCAGCTCAGCATTCAACACAGTTATCCCCTCCAAGTTTCTCACCAAACTTGGGGACCTGGGAATCAGTACCTCCACCTGCAACTGGATCATGGATTTTCTGACCAACAGACCCCAGCATGTTAGGTCAGGCCCCAACCGTTCTTCTGTCATCACACTCAACACTGGTGTACCACAGGGCTGTGTGCTCAGCCCATTCCTCTACTCCCTCTACACCCATGACTGCAGGCCTATGTATGTATCCAGTTCCATCATGAAGTTCGCAGATGACACCACGGTGATTGGACTCATCAGGGACAACGATGAGTCAGATTACAGGGCAGAGGTTGAGCACTTGGCTACTTGGTGCACTGACAATAACCTGCTCCTTAACACCAGCAAAACCAAGGAGCTCATAGTGGACTACAGGAAGGAGAGGGAAGAGACACATGACCCCATCCATATCAATGGCATAGCTGTTGAACGTGTCCCCAGCTTCAAATTCCTGGGGACCCACATCTCGGAGGACCTGTCCTGGTCAGTTAACACCACCAGCCTGATCAAGAAGGCCCATCAGCGCCTCTTCTTCTTGAGGACATTGAAGAAGAACCATCTGTCAACTGACATCCTGGGCAACTTCTACCGCTGCGTGATAGAGAGCACCCTGACCAACTGTATCACACTCTGGTATGGGAGCTGCTCTGTAGCTGACCGCAAGGCGCTGCAGCGGGTGGTGAAAACCGCCCAACGCATCACAGGGACTCCACTTCCAGCTATAGAGGACGTCTACAGGAAAAGATGTCTGCGCCGGGCACGCAGCATTCTTTGGCACTCCAACCATCCTGCTCATGGACTGTTCCAGCTTCTCCCCTCCAGAAGACGTTTCAGAAGCCTTTGGACTAGAACCAGCAGGTTTAGGAACAGTTTCTTTCCAACAGCTGTCACGTTATTGAACTTAGTTCCCCGCTGACTCTCTTACAATCATCTTTTACCATCCTCACCTGTACATAACTGCATAACTACATAACTACATCTAACTTATTGCACATTATTTGCACATAGCAGTACTTTTAACTTTCTGCACTGCTGCATATATTTGCATATATTTGCTTAAATTGCACATACTGTTAATTACCGTATATACTGCACTGCTGTCCTTTGCACTTCTGATTGGATGCTAAACTGTGTTTCATTACCTTGTATTCATACATGTGTAATGACAATAAAGTTGAATCTAATCTAATCTAATCTAATCTAATCTATTCTCTTCATGGAGAAGTCTCATCATGAACCTGTTAATGATTTTTGTGGTAATATTTCTGGTCATTTCTTGTGTTATTCCCTTTATCCGTAATATGATGATGAGACATGTGTATGTTAATTTAGTGATGTACCATGGAGCAGTTGCCGAGGATGATGGGGATGATGAACAAACAGTGTGAGTTTAAGTTCTCTTTCCATGGCCCAAGTGCAGAGTAAAAGTATGATTGACATGCAGAAAACCAAAAGAAGTTGCATGATCATGATTTGAATTTTAAATGTACTACCTGTAAATACATTTATGAAGTTTGAAAAATTACTTTCATTTTATTTTTATGTTCCTTTTATTTCTGTTTTTATATTTTGTTATTGTTTTTATGTTTTGTTTTCATCCTTTATCTTTTGTTTTTATACAAGCTGCAATGACACATATAGCAACATTTAAACATTTAAATGTGCCAAACATACAAATAAATGAGAACTCAGAAGGGGGGAAACACTTTTTCACAACACTGTACTTGGGGTCAACCATCTAAAGCAATAGAAAACGCACAACAGATGTGAAGAAGAGAGTGCAGACAGGGTGTCAAATTCTTCCCTCCTCGCAGATGAGGTTATACAGAGAGGACTCATGGGTGCAGGCAGGGTATGATTCAAAATGATAATTTATTCACAAACACTATATTCAGGAAAAAAGAAAAATAGCATGAAGGCCTAAAACAAAACTAAAACTCGGCAGGCAAAATACACAAGGCAAAGCAAAGTTTAAACTTGTAAAGACTTGGACTGGACAGGGGAGCGCTTCAGGACGAATGACTATGACACCAGACATAGCACAAGCACAAACTGACAAAAAAAGTGGAACTCATAATTACAAATGTGAGACAGCTGGGTGGACAATCAGGGACAGCAGGGAAAAGACTTCAGTTGAGAACAGGACGGGCGGGGCTAAACAGACAATCATAGATGTGATGCAAAAGAAATATTACAATAAACATGCAGGGCATAATACAGAAATGGCAGTGGCAAAAACGTGACTGTTAACATAATCATAACAACAAAGCGCAGGATCAGAAACTACAGAACACAATTAGAGGCAAGATAATGAGAAATAATCCAAATGATCAACTGAAGGCAGAGGTAAGGAAACATATTAAAAATCATAACTGAGAGTGAGGACATGAAGAGTGAGGAGGAGACACCGCCGAGCGGACACAGTCCAAGGACGGATAATTTTTTCACACATAAGATGTTCAGAACTCCTTATTAGAACTCCTTATACAAAGATATAGAGTGATGGTAATCAAGTCAGTGGCGGTAATGCACCTGTAGGCTGGTTGCCAACCACAAATCAAATCTAAAAGAAGACAAAGAAGAGGACATGAAGTGACACAACAGACCAGGGAGAGACAGAAGACCATAACAGATGGCACAGGAGGAAAATAATGCAAATAATAATAATCAAATTACCAAATACAATGACAAAACAACAACAGGGGATGGACACAGGACCATGGGAGGAGCACAAAGAACACTTAATAATAATAATAATGATAATAATAATACAGATGATAATCAAAGGGAAAAACAAGGAAACCAAAATGAACATAAAGGAAACCTGACATAATCCCCCCTCTTAAGGGGTGGCTTCCAGGCACTCCGCTGCTCCTCGCCCACCTCTGCCCCCTGGTTGGACCAACGATGGATCCACTTCAGTTTGCCTACTAGCATGGCAGGCACCATCCTCCAGGTGGAGGATGCAGTGATCTTCCTCTCACATCGTTCCCTGTCCCACCTGGAGAAGCCTGGGAGCATGGTGAGGATCATGTTCTTGAATTTCCCCAGTGCTTTCAACACCATTCAACCAGTGATCCTGAGGGACAAGCTGCTGTGTGCAGGGGTGGACCAGCACCTGTCATTGTGGATCCTGAACTACCTAACAAACCGACTACAGTTTGTGAGAACCACGGACTGTGTGTCTGAAACCATCATCTGCAGTATGAGGGCCCCCAAGAGAACAGTTTTTGCTCCCTTCCTGTTCACCCTTTACACTGCTGATTTTTCACACAACATTCCACACTGCCATCTACAAAAGTTCTTTGATGACTCTGCGATCATTGGCCTCATCTCTGATTGGGAAGATGAGGAGTACACAGACTTTTCCAGGACTTTGTGCACTGGTTCCTATGGAACTGCCTCCAGAACAATGCAAGGAATGCTAAGGAAATGGTGGTGGACTGCTAAAGGTGAGGACAACACAGCACCAGTAAACATCCAGAGAACAGACGTTGAGATGGTGACATCTTACAAGTACCTGGGTGTTCACCTGAACAATAAACTGGACTGGTCACACAACACCAACGTGCTCTACAAGAAGGGGAAGCGCAGGCTGTTCCTGTTGAGGAGATTCAAGTCTTTTGGAGTGCAAGGGGCACTCCTGAAGACCATCTAGAATTTAGTGGTGGCATCAGCCATCACATTTGGAGTGGTCTGCTTGGGCAGTGGTATGAGAGCAGCTGACAGGAAGAGATTGAACAGGCAGATCAAAAAAGCTAGATCTGTTCTCGGGTGATGCCTCAACCAAGTGGAGGAGATAGGAGAGAGGAGGATAGTGGCTAAGCTGTCATCTCTGCTGGAGTCCAAGACCCGCCCCATGCAGGACATGCTGAATGCACTGAGGAGCTCATTTAGAGGTAGGCTGTGCCATCCTAGGTGCATGACGGAGATGTTCCGCAGGTCCGTCCTACCTATGGCTGTCAGACCTTATAACCTAACCAGGATTGTTCATAGAGGTCATATTAAATGCATTAAATGAAACAACTTTGCAGAATAGAGATCATACCCTCCAATACACAACTAGGACAACAACAATAATTACTCAGGGTGGCAACAACACTGTTCATTCAATTGCAAAATATACTGTCTGGGTACAAACAGTATTCATATTCCACAAGGTAATTTAACAAACCGTAATGCTGTTTATTCCATCTATCTGCAATGCTCCTGCACTGTGTACAGTACATATGTACATATATTCATTTACTGCTTTGGCTAACCAGTTCTTATTATCTTTTTAACTATTGCTCTGAGTGCTACTATCCCTTTGCTGCTGTAATCCTGGAATTTCCCTATTGTGGGACTAATAAAGGTTTACCTTTTCTTAAAAAACAAAAACAAAACAAAACATAGTATCACCAAAACGGGAGGGTGGGGGGTGGGGGACAAGGCACAGTGGGAAGAATCGCAATGCATAATCAAATCAAAATACAGGAATCACACAAACAAAACCTAAAAATTTCCATCAGGGGGTCTCATAAACGTTCCAAGACCACTGAACCTGAGAACAAGGTGAGTCAGGGGGCCGACCCCAGTCCATGGACCCCCAGACGGGAATGCAGGGCAGAACTGGTGGCCTATCACTGTCCTTAGGCCAGCAAACCACAGAATACAGCGCATCGGGATGCCTACCCCAGTTCATGAACACCCAGACTAGAATACAGAATGGGTCTTGTGGCCTGCCACTTTCCTTTACCACCAAATCATAGGAAAAGGTGGGTCAGGGGGCCAACCAAAGTTCATGGGCCCCCAGACCACAGCATAGGACTTGGAAAATACAAACTGAGGAGCCTTTTCTCCAAAACTGGTGACTGCAGCACACTGACCTCTGAAACAATGGGTGGCGGTCCCTTGACCTCTGGAGTGATGATGGAGACATGCCGGCCTCTGAAGCTGATGACGGTTTGGCCTGAAGAGCATCTGGCCCAGTTGCCTGGAATCCCCCCTCCAATGCCCTAATGATTTATAGTTTTTAAATTGCTCATGGGTTTATGTGCTCACTCCACAAATCAGCTAGGCATCTGACAGCATGATGTGGGGGAGTTGGTCGAGATCAGTGGTCCATTCTTTGTTTTCATATCAATCAATCCTGTTTATTTCTTATTTTTTTATAAAGGTGGTGCTCCTTTGGTTCCTTATTAAGATTCTTTGAATAAGGAATTTTAATTTTTTGTTTGCTCTGTTGCATTGCACTTATGTCTGTTCATGTTAGCAGTTTTCTAGACTACAAGTAAACAAAGAAGCCAGACCATGATGGCAACAACGGGCCAGAATGCAGCTTGGCATGACGTTAATATCCATTCTCTATTAACAAACACTAATTCAGGAACAAAGAAAAACAGCACGAAGGCTGAAAACAAAACTAAAACTCGGCAGGCAAAATACACAACGTGAAGCAAAGTTTAAACTCACAAAGACTTTGACTGAAACACAGGCGCTTTCAAGGACAAAGGACTATGACACCAGACAGAGCACAAGCACCAAGTGACAAAAATATGGGAACTGATAACTACAAACGTGAGACAGCTGGGTGAACAATCAGGGGTAGCAGGGAAAAGACTACAGGTGAGGAGAACAGGATGGGAGGGGCTACACAGACAGTCATAGACAGGGAATGCACAATAAATATGACAATGAACCTGCAGAGCACAATACAGAAAGGGCAGTGGCAAAAAAAATGAATGTGAACATAATCACAATACTAAAGAGAAGGACCAAAAACTACAGAACACAATTTGAGGAAAGATAATGAGAAATATTCATAATGATCAACTGAAGGCTGAGGTAAGGAAACACAGAAAACATCACAACTGAGGGTGAGAACATGAAATGTCACAACAGACCAGGGAGACGTAGAAGACCATAACAGAGGACACAGGAGGAAAATAATGTAAATATTAATAACAAAAATACCAAAGACAATCACAAAACAACAACAGGGGATTGGCACAGGACTAGATTAAATGACAACATGAAGGGGGGAGCACAAACAATGCTAAATAATAATAATGATAATAATAATATAGATAAAAATCCAAGGGGGAAAAAAAGGAAATGAAAATGAACATAAAGCATGGGTAGTCTTGGACTGTGCCTGGAATCTGACACAGGGTTGGAGAGGGTGGAGATGAGTGTCGGGGTGATCTGTGACAGAAGGGTAGCAGCAAGAGTAAAGGGAAGATTTACAAGTCAGTAGTGAGAACTGCTATGATGTATGGTTAGGAGACAGTGGCGTTGACAAAAAGACAGGAGATGGAGCTGGAGTTGGCAGAGTTGAAGATGCTCCATCTCCATTCTAGACCAGCTCCGGAGCTGGTCTAAAATGGAGAAGTAAGATGACTTCTTCCCTCCACTAGTCTGAGGGTTCACCTTGGGCAAGTGATAGTACCCCTTTTCCTCCCTACCTAGGGATTCAGGTCCTAACATCGACAGCAGGATGTCTGGTGGTGCAAGTGGCAGAAGATCTCATCATAGAGCCAATGGCGTGAACACCAGATGGCATGCGGATCAACCTCAACCAAGACAAACGGATGGCATCTACTAGCAAGTGAGCTGCTACTGTGGGGCGACCTCCTTTTCAACAATGTATGTTGCACGCTTGTGCACAACATTGCATCAGGTGTTGAGACTCAGAGAGGCAATCTGGTGGAGGCATGACACCAACTGGCTTTGTAACTGTGCAAGGCATCATGTTTTGAGATTGGGGAAGCCTTGTGGCAATGGATTGAATGTGTTGGCAGCAGGTTTGAGTAGCTGGGCGCTGCTAGCAGGAGCTCTGCACACAGGCTGCTCGCATTTGATGGTTGTGAGAGCCTGCTTGAGATAGACCTCAACTCAAACACAAGACAGTCATCTTCGGCAACGAAGGACTACCATAAATAGATAGAAGGAGGACATGAAGAAGGTTGGTGTTGCAGAGGAAGATGAAGGGATTGGGTGAGATGGAGGCAGCTGATCCACTGTGAAGAAGAAGAAGAAGAAGAAGAAGAAGAAGAAGAAGAAGAAGAAGAAGAAGAAGAAGAAGAAGAAGTTATGTTGCGAGCAACTCCATTGCTCGCAACATTGCTGTTGCGAGCAATGGAGTTGCTCGCAACAGCAAGATGTATACGGCCACTTATGTGACTGAAGCAGTCTACCGCTTGTACATGGAATGGTCCTGAGACAGGCTGATAAGATAAGGCAGAGTGTGACCTGCAACATTCATGTTACAGTGTGAGAAGGTTGCAACAATCAGGAAGCATTTTCTTGGCCGGCACCTAATGGGCGATGTGACCTAAAAGCTGAAGTCTTCCTCTCATGATAATGTTGGTGACAAAGATGTGGTTACTAGCTTTGGCATACACCTCTTTGTTGGTAACATGGTGGAACCATTGGATGCCTAAGATCCACCGGAGGCAGTTTTGGTGTTAATCACTGAGGTGGCGATTGGTTGTGGCTGAGAGGGTCTATGTCTCCGAGCAGTACAGGAGGATGGGAACACACAGGGATTGAAGATACAGAGCTCCGTTGCTGTACAGATCTTACCACTTCTCCAAAGTCTGCGCAAGCTACCAAAGACCTGCTGAAAGCACCTAATGATTTCAGGGTCTGATGATCAGTCACTCGAGTGGACATTCATAGAAGTGAGGATTTTTAATGGGGAGTGGGTTGCTGAGGCAAACCCCCAATCTCTTCCTTTATCACACCACTGAAATATAATCCTAGATCCTGTGGTATCCTATACACAACTTCTGTGACAGTGTAATGAAACGTAGTTTGGTTGTACCCAAAAGAGCCTTTTTTTAATGTAATGCCTCCTTTTCTTTTACACGGGTACTCTGACCAGTTCTTTGGCAAAACTGGTCAATACCTCTTGAGTTACAAGCAACAGAAGCCAGCAAGCATCTTCCTCCAAAAACTCCTGCTTAAAAATTATTCCATCCGAAATGTGAGTTTAATGACTTCCCTATTATGCAGGACTGCTATGTTCTGTGCATATGGACCTTACCCTCCCATGAAACATCAAGACAGTACAGATAGTAGTCTTACATCACAGCAAATACAGGCCCTGCTTACATCCAGCACACTGTCTTATGTCATTTGGCTCTTGATATTTCATGGTAGAGGCTGAGGCGCAGTCGTAAGCCACTTTTGTTCCCAGAGGGGTCAGATTGAAATGCCACCCATATGAAATGATGGGGGCCGGAGAGGATGCTCTTTCTGCTGCTGCTGCTGCTGCTGCTGTTATGAGGCAATATGGCTTAGCCACTGTGGCTAAGTGCATCCACCCACCTCTTCTGCCCTCATATCCAACCTGCCCATGGCATGATCACAAGCATGGTGGCTAGATTTATTTTATTTGTAATTGGCTTGTTCGGTGAACGGACGGGCTGGCATGCGAGAACGGGCCTAAATGGTTCGGAACAGCAAGAATGACATTGAAATTAACCCCATGAGTTGACACGTCTCTATCACTCTGTGTCATCTGAAATGAGGGGAGAGCTCAGTGTTCGCCTTGTATCTATCACGCAGAGCTAGCAACAATAATCAATCTGACACACCATCTGCCTTTGCCTCATAACCATCTGCATTTGCAATCACTTCCAGCCATGCTCATTTGCCTCCCCTTTCTTCTATTCTTTATTTGCCTGTTCTACCTCTGACCACCCCCCCACCACTTCCTTTCACCTCGCCTCCACCATTCTTCATCTTTCATCCCACAATCTCTTCAGTACTGTGTTTCTAATATCAGCTGTGGCACTAATTAATGGAATTGTACAGAGAGAATAGGAGGCATATGGCTTCATTACACAAACAAATATAATCACATGCAAAACTGTGGCACATTCCACAATGATCTCTGCATAAATAGGGATGTGCTAAACATAGTATGCCATTATAGATACTACTAATAAGGGAGAAAACATTGCTTGATTCTCTGTGTTAAAAAAACTCTTTCCAGGAAGTGGATTTTCAGTCTATTAATTTGACCAAACTCTATTGTCAGCTCAGCTCTCTGAGGGCAGATTTCTTTAACATCTGGTTCCCAATTACAGCATTATGCTTGATTGTCGCTATATTTTCCATGAATACAAAAAGAGGGATTTGTTTCAAATTGTGGTTCCTAGGGGATTCTGCAGACTTCATTTTTTTTGGGGGGGGGGGGGAGCTCTGCAGTGGTGTTGGGGAGCATTAGTTACTTCAGCCGAGAGCATGGGGATCCAGGGATTTCCATCTTGTTCACTAAGAAATTTATGTTAATCAAGATGTGGGACAAACAAGCCCTCAGACAGAGCGGCACATAAGCAAAGAGTCCCCTGCTCCATCGACTGCAGCAGCAGAAGCATCTGTTATTTCGCTGGAAGACTATCAAGCCAGCCTGCAGAGGTGTGCAACAAAGACTCTTCATAATTGTACTGTTCTCTGATCTAATCTAACTAACTAACCTGCACTTATATAGCGCTTTTCTAGTCACAAAGACCACTCAAAGCGCTTTCACTAATACTAACCCTCTATTCTAAGGGCCTGTAGGAGACAGATATCTAGGGACAATTTAGAACAGCCAATTAACCTAACATGCATGTCTTTGGATTGTGGGAGGAAACCGGAGCCCCCGGAGTAAACCCACGGAGCACAGGGAGAACATGCAAACTCCACACAGAAAGGTTCCAACCCCTGCCAACCTGGGGATTTGAACCAGGAACCTTCTAGCTGTAAGGCAACAGTGCTAACCACTGCACCACCGTGCTGCCCAATCTCAGATAGAGTGACAGAACCCCCCACCCACCCCCACCCTGACCCATTGACTGGCATCCATCTCAGGGGCAATGACAAGTAGAAGTTTTGAAGAGGTATAATGTCAGTGTTTGATTGTGTTGTTAATCTAAATAGATGGGCATTCAGTTGTCAGATGTAGATAGTACCTGTACTCATGTAATATTTCCAACAGATTGTATTTCAGTGGTTTTATCTCAGGATACTTGAGAGAATGTATAAGAAAAACCTTGCCCTTTTGCTCAAGCACATTGGTCTATGCCCTCTGTGGATCGCTACCTCGTCATGGTGGAGGGTTTGCAGGCTCTATTGATCTATTGTGTTATGTTGTCGGGGGCAACTTGCCCCTGGTAGGATCTCACAAGAAAAATTGATCCTGGGTGAACTAAGAGCAGTCGATCCCATGAAAAAGCGTTATAACCCAACCAGCATGTCTATGAGGGCCATACCATAGGTTTAAGCTGGGCTTTCTTATGGGTCCCATGTGGGTTTGTCTGTGGATTTCATGTTGGCAACATCTGTGTTTGCCCACATGGACCTTACCTCTGGTGCAGGTAACCAGGTAGTCTGTTAACTCACTTTAAACCTACCTGGGCCCCACTTGGGTTTAATGTTTGTAACCAGGTTTCAGTAACACCTGCACCATAGGCAAAATTATGCAAAAAAGTCACACATTTATGAGAAAAAATGTGGAAATTTAATAGAAAAAAAAGTGGCAAATTTACCAAAAAATGGTAGCAAATTAATGAGAAAAAAGTGACAAATTTACTGGAAAAAAGTGGCAAATTTATGTGGAAAAAAATGTGAAAATTTGTAAGAAAAAGAGTGACAAATTTACAAAAAAAATATCAAATTTATGTGAAAAGACTAAATTTTATTGGAAAAATGCCATGAATTGTGGTGAACGAGCACACACACATGCATACCATTACACTGATTCCCTCTCATCTGCTGCAGCTGCACGGTGCCTGGCTGCACCCTACTGAAGGGGTGAACTGGCAGTATCCCACCGTGGGATTGCCTTGATGTTACAACATACACTGCCTTGAGATCTTCTGCTATCTTGCACCTGTCCCATCGCCTTTGCCTCATGTGTGCGCTCCAGCTAACTCGCAGCCCTTCTCCAACCCTGGTCCCCAGAACTAACAGAATCATGTCAGCCTGCATTTACAAAGAAAACCGCCTTGCTGTTTCTCTGGAAATCTCTTTCTCCTTCTCACCTGCCTCTGTCTCCAGACTGCCGCCACTCTCCCTCTTGAACCAGCTTCAGTTCAAGAGGGAGAGTGGCCTCCCTATTGAACAGGCACCTCCCTGGTCCTGCCAGGTAGGTGACTGCCTAGACTACTCCTAAGTCTGCCTGCAGCCTCAGCTTCTTCTTCCTCAGCTTTCATCTGCAAATAGAAACATAATTATAATTTCCTCAGTATACCAAATCATCGTTACCTTGTTCCCCTTTGCTGTAGCATTACCATAGCAATAACCTCTCCCGTCTCTCTTTCCACAGGGCACCAGTTCCGGCAAAACTATTATTACCTAAACCTGTGAATAAAAATACTTACCTTGCACCTTACCTGTTATTCTGTTGTGGTTTCTGCTCTTTTGGGTCCTGCCTTGCTGCAGCATGTCATAATAATCCTACCAAACTCAGGACCAAGCAGGAACCCCAAAATGTTCTCCATTAGAACGACTCACTGCTTTTGAGGCTAATTGATGAATTGGTTGCAATGATTGATGATTGGTGGGCTAATTGACATTTTAGCCCACCAATCAGTAGTTACTCAGAATCAACTTAGCCAATTTATTAATCAGCTCTCTTCCAACTTCCCTCCATGCTGAAGGAGGGAACTCCACTGTGGCCACTGCCTCACCCATTTTATCCACGTCAGTGGTTAGCACTGTTGCCTTACAGCTAGAAGGTTCCTGGTTCGAATCCCCAGGCTGGCAGGGGTTGGAACCTTTCTGTGTGGAGTTTTCATGTTCTCCCTGTGCTGCGTGGGTTTACTCCGGGGGCTCCGGTTTCCTCCCACAATCCAAAGACATGCATGTTAGGTTAATTGGCTGTTTTAAATTGTCCCTAGATATCTGTTTCCTATAGGCCCTTAGAATAGAGGGTTAGTATTAGTAAAAGCGCTTTGAGTGGTCTTTGTGACTAGAAAAGCACTATATATGTAAGTGCAGGTTAGTTAGTTAGTTAGTTAGTTAGTTAGTTAGTTAGTTAGTCTGCAGGCCGAACCCTTTCCATCCCTACTCCCAGTTGCTATAGTGGGAGGGCGGGGGTTGTAAAGGGTTCCTCCTGCAGTGTCAGCTTTTTTTTCTTAGAAATCCAGCAAAGCAAGATCAGCTATATTATCACACTCCTGCAGGACCTCTCCCTCGAATGGGAACAAGCTTTTGTAAACGGCCCCGATTTTTCCGGCCACTTTTACCATGAATTCACCCTTGAGTTTGAGAAGGTTTTTGGCCATACTAACCAAGAGGGAGATATTTCCAGCCGTCTACTGGGCTACAACCAGGGTGCCCAGTCGGTAACAGATTAGTCAGTCCGCTTCAGCATCCTCGCCGCTGAGTCTGGGTGGAACGACGTAGTAGTCAGGGGTGCCTTTATGTGGGGGTTAAACTCCACCCTTTAGGATGAGCTAGCAGCTTGTGATGAACAACTGTCGCTTGACACGCTAATTTCCCTAGCCATCCAGCTGGACAATCACCTCCTTCAACGCGTCTACCGACATGCACGCCCCACCACCATTTCTCTTCCTCACGCTGTCTTCCACGCCCTGCATCCTCGCACTTCCTCTGTGTTCTTCACTGGAGAAGGTGGTACCCATACAGTTAGGCTGTGCTCAGCTTTCACCAGCAGAACATCAGTGCAGGAGCAATGCAAGGTTGTGTTTTTATTGTGGCACTTCCGGGCACTTTTTGGCTGATTGCTTGGATCTTCCAAACAACTTTGCCTGCCAGTCATAGTAGAGGGACTGAAGGGTGAAGCATCAACATCAAAGCCACTCTAAATTTTACATTGCCCACGGTTATTCATGTTAATTCTATAGAACATTCCCCCTTCTCCCTAATTGACTCAGGAGCAGAGCAGAATTTCATTACCTCCGCCAGGCCGCAGGCCGCAGGAGGTTATGTTTTTGCCGGGGTTTGTCTGTCTGTCTGTTTGTCTGTCTGTTTGTTGGTTAGCAAGATAACTCAAAAAGGTTTGGATGGATTTCGATGAAACTTTCAGGCGTTGTTGGAAATGGTACAAGGAAGAACTGATTAAATTTTGGGGATGATCCGGATCACCGTTTGGATACAGGAATTTTTTAAAGGATTCTTTAACATTGTGAGATACGGCCATTTTCAACATGTGTGCAGGCGCAATGGAGGGTGCTGGTCGTCGTGTCTGACGAACACGAACTCCGCGTTCTTCAAAGTTTTAGGCACAAAAGCACGCGGAAAAAAGTGGTGGGACGGGCCCGGCAGCGTGCCTGTGTTTGCGCTACGCTGCAAAAGCTGAGCTGGGCAGCTGTCCGGCGCGGGATTATTTGGCAGAAATTCCCAGGGCAGCCATAGGGGCTGCGCAAAAACGAGCTCTCTGCCGGGGAAGCTTCCAAATCCTCTTTTGCCACGGAGCGCAACCCCAATATAAAACCCACGGCAACCTGTCTATTTGCATCTGTCAGTGAAGCTCTGAGTGCTGCTTTAAGTGATCTATGAAAACGCTCGCATAACCCATTGGCCTGTGGGTTGTACGCGGTTGTGTGATGAATTGCAACGCCCGCAGCCTGGGAGTTTGGAGATAAAGGAGATGGACACAACAGCAACACTTGAGTTTATTACCTCTGCCAAGGAGGTAATGCTTTTACTACTAACCACTAATCCTATCATTGTGAATCCAATTGCTAACCATATGTTTTCATGGTCAAGGAATCTGAAAACGTACACACAAACACTGTATGGGGGGGAACTGTGGCGCTTGGCGGAGGTCTGCGCTCTCTGAGTGCTTTTCTAGTTACTAATGAATTAAGATAAGATAAGCCTTTATTACTAACTAACTAACTAACTAACCTGCACTTATATAGCGCTTTTCTAGTCACAAAGACCACTCAAAGCGCTTTCATTAACACTAACCCTCTATTCTAAGGGCCTATAGGAAACAAATATCTAGGGACAATTTAGAACAGCCAATTAACCTAACATGCATGTTTTTGGCATGTGGGAGGAAACCGGAGAAATCCCGGAGTAAACCCACGCAACACAGGGAGAACATTCAAACTCCACACAGATCACTGTTGGTCGGGGGCTGGGATCGAAACCACGATCCCACGATCCCCACAATCCCCCGGCCAAGGGTAAACTGTGCTGCCGCAGTGCTAACCACTGCGCCACCGTGCAGCCCAAATATTAGTCCCACAACGGGGAAATTCCAGGATTGCAACAGCACAGGGATAGCAACACTCAGAGCAACAATCAGAAGGCAAGAAAAAAAAACAAGCAAGCAAGAGCAGCTAATATACATATGTACATATTACTATAAAATATATATATACACACACACAGACACACAGTGCAGAGCATTGTAGCTGGATGGAATAAATATATGAATATGTAAACACACAGTGCGGAGCAATGTAGCTAGATGGAATAATATGTAGATATATAAACATAAACACACCCAGTGCGGAGCATTGTAGCTAGATGGAATAAATATGTAAATATATAAACACACACAGTGCAGAGCATTGTTGCTAGATGGGATGAAACAGCACAACCGTCTACTTAGTTATGGTATGACATGGTATGATTATGTGCCCATACATATTCTCACCCTCCGTAGCTACCGGTATTTTCCTAGTTGTATGCCGGAGGGGACCATTGTGTAAGTCTATTGCATCTTTTGCATTCAAAAAACTATTAGTTTGTTACGTCTTTTTGCTATCTCTGCGAGCAGCCCTGCTTAGGTTGTACAGTCTGACAGCCGTTGGTAGGAAGGACCTGCAAAACCTCTTGGTTGTGCACCTGGGATGATGTAGTCTGCTGCTAAATGAACTCCTCAGTGCATTCAGTATGTCCTGCATAGGGTGGAACTCGGACTCCAGTCTGAGTCTGAAGTCTGCCAACTTCAGATCCCCACTATTGAGCTACCATTGTCAACCCTTGTAGTATCATTTTCTGGTTCTATGCTAGCCACTATCACTAGCATGGCCATTCCTATTTCCATTACCATATCTGGCAATCACCAGGAACACCTCCAACTCCATGTATTACCTTCCCACTCCTCCAAAATCTTTTCAGGATTTCCCTGGCTGAGGTTGCATAACCCCTCCATTGAGTGAGCTTGAGGTAAAGTTAATTCCTTGAGCAATTTTTGCCTGTCCTCCTGTCTCCGCTTTGCCCCTGGTCACCCTCCTTGCCATCATGCCCAAGTTCAGTGCACCCCCCCTCGACCTCTCAGTAGTGCCTAGGGAATTCCATGACCTCTCCCCTTTATTCAGGGGAGAGGTCCCCTAAAGCCTTGTCCCTACCAATGCACAGGCAGTATGACTGCACCATTAATCTCCAGCGGGGGCACGGTTACCCACCAACAGACTGTACAGCCTTTCCAGTCCTGAAAGGGAGGCCATGAAGAACTACATTATGAAGTCACTCCAGGCCGGGTTAATCAGACCCTCATCATCTCCCATAGGGGCAGGCTTCTTCTTTGTGGGTAAGAGAGACTCACACTCAGGACTTGTATTGATTACCGCAGCATCAATGACATTACCATCAAAGATAAATATCCATTGCCACTGATGAACTTAGCCTATGAACTCTTTCAAGGAGCAACTGTTTTCACTTCTTTGGAGCTGAGAAATGCTTACCACCTGATTCGAATAAGGGAAGGGGATGAGTGAATGACCGGGTTTCGCACACCTATGGGCCATTTTTAGTATCTAGTCATGCCATTTCCATTAACCAATGCCCCAGCAGTGTTTCAGAGATTAATCAATGATGTCCCAAGAGATTTCCTGAACTTGCTTGTCTTTGTGTATCTAGATGACATCTTGATCTTTTCCCGTTCCATAGAGGAACATGAAATTCATGTCAGTCGGATGCTGCAGCGGCTGCTGGAGAATCAACTCTATGTTAAAACCGAGAAGTGTGAATTCTTCACCCCATAACATGTTTTCTCGGCTTCATCATCGCTAAGGGGCAGTTAAAACCAGATCCCCCTAAGATTAAGGCCAATCCCTATCTCTGGCAAGCAATTACAGCGCTTCTTAGGGTTTTCCAACTTCTATAGAAAATTCATCAAGAACTACAGTCATGTGGCAGCCCCACTAACGCAACTCAGTTCTTCCAAGTTCCCCTTCAGGTGGTTGGATTCAGCCAAGGCTTCATTTACTGAGCTTAGACGCCGTTCTCCCAGGTGCCCATCCTCTCCCAGGTGGATCCCTCACGTCAGTTTGTGGGGGATGTGGCTGCTTCAGGCTGTGGTGTGGGGGCCGTCCTATCTCAGCGCTCCCCCTCAGACAGTAAACTACACCCCTGCGCCTTCTTGTCTCGTCGCCTCAGCCCAGCAGAGAGAAATTATAATGTATGGGACCGGAAGCTCCTGGCCATCAAGTAGGCATTGGAGGAGTGGTGCCATTGGCTAGAGGGAGCAGCACAGCCATTCATGGATTGGACCGATCATCGAACCCTCGAGTACCTCAAGTCGGCCAGACGCCTTAACCCTCATCACACCAGAGCAATCACTAGAGGAGACTGTGAGGTCCCCCACAGAAACACCACATTTACTCAATCTGTGCTATCAGTGAGGGGCACCAAGATCCGGAATAATATACCACCTGCAATCAGAGAATATACTAAACTAAACACTTTTAAAACTTATTGTAAAAATTGGCTTTTAAACTACCAAAACTGCATGCACATATCTATCTATCTATCTATCTATCTATCTATCTATCTATCTATCTATCTATCTATCTATCTATCTATCTATCTATCTATCTATCTATCTATCTATATATATATATATATATATGTGTGTGTGTGTGTGTGTGTGTGTGTGTGTGTGTGTGTGTGTGTGTGGCCGTGCGTCACACACACATGCCTGCCTCTTGTTTGTTGCTGTGGTTTGTTGTTTCTGTGAGGTGCTTGGGTGTATGTGTCTCTGTATGCATACACAGCACTTTATTCATGTGGCATTTGAATGTTTTGTGTTGTAACACCTTAACTCTTACACTTTAGCATATCCACTTTGTACAGTTTGATTGCAATTGTTCTTCTCGTGTATGATTGTTTGTGTTTTTTTGTGACACACCGGGAGACTTCAGATGCAAATTAGAAGTATTGCTAAATCTGGCATACTTACATTTAAGATAAGATAAGATAAGATTGTTTGTGTTTTTTTGTGACACACTGGGAGACTTCAGATGCAAATTAGAAGTATTGCTAAATCTGGCATACTTACATTTAAGATAAGATAAGATAAGATAAGCCTTTATTAGTCCCACAACGGGGAAATTCCAGGATTGCAACAGCACAGGGATAGCAACACTCAGAGCAACAATCAGAAGGCAAGAAAAAAAAATAAGCAAGCAAGAGCAGCTAATATACATATGTACATATTACTATAAAATATATATATACACACACACACACACAGACACACAGTGCAGAGCATTGTAGCTGGATGGAATAAATATATGAATATATGAACACAGTGCAGAGCATTGTAGCTAGATGGAATAAATATGTAAATATATAAACCCCCACAGTACAGAGCATTGCAGCTAGGTGGAATAAATATGCAAGTATATAAACACACACAGTGCGGAGCAATGTAGCTAGATGGAATAATATGTAGATATATAAAAACACAGTGCGGAGCATTGTAGCTAGATGGAATAAATATATAGATATATAAATATAAACACACCCAGTGCTGAGCATTGTAGCTAGATGGAATAAATATGTAAATATATAAACACACACAGTGCAGAGCATTGTTGCTAGATGGGATGAAACAGCATAACCGTCTACTTAGTTATCCTACATGGTATGATTATGTGCCCATACATTTGTATTAATGTTCATGAGTATGTAATATCCCTTTCAAATAAACAATAAGCTAAACTAAATGTAAGTAAAGAGGTCTTGACGGTTTATGTAAAGCTATTCTTTTATACAGTAGATGCAGCCTTATAGACAAAAATAATCATCAATTTTTATTTATTTATTTATTTTTTTTAACCAGGGAGGATTTACAGGCTGAGTGAAATACAACCCTTGTCAGAACATGAGTTGGACCTATGGCCTCGCCGTAAGTTTTTTTTTTTTTGTGTGTGTGTGTGTGTGTGTGTGTGTGTGTGTGTGTGTGTTTTCTGTATTTTTTATTGTTTTTTCGGTCTGACTCTGTTGTGGTTTAGTATTATTTATGATCTGGATTTAGTTTTGTCATTGTTATGGTCTTGTCTCCCCTGTGATCCTCTGCTTCATGTCTTGTCTTCCTCTGTGTGTGTGTTTGCCCCGCCTCCTCCTGTCAGCTGTCTGTGATTACTGATTTCTCCACCTGTCCCGTGTTTCCTGATTGTGTTCAGTCATTATTGTCTGCCTTATTTAAAGGACGCAGCCCCTCTGTCTGGTGCTGCATCATTAGTCACTATTTTGGCGTCTCACACACACTTTTGCCTCTTCAAGTAAGCCTGTTTTGTCTTTTGTGTTTCAGTTCCCAAGCTGGTTGACTTTTTGAGTTTATTAAAATGATTCTGAACGCTCGCTATGCATCTGGGTCCTGCTTCCTGCTGCGAGGGGTGAACTTTGACAGAATGATGCAGCCAGTCATGGACTCAGCGAGTGAGCCCGGTAGGAGGAGGAGGATGTGGAGCTGCAATGAACGATAGGTGGTGGCCACTGTGGAGGATATGGCGGCCACCACTTGAAGCAGCTCTTCCCCGAAGGACACTTGGAATTGCTGGGGAGGAGTAGCAAACTTGATGGTAGCTACACTGAGTTTGCTCTCCCATCCCCGGATTCAGAGACTGGCGCTTCCTCCGCTACCTCCAGTTCAAGCTGCCCTCTCCTTGCCAGAGCCACCTTTTCAAGCACCAAATCTCTCTCAGGCGGAGTGGAGAGAGCTTCTCGGCTGCGGGTAGGCATTTGGGGGCCCCAGGCGGAAGGATGAGTCGAGGAGATGCGTTCCTCTAGTCACTCCGCCCCTACTCCTGCAGCTCCCACCCAGACAATATCCGGAGCCACACAGATGAATTTGCCTTGACTAACCGTGGCAACTTCCGAGCTGCTTGCCTTTATGAGTTTATTAAAATGATTCAGAACGCTCGCTACACATCTGGGTCCTGCTCTCTGCTCCAAAGGATGAACTTTGACAAAATGATGCAGCCAGTCATGGACTCAGCAAGTGAGCCCGGCAGGAGGAGCAGGATGTGAAGCTGCAATGAACAAAAGGTGGTGGCCACTGTGGAGGATTTGGCGGCCGTTGCTCGAAGCATCTCTTCCCTGAAGGATGCTCGAAATTGCTGGGGAGGAGTAACAAACTTGATGGCAGCTACATTGAGTTTGCTCTCCCATCCCTGGATTAAGAGACTGGTGCTTCCTCCACTACTTCCAGTTCAAGCTGCCCCCTCCAACTGCCAAATCTCTCTCTGGCGGAGTGAAGAGAGCTTCTCGGCTGTGGGTTGGCATTCAGGGGCCCCAGGGGAAAGAATGAGTCGAGGAGACGCCTTCCGCTTGTCGCTCTGCCCCTACTCCCGCAGCGCCCAACCAGACGATATCCGGATCCACCCAGGGGGAATCGCCTGGACTATCCGTGGCACCAGAGAGGGAACACAGGAAAGTAACTTTTTATTTCTTTACACCAATAGATGATAGCTCTTGCCTGGTTCCTAGTGGGAGGGTTGGCAGTGGCCAGCTGCCACTGCTTAACTCTTACCACCCAGCTCTTTTGTAACATCTGCTGCCGCTACTTTACTCTCAGCTGCCTTTTCTCTCTCCTCTTCCTCAAGCACTATGCCTGATGATGTCACTTGCCCCCGGGAGCTGCAGGATCTCATCAGGGCAGTGGAGGTGTGCTATACTCTTTGCCTGCATTTGGAAGGGTGGAAGGAAGCAGAGCAGAGGGATGCAGCATGTAGGCTAACTCATCGAATCATTGCAGTCATGACCCATCTGAGGGGACCATCATTAGTTCCAGAGTCTTGTGCCAGGACGCATCCTTCTTCTGTTCCTGGGGATGATACACTTCCGCTACTTATTTCGCCTGGTTCCACTACTGAGGCTGGCAGTGGCCCAGTCAAAGATTTGTTCCACCTGGCTGAGGTGGCCGTGCCTGGGGTGAACCCCCATGTGTCAGGCCTCGAGGAGTTGCAGCCACTGCCGCTTGGGGTCACTGATCGGCATGCTACATCTTAGGTTGCTGCAGATCAGCCAGGTTTGTTGAGACCTACCATGGTGCCAGAGGTCAACGCACCACCACCTGCCATTTTGGAGTCCAGCGCAAACCTGTCTGCTGTTTCTGAGGGCTGTGCACCTCAGTCATCTGTTACGGAACTAACAACTCTCCTGCCATCTGTTTGTGAATGAGAAAATTCTGCTTTAGTGTGTCTTCAACCAGAAAATTCTGTTTTAGTGTGTCCTGAACCAGATAATTCTGCATTAGTGTCCCCTGGACCAGAAATTTCTGTATTTGTGTCTTAGGGACCAGAGATTTCTACATCTGTTAGTCTTGGACCAGACATTTCTGCATGTGTGTGTTCTGGACCAGAGATTTCTGCATTTGGGTCTCCTGAATCAGGAATTTCTGCATATGTGTCCCCAGAATCAGACGTTTCTGCATTAGTTTCTCCCGAACCAGAAATTTCAGCTTTAGTGTTTCCTGAACAAGGAAATTCTGCTTTGGTGTATCTTGAACCAGAATATTCTGTTTTAGTGTGTCCTGCACTGGAAATTTCTGCATTAGTATGTCCTGAACCAGAAATTTCTGTATTAGTGTCTCATGAACTGGAAGTTTCTGCACCTTTGTTTCTTGTGGCTGAAATTTCTGGACCTGTGTCCCCTGTGCCAGAGATTTCTGCATCTTTGTCTCCTGTGCCAGAGATTTCTACACACGTGTTCCCTGCGCCAGACACTTTTGTATCTATTTTTCCTGAGCAAGACATTTCTTCATCTATTTTTCCTGAGCCAGAGATTTCTGCTTGTGTATCCCCTAAGTTAGAAATACCTCTATTTCCTGTATCTGCTTTGAGGATTCCTGTGTTAGCCCCTAAGCTTAGAGTTTCTGTACTGTTTCCAGTGCATAAGGTTTCTATGAGGCTGCCTGAGTCAGAAGCTTTTAATGCGGTTTAAAATTCCCACGTGGTTGTCCTTGGGGCAAAGGGCTCCTTTATGGTCTGCAAAGCAAAGGGCCCCAATGTTACCTTCTGAGTTTGAAACCCCCATGTTGTTTTCTTGTGAGCAAGGAGCTCTAATGTTATTCCCTGAGTTTAAAAGTGGTGTTATACTTTCATTCCCTGAGCTTAAGAGTTTTTTTGTTGTCATCTCCTAAGGTTGAAATGGTTATGTTGCCATAACAGTGAAATGTCTGTTATCATCTCCTGAGTTCAGGGTTTCCATGCTACCATTTGAGTTTAAAATTCCCAAGTTATCCCTTGAGCATAATGAATCTATGTGGTTATCCCTAGACGGTAAATATTCTTTATTTTCATCACCTGAGGGTAAAATCTTATCTCCAGAGCTTAAAGGCTTCTTGGTGTCTTCTGCTGAGGTTGAAGTTTCTGGGGGTAAAGTGTTCATGTTTTTGTCCTGAGTATGGTTTTCCTGTGTTAGCTTCAGAGCAGAGTGACCTTGAATTAGCTTCTGAGATTGGAGCACCTGTGTTTTCGAAGTCTAAAGCTCCTGTGCTACCATCTTAGGGTTGGGTGTCTGTGACGTCTTCAGAGTTTGAAGGATCTAAGTTATCATCCTGTGAGTTTAAGGGGTTTATGTTATCATCCTCTGAGTTCAAAGCAGGGGTGTCCAATCATCTGCCATGAAGGGCCAAGACCCTGCAGGCTATCTCTTCTACCCAGTCTTTTCAGCAGGTGTTTTCACTTATCAGCAATCAGTGGGAAGAAATTCAGTGGAATCTGCTGCTGAAGACACTGGTTGGAGGTAAAGCCTGCAGGGTCTTTGCCCTTCATGGCTCATGATTGGGCACACCTGGTTTAAAGGATCTTTGTAATCATATTCTGAGTTTAAGGGGTCTATGTTATCTTCTGTGTTTAATGTGGCTATGTAATCATCCTCTGAGTTTGAAAGTTTTGTGTTTCCTGCTCCAGGGCAGGAAACCCTTATGTTGTTTTCTTCTGAACAAAGATTTTCTGTGTTATTACCTGAGCAAATGGCTCATTTGTTTTTTCCCATCTGGTGGCCCATGGATCTTGGTAGGCCTCCCGATGCTTCATGTTCACCCCTAAGATGGATTGGGGATTTTGGTATGCTCCCTGACCCGTCTTGCTCTCCGGTCCGGTGGCCCTCGGACTCTGGAAGACCACCCGACCCGCCGTGCTCTTTGGTCCGTTGGCCCTGGGACTTTGGCAGGCCACCCGGCCCGTTTTTGACTTGGGGCTGTGAATTTTGGGTATGCCCCAAAAGGTATGTTGTTTGGTTTTGGACTCTGTGGGGGGGGGGGGGGAATTCGTTTTTCCCCGCCTGACCTGACACCCCCACCCCCCACCATGAGAGTTTTTTTTTTTTTTTTTTTTTTGTATTTTGTTTTTTGTAACCTTTGGGGCATCTGGGAGCTGCCCCTTGAGAGGAGGGACATGTCAGGGCATGGGTTGGACCCACGGCCTCGCCTTGAGTTATTTTGTGTTTTCTGTATTTATTATAGTTTATTAGATCTGACTCTGTTCTGGTTTAGTATTGTTTATAATCTGGATTTAATTCTGTCATCATTTGATATGGTCTTGTCTCCCATGTGATCCTTTTGCTTCATGTCTTGTCTCCCTCTGTGGCTGTGTCTCAATTCAGGTGTTGCAGCCTTGAAGACCGCGACCCTGGAGGCCAGGGCACTCAAAGGTCGTGTAGGCTGCATCTACAGGCTGATTTATGACTGTTAAATGAGACAGTCTAGTCTTTGGAGGATGTATGGTTGTGTGACCATGCACTACAGTGTTGCTTAGCAACCTTGACAGTGTCAGTTTAATTTGTTTTTTCTGAAATTTTTGACAGAGAGAGAACTTTATTTTTATTTTTATTATTGTATTTTCTTAACCTTTTACTTGAGAATCTTCACCAGGCGGACAGAGGACCATGACAGATAAAATAAGATTTCATAAGATAAGATAAGATTTCAACTCATGTTAAAGTCAGCAGGTAAATAAACCACAAAACAGAAAAAAATATTTTTTTTTATTACTTTTAATATGTATACCAGTTAGATTAAACTCTAAAATATGTATATTCTTAGTTACATGACCAGTAGAAAATATAACAGTATCCTGTTATCATTTATGACCATTATGTAGCTAAATAATTAGATGTTCTGTCTTGTATCATTTAGTTCTAGCGTTCTACAGCAGACCACAGTCCTGTACTGTAGGATGATGAGCCTCAGTGATGTTCAGCAGGAGGAGAACAGATTCATCTTCAGCTTCATCTACATTGGATCATCTCAGTAAACTAGAAAATGATGATTTGTCATTTAATTTTTAAAACTATAATCATTATCATCAATATTAGGCCAGGTTTAAAATGTTTCACTCTGTATGTAATAAATAGATAAAAATCTCTTTTGGAATTATCTTGCAAATAATCATCTTTTTCAAAAAACTATTTCATTGAGATGCAGTTTTTCTATTAACAGTAAACATGATGGGCAATGGAGTAGGTGTGTGCGTTGCTGGCTCCTGCTATATTTTTTTTCAGTCTTACTTTTTAAACCCTACTTTGCTGTAAGCTGTCAACGTTTTTGACATTTAATATGTGCGGAATCTGTTTTGAGTTGAGAAATATATCCAAAACAAGAAAGCAGACTGAAAAGGAGGCAGCAGTGAACAATGCTAACACCAGCTTAGCCGAGGATGCTAATATAAGCCTTAACCCCACACTTGTTGCCTTGCTTGAGCAACACAGAATGTCCATAGCTGCTGACTTTAAAGCTTCATTTGAACTTATTAATGGTAAGCTGTACAAGATTCAAGCAGATGTGGCGAACCAGGAGCAACGCATTGGCAACCTTGAAAGCAACGCGGAGGACGTCAGCCAGCGCCTAGCGGCACTTGAAGTTACGTGTGAGTCAATGCAGGAGGAGAACAAGCTTTTGAAAAACAAACTTTCTGACCTGGAGGGAAGAAGCAGAAGGCTGAATATCCGTCTGGTGGGTCTGCCGGAGTCCTTTGATGTGGGTCCACGGCCGTCTGAATTTTTTTCTCGGCTGTTGGTGGACGTCTTTGGCACACAAACTTTGCCATCTCCCCCAGAGCTGGATAGAGCCCACCGCAGCCTCGCGCTCAAGCCGGGTCCGAACGGGAAGCTGCGCGCTGTCATTATTTGTTTCCACCGGTTTCGGACCAAAGACTTGGTGATGAGAGAAGCGTGGAGACGCTGTGGGACTTTGGAGTATCGTGGACACAAACTTCAGTTCTACGAGGATTATAACGCCGACGTTCAGAAGCAACGAGTCGAATGTAAGGAGGTTATGTTCGAATTGTACAAGAGAGGTTTTCGTCCTTCTCTTCTCTTCCCCGCCAGGATCCGGATAACTCTTCCAGATGGCAAAAACCAGTGGCTGGCGTCCGTCTCGGAGGCCACCCGCTTCATGCAAACCATGGAGAGAAACCAGCGATTTTCGCCCTGAACTGGACATTCCTGGGTTGACCAACTACCACACTGGACTACTTGATTACTACTTCATTAAAGCTGCACTGACTGGACATTGATGCATTTTTAGATTTTCAAAAACAAGGTAAAATTGGCTCCCTATACGTTGTTGTTTACTTAATTTTTTTTTTTTTTTTTTTTTTTTTTTTGGGTAAAATGTTCATACTATGCAGGATTGAGGCCAGTTGTATGGGAGTATTTTGTTAGGATAAGAATAGAGCAGGAGATGGAGCGGTTGCTCCGGGCTGCACGGTGGCGCAGTGGTTAGCACTGCGGCAGCACAGTTTACCCTTGGCCGGGGGATTGTGGGGATCGTGGGATCGTGGGTTCGATCCCAGCCCCCGACCAACAGTGATCTGTGTGGAGTTTGCATGTTCTCCCCGTGTTGCGTGGGTTTACTCCGGGATTTCTCCGCTTTCCTCCCACATGCCAAAAACATGCATGTTAGGTTAATTGGCTGTTCTAAATTGTCCCTAGATATCTGTTTCCTATAGGCCCTTAGAATAGAGGGTTAGTATTAATGAAAGCGCTTTGAGTGGTCTTTGTGACTAGAAAAGCGCTATATAAGTGCAGGTTAGTTAGTTAGTTAGTTAGTTGCTGTTTTTTGCAACTGGCTGGGGTGTTGTTATAGGTTTGGTTGTTGAATTTTTATTTTATTTATTTATTTTTTTTTGTTATGGATTTATTTACACCCCCTTACCCTCCCCCCCCCCTTTTTTTTTTTTTACCCGTACCTCACCCTATTCTTTTTTGGGCTACACAACACAATATATAAATTTTACTCTTTGAATGAATAGTAATCTTACTTTGGTAAGCTGGAATGTGAAGGGGTTGAACCATCCAATTAAACGAAAGAGAGTCATGTCACGTCTAAAGCAACTTAAGCCTGGGGTACTGTTTTTGCACGAAACCCATTTGCAGGATTCCGACCACTTGCGCTTGTCAAAGTGTTGGTCAGGACAATTTTTTCATTCAAATTTTAAAGATAAGGCCAGGGGCGCTGCTATTCTTATTGATCGAAATATCCCATTTATTCCCTCTAATGTTGTATTAGTTAAAAATGGACGATTTGTAATCGTATCAGATAAACTTGACAATAAGCATGTCACCTTGGCTAATCTGTATGCGCCAAATTTTGATGATGTACACTTTTTCGCAACCTTTTTTCGCAACTTCTAGATTTAAATACTCCTTCTCTAATTCTTGGGGGTGACTTTAATTTGTATATGGATCCGATCTTAGACCGCTCATTCTCAAAACCTGCTAGTGTTAATAAATCTGCAACTTATGTTAAGTCTTTTCTTCAGGAATATAGCCTTACGGACCCTTGGCGTTTTTTACATCCTAACGGCAGGGACTATTCTTTTTTCTCTCACAAAACACCATACTTATACCAGAATAGATTATTTTTTTGTTGACAATTTATTAATTAATAACCTTTGCTCTTGCAGTTATGATAGCATCTCGGTTTCTGATCATGCCCCTCTTGTACTTAAAATGATCCTCCATGGATGTGACTCCATGAGAAAGCATTGGAGATTGGATCCATTATTACTTACAGATGAAAAATTGGTTGCGAATATTTCTTCTAAAATTAATTTTTTTTTGAAAGAAAATAAAACTCCTGGTATGCCAAACAAAACGATATGGGAGGCCATGAAGGCATTTCTTAGGGGGGAATTTCATTGGCAGCATTTAAAAGACGATCCATAATACAGGAACAGAAGGCTATTTTAGATCAAATCTTGGACATTGACAGACAATATGCTCAATCTCCATCACCCGCTCTGTACAAGGAACGTATGACATTACAAACTAAACTTAATTTACTTTCTACTTGACAAATTGAAGGTTGTTTAATAAGGGACAAGAGTGAATTTTATGAACGTGGTGAAAAAACCAGTAAACTTCTAGCTAATCAACTGCGTGGTATTAGAGCTAAGCAAATTATTACTGGAGTTATGACAGATAAAGGAGAGGTGACATCTGACCAACAAGTGATTAATGATATTTTCAGGTCATTTTATTCCAAATTATATACCTCAGAATATACAACAAACTTAAAGGATTTGAAAAAATTTTTTTGATTCTATTGATATCCCTTTGATTTCCTCAGAATCTCGACAAATTCTAGAAGCTCCCATCACAAAAGAAGAAATTCAACTGGCAATATCATCTATGCAATCAGAAAAATCTCCAGGACCTGATGGGTTTTCTGCTGATTTTTTCAAAAAAATTCTCTGATGACCTTGCCCCTTTCCTTTGTCAAGATTTTACAGAGTCGCTTGACTCCGGTACACTTCCTCCTTCATGTTATCAGGCCTGTATCACTGTGTTGCTTAAAAAAGATAAGGATCCTGTTGATTGTGCTTCTTACAGGCCTATTTCCTTGTTAAATACCGATGTTAAAACTTTGTCAAAGTTGTTAGCTTCAAGGTTGGAAAAGATTCTTCCTTTTATAATTTCACAGGACTAAACTGGTTTCATTAAAAATCGCCATTCTTTTTTTAACTTACGGCGGTTGTTTAATATTATTTATACTCCTCACCACAACATACCTGAATGTCTTATTAGTTTGGATGCTGAAAAAGCATTCGATAGGGTTGAGTGGGAGTATTTGTTTTTTTTACTTTGGAGAGGTTCGGTTTTGGTCCTTCCTTCTGTTCCTGGATTAAACTTCTCTATGCTAGTCCTTTAGCTTCAGTGTTAACTAATTGTCGCTATTCTGAATATTTTAGACTTTACCGTGGTACGAGGCAAGGCTGTCCTTTGAGCCCGTTGCTCTTTGCCTTGGCAATTGAGCCGTTAGCTATTGCAATCCGTGGGAGCCGGGACTTTCTAGGTATTCATAGGGGTGACATCGAGCATAGGGTTTCACTCTATGCCGACAATCTTTTACTATTTCTCTCCAACCCACTTACTTCATTACCCGCTATACTCAACATTTTGGATAGTTTTAGTAGGTTTTCTGGTTATAAAATTAATCTTAATAAGAGTGAATTGTTTCCGATTAATGAAAAGATTTGAGTTCAGGATCTTGAAAATTTTCCTTTCAAGGTTGTTATTGATCATTTTAATTATCTTGGGATATGTGTCACTAAACAACTTAATTACTTGTTTAAAAATAATTTTCTCCCCTTATTTGACCAGTGCAAGCTAATACTTTCCAAATGGTTCCCATTATCCTTATCCTTAATTGGCAGAATCAATTCTGTAAAAATGATGTTACTTCCAAAGTTTTTATATTTTTTTCAATGTCTCCCCATTTTTATGCCTAAATCCTTTTTAAGTCTTTGGACTATCTGATTACCTCATTTATTTGGAATGGTAAACATCTGAGATTGAGGAAAGTTTTTCTTCAAAGACCCAAATCAGTGGGTGGTATGGCTCTGCCTAACTTTCAATATTACTACTGGGCAGCAAATATCAGGTGCATGTTATATTGGAAACATTTCTATCTGGAACCCAAATCACCCATTTGGATCCTTATGGAGTCACATGTGGACAATCAAACCTCCCTACCGGCAATTTTAGGTTCACCACTTCCCCTTGCTTTGTCTACACTGGGTAATAATAAAGTAGTTTGTCAGTCTCTTAGAATTTGGTCTCAATTCAGGAAAAAATTTGGTCTTCAGTTTTTCTCCATTAGAAGTCCAATTGCCGCAAATCATTTATTTACCCCATCAACTATTGATAGTGCATTTCATATATGGCACAGAAAAGGTTTAAAATCTTTTGCGGATTTATATTTAGATCGTCAATTTGCAAGTTTTTCTCAAGTTTCCACTGAATTCCACATCACTTCTACACATTTTTCCCGCTTTCTCCAGGTCAGACATTATGTGTAAACCATAACAAAACAATTCCCTTAAAAACCTTCTGATAATCCTCTAGATGATTTTTTATTAGTTAAACCAACTTCTAAGGGGGTAATATCAGTTTTATATAATTTAATTTCAAATTTACAGTCTTCTTCTCTGGCCGCTATTAAATTGAATTGGGAACAAGATCTTAATTTTACTTTTACTGATGAACTGTGGACTCTATTCTTGGCCAGGTTCACACTGCATCAATGTGTGCTTGTCACGCTCTTATTCAATTTAAGATTGTACACCGGGTGCACCTGTCCAAGGTTAAGTTAGCATGTATTTACTCGGCTATAGACCCAACTTGTGAAACATGTGGTAGCGCTCCTGGCACTTTGCTTCACATGTATTGGTCCTGCCCTGCATTGATGAATTTTTGGCATTCTGTTTTTATCACTATGTCTGAAGTCCTGCAATATCAAATTAAACCTGATCCATTATGCGCCATTTTTGGTGTGGCTCCAGAACTTGTCTTGCCAAATTCCAAATTAAAAGTATTCAAATTTTCATTATTATTGGCTAGACGTGCTGTATTACTGAAGTGGAAAGACTCTTCGCCCCCTCCACATTTACAGTGGATAAAAGATATAATGTCCTGTTTGGATTTAGAAAAAATCAAATATACAGTTCGTGGCTCTGAAAGCAAATTATATAAATTATGGAGCCTGTTTCTTGATTTCTTTGAAAGACCCACGATTATAGTTTCTGAGAAGCTCATATCCCCTTTACCCCACCCCCACCTCACACACACAATTTTATTATTATTTTTTTTGTATTTTTTTATTATTGTTTATTTAAAGGTTTTTGTGTTTTGAAGCATCCACATTTGTTAGTTTTAAATTCTAGTTTTGCACTGTTTGGTTAAAACAAAAATGAAAATTTCTAATACTTTGTATTGTATTGATACTATTACTAATATATATTGATACTATTATTAATAATAATAAAAATACCTTTGAAAGAAAGAACAGTAAACATGCAATGTTTTTATTTAGCTTGTTTCAGTTTGCAGAGTAAACTGCTAAAAAATCACAACCAATAAAGCAATTCATCAAATCTCTTTTATTGTGGTTATTTCAGTCAAATATCAGTTTTATAAATCTTGAGTCCAGCCCGTTCTCTCCACAGCTGACCCTCGGTTCCTGCAGGTTCTCCGCCATGGACCTCAGACATAAACCAGAAAAAAAAAAAAAAAAATCAGAGAAATGTGATCATCACTTCAGATGTGATGGACATTTTTGAGATCAGCATCAACTTCCTGATGTCTCTATGGGACATTAAAAGTTATCTTTAACCAAGTTATTTCAACCACGTCATACCGTATTTTTATATTACTGACATTAGTTAATAAAGTGACATTAATGGGAAAAAATGGAGATCAACACAGAGTGCTGGGAGGACCTTGCAACGGACCACTCCAAATGGAGAGGCACCCTGACCAGACAGCTCAAGGCGGGTGAAGAGAGACTGACTGCTGCAGCAGATGAAAATAGGACCCGCAGGAAGAATCGCCACAGACCCAGCAGCACGGAGACCATCCACAAGTGCGACCTGTGTGACAGGAACTGCCATTCGCGCATCGGCCTGTTCAGCCACAGGCGGTGCTGTTCCAGCAGAGTAGACGTTTAGGATTCTCTTCCATGGTCATCATAGACCGACGGAGGCCGACCAATGGGAAAAAAGGTTTGACTTCAGAAAAAAATAACAGTTCAACATGTTTAATTAATACATTAATTGAAGCATGCAGCACATCAGAAACAACAATGTCATGAGCTTAAATAATCAGATGTTGCTGTTTTCATGATTATTGGTGTTTTTACATTCAAACCGCTGCAGAATTCAAGCAAAAAAATGTTTAACTCTTTCTGACTTTGTTCTGCTTCTGCCTGAGCCAAGATAAAAAAAGAAGCCATGCTGAGCCACGCGCTGAATGCTGGGAGATGTTCAGGCCACAAGGATCCTCTTCATGTATCTTTGGTTTTCGGGGTTTTGAAGGCTGCATTTGTCGGCCGCATGTGAAGGAGCCCACGGAATAGAACAGCCTAGGAAGCAGCACAGTGGCGTATCTGGACGAGAAATGCACACTTGGAGGACACAGAACCTGAATTGAGACACAGCCTGTGTGTGTGTGTGTGTGTGTGTGTGTGTGTGTGTGTGTGTGTGCGTGTGCGTGTGTGTTTGCCCCGCCTCCTCCTGTCAGCTGTCTGTGATTATTGCTTTCTCCACCTGTCCCGTGTTTCTTGATTGTGTTCAGTCATTATTGCCTGCCTTATTTAAAGGACGCAGCCCCTCTGTTTGGTGCTGCATCATTAGTCACTATTTGCCGTCTCACACACACTTCTGCCTGTTTGAGAAAGCCTGTTTTGTCATTTGTGTTTCAGCTCTCGAGTTACTTGCCTTTTTGGGTTTATTAAAATGATTCTGAACACTCGCTATGCATCTGGGTCCTTTTCTCTGCCCTGAGGGGTGAGCTTTGTCATCCCTAAAATGTTGCTTAACTTTGCTGAATGATTAAAAAAAAAAAAAAATGCTGTGGAGCAGCTGATGTTTTAAATCCAGTTTTGCACAGCTGCTATGCCCGTCAACATTATCATATGACTATTTTTTCTTACTTGTAACACTTTTGTATAGGTTACAACTGAAGACTCCTTATCAAATATTCAAACCAGCTGTCAGTAAGTCATTTTTTTTGTTGCCCACAATTATACAGGTTATTTATTTATTTAATTATTGATGACTCATTCTTTTAACTAAAAAAAAAAAACAATAAATATAAATATTTTTGCATGGGGAAGCTGGCATCTATAGTTGTGTTTTTATAATACAAAGTAAAACTTCCACTTGTCATTAGTTACAACAGCAGTTTTCACACCTTCGGTGGCTTTGTGTGCACCCATGGTTGCTTCTGTGATGTGTCATGTGAATGTAGATGTTTCTCTCCGCATCTAAAGGAAAATGTCATGTGTCCAGACCCGAGCCTGAGAAGCCTCCATTCAGGTGGTGGTGGGAGGTTACTCAGTCACTCAGCCCTTCTCTTGACACGAAAGTGGGAAAAATCTTTGTTTCTGAGAGGAGACAAGACATGGTGTCAGTCCTGTTTATCTCAGGCGTGGTACATACAACAATGTTTTTGTTTAGACCCGGAGAGAAAAATCTGCGTGCACACATCACAGAAGCAACCAAACGTGCACATAGATCCACTAAAGGTGTGAAAACTGCTGTTATAACTAATGGATGAAAAGCAGAAGTTTGATTAGAGACTTTGGACTAACTATAAACGCCAGATTCTATCTGCAAGAAATATTTATATTCTTTTTTTAAAGCTGAAATAATGAGGGAGTCATAAATAAATAAATAGACTAAATCAATAAATAGCCTGAATAATTGCAGGCATAGGCATAATTTATGGGCAGGGTAGAGGGGTTCAACCCCCCCAAAAAATAAAATCCATCCAATACAACCCCCCTAATAATCATATAATTATCCATCCATCCATCCATCTTCTACCACTTTTCCGGAGGTCCGGGTCGCGGAGGCAGCAGTTCAAGCAGAGAAGCCCAGACTTCCCTCTCCCCAGCCACCTGTTCCAGCTCTTCAGAGGGGATACCAAGGCGTTCCCAGACCAGCTGGGAGACATAGTCTCTCCACCGAGTCCTGGGTCTGCCCCGGGGTCTCCTCCCAGTGGGACGTGCCTGAAACACCTCAAGTGGGAGGTGTCCAGGAGACATCCTAATCAGATGCCCATACCACCTCAACTGACTCCTTTCAATGTGGAGGAGCAGCGGTTCTACTCTGAGCCTCTCCCGGATAACTGAGCTCCTCACCCTATCTCTGAGGGTGAGTCCAGCAATCCTACGGAGAAAGCTCATTTCAGCCGCTTGTATCCGCGATCTCGTTCTTTCGGTCATTACCCAAAGCTCGTGACCATAGGTGAGAGTAGGAACATACACTACCGTTCAAAAGTTTGGGGTCACCCAGACAATTATTTTGTGTTTTCCATGAAAAGTCACACTTATTTACCACCATGAGCTGTAAAATGAATAGAAAATATAGTCAAGACATTGACAAGGTTAGAAATAATGATTTGTATTTGAAATAATAATTTTTTCCTTCAAACTTTGCTTTTGTCAAAGAATCCTCCATTTGTAGCAATTACAGCATTGCAGACCTAACATGATTGCACAAGGGTTTTCTAATCATCCATTAGCCTTCTGACGCAATGAGCAAACACATTGTACCATTAGAACACTGGAGTGATAGTTGCTGGAAATGGGCCTCTATACACCTATGTAGATATTGCACCAAAAACCAGACATTTGCAGGTAGAATAGTCATTTACCACATTAGCAATGTATAGAGTGTATTGCTGATTAGCTTAAAGTTATCTTCATTGAAAAAAAATGCTTTTCTTTCAAAAATAAGGAAATTTCTAAGTGACCCCAAACTTTTGAAAGGTAGTGTAGATTGACTGGTAAATCGACAGCTTTGCCTTAGGACTAAGCTCCCTCTTCACTACAACAGACTGGTACAACGTCCGCATCACTGCAGATGCTGCTCCAATCCGTCTGTCGATCTCTCGCTCCATTTTCCCCTCACTCGTGAACAAGACCCCAAGATACTTAAACTCCTCCACTTGGGGCAGGAGCCTGTCCCCAACCCAGAGAGGACAATCCACCTTTTTCCAGCTGAGGACCATGGACTCGGACTTGGAGGTGCTGATTCTCATTCCAGCCGCTTCACACTCAGCGGCAAACCGTCCCAGCAAGAGCTGTAGGTCATTGCTGGATGAAGCCAACAGGACAACATCATCTGCAAACAACAGAGATGAGATCCTGTGGTCACCAAGCATGACACCCTCCATTCCCTGGCTGCGCCTAGAAATCCTGTCCATAAAAATTATGAACAGGATCGGTGACAAAGGGCAGCCCTGGCGGAGTCCAACTCTCACTGGGAATGACTCCGACCGAGAGTTGGAAATACGAACCAAACTCTCACAACGGTCGTACAGAGACCGAATAGCTCGTAACAACAAGCCCGATACCCCATACTCCCGAAGCACCCCCCACAAAAATCCACGAGGGACGCGGTCAAACGCCTTCTCCAAGTCCACAAAACACATGTAAACTGGTTGGGCAAACTCCCAGAACCCTCAAGAATTCTCGAGAGGGTAAAGAGCTGGTTCGATGGGCCACGGCCAGGACGAAAACCACATTGCTCCTCCTGAATCCGAGGTTCGACCAGCGGCTGGACTCTCCTCTCCAGTACCTTGGCATAGACCTTCCCAGGGAGGCTGAGGAGTGTGATCCCTCTAAAGTTGGAGTACACCCTCCGGTCCCCTTTTTTGAAGAGAGGAACCACCAACCCGGTTTGCCATGCCAAAGGCACTGCCCCCGACCTCCACGCAATGTTGCAGAGGCGTGTCAACCATGACAACCCAACAACATCCAGGGCCTTGAGGTACTCAGGGCGAATCTCGTCCACCCCCGGGGCCCGGCCACCAAGGAGATTTTTAACCACCTTGGCGACCTCAGCCCCTGTGATAGGCCCCTGACCGGGAGGTCTTCAACTCCCACCTCCGGAAGAACTTCAACCACATTCCGAGGGAGTCTGGAGACATGGAGTCTGAATGGGCCATGTTCTCCACCTCTGTTGTTGAAGCGGCGGCCCAGAGCTGCGGCCGCAAGGTGGTCGGTGCATCTCGTGGTGGCAACCCCCGAACCAAGTGGTGGACACCAGTGGTGAGGGGGGCCATTAAGCTGAAGAAGGAGTCCTATCAAGCTTGGTTGGCTTGTGGGACTCCCGAAGCAGCTGAGGTGTACCGGCAGGCCAAGCAGAGTGCAGCTAGGGTGGTTGCTGAAGCAAAAACCCGGGTATGGGAGGAGTTCGGTGAGGCCATGGAACAAGACTTTCGGTCGGCTTCAAAGAGATTCTGGCAAACTGTTCGGTGGCTCAGGAGGGGAAAGCAGCTCCCCGTCCACACTGTGTATGGTGCGGATGGGACACTGTTGACTTCAACTGGGGATATCGTTGGGCGGTGGAAGGAATACTTCCAGGATCTCCTCAATCCCACTGATACGCCTTCCACAGAGGAAGCAGGGTTTGGGGACGAGGGGGATGACTCGCCTATCACAGGAGGCGAGTCACATCTCCCTCATGGATCGTCACCTTATCGTGGTGGGGGGGTTTGCGTGCCCCAGTGATCCCAGGAGCTATGTTGTCCGGGGCAATTTGCCTCTGATAGGGTCTCCCAAGACAAACTGGTCCTGGGTGAAGGGCCAGACTAAGAACGATCCAACAGACTCTCATGATAAATTGTATATCAAGGATTCAGTGTACCCCGCCCGGAATGGGGTTACCGGGGCCCCACCCTGGAGCCAGGCCTGGGGGAGGGGCTCGAAGGCTAGCGTCTGGTGGCCGGGTTTCCACCCATGGGACCCGGCCGGGCTCAGCCCGAAGGAGTTACATGGGTCCGCCCTCCAGTGGGTTCACCACCTGCAGGAGGGATCATGGGGGTCCGGTGCTATGTGGATTAGGTGGCGGTCAAAGGCGGAGACCTTGGCGGACTGATCTCAAGCTTTCTAAACTGGCTTTTGGTACGTGGAATGTCACCTCTCTGGTGGGGAAGGAGCTTGAGCTGGTGTACGAGGTTGAGCGATACCAGCTAGATATAGTCGGCCTCACCTCAACACACAGCTCCGGTTCCGGAACCAGTCTCCTGGAGAGGGGCTGGAGCTTGGCCTTTTCTGGAGTTGCCCCGGGTGAGAGGCGACGAGCAGGGGTGGGTATTCTTGTATCGCCCCACCTTGCTGCATCTATATTGGAGTTTTCCCCGGTGGACAAAAGGGTTGCTTCATATAATTATAATTAGTAAAAAAAAAACTACAAGTGAGTGAAGAAGTTGTCTTTTTTTTTCATTTGCAAGCAACGAAAAGAAACATTTCTAATAATTAAACAATGTAACCCCCCCCCCCCCCGCAGAGTTGTTATTGTCCAACCAGTCCACATCTCTGCTGGTCAATTCTCAGTCATTTGTAGCAGCGGCTGGTGAGGACGCTCGTCGACGCAGCAGGAGCAGCGAGACAGAATGAAAAGAGCTCCCAAGGGCAACAAACCATTTTAACTTGTTGGTTGTCAAACAAAAGGACAAACCCCTCTGTCCAAAAGGACGTAAATATATTGTTGATTTAGCTGGAGAATTGTTTTCTAAGTTAGCTGGTTACTAGTTTGCTAATATCAGTTTAAGCTATGGTGTACACCACAGAATAAATGCTGCCTGGTGGGATTTAGCTGATCTGAGAAATGATTAACTCTTCTCATGCAAATTTGGGCTTTACATTGTATTAATCAGTCATGAAATGTGATCAGAATGGATTTGTTCATCAGCTGTTAAAGTAAAATTTACATGTGTTTCATTGTTCATTTAAATGTTAACAGCTCTGAACATTTATCAAGGAAAACTCTCTACACCACTGGTCTTTAAAAATAAATGCCTTTAAAAATTGCTTATCATCCCCACAAAATTCAAGTTAACGTTAAACTGTTCTGTATTTTTAAAAGGCCATGATTTTGATAATTACAAAATTCAATTAGAAAGCAAGTTTTTCCACTTTCAATTACAGTCTAGGTCAGTCTGAAGGCTTTTCTTAAATATCCATGTTAAAAGAAATTGATTATTTTCCCAGCAGATCATTTTCAGATCTTCTGTCTTCCGTTAAAATACCCCAACTGCACAAAACAGTATGTAATTGAATGTATAAGAAATAAACACAAAATAGATGAATGATAGAATAGATGCATTTCATGGGTCTAAACTTTTTAAAATATCTCATTTAGGAAAATGCAGTGCTCTAAACTTTATCCATATGCATGATGTGTTAAAATGTGTTCAATGCCACTTCAATACAGCATCACTGATTTATTTGGAATTTAATTATTGAGCTTAAATAAATAAAAATACAGTTCAAGCTTAAAATCACATTTCTAGTTTTCCATTCCCATTTGATTTAATCATGAGACAGCATTAGGCAGTGATCAACCACTGAGATATTGATGACTTATTAACATCACTGTATAGTGATTTAGCTTCTAGTATAACAAGATTCATCACCTTAACACCGTCCCTTTTGAGTTTGTTGGTGTTAAAGGATCCATTTGCAATAAAAGGAGTGCTAAAAAATAAATAATTTGGTAAAATAAAAAGTTGCAATGCTTCTTCCAGCATTTTTTTTTTCTTTTTTCTTGCAGCATTTGTCATCTCCAGCCTGTTGCTTTTCCTGTATGGTTACTTCAGTAGTGAATATAAATGTGCATCTCTCTCTCTCTCTCTCTCTCTCTCTCTCTCTCTCTCTCTCTCACACACACACTATATATATACTGTGTATATATATATATATATATATATATATATATATATATATATATATATATATATATATATATATATATATATATATATATATATATATATATTTTATTTACCACCATGAGTTGTAAAATGAAAATATAGTCAAGACATTGACAAGGTTAGAAATAATGATTTGTATTTGAAATAATAATTTTTTCCTTCAAACTTTGCTTTCGTCAAAGAATCCTCCATTTGCAGCAATTACAGCATTGCAGACCTAACATGATTGCAGAAGGGTTTTCTAATCATCCATTAGCCTTCTGATGCAATGAGCAAACACATTGTACCATTAGAACACTGGAGTGATAGTTGCTGGAAATGGGCCTCTATACACCTATGTAGATATTGCACCAAAAACCAGACATTTGCAGCTAGAATAGTCATTTACCACATTAGCAATGTATAGAGTGTGTTTCTGATTAGTTTAAAGTTATCTTCATTGAAAAAAAGTGTTTTTCTTTCAAAAGTAAGGAAATTTCTAAGTGACCCCAAACTTTTGAACAGTAGTGTATATACGTATATATATATATATATATAGATAGATAGATAGATAGATAGATAGATAGATAGATAGATGTAGATATAGATATATATAGATATAGATATATATCAAGTAAAAGCATATTATAAACCCATTTAAAGTTAGAGCTGTCCTCACTACCAACTTTTGGGGCTGCAAATATTCTCTCCTATCTTTTTTCTCCCTTAATTAAACCTTCCTCTTGTGTTAGGGTCGGCACCGACCCATTTTAGTTTTTAAATGCATAAAAGAATCACTTAAAATTTGTTTATTGCATCAAGGCTTTTTGACTTTGTCAGGAACCTTGATTTCAACAAAATTAAACAATTTTTTTTTCACTACATTATAAAATGCTCTGGTTGAAATTATGTCCTTTGTGGTGTTAAGGTCGGTGTCGACCCGGTTATAAAAACAAGGTTATATATATATATATATATATATATATATATATATATATATATATATATATATATATATATATATATATACATATGTATACTCGCTGCTCTTGTTTTTCTCTTGCCTTCTGATTGTTGTTCTGAGTGTTGCTATCCCTGTGCTGCTGCAGTCCTGGAATTTCCCCATTGTGGGACTAATAAAGGCTTATCTTATCTTATCTTATCTTGTTTGCCCCCTAAATTCACATTTTCTCAAAAATGTAGCATTTTTCTCACATGTGCATTTTTTTTGTCATGGAAAATAAGTCTTTTGCCTTACATATTTGCAAAATCACTTAAATTTTTTATTTTATTTTATTTATTTATTTATTTTTTAATTTTGACAATCATCAAGTTCTTACTTTTGTGTTGTGATTTTATACTATTTTCTCCTAACTTTGCATGCTTTTTTCTGGTAAATTTGGTAAAGAAAAATTTGTCATTTACCTTTAGGGAGGGGGAAATACCTTAATCCTAAATTTAAAATCTGAATGTCATTGTAAAAAATTAAATGTCTAGATAATAAATCCAGAGTAAGTTTTTAATACCAGGATGATTTAGTCACAAATCTACTCACAGATTTGTTATTATTTCATGAATGAAACGGCACACCTAAGGTGTGGTGTGCTGTGTTCATAATGTTCCTGCAGGCAGGAAAACTGTTACTTTTGTCATAGTCTAGCTGATTAAACCCCAGTAGTGTCCTTAGTTCATCTGCTTGGTAAGAAATAGCCACATGGTGGCAAGTGGTGACATCATAAATTACTGAACAAACATTAGTCCTGTCAGAATAAATGTGTTAATCACCTCAACTGATTAATAACAAAATGAGTTAAGAATAATGGTGATTAAACCTCATTCAGCAGCTAGATTAACCTCAGTTAATACTGATTGCACAGTTAAGATGCTATTAAGAGGGAAGAAGGGAAAAAGTCTAGCATGAATTATATCCTCCAAAACTGTCCATGAAGTACATCCTGAAACCATTTGAACATTAACTGAGCCTTTCTATATCAGGAGCAAGAATGTGGCAGCAGCAGGGTGAACCAAGAAGGAGAGGAGGTAAAGGTAACCAGAGAGGCACAGGAGGAACACATAACCAGGTAACAATAGTCAAAACTTGATTTCTGCCAGTGCTGAAATACTTCACACATAATGGATAATAAGTAGGCCTGCTGCTTCATAGTGGCATAGACCATTACAAGGCTGAATATAGATTTGGTAAATTGGGGAAATTATTTTTACAACTGCTACTAATATGGGAATGCCTAAATAAAGGGATAAATTAGCCTTATCCTTTTAGCAAAGTTAATGATTTTGCACTCTTCCTCCACACTAGGATACATACTGTATACTGTCATTTTTTGCTTAAAAAAATCATTTTACTTTAAAAATGAAAAAGAGGACATCCGAGACAACTGTCTGTACTGATGATCTGACAGTCCTACAATAAAACAAATATTTTTTTTTAATCTTTATATGGGCAGAGATCTCAGACTCTCCCCCCCAATGTTTGAAACAAAGTTACACCCTTGATTGCAAGCAATAGAAATATCTGACTTACTGATAGTTGGTTTGAATATTTCATAAGGAGTCATCAGTCATAACTTTTACCAAAGCATTACAAGTAAGAAAAAATAGTAATATGATAATGTTGGCTATACAAAACTGGATTTGAAACAAAAGCTTCTCCACAGTGATTTTTCATCATTCAGCAAGATAGGCATTAAATCTATGGATGTATTTTTCTCTTTAAGTTCTCCTTGGTTATAATTTTGATGGTTATTTTTCTATATACAGTAAGGATGTATCCATTGTTTAAAAAAAACATTTTATAGATACTACAAAGAGTCCTTTTTTTAACCTAATCCTAACTATAACCACATCAAGCTTAAAGTTTAATCTGTTGAAGATGAAAGCAGATGAGACAGCGAGCTGGACAACACACAAACTTTATTCACCTTCCAATGTAAAACACAGAAAACTTCTACCGGGGTCTCTGTGCGCCTCCTTTTATACCTTTTTATTTCTGCCCAATGAGACCAAGGGAGTCAAACACAATACACACAGTACACAAAGCCTGTCTGGCACATTAACATTACAGAACACAAAACCCTGCTTATCACTCCCTCTCACACTCTAGCAAACTTTGGAGCCACCTGACTCCCCGGGATGCAGCTAGTCCTTTCTGCTACCTCTAAGAACCCCCGGTACCACTTCCTCCTTCAGTCCTCTATTCCACCCCCACCCCCCCAACTTCCGACTCTAGGGGGAGAACCCCCTATTCAGTGCCACCAAACAGCCCCCCCAACACCCATAAAGGGGACTAACCCCCCGGTCCCTTTGGCTTTAGCCAGCGCCCATAGCAGCTGTAGCAGGGGATTGCCGGTCCAGTTGAAGCGCCTTCCTGGTGAGGTGTGCGGGAGGGAATGTTGGTCTGTGGAGGGGAAGAGGGTGGGGGTGAAGATTAACTTTGTGAGCACAGTTCTGCACTGGAGGAACACCAACTTGCAGAACAACCGTCGTTAGGCGTCCGCGCCGGGGAGCTTGGGCAAACACCTGTCCGTCTGCCAACACATAAGCAGGCTTCAGCCTGTCAGTGCAGAAGGTCTCCTTACACCCCTGCCAAGTCTAAAAGAAAATACTTTACCCAGTTTCCAGCACTCTGAACGGACCGTCATACAGGGGGCACAGGGGGTCCTGTGTACATTGCGCTTGACAAAAACAAACTTGGCTCTCTGTAAGCTCTTTGGGATGAAGGTGTGGGGAAAACAATAGTGGGCTTGGAATGGCACGTTAGCAGCCCCGGTACTGTAAAAATATTCCACGGGCGGGTCGGTCCCGGGTGCGGGGTTTTAAGGTAAAAATTCCCCGGGGATCCACAGCGGCTGAGAAAAAAAAGAGTTCTGCTGGGTAGGCTGCCAGACCCTCCTAAAGCAGGGAGCACAACCCTAATAGGACCCAGGGCAGGCAGTCGACCCAATTTGAATCCGTGAGGGAAGCTCTGAGTGCTGCTTTAAGCAACCTATGAAAACGTTTGCATAACCCGTACATGGTGGTGTGGTGTATTTTACCCCCAGGCTCTGGACCATCATGGACCAGAGTTCTGAAACAAATTGCAGACCCCTGCCGTAAGTGATGTGTGACGGGGATCCGAACTGTGCAACCCAAGCCGACAAAAAGGCATGAGCTACTTCAGCGGATGTGGTGGACGCCAGAGGGACCACTTCAGGCAAGTGCATGGTGCAGTCCACAATTGTCAAAAGGTGTGTGAAACCTTGCAATGGAGCGAGGGGGCCCACCAAATCCATGTGGATGTGGTCGAACTTCCTGGACAGAATTTGAAATGGCTCGAGGGGGGCTTTGGTATGCTTGTGCACTTTGGCCCACTGCCACACTGCAGCCCACTCTTTCATGTCCCTGCGTAAGTGAGGCCAGACAAATTTTGCCCCCACCAGTTTAATTGAGGTGCGCATGCCGGGTTGTGAAAGGGAGTGGACTGTCTCAAAAATGCGGCGGCGCCAAGAGCTCAGAACCACCGGGCATGGGCGACCGGTGGAGACGTCGCAGAGCAAGGGGGGGGCACCCATCTTGCAGCACCCTGCTTTCCAGTTTTAACCTAGCAGGCATGGACTGGAGCTCGCAAATGACCGTGTACCCAGTTTGCTCAGTGGCCATGGCGAGGAAATCTATTCCCATGTAGAACGGGGAGACTAATGCGCATGATAGGCAGTTGGCCACGACATTAAGCTTACCGGCTATGTGTTGAATGTCAGTCGAGAACTCCGAGATTGAGGCCAAATGTCATTGCTGCAGGGCCGACCATGGTTCCGAGACTTTGGACATTGCATACGTTAGCGGCTTATGATAAATGAACATGGTGAACTCACACCCTTCCAGCCAAAACTGGAAGTAGCACATCACCAGGTGGAGGGCCAACAACTCTCTGTCAAACACAATGTATTTGCTTTCGTTGTCGCACAAAGTACGGCTGAAAAAATGTGAGCTGCTGCTACAAATAGGAGATGTACTGCTCCGCCACTGCCCCTATGGCAACATCAGATGCGTAAGTGGTGAGTGCTATCTGAGCTGATGGGGCAGGGTGGGCTAGCAAAGCGGCATTAGCGAGCGCTGTTTTGGCATTTGCAAAAGCCTTGACCTGCTCGGGGGTTTTCCACTGAGCACGCCGTACAGCGGTTGCAGCAGTTGGGCTGCCCAGGGGAGGACATGGTTGTAAAAATTGACCATTCCCAAAAATTCCTTTAAGGTCCTCACAGTCTGTGGATGCAGAAAAGCTGACACGGCGCGTACTTTTTCAGGAAATGGAATTGCACCCTCTGGAGAAATGTATTGAACCAAAAAAATCAATCATTGGCATACTGAACTGGCACTTTGCTGGGTTAACGATAAGCCCGTGCGCTTCCAACCTCTAGAAAACTAGTTTGAGATAGGCGAGGTGCTCCTTCTTGGACATGCTAGCCACCAAAATGTCATTTAAATAGACAAAAATGAAAGGCAGGTCAAGGAGCACTTTGTCCATCGTTCTTTGGAAGGTTTGCGCCACGCCCTTTAACCCGAATGGCATGCGTAAAAACTCGAAAAGGCCAAATGGAGTTATTACCACTGTTTTGGGAATTTCCTCCGCATGCACCGGGACCTGGTGGTAACCGTGGAGCAGGTCCACTTTTTAAAAAACACGTGTCCCAGCCAGATGCATGGAAAAATCCTGGATGTGTGGGATGGGATACAATCGTGTTCTGTGGCATTGTTCAAGTGCTGGAAATTGCTGCACAGTCACCACGACCCATCAGCCTTGGGCACCATGTGTAGCAGAGATGCCTACAGGCTGTTGGCATGCCTAAAGATCCCAGGCGCTCTAAGTTGGCAAACTCCTCACAAGTTTAACTATGTCCAGGCACCGAGGGCGTGTGAACACCAGCGGGCCTTTTGTGGTTATGAAATGTTCAACTCCATGTTTGGTTACCGTAGCAGAAAAAGTCAGAACCGTGACAGCTGGGAACTGTGAAAATAAATCCTGATACTTATCCCCTGGAACTATAATGTTAGCATGTGTTTTTGGCCCAACTCCCAAAGCTGTGCAGGGCAAGAAGGAAAAAGAAACAGCATCCACTAAATGTCTGTTGGCAACATCGACTAACAATCCATTAGCACATAAAAAATCAGCGCCTTAAATTGGGACAGAACATGCCACTACCACAAAGTCACACTGGTAATTGCGTCTGTGCAAGCATACTGTCAATGTTTGTTCACCAAACATCCTGATGTTGAATCCGTTGGTGGCCGTAAGCTCGGGGCCGCAGCCTTCTGCCGACCTGTCCGCACTTACCAGCAGAATGAGGCTCTTCTGGAAGCCAGAGTAAACCAAGAAACATCGCCCCGAATGTGTGTCTGTGATGAAAAGCAGCTTGTTCCTGTCGCCAGTGGTCGCCGCTGCTACTGACTGATGGCCCTGCCATTTCCCTGGCTTCTTGAATTGGCTTGGTGGCAGACAGCATTGGGCATTCGAGCCAAACCGGCGGTGATAGAAACAGAGTTTCCCATTCCTGCGTCTCTTGGCATCCGTTCCAGCCACCCCCAAAGGCTCCTTGACCTTGCTGGAGTCCTTCATGGCTGCTGGTGTCCTTGCGTGCACGCTGAGAGCTCTGCTCACTAGGATAATGTGGTCCACTTCTTGCGCCAGGGCGCAGTAGTTCTTGGCTTCCAGCAGAAGTGACTTGGCCAGGATCACCCTCACTGTAGCTGGTAGGTTCCTGTAGAAGAGGTGGGTGAACAGGAAGGGTTCGTCGTCCTTCCCCATCAGTGCTAATATGCTCTCTATCAGCTGCACAGCTGATCTGTCACCCAATTGTGAGCGCATGAGGAGTTTTTCTGCTCTCTCACTTTCCGACAGGGTATAACGTTGAAGCAGGATCTGCTTGACCGCGTCATATTTCCCCTGGGCTGGTGGCTCCTGGAGAAGGCTCATTACTTGCTGTGTGGAGTGCACATCCAGCGCAGCAACCACATGATAATATTTGGTGTCATCCGTGGATATCCCGCGGAGTGCAAATTGGGCTTCCACATGTAGAAACCAAGCAGTCGGATTGTGAAGCCAGAAATCCGGGAGCTGACTGTGACAGCGCATGCTGCACTGGTGTTCTCTCTCTGGGTTGTCTCCGGGGTGATGCTCGGCTCGGTCTCAATTGCACGTCTTAGGGTCACCAATATGGAAGATGAAAGCAGACTAGACAGCGAGTTGGACGACACATGAACTTTATTCACCTTCCAACGTAGAACGCAAAAAACTTCTGACGGGGTCTCTGGGCACCTCCTTTTTTACCTCTTTATTTCTGCCCAATGAGACCCAGGGAGCCAAAGACAATACACACAGTACACAAAGCCTGTCTGGGACATTAACAGAACAGAACACGAAACCCTGCTTATCACTCCCTCTCACACTCTAGCGAACTCCGACTCCTCCGAGTGCGGCTAGTCCTTTTTGTTTCCTCTAAGACCTTCCGGTGCCACTTCCTCCTTCAGTCCTCTATTCCACCCCCCACCCCCGACTTCAGACTCTGGGTGGAGAACCCCCTTCTCAGTGCCGCCACAAATTATTATTATTATTATTATTATTATTATTATTATTATTTGTATTTCTCTGATAGAAATAAATGCTCCATGCTGTGTGGCTTAGCTTAAATCTGTTTTAAATTGGGGCAGTAACATACCTTTGCTGTTTATTTCTGTGCACACGGATGCAGACAAACAGTGCTGAGAAAACCACTCCACTCTTGAGGCTGGTTTCAAATCTCTACCTGGTTTCATATGCAAAGATGACAAAAATGTAGTCGAACTTCCACAGTTTGTGGTAAAAATGTTGTCATGTGAGTGACCCCTGATGGAGGTGTCTGGATCCTGTGATTGGGTAGTGAATATTTTGACATATTTACACAAAGGATGGTTTTGCTTTTTGTTACCGTTTGTTGTTTTGGGCATTTTGTTATCTTATCTTTAAAGTATATGAACCAGAAAATCAGTTACAATGTAAACAAACAAAGAAATTTGTCACTTTCCCCTGGCTATGTGGTGCACTTCGTCCATTTTCATCCATCCTGGTCATTATTTTCTCTTCTCTCTGTCATTTTTGCTTTCTCTCCCACATCCAGAAACCGGTATGATGATTCCACCACAATTTTAATAATAATAATAAGTTTATTTATAGAGCACCTTTCACAGACAGAGTCACAAAGTGCTTAACATGGTACAAAACCAAATAAAAACACAGGCACATAAAACAGTAAAAAAAAAAAAAAAAAGTAGACAGTAAAAGCACAAAAAAATACAATCGGCACATAGTTAAAAAGCCAGGCTAAAAAGGTGGGTCTTTAGTTGCTTCTTAAATACACCAATGGAAGGTGCAGATCTAAGTTCAAAAGGCAAGGAGTTCCACAGTCTGGGAGCAACAGCAGCAAAGGCTCTATCGCCTTTGGTTCTGAGCCTAGTACTAGGGACTGCCAAGAGATTCTGATGAGAAGACCTGAGAGACCTGCAGGGCTGGTATAGAGAGAGCAGGTCACTAATATAAAAAGGTGCCTCTTCATGAATGGCTTTGTAAGTAGGTTCAGGTTCAGGTTACTTTATTTGTACCCGTAGGTAGATATAATTTACAGGAAGCCAATGCAAGGAGGCCAAAACAGGAGTGATATTGTGACGTACATCTTCAACCTGAGCCTGAAGCTGGGGACGGTACCACAGCTGTGGAAAACATCTTGTGTGGTACCTGTACCAAAAACTTCCCACCCCAAAGACCTGAACAGCTACAGACCGGTGGCCTTGACGTCCCACTTGATGAAGACCCTGGAGAGACTGCTCCTTGCTCACCTTCGCCCCCTGGTGGAACCAGCGATGGATCCACTCCAGTTCGCCTACCAGCATGGCATTGGGGTGGAGGATGCGGTGATCTTCCTCCTTCACCGTTCTCTGTCCCACCTGGAGAAGCCCGGGAATATGGTGAGGATCATGTTCTTTGACTTCTCCAGTGCTTTCAACACCATCCAACCGATGATCCTGAAGGACAAGCTGCTGTGCGCACGGGTGGACCAGCACCTGTCATCATGGATCCTGGACTACCTCACGAACCGGCCTCAGTTTGTGAGAACCCGGGACTGTGTGTCCGACACGATCATCAGTAGCACGGGGGCCCCCCAGGGAACGGTGCTGGCTCCCTTCCTGTTCACTCTTTATACTGCGGACTTCTCACACAACACAACACACTGCCATCTACAGAAGTTCTCTGATGACTCTGCGATCGTTGGCCTCATCTCCAATGGAGATGAAGCTGAATACAGAGGGCTTATCCAGGACTTCGTAGACTGGTGCCATCGGAACTGCCTCCAGATCAACGCAAGGAAAACTAAGGAGCTGGTGGTGGACTGCCGCAGGCATGGGCAACCCCTCACAGCACCAGTAAATATACAGGGAACAGACAACGAGATGGTGACATCCTATAAGTACCTGGGTGTTCATCTGAACAATAAACTAGACTGGTCACACAATACTGACGCATTCTACAAGAAGGGACAGCGCAGGCTGTTCCTGCTGAGGAGACTCAGGTCTTTTGGTGTACAAGGGGCGCTGCTGAAGACATTCTATGACACGGTGGTGGCATCAGCCATCACTTTTGGAGTGGTCTGCTGGGGCAGTGGCATTACAGCAGCCGATAGGAAGAGACTGAACAAACTGATTAAGAAAGTCTGTCCTGGGGCAGCGCCTTGATCCGGTGGAGGAGATAGGAGAGAGAAGGACGGTGGCTAAACTGTCATCTCTGCTGGAGTCCGAGTTCCACCCTATGCAGGATGTACTGAATGCACTGAGGAGCTCATTTAGCAGCAGACTACATCATCCCAGGTGCACAACCGAGAGGTTTCGTAGGTCCTTCCTACCAACGGCTGTCAGACTGTACAACCTAAGCAGGGCTGCTCACAGAGATAGCAAAAAGACGTAACAAACTAATAGTTTTTAAATGCAAAAGATGCAATAGACTTACACAATGGTCCCCTCCGGCATACAACTAGGAAAATACCGGTCGCTATGGAGGGTGAGAATATGTATGGGCACATAATCATACCATGTAGGATAACTAAGTAGAGGGTTATGCTGTTTCATCCCATCTAGCAACAATGCTCTGCACTGTGTGTGTTTATATATTTACATATTTATTCCATCTAGCTACAATGCTCAGCACTGGGTGTGTTCATATTTATATATCTATATATTTATTCCATCTAGCTACAATGCTCCGCACTGTGTTTTTATATATCTATATATTTATTCCATCTAGTTACAATGCTCCGCACTGTGTGTGCTTATATACTTACATATTTATTCCACCTAGCTGCAATGCTCCGTACTGTGGGTGTTTATATATTTATATATTTATTCCATCTAGCTACAATGCTCTGCACTGTGTGTTTATATATTCATATATTTATTCCATCCAGCTACAATGCTCTGCACTGTGTGTCTGTGTGTGTGTATATATATATATATTTTATAGTAATATGTACATATGTATATTAGCTGCTCTTGCTTGCTTGTTTTTTTCTTGCCTTCTGATTGTTGCTCTGAGTGTTGCTATCCCTGTGCTGTTGCAATCCTGGAATTTCCCCATTGTGGGACTAATAAAGGCTTATCTTATCTTATCTTATCTTATATGACAGAATCTAGTGGACCTAGTTAGTAATCTTGCAGCAGCATTCTGGACTAACTGTAGGCAGTGTAAAGAGAATTTGCTAAGAAATGTAAAAAGAGCATTACAGTATTCCAAACATGAAGAAACAAAGGCATGAATAATGATTTCTAACTGAGTGTAGGAAAGCAATGACCTCATTTTAGATATATTCCTAAGGTGGAAAAAACAACTCCGGGTCAGAGATTTGACATGCTGATCAAAACTCATCGATTGATCGAAAATGACACCAAGATTTTTTAGTTTAGACCGTACGTTAGAGCTTAATGAACCAATGCTATTAATCAACTTAGGAATTAGATTATTAGGTGCTACAATAAGGACTTCAGTTTTATCAGTATTAAGTTGCAAAAAGTTACTAGACATCCAGTCCTTAATTGCAGACAGACAATCATGAATAATTTTTAAATTGTCAACATGGTCAGGCTTAAAAGAGAAAAGTAGCTGTAAATCATCAGCGTAGCAGTGATAAGACACACCTTTAAATTTGTTGATAATAGAACCAAGTGGCAGCATATATAGGGCAAATAAAAGTGGACCCAGAACAGAACCCTGAGGCACCCCACAGATTAAAGGAGCAGATTCAGATGAATAAGAGCCAACAGCCATGGAAAAACTCCTACCAGAAAGGTAGGAGAAAAACCAATCCAGAGCTTTTCCAGAAATACCTACCCAATCTCTAAGCCTTTGTAACAAAATAAAATGATCAGTAGTATCAAATGCTGCAGTAAGATCTAATAACACTAAAAAAGAGCATTTGCCAGAGTCTGATGACATCCATCCATCCATCCATCTTCTACCGCTTTTCCGGAGGCCCGGGTCGCGGAGGCAGGACATTAAAATATCATTTGACACCCTGAGAAGAGCGGTCTCTGTCGAGTGTTTCTGACGAAAACCTGACTGAAATTTGTCAAAAATATTGTGTTCTATCAGAAAGTCAGTGAGCTGCTTGGCAACAAATTTTGCTTTTATTCCATTGTGGGCTATATTAATCATATATTCCATAACCTACATACGTCGAAGCATGTGGAAATGTTTGGTAATTACATATGTAAAGCAACTTCACACCTCTGAAAGGACAAAGGCTCTCAACCGCCAAGTGAAGAACAAAGACGTTCCCAGACACTGCGGTGGAGACCGCAGGAGCTACCCTCACCCCCTGGGCGAGGAGAGGAAATACCAAGACAATGGGGGGATTAAGATAATGAGGGATGTCAGCCTTTGTTATGCATGTCTTTTGTTATGTGCAAGTATAAAGTCAGTGAGCCAGAGATATTCGGTCTCTTTTCCTTCTGCTACCTCTGCACTAGAATGAGACTTGTTAGGAGAGCTGATAAATAAACTTTGGTTTATATATCAAATCGCCTCATCATTTCAAGCTCTTCTACACTGGTGACCCCTGACGCGAGTATGGACCTGAGGCGTTCCCCCGCAATCGACTCATCCGTGGCGACCCAGGCAGACGCCAGCGCCCACGCAGACAGGGGAACAGATGGACGTCTTTCCCCCCCGGCAGAAGGGATTGAGAGGGCTCAACCGAGCGCCAGCACTGCTGTGAGAGCCAAAGCAAGGCACTCTCACCCTGCGGACACAGCAGTGATGGTATACACGAATGTCGTCGCTGTCAAGCTGCCAGACTTCTGGCAAGAAGACCCCGCCTCGTGGTTTCAGCAAGCTGAAGCCCAGTTTACACTGGCGGGCATTACGGCTGACGATACCAAATTCTATCATATCGTCTCCAAACTCGACGCCGCCACTTCGAGGTGTGTGCGGAGCATGATCCGGCGGCCGCCGGCCCAAGACAAATATCTAACTAACTAATTAACCTGCACTTATATAGCGCTTTTCTAGTCACAAAGACCACTCAAAGTGCTTTCATTAATACTAACCCTCTATTCTAAGGGCCTATAGGAAACAGATATCTAGGGACAATTTAGAACAGCCAATTAACCTAACATGCATGTTTTTGGCATGTGGGAGGACACCGGAGAAATCCCGGAGTAAACCCACGCAACACGGGGAGAACATGCAAACTCCACACAGATCACTGTTGGTCGGGGGCTGGGATCGAACCCACGATCCCACGATCCCCACAATCCCCCGGCCAAGGGTAAACTGTGCTGCCGCAGTGCTAACCACTGCGCCACCGTGCAGCCCAAATAAATATAAAATATGAAACGCTGAAAGCAACCGTCGTGGCAAATTACGTCCCCTCAGCTGAAGAGAGAGCCGAGAAGATCCTGGCGGTCTACGGCCACAGAGGGTGCAAACCTAAAGCCCTCATGGAGGATTTGCTACAGCTTAAAGAAGAAGACAATGACAACTTCCTCCTCCAATTCATATTCCTCAGCACGCTGCCGCCACACATGAGAGGGACACTCGCCAACATGAGATGCAGCACCCAGCAAGACTTTCGCGTGCTCGCCAACGAAGCTCAACGGCTTGTCAACGCCTGCAAGGAGCAGACACCCACAGCAGCATCCGCAGACCTCAACGCTGATGCCCAGAACCACGAAGAGCCACAATCCACTGAGCAGATCCAGCCCGCAGTGACAACGACACGGCCAAAACGTAACAGACGGAGCGACGTCTGTTATTATCACCACCGTTTCGCCGAGAAGGCTCACAAATGTGTTCCCCCCTGCAAATTTAAACGCCAAAGCCGAGAGCCGTTAACGGCAGCGGTTCTCGGCGAGAAGAATAAGCTGTTGTATGTGACGGATGGACACACCGGCAAGCAGTTCCTCATCGACACAGGAGCTCAGCTGAGTTTCGTCACGCCCTCCCACACAGATCGAGCTATGGGCACCCGGGGCAACGGAGCAGTGGCAGCCAACGGCTCTAACATTGACACTTTCGGCGAAAAGAGCCTGCACCTCCACATCCACGGCCACAACTACAGATGGACATTTGTTGTAGCGGCGGTGAGGTTTAACTTGTTAGGCGCAGATATTTTGTGTGCACATGGGTTATTAGTGGATCTAGCAAATAGGCGCTTGGTTAATGCACTGTCCTTTGCTTCTATTCCATGCTCAGCTCGAGTTTCTCCACCACCTGTGCAGGCTAACGTCACCACGGCAGGAGGTAAGTTTGAGCAACTCCTCACCCAATTTCCAGCACTCACATTTCCCAAATTCTCAGCCACTGTGGCTAAACACGGGGTTGAACACTTTAGTCCCACAACGGGCCCACCCGTATTTGCCAAAGCTCGCCACTTAGACGCGGCCAAGCTCAACATAGCACGGGACGAGTTTACGACCCTTGAAAAATTGGGCATTGTTAGACGCTCGAAGAGCCCTTGGGCCTCACCACTTCACATGGTTCCGAAATCCAACGGTTCTTTGAGACCGTGCGGAGATTACCGCAGATTAAACAATGCTACAGCGCATGACCGCTACCCAATTCCTCACATTCAAGATTTTTCACTACATCTGGAGGGTGCGCGCATTTTTTCAAAAATAGACTTAGTCCGCGGTTATCATCAAGTACCAGTCCGAGCGGAGGACATTCCTAAAACAGCTGTAATAACCCCTTTCGGCCTTTTTGAATTTCTGCGAATGCCTTTCGGCCTCAAAGGCGCCGCTCAAACTTTTCAACGAATGATGGACGCGGTCTTACGCGACCTTCCTTTTGTCTTCGTCTACCTCGACGACATGCTGGTAGCCAGCTCGTCTGAGGAAGAACACGAGCAGCACCTCACTACGGTTTTTCAGAGACTAGAAGAGCACAGGCTAATAATCAATCCAGCCAAATGCAAATTCGGCGTGTCACAAATTGATTTTTTAGGACACAAAGTCTCTCCGGAGGGGGCAGTTCCACTTCCAGACAAAGTTGACGCGATAAAAAGTTTCCCACGGCCACAGACGGTCAAATCGCTACAAGAATTTTTAGGAATGGTTAATTTTTACAACCGTTTCCTCCCCCACGCAGCTCAGCTCATGCAGCCCCTATATGACGCGCTCAAAAAAAAGAAAGCTTCCAAAGCGGTCGAATGGACCCCGGAGCGCGAACGCGCCTTCGCGGAAGTAAAGAGTGCTCTAGCTAACGCCACATTGTTAGTTCACCCAGATCCCTCGGCCCGCATCACGCTAACCACAGACGCTTCGGACCTGGCTATAGGGGCAGTTGTAGAACAACATGTCAGCGGGATCTGGCAACCTTTAGCATTCTTTAGCAAATCGCTAAACCAAACTGAGCGTAAATACAGCACTTTTGACAGGGAACTGCTAGCGCTTCATTTATCCATCCGCCACTTCCAATTCTGGTTAGAAGGGCGGAGTTTCATGGCTTTTGTAGACCATAAACCGCTCACCTTTGCTATGGCTAAAATTTCAGAACCATGGTCAGGCAGGCAACAAAGACAGCTGGCTGCGATTTCAGAGTTCACCACAGACATTCGATACGTGGCAGGCAAACTTAACGTAATAGCAGACTGCCTCTCTCGCGCTGTGACATCACCAGAGCGCGAGGAGACAGATTATACTGCCTCAGCAGCAGAACTCTTCACTAACGCAGACACATACGCAGCACCTACCCATGCAGGGATAGATTATGCAGCCATGGCAGAGGAACAAAGCAGTGACGCGGACGTGCGCACACTCCTGTCTGGACCAACAGGGTTAAGGCTGGAGAAAAAGGATTTACGTGACGGCGTACCCCCCCTAATATGCGATGTTTCAACCGGCCGACCTCGCCCGTTAGTACCAGCTACATGGCGCCGCCGTATTTTCGATGCAATTCACTCCCTCGTGCACCCAGGTGTGCCCGCCTCGGTTAAAATGGTCGCCGAAAAGTTTGTGTGGCCAGGCCTGCGCAAAGACGTAAAAGAATGGCCAAAAACTTGCATTTCTTGTCAGCGCGCCAAAATACACAGACACACAAAAGCCCCTCTGGAGCCTTTTCCAATCCCTGCTAGAAGGTTCGACCACGTTCATGTCGACCTCGTGGGGCCACTACTTCCTCCCAAGGGTTCACACACCTGTTAACAATGATAGACCGCACCACACGTTGGCCGGAGGCAGTCCCTCTAGCGGCAACCACAGCGGAGGAAGTCGCTCGCTTCTTTTTGACAAACTGGGTAGCACATTTCGGCGTCCCATCGGACATCACGTCCGATAGGGGGCCTCAATTTGTCTCAGAGCTTTTGTCAGCCATGTCCAGCAGCTTAGGGGCAACAATTCACTGCACCACCGCTTATCACCCTCAGGCTAATGGGTTATGCGAGCGTTTTCACAGGTCTTTAAAGGCTGCCCTCAGAGCCTCACTAACGGATACAAATTGGGTAAATAAACTTCCCTGGGTTTTATTGGGGTTGCGTGCTGCACCTAAAGAGGATCTAGACGCCTCTCCGGCAGAATTAGTTTTTGCACAGCCTCTCAGGCTCCCAGGTGAATTTTTACCAGAGAACCCAGAGCCAGGGCATCTTCCAGTCCCAAGGTTTTTAGGCAGCAACGGACCGGACTCTCTCCCCGGTCCAGCTCATCACTCCTTTCCACGGGTTTTTGTCCCTCAAGCTTTAAAAAACGCTGAGTTCGTTTTTGTTAGACATGAAGCTTTAAAACCAACTTTCCGCCCAGCATACGATGGGCCATTCAGAGTGCTGGAACATGGTGATAAACACTTTGTGATTGATTTTGGGGATAGAAAAGAAACAGTCAGCATTGACAGACTTAAACCTGCCTTCTTGTTGAAAGACGAGCCTGCACAGTTGGCGAGAGCACCTCGGCGGGGTAGACCCCCCAAGAGAAAAGACTCAGCCCCCCTGCAGGGAACAATTAACCACTCTCCTTCCCACGCTGCAGATTCCTCACAAGAAGGTCCCAGCAGGACGCCTAAACGAACCCACAGCAGTTTTGGGAGAAGATTAAAACCCAGACAGCATAGGGACTGATGCAAACTACTCCACAATTGTTCACTAATTGTGCTGCAACAGTTTAGGACTGACTTATGATTTTACTATGCTGTTATGATTACCACTGAACTCTCTTAGGGGCATGGCTGCTGGAAAGTTTCTTCTGTGGCAAGAGATGTAACACTTAGTATGTCATAGTAATTATCTTAGACTGTGAACCTTTCTATTGTCCTTTCTTAGTCGTTTGGGGGGGGGGGGCTGTGGGCTATATTAATCATATATTCCATAACCTACATATGTCGAAGCATGTGGAAATGTTTGGTAATTACATATGTAAATTTTGTCAGCATATTGCTGACAATAACCTGCTCCTTAACACCAGCAAAACCAAGGAGCTCATAGTGGACTACAGGAAGGAGAGGGAAGAGACACATGACCCCATCAATATCAATGGCATAGCTGTTGAACGTGTCCCCAGCTTCAAATTCCTGGACCCACATCTCGGAGGACCTGTCCTGGTCAGTTAACACCACCAGCCTGATCAAGAAGGCCCATCAGCGCCTCTTCTTCTTGAGGACATTGAAGAAGAACCATCTGTCAACTGACATCCTGGGCAACTTCTACCGCTGCGTGATAGAGAGCACCCTGACCAACTGTATCACACTCTGGTATGGGAGCTGCTCTGTAGCTGACCGCAAGGCGCTGCAGCGGGTGGTGAAAACCGCCAAACGCATCACAGGGACTCCACTTCCAGCTATAGAGGACGTCTACAGGAAAAGATGTCTGCACCGGGCACGCAGCATTCTTAGGGACTCCAACCATCCTGCTCATGGACTGTTCCAGCTTCTCCCCTCCAGAAGACGTTCCAGAAGCCTTCGGACTAGAACCAGCAGGTTTAGGAACAGTTTCTTTCCAACAGCTGTCACGTTATTGAACTTAGTTCCCCGCTGACTCTCTTACAATCATCTTTTACCATCCTCACCTGTACATAACTGCATAACTACATCTAACTTATTGCACATTATTTGCACATAACAGTACTTTTAACTTTCTGCACTGCTGCATATATTTGCATATATTTGCTTAAATTGCACATACTGTTAATTACCGTATATACTGCACTGCTGTCCTTTGCACTTCTGATTGGATGCTAAACTGTGTTTCGTTACCTTGTATTCATACATGTGTAATGACAATAAAGTTGAATCTAATCTAATCTAATCTAATCTAAAAATGTAAAGCAACTTCACACCTCTGAAAGGACAAAGGCTCTCAACCGCCAAGTGAAGAACAAAGACGTTCCCAGACACTGCGGTGGAGACCGGAGGAGCTACCCTCACCCCATGGGCGAGGAGAGGAAATACCAAGACAATGGGGGGGAATAAGATAATGAGGGATGTCAGCCTTTGTTATGCATGTCTTTTGTTATGTGCAAGTATAAAGTCAGTGAGCCGGAGATATTCAGTCTCTTTTCCTTCTGCTACCTCTGCACTAGAATGAGACTTGTTAGGAGAGCTGATAAATAAACTTTGGTTTATATATCAAATCGCCTCATCATTTCAAGCTCTTCTACACCATCTCAATTTATTTCATATGACAACTGGGAACCGGCACGATTGTTCTGTCCAGTCACATGGCACTGAGGGTCGATAGCAAGAGCACATCAACCAGCTTCGTCTACCCTCTGTTATTTAAAAAAAATGTAGATATTTACCTTTATAAGCTAAATAATCTCTTTTTAGAATCATAATTGGCAAATTTGGGAGCAAATGCCTCCTCCGTCTTGTGATCCATCTTGCAATCTGTCTTGGAATCGATCAACATTTGTTTACAAACTCTTCTTCTCTGGTGTCCAGAAGTGGTGGTGGTGGTGGTGGTGGTGGGTGGTGGGGGGGGGGGGTTATATGGGGGCCATTAGTCCTCCAAGGCAAGAGCAGTAAGTTTTACGTGTCTGCCACCTTGGGAGGTGGAATACTTAGTACAACTGGGGGATTTTATGACATCACAGCACTGTGACATAGACAGTGAAGGTGCTTTTTATGTCCCTAAACAGAAGAATGTCAAAGGGTTAATAATGAAATGAAGGGGATTAAAGTTGAATCTGGCTCAAGTCTGCTATGTTCTACCCACTTCTGAGTGGGGCTGGGTGATTACCTGAAAATGAACTGAAACCAATTTCCGTGACATATAATCGATGAAATCTTGCTCACGTTGGTATTTTCAGTTTTCCCCTCTCCCTGTTTATGAGAGTTTTAATGTAATGACCCTTTAAAATGTTTCATGTCCACAGAAGCAACACCCTCATACAGTATTACATCAGAAGCAGGAGATCATGGTGGAAAAATTGAACCAGCTTGTACCAAAAAGAAATGTGGTGTCCATCCACATAGTATGAGATGATTGACTCTTTATTTCTTCTTAACATGTCAAGAAAAAGCAAGTGAAGTGCACATAAACTAACATGGGAATACACCAATGATAAATCACTGTTAGCTTTTAATGTCTCTCTTCATCAAGGTTCAATTTAAGGCAATGTTGATTTAAGGCCACATCGCCTAGTCTTGCGTCTGACAATAGTCACTCCAAAACTCTCATTTGAGACCTTACCAAATGCCATCTAATGTAAATCTTCTCTCATGTGTTATAGGGTCAGAGTCAGGAAGAGAAGTGTTTTGAATGTCCCTGTCTTTCACACATGCATTGATTTGCATAGGCAGAAAGAAAAGGTTGAAGAAATTGAGAAATGTGACCGGGCAAAGACACCTTTCTTATAGCTTGGTTTAAGCTGAAATGTTTTATGAGAACTGTCCACTGGAAAGTAAGTGTGAGCCTGGCTATCAGTCTCTCTGCATCATTGCACACTCTGCCTGTATGCTGTCTGACTGTGTGTGTGTGTGTGTGTGTGTGTGTGTGTGTGTGTGTGTGTGTCCTGTTTCAGACACTAGTCACACATAGACTGCATGGTCACAAAGCTGCATAGGATGAGGGAGCCGTCCCCGAATTTGTGTGTCCGTTTCCGATCAAATTACAATTTGCTTAATTGATTCATTAAACTAATTTTCTTGTTGTTTCCTCTCATTTACAACTTATTGCATAGTAAGCTATGATGTCCTGGCTTTGGTCCAGTCCATGGTGAAGTGCAACTTTAGGTCCAGTGTAATGTGCTGTTCCAGGTGGGTGGTCTTCCTGCAGGTGTGAAGTCTACTCACATGGCGTGCCCACAGAGGGGCCACAGGTCCCCCGTGGTCAGGAAGCAATGCTCAAACTCTTCTGAAAGATAAGATAGATGACCGCACACCAAACAGCAGAAGGAAGGCCCAAACCAGTCAGCTAAACTGGCCATCCAGCCCACAAGACAGGAATGCACCAAGACAACACAGAAGCTTGGTCAAAGGAGAGGAACAGATTTTTTTTTTTCTGCATCTCTCTACGATTTGGTACGAGTTCCCAGGGTGTGACCCAGTGGTTGGCGACCACTGTCCTAGTTAGCATTTACGATACCATCTTCTATCCTGGGTTTCAGGTTGTGAAGACATTAGTCTAAGCAGAGTAGCCCAGCCTGCCAAACAGTTCACATAGCACCATGATCCCCATGACTCCTCATGCAGATGGTGAGCCTACCGGAGGGCGAACCAATGGAGCTCATTTGGACTGAGCTCTGCCAGGTCCTATGGGTAGAAACCTGGTCATCGGACACTTGCTGTCAAGTAACTCCTCCTGGCCAGGTTCCAGGGAAGGACCCTGGTAATCCCCTACTGGGCGGGATATACAGGACTCTTGTAACTAGGGACGGTACAGGTTATCAAGTGTGAAACGGGGAGAGATGCTTTTATTACTTTTTTGCTACCAACCAAACTACAAACACCATGTGTACATTTGTGTGCACAGTAATAGTATGGCACAACAGTGGATAGCACTGCTGAGTCACAGTTAGAAATGCCCTTGTTTAAATCCTTAGGTTGTGGGGGGTAGGGCCTTTTCTCTCTGGAGATAAGGTCCTTACAGGACATGTTGCATGTTTTCCCTATCCTTGCACCTGTGTCCTGGTTTCCCCCCAAAATCCAAAGACACGAATGTTAGCTTGATTGATGATTTTAAATTTGCCCTAGAAATCAGGCTCTGTTTTGGTGTGTGTCCACCTATGCATGCATTTCCCATTTGTTGTCTATATAGAACAAATCATAATGCATTCTGGTAGTGTCAGTCTACAATTGTGAGCAGTTGTGTTATCTTGCCCACTCTTTCATTAGCATAAAGTTAGGTTGTCTTTACTTTTGAAAATAAGGAGTAAGTGATCGCTTTAGGGGGCTCATGATAATTTTTTAAACTAGCAATTAGTAAAAATTAAACATATACTCAGCAGCTAAAGCAATTATTTATCTCCTCAACTGTTTCTAGAAAGACTTTTTTTGCTGTTTAGTTTTGCAGATACAGGAAAAAGTTTATCAACCAGGTATCTTCTTGGAAAGGGCTGAATGCTTTCCATCTGTGGTACCTCAAAAGACTCAAAAACCTCAGACGGTAGGAAATAATCACTGACCCTGAAGTATGGCTGCACGATTATGGCAAGAATGATGATCGCAATTATTTTGATCAAAACTGAAATCATGATTATTAATCCCAATTATTCATTAACTTTAGGAAAAACAGATTGCATAAAATTCCTTTTTTTAATTCATCCTACTCACCAATTGCTAGATGAAGCCTGTGGCCTAAGCACTGGAGCCTTGTCCATTTATTTAGAGAGGCTGCCTTGACAACGTTAGATCCACTGTCGGTTGTTATGCAGATTAGTCCCTCCTCCTGCAAGGTCCAAGATGATTGCGTTTCCCTCAGTCTGTGGGCGATAGCTTTTCCTGTGTGGTCTTGTGGGGAAAATGATGTCTGGAAGCACTGACTCTTCATTTTAAAATCTCCATCAGTGTAATGAATTATGAGGGACAGGTACTGCTCAGTTTTTCTGCTTTACCATAGGTCATTCATAGCTGCAAAGTACTCGACAGTTGTGACTTTGGGAGGCGGATGGATACAACGAAGCACTGTGCAGGGTTGATATTATGACTACCCAGGTTAGCGCCAGACACAGACTTTTATTGAGTGAAGTGACATTCACTTTAGCTTTCATTCATTTTTCATACTTGTACTTGTGGTGTTTTTTCAGGTGGCTGAGTAAGTTAGTTGTGTTGCCCTGCAGTGAAAATACAACTCTATGGCACTCTTTGCATATAATTTTGTTTTATTCAGCATCACTTGCCGTTAATACAAAACACGTCCAGACAATGGATGATGATCCTTTAAGGCACTAGCTCCTTGTCTCCACGTGTTGCTCTACTGTCAACTTCTGCTCCCGAAATCTGGTTTGTGTTTCACCATCACACCAGTCCACTATTGAAAACTCAAGGCTGCTGCTACAGAGTGCTGTCATTTGTCAGTTCTGCAATTTAATATTTCCCTAACGTGAATTCGCCCCCGGTGGTCGGCTGACTGTTGGTTGAGAAAATGCTTGATTTGATATGCAGCAGAGCCCGCATTTTACCTGTCAATATCAACGATGATCATGTTAATTTAATTGTGGCAGCCAAAATCGTGTTCATGATCAAAATTAATTAATTGTGCAGCCCTACCTTGAAGTACTCCAGATAGCAAAAATGGAGGTTGTCCATGCAATGATTTGATCTCAGCTAAGATGGGCAGGCCATGTCGTCTTCCTGATGTGCAGATTTCAAAGCATCTCTTCTATGATGAATCGAGCAAGGAGGTCAGCATAAGTGCTACAAGGACACGCTGAAGGTCTTCCCCAGTAACCGTGACATCAATCCCAACACCTGGGAAGATGCAGCCAATGATGCAACCTGCCCCTCCACACTGTCTCTTAGCACTGGCTCCCCCCAAGACTGCGCGTTAAGTCCGCAACTACTCCCTGTACACCTTTAACTGTAGTACAACCTACTCAACCACCGTTATTGTGAATTACGCGGGCGATACCACCTTGGTTGGGCTCATCACCGATGATGATGAGAAGGCATACAGAGCGGAGGTAGAGAACCTGCTGCTGTGGTACCAAGCAAACAACCTGAAACTGAACATCCAAAAATCAAAAGAACTCATTCTGGACTTCAGAAAGAACAGACAGGACCACACCTCCCCCTCATAAATGGCAACCACTTGGAAAATGTCCCTGCCTTCAGGTTCCTTGGCACCCACATGTCATCTGACCTCTCCTGGACTGTCAAGGCCCTGGTGAAGAAAGCCCAGCAGTGGCTGCACTTCCTCCATGTCTGAAGGAAGAACAATCTGGACATGAAGTTGCTGCTGGCCTTCTATTGTTGCTCAGTGGAGAATGTGCTCACCTACTATCTGGGTGTATGGTATGTCGGATTCACGGCTGGGAACGGGAAGGCTGTGCAGATGGTCATCAACACCGCCCAAAAAATAATCGGCGGCCCTCTGCCCTCCCTGGAAAATACAGTATCTCCAGATCCTCCTGCCTCAGAAAGATCAAGGCCATCACAGAAGATCCCTCACATCCCTCCTACCTGTACCTCCTACCTGTACCTGTTTGACCTGCTTCCTTCTGGATGATGGTTCAGATCAATCAGGTCCCACACCTCCAGGCTGACAGTTTCTTCCCCTAGGCCATCCGAACTGCAAACAGTCAGAGGTCCCACCCCCACCTCCCTGCGAACACTCACATCATCAGAACTGAGGACCTTTTAATTATCACAATAACTCATCTGTCTTTGCACTCCACACTTTACTTTATATTGGCCCATTATTAAAACAACTACTATGTGTATTTTTCATAATCCTTGGGCAATTTTACTCAATTGTGTGTTCTGCACTCCACACTCTTATGTATATAGTTCCACAAGCACAGCCACTACCATACCTGTGTATATTTCCATAATCCTGGGCCATTTTTATTTTTATTTCAGTTTTGTGTTTAAACATATGTTCTGTAACCGTTTTATCTAATCCTTCTCTCATACTAAATTGTGCAATAGCCTGGTGGAGCACACACAATTTCATTGTACTGTACAACTGTACAATTACAATAAAGCTTATTATATTCTATTATATTCTATTCTATGACAACTCCACCTGGAGCAGCCAGATCCATTCTGTTGCTGTGGCCTATGAGGAACACAGACGTGAGGAGGGCAGACTGAAACACCAGCTGAACAAAGACAGAGCCAGAATCACCTCATCTGGACAGCCTCCAGCACACCCATGTCCCCACTTCAACCAACACTTCAGGGTATTGGCCTCTGCAGCCATCTCATGAAGGAGAAACACCACCATCTTGGAAGCATGCAAACAGCTTTAAAAACAGACTACCCCCATGTTAAATGTTTCAAGAACGCAGTCAAGAATGCACTCTTCCTGTTGCCAAGAACATGTTACTGTAAGAGAGAATGGTCTCTGTTTAATTATGTAATAGGTCATAGGTGCCAGCTGTGTATAGGACAGTCCAGCAAGTAAGATGTAAAAATCCCCAGGGACAGAAAGTGGCTCACGTCTGCAAGAGACTTGTACTAATGAAGGAAAAGACAAGCATTTCTCCCAGGATCTGTCTATATAAGGAGCTGCTCAGCTGGCTGTGGTCAGTCCTCTCGTGCTGGTAGGAGGATACTGTGTGTACCTAATAAATGCATGTTTGTGAGGAATTCTACTGTCTCTTGGATTATTTTTCCAGATTGTTTTTGCGAGCATTTTCTGAAGACCTGTGAACTATAGTATGTTGTGAGTGGGTATCATTTATAGGGCCCAGCTTCTCTCCAACAACAATGTCCGATACACAACTTTAATGACCTGACAAAATTATAGGACTATGGAGAAAGGAGGCTGGTGAGGCCGAGCTGGACGACACAGAACTTTATTCTTTCTCCAACATAACTTACAGCAGAGAGATTCTCTGGTCTCTGTGCATTCCTCTTTTATAACTTTATTCCCATGCATAGAGACCCGAAACTTCAACCATAACCATTGTTTTTTCCACAAAGAACTGTGTGGCACATTAACATACCATAACGCCGGCGCTGCTTCAACACTCTTCTACTCCCAGCAGCTCCGGCAATTACTCCTCTCTCTGGGGGGTGCATAGTCCTTACTGTCCTGTCTGGTACACCCCGGTGACACCTCCTCTTTAGGTCCATTGTTCCCTGTGTGGAGAAGTCCAACACCATGCCCCTACACAGCCCCCCCCAAACACCCAGAAAGGCCACTAACCCCCCCCCCCCCACCCTTTGGGCTTGAGTTGGCGCCCATAGCTGTAGCGGGGGGTCACCAATCCAGTCGAACCGCCCTGCTGGCGGGGTGAAACAGAGGGCACGTCAGTCTGTGGAGGGAAAAAGGGAGGTGGAGAAAACACATCAGCTTCGTAAGCCCAGGTCCCTGCCGAGGGCTCACCAACTTGCTTCTGTGCCAGGGAGCTTGGGCCAACACCACCTGCTCGTCTGCCAACACAAAAATGGGCTTCATCCTGTCGATACAGATAGTCTCTTTATTTCCCCCAAAGTCTAACACAAAATTCTTCGCCCAAGGTTCCAACACCCTGAACAGTCTGTCGTACAGTGGGAAGCGTGGTCCGGTGGGCATCGTGCCTGACAAAAACAACACTGGCGCACTGCAAGCTTTTTGGGATGAATGTGTAGGGAAAACAATGGTGGGCCGGGCCCGATACGCTCACAGCCTCCGTACTGTGTAAAAATTGCACGGGCAGCTCAGCCTTGGGCACGCGGTTTTCCAGTAAAAACTCTCCGGGGATCCGCAGCAGCTGAGAAAAAGTGAGTTCTGCCAGGGAGGCTGCCAAATCCTCCTTAGGTGCGGAGCGCAACCCTAAAAGAACCCAGGGCAGGTGGTTGACCAAATTTGTGTCGTGAGTGATGCTCTTTGTGCTGCTTTAAGCAACCTATGAAAATGCTTGCATAACCTGTTAGCCTGGGGGTTTTACGCAGTAGTGCAGTGAATTGTGACCTCCAGGCTCTGGGCCATTGGGAACCAGAGTTCTGAAACGAATTGTGGACCCCTTTCAGATGTGATGTCCAATGGAGTTCGTAAATGTGCCACCCAAGCCGACAAATAAGCATGCGCCACTTCCGCGGACTTGGTAGAAGCCAGCGGGACAACTTCAAGCCAGCGCATGGTAAGGGTCCATGATTGTTAAGAGGTGCGTAAAACCTTGCAATGGCGGGAGGGGTCCGACCAAATCCATGTGGATGTGGTTGAATCTCCTGTCCGGGATTTGGAACGGCTCGAGGGGGGATCTGGTGTGCTTGTGCACTTTGGCCCACTTGCACGCTACGCATCATTGCACAAGCGCAACCAGATGAATTTTGCCCCCCACTAGCTTCACTAAAGCGCGCACTCAGGGATGCAAAAGGGAGTGGACCGACTCAAAAATGCGACGGCGCCAAGAGCTTGGCCCAGTGGAAACATCACAGAGAAAGGGAGGGCACCCTTCTTCCACCATCCAGCTCTCCAGCCTTAACCCCGTTGGCAAAGACTGGTGCGCCCAAATGTCCTCGTCCCCTGCCTGTTCCGCGGCCATGGGGGAGAAATGTATTCCCATGTAGACTGGGGTGATTAACGTGCGTGACACACAATCGGCCATGATGTTGAGCTTACCAGCGACGTGTTGAATGTCGGTAGTAAGCTCTGAAATTATGGCCAACTGCCATTGCTGCCAGGCTGACCACGGTTCCGAGACCTTGGCCATTGCATACGTCAGTGGCTTATGGTCCATGAATGCGATGAACTTTCGCCCCTCTAGCCAGAACTGGAAATGGCACATCACCAGGTGGAGAGGCATCAATTCTCTATCAAACACGCTGTACTTGTATTCGTTGTCACACAAAGTGTGGCTGAAAAATACGAGCGGCTGCCACGAACCCGAGATGCACTGCTCAACAACTGTCCCTATGGCAACATCAGACACATCCGTAGTGAGTGCTATTCATGTAGACGGACCGGGGTGGGCTAACAACGCGGCATCCGCAAGTGCTTTTTTGGCGTTAGTAAAAGCCTGGACTCCCTTGGGAGTCCATTTGATGGTTTCTGCAGGCTTCTTTTTTTTTTAAGCGTGGCATACAATGGCTGCATCAACTGGGCTGATTGGGAAGTAAACGGTTATAAAAATTAATCATTCCCAAAAACTCCTGTAGTGCTCTTACGGTCTGCAGAGGGGGAAAACCCAACACCGCGCGCACCTTATCCGGTAACGGGATCGCTCCCTCTGGTGAAATGCGGTGTCTCATAAATCAATCACTGGCACACTAAACTCTAAACTTGACTAAACTCTAAACTCTAAACTAAACTAAACTTGACACTGGCTCACTAAACTTGACTATCAGCCTGTGTGCTTCAAACCTCTGAAAAACTGTCTTGAAATTGGCGATGTGCTCCTCCTCGGACACGCTGGCTACCAGAATGTTGTCTAAGTAGACGAAAACAAAGGACAAGTCATGCAGCACTGTGTCGATCATCCTCTGGAAGGTCTGCACCGCACCTTTTAATCTGAACGGCATGCGTAAAAACTCGAAAAGGCCAAAAGGAGTAATTACAGCCATTCTTGGAACATCTTCCGTGTGCACTGGGACCTGATGGTATCCGCGGACCAGATCCACTTAGGAAAAAACACGCGCCCTGGCAAGGTGCATGGAAAAATCCTGGATGTATGGAATAGGATAGCAGTAGTGTTCTGTTCAAGCGCCGGCAATCGCCACACAGTCGCCACGATCGATCAGCTTTAGGCACCATGTGTAACAGGGATGCGCAAGGGCTGTTGGAGCACCTGACGATGCCAAACTGCTCTAAGTTCAGAATCAGAATCAGAATCAGCTTTATTGGCCAAGTATGCACAATGCATACAAGGAATTTGACTTTGGCTAAAAACTTGCTCTCGTTGTTCAGGTGGAGGATTTAAATAAGATTTAAATAAGGATTCAATGACAACAGAGTATGTACAGTAAATTACAGTCTGTCCACGTTTCTATAAAAGGATGCAAATATATACAGGAATATATGCAGTTATTTACTCAGACTATCCACACTTTGCAGAAATATATGAAAAAATATACAGTCAAACAGTATTTCCATGTGAACTCAGATTCAGTGATATAATGTGAATGAAGTAAAAAGCAGTGTGAGAGTTATGTGCAATGTAAGAAAGGATGAAAAGTTATGAGTACAGCAACAGGTAGGACTAGGTGAATGTTAGGAGTTCATCAGAGTGATGGCTTGAGGAAAGAAACTATTCCTGTGACGGGTGGTTTTGACCTTCAGTGATCTGTAACGATGACCAGAAGACAGAAGTTCAAACAGTTTGTGGCTGGGGTGTGACGGGTCAGCACAGATGTTTCCCGCCCGTTTCCTGGTTATGGACCGATATAAGTTCTCAATGGAGTGTAGGTCGGTATCAACGATCCTCTCCACAGACTTAATGATCCGCTGCAGTCTGGTCTTGTCCTGTTTAGTGGCAGATCCAAATCAGACAGTGATGGAAAAGCAGAGGACAGATTGGATGATGGCGGTGTAGAAGACAACCAGCAGCTCCTGAGGCAAATCAAACTTCTTGAGCTGACGCAGAAAAAACAACCTCTGCTGGGCCTTTTTCCAGACAGTGTCTATATGGGAGGACCACTTCAGGTTCTGGGAGATTGTGGTACCGAGAAACTTGATTGAGTCCACAGTGGACACTGTGCTGTTGAGGATGGTGAGTGGGGGGAATGAAGGAGGGTGTCGCCTGAAATCCACAGTCATCTCCACCGTTTTGGCTGGGTTAAGTTCAAGATGGTTCTGGCCGCACCAGAGGATCAGCTGCTCCACCTCTCACCTGTATGCAGACTCATCACCATCCCGGATCAAACCGATGACTGTGGTGTCGTCCGTAAACTTCAGGAGCTTCACCGAAGGGTCCTCTGAGGTGCAGTCGTTGGAGTAGAGGGAGAAGAGCAGTGGGGAAAGGACACATCCTTGGGGGGCGCCAGTACTAATTTTTCGGGAGCTGGATGTAAATCTCCCTAGCTTCACCTGTTTCCACCTGTCAGTCAGAAAGCTGGAGATCCACTGGCAGGTGGAGGGGGGGCACCTTGAGCTGGAGGAGTTTCTGATGAAGAATGCCTGGGATGATGGTGTTGAACACTGAGCTGAAGTCGACAAACAGGATCCTGGCGTACGTCCCTGGGGAGTCGAGGTGTTGCAGGATGTAGTGTAGTCCCATATTCACTGCATCATCCACTGACCTGTTTGACCGGTAGGCAAACTGCAGTGGGTCCATCAGGGGGCCCGTGGCGACCTTCAGGTGGTTTAGCACCAATCTCTCCAAGGATTTCATGACCACAGAGGTCAAGGCAACAGGTCTGTAGTCGTTTAATCCTGTTACAGAGGGTTTCTTGGGAACTGGAATGATGATGGAGCGTTTGAAGCAGAAAAGGATCGCCAGGGGCCATATTGTTATGGGTTATATTAGCCGGTTAATATATATATTTCAACAGATAAACAGTACTTAGTTAGGTATAACAAGATATATTTAACACTTACGATGCATTTTGAACCCAAAACAAACTTGATCTGGGATTAAAAGCAATTAAAATAATGCAGTCACAAGGTTACATGGAAAAATGTATAGATTTACTGCATATATACATGAAGATACTGTATAAATGCATATTCTATGCACCTCCAAACTACAGAGATGTGAAGGGTATACCCTTTCAATTCAATTCAATTCAATTCAACTTTATTTATATAGTGCCATTTCACAACAACAGTCATCTCATAGCACTATCAACTGTAGGGGGGAACCCCCACAGTTGCAGAAAGACCCCAGCAATCAGGTGATCCCCTGTGAGCAAACACTTGGCGACGGTGGAGAGGAAAAACTCCCTTTTAACAGGAAGAAACCTCCAGCAGAACCAGGCTCAGGGAGGGGCAGTCATCTGCTGCGACTGGCTGGGGGGTGAGGGGTCAGAGAAGATGAAAAGAACAGACATGTAGAGAGCAAACAGCACGATGGAGACTCAATCTATGGGAGAGAACAAACAAATGAACAAACAAATGTTAAACATTTGACACAAGTACCCTTCTGTACTTGTGTCATCTATTCTGGTTAAAGTACTGATTCAAGTTTTTATTCATGTAGGGATAACAAGAGACAGACTGTAAAGTGTTCAAGTTCAAAGTTCTTTCCCCAGAAATGATTTTGTCCAGAGCTGACAGAATGTCATGTGGGACGTTGTCAAAACAAGATAAACTCATCATTTTTGAAGCTGGCAACTTGGAACATTTTCCACAGAAAAAGTACATAGATTCAAAGTTTGTTGCTGCTTGTTTTTTAAAAAATGTGAAAGAAGTTGTCAAAAATATGAGTAAGTCCACAAATACCTGATATATTGTCCAATACCTGGAAAAATGAACTTAAGTGCAATATTTCAGTACTTGTACTTTCACTTCCCACCACTACAATGTTATAGTGATTTGCATTCATGTTTTTTCTCTTATCTCTTTGTCTTATGTCCTGATTGATAAAGCCTTGAGCACTTTTATCATGTTTATTAGTCAGCTTCATGTGTGCCTGTGTTTGTGTTCATGTTGAATGTAACTGTAGTTTGTAAATATGGATGTCACCTGACTGCAAAACAAATCTACCTACGGGTACAAATAAAGGAACCTGAACCTGAATATGTTTGGTGTGAGGATAACAATGTAGAAGAAGAAAAACACTTAAGGAAAGAAAGCTTTTATTTCCAAAATGTGCAAAAACTTCAGACTGCTACATATGTAATATTATGTACACACAGCCAAATATATCAATGCTGTGATAGTTACTTTTTTTACAGTCCCTCAAGCACTGACACAACACGTCCCATCAGTCCAACAAGGGTGTTGGTCCTGTTCTCTATCTTCTGGATGCTTTGAAGCAAAGCGAAGTTCAGCTGCTCCTCCCTCCTGCTCTGCTCCTGCTGTCTCATCTGACCGTAATCAAGAAGGAGGTCCATGTTTCTGTCCCACTTCTGTTTCCCTGTTTTAAAGTACAAAAATAAGCAATATAAAATAACCACACACTGAAAAATGCAGGAATCGTCAATCCAAGATTGAATGTGTCTATTCAACATCCATTTACTGTTAGTGGCATCACAACATTCAATTCAAGTGTATAATTGGTTTAATTCACTCCCTCCTTTGTGTGAATGGGTCATGGTCCATCCAGGTGGATGCCCTCAATTTCCCCTATGGGGATCAATAAAGTACACAAAATCAAAATGATCTGAACATAAATTACCTAATCTGGTCTGATTAGAAGAGCAGGAGGAGGACAAGCTTGGAGCTGGTGAAGGTGAGCTGGACACCACAGGTCTGGCTGCTTCTCCCTCATAATCCAGCTGTGTTAAATCTATAAAAAAAGTGTTTTAGTTTGTGCAGTGAACTTAAGCCTTCCATTAAATGTGCAGACATAGAAGACAATTTTATTCAATATCAATGTTAGCAAAGCTTACATGTCTGATTATGGAATAGAAGAATAGGAATAGATGAAACTTCATTGTACTGTACAGTTGTACAGTACAATGAAACTGTAGGTGATCCACCAGGCTAGTGCGCAATAAAGTAAGAGAAGGATTAGATAAAATACGGCTACACAACATACAATTAAACACGAGTGAAATTAAAAAAAAAAATGGCCTAAGATTATGGAAATATTACCAAAATAGTAAAAAAGACGAGGTTACTAGTGTCTGGTAGAAAAATCTCCCATAACATAACGCAAGGCACCCATTCATACACAGTATTCATATCACAAAAAATGTATTTTGAGCTGGATGTCTTTATAAAAAAAGTATTCTGTAAGATGCTAAGATTTCTGTTCTCGTTTCTCAAACGCGCGTTTCTGTATGGCGAGGAAACGTTTGTGCTAAAAACAGTTAGCTTGTTAGCATAGCTAACCGAAAATACTATGGCCACAAGAGTGAGTAAAAAAAAAAAAAATCCGCACTTTGGCCGTTACATATCAATACAAGCGATATACATTTGTCAGCAGAGACGACCTGTTCATTTCTTTATGGCGAGGAGAAACGTTTGGTCGTAGTAAAGCACTGTTAGCTTGTTAGCATAGCTAACCGAAAATACTATAGCCACAAGAGTGAGTAAAAAAAAAAAAAAAAAAAAAAAATCCGCACTTTGGCCGTTACATATCAATACAAGTGGATATATATGTATACATATGTTGGTTAACGTCTGGCATTTTAAAGACAATACACTTACCAGCGTGTTTTAAGCAGTTTGTTGTCCAGACTAATCCACGGCAGTGACGATGGTCCGGCTGGCTGGCCTGTCCTCCAAAACAGTTCAGGTGAGTGGCCCCCTCCAGCTGATCTTATACTTCTGCTTATGTCCATAGAGCCAAGAAATGTGTCTCCTCTTCGCTCTTAATCTGTTTGGTTTTGGAATCTGTTGCGTGCTCCGCTGTTTGGAAAGCAACATGGCGGTCAGTAATGTTTTGAACCTGGTCAGTTAACCACGCCCATGGCTGTGGACGAAACCAACGTAAACTGGTGCTGCCGCTGGCCCAGCTAAGAGTTGGGGCCACGATAGCCCCACTTTTGGGAGCCCGGGACTGGTGCTTTAGTCGGTGGAAACCCAAAGAACTGGTGCTAATGACGCAATGGCTCCAGTTAAGCACTGGAACCGGTTTGGTGGAAAGAAGCCCACTGTAGCTCCTCTTAGCAAGCCTGATCTCCTTCGTCAGCATGTTTCTGGCCCGCTTGTACAGAGTCCAGTCACCAGTCCTGTAGGCCTCCTCCTTGGTCTGACGTAGCTGCTTCAGTTTAGGAGTGAACCAGGGTTTATTGTTGTTGTATGTGCAGAAGGTCTTGGTCTGCACACACATGTCCTCACAAAAACTGATGTATGATGTCACAGTGTCAGTGAGTTCATTTAGGTTAATGGCTGCATCTTCAAAAACACTCCAGTCTGTGCAGTCAAAGCAGGCTTGTAACTCCAGCTTTGATTCCTCAGTCCATTTCTTCACAGTCCTTACAACAGACTTGGAAGTTTTTAGTTTCTGTCTGTATGTTGGAATAAGATGGAGCAGACAGTGGTCAGAAAAACCCAGAGCTGCACGGGGGACGGCATGATAGGCGTTTCTTAAAACTGTGTAACAGTGGTCAAGTGTATTTGTGTCCCTGGTGGGACATTTAATATGCTGTCTGTATTTAGGAAGCTCATTTGTGAGATTAGCTCTGTTGAAATCACCCAGAATGATAAGCAGAGAGTCTGGATGTTTTTCCTCTACGTCTGCTATCTGGTCAGCGAGGTGCTGCAGGGCCTCCGTTGTACAAGCAGCAGGCGGGATATAAATTCCGACCAGAATAAACGAGGAGAACTCTCGTGGTGAATAAAAGGGTTTACAGTTTATGAACAGTGACTCTAGGTTAGGGCTACAAAACTTCTTCAACACTGTGACATCAGTACACCAACCTTCGTTTATGTAGAAGCAGATTCCACCACCTTTAGTCTTTCCAGAGAATTCTCGGCTGCGATCAGTTGGCAAACTCCTCTCGCGGGCTGGCCAGGTTCAGGTTCAGGTTCCTTTATTTGTACCCGTAGGTAGATTTGTTTTGCAGTCTGGTGACATCCATATTTACAAGCCACAATTACATTCAACATAAACACAAACACAGGCACACATAAAGCTGACTATAAACATGATAAAAATACTCAAGGCTCCATCAGTCAGGGTATAAAGACAAAGAGATGAGAGAAAAACCAGAGATAAGAGAGAAGGGTCATATTAAAAAGTTAAAGACTAGTCAAAGAGGTTAAAAACTCAAAAGTCTAAAACCCAATAAAAGATTTAGAACCCAAATAAAATCCTACAAAAATAAGTAAATATAAAATGGAGTTAATAAATAGGTACCTAAATTATGTGAAATATATTGTTACAACTTGTTCAACTCTTCGACAGCAGCAGGAACAAAGCTGTTTTTGTAGCGCTGGGTTTTACTTTTTGGGAGAGCAAACCTCCGTCTTGAGGGAAGAAGCTGAAAGTGGCAGTGCAAAGGGTGGGAGTCATCATTTAAAATGGAGGTAGCCATCCTCTGTACTTGTCTGGTGTACAGGGATGTCAGGCTCAGCTGTGACTCACCAAGCAAACAACTGGACCATCTAACTACCTGATCCAAGGATTTCCTCTTTGTCAGTTTTATCTGACCAAACCATGACACTAAAGAAAAGGATAAAACAGATTCAATAAAAGCCCGATAAAACATTGTCATTATGGTTTGGTCAGTTTGGAAGCGTGCAAGTTTCCTCAAGCAATGCAAATGTTTCTGACCCTTTTTGCACACCCTTTCACAGTTCTCTTCAAAGTTTAAATTACTATCAATAAACGTCCCAAGATATTTTTAGGATTGTACACATTCAGTGATCTTGTGGAGAATGTGCAGAAGGATGAGACTGAGTTTATTCCTCAGGTTCAGCTTTATTCACAATCACATACTCCAACAATTTCAAAGCAGGAAAAAAGAGGATGAATCATCTCACATCTGTCTTTTATACCCCGGACATCAAAACTGTAGTCACATGGTGTTTAATCAAACATACAGTCACATGGTACTTAATCCCAGTCACAATGTAACTCCTCTGATCTTCACACCATCGTCCCTTAGTCTCCAGTGGTCCGGAAATCTCTCCAGGTCATCTCCTTGAAACAAAGGCCAAATCTCACACTCTCCCGTTACCTCTCGGAGGCTCAGTCCCTTTGTTCCCCGAGACGTGCAGCACACAATAAACACACAGCAATATATTTGTGGAGCATATGTAACCAACATATGTGCCCGCATGACCCCCCCAAACGTCTAAGATGGAACAATCATAACTAGAGATGCATGACATAACATTACTACATATCAATCCACCCGTTGCCTAGGCCTAAGTCTTCTGCCGTATTTGCTGTAAACCGGCTTTACTACCTCTGCAGTGTCCTCCTGCTGTGGGACTGTTGCCTGTGGATTAGAACTGTTAGTCAATCTCTGTGGGTGTTCTGGAGAATGCCTTCTAGGGGGTCTGCCGTGACGGGGGGCCCTCGCCAACTGCACGGCTTCATCCGCCAAAACAAAAGCGGGTTTGAGTCTGTTTATACCAATTACCTCCTTTCTGTCTCCCAAATCTAGCAAAAAATGCTTCTCTCCTGTTTCCAGCACCCTAAACGGTCCATCGTACGGCGGCCGCAAGTTTGGGCGATGAGCATCATGTCTGACAAAAACAAACTCCACATTTTTTAAAGCTTTCGGCACAAAAACACGTGGGGAGCTGTGATGAACCGGGCCAGGAAGCGTGTTTGATCCCGTGTCGCTCTGCAACCGCTGAGCGGGGGGGCAATTTGGCGCAGGATTATCCGGGAGAAATTCCCCGGGCAGCCGGAGAGGCTGTGCAAACACTAACTCAGCTGGGGAGTTTTGTAAATCCTCCTTAGGTGCAGAACGCAACCCCAATAAAACCCATGGTAGCCTGTCTACCCAATTTGTATCCGTAAGCGACGCTCTGAGGGCTGCTTTCAATGACCTATGGAAACGTTCGCATAAACCGTTAGCCTGGGGGTTGTACGCGGTAGTGCGATGGATCGTTACCCCCAGGCTGGCCATCGCTGACCAGAGCTCGGACACAAATTGAGGACCTCTGTCGGACGTTATGTCAGACAGAACTCCAAAACGTGCTACCCACGCTGTTAAAAATGCCCGCGCCACCTCCTCGGATGTGGTTGATGCCAGTGGGACAACTTCCAGCCAACGCGTGGTGCGGTCCACCATTGTCAAAAGGTGGTGCACCCTTGTGACGACGGAGGGGGGCCTACCAGGTTGACATGCACATTCTCAAAGCGCTTAGCCGGGATGTGAAAAGGCTCCAAAGGAGCTCTAGTGTGTTTGTGTATTTTGGCTCGCTGACAAGCTACGTAGGCTGTCACCCATTCCTTGACCTGTTTGTGCAAGCCCGGCCATACAAATTTCTCTCCTACCATTTTGACCGATGCGCGCACCCCTGGGTGCGCCAGAGAATGGATCGAGTCAAAAACGCGGCGGCCGTCCAGTAGAGATATCGCAGATTAGGGGGGCCATACCATCTTGCAGCATCCTGTCCTCCAGCCTTAACCCTGTTGGTCCAGACTGGAGTGCGCGCACGTCCGCATCGCTAATCTGCTCCGCGGCCATGGCTGCATAATCTAACCCTACGCGGACCGGGGCTGCGCGCGCTTCCGCGTCGCTACCCTGGCCCACGGCCATGGCTGCAGAGTCTGCCCCCACGGGGCCTGGGGCCGCTACAGCACGTGAGAGGCAGTCTGCCACTACATTATATTTACCTGCCACATGCTGGTTATCAGTGGTAAACTCCGATATCGTGGCAAGCTGTCTCTGCTGCCGGCCCGACCAAGGTTCCGAAATCTTGGCCATTGTGAAAGTCAGCAGTTTGTGGTCCACGAACGCGGTGAAACGGCACCGTTCCAGCCAGAACTGGAAGTGGCAGATGGCCAAGTGTAGAGCCAACAACGCCCTGTCGAACGCGCTGTATTTTCGCTCGCTATCGCGCAAGGTTTTGCTGAAAATGCGAGCGGTTGCCAGGCCCTAGCTACATACTGTTCAACGACCGCCCCCACGGCTAAATCGGACGCGTCAGTAGTGAGGGCCATGTGGGCCGTTGGAACTGGGTGTGCCAACAAAGCAGTGTTTGACAGGGCTGATTTGACTTGAGAGAATGCACTCTCCCGCTCAGGAGACCATTTGATTTTATTCGTGGGTTTTTGTTTTTTTAGTGCAGCATACAATGGTTGCATGAGCTGCGCTGTGCTGGGGAGGAAATGGTTATAAAAATTAACCATTCCCCAAAACTCCTGTAACGCTTTGACCATTTGAGGTTGGGGAAAATTTGTTATTGCGCGCACTTTATCGGGCAGAGGGACCGCTCCTTCTGGCGAAACGCGATGCCCCAAAGAATCAATCTGCGCCACCCCAAACTGACACTTCGCTGGGTTAATTATTAACCCGTGCTCTGCCAACCTCCAGAAAACTGCTGTGAGGTTGCTTTCGTGTTCGTCTTCGGACGTGCTGGCTACCAAAATGTCGTCCAGATAGACGAACACGAAAGGGAGGTCACATAGGACCACGTCATTCATGCGTTGGAACGTCTGCGCCGCTCCCTTGAGACCAAAAGGCATGCGCAAAAACTCAAAAAGCCCGAAAGGAGTTATTACCGCTGTTTTGGGTATGTCTTGAGCGTGCACTGAAACCTGATGGTAACCGCGCACTAAATCTATTTTAGAAAAAATGCGTGCCCCCGCCAAATGAACCGAAAAATCTTGGATATGCGGAATTGGATAGCGGTCGTTTGCTGTGGCGTTATTCAACCTGCGGAAATCACCACAAGGTCGCCACGAGCCATCAGCCTTTGGGACCATGTGCAGTGGTGAAGCCCAGGGGCTTTTCGAATGCCTGATGATGCCCAGTTTTTCCAGGTTGGCAAACTCCTCGCGCGCTATGGTCAGTTTAGCTGAGTCCAGGCGCCGAGCTTTTGCGAAAACGGGCGGGCTGGTGGTAGTGATATAATGTTCCACCCCATGTTTAGCCACTGTCGCCGAAAACGTTGGGACTGTGAGTGCTGGGAACTGAGTGAGGAGTGCGTGGAACTTACCACACGCAGCTGTGATGCTGGCTTTTGCAGTTGGCGGGGCCACTCGAGCTGTACAGGGAATAGAGTGAAAGGAGAGTGCATTAACCAGACGTCTGTTAGCAAGATCAACCAATAAACCATGTGAGCACAAAAAATCAGCCCCTAACATGTTGAAATTGACTGCTGCTACAACAAAAGTCCACTCAAATACACAGCACTGCAAAGACAGAAGCAGAGTCCTCTCACCGAAGGTCTTAATAGCTGAGCCGTTCGCTGCTGACACCTGGGGACCCTTAGACGGCGTCAGCCGGTCCACGTAGGAAGGCGTGATGAAGCTCAGCTGGGAGCCTGAGTCCACGAGGAAATGCCTCCCCGAGCGTGCATCCGTCAGGTAGAGCAGCTTGTTCTCCTTCCCGAGGGCCGCAGCCGCTACCGACCCCCGGTCTTGGCGTTTCCCGAGCGCTTGAAGTGGCACTGTGGGAGGCACTTGTGTGCCCTCTCTGCTGGGAGTGTGTCTGACTGCGGGTGGGCCGTGGCGGGGGCGGGGACTTCGCTCTGTCCGTGTGGCTGCTCTGGTGGATCGCTTCCCTGGGGAGCTCTCCGTGGGGGTCTTTCACACCGAGGGGCCCTAGCCAACAGCACTTGCTTGTCCGCTGCTACGAAGGCGGGTTTGAGTCTGTCTATGCCAATTTTCTCCCGCCGACCTCCCACGTCTAGCAAAAAATGTTTGTCCCCTGTTTCCAACACTCTGAACGGGCCATCATAGGGTGGGCGCAATGGCGGGCGGTGGGCGTCGTGTCTGACAAACACAAACTCCATGTTCTTCAAAGTTTTAGGCATGAAAGCATGCTGAAAACAGTGGTGGGCCGGTCCCAGCAGCGTGCCTGCGTTTGCGCTCCGCTGCAAAAGCTGAGACGGGGAGCTGTCCAGCGCGGGATTATCTGGCAGAAATTCCCCGGGCAGCCGTAGGGGCTGTTCAAAAACAAGCTCTGCCGGGGAAGCTTCCAAATCCTCTTTTGACGCGGAGCGCAACCTGCACCAAAAACGGCCAGTTTAGCTGCGTCCAAATGCCAAGGATGCGCAAACACCAACGAAAAAGTCAGGACCGTGAGTGGTGAGAACTGTGCTAGCAAATGTTGGTACTTACCCCCTGGAGCTATAACGTTAGCCAGTGTTGTTGACCCAGCTCCCCGAGCTGTGCAGGGCAGTGAGGTAAAAGACATAGCATCAGCTAATCGCCTATTAGCAACATTGACTAACAACCCATAAGCACATAAAAAATCCGCACCTAAAACGGGGCCGGAGCTATCACAAAGTCCCTCTGAAAATTGCATCCATGTAAGTATATCGTCAGTGTCCGCTCGCCAAATGTCCCGATGGTGGATCCGTTGGCGGCCGTGAGCTCAGGACCACTGCCTCCTGCCAACCTGTCTGCATTGACCGGCAGGATGAGGCTCTTCTGGGAGCTGGAGTCCACCAAAAACCATCTCCCCAAACGTGTGTCTGTGACATAAAGCAGTCTGTTCCTGTCACCATCGGTTGCAGCTGCAACTGAATTCTGAATGTGCCATCTTCCCGGCTCCTTGAATTGGCATGGCGACAGGCAACATTAGGCATTCATGCTGAAATGATGATGATAAAAACAGATTGCCCCGTTCCTTCCTCTTCTGGTGTCCGTCCCGGCTTCCACGAACGGTTCCACAACTTCGCTGGAGTCCCTCATGGATGCCCGTGCCATTGTCTGCCCGCTGAGAGTTCTGGTCGCTAAGATGATGCGGTCTGCTTCCTCCACTGGGCGCGGTAATTCTTAGAAACCAGCAATGGTGAGTTTGCCAGGATCGCCTTTGCTGTAGCCGGTAGGTTCCTGAGGAACAAGTGGGCGAACAACAGGGGTTAATCGTCCTTCCCCCTTAATGCCAGCAAGCGCTCCATTAACTCTACTGCTGATCTGTCCCCTAACTCTGAATGCGTTAGGAGTTTCTCTGCCCTCTCACTGTCAGAAAGGGTCTAACACTGGAGAAGCATCCTCTGGAGTGCTTCATATTTTCTTTGTGCCGGCGGCTCCTGGAGCAGGCTCATTACCTGCTGTGTGGTGCGCACATCCAGTGCAGCGACCACAAAGTAATATCTTGTGTCGTCTGTTATTATTCTGTGGAGTGTAAACTGAGATTCTATGTGCAGGAACCACACAGTTGGGTTGTGAAGCCAGAAGTCTGGGAGCTTGACTGAGACAGCGCACTTGGCACCGGTGCTCTCCCTCCAGGCAGCCTCCGAGGTGACACTCGGCTCACTTTCCACGGCATATCTTAGGGTCACCACTGTGGAGAAAGGAGGCAGGCGAGGCAACGAGCTGGACGACACAGAACTTTATTCTTTCTCCAACATAACTTACAGCAAAAGAGATTTGTGGGTCTCTGTGCATTCCTCTTTTATAACTTTATTCCCATGCATCGAGACCCGAAACTTCCGACCATAACCATTGTTGTTTCAACAAAGAACTGTGTGGCATATTAACATAACAAAACGCTCCGCTGCTTCAACACTCTTCTACTCCCAGCAGCTCCAGCAATTACTCCTCTCCCCGGGGATTGCATAGTCCTTACTGTCCCGTCTGATACCCTCTGGTGACACCTCCTCTTTCGGTCCATTGTTCCGTGGGTGGAGAAGTCCAACACCATGCCCCCACAGGACTGCTATCGCAGTACAGAGCTGCTGTGCACACAGCTGCACATGAGCTTTGTGTGGAGGAATGTTGCTGAAACTTTTTTAAGCAAACAAGGTTAATTAATTAATTAATTTATTTATTTTTATCTAGTCTTTTCTTTTAAGTCTTGTCCCAGACTGAAGTACAATGGTTTCCACAAAGAATTCACTTTTTTTGAATCAGTTCAGAATATTTTAGAATCTGAAAAATCTTAGTAATAGTGCATTTGATGAGAAAACTACGTCCACGTTTTGCACAGTACTGGTGGAAGAGTGCTCTCATTGATGTGTTGCTTTTAGACAACAATTGGAGTGTAGTGTAGAGCAATAAGAGATGGATGTTACATGTCTGGCTTGCATGGGTCTGTTTCAACCAAAGATTACATTCCTCTGTCTAATGACCAGTCGTCAATTCTCGATCCAAGCCAGAAAACAAATAAAATCTGTGTCTGTGTAGGTGTGTGAGTCTGTTTTGTGGTTGCACTGGAAGCACTACCGTAAGTCCTTTAGCAATCTGCAAGAGCGTCAGTGCCATTCATTCCTTCTTGAGATTTATACCCCTATTAGTGCAAGGTTGTTTGATGTTAAAGGGATACTCCTGCATAATTCATGCTGTATCTATACTGCACTGTGTGTTTAACATAAATGGCTTGGGTAAAAGGAAGGAAAACAACATCAGTCAGACACAGACTATCCAGTGCAGACTGCAGGGAGACAACCTTGCCACTAGGGCTCCATTTATAAGTCTATCTCTCTTAATACCCTTGATTGCAAAAAAGCGGCATTTTATGCCTCACTCCATTTTTAGCAATCAGTATTAGTAATGGGTTTTAATCTGGGAATGGAATGTCTTTAGAGAGAGCACAGAGTAGCACTGTGTCTCCCTGATGAGTGTCTTCTTGATGGGATCTACGAAACAGGAAAGATACCTGCAAGAAGAGGATTTTTTTTTCTCACACACTTTCAGACCTGAGAGAGAAAAATAGGAAGAAAAATCTGTATCTGTGACATGTTTGGACAAACCCAGATGCAGACACAGACTCAGAATAAACACAATTATCTTTATTTGCTGCGTGAGTGAGTGTGTGTGTGTGGGAGTGTGAATGAGGATTAGTGCTTGGGAGCGAGCAGAGCGAGGACAAGTCTGGCAACCCTAGGAGAGAGGAGAGACAAGAGAATGGGCTCTCTGTAAATGGATTGCATAAATGAGTGATTAATCAGTATTACGGCACAGGTGAGAAGTTGTGGCACCAAAGAACATCCAAGCTGCCCCGTCTGCCTGCCTCGGTCCATCGTGTGTCCGTGCTGGTGTAGATGGTTCAGGTGTGACAGTGCAGAATAGTTCATTTTTGGAATACAGTGTATCTTCAGAACGTAGGTGAGAATCCCGGTCCGCCACCAGGAGGAGGGAGACCGCCCAGGGAAATCCAAGAAGAAGAGGGAAGGAGCGAAGAAGAAGGATTACTTGAAAAAGCTTGCTTGGCATTGGGGTGAAGAAACTCCCAGATGATCAGGTGTTGAAGGAAAGATGAGGGAGGCAAAGCTCCCTAGTAGAAGGAGTAGTGTGCTCTAGCACAGAGTTCTACATCCAAGTGGAGCGTTGACGTCTCCGTGCAGAATAAGAGGCAGTGCTCCTTAAGAAGGCTGCCTAATGGGGAGAGCAGGTGTGCGCGCAGCTGTGGAGACAACTAACGCAGCAGGCACAGAGAGCGAATCACCACAGTCTGCTGGTTTCAATTCATATTTTTTCTCAAGAGAAAATTATTTATATACAGTGACATGACTATTTTGAAAATCGTATCAATCAAAATTAAAATCTGCTCAAATATGAATTAAATAAAAGGGAGAAGTCAATATATTCAACAGATCTGTACTGTCCTCACTAAGTTGTAAGAACTAGCTAGACAGCAAGTTAAACTTTTCTTCATTGGTGATTTATTTCTTGACAAGCAGACTTCAACATCACAGCTTCAGAAGATAAAGTGAACTAAAAATGAAACAAGTAGGAGACTAATTCAATTCTGTAACGTTTCTACATAAGCTAGCACTTAAAACACAACCTAGAAAAGGTAACTAATGACCTTGGCATTCATTACAGTGGTTAAGCTATGCTATTGCTAACATTTAGCTACCATTAACATATGTTCAAAAAATCATTTTTTCTACATTTACTTTTAACAGTTTCTAAACAACATAAACCATGAAATTATCTTCCATAACAAATACTAAGAACATAAAGAATGAATACATACAAGGGATGCATCTGCTGGGGCTATGAAAAGCGAATTTTTTAGGAACTCCTTCCTCTGAATGGCAACATGACTTTGCCCTTGGTCCAACTGACATTTTACTTCCTACTTCCTGTTTCTAACGTTATGACATCACTAGTCAAATTAAAAGTACTTCCTATTGCATGAACTTACATTGAATAAAAGTCCCAAATTCTGCCAGAAGGCAGCACAAGATCATTTAGTTAGGAATTGTATGAATGAATGAATGAATGAATGAATGAATCTTTATTTCAGATAGTACAGGTTAAAAGAGACTGAATAATATAATAAAGGGGGAAAGAAAATCCAACAAGGTCAAATTAGACAATAACTCCTCTGATTATACAATTCAACGTAAGTTGTCCGAAATGGGTGATGGCTGAAGCCGCAGCTTATATTGTCCACCCATATTCCATCCAAGAATTCAAAATAGAAAAAGAGAAGAGAAAAAAAGAAACAAGACAAGAGCGATTACAATTCAAAAACAAAGCTAAGACAAAATGTGACAGAAAAAAGAAAAAAACTAAGCTAAACTAAGCTAGGCGATTACAATTCAAAAACAAAGCTAAGACAAAATGTAACAGAAAAAAGAAAAAAAAAACTAAGCTACAACACAACACAAGCTGGATATGACAATCCTTATGTGATTTTACATGTCATCTTGTATAAATGTTTGGAGTATTTCTTCCTTTAGTTTTTGTTTAAATTGTCCAAGCGTTGTACATGATTTTAATTCAGGTCCAAAATCGTTCCATAATCTGACTCCTTGCACTGAAACACAGTGTTGCTTGGTGGTAGTTCTCACTGAAGGTTTTTGAAATATACATTCCTCTAAAATGGTATTGATTCTCCCTTATTTAGAACAACTTCTGGATATTTGCGGGCAGTGATAGATTCTTCACTTTAAACATTATTATTGTAGTTTTAAAGTCAACCAGATCTTTCAACTTGAGAGCTTTTAATTTAAGAAAAAGTGGGTTTGTTGGTTCCCTGTAAGCTGCTTTGTTTATTATTCTAATAGCTCTCTTCTGAAGCATAAAGAGTGGGTATATGTTTGTTTTATATGTATTTCTCCATACTTCATTACAATATGTCATGTATGGGAATATTAATGAATGATACAAGGTATATAGTGTGGGTTGATTCAGCAAATATTTCACTCTGTTTAATATTGCAATTGATTTGGATATTTTACCTTTAATATAATTAATATGTGACTTCCAACACAGTTTATTATCAATTATTACTCCAAGAAATTTAGTTTCAGATACCCTTTCAATCTCAGCACCATTTACACTGAGTTTAGGTACTGAGTTGTTGTGATGGTTGTTAAAGACTATAAATTTTGTCTTACTTAAATTGAGCGTTAATTTGTTTGAATCAAACCACAGTTTAAGCTTTCCTAATTCCTTTCCGAGTGTATCCAGAAGTTGTTCCAGATTGTTTCCACTGCATAATAGATTAGTGTCATCAGCAAACAATATTAAGTCCATTTTTTCTGAAACTTTACATATATCATTTATATACATATTGAATAATAATGCCCCCTCATGGATCGTCACCTTATCGTGGTGGGGGGGTTTGCGTGCCCCAGTGATCCCAGGAGCTATGTTGTCCGGGGCAATTTGCCTCTGATAGGGTCTCCCAAGACAAACTGGTCCTGGGTGAAGGGCCAGACTAAGAACGATCCAACAGACTCTCATGATAAATTGTATATCAAGGATTCAGTGTACCCCGCCCGGTATGGGGTTACCGGGGCCCCACCCTGGAGCCAGGCCTGGGGGAGGGGCTCGAAGGCTAGCGTATGGTGGCCGGGTTTCCACCCATGGGACCCGGCCGGGCTCAGCCCGAAGGAGTTACATGGGTCCGCCCTCCAGTAGGTTCACCACCTGCAGGAGGGATCATGGAGGTCCGGTGCTATGTGGATTAGGTGGCAGTCAAAGGCGGAGACCTTGGCGGACTGATCCCAAGCTTTCTAAACTGGCTTTTGGTACGTGGAATGTCACCTCTCTGGCGGGGAAGGAGCCTGAGCTGGTGTACGAGATTGAGCGATACCGGCTAGATATAGTCGGCCTCACCTCAACACACAGCTCCGGTTCTGGAACCAGTCTCCTGGAGAGGGGCTGGAGCTTGGCCTTTTCTGGAGTTGCCCCGGGCGAGAGGCGACGAGCAGGGGTAGGTATTCTTGTATCGCCCCACCTTGCTGCCTCTATATTGGAGTTTTCCCCGGTGGACGAAAGGGTTGCTTCCCTGCGCCTTCGGGCTGGGAAACGGGTCCTGACCATCATTTGTGCCTATGCACCAAATGATGTTTCAGAGTACCCACCCTTTTTGGAGTCTGTGACTGGGGTGCTGGAGGGTGCTCCTCCTGGAGACTCCATTGTCCTACTGGGGGACTTCAATGCGCACGTGGGCAACGACAGTGAAACCTGGAGGGGGGTGATGAGGAGGAACGGCCTGCCCGATCTGAACCCGAGTGGCGTTCAGTTATTGGACTTCTGTGCTAACCACAGTCTGTCCATAACGAACACCATGTTCAAGCATAAGGGTGTCCATATGTGCACCTGGCACCAGGACACCCTAGGCCGCAGGTCGATGATCGATTTTGTTATCGTATCATCAGACCTGCGACCGTATGTCTTGGACACCCGAGTAAAGAGAGGTGCAGAGCTGTCAACTGATCACCACCTGGTGGTGAGTTGGATCCGATGGCAGGGGAGGAAGCCATTCAGACCTGGTAGACCCAAACGTATAGTGAGGGTGTGCTGGGAGCGTCTGGCTGAGGCCCCTGTCCGGGAGGTCTTCAACTCCCACCTCTGGAAGAACTTCAACCACATTCCGAGGGAGTCTGGAGACATGGAGTCTGAATGGGCCATGTTCTCCACCTCTGTTGTTGAAGCGGCGGCTCAGAGCTGCGGCCGCAAGGTGGTCGGTGCATCTTGTGGTGGCAACCCCCGAACCAAGTGGTGGACACCAGTGGTGAGGGGGGCCATTAAGCTGAAGAAGGAGTCCTATCAAGCTTGGTTGGCTTGTGGGACTCCCGAAGCAGCTGAGGTGTACCGGCAGGCCAAGCGGAGTGCAGCTCGGATGGTTGCTGAAGCAAAAACCCGGGTATGGGAGGAGTTCGGTGAGGCCATGGAACAAGACTTTCGGTCGGCTTCAAAGAGATTCTGGCAAACTGTTCGGCGGCTCAGGAGGGGAAAGCAGCTCCCCGTCCACACTGTGTATGGTGCGGATGGGACACTGTTGACTTCAACTGGGGATATTGTCGGGCGGTGGAAGGAATACTTCGAGGATCTCCTCAATCCCACTGACACGCCTTCCACAGAGGAAGCAGGGTTTGGGGACGAGGGGGATGACTCGCCTATCACAGGGGCTGAGGTCGCCAAGGTGGTTAAAAATCTCCTTGGTGGCCGGGCCCCGGGGGTGGACGAGATTCGCCCCGAGTACCTCAAGGCCCTGGATGTTGTTGGGTTGTCATGGTTGACACGCCTCTGCAACATTGCGTGGAGGTCGGGGGCAGTGCCTTTGGCATGGCAAACCGGGGTGGTGGTTCCTCTCTTCAAAAAAGGGGACCGGAGGGTGTGCTCCAACTTTAGAGGGATCACACTCCTCAGCCTCCCTGGGAAGGTTTATGCCAAGGTACTGGAGAGGAGAGTCCGGCCGTTGGTCGAACCTCGGATTCAGGAGGAGCAATGTGGTTTTCGTCCTGGCCGTGGCACATCGGACCAGCTCTTTACCCTCTCGAGAATTCTTGAGGGTTCGTGGGAGTTTGCCCAACCAGTTTACATGTGTTTTGTGGACTTGGAGAAGGCATTTGACCGCGTCCCTCGTGGATTTTTGTGGGGGGTGCTTCGGGAGTATGGGGTATCGGGCTTGTTGTTACGAGCTATTCGGTCTCTGTACGACCGTTGTGAGAGTTTAGTTCGTATTGCCAACACTCGGACGGAGTCATTCCCAGTGAGAGTTGGACTCCGCCAGGGCTGCCCTTTGTCACCGGTCCTGTTCATAATTTTTATGGACAGGATTTCTAGGCGCAGCCAGGGAATGGAGGGTGTCATGCTTGGTGACCACAGGATCTCATCTCTGTTGTTTGCAGATGATGTTGTCCTGTTGGCTTCATCCAGCAATGACCTACAGCTCTTGCTGGGACGGTTTGCCGCTGAGTGTGAAGCGGCTGGGATGAGAATCAGCACCTCCAAGTCCGAGTCCATGGTCCTCAGCCGGAAAAAGGTGGATTGTCCTCTCCGGGTTGGGGACAGGCTCCTGCCCCAAGTGGAGGAGTTTAAGTATCTTGGGGTCTTGTTCACGAGTGAGGGGAAAATGGAGCGAGAGATCGACAGACGGATTGGAGCAGCATCTGCAGTGATGCGGACGTTGTACCGGTCTGTTGTGGTGAAGAGGGAGCTTAGTTCTAAGGCAAAGCTGTCGATTTACCAGTCAGTCTACGTTCCTACTCTCACCTATGGTCACGAGCTTTGGGTAATGACCGAAAGAACGAGATCGCGGATACAAGCGGCTGAAATGAGCTTTCTCCGTCGGATTGCTGGACTCACCCTCAGAGATAGGGTGAGGAGCTCAGTCATCCGGGAGAGGCTCAGAGTAGAACCGCTGCTCCTCCACATTGAAAGGAGTCAGTTGAGGTGGTATGGGCATCTGATTAGGATGCCTCCTGGACGCCTCCCACTTGAGGTGTTTCAGGCACGTCCCACTGGGAGGAGACCCCGGGGCAGACCCAGGACTCGGTGGAGAGACTATGTCTCCCAGCTGGTCTGGGAACGCCTTGGTATCCCCTCTGAAGAGCTGGAGCAGGTGGCTGGGGAGAGGGAAGTCTGGGCTTCTCTGCTTGAACTGCTGCCTCCGCGACCCGGACCTCCGGAAAAGCGGTAGAAGATGGATGCATGGATGGATGGATGAATAATAAAAGCCCCAAAACTGAACCCTGTGGGACTCCACAGGTAACCTTCAGTAACTGTGAGTTTTCGTTACCAACACATACATACTGATATCTATTCTTTAAGTAACTGCTTAACCAGGACAGTGCTACTCCTCTAATACCACAATTTTGTAGTTTCTTTAATTATAAATTATGGTCCACTGTATCAAATGCTTTTTTAAGATCCAGGAATACCCCAACTGAATAATCTTTATTTTCAATGGCAGCTGATATTTTTTCTATAAATTCCATTAGAGCAAATGCAATTGTTCTCTTGTGTCTGAACCCATATTGCTGCTCACACAATAAATTATTCTTCAGTATGAAGTTGTCAATTCTCTCATAGAATATTTTTTCAAGTATCTTTGAAAATAGCAGCAATAGTGAAATTGGTCTATAGTTTGAGAATTCCCCTCTGTCATAAAAACATTGATATCTACAGTTTATTTAATTAGTTTAATTATTTTTGTTTATGATAGAGTAGCAGTTTTTTGTTTATGAGGCGGCGCGGAGGCGGAGTGGTTAGCACTGCGGCAGCACAGCAACTCACCCTTGGCCGGGGGATCCTGGGTTTGCTCCCAGCCCCCGACCAACAGTGATCTGCGAGGAGTTTGCGTGTTCTCTCCGAGTCTGCGTGGGTTTACTCTGGGATTTCTCCGGTTTCCTCCCACAGGCCAAAAACATGCAAGAGAGGTTAATTGGCATCAAAACTGGGGATTCTAAATTGTCCTTAGGTATGACTGTGAGAGTGAATGATTGTCTGTCTCTCTGTGTTGGCCCTGCGATGGACTGGTGATCTGTCCAGGGTGGACCCTGCCTCTTGCTCAAAAGATGCTGGGATAGGCTCCAGTCCCCCCGCAACCCGAAAAGGATTAAGCAGAAGAAGATGGATGGATGGATTTTTGTTTATATTTTAAAAAAACCTGTAAGGTATGTACTTCTTTATAATTCTAATTTTTCAGCAGTGTTGGTGTTGTCTGTCAAAATCAACTGTGCTTTGAAAATGTCAATTATGTCTGCCGAGGTTTGAACCATATAAGATACCCATGTAACCTTCAACATACAGCAGGGAAAATAAGAATTGAACATGTCAACATTTTTCTCATTAAACGTATTTCAATGGAACCATTGACCTTAAATTTTAACCAGATATCAGTAACAACCCAAATAATCCATACATACAAAGAAATCAAGACAACTGTCTTCACAAAACAAGTTAGATTTAAAAAAGTGAATGACACAGGGAATAAGTATTGAACACATGAAGAGAAAGAGGTGCAAAAAGGCATAGAAAGCCAAGAAACAAGCTGAAATCCATTAGAATTTAGGAAGCCATCCCATCCCCCATCAGTGCAAATTAATTTCAGCTAGTTAAGTCCTAACTGATAGCCTTTAAAAATGTATTTTTTTATTTTTTGTTTTACAAAACCAAAATTTTCAGTTGGTAAATTAAAATGTCTGTCACATCTGTCATTTCTTTTTCTTCAAAACAACTGGGTGAACAAGTTCTTAATTGTTCACTAGGAACTACTCTGAGATTGGTGATTTGATCATTTTTGCCATGGTTAACACTTACCTCTACCCCAAAAATCATCATGCTGCATTCAGATCAAGATAATATTATGGACTGAACCACATTTTGGTTATCCCTAGGACTTCCATAACAGGTAGAAAGCTGCTCTGGTTGTAGTTTTGATCATTGCAGAAGGTGGAAACAAATTCATCAAGACTAATATGGAATATTCAAAATTGAAGGCTAATCGTGAATTTGTAAAATGGCAGCAGCTCTTTTACACAAGTAACACAAGGCAAAAACAATATTGCTTTTTGTAAACATGAATAACAAGAGGAAACAAGGAGTGATTCTATTCAATCATAATGGATTCATAAGCAAGTTTAAGTCATTTTAGTCATTATTGTGCCTTCTTCTGCTATCATAATGCAGTGTAGGACAATAACTGCAAATAGTGGCAAGAACTGCTAGAATTATTTGTTTCTGCTGCTCAGCAATAAAGAAATGTGTCAGTTTCCAGTTGAACTCTGCAGACTTGCCTGCACGTCTTTCAGAGCGTGTACACTGGAGGCTATGTAGTAATTTTAACAAAGAGGACTCCCTTGATGAACTTTCATTATTATAAAAGCCCTCAAGACACAGGACTTGGTATTAACCCTCCTTACTACGAAGGCAGAGAACATGTGATGCAGCTGCGGTTGAAGTGATGGTATATATCGACTGAATGGGAGTTGTAGTATTTGATGAGAAGAGTGAAGCTATTGTCAAACCCAGCAGGGCATTCTTCTACCAATCAAGCCCAAAGGGCTGTTGAGGCTTTAGAACATGAGTGCAAGTTTACCCTCTGGCCATGACTGACCTTTAAGCTTTAGTACGCTTGTTTCTGCAGACTGTGTTTCACCTTGACAGGAACAAAGATATCTGACATGCTCTTTCTTTCTTTCTTTTATTTATTTATTTATGCAGGGGCATGCACAATATACATTGACCTTAAAAAGGAAAGAAGCATTATACGAGGTTATAGCACTAGTGCTAATTTCCACCTGTAGTCCCTGTAGTAGATAAAAAAAAACAACAAAAAAACAAAAAAAAACCAACTAAAACCAAACATTGATTAAAAAAACTAAAACCAAACATTGCTAAAAACTAAAACAGACATTAATAACATTGATAAGAAACCAAAACACTGATAAAAACTAAAACATACAATAATACATTTTTATAACTCCATCCATATAAACAATTTTTCACATCCAACCACTGACTCTTATTGGTCCCACTGTCGTCATCACACACTCATCACAGTACATTATGGACACAGGTTTGCTTAGAGATTAACTGTTTTTTCACCAAACGTGAAAATGTGTGATAATCTGTTACTGCAAGTAACTCCGTTGGTAACATTCCACTGTCGCATGGCCACACATGAAAATGTTGAATTTGCTAATGTTGTCTTGTGCTTAGGAATCCTGCACTCGCCGCGTGCTGTTGATCGAGTTGTCCGAGATGTATTTACAGAACTTAATGAAACAAATGTGGCACATATGTTGGTTACATATCCTCCACAAATGTATTGCTGTACGTTTATTGTGTGCTTCACGTCTCATGGAACAAAAGGGACTGAGACTCTGGGATTCAGCAGAAGAGTGTGAGATTCAGCCTTTGTTTCAGGGAGACGGCCTGGGGAGAAGTCTGGACCACCAAGCAACTAAAGGACAATGGTGTGAGGTCAAAGGGGTTACTTTGTGATCGGGATTAAGTACCATGTGACTGTATGTTTGATTAAACACCATGTGACTGCTGTTTGGTGTCCGGGGTACAAAAGCCCTGTTTGGAGATGAAACTTCCTCTTGACTTGCTTTGAGATTGTTGCAGATGTGATCTGTGAATAAAGCTGAATCTGAGGAATAAACTCAGCCTCATCCTTGAACACATTCTCCACACTGGTGACCTTACGACGTAAAATGAGCAGAAATAATTCTCCCGAGCGGGGCTCGGCAGAAGCCAGCCTGATGGCTGCCTCCACACTCCGGCTGCCCGACTTCTGGCAGCATAGTCCGCGCTCCTGGGTCAGCGCGGTCGAGACGCAGTTCAACCTCCGGGGAATCTCGAAGGATGACACGAAATTCTACCATGTGGTGGCTAAGCTGGACAGCCACACAGTACAGAGGGTGGAAGACCTGGTCAACCACCCACCGGACAGCGACAAATACAGCGCATTGAAAGCTGCGCTTATCAGCCATTTCACCCCCTCGGTGCAACAGCGAGCAGAGGGGCTCCTGGCGTTGACGGAGTCGGACAATGACAGACCCGTAGACCTGATGGTCAAAATGCTGAGGCTGAAAGACTCCGAGGACTGCGAATTTATCTTCGCCCACCTTTTCCTCCGGACCCTGCCGCCAGCGGTGAGAGTTACCCTGGCAGATTCACCCCGGTTGGCCAAGCGAGACTACCACGGGCTGAGCAAGGAGGCGCAGCGACTCGTTGACGCCCACAAGCGGAGCGCAGTTTCGGCTGCAGCAGAGGAGCTAAGAGCGACGCCCAGAGACGGCATGGGGCCAGTGGTTGCAGCACCAGACGCGCCGACGACAGCAGCAGTCAGCACCAAGCAACACGGAGCGGGCGACGTCCTTTGCTTCTATCATCGCCGCTTTGCATAGAGGGCACACAAGTGCCTCCCACCGTGCCAATTCAATCGTTCGGGAAACGCCAAGACCGAGGGTCGGTAGCGGCTGCGGCCCTCAGGGACGAGAAAAAGCTGCTCTACCTAACGGACGCACGTTCGGGGAGACAATTCCTCGTGGACACAGGCTCCCAGATGAGCTTCATCACGCCTTCCTACGCGGACCGGCTGATGCCGTCCGAGGTTCCCCGGGTGTCAGTGTCAGCAGCGAACGGCTCAGCTATTAAGACCTTCGGTGAGAAGACTCTGCTTCTGTCTTTGCAGGGTCGTTCATTTGAGTGGACTTTTGTTGTAGCTGCAGTCAGTTTCAACATGTTAGGGGCTGATTTCTTGTGCTCACATGGTTTATTGGTTGATCTTGCTTTTGTCTTTTCACTCTATTCCCTGCACAGCACGAGTGGCCCGCCAACTGCACAAGCCAACGTCACAACTGCGGGTGGTAAGTTCCACGCACTCCTCACTCAGTTCCCAGCACTAACAGTCCCAACGTTTTCGGCGACAGTGGCCAAACATGGGGTGGAGCATTATATCACTACCACCGGGCCGCCCGTTTTGGCAAAAGCTCGGTGCCTGGACTCAGCTAAACTGACCAGGGTGCACGAGGAGTTTGCCAACCTGGAAAAACTGGGCATCATCAGACGTTCGTAACGCCCCTGGGCTTCATCATTGCACATGGTCCCAAAGTCTGATGGCTCGTGGCGACCTTGCGGTGATTTCCGCAGGTTGAATAACGCCACTGCACACGACCGCTACCCGATCCCACACATTCAAGATTTTTCGGTTTATTTGGCGGGGGCGCGCATTTTTTCTAAAATAGATTTAGTGCGCAACTACCATCAGGTTCCAGTACGCGCCCAGGACATACCCAAAACAGCGGTAATAACTCCTTTTGGGCTTTTTGAGTTTTTGCGCATGCCTTTTGGACTCAAGGGGGCCGCGCAGACTTTCCAGCACATGATGGACGCTGTGGTATGCGACCTCCCTTTCATGTTCGTCTACTTGGATGACATTTTAGTAGCCAGCACGTCCGAAGACGAACATGAAAACCACCTCACAGCAGTTTTCCGGAGGCTGGCAGAGCACGGGTTAATAATTAACCCAGCAAAATGTCAGTTTGGGGTAGTGCAGATTGATTTTTTGGGGCATCGCGTTTCGCCAGAAGGAGCGGTCCCTCTGCCCGATAAAGTGCGCGCAATAACAAATTTTCCCCAACCTCAAAAGGTCAAAGCATTACAGGAGTTTTTGGAAATGGTTAATTTTAATAACCGTTTCCTCCCAAGCGCAGCGCAGCTCATGCAACCATTGTACGCTGCACTAAAAAAACAAAAACCCACAAGTAAAATCGAATGGTCTCCTGAGCGGGAGCGCGCATTCTGTCAAGTCAAAACAGCTCTGGCAAACGCGGCTTTGTTGGCACATTCAGTTCCAACAGCCCGCATGGCCCTCACCACTGACGCATCTGATTTAGCGGTAGGGGCGGTCGTTGAACAGTTTGTAGCGGGGACCTGGCAACCGCTCGCGTTTTTCAGCAAAACCTTGCGCGATAGCAAGTGAAAATACAGCGCGTTCGACAGGGAGTTATTGGCCCTACACTTGGCCATCCGCCATTTCCAGTTCTGGCTGGAAGGGCGCCGTTTCACCGTGTTCGTGGACCACAAACCGCTGACTTTTGCGATGGCCAAGATTTCGGAACCTTGGTCAGGCCGGCAGCAAAGACAGCTGGCCGCGATATCAGAGTTCACCACCGATATCCAGCATGTCGTGGGTAAACATAATGTAGTGGCAGACTGCCTCTCGCGTGCTGTGCCGGCGCCAGACCACGTGAGGGCAGACTCTGCAGCCATGGCCGCGGGCCAGGGTAGCGACGCGGGAGCGTGCGCGGCCCCGGTCCACGTAGGGTTAGATTATGCAGCCATGGCCGCGGAGCAGGTTAGCGATGCGGACGCGCGCACGCTCCAGTCTGGACCAACAGGGTTAAGGCTGGAGGACAGGGTGCTGCAAATGGGTATGCCTCCCCTAATCTGTGATGTTTCCATGGGACAGCCGCATCCCGTAGTACCAGCTGCATGGCGCCGCCGCGTTTTTGACTCGATCCATTCTCTGGCGCACCCGGGAGTGCGCACATCGGTCAAAATGGTGGGGGAGAAATTTGTTTGGCCGGGGTTGCGCAGACAGGTCAAGGAATGGGCGACAGCCTGCGTAGCGTGTCAGCGAGCCAAAATACACAAACACACTAGAGCTCCTTTGGAACCTTTTCACATTCCGGCTAAGCGCTTTGATCATGTGCATGTCGACCTGGTAGGCCTCCTTCCGTCATCACAGGGGTACACACACCTTTTGACGATGGTGGACTGCACCACACGTTGGCCGGAGGTGGTCCCTCTGGCATCAACCACAGCGGAGGAAGTGGCGCGCGTGTTTTTAACGGCTTGGGTAGCACGTTTTGGAGTTCCGTCGGACATAACGTCTGACAGAAGTCCTCAATTTGTTTCCGAACTCTGGTCATCGATGGCCTGCAGCCTAGGGGTAAAGATCCACCGTACCACCACGTACAACCCCCAGGCTAACGGTTTATGCGAGCGTTTTCATAGGTTATTGAAAGCGGCCTTCAGAGCGTCGCTTACGGGTACAAATTGGGTTGACAAATTACCATGGGTCTTATTGGGGTTGCGTTCTGCACCTAAGGATGATTTGCAAGCCTCTCCGACTGAATTTGTTTTTGCACAGCCTCTCCGTCTGCCCGGGGAATTTCTCCCCGATGATCCTGCCCCAAATTGCCCCCCCCCCCGCTCAGCTGTTGCAGAGCGGCACAGGATCAAACACGCTTCCTGGCCCGGTTCATCACAGTTTCCCAACGCGTTTTTGTGCCGAAGGCTTTAAAAAATGCGGAGTTTGTTTTTGTGTGGCACATATGTTGGTTACATATCCTCCGCAAATGTATCGCTGTACGTTTATTGTGTGCTTCACGTCTCATGGAACAAAAGGGACTGAGACTCTGGGATTCAGCAGAAGAGTGTGAGATTCGGCCTTTGCTTCAGGGAGACGGCCTGGGGAGACGTCCGGACCACCAAGAGACTAAAGGACAATGGTGTGAGGTCAAAGGGGTTACTTGGTGATCGGGATTAAGTACCATGTGACTGTATGTTTGATTAAACACCATGTGACTGCTGTTTGGTGTCTGGAGTACAAAAGCCCTGTTTGGAGATGAAACTTCCTCTTGACTTGCTTTGAGATTGTTGGAGATGTGATCTGTGAATAAAGCTGAACCTGAGAAATAAACTCAGCCTCATCCTTGGACACATTCTCCACACAAACCTTTTTAAGGGAGAAGCAGCAGAGTTATGGATTACCTTAAACAAAAGACACACATTTGTATACATGATTAGATTTTCAAAGCTCAGCAGATTATATTTGGACAGGATTGGGCAGTGATGGAATGTTCGTGTAACCCAGCTGAGAAAATGACCCTTTTTCTCAGATTTCATTTGTATTAATGAAAGTGTGTGATTTTATTTTGAAAACAGACTATCTTGGGGAAGAGGAAGTGCGATCCTTGTCATCCAACTTTTGAACTTCTGGTTCATGGTCATGTTGGGTGATCTGGGTCTTTCCATTTGTTAAAAGCGATATTAGCCCCGCCTTCCGAGTAGAGGCAGCCAGCGTGCACTCGGAATTCAGTCTTTAACGATACGAACGCGGACAAGGGAGATTGTGAAGCGATTCACACAGATACCTCTTCTTGGTGAGTTCATTCAGAAAGATGCTATAAATGAATCTAAACACTCTCCAAACGCTAATTTGCAACCTTTATTATCCTAAGTTGACTGGAGCACGAGTGTGAGGGGCATTGTGGCTGTGTCCTTTGCTGTATTCACACTGAAACCTCATCTTGGTGAGTCAGATACATGCTTATGTTATGTTAACGCTAGCGCTATGCTAATGCTAGTCGCGAGTGGATTGTTCCTGTTTAAAAGCAATGGAAAAGGCAGTCTTTGTGTCCGTATGGTTTTCCTAAATGTGATTTCAGTTCCCAACAGTATGCTGAAGTACTTTTAGCTCTTATGCACTATTTCTGTCGAATGCAATGTGTAGTTTGATGCTAAAAGTACATGGTGTTGGCCTACTATGTAAAACCATAGGTTATGCTAAACCCAGTAGCTCAGACAGGGTTTACTGATTTTAAAAGGGAATATTAGAAGTGATGGGACAGTATATTCCCTGGTTATGTGATAAATTAATTGTATTTCATTTCATGATTTACAGAGACAAGGTTAGAGAGGATTAATCATAATTTCATGGTTAAATGATATAGAGATGAACAGAGGAATTCATTTAATTGGTTACATGAAAAAAGGGTATTTCATGTGCTACCAGAGAGATTGTGAGATAAAAAGAACACATGCATGTAAGATGTAAGATGTGAAATGTAAGATATTACTATCTTGCTGGATTGTGATAATAGTAATATGAGAGAAGAATTTAAACACTAAGCTATGGTGTTATATAAGAAGGGATTGGAAAACGAATTACTCTAGCTGTAAACAATAATACCATTATTGTCGTGCAGGCTAGGTTTTTTTTGGTTGCCGACCAAAAACCTTCTGGATCCCGGGTTTTCTCCGAATGGAGATGGCGAGCCTGACCCGAGATTGAACAGAGGTCTGACCAAGGTCTCAATTGAAGGACATCCCTCCTCTCTCCAGTGCCCAGGATTTAAAGTGGTAACAACCCAAGTCACCGCTTTAAAAGAGGAAAACAAACCTGAGTCTGGAGTTACAAGACATCTTGACTGGTCAAACGACTAACCCGATAGGACAAACAAACACTGAGCTCAGTAGGACACTTTTGGGGTTTTATTTCATGCCGGCCGTTGTTATGTTTGTATATTTGTACATTGTTTGTATATTTTGCTCCTTCTATATTTATTAATAACAGACATGAATTGCTCATTTCTTGCCTCCAGCTATTTCATTCCACACTCACTCTAATTCCCTATTGTAACCCTTAAGAACCTAGCAACTGGTCTATACTTAATTATTTCCATTACCTAATTAACATAAGGCAAGGGTTACATTAATCTTTTCTTGTCATGAATCTTGATAGAACATTTGTATAATGATTCCAGAGGCCTCAGGGCAGATTTACACGCCTGTGACCAACTGGTCATGCAGTAAAGAAAATGTGGAATTATCATAGCATTTAGATACATACTTGATGCATCAGTAGATAGTGAATTTCTGATATGTTTGAAATTAGCACAGTTAAATTTGACCGTGTTTGTCATCTTTTTAAAGTGTTTTTTAAAGCTTAAATTTGAGTCAAGTGTAACACCTAAATATTTAAATTCAGTCACATTCTTAATTTTTTGTCCTATCAAGATATGACAAGAATTCTTGGATTTGTAGCGATTAGTAAAAAACATTGACACAGTTTTATCAACGTTTAAGGTTAAACAAGAATTCCTCAACCAATGTGAGACTTTCTCCATTACCTGTGTTAATTTTTCAGTCGCCTCTTCAGTCGTTTTACCATGAGTATATACCACAGTGTTGTCAGCATACATAATTATATTTGCATTACACACAGACGGGAGATCATTAATATATAATGTAAACAGCAAAGGCCCTAAAATAGAACCCTGCAGTACACCCATGCTGCATGCTTTTAAGGGAGATGTAACATTATTTACACTTACACACTGCTGTCTGTCACTGAGGTATGACCTTATCCAATTTTGTGTACTTTTATGAAGGGAGAATTGTGATAATTTGTTTAAAAGTAACTCATGGTTAACTGTATCAAAAGCCTTTCGCAAGTCAAGAAAAACAGCCCACACTACCCCTCCCCCACCCAGGCTGGATTTGATGTTTTCTAATAGATAGCAGCATGCTGTTTCAGTGGAATATCCTTTCTTGAAACCAAACTGAAAGGGGTTCAGTGCTGCCATGGAGTCAAGGTGGTCCGCCAGCTGTTGTGCTACAGCTTTCTCCAAGCCTTTGGAAATGGTTGGGAGTACGCTGATGGGTCTGTAATTTGCGACCTGGAGCTTATCACCTGATATGTACACTGGCCGTACAAGGGATGTTTTCAAAATTGTGGGAAAGGCACTCTTATTTATGGATTGATTTATAATTTTTGTTTATACTGATGTTAAAATTTCTTTGTGTTCTTTCAGAAAAGCTGTACCCATTCCAAATATGTCTTTAGCTTTTCTATTTTTAAGATTGGATATGATTTTAGAGATATTCCCTTCATCTACATTACTCAGTTTAAAAGAATGAGCATCATAGTGGAATTCATGAGTGCTGTTCTGTTGCACGACTGTGGAGGGATACAGAAAATTGAGATGAAGAGTCTCTGGAATTTTTTTTTTTTTTTTTAACTGCAACTTATCTTTCATTAAAATCATTTTCAATTCTGAAATGGAATGGATATCTACAATTTGATTTTTTAAATTTATTTATTTATTTATTTTTTTTTACAATAATGGAACGCCATCAACAAAAATATATAATGCACATAAAATAATAAAATGCCTGGAACCCAAATAGGGCTGTAGTTTCTGATGAAACCCTTACAGATGGAAAGTTCAAGAATATTCACTAGAGATGTACAACAATTTTGGCACCTTACTGGTATTAGACAATAAAGCATTTAAAGCAATGATAAAGTAATAAAGCATTATTTGAGTGGGCAAAATTTGATATTAACAACCAATAAAATAGAACAATGCCACGATTTTCAGGTGGTGTGAGCAAAGGACTTAAACACGCCAGCTTTGCACCCCAAAACAAACATGTCCACTTCCACACAGCCTCACAAGGAGAAGTGAAAACAGAACAGAAGTACCTCAGGGAGCCCAAACAAGACAGACACAACAATGACAACAAAAAAATCTTAAGCAGTAGCCCCCTCCACAGCGTCACCAGCTGCCACCCCCACTACGACCTCCATTCAGAAACGCTGATGGACAGCGAAGTCGGCCAATCACCCAGAGGAGTGAAAAGGCCAAAAAACTCCAGATTGGCAAAACCACTACGGGAATCAATGAGGGTGAAGGAACCCCCCTCCCCCCGCCTCCCACCCCCAACCACTGAGGCAAATGCAGAACAGCCTGGAGACAGGACGACTGAGTGCTACACACTAGCTGGCATGTTAGCTGCCTTCAGACACTCTAGTGAGGACAGTAGAATCCAAGGGTGGCCCAACACGGACAGAGATCTGAGACGAGCTGTCCAATGGAGGCCAACCCACACCCATCTCAGCGACAAACATGGAGGTAACCACACTCTCATTTAGTCATTTTAATGATAATGTTCAGCAGTCCATACTGACCGTTTCTGCTGATAGCAGACAAAGATCCTTGCTCCATGATGAAACAAGACCATTAAAAGCAGCCAAGGTTTAAAATATTCACTGAAAAAAGTTTCTGAAGTGTGGTTTATATTAATCATATATTCCATACCTACATATGTATATACATATTAGAATGTTTAGTGATTACATATGTGCAATGACCTCACGCCTCAGAACAGGACAAGAGGTCTCGACTGCCAGCGAAGATCAAAGAGCATACGGAGTCGCAGCGGTGGAGATCAGATCGATCTCCCTGACTACCCAGGGTCAGGTGGAGGAGACAGAGGACAATGGAGGAGATCGATCTCCCTGACCACCCAGGGTCAGGTGGAGGAGACGGAAGACAAAGGAGGGGGGATTAAGTTAATGCGGGATGTCAGCTTTGATATGCAATGTCTTTTGTTGTGTGTAGGTATAAGTATGAAGGTCTGAATGTGTTCGACCTCTTATTCTGCTTCTGCACTGAGATGAGACTTGTTAGAGGAGCAAAGCTGATATTAAACTTTGGTTTATAAATCACATCGCCTCGTTATTCCCAGCTCTTCTACACTGGTGACCCCGACGCGAGGATAGAACAGAGACGTTCTCCCGCGATTGACTCATCAGAGGCGACCCAGGCAAGCGCCGGCGCCCATGCAGACAGGGGAACAGATGGACGACGTTCCCCCATGGCAGAAGCCACAGAGAGGGCTCAACCGAGCACCAGCCCCGCCGTGAGAGCTGAAGAAAGGCGCTCTCACCCGGCGGACACATCAGGGATGGCCCACACAAGCGCCGTCACCGTCAAGCTGCCAGACTTCTGGCAAGAAGACCCGGGCTCGTGGTTCCAGCAAGCTGAGGCTCAGTTTGCACTGGCGGGCATAACGGCAGACGACACAAAATTTTATCACATCGTCGCCAAACTCGACGCTGCCACGTCAAGATGTGCGTGGAGCATAATCCAACGACCGCCCGCCCATGACAAATATAGAGAACTTAAGGCGACCATCGTCGAGAATTTCGTCCCCTCAGCCGAAGAGAGAGCAGAGAAGATCCTGGCGATCTACGGCCACAGAGGATGCAGACCCAAGGCCCTCATGGAGGACATGCTGCAGCTCAAGGAAGAGGACAACGACAACTTCCTCTTCCAACACATCTTCCTCAGTACTCTGCCGCCACACATGAGAGGGACGCTGGTCAACATGCGGTGCAGCACCCAGCAAGACTTCTGCACGCTGGCCCGCGAAGCGCAGCGACTCATCAACGCCTGCGGCGAACAGATGGCCACAGCAGCATCCGCAGATCTCAGCGCGGATACTCAGAGCAGCGGAGAACCACAGACAACCGAGCAGAGCCCGCCCACCATGGCGGCAACACGACCAAGACGCAGCAGGCGGAACGACATCTGCTATTACCACCACCGTTTCGCCGAGAGGGTGTACAAATGCGTTCCCCCCTGCAAGTTCAAAAGTTCGGGAAATGCCAAAAGCCGAGAACCGTTAACGGCTGCAGTTCTCGGCGAAAAAAATAAGCTTCTTTATGTGACTGACGGACACACCGGGAGACAGTTCCTGATTGGCACCGGAGCTCAACTGAGTTTTATCACCCCTTCCCACGCAGACCGGGCCATGGGTCCCCGGGGTAATGGGGCGATGGCAGCCAACGGCTCCATCATCGACACTTACGGTGAAAGGAGCCTGCCTCTTTGCATTCACGGCCGCAACTATAGATGGACATTTATTGTAGCGGCGGTGAGTTTTAACTTGTTGGGCGCTGATTTTTTGTGTGCACATGGGTTGTTAGTCGATCTAGCAAATAGACGCTTGGTTAAATAGACACAAATAGGTTAAATAGACTAGCAAATAGACGCTTCTATCCCCTGCTCAGCTCGAGTTTCTCCACCATCCGTGCAGGCCAACGTCACAACAGCAGGAGGTAAGTTTGACCAACTCCTCACCGAATTTCCAGCACTCACAGTTCCCAAATTTTCAGCAACAGTAGCGAAACACGGGGTTGAACACTTCATTCCCACAACGGGCCCACCCACATTCGCCAAAGCTCGGCGCTTAGACGCGACCAAGCTCGCCATAGCACGGGACGAGTTTACCACCCTGGAAAAATTAGGCATTATTAGACGCTCGAAAAGCCCCTGGGCATCGCCACTCCACATGGCCCCGAAAACCGACGGTTCTTGGAGACTGTGCGGCGATTACCGCAGATTAAACAATGCGACAGCGCATGACCGCTACCCAATCCCTCACATCCAAGATTTTTCACTACATCTGGCGGGTGCGCACATTTTTTCTAAAATAGACCTGGTCCGCAGCTATCACCAAGTCCCCATTCGAGTGGAAGACATTCCTAAAACAGCTGTAATAACCCCTTTCGGTCTTTTTGAATTTTTGCGGATGCCGTTTGGCCTCAAAGGCGCTGCTCAAACCTTTCAGCGGATGATGGACGCGGTATTACGCGATCTCCCCTTCGTGTTCGTCTACCTCGACGATATGCTGGTAGCCAGCCCGTCAGAGGAAGAACACGAACAACACCTCACTACAGTTTTTCAGAGACTAGAAGAGCACGGGTTAATAATCAATCCAGCCAAATGCAAATTCGACGTGTCACAAATTGATTTTTTGGGACACAGAGTTTCACCGAAAGGGGCAGTCCCATTGCCAGACAAAGTCCGCGCGGTAAAAAATTTTCCACAACCACAAACGGTCAAATCGCTGCAAGAATTTTTGGGAATGGTTCATTTTTACAACCGTTTCCTCCCCCGCGAAGCTTAACTCATGCAGCCCCTGTATGCCGCACTCAGAAAACAAAAGCCTTCCAACGCGGTCGAATGGACCCCTGAGCGCGAACGCGCCTTCGCGGAAGTAAAAAGTGCTCTAGCGAACGCCACATTGTTGGTTCACCCCGATCCCTCGGCCCGCATAGCGCTAACCACAGACGCTTCTGACCTGGCCATAGGGGCAGTTGTGGAACAACACGTTGGCGGAACCTGGCAACCTTTAGCATTTTTTAGCAAATCGTTAAACCAAACCGAGCGTAAATACAGCACTTTTGACAGGGAGCTGCTAGCGCTTCATTTATCCATCCGCCACTTCCAGTTCTGGTTAGAAGGGCGACGTTTCACGGCTTTTGTAGACCACAAACCGCTCACTTTTGTGATGGCTAAAATTTCAGAACATTGTCAGGCAGGCAACAAAGACAGCTAGCTGCAATTTCAGAGTTCACCACAGACATTCGACATGTGGCAGGCAAACCTAACGTGGTAGCAGACTACCGCTCTCGCGCTGTGACATCGCCAGAGCACGAGGAGACAGATTATACTACCTCAGCCGCGGAACTCTTCGCCAACGCGGACACGTACGCGGCCCCAATTCACGTAGGGATAGATTACGCAGCCATGGCAGAGGAGCAAAGCGGTGACGCGGACGTGCGCGCACTCCTGTCTGGACCAACAGGGTTAAGACTGGAGGAAAGGGGATTACGTGACGGTGTACCCCCCCTAATCTGCGACATCTCAACCGGCCGACCTCGCCCGGTAGTCCCAGCTGCATGGCGCCGCCGTATTTTCGACTCAATTCACTCCCTCGCACACCCAGGTGTGCGCGCCTCGGTTAAAATGGTCGCCGAAAAGTTTGTGTGGCCAGGGCTGTGCAAAAATGTAAAGGAATGGGCAAAAACTTGCATGTCTTGTCAGCGCGCCAAAATACACAAACACACAAAAGCCCCTCTAGAGCCTTTTCAGAACCCAGCCAGAAGGTTTGACCACGTTCATGTCGACCTCGTGGGACCACTACCTTCGTCTCAAGGCTTCACACACCTGTTAACAATGATAGACCGTACTACGCGCTGGCCTGAGGCGGTCCCTCTGGCGTCAACCAAAGCGGCGGAAGTCGCTCGCGTTTTTTTGACAAACTGGGTGGCACGTTTCGGCGTCCCATCGGACATCACGTCCGATAGGGGGCCTCAATTTGTCTCAGAGCTTTGGTCAGCCATGGCCAGCAGCTTAGGGGCGACAATTCACCGCACCACCACTTATCACCTTCAGGCTAATGGGTTATGCGAGCGTTTTCACAGATCTTTAAAGGCCGCCCTCAGGGCCTCGCTAACGGACACAAATTGGGTAAATAAACTTCCCTGGGTTTTATTGGGGTTGCGTGCTGTGCCTAAAGAGGATCTAGACGCCTCCCCAGCAGAGTTAGTTTTTGCACAACCTCTCAGACTCCCAGGTGAGTTTTTACCAGAGAACCCAGAGCCTGGGCATCTTCCAACCCTGAGGCCTTTAGGCAGTAACGGAACAGACACTCTCCCCGGACCGGCACATCACTCTTTTCCATGGGTTTTTGTCCCCCAAGCTTTAAAAAAACTCTGAGTTTGTTTTTGTTAGGCATGAAGCTTTAAAATCAACCCTCCGTCCACCATACGATGGACCATTCAGAGTATTGGAACCTGGTGATAAGCATTTTGTGCTTGATTTAGGGGACAGAAAAGAAACAGTCAGCATTGACAGACTTAAACCTGCTTTCTTGTTGAGAGACGAACCTGCACGGGTGGCGAGGGCACCTCGGCGGGGTAGACCCCCCAAGAAAAAAGACTCAACCCCCCTGCAGGGAACAAATAACCACTCTCCTCCCCAAGCTGCAGATTCCTTACAGGAGGGTCCCACCAGGACGCCAAAGCGGACCTACAGCAGATTCGGGAGAAGATTAAAACCCAGACGGCACAGGGACTGATGCAAATTAACCAAGAGTTGTTAACTATGTTATCAGATTGTGCCGTGACAGTTTTAAGGCTGATTTGTGATATTACTATACTGTTATGGTTACCACTGAATTCTCTACAGGAGCATGACTGCTGGAAAGATTCTTCCTTGTTTTCCCTGTCAAGAGGTTTAACAGCATAGTATGTCATAGAAATTATCTTAAACTGTAGACTTACTTTGATTGTCCTTTTCTTAGTCGTTTGGGGGGGGGGGGGCTGTGGTTTATATTAATCATATATTCCATACCTACATATGTATAGACATATTAGAATGTTTAGTGATTACATATGTGCAATGACCTCACGCCTCAGAACAGGACAAGAAGTCTCGACTGCCAGCGAAGATCAAAGAGCATACGGAGTCGCAGCGGTGGAGATCAGATCGATCTCCCTGACTACCCAGGGTCAGGTGGAGGAGACAGAGGACAATGGAGGAGATCGATCTCCCTGACCACCCAGGGTCAGGTGGAGGAGACGGAAGACAAAGGAGGGGGGATTAAGTTAATGCGGGATGTCAGCTTTGATATGCAATGTCTTTTGTTGTGTGTAGGTATAAGTATGAAGGTCTGAATGTGTTCGACCTCTTATTCTGCTTCTGCACTGAGATGAGACTTGTTAGAGGAGCGAAGCTGATATTAAACTTTGGTTTATAAATCACATTGCCTCGTTATTCCAAGCTCTTCTACATGAAGTAGCATAAAATATCAATAAAATAGGCTACTAAAACCCAAGCTTCTATGGCAATTATCTTATTTTCTGAGGGGAATGTGTCTTTATTTGCCAGTTAATCATCACTGTAAGACAAAGGAGGTGTAAATGGGTGGGAAAAATATGTACACATATCAGTTTTGGCAATCTGGAAAAAAACTTTTTTCACAATATTGACTTATTGGTTACTGACAAAAAATCTAATATTGTGCATCCCTACTATTCACACATCATATGAGTTATATTTCCTGTTTACTAGAGAAAGTGTTAATGTTGACACCATTTCACAGAAAGTTTCAGTATTAATGCTAATGCTGCACTGCACTGGGAGTGTGCAGATACAGTATGTTCACCAAGACCAATAACAGCTCTCCTCAACGTTGGTGTCATTGCACATGATGCCGCTTGAGTCCTCCACCTTATTTGGACTACCTTCAGAATAGGACTTTAATTGATATTATGACTGACAAGGCATGTAAACAGACTTAGGGTCAGTGTCTATAAAAAAGTTAATCCTGACTGAGCAAGGACAGCTCAACAACCCTAACATGAATATGTGTTCTGATAATCATTACTTGTATTAGCCTAGCTGCCAGTCTAGATTACCATGGGATAACAGCTGACATCAAGAAGATGGACATTTTCCAAAGAAAGCTTTTGACTTATGAATGGTTTTCAGAAGTGGAAGAAAGAAGCCGCAATACTTCTGTGCCAAGATCCAAAGCATTTTACTGACATTTAGATAAAATGTTTAAATGTATATGATTTCCAAAGCTCAGCTCAAACCCCAATGCAATGCTGTTTAGAATATAAATAAAAACAGAATACAAGGATACAAAAATGCTTTTCAACCTATTTTTAATTGAATACACTACAAAGGCAGATACTTAATGTTAAAACTGATAAACTTTGTTGTTTTTTTATTATTCTAAATAGTTGCTCATGCATGAAATTGAATTTGATGCATGAAAAACATTTCTAAACTAGAAAAGCACTCATAGAGTGCATACCTCCGCCAAAGCTCCTTCCGTTTGTCATGGATCACCTCCAAAATGTAATGGGTTTGTGTGTAGGTCTATAGCTACTTGTGGTGAAAATTGCATCAAAGTCTGTCCATCAGTTTTGGAGTATTATTGCTAACACACTGTGAGAAGAGCCTTGGCTGAGGTATGCATTCTCAAATCATCACCAAAATATAATGGGTTCCTCTGTAGCCCAAGAACCACCTCTGGTGAAAATTTCATCCAAATCCATCCAGTAGTTTTTGTGTAATCCTGCTGCACAAATACAAACAAAGCCCTTGGTGGAGGTATGTACTCTCAGATCATCACCAAAATCTAATCATCCGTTCCCCATGCCATTACACACCTTTCCTGAAAATTTCGTCAAAATCCGTTCATAACTTTTTGAGTTATGTTGGTAACAGACAGACAGACAAACCCCGGTAAAAACATTACCTCCTTGGCGGAGGTAAAAAGCTAGGGCAGGGGCAAGAAAAGACTGGGGAAGTTGATGGATGTTCAAAAAACAACTTTTTGGAATATTCCACAGGTGAAAAGGTGAAGTGGATACAGGTGAGTGTCATGACTGGGGATAAAAGGAGCATCCCTAAAAGGCTCAGCTCACAAGCAAGAATGTGGTGAGGTTCATCACTTTGCAAACAACTGCATGGGCAAATAGTTCAGCAGTTTAAGAACAATATTTCTCAACATACAATTGCAAGGAATTTAGAGATTTCATCATCCATCCATCCATCCACCTTTTAATGCTTTTCCGGAGGTCCGGGTCACGAAGGCAGCAGTTAAAGCAGAAAAGTCCAGACTTCCCTCTCCCCAGCCACCTGCTCCAGTTCTTCAGAGAGGATACCAAGGCATTCCCAGATGAACTGGGAGACATACGCTACCGTTCAAAAGTTTGGGGTCACTTAGAAATTTCCTTATTTTTGAAAGAAAAGCACATTTTTTAAATGAAGATAACTTTAAACTAATCAGAAATACACTCTATACATTGCTAATGTGTTTGCTCATTGTGTCAGAAGGCTAATGGATGATTAGAAAACCCTTGTGCAATCATGTTAGGTCTGCAATGCTGTAATTGCTGCAAATGGAGAATTCTTTGACGAAAGCAAAGTTTGAAGGAAAAAGTTATTATTTCAAATACAAATCATTATTTCTAACCTTGTCAATGTCTTGACTATATTTTCTATTCATTTTACAACTCGTGGTAAATAAGTGTGACTTTTCAAGGAAAACACAAAATAATTATCTGGGTGACCCCAAACTTTTGAATGGTAGTGTAGTTTCTCCAGCAAGTCCTGGGCCTCCTCCCAGTGGGACATGCCCGAAACATCTTAAGTGGGAGGCGTGCAGGAGGAATCCTGATCAGATGCCCAAACCATCTTAACTGGCTCCTTTCAATGTGGAGGAGCAGCAGTTCTACTTTGAGCCTCTCCCAGATTACTGAGTTCTCTCATCCTATCTCTAAGGGTGAGTCCAGCAATCCTATGGAGAAGGCTTATTTCATCTTCTTGAATCCGTGATCTCATTCTTTCGGTCATTACCCAATGCTCATGACCATGGGTGAGGGTAGGAATTTAGATTGACCGGTAAATTGACAGCTTTGCCTTAGAGCCCAGCTCCCTCTTCACCACAAAAGACTGGTACAATGTCCACATCACTACAGATGCTGCTCCAATCCGTCTGTTAATCTCTCATTCCATTCTCCCCTCACTCATGAATAAGACCCCAAGATACTTAAACTCCTCCACTTGGGGCAGGAGCTTGTCCCCAACCCGGAGAGGACAAGCCACCTTTTTCCAGCTGAGGACCATGGACTCGGACTCGGAGGTGATGATTGTTATCCCAGCCGTTTCACACTAAGCAGCACACCATCACAGTAAGACCCGTAGGTCATTGCTAGATGAAGCCAATGGGACAACATCATCTGCAAACAGCAGAGATGAAATTCTGTGGTCACCATGCATGACACCCTCCGTTCCCTGGCTGTGCGTAGAAATTCTGCCCATAAAAATTATGAACAAGATTGGTGACAAAGGAAAGCCCTGGCAGAGTCCAACTCCCAAACTCACTGGGAATGAGTCCAACTGATTGTTGGCAATACGAACCAAATTCTCACAACAGTTGTATAGAGACCGAATAGTTTGTAACAATAAGCCTGATACCCCATACTCCTGAAGCACCCCCCACAAAAAACCATGAGGGACACGGTTGAATGGTTTCTCCAAGTCCACAAAACACATGTAAACTGGTTGGGAAAACCCCCACAAGCCCTCGAGGATTCTTGAGAGGGTAAAGAGCTGGTCCGATGTGCCACAGCCAGAATGAAAACCACATTGCTCCTCCTGAATCCGAGGTTCAACCAACGGCCGAACTCTCCTCTCCAGTACCTTGGCAGGGACCTTCCCAGGGAGGCTGAGCAGTGTGATCCCTCAAAAGTTTGAACACACCCTCCTGTTCCCCTTCTTAAAGAAAGGAACCACCACCCCAGTTTGCCATGCCAAAGGCACTGCCCCTGACCTACACGCAATGTTGTATCCATAATACCTGTATCATCAAAAGATTCAGATAATCTGGAGAAATTTCTGCATGTACGTAAGTGGAAAAGTCGAATACACAAAATACAAAACAGATGAGTGTATATTATTAAAAATTATTATAAAAAATATTATATATATTAAATATTATATTATACATATTAAAATATTATATAATTATATAATTATATAATGTTATATAATATTATAATATTATATATATTAAAATATATATTATTATAAAAAACATTGTGTAGGTTCAATGCTGTATATGTGTCTTTAGAGGGTTGAGGGTTTTTATTACTGAACTTTTTAAAATAAAATTACAACTCTGTTTTAAATTGTTACGTTCTTGTTCATTTCTTGTCCATGTACATTTACAAATTTATTACTTTTCTATTAAAGAGGTCCAAAGTATATATTCATATCACCAAGATGCTATGCCACTTTTCTGTAAACAGGAATGGCTTTCCTGCATTCCGGAAGAGTTTGTGAGCTTGAGCAGGTATCTCAGGGCCATTTGTGTGCTCCCCCTTAACCCGGATACTTCAATTGAGTGGGGCAACACAAGGAAATGTTACACCTTTACTTGCTGGACATTGATCCTTAGAGCTATTCCTCTCCTTGTGCCTCATTAACCAAAGCCAGTGGGAACAGGCTTCAGTGACTGCAGCAATGCTCCCGATGCCCTGCTTGAGAAGCGGTTGACCCCAACCTAATCTTTGCCATAGAAATTGCAGGCTCTGACTTGAGAAACCTTGGCATTCTACTTCATAAGGAGGCAGCACTGCTCACTATGCTCTTGAATTGGCTTTGTCAATAAGGTCCTGGTATTTAACCTTTTTTAATCAATGGGACACATCTAGTCTCTACCCCCTTGGGACTGTAAGTTCAATGATTATAATGGTTAACGTCCGCTGTGAGCTAAGGACCATGTCTTGGTGCAATGATGTGACAGCAACCTCTTGAGGGGGAAACCTGCTTGTTCTGAATATCATCTTGTAACTCCCAGTCAGCAGCATTCCATGGGATGCCATCAAGGGAAACTTTTCTCAAAGAACCTCGCTCAGCTTAGATTTGCCTTAATACTTGGTGGATCCATGCTGCTGTTTCTTTGAAGACAATATGTCACCATGTGTATCACCCTTGCTCCAGATCTTTGGGGTAGCTGCTAAGGATTTGATTCAGAGAGCACTCTGAAGAACTGCAAATGTGACAAATTGCATGGCATTTTCTTTACCCAAAGTCTTAGGTTGATTGGGGATTGCAGGAGATCAGTCAATGAAACTGAGAGTGTTTTTACACCAAAATTTGTTTACTTTGGTCCAAATAAGTTGAATAGTTTGCCACTTTGTATCATTTTCTCCTTAGTTTGGTATCCTGTCACACAGGCAAAAATTCAAGCAGCCCAAACTGTGTCATGTTAATTCCCGCAAGACAGAACATTCTCTGTTCTTATTGGTCAAATTTTTTTGCTGCTAGAACAGGAAAGGTAAATGCAAGAAGTTCGATGATTACTGTGCATTAATATATTTCTGTGGAGAAAATAATACAAATTTTAATGTAGTCTACAGGAGTTTTTCATTGTCCTGGTTATCATTTATTGCATTATGTGCATATTGCGGCGGATGATAAAAAATAAGCAGCGATGCTGTGGTTTTAAGGAAGTTTTATTATATCATACCGCCGTCACGAGCTCCACTCCCGGCGCCGTGCATGCGCGCCGGGATCGAGCCCAAGCGGCTCTCAGAGGAGGAGGACAAAAAGTCTGTGTCCTGCAGCAGCAGTTGCAGAATCAGAATGAGAGAGTTTGTGTTACAGAGTTGCAGCATATATACCCAACTACAACAATACATCAAAGAGCATTCCCCAGCAGTTGGTACGATCAAAGGGACTGCAGAACAGGCATGAGATATTTGCATTTGAAAGACCTACATAACAATAGGCAGATTTGCTAGCCTCTGCTCCAGGTGTAGGACAAAGAGGTTACAAGGCACATCTACATATTGATCTCAGCCTCTAGGTCACAGTAAGGACAGGACGCATGAACACTATACATGAATGGCACATTACATCACAATACATGAATGGCACATTACATCATAATACATGAATGGCACATTACATCTCAGTAGTGCAGTGGGAAAAACCAAGAGAAGAGAGCTGACTGTCCTGTGTGTTGTGGGGGCGGTTGAATCAACCCGCCACAATATACCACTTTCAGCAAATCATACAGTTTGAAAATGAAGCACGGCTACGGATGGAAAATAACATGTTAATGCATTTGAGTTGGCAAAGGCACATATAAAGACAATACAGGAGATGATGTCCATTAATCTGCCAGAACCGGGACATGCCACAGATATGTTTGAAGGTCCATCATGTATGTACAATGTTTTAAAATGTTTTACCGTTTGCCACCTCATCTAAACAGTCTTGGTATGGTTGTTTTGGTGCACACCTGAGTGCAATTACTGTGTTCTCACCAGACAAAATGAACCGCACTAACGGAGAAAACAAACTCAAGTCCGATTGAAACAAACTAAAGCCTCCAGATGTGAAAGCACCCTCAGTCTTCCTTGGTCTGCTTGCCATAGATCCTTCCACTTTAGTGACAAATCCATGGCTGACACCCACTTTGTCCAGGCTCCTTGCTTAGAGAGACCTCCTCACACTTCTTGACTTCTTCAACCACCTTGATTTTTCCTCATTTTGGAATTTGATATGTTCCAAATTATTGCTGTCAGTCATGTTGACGGACAGGGTTATAAAAATTCCATCATGGCCTATTATAATCTGTCATTTAAGAAAAAAAACTTACAAAAAGTCCTCATTATATTTTGGAGAATGGTAAACCATGATGCAGAGCAGGGCAGGAGAGTGATCCAAATTGGAGGGACTCAGTTCAAAGCTGGAGAAAAAGAACAGGGAGGATAGCTTCTTCAAGTTCTTCAAATTTAGATTTGTAAACTGTTGCTAAACCTCCACCACCACCTGAAGATATTGCAAATTAAAAGACAGGCAGTCACATGGCAATACAGTAGCTCCAAAAAGACCCTTTACCCAGCCACCATGTCCTGCATGTGGGCTCCACCAAAGGACAAAACTGGGCTGTCTTATGGGTCCATGTGGGTTTGTCCACTGGTTCCATGTTGGTCCAATCAGTGCTTGCACACATGGACTTATGCCTAGATGGGTTTAAAGCAGGTAAGCATAATACCTTCTTAATTGTGCCACAGGTGGCTACATGAATAGCTTCTTCCCCTCTGCCATCAGACTGCTGAACACTAAGTGACTTACTAGACTCTCGTGCACTATGTACAGCAGCTCAACCGGACTCATGACAATTATCACTGTTTTCTTTTTGCACTACCGACGGCACTATGTGGAACTCCACAATATCTGCTGCTTGTCAATATATTTAAAATTGCATAGATTGGTATTACTTATTCATATTCAACCTTTTATTGCATGCATAGTTTTTTATTTTTATCTTTAGTGCTACTCCATGTTTAATGTTGCAGCACTGCACCGAGACAAATTCCTAGTTTGTGTACTACATGAACAATGGCAATAAGTCTCATTCCGATTCTGATTCTGAGGTACAGTACTGTGGCACAATTAAGAAGTTTTTTTTTTTTTTTTAAGATTAGTGTGGGGCCATCTCGGTAACTGCTGCAGAATGCTGGGAAGCTTCTGTTGACAGTCTTGATACCAACCTCTTTCAGAAAACATTAAAACCTTGTCTTATCTGCAAGTGACTGCCAAACTCTAACTTCCATCAGCTGGGTTCTCTGGTGTTGTCATGCTTACCTGCCACTGTTCCTCTGCCCTGGGCTGGGTATGTCTTCAGCATTGCTCCCCTCTCTGCAAGAAGAAAACTCAGTCATGAAGGCCTCTGCACATTCATCATCTAATCATCACTGGTTAATTAACTCCCCTCACCCTGGGAAAAGAGGAGAAAATGACAGGACTGTGTAAACTTAGTACCTGTGTTCCACTCTCCACTTTCCCTTTCCTTCATCAACCCTGCATTGCCAGCCGATCTGTAACCCTAATCATTTGTTAAATTTCCTTAATCAACAAATCTTTTATACTCACACTCTCTTTTCCGTCTCCCCAGGTCACTTCTGTGGTGAGGGTTTGCTGATGTTGTTCATAAAGTCACTAAAACATGGCATTACTCTCATCTGCCTCGGTTTCTGTGTTTGCTCTTGGGTTCCTAATCTGGTAAATCATGGTAACAAACAAAACAGTAGACATTCTGATTACACTGAATGTAAAGTAATATTGTAATAAAGTCAGAAAGTAATGACAGTATGAGGTATATTTGAAGAAAAACAGTCTGAAATCAACACTATCTGCCACAACAGATCATCCTAATGATCATCCTAATCTGTGTCCCCTCCAGGGCCACCATTAGGCTGAAATGAGTTGTTTCAAATTGCTGAGATTGCTTTGCTATTTAGACACAATCGTACTCCCCAAAGGGTAAAGCCGTTCCGCGTTGGACACTCAGAGCTTTTTGGTTCCATCGCCTTTAGCTTAATTACACTGTTTAGTCATTATTGTCTCCTAGGCAGATGTGTATTTGTATTGTTTATTATAATTCACATGGTAGTCCGAGGCCAGTAGTGAAGACTTTAAGTCTCTATCATATGAACAAAAGAAAAAAAAATGGTACTGCAAATAATGAAAATATACAGCCGTGGACAAAATTGTTTGTACCCCTCTGTTAATGAAAGAAAGACCCACAATGGTCACAGAAATAATTTGAATCTGACAAAAGTAGGAATAAATAAAAATTCTATGAAAATTAACAAATGAAAATCAGACAGTGCTTTTGAATTGTGGTTCAACAGAATTATTTTAAAAAACAAACTCATGAAACAGGCCTGGACAAAAATGATGGTACCCTTAACTTAATATTTTGTTGCACAACCTTTTTTTTTTTTTTTTGGACTTGTTTTGTACCCGTAGGTAGATTTGTTCTGCAGTCCGGTGACAAGCCACCAGCTGCCGGTCGCTGCGTACGCAAGCGCCCCTTAACTCCCTAACCTGCACGTTTTTGGCATGTGGGAGGAAACCGGAGAAATCCCGGAGTAAACCCACGCAAACACGGGGAGAACATGCAAACTCCACACAGATCACTGTTGGCCGGGGGCAGGGATCGAACCCACGATCCCCGCAATCCCCCGGCCGAGGGTAAACTGTGCTGCCGCAGTGCTAACCACTGCGCCACCGTGCAGCAAAGGCAATCACTGCAATCAAACGATTTCTGTAACTGTCAATGAGACTTCTGCACCTCTCAGCAGGTATTTTGGCCCACTCCTCATGCGCAAACTGCTCCAGTTGTCTCAGATTTGAAGGGTGCCTTCTCCAGATGGCATGTTTCAGCTCCTTCCACAGATGTTCAATAGGATTTAGATCAGGGCTCATAGAAAGCCACTTTAGAATAGTCCATTGTTTCACTCTTAGCCATTCTTGGGTGTTTTTAGCTGTGTGTTTTGGCTCATTATCCTGTTGCAAGACCCATGACCTGCGACTGAGACCAAGCTGTCTGACACTGGGCAGCACATTTCTCTCTAGAATACCTTGATAGTCTTGAGATTTCATTGTACCCTGCACAGATTCAAGACACCCTGTGCCAGATGCAGCAAAGCAGCCCCAGAACATAACAGAACCTCCTCCATGTTTCACAGTAGGGACAGTGTTATTTTCTTGGTATGCTTCATTTTTGCGTCTGTGAACATAGCGCTGATGTGCCTTGCCAAAAAGTTCCAGTTTTGTCTCATCTGTCCATAGGACATTCTCCCAGAAGCTTTGTGGCTTGTCAACTTGCAGTTTGGCAAATTCCAGTCTGGCTTTTTTCTGATTTGTTTTCAACAAAGGTGTCCTCCTAGATAGATAGATAGATAGATAGATAGATAGATAGATAGATAGATAGATAGATAGATAGATAGATAGATAGATAGATACTTTATTTCGAACAAAAAAGTATAACAAAAACAAAACAAATGACAAATGCAATAAAGTAACAGTATACAGTGTTCGAAAGGGAGAAGGAAGAAGTGAACACTTATTAATTCCATCTCCTCTTTTCCATAAATACACCCATGTGAATTATATACAAATTACCACATTTAAGACCCCAAGTAAACAATTAACTGTATTTTGTACATATCAACATTAACACCCATTCATCCTAGCATACACTGATGTCCATACATCAAAACCAGCCTCAAACAACACAGATATACACAGTGCTGTCCCACCCACCATCCCATAGTGTCCCATAGTGTCCCAGAATGAGCATAGTGAATCATACATATAAATACTACCCTTCTAACATATATCCTTTCAGCAAATAATGTTGTACCTCTTTTTGAATTGATTTCTGTTTGTACATAGTTTCAGTTCCAGCTCCAGACTGTTCCACAAATCCACCCCACAGACAGATATGCACATATTTTTCTTGATTGTTCGTATCTTGGGTTTTGTAAAGTTTAAGTCTCCTCTCAGATTGTGATCATTGTCTCTTTTTTTAAATATTTTTTGTATATTAGTTGGGAGTTGATTATTAATTACCCTGTACATGACTTGTGCTGTCTTAAATTTAACTAAATCGATTAACTTTATGACATGTGACATTAAAAACAACAAATTGGTATGGTCTCTATATCCTACATTATTTATTATCCTTATAACTCTTTTTTGTAATGTGCATATTGACTGTAGGTTGGTCTTGTAGGTGTTTCCCCAGACTTCTACACAGTAGTTAAGATAAGGTAGAAACAGTGAATTGTACAGTAAGACCAATGATTTATAGTCCAAGATGTGTCTTGTCTTCCCCAGTATGCCTATACATTTTGCCAACTTGGCCCGGATGTGACTGATGTGAGGTTTCCAGCAGATTTTATTGTCTAGCGGCACCCCCAGAAACTTATTTTCCTGTACTGTTTCTATTCTGGTATCATCTATCGTTACCAATATTTCATGATTTATTTTATAATTTCCAAACAACATAACCTTTGTTTTTTTTAGATTTAGAGATAATTTATTGTTGTTGAACCACTGCGTTAACTTTTTTATTTCAGTTGTGACCACCTCTAAAACCTGCTGCAAATTCTCACCAGTGCAAAGGATATTTGTGTCATCCGCAAACAAAATAAATTTCAGAATTTTTGATACTTGGCATATGTCATTTATATACAAAATAAAGAGTTTGGGTCCCAAAACTGACCCCTGGGGCACACCACAAGTGATGTCCATGAACGGTGATTTGTGCTCACCAATTTGTACAAATTGTTGTCTGTTACTTAAATAACTTTCCACCCAACTCAGTCCGACCCCTCTTATCCCATACCTTTCCAGTTTCTTTAGTAGTATTCTGTGGTCAATGGTGTCAAAAGCTTTCTTTAAATCTATAAATACTCCTACAGCAAACTTTTTTTTATCTATACAACTAGTAATTTCTTCTATAAGTTTGATCAGTGCCAAAGATGTAGATATATCTGCTCTAAAACCATACTGGCTGTCTGGAAGGAGGTTGTGTTTTTCAATGAAATCATCCAGTCTCTTAGTGAAGATTTTTTTCAAGTATTTTGGAGAATTGTGAGAGTAAAGAGACTGGCCTGTAATTTGTGAAACAATGACTGTCTCCTGTTTTGTATAGAGGTATTACTTTTGCTATTTTCATTTTGTTTGGAAATTTACCAGTTTGAAATGACAGGTTACAGATGTGGGTGAGTGGCTTAACAATTCCTTCAATTACTTTTTTCACTATTGTCATGTTAATTTCATTCCAGTCCGTTGATTTTTTGTTCTTAAATTTACTCACAGTCTCGATAATTTCCTTTTCAGTAACTGCACGCAAAAAGATTGTGTTTGGATTTCTATTTTCTATTTCATTTACAGAACCACTGTTGTTTGTTTCTGTTGCCACTATTGATTTTGCTAATTCAGGACCAACGTTTACAAAAAATTTATTGAAACCACTGACCACATCCTCCATATTATTTATCAAATTGCCATTTTCAATAAAATATTCTGGATAATTAGCATTCTTAGGTCGATTACTAATAATCCCATTGAGTACTTGCCATATTCCTCTTAAGTTATTTTTATTATCCTCTAATGTTCTGTTGTAATATTCTTTCTTACAGGTCCTCATTATATTAGTAAGCTTATTTTTATATCTTTTATATTTGATCTCAGCCTCCGCTGTTCTGCACTTAATGAATTGTTTATATAATGTATTCTTCTTTTTACATGCATTTAGTAACCCCTTGGTGACCCAAGGAATATTTTTCTTTTGTTGTCTGTCACTGTATTGTTTTATAGGACAGTTTTTATTCTACAATGATTGAAATATTTGCAAAAAAATATCATATGCTTTATTTATATCATTTTCATCATAAACTATCTTCCAATCTTGTATTAATAATTCCTTTGTCAGTAAATACACAGATTCTTCGGTTCTTATTCTTTTATATTTAATATTTTTGGTATACTTTTTCTTCCTATAATCACATTGATAGACAACAAAAATCGGCAGGTGGTCACTGATATCATTCAATAAAAGCCCACTCCTGATATTATTTTCCATAATGTTTGTGAATATGTTATCTATTAGTGTGGCACTGTGTGACATGATTCTGCTAGGTCCGGTAATTGTTGGATGTAAGCCCATACTGTAGATTGTGTTGATAAACTCTTCTGTCAAACTATGTTGTTTTGAGTTCATCAGATCTGTACTGAAATCCCCACAGATGAACATAACTTTATGAGTTAGTTTTTGCATACATTTTTCCATCCAGTCCTTAAATAAGTCAATGTTTGATCCAGGTGTTCTATATACACAGCTCACTACTATATTCTTAACATTGTCCAGACAGATTTCTATTATAATACATTCAAATAAATCATCCACAGTCACTGACAGATTTTAAACAACCTTGTATTTCAAGCTCTTGTCAACATAAATTGCAACTCCTCCTCCTTTTCTCACTTTTCTATTTATATAATTTAATTCATAGCCATCCATGGTAAAATCCACTCCTTTCTCTTCACTGAGCCACGTCTCTGATATTGCCACAATATTGAATGGCTCTTTACAGGGATGAGAATCCTCCGAGGATCCGCGGAATTCCTTGGATTTGATCATGTCTAGGGTCATTCTCGTGAATCGTCTAAATTCGAGGAGAAAATTTTAAGGGGGGGTGGGGGGAGGTGTGTTAAGAGCGGCGAGTCGTATTTTCGATCGGCTGCTAAAATCCACCATGCAGAACGCGCTACCCAGCGAGATCAGTAATGTAATGTAACAAGGCCACTGATTGGCTGATACTTATTGAAGCAACCAATCGACGATTTTGTTATTCCTTTGTCATATCCAACACGCGGAGCGAAATGCAAATGGCAGACAGTTCAATCAACCGAGTTTTCCCGATTCCGTGAAAATGGTGAACCTAAAACTCATGAAAGACAACAAAGCAAAAATTTTAGAAATCGACAAAGGGATAAGGAACAAGTTTCGTTGGGAATGGCTCGAAAAAACTGTGTCAATGACTGTAAAGATCGGTAAAAATACCGAAGTTGTGGTTCAAAAAATGGCCGACTTCATAGCGAAATGAGAAGTACCAGGGAGAGCCCAGTGTGACTAGAAAAGCACTATATAAGTGTAGGTTAGTTAGTTAGTTAGTTAGTGTGTTCATTGTAACGATTTCTTGAGTTATGGATCTCGTGGTTGTGTTGCCTTAGTTGAACACTGTTCAAAACAGAAACATCTCAAAATTGTGGCAACAAGGAGATCGAACTACTTGCTCGTGCTGCATTCAAAACGATCGATGGACACGATTGGACAATTCAGATGCCAGTCAATCAAAGTTCATCACAATCGGCACCAATTACAGCAATTAGTAATCGGAAGACACATTCCGAGGTAAGATTTTTTTCTCGTTATAAGTAATGTACTTGAGAATTTTTGCGTAATGAATTTGTTATGAAATAGCATGTGTAAGTTGTGACGTCATGCCTGTTTTGAAACACTAATTGCATTTGAATGCTGATTATCGATTGTTAATAGATAAATGTTATTACATATTTTCTCACAATTTGAAATGCAATCTGAGAATTTTGAATATAATTTATCATTTTTTGTTTCACTAGGAGGAGTTACATAATGCATGTGCAAGTTTTTTTGTCATGGGTGGTGATGGGTTGCCTTTCCTAAGATATCTTTGCTTTTATTAGTAAACATAATTTCTTTATGGTCATTGCATAAAAATATTAAACATCTTTTAGGTTTTACTTACTTTCTTAGATTATCTTTCAAATATTAAAATATACTAATATGCAACTTTTTTATATTCCTAGTAACACTAACAAATGCACACATTAATAAATCAAAATGTTTGCACAATGTCAGTATATTTTAATAAATAAATAAACTTGTCTGCAAAATTTGAGTTAATTGAGATACACACTTTTCATGATTAATATTTTAACCAGTTAGAATCCCTGATATTATAAAATAGGATGTATATGTCCCAGCTATAAGGGAACCAAGAGTGCTGCAGCATCTATAAAAAGGGGCTAGGCTTCCCCATACAAGACAGTAGTGAGACCTGGGGTGATGTATGTGTTTTGTCTGGAAATAGGACAGTGGAGGCAGTAGTCGAATTAAACTTTATTACAAACAAAATAGATGCTACACATGTTGTACCAATATAGTCATAAGCTAACACTAGACTCGTACAGGCTTTTACTGTTACTGAGACAGAGAGCCAAAGAACACGGCTCCTGCCAACAGTCCCCTTAAATAGGCATGGCAAGTTGACATCATCCGTGCGCTGGACATCACGTCCATGCTGCCTGTCTGCTAATATATCTATACCCAACATCTACCCCGCCTTGAAAAAAACAAAACAGTATGAAGACAAATCACAGCAGCTCTTGTTTTATACATCACACTCACAACAGGCAGAGAAAATGAACCTGGGCCACATGGGTGGACTGCCGGTTAACCCTGCATGACTGTGTGGATTATTCTGCCAATACGGAATTAGTTGTGCTCTGTCTAAACAGTGCAAACAAGTCATTTTCAACAGTTCACCTTCGGGGCCCTCAGTCGAGCCCACGGTGCGCACGCCCCCAAAAGCGCTGGCTACAGCAGACCTGGGTGCCATCTCGCCGGAGTCGTGGCTCGCTCTTCAGTAGTGTCCAAGCCCGGGTCCCACACCAGCTGGGTCGGCTCCAGCGCTGAGTGCCGATCCGAGGCAGCTGCTATTACCTTCTGCACACAACTGGTGTGCCATCTTAAACCATCGGTCATCTGGACGGTGGCTGGCCTCTTTCATGTGGCGATTCTCATCTGCGATGAGAAGACCATCTGTGGGTCAAGGCGGTTTGATCATTGAACCTGAAGCCAATCAAGAAGTGCGCACAGCGATTGGCTTGGCTGCACTCGGCACTGCTGCTCTTCCATCTCTGAAGCTGGTTGCTGCTGTAGCAACGTGCCATCCACGCCAGTAGCAGGACTTGCCCTCGGTCGGCGTTGCTCTGCTGGGTCCTGCTGTGCCCCAAACTCTCCATCCTGCTGTGCTGCAGCAGCTCTCTGAGGCTGATACTTGGCGAGGATGTGAGATAAGTTCTGCTTCTTCTCTATCTCACCTGGTGCTGGTTTTGGTCGTAGTGATGTGTTGCTGTCATCAGTGATGGGACGCACGCTGAGTTGTCTTCAGTCAGCGGGGCCCCCTTTCTCCACAAACTCCCTCCCCTGCAGCTACATGGTGGCTGCTTGAAGTCCATGCTGGGAGAGGATCAGAGAGGAGTCTGGTCTGTGCTCTCTCTCCGTGCTGTGTTCATCCTCTGTGTTGTGCTCTCTGACTCTACCCATGTCTGTGAAATCACACTCTCCCTCCTCTGATGAGGCTGCAGCTTGGGAACACTCGTGATGTGGGGGGACTGGCACCGTGTCCAATGCGGCTGTGGACTGGGGCTCTTGTGGGCCTATTGGGTTCTGTTCAGCGTGCGGTGCGAGGCAGGGAGTGGCTGCGTGCACATCTGAGTGCGATGTACCCGGACCGTCATCGGTCAGCACGGTGTATGTGGTGGAGAGGCCCAGTTCACAGAACAAAACCCACTCCATAACGTTATCACCATGGTGTGTCATCTGGAATCAAAACACTGGGACTGTTCTGTCGGAGCATTGCACTGCAAAGGTGATGTTTCTGCTGGTCTTTGAACATCCGTTGTTGGGCAATTCCACCACTCCAGGTCGCCGGGGAGTGAGCCTTCCAACCGTGGCCTTGTTTATCAGGGACCTTGAGGCAGCGCTGGCTACCATCATTGATACACTGATGCCATCCAGCCTCACTATACGCTGCAGTCCCGACCAGTTCTCAGGGCCCACAATGTTGATGCCATCCATGTCAGGCGGGGGGTCGATGGGCTCAGCAACTGGGATAACCATCTGCACCACCAGAGATGACTGTGGGGAATGCATTTGGCGGCCCGTCAGCCATGATGCTACCAGGGCCGTCAGCTGGGATGCCAGCTGGGCCTTTAATACCATTGCGGTCATCTCCGATTGGAGGTGCAATGTCCCCAACAGTGCCTCACGTAGCCATTTCATCGTGTCTGTCACTGTCCGCCTGTCCGGCTCCTCCCGCACCATGCACTGCAACCATGAATCCAAGGTGTACTTCTCCAGCTGAGACTGTATCAGCCTATCCTCAGCGTGCCCAAACTTGCATGTGCTAGCCAAACAGTGAAGGGCGTCTACATACTGTATGAGTGACTCGTCCCTTCACTGTTGGTGCTGGTAATACATGAACCTCTGGGCCATCAACTCAAACCAGCGGGGCCAGTGGGATGGGTGGCTCATCTGGGTTGTCAAGGAACAGAGGCAGTGGCATCAGACAAGCTTCCTTCTTCAGGAAAATAACCTGTTTTTCTCCAGAAAATTAAGTTTACTCCTCGTCGCCAGTTATTATGTCTGGAAATAGGACAGTGGAGGCAGAAGTCAAACCAAACTTCATTACAAAAAAAAAAAGATGTTACAAGTGTAACAATGTAGTCATAAGTTAACACTACACTCGTACAGGCTCTGACTGTTACTGAGGCCAAGCACCAAAGAAGATGGCTCCCGCCAACAGTCCCCTTAAATAGGCACGGCATGCTGACATCACCCCTGTGCTTGACATCATGTCTGTGCTGTCTGTCTGCCTTTATATCCAACAGTATGGTGTGAAGATGGTGGCACTGACTAAAAGACAGGAGTTAAAGATGCTAAGATTCTCATTGGGAATGACTAGGAGGGACACAGTTAGAAAAGAGTGAAACAGAGGGACAGCTCAGGTTGAGCGGTTTGGAGACAAAGTAGGAGAGGCAAGGCTGAGATGGTTTTGACATATGCAGAGGAGGGATAGTGGAGATGTTTAAGATGGAGCTGCCAGGAAGGAGGAAATGAGAAAGACCACGGAAGATTCATGGATGTAGTGAAGGAGGACATGGAGAGGGTTGGTGTTACAGAGGAAGATGAAGGGATAGGGTGAGATGGAGGCAGATGGTAGCTGTGATGACCCTTAAAGGGAGCAGCCAAAAGAAGACCAGGATATAATAGAATAATTCCAATAGAGGCCATGCAGTGATGTCACTTCCAATCTTCCAATCCAGAACACAACATCCAACACCCTGACAGATGAAGTAGTTAAATAACCAGTCTTAGAGTTAGAAAGCAGTAAACCAGTAAACCAGAGAGTAAAAGCAGATTCTCAAATTGAAGATTCCTCTCTTTGTTTCATACAAAACCACTTGACAGTGAGAGGAGAGATTCAGGCTTACTTGGCTGCCGGATGGTTAGGGAACCCTTGGCGGGCAGAAGCACTGGAGGATGATGAGGCTGGAAGCTCAGTGTAGAATTGGCGAGTTCAGATTCCTCAGGAAGGAAGCAGATGACTCCGCGCTGATCCCTGGGTCTCACAGAATAAATAGGCAGAGCCAAATAGCAGACAGGTGTGTGCGCAGGTGCGCATTTGGTGGCCATGACACGAGGGGTACAGAGACAAGTTTGTTGCCGTTGTGCAGCAGAACACATTTCAGCGATCGCTTGCTACTGTCAATGAACAGTCTACAATCTTTGGGTTCATACTGTGGCACTTCAAGCATGTGCAGAAGCTGTGCAATATCTGTACAGTACACCAAGTCCTTCTCTTCAATGAAAAAAAAACAGAGGTATTCTTGATGCCTGTTGCGGTAGAAGGTGATGCGAGCACTGTCAGAGAGGAGGTTTTTTTTACCTTCAATCTGGATGCCAACAGGTCTGTAGATGACTTTGACAAGCTAAGATCGTGAACTAGATCATCTAGCTCCTTTTGGGAAATAAGATGTGGAACATCATCATCAAGAACCACTTCTTCTTCTTCATCTTCTTAACACTGGAGGAATCTTCGTCACTAATGTCAGGAAGTTCTCCAAAGACAGGTACTGGAATTTCATCACAGTGAGCTACAGGACAACGTGCTGATTGAAGATCAGGATTCTTGAGGCTGATCCGGTTCTTTCTGTTGATCCCAGTTACATCAGTACCGCAGAAGTAGCTGTCATTGTCATGGTTTGTCGGCTCCCTCCAAAAATTCTGAACTTCAGACACCTTTTCTTGCCCTTGGTCCACTGATGCAGATACTCAGTGCATGCCTTGCATACCATGTGTGGCGCCCAAGCTTTATCCTGGTCACTAAGTTTAATATGAAAATAAGCATGGTAAGCAGGCTTTATGAAACTTGTGACTAGATTCCTGTTAGGAACAATGGTGTATTTGCCGCAGATGTAGCAGAATACGTCGGGCTTATTTTTACAAAATCTTCTGGTCGAAGCCATTTAATTCACCTGTAAAATAAAATACTAATTAGTCATAAATTGGCGAATGCAAACTCTTCAGAGTTCGAGAAATTTCAAGAAATAAAAAATAATTTTACATCATATAAAGCGAAAATACCCGTACATGTAAACAAAAACATAAAAAAAACAACATTTGTCCATAGTTCAAAAAGTTGACCTGATTGAACAAAACCAATGTGATTTTTGGATTCAGCAAATCAAAATTGTCCTAAATCAGCTAAAAAAACTTATATAATAAATTGACATATTTATCGGCCCAAGAAACACGCACGCAGGCTCAGGTAAGATTTAATAGCTTTATTTATGGGAATTTATTTACGCAGATCAGAATCAGAATCAGAATCAGAATCAGGTTTATTGCCATTGTTCATGTAGTACACAAACTAGGAATTTGTCTCGGTACAATGCTGCAACATTAAACATGATAAGATAAGAGAAATAAACTATACATGTAATAAAGTGTAGGATAAGATTAAGTGATACTGGTCAACAGTTAAAATATATATTAGCCAGCAGCAGATACTGTGGAGAACTATGTAGTGCAGTCGGTAATGCAGGAAGAAAACAGTGATGATTGACATGAGTCTGGTTGAGCTGCTGTACATGGTGCACGAGAGTCACTTAGTGTTCAGCAGTCTAATGGCAGAGGGGAAGAAGCTGTTCATGTGACGGGAGGTTTTAGTCTGGATGGACCGAAGTCTTCTACCAGAGGGGAGGGGGGCAAACAGTACATGACCAGGGTGTGAGGGATCGGCTATGATCCGGCCAGCACGCCTCCGGGTCCTGGAGATGTACAGATCCTGGAGAGATGGGAGCTTGCAGCCGATCACCTTCTCAGCAGTGCGCACGACGCGCTGCAGCCTTAGTCTGTCCCTGGCAGTGGCTCCTGCGTACCACACGGTTATGGAGGTGGTGAGGATGGACTCGATGATGGCTGTGTAGAACTGCACTAACATCTTGGTGGGTAGCTTGAGCTTCCTCAGCTGCCGCAGGAAGAACATCCTCTGCTGGGCTTTTTTGATGAGTGAGCTGATGGTCAGCTCCCATTTGAGGTCCCTGGTGATGGGACAGATGGGAAAGTGGCTGGTGTTGGCTAGGATTTTCGGCCTGGGAGACAGCGACCTGATGCGCACACGATGAGACGTGGAGATGCGGGAGGAGGAGATGGCAAAGACGGGAGAATCCGCCGCCAGGGAATCCACCTGTGCACAGGGGAAGACTGAAGGACAGGTAAGTGGTAAACAGCTTATGTGCTGAAGCGAGGAGTGGCAGGATGGGAAGAGACGATCCTGCTGAGGGTTTGAGCGCATAGTAGAACAGACGGCTCCAGGCCAATGCTCAGGGCCGAGTGGGCTAAATAGCCCATCACTGACAAGGCGCAGGTGTGCACGCAGCTGAGGTGGATGCCTGGGAGCAGCGAGTTGTGACAATACCCCCCCCCCCCAGCAGCACCTCCTGGCGCTGGTTTATCCGGGTGCGCCCGATGGAACTCCGTGATGAGATCCTTATCCAGCACAAAAGAAGAGCGCACCCAGGATCTCCACTCCGGGCCATATCCTTCCCAATCTACCAGGTACTGCAGCCCACGACCTCGATGCCGGGAGTCCAGGATGGAAGCAACTCCCCATGCCGGGTGGCCGTCGATCATCATGGGAGCGGGCGGTGCCCTAGGAGGAGGACAGAGTGGGTCGGAGATCACGGGCTTGATTTTAGACACATGAAACGTGGGGCAAACACGGAGGGAGGGGGGGAGGGCCAAACGCACAGCCACCGGGTTGATAATTCTGGAGATGGCGAAGGGACCGATGAAACGTGGAGCCAGCTTCCTCTTCTCCGCTTTAAGATTAATGTCCCGGGAAGACAACCAGACCTGTTGGCCTACCTGGTATGTGGGGGCCGGCTTCCTGTGGCGATTAGCCGTGGCACTGTTGCGCGCTGCCGTGCGTAAAAGTGCCTCGCGCGCCCTGGACCACAAGCTCCGGCAGCGTCTCACATGCGCCTGGATGGAGGGGACGGCCAACTCACTCTCCTGCTCGGGAAACAGAAACGGGTCATAGCCCAATGACGCCCGGAAGGGGGGCATCCCAGTAGCCGAAGACCATGTCGCGTTGTGGGCATACTCCACCCAGGCCAGATAAGAGCTCCAGGAGGATTGGTTGGAGGAGGTGACGCAGTGCAGGGCAGCCTCCAGCTCCTGATTGGCGCGCTCACACTGCCCTTTGGATTGAGGGTGGTGACCGGAGGAGAGACTTACCGTGGCCCCCAAGGCATTGCAAAAAGATCTCCACACTTGGGACACGAACTGGGGCCCCCGATCGGATACAACGTCCACTGGGATCCTGTGCAGCCTGACCACGTGTTGGACGAGGAGATCGGCCGTCTCTCGTGCCGAAGGGAGACCCCGGAGCCGCACAAAGTGGGCAGCCTTGGAGAACCGATCCACGATCGTCAGCACAGTGTCATAGGTGTTGGAGACAGGGAGACCAATAACGAAGTGGAGGGCGATGTGTGACCAGGGCCTGCTCGGGACCGGCAGGGGCTGGAGTAGACCCGCGGGGGGGGGGAGAATTCGGGGTCTTGCCAGTAGCACACTGGGGGCAGGCCCGGACGTAATTGGCGACGTCCTTCTGGAGACCGGGCCACCAAAAAGAGTGTTGAAGGAGGTCCACCAGTCGGGAGACACCAGGGTGACAGGCGAGCTTGGACATGTGGGCCCAGTGAATGACCTCCCCCTGAACCGCCGATGGAACGAAGAGCCTCCCATCCGGGCCGCCGCCAGGGTCCGGTTCGGTCTCCCGCGCCCTGCGGATTTTGTCCCTGATGGACCAGGAAACCGCCCCCACAACACACGAACTTGGCAGGATGGTGTGATCCAGCTCCTCCATTGCCTCAGGGGCGAACTGTCTAGACAGGGCATAGGGCAACCCATTCTTGGAGCCTGGACGGTAGGTGATAGTGAACTGGAACTGAGCAAAGAACAGAGACCAGCGCACCTGGCGGGCATTCAGACGCCTGGCTGACCTCAAATACTCTAGATTCTTGTGGTCCGTCCAGACCACAAAAGGCTGGGCTGCCCCCTCCAACCAGTGACGTCACTCCTGCAGTGCGAGCTTGACAGCCAGAAGCTTCCTGTCGCCGACGTCATATTTGCGCTCAGACGCCGACAGCCGCCGGGAGAAGAAGGTGCAGGGCCGTTTGACTCCATCCACCGGTGATCGCTGGGAGAGCACCGCCCCCACCCCCGTGTCAGATGCGTCCATCTCAACCAGACACTGCAGCGTGGGGTCAACCTGGGTTAGGACCCGGGAGGAAGAGAACTCCGTCTTCAGGGTCTCGAATGTGGTCGCTGCCTCCTCGGTCCACTGGAAGGGCACCTTGGGAGAAGTGAGGCGGGTCAGGGGAGTAACGATGGCGCCAAAGTTGGGAACAAAGCGACGGTAGAAATTGGCAAAGCCGATGAATTGCTGCACCTGTTTCCTGGGAGTAGGCGTGGGCCACTCGACCACCGCTTTAACCTTGGCGGGGTCGGGGAGGATCTGGTTATGGGAAATAACGAAACCCAGGAAAGAGGTGGTCTTGGCATAAAACTCACATTTCTCCGCCTTGATGTAAAGTCTGTTCTCCAACAGCCGCTGCAGAACCCGCCTCACGTGAGCCTGGTGCTCCTCCCGAGACCTGGAGAAGATGAGAATGTCGTCTAAGTAAATGAAGATGAAGACCCCCAGGAAATCTCGCAGGACATCGTTGATGAGCCGCTGGAAGACGGCGGGAGCGTTGGTGAGCACGAACGGCATTACTAGGTACTCGAAGTGGCCGCTGGGCGTCCGAAAGGCTGTCTTCCACTCATCGTCCTCCCGGATCCGGACGAGATGGTAGGCATTGTGGAGGTCTAACTTGGTGAACCAGGTGGCCCCCTGGAGGGAGTGGAAGGCGGTGTCCATAAGAGGCAGGGTGTACCTATTTTTCACCATGATGTCATTGAGGGCTCTGAAGTCGATGCACGGACGCAGGGACCCATCCTTTTTAGAGACGAAGAAGAAGCCAGCACCGAGCGGGGATGAGAAGGGGCGGATGATCCCGGCGCTGAGCGACTCCCTGATGTACGTGTCCATAGCCTCACGTTCAGGAGCAGAAAGGCTGTATAGGCGGCCGGATGGTAATGGCGCCCCCAGGCGGAGGTTTATGGCACAATCATATGGGCGGTGAGGAGGAAGAGACATCGCCTTGGACTTGCTGAACACGATTCCCAAGTCATGGAACTCCTGGGGCACCAGGGTGAGGTCCGGAGGAGAGGATGGAGTGCAAGCCGCAGACTGGAGACAGGTGCTCATGCAAAAGGAGCTCCATGAGAGGACACTTCCAGATTGCCAATTGAGGACAGGGTTGTGCAGGCGCAGCCATGGGTAACCAAGGATGACGGGGGCTGCTGAGGAAAACAGGACATACAGGCTGAGGTCCTCTCGGTGGTTGCCTGAAACTATAATTGGCACCGGCCTGGTGCGGTGTGTCACTACTCCCGGGGGGAGCAAGAAAGGGTGACGAGGTTGAGTGGAGCTGACAACGGTTGACAGGGTATACCCAAATGGGTTGCCAGGCTCTTGGAAATAAAGCTTTGTTCTGCCCCCGAGTCCACCAGTGCGTGAGTGAGGTGCCCGGTGGAGTTGTGGCAAAATCTAATGGGCAGAGAGCAGTTGGAGAGGGGATTTCGCCGGTTAGAGTCTGCGAGGCCCCCTACAGTGACTCGCGGACACCCCCGTTTGGCTTGACCGGGCATTGCTCCACGGTATGCTGGTTGCCTCCGCAATACATGCAGAGGCCCAGCTCCCGGCGGCGTTGTCTCTCCGCAAGGGGGAGCCTGGTTCGCCCGATCAACATAGCCTTTAGCTCATCGGTGGACTCCGGAGCAGGTAACGCCAGGGGGCGAGACTGAGTAATGCGGGAGGAGAATCCATGCGGGTGGCTGACAGACTTCCGCTCGGCAGCCCGCTCCCGCAGCCTGTTATCCAAGCTAATGGTCAGAGAGATTAGCTCGGACAGTCGCTCTGGGAGGTCCCAGCTGGCCAACTCATCCTGCAGACAAGAACTGAGGCTACGGAGGAATATGCTGCAGAGAAATGCCTCACCCCAGCCAACCTCTTCCACTGCCACCCGGAAGTCAACAGCGTAATCCGCCGCCGACCGGCTACCCTGTTGAAGGCTAAGGAGCCTGTCAGCGAGAATGGTGTCACGACGCGAGTGGTCAAACACCTCGAGGAAGTCCCGCACGAACTGGTCATAGGAGAGGTTGGCGTAGATGGGCTTTGACATGACGACGTAAGCCCAAGCTAACACTCACCCCTCCAAGAGATTAGCCATGTAGTCAATTCGGCTGTGGTCTGAGGGGAAATCCCCTGGAACGCGTAGGAACACCGACTCACATTGTAAGATGAATCCCCGTGCCTCGCCGAGCTTCCCGTTGAAGCGAGCGGGAGTTGGGATCGGAGTGAGCCGGGCCGGTGCTCCCGAGCTAGGCTGGCCAGCCGCAGAGGCAGCCAAAGCCGGTCCTCCCCGATGAGCCGGGGGGAATGCCTGCTGTGGTCAAAACGGTCCAACCGGTGAGTTATCATGGTCAATTGATTGAGTATCACCTGCTGTTGATGAGCTATCAAATCCACCCGAGCCTCGAGGGTGGAAAGACGGCGTGCGAGCCCGCTGTCTGCTGGGCCGCTTTGCTGGAGCCGTACTGACATATTTATCGGCCCAGGAAACATGCACGCAGGCTCAGGTAAGATTTAATAGCTTTATTTAACAGCAAGGGGTGTTTGGGTGCGTGTATGAGATATGTATATGTATTGTGGGTGGACGAAGAGAGTCGGGAACAGAGCAGCACACCATGCAGCCAGGCAACCCTATGGGAAGAGCAGAGACAGGGAAATTTGCTGGGCTTAACCAAACGGGGAAGTAATACAGAGTAATGCTTACTCGCAGATGGGAAGGTGGCTGGTGTTGGCTAGGATTTTCGGCCTGGGAGACAGCGCCCTGCTGCGCACACGACGAGACGTGGAGATGAGGGAGGAGGAGATGGCGAAGACAGGAGAATCCGCCGCCAGGGAATCCACCTGTGCACAGGGGAAGACTGAAGGACAGGTAAGTGGTAAACAGCTTACATGCTGAAGCGAAGAGTGGCAGGATGGGAAGAGACGATCCTGCTGAGGGTTTGAGCGTGTAGTAGAACAGATGGCTCCAGACCGATGCTCAGGGCCGAGTAGGCTAAATAGCCCATCACTGACGAGGCGCAGGTGTGCACGCAACTGAGGTGGAGGCCTGGGAGCAGCGAGTTGTGACAGTAATTTGGTGTTGACCACTGTTAGAAATAAATACAGAAAAACCCAGAAGATGAACTTAAATCAAGGTTGTGGGTTGGAGACCTTGACCTGATGACAAGAAACCTAAATACAACACAAAGAAGAAATGAGTCTCCAACCCACATCCAGACAGGGCTTCCTGTGATGGCCTTGATATTTCTGAGACAGGAGGACCTGGAGATGTCCTGCAGGGAGGGCAGGGGGGCCCTGATGATTTTTTGAGCGGTGTTGATGACCCACTGCACAGCCTTCCTGTTTTCGGCTGTGGAGCTGGCATACCACACACTCAGACAGTAGGTGAGCATGCTGTCCACTGAGTAGTGATATAAGGCCTGCAGCAGCTTCTGGTCAAAGTTGTTCTTCCTCAGGACAGGAAGGAAGTGCAGCCAATACTGGGCTTTCTTCACCAGGGCCTTGATGTTGACTTACCAGGAGAGGTCAGAGGAGATGTCGATGCCCAGGAAACTGATGGTGGGGACAGTTTCCACAGAGTAGCCATTTATTGGTGGTGGTGGTGGTGGTCCTGCCCTTTATGAATTCTTTGGCTTTTTGGACGTTCAGTTTCAGGTTGTTTGCTTGGCACCACAGCAGCAGATTTTTTTTTTTTACCTCTGCCCTGTATACCTTCTCATTGTCATCAGTGATGAGCCCAACCAAGGTGGTGTCGTCCACATATTTCACAATGACAGTGGTTGGGTGGGTTGGAATACAGTCAAAGGTGTACAGTGAGTACAGTAGTGCATTTAGCACGCAATCTTGGGGTGAGCCAGTGCTTAGAGACAGTGTGGAGGAGTGGTGGGGGCCGAGTTTGACTGTTTGTGGGTGGGTGGTGAAAAAACATTTTATCCAGGAGTGGGTGGAGAGGATCTGGAGGAGGTGCAGTTTATTGATCAGGATGTCCAGAGATGATGGTGCTGAAAGCTGAGCTGAAGTCCACAAAAAGCATCCTCATGTGGCTCCTTGGGTTCTCCAGGTGGCTCAGCACTTTGTGAAGTGTGGTGGCGATGGCGTATTCCGTAGACCTGTTCTCTCTGTAGGCGAATTGGTGGGGGTTGAAGCGGGGGGGGGGGGACAGTTCCTGATGTGCTGGGACACCAGTCACTCAAAACATTTCATGACTATAGATGTGAGTGTTATGGGTCTGTAGTAATTCAGGCTGCCAATTGCAGATTTTTGGGGGATGGGGATGATGGTGGAGTCCATGAGGCAGGACTGGATGGTGGCGTGCATCAGGGAGAGGTTGAACAGCTTGGTGATGATCTCTGCTAGCTGGTCTGCATATGCTTTGATCACGGCCCTTGGGATGCTGTCAGGACCAGCATTTATGCTGGGGTTCACTGCTCTCAGTTGCCTCCTCACCTCATGCACCTCTGGGTGGGGAGGAAGGTGGAAGGTGGGGTGGCGAGTTGGGGGGAGGCGAGCTCAAACTGGGCTTAGAAGCTGTTATGCTCCTTTGCCAGAGTGAGGCTTCTGTCCAATATTGGGAGGCACTGGCCCCTGTAGTTGGTGAGGGCCTTGATGCCTCTCCACATCTGTCAGGGGTTGGTTGTCTGTGAGGAAGCCCTCCACCTTCCTCCTGTAGGCATTTTAGCATGTTTTATGCCTCTTCTTGGGTTGGCTCTGGCAGTGCTGTACAGAGAGCTGTCCCTCTGCCTGAAGGATTAGTTGCAAACTCTGATCAGAGAGTGGACAACATTGGTCATCCAGGGTTTCCGGTTTGGAGTGTTTCAAATTTTCAAGAAAAAATTATCAAATGGGGGAAACGTCACAAATTTACAAGAAAATATCAAATTTTTGAGAAAAGAAGTTGAAAATAGGTACAGTAAACAGCCCATGTCCACAGTCCATGTGGGCAAAAAGAGGTGGGGCCAACATGGAACCCGTAGACAAACCAACATGGGACATATAAATCAGCCTAGTTTAACCTTTGGTGTGGCCTACTTGGACATGCTGGCTGAGCTCTAACTACTTGCATTTACTCAAGTTCATGTACTCAAGTTGTCACAAATTTGTGAGTAGTTTTATTGCAGAGTACATTTTACTCTTGAGTACATTTTTGAAGAATAACCTCTACTATTATAGCTAGCTAGCTAGCTATAATAGTAGAGGTTATTCTATTTATATCTATAGTAGAGGTTATTCTATCTATCTATCTAGCTAGCTAGCTAGCTAGCTAGATAGATAGGTAGATAGATAGATAGATAGACTTTATTGATCCCAATCTGGGAAACTTCAGTGTAACAGCAGCATGACAGTAGAAAACCAATTGACAGAAACACATGCATGACAGACAAAGGGATTGCCCTCAGAAAGTAAAACTAACACTACTATAAAAGCCTATGGACGTCATAGCTGAATAGATTGTGACCCGTTTAAACACATGAATCATACCCACTGCACAATGCAGGACTATCAGGAGCAGAGTGAAATGTGAGGTACCAGTTAGACTCTAAGGCGCAATATGGAAGCATAGTTATGACCAGAATACAACATCAGAGTGAGTTATTGTACAGTGAAATGGCGTGCGGCAGGAAAGATTTCCTGTACCTAGCCATTCGACAACAAAGCTGTAGTAGTCTACTGGAGAAAGAGCTCCACTGTCTGTCCAGTGTGTGGTGTACGGGGTGTGCAGGATTGTCCATGATGGATCGCAGTCCATCATGGACTAAAGTAAGCAATCTTCGATGGAATGCTAACTTTTAATTTCAGTCATTTGAGCTGAGTGCTCGTTTTTTCTCAACTCAGATCTGAAATCATTCTTTTGAGGCTCAGCAAATATCAAATTTATTATTGTTATTTCTGGGGCTTGACTATGTTCACATGTCAATAGTTTATAATTTATCTATTACAGACCAACACAACAACAGTTGCAAATTCAGAAATAAAAGGCTGAAAATATACATGAAAAGGCTGTAAATTCATAAGGAAAAAAAAAAAACACAAATTTGAAGGAAAAGTTGCAAATTTAAGATAAGATAAGAAAAGATAAGATAAGATAAGCCTTTATTAGTCCCACAATGTGGAAATTCCAGGATTGCAACAGCACAGGGATAGCAACACTCAGAGCAACAATCAGAAGGCAAGAGATAAAAAAAAGAAACAAGAGCAGCAAGCAGCATTTTTATATGTACATATAAACATAAATATATATAATATATATATATAGACACAGTGCGGAGCATTGTAGCTAGATGGATTAAATATGTAAATATATAAACACACGCAGTGCAGAGCATTGTTGCTAGATGGGATGAAACGGCACAACCGTCTACTTAGTTATCCTACATGGTATGATTATGTACCCATACATATTCTCACCCTCCATAGCGACCGGTATTTTCCTAGTTGTATGCCGGAGGGGACCATTGTGTAAGTCTATTGCGTCTTTGGCTTTCAAAACTATTAGGTTGTCACGTCTTTTTGCTATCTCTGCGAGCAGCCCTGCTTAGTTTGTACAGTCTGACAGTCGTTGGTAGGAAGGACCTGCGAAACCTCTCGGTTGTGCACCTAGGATGATGTAGTCTGCTGCTAAATGAGCTCCTCAGTGCATTCAGTATGTCCTGCATAGGGTGAGTAAAGGCACAATTTCGTTTTAGATTTTATAAGAAAAAAAATCATAACTTTCATTTAAAAAACTTTACCTACAAGAAACAAAAAATGGTGAATGAGAAGAATTTTTTTTTTTCGAAGAAAATGTAATAAATTTACCAGAAACCATTCAGGGATTGGCAAGTCAATGCAGATTTATTGCTACTAATCTTCCTCTGGCCCTCACACAGAACTGAAATGAGGTAAAATGCAAACCCTCAGTTTAATGTTGCTTCTGACAGTACAGTTTTTAATAGCTCTCTTTATTTGTTTGGTCAGTTAAAAAAAAAAAAAAAAAAAAAAAACGTTCAGCTTTCAGAGGTGGAAATTAACATCAAATGCTGGTGAACTTGTTGACCCATTTTCAGTATATGGCGTAGCAGCGCTCCCATCAGCTCACCACCCTCTGGCGGTCAAGTTTTTTTTAAAGAAAATATTCAGTTTAGTTATGACAAATTCCAAAGGCTGTAACTTGAATGTGGTAAGAGTTAACTGCTTACTGTCAAGGAGAAAGATGTAGAATATGATCCAAAGTTTGAGATAGGAATAAATTAATTCAACTAATTTGCATAATGCGACAGCAGCCATTTCGAATTACATAACTTTTGGTCAAAAATGGACTTTGGACATATTTACACAAAGGTTGGTTTTGTTGGGTTTTTTTGTCACCGTTTTTGTTTTTGTTTTTTGTTATCTTATCTTCAAAGTATAAAAACCAGAAAATCAGTAGAATGTACACAAACCAATAAAAAACAATCAGACCTACCGCTCATCGTGTCTTCATTCATCCATTTTTGTCATCCACAGTCCTTATTTTGTCATTTTTGCTTTCTCTCCCACAACCAGAAACTGTCATATGTATGTTATGAATTTTTCCATCTCAATTTTGCTTATATAACGCCGCTGAACCGGCGCTATTGTTCTCTCCAGTCATGTGCAGCTCCGGTCGATGGCAGATGAAACTGTACCTGCTTTGGCCATCCTCTGTGATCAAAGAAGGTACATATTTCCCTTTAGAAGCTAAATAATCTCTTTCAATTAACCTAACGTTAATTGGCATCAAACTGGGGATTCTAAATTGTCAGGTATGACTGTGAGAGTGAATGGTTGTCTGTCTCTCTGTGTTGGCCCTGCGATGGACTGGCGATCTGTCCAGGGTGTACCCTGCCTCTTGCCCAAAGATGCTGGGATAGGCTCCAGCCCCCCCCACAACCCGAAAAGGATTAGGCAGAAGAAGATGGATGGATGGATGGATGGATAATCTCTTTCAGAATCATAGTTGGCAAAATTTCGAGCAAATGCTTCCTCCGTATGGAAATATATTTTGGGATGGAGCCTTTGTTTACTTTCTCTTCTTCGCGTTTCCAGAAATGATGTTTAAGGTAGTTTGGTTGGGTGAAGTCCTCCAATCCTCCAGCAGTAAGCTATACACGTCTGACATTTTGTAATGTGAAATGATTGGTACAACTGGGTTTTCTGTGTTTTTTGGACACATCACATCACAGGCATGGACCTGCGACATAGGCAACAGGTGACTCACACATTTTATGACAGCCAGACAATTAAAGAGTTAAGTGGCAAGTAAATCAGATAAAGCTACCACCCACCATTAGGCTTTTTGTTTTCTTTGTTCAGACAAAGATGAAAAGGAGATGTTTATCTTTACCTTGAGATATTTCACTGGTATCTGCAGTCTTCCTCAGAAGTGCCAGCTGATCGCTGTGATGTGTTATCAGCTGTTTTTACTGAGGCATACCAGCCACCATAATTGATGAATGAAGGATGTACTCTTCATGAAGTGAGACACAGGGAGGATGACATCTCTCCAGACTGACCACTTCTACACATTAAAATATATATAATGGCCTTGGTGGGATTCTTTATTTTATCCCTTTCCATGCACAACGCATCATATTTCCACAACGAAAGATGGAGAAAGTAAGTGACAGGAGTTAAAACAGAGGTCTCTCCTTCTTCTTCTTCTCCTTCTTCGTCTTCTTCTTTTTCTTCTGGCTGCTCCCTTTAGGGGTCTCCACAGCGATCATCTGCCTCCATCTCACCCTATCCCCTTCTTCTTCCTCTGTAACACCAACCCTCTCCATGTCCTCCTTCACTACGTCCATGAATTTTCTCTGTGGTCTTCCTCTTTTCCTCCTGCCTGGCAGCTCCATCTTCAACATCCTTTATCCAATATCTCCACTATCCCTCCTCTGCACACGCCCAAATGTCATCCTTGCCTCTCTTACTTTGTCTCCAATCCGCTCAACCTGAGCTGTCCCTCTGATATACTGATTTCTAATCTTGTCTCTCTTAGTCACTCCCAACCAGAATCTTAACATCTTCAGCTCTGCCACCTCAAGATCCATCTCCTCTCTTTTTTATCAGCACCACCATCTCCAAACCGTACATCATAGCAGGTCTCACTACCGTCTTGAAAATCTTCCCTTACACTCTTGCTGCTACCTTTTTGTCACAAATCACCCCTGACACTCGTCTCCACCCACGCCACCCTGCCTGCAGTCTCTTCTTCACCTCTCTTGTGCATTTTCCCTTGCTTTGGATGGTTGACCCCGGGTATTTAAACTCATCTACTTTCACCACCTCTACTCCTTCCATCTTCACCATTACACCTGCCTGCCTCTCATTCAGACTGATGTATTCTGTCTTTCTTTTACTGATGTTCATTCCTCTTCTCTCAAAAGAATACCTCCCCCTCTCCAGGTTCTTGTCCACCTGCTCCCTACTCTCACTACAGATCACAATGTCATCTGCAAACATCATGGTCCACGGAGACTCCTGCCTGACCTCATCTGTCAGTCTGTCCATCACCATAGCAAACAAGAAGGGACTCAGAGCGGATTCCTGATGTAATCCCACTCCCACCTTGAACCCACCTGTAACTTGTACCACACACCTCACCCATGTCTCACTGTCATCGTACATGTCCTGCACCACCCTCAAATACTTCTCTGTCACTCCTGATTTTCTCATACAGTACCACTCTTCCTCTCTTGGCACCCAATCATATGCTTTCTCTACATCCACAAAGAAACTGTGCAACTCCTTCTGACCTTCTCTATACTTCTCCATCAGCACTCTAAGAGTAAACATTGCATCTGTATACTCTTTCTTTCTTTCTTGGCATGAAACTGTACTGCTGCTCACTGATTTTTACCTCTCCTGTTAAGCTGGCTTCAACAACTCTTTCCCATATCTTCATAGTGTGGCTGATCAACTTTCTGCCTCTGTAGTTACTACAGTTCTAAGCATCGCCTTTGCTATTGAAAATTTGTATCAAAACACTTCTCCACTCTTCAGGCATCCTCACTCTCCAAGATTGTGTAAAACAATCTGGACAAAAAGTCCACTGCCATTTCTCCTAAACATCTCCATACCGCCACACGTATGTCATATGGACCAACCGCCTTTCCATTCTTAATCCTCTTCAAAGCTGCCCTCACTTCTGCCTTGCTAATCCTTGGGAATTCCTTGTTCACCAGCTTTCCTTCATCCATCCTCCTCTCTCTCATTTTTTCTTTATTCATCTGCAGATCAAAGTACTCCTTCCACCTTTTCAACACACTTGTCATTTTGTTTGTACATTACCATTTCTGTCCTTAAACAGCCGAACTTGCTGAACATCTTTTCCAACTCGATCTGTCTTTCTAGCAAATCGATACAAGTCCTTTTCTCCTTCCTTAGTGTTTAGCTTCTCATACAACTCACTATATGCATTTTCCTTTGCCACCTCTCTCTTTGCCATGAACCTAGATTCAAAACACTTGTGTCTACTTTCATCATCGCCCTGACTATCCCACTTTTTCTTTGCTAACCTCTTCCTTTGGATACTTCCCTGTACCACCTCATTCCACCACCACCTCATTCTCTCTGTCTTCCTTCCTCTTTCCACTAGATACATCACATACCCGTTCTCCTCAGTACTTTTGCTGTACTTTTCCAGTCATCTGGTAATTCTTCCCTACCACCCCGAGCCTGTACCAACTCCATCCTGAACTCTGTGTGACCTTCTTCCTTCTATAACTTTCCCCTCTTAATCTTTGGCTCTGCTTCCACTCTCTTCCTCTTCTTGATTTCCAAAGTCATCCTACAGACTACCATCCGATGCTGTCTAGCTACATTCTCCCCTGCCACTACCTTGGCGTCTCCTATCTCTTTCAGATTTCTCTTTCTGCATAGGATGTAGTCCACCTGTGTGCACCTTCCTTCACTTTTGTAAGTCAACCTATGTCCCTCTCTCTTCTTAAAGTCTGTGTTCACCACATCAATTTCCATCAATTTAGCAAAATCCACAACCATCTGTCCTTCCACATTTCTCTCTTTAAGACTAAACCTGCCCAGAATCTCCTCATCACCTCTGTCCCTTCACCTGCATGCCCTTTAAAGTCTGCTCCAATCATCCCCCCCCCCCCCCCCCCCCCGGGAATACTCTCTACCACTTCACTCAGCTTACTCCAGAATTCCTTTTTCTCTTCTATCTGACATCCAACTTTTGGGGCATACGCACTGACAACATTCAACATTACACGTTTGACCTCTAGCTTCAAACTCATGATTCTATCTGACTCTCTCTTTACCTCCTGAACACTCTTCACATACTCTTCCTTCAAGATTACTACTACTCCATTTCTCTTCCTACCTACACTATGGTAGAACAGTTTAAATCCGCCTCCAATGCTCCTAGCTTTGCTTCCATTCCATCTGGTTTCTTGAACACACAGGATATCTACCTTTCTTCTCTCCATCATTTCCCCCCAACTGTCTGCTATTTCTGGTCATAGTCCCTACTTTTAACGTCCTTACTCTCACCTCCACACTTTAACCTTTCCTTTTCTCTTTCTCCCTCCTAACACACCTTCTACCTCTCCTCCAGCTCGATCTTTGACCAACAGTAGCCCAATTTCCACCTGCACCCTGTTGTTTAACAGCACCAGTGGTGGTTGTTGTTAAACTAGGCCTCGACTGATCCGGAATGAAAGTCTCATTTGTCATCATCCGCATGTTTGATTTGGCAAAAGTTTTACATTGTATGCCCTTCCTGACAGAACCCTCCCCATTTACCCAGGCTAGGGACCAGCATGAGGTGCACACTGGCTTGTTCACCCCCTGTGGCTGGGTTAATGGTGGTTAAATGGAGGTCAGTATGATTTAGTATTTTAAAGGAGAGAATTTTACTTGAAGTTTGAGAGCATACTTCAGGTGAGGGTGTCCAACACATAGGCTGTGGGCCATAAAGGACCTGAGGTAAGAATTCATTATGGTGATGAATTGGTGATTATAGTTTCTTACTTGGGGGGTTTCCAGAGGAGTTCAGATCCAGGTACTGTTCTTCCAATGATGGAGCATAGAGTGGAGCAGATGCTAGGGTAAGGAGGTTATTAGAGAACTTGCAAAGGTGAATAAACATCTTGCATGAGTCCTTTTCCTTTCTAGAGGAATGAATGACTCCAAGTTGAGGATCCAGATGAGGAAATCAGTTTCTGGTCATTGGGTGCAGGAGCCAAGAAAGGCATGTCATCAGGCTAGCAGACAGACAGATTTTTCCATGTGACAATCCCGCGGTCAGCAACTCTCAGAGTTAAGCTTAAGCTACGGCCACACAGACCCTTATGAATGGCTGCAATCACTGTGAGATCGATTTGTGGACGAATTTGTATGGCCTTCTTAAAGTGGATGTAGAAGAATCCAGTGTCCGTAGACCATTCATAAGTTTGTGGCCATGTCGATGTTCTTTTCCGAGATTTCTACAAATGCCCAATGAAAACCTCTCATCGTAGGGCAGCTGTACGAATGGCATATGAACAATATAAGAACTATGCAAGATGTTGGCTGGAAGTATGCCTCAAGAACACCTTAAGTTATTCTTGAGGGCCCCTTTTAGCAGTCGTAGGAAATGCTGTAAGAATACCTGTTCATTCACAGATTTGGACAGCGTGTGTAAGGCGGGAGTGATGCACTTATAAGGCAGAAATATGTCATTTGCACAACATTTGTGCAAACAAAATGTGCCAAAATCCTTAAGATCTTCCTACCAATAGCTTGAAAGTGCCTTGATGTGCACAAAAATTTTTGTAAGATGGCAGCAAGTATGCCATTGGAAAATCCCAAGATATCCTTATGAAGAACATAAGAACTCTTGGGCCATTGTACGACAGAAAAGAATTTCATTTCTCAAGAATGTTTTGAGTTGCTCTTTCGAACTGAAAAGCAGCCATAAGAAACTATGCTGCCCTTCACCAATGTCTGCAAACTCCAGAATTTGTAGGAACTGGGAGATTCTTACGAACCCATTGTTTGTAAGAATCTTTGTGATCATAGCTTTATACGAACTGAGGACCTTTTTAATTATCACATTAACACACCTGTCTTTGCACTCCACACTTTCATGTATAATGACCCAACCATGAAACCACTAATATGCATATTTTCCATAATCCTTGGGCCATTTTACTCGATCATGTGTTCAATTGTGTGTTCCGCACTCCGCACTCTTATGTACATAGTTCCATCCGTGAAGACACTACCATTTATAGTGATCCAAGCTGTGCACTGTTTTTTTTTTCCCTCCTCTCATTGCTTATTTTCCACAGCTGCTGTTTCACCCGCACCTGCTCTTCCTAATCAAGCAGCCTTAAAGTTGAGAGGGGCCCTCCACTCCTGCACGGGGACGTCAACGCATGCATGCAGCCAAGAGAGCTCCTCGCTACTGTGTGCAGCTTCTCCCCTCTCCACCCATGAACCTCTCCTCTGATGCGGGACTTCGTAAGCTACCGCTCTGCTTGTTCCTCACCTCTGCATTCTCCTCTTGTGTTTGTTTGGACTTACCTGTGCACAAGTGGACCATCTCCCTGGCGGATTGGACCTGTTCACTGCGGTGGACCAGGATCTTCTCCTCGGAGGTGGAGTTCCCACTCTCCCTACACTGTCCTGTAAGTGCACATAAATTATTTGGACTGAACTGTTCCCCTTCACACCTTGGTCGAGGCTTATCTTCCTTTACAGTGCACTGTAAATATCTCCACAAGAACTTCCTTCACCTTTGCAGGACCGCTGCAACCTGGAGAAGACGTGGGGCCGCTGATAGCGCACAACCAGCTGCTCTACACTCCATAAGGCTATAATTAATTTATCATTGTCCCACTGTGTGCTGCAGACTGCTAATCATTCTCTCTCTCCTTCTTCCCTTGCAGGGTTACCAGACTCCCCCCGCACAGTCCACACTCACACTTGCTCACAATAAAATTATTGTAAACTATAACCAAATCTGTCGTCTGCTCCTGGGTCTATATACTAAATCATGTCAGTATGTCTCCATCAGCCAGACCGAGCAGACGATGCTAATGCACGCCGATTAGACATCATGAGCGGCTCGGTTAGATCAGGTTACATATCAGCAGCAGGTGATATTGAATCAATTTATCAAAATTAATGACCGGCTTGACCAACTTACCGCTTCCTAGCATACACAGGCTGGCTCCGGGGCATCGGCTGTTCCGCTTCCTCCTTCTCCGTCAGCTCGTCTTTATCGCATAACACTAGTTATCACACCGGCACACTTCAGCGGTAGATTGGGTGAAGCCCGATGTTTTCTTCTTCAGTGCAGCCTTGTTTTTCAGCAAGCACCGGAAGATTTTCCCACTAATCACAGCCAAATCAGCTACATGGTGAATCTGCTGGAGGGGCAAGCCTTAACTTGGGCCTATGCAATTATGGATCGCCCTAATTATCAGAACTGCACTTATGATTGATTTGTGTCCGAATTTACTCAGGTGGTCGATCACTCCGACCAGGATGACATTCTCACCACCTGCCTTCTCAATCAGGGGGCCAGGTCCTTGGCTGATTACTCGGTGGATTTCTGGGTTGTTGCAGCAGAGGTGGGGTTGGAGGATGCATCTCTTTGCAGCAATTTTACACGGAGTCTCAGCCTTGGCCTTCATGATGATCTGGCATGGTTAGAAAAACCATCTTCTTTAAACAAGCTAATTTCCCTGGCCATCAAGTTAGATAATAGCCTTAGGGAACGGTCTATCGAACACCGTCATACAGATCGCTCTGGCTCTCCGTCACACTCCCCTACTCAGTCCCACCTCCCATCCCTCCCCTCTCCTGAATCCTCTAACACCATGGAGCCCATGCTGTTGAGCCGGTCTAGGTTGCCTCTTACTGAACAACAGCGCCGCCGCGATCTCGGGTTGTGTATGTATTGTGCCAGCTCTGATCATGAGGTTACCTACTGTCCCAATCAGCCAAAAGTCGGGGTCCGTTTGTCACAGTAAGGGGACTAACGGACATGGGTAGGTCTGAATCTCTTACGCATCTGTTGTTACCTATTCGTTTTGATCACCATCACACTGAATTCTGCATTACTGCCCTCATTGATTCTGGCGCTGAGCAAAGCTTTATTTCTGAGAGTCTGGCAACCGGGCTAAAGCTTCCGTGTCAGGACCTGGAAGTCCCATTGAATTTGGTAGCCATTTCTAGGGAGCCACTCACTAGGGTCACTAAAAAGACAGCTCCCATCTCCATATTGATTTCAGGCAACCATAGAGAGCATTTGAGTTTTTTTGTTTTACCCATCTCTGCCTCTCCTGTTATTTTTAGTTATCCCTGGTTAAGACTCCACCATCCAGTTATTGATTGGCACGAAGGAATGGTTTTTTCATGGAGCACCTTCTGCCTAGCTGCCTGTATGTAGTCTGCGGCTTGTTCCCCTTCTGTCCCTATCAGCCCATCACCCACCCATTGGCTGATCTCACTCTAGTTCCTCCTGAGTATCATGACCTTGCCCTGGTCTTCGTGGGCAAGAAGGATGGATCCCTTTGGCCCTGCATTGACTTTAGGGTACTTAAAAGCATCACAATGAAGGACAAGTATGCCTTGCCGCTCATAAACTCCGCTTTCAACCTGTTGCAGGGTGCCACTGTCTTCACCAAGTTGGACCTGTGCAATGCCTACCATCTTATCCGGGTAAAGAGGGGGAAGAGTGGAAAATGGGGTTTCATACAACTTGTGGCCATTTTGAATATCTGGTGATGCCATTTGGGCTGACAAACGTGCCAGCTTTTTTCCAACAGCTCATCGATGACATTCTGATGGACTTTTTGAACTCTTTTGTTTTTGTGTGCCTGGATGATATATTGATTTTCTCTTGTTCCCTAGATGAGCACTGGGGGCATGTTAGGACTGTCCTTCAGTGGCTGTTGGAGAACCAGCAGTACATCAAAGTGGAGAAGTGTGAGTGTCATACACCCTCAACCACCTTCCTGGGGTTTATTGTCGCTCATAAGGCGATCCGGGCATACCCAGGTAAGGTAAAGGCAGTCGTGGATTTGCCTGTTCCCTCCTCCCGCAAGCAATTGCAGCAACTTTTAGGATTCACCGATTTCTACCAGCGCTTCATCTCCGATTTCGGTGTGGTTGCCCATCCTCTCACCTATCTCACTTCCACCAAGATTCCTTTTCTTTCATCCCAGGAGGCCAATCCTGGGATGAAAGGAGGTGAGCTAAAATCTCACTTCTGTTCCTCTATCCTTGCTCAGGTAGATCAGCAGCTGCAGTTCCTGGTGGAGGTGGATGCATTGGACTCCAGGGTGGGGGTGATTCTTTCTCAGCACTCAACCAACGATAAAAAGGTCCATCCCTGCGCATATTTCTCCCGACACTTGTCCCCAGCCGAGAGAAACTATGATGTTGGTGATCGGGAGTTGTTGGTGGTTAAACTTGCCTTGGAGGAGTGGCACCACTGGTTGGAGGGAGCCTCTCAGCCATTTGTGGTCTGGACTGATCACACGAATCTGGAGTATCTCAGGGTTGCTAAACAGCTAAACTCCAGACAAGCCTACTGGTCCCTGTTCTTTGGCAGGTTTAATTTTACCATCACCTACCACCCGGGATCCAAGAATACCAAGCATGACACCCTCTCGAGGCAATTCTTCTCTGACACCATCTCGCTGGAGCTGCATCCCATCATTTTCCACTCATATGTGGTAGGCATACTCTTGTGGGAGATCAAACAGAAGGTAAAGACAGCACAGAGCACAGAACCTGATCCAGGTGGGGGTCCTGTGGGCCGGATCTACATTCTTTGTTCGGTCCGTGGGGAGGTTATAGATTGGCTGCACTCATCCAGGGTTATGTGCCATCCAGGCGTGTCACACACTGTGTCTCATCTACAGAGGACCTTCTGGTGGCCGTCTATGAGGAAGGATGTGAATGAGTTTGTCAAGGCCTGTCCCCAGTGCACCACCGGTAAGTCATCGTCTTCCCCACCTTCTGGGCTCTTGCTTCCCCTACCTATCCCCAGCAAGCAATTGTCTCATGTGGCGCTGGACTTTGTGACTGGGCTTCCCCCCTCTTCTGGGCACATGGACATTCTCACTATTGTGGACAGGTTCTCAAAAGCAGATCACTTCGTCCCCCAGAACAAGCTTCCTTCTGCCAAGGAAACAGGAAACCTCTTTCTTCTACATGTGGTCGGCCCCCATGGTATTCCGGTAGATGTAGTTTCGGACTGGGGTCTCCAGTTTGTCTCCCAGGCTTAACAATCCTTCTGTAAGGCCATTGGAGCGACTGTCAGCTTGTCTTCAGGGTATCACACCTAAAGTATTGCCAAGTGCGAGAGTGCAAATCAAGAGCTGGAGGAAGGCCTGAGGTGCATCACAACAACTAATCCTGCGTCTTGGAGTACCTACCATGGAACGAGAATGCTCACAACTCTGCCACCTCTGCTGCTACCGGTTTCTTTCCCTTTGAGGCATCCCTGAGGTACAACCTGCCTCGATTCCCTGATGTGGAGGTGGAGATTGCCGTACTGTCTGTGCAGTCCCACATCAGGCATTGTCACTGCCTCTGGAAGGCTACCAGGGCTGCTCTTTGCTGGACTGCGGACTGTAACGCCGAGATTGCCAACCATCGGAGGACCTTGGCCCCTCCCTACCGTGTTGGGCAGAAGGTATGGTTGACCACAAAGCACATTAACCTTAAAACAGTTTCAAGAAAGTTTTCTCCCAGCTTCATTCGTCCTTATCCCATCTCCCAGATTGTCAATCCAGCTGCTGTTCGCCTGTCTCTTCCCCGTGCTCTCCGCATCTGTCCCACCTTTCATGTCTCTCAGGTGAAGCTATTTTCCACCAGCCCCTTCTGCCTTCTCCCCAAGCCGGCACCTCCTCCGGTGATGGTCGATGGTAGTTCTTTGTATAAGGTTAACTGCATTCTGAACGTTTGATGCTGGGGGCGAGGTCCACAGTATCTGCTGGACTGGGCTGGGTATGGACCAGAAGAGAGATCATGGATCCAGGGGTCCTTCATCGCAGATCGGGATATGATCTTGGCATTCCATCAGGCCCATCTGGGGAGGTTGGGTTAGCCACTGGGAAGCATCCCTTGGGGGAAAAAGAGAGGGGGGAAAGACATCAGCTTCATGTGCACAGGTCCCTACCGAGAGAACACAAACTTGCGGAGCCACCAACGGCGGACGTTCGTGCCGGGGAGCTTTGGCCAACACCACTTGCTCGTCTGCCTGTTGATGCAGACAGTCTCCCTACGCACCCCCAAATCTAACACAAAATGTTTTGACCCAGGTTCCAACACCCTGAATGGTCCGTCATAAGGTGGGTGCAGTGGGGTCCGGTGCACATCGTGCCTGAAGAAAGCAAAGCTGGCATTCTGTAAACTCTTGGGGACAAAAGTGCGGGCTAAAAAATGATGGGCCAGGCCTGGCACGTTAAAAGCCTCCATACTGTGCAAAAATTGCATGGGTAGATCAGCCTTGGGTGCGGGGTTTTCCAGTAAAAACTCTCCAGAGATCCGCAGTGGCTGAGAAAAAAATGAGTTCTGCCAGAGAGGCTGCCAAATCCTCCTTAGGTGCGGAGCGCAACCCTAAAAAAAACCCAGGGCAGGAGGTCAACCAAATTCATGTCTGTGAGCAAAGCTCTGAGCGCTGCTTTAAGCGACTTATGAAAACGCTTGCATAACTCGTTAGCTTGGTGGTTGTCCGCGTTAGTGCGGTGAATTTTGACCCCAAGGCTCTTGGCCATCGTGGACCAGAGTTACGAAACGAATTGTGGACCCCTGTCGGAAGTGATGTCTGACAGGGATCCAAACTGTGCAACCCAAGTGGACAAAAAAGCACAAGCCACTTGTACGGACGTGGTAGAAGCCAGCAGGACCACTTCAGGCCAGCACGTGGTGCGGTCCACAATTGTCAAAAGGTGTATGAAACCTTGCGAAGGTGGGAGGGGTCCCACCAAATCCATGTGGACGTGGTTGAACCTCCTGGCCGGGATTTGGAACAGCTCGAGGGGGGCTCTGGTGTGCTTGTGCACTTTGGCCCTCTGGCACGTGACGCAAGCTGCAGCCCATTCTTTCATGTCCTTGTGCAAGCGCGACCAGACGAATTTCGGCCCCACTAGCTTCACCAATGTGCGCACTCCCGGGTGTGAAAGGGAGTGGATCTACTCAAAAATGCGATGGCGCCAAGAGCACAGAACCACAGGGCACAGGCGGCCGGTGGAGACGTCACTGAGCAAGGGAGGGCACCCTTCTTTCACCACCCTGCTCTCCAGCCTTAACCCAGTAGGCGCAGACTGGAGCGCGCAAATGTCTGCGTCCCCGGCTTGCTCCACGGACATTGAAGGGTAATCTATTCCCATGTAGACCGGGGAGACTAACACGCAGGACAGACAATCGGCCACAACGTTGAGCTTTCTGGCAACGTCTTGCATGTCGGTCATAAACTCCGAGATCGCGGCTAAATGCTGTTGCTGCCGGGCCGACGATGGTTCCGAGACCTTGGACATCGCGTACGTCAGCGTTGTATGGTCCAGGAATGCAGTGAACTCGGGCCCTTCCAGCCAAAACTGGAAATGGCACATCGCCAGATGTAGAGCCAATAACTCTGTTGAACGTTCAGGATTTGTGTTTGCTTTCACGTAAAGTCCGACTGAAAAATGCGAGTGGCTTCCATGAACCGGAGACATACTGCTCTACCACTGCTCCTATGGTAACATCAGATGCGACCGTAGTGAGCGCTATCCGTGCCGACGGATCCGGATGAGATAGCAATGCAGCATCCGCAAGCACTCTTTTAGCATTCATGAAAGCCTGGACTCGCTCGGGCGTCCAGTCGACACTTTCCGCTGGCTTCTTTTTTTTTTCCAGCATGGCAGTTAACGGCTGCATCAGATGGGCTGCCCGGGGAAGGAAACGGTTATAAAAATTGACCATCCCCAAAAACTCCTGCAAGGCCCTCACTGTCTGCAGACACGGAAAGTCCAACACGGCGACCTTATCCGGTAGCGGAATCACACCCTCCAGTGAAACGCAGTGGCCCAAAAAATCAATCACAGGCACACCGAACTGTCATGACTCGCCGCTCATCAGCGGTGCCAGCTGCGCACACACCTGCACCTCGTCAGCGGCGTGGGATATAAGCCACTCTGCCCTGGGCTTCGGCCTGAAGCCGTCTGATCCCGTCGGCCTGCTTGCTGCAAGGAACCCCCTTCTACCAGCAAGACCTTCACGTAAGAATCTCTTACCTTCCTCTCCAGCCTTCTCCCCTGTGCACAGGTGGATTTCCCGGCGGCGGACTTCTCGTCTGCTTCGTTGTTTCCTCGCTGCTGCCACAGGCGCTCCAGGTCGCTGTCTCCCGGGCCTCGCCCTTGTCAACGCCAGCCACCTGCCCAACCAAGTAAGCCAGCATATCCCATTATCCTTCTGTATTGGTTTGGTGCCCGTTACCCTTCTCCCTGTGCTCTCTCCCATAGGGTTGCCCGGCTGTACGGCTTCCTGCCCCCGTGCCTGAAGCAGACGTCCACCACCAATACATTCACATCTCACAGACACGCAGTCACACACCCTTGTTGTTGAATAAAGCTGTTGAATCTGCTCTGAGCCTGCGTGTGTGTCTCCTGAGCCGTGCGTTATGTCAGTACGGCTTCAGCAGAGCGGCTCAGCGGACAGCGGGCTCACACGTCATTTTTCCACCCTCGAGTCTCGGGTGGATTTAATAGCTCATCAGCAACAAGTGATTCTTAATCAGTTGACCCAGATAACTAACCGGTTAGACCGCCTGGACCCCCGACAGCCGTTCCCCCCGACAGCCGTTCCCCCCGGCTCGTCAGGGTGGCACAGCTCTCGCTGCTCCGGCGGCCGCTCAGCCAACTCCGGGTGCGCTGACCCGACTCACACCTATCCCAACCCCCGTCCGCTTTAGCGGTAAGCTTGGTGGAGCACGGGGATTCATAATGCAGTGTGAGTCGGTGTTCCACCACTTTCCCGGAGACTTTCCCTCAGACCTCAGTTGAATTGGCTATATCGGGAATCTCCTGGAGGGTCGAGCGCTTACTTGGGCTTACGCTGTAATGGCGAAGCCCAGTTACGTCACCCTCACCTATGGCCAGTTCGTTAACCAGTTCCTGGAAGTCTTTGATCACTCGCGTTAAGACAGCATCCAGGTCGATCTCCTCCTCAGCCTCCAACAGGGGAGCCGATCGGCCGCGGACTACGCGATAGACTTCCGGGTAACAGCGGAGGAAGTTGGCTGGGAGGAACGCTCCCTCTGCGGCATCTTCCTCCGCAGCCTAAACTCCGGTCTGAGGGATGAGTTGGCCGGTCGGGATATCCCGGAGACGCTCGCAGAGCTGATTTCCGTTGCCATCAGCTTGGATAACAGGCTGCGTGAGCGCGCCTCAGAGCGGAAGTCTACTTCTCGCTCGCGGGGCTCCTCGTCGCGCCCATCCCAAGCTCGCCCCCTGGCGTCACTGCCGCCGGAGGCCTCCGAGGAGTCGGAGCCGATGGTGACAGGCCAGACAAAGCTCCCCCTGGCGGAGAAACAATGCCGCTGTGAGTTGGGCCTCTGCATGTATTGCGGGGGTAGCCAACACACGGTGGAGCATTGTCCTGAAAAGCCAAACGGGGAGGTCCGCGAGTCACTGTAGGGGGCCTCGCAGATGCTAACCGGTTAACTCCCCTCACACGATTGATGCTGCCCATCCGTTTCTGTCATAACTCCACTGGGCATCTCACACATGCACTGGTGGACTCAGGCGCGGACGTAGCTTTATTTCTCAGAGCCTGGCAACCCGATTGGGCATCCGTTGCCAGCCCCTAGAAACTCCTCTCGCCCTAGTTAATCTCTCCCATGTATCCCTGGGAAAAGTGACTCATCGGACGGCCCCCGTCTCAGTCATCATCTCTGGTAACCACCGGGAAGACAATACCCTCTATGTCCTGCCATCCTCCGTTTCCCCAGTGATACTTGGATACCCATGGCTCCGCCTCCACAACCCCGTCCTGGACTGGAAGACCGGAAGGGTGTCCGCCTTGAGCTGTTTTTGCATGAGCACCTGCCTCCAATCCGCTGCCTGCGCCCCATCCTCTCCTCCCACTGCCAAGGATGCCGCACCTCCGGACCTAACCCTGGTACCCGCAGAGTTCCACGTCCTGGGTGCAGTCTTTAGCAAGACCAAGGCGATGTCTCTCCCTCCTCACCGGCCCTACGACTGTGCCATAAACATCCGCCAGGGGGCTCCGCTTCCCTCGGGATGTCTCTACAGTCTGTCAGCGCCGGAGAAGGAGGCAATGAACACGTACCTGAAGGAGTCACTCAGTGCTGGGATAATCCGCCAATCGTCATCTCCATTAGGCGCAGGGTTCTTCTTCGTGGCTAAGAAGGACGGTTCTCTTTGCCCTTGCATTGATTACCGCGCCCTCAACGACATCACGGAGAAGGAACGCTACACCCTGCCCCTGATGGACACCGCCTTCCACTCCCTCCAGGGGGCAACCTGGTTCACCAAGCTGGATCTCCGCAGCGCATACCACCTTGTCCGGATCCAGGAAGGAGATGAGTGGAAGATAGCCTTCCGTACCTCGAACGGCCACTTTGAGTACCTGGTAATGCCGTTTGGGTTGACCAACGCTCCTGCCATCTTTCAGCGCCTCATCAATGACGTCCTCCGGGACCTCATCGGCCTTTTTGTGTTCGTCTATCTGGATGATACTCTCATCTTCTCTAAATCCAGGGACGAGCACCGGGTGCATGTGAGGCGGGTCCTCCAGAGGCTGCTGGAGAACCGGTTGTATGTGAAAGCTGAGAAGTGCGAATTCTACGCCAAGACTACATCTTTCCTGGGCTTTGTCATCTCCCATGACCAGGTGCTCCCAGACCCAGCAAAGGTTAAAGGGGTGGTAGATTGGCCCACACCAACCTCCAGAAAACAGGTACAGCAATTCATGGGGTTTGCCAATTTTTACCACCGCTTTGTTCCCAACTTTGGAGCCATCGTCGGCCCTCTGACCCGCCTCACCTCCCCTAAGACCCCGTTCCAGTGGACTGAAGAAGCCGCGGCGGCCTTCCAGGCGCTGAAGGCGGAGTTCTCCTCTTCCCGGGTCCTCAGTCAGCTCGATCCCTCCCTACAGTGCATCGTGGAGGTCGACGCTTCGGATACAGGGGTGGGGGCGGTGTTGTCCCAGCGATCGCCAGCCAACGGGGCCAAATGGCCCTGCGCCTTCTTCTCTCGGCGCTTGTCCCCGGCGGAACGGAATTATGACGTGGGGGATAGAGAGCTGCTCGCCATCAAGCTCGCGCTTCAGGAGTGGCGCCACTTACTGGAGGGGGCCGCCTTGCCTTTCATGGTCCTCACTGATCACAAGGCCCGCTACGTCCGGGCCTGCCCCGTCTGCGCCACCAGTAAGTCTGGCAACACACCCCCTGCGGGTCTGCTCCAGCCCCTGCCCGTCCCCGGCAGGCCTGGTCACACATCGCCCTAGATTTTGTCACCGGTCTCCCCATCTCCAACAACTTTGACTCAGTCCTGACCATCGTCGACCGCTTCTCCAAGGCCGCCCATTTCATGCCACTACAGGGGCTCCCCTCCGCCTTGGAGACAGCAGATCTTCTCATCCAGCACGTGGTCAGGCTGCACGGGATACCGGTTGACGTGGTCTCTGATCGGGGTCCCCAATTTGCCTTGGACGTTTGGAAGAGCTTCTGTAACGCCCTAGGAGCCAAAGTAAGCCTCTCCTCCGGCCATCACCCCCAATCCAACGGGCAGTGTGAACGGACCAACCAGGAGCTGGAGGTTGCGCTCCGCTGCATCACCGCTTCGAAGCCCACGTCTTGGAGCTCACACCTCGCCTGGGTGGAATACGCCCACAACACTGCTCGCTCTTCTGCCACCAGGATGTCTCCCTTTAAAGCATCCCTGGGCTATGATCCACCTTTGTTCCCCGCGCTGGAGAGCGAGCTGGCTGTCCCCTCGGTCCAGGCACATCTGAGGCGGTGCCACTCCTTCTGGTCCTCAGCGTGCAATGAGCTTTTACGCACAGCGGAGCCCAACAAGACCACGGCGGACTGACACAGAAGACCTGCACCGGCTTACCAAGTGGGCCAGCAAGTTTGGGTGTCCACTCAGGACGTCAATTTAAAGGGTGAGAGGAGGAAGTTAGCACAACGTTTCATGGGCCCATACCCCATCACCAAGATTATCAACCCGGTGGCTGTGCGTGTGGCTATTCCCCCCTCCCTCCGCATCCATCCCACCTTCCACGTCTCCAAGGTGAAACCAGTGGTGTCTGATCCCCTTTGCCCTCCACCTGCAGCGCTGCCCGCGCCCCGGATGATAGGTGGCCATCTGGCCTGGACAGTCTCCGCCATCTTGGACTCCCGGCGCCGGGGTCGCGGGCTGCAGTATTTGGTGGACTGGGAGGGCTATGGTCCAGAATGGAGACAATGGGTGCGTTCCTCGTTTGTGTTTGATCCCTCCCTCATCACTGAGTTTCACCAAGCGCACCCTGAAAGACCATCGCCAGGAGGCGCTGCTAGAGGGGGGAGTACTGTCATGACTCGCCGCTCATCAGCGGCGCCAGCTGCGCGCACACCTGCACCTCGTCAGCGGCGTGGGATATAAGCCACTCTGCCCTGGGCTTCGGCCTGAAGCCGTCTGATCCCGTCGGCCTGCTTGCTGCAAGGAACCCCCTTCTACCAGCAAGACCTTCACGTAAGAATCTCTTACCTTCCTCTCCAGCCTTCTCCCCTGTGCACAGGTGGATTTTCCGGCAGCGGACTTCTCGTCTGCTTCGTTGTTTCCTCGCTGCTGCCACAGGCGCTCCAGGTCGCTGTCTCCTGGGCCTCGCCCTTGTCAACGCCAGCCACCTGCCCAACCAAGTAAGCCAGCATATCCCATTATCCTTCTGTATTGGTTTGGTGTCCGTTACCCTTCTCCCTGTGCTCTCTCCCATAGGGTTGCCCGGCTGCACGGCTTCCTGCCCCCGTGCCTGAAGCAGACGTCCACCACCAATACATTCACATCTCACAGACATGCAGTCACACACCCTTGTTGTTGAATAAAGCTGTTGAATCTACTCTGAGCCTGCGTGTGTGTCTCCTGAGCCGTGCATTATGTCATGAATTGGCACTTTGCTGAGTTCACTATAAGCCCGTGCACTTCCAACCTCTGGAAAACCGTCTTGAGATGGGCGATGTGCTCCTCCTTGGACACGCTAGCTACCAGAATGTCATTTAAGTAGACGACAATGAAGGACAAGTCGCGAAGCACTGCTTCCATCATTCTCTGGAAAGTCTGCGCGACACCTTTTAATCTGAGCGGCATGTGTAAAAACTAAAGAAGGCCGAAAGGAGATATTACTGCTGTTTTCCAAATATCTTACGTGCGCACCGGTACCTGATGGTATCCGCGGAAAAGATCCACTTTTGAAATAACACGCGCCACAGCCAGGTGCATGGAAAAATCCTAGATGTGCGGAATCGGATAAGGATCGTGTTCCGTGGTGTTATTCAAGCACCGGAAAATCACCGCACGGTCGCCACGACCCATCAGCTTTAGGCACCATGTGTAGCGGGGATGCCCATGGGCTGTTCGTGCACCTGACGATGCCCAAATGCTCTAAGTTGGAAAATTCCTCTCGAGCACTGGCCAGTTTGGCTGCACCCAAGTGCCTAGGTAGTGCGAACACCTGCGGGCCTTGTGTCATTATGAAGTGTTCAACCCCATGTTTTATTATTGTAGCAGAAAAAAGTCAGGACCGTTAGTGCTGGGAACTGTGATCAAATGTTGGTACTTATCCCCTGGAGCTATAATGTTAGCCAGTGTTGTCGACCCAGATCCTCGAGCTGTACAGGGCAGTGAGGTAAAAGTGACAGCATCCACTGATCCCCTATTAGCAACATCAACTAACAACCCATAAGCACATAAAAAATCTGGACTTAAAATGGGGCCAGAACATGCAGCTACCACAGAGTCCCACTGAAAGTTGCATCTGATCAACATCCAAATAATCCGGTTCCGGTTCCGCCGGACCGGCGGCGCCACACGAGTCGGCTGCCTGTTGCAACAGCCTTTTTTTTATCTTCCTTCTTCTTTCTACACCTTTCACTCTGTATATATATCACGGACGCACGGATCGCCCCAGGGGTCTCCCGGGTCGGCGGACGGAGCCACGGTTTGCAGCGGGAGACGTTACAGCGGGGAGGAGCTAGTGCTAGCTAGCACTTGGCCGCTGCCCGGTGCTAATGGGAAACTCGACATACCGGGAGCTGTAGCGAAAACGAAGCGGGTGCCGGGCTGGAGTTTAGGCGGCGTGAAAGAAATATAAGACAGAATAATAAAGAGCGATGGCAAGAACCAAGCAGACCGCCCGTAAAATCTACTGGAGGAAGAAGCCCCCCAGGAGACAGCTAGCCACAGGGCTGCTCGGAGAGGCGCTCTGGCCACCGGCAGAGTGAAGAGGCCTCGCCGCCACAGGTCCGTGGCTCTGAGAGAGATCCGTCGCTACCAGAAATCCACGGAGCTGCGCATCTGTAAGCTGCCCGTCCAGCGCCTGGTGAGGGAGATCGCTCAGGACTTCAAGACCGTCCTGCGTTTCCTGAGTTTCGCCGTCATGGCTCTGCAGGAGACCAGCGAGACCCACCTGGTGGTCTCTTCTTCGCTAAGGGGGTCACCATCATGCCCAAAGACTTCCAGCTGGCCCGCTGCATCCGTGGAGAGAGAGCTTAGACTTTCTGCTGCACATCCACCAGCCATAATGCTCTGCACTGTGTGTCTATATATACAGTGGGGTAAAAAAGTATTTAGTCAGCCACCAATTATGCAAGTTCTCCCTCTTAAAAGATGAGAGAGGTCTCCAATTTTCATCATAGGTATGCCTCAACTATGAGATACAAAATGTGAAAAAAAAATTCCAGAAAATCACATTGAAGGATTTTTAATGAATTAATTGGTAAATTCCTCGGTAAAATAAGTATTTGGTCAATAACAAAAGTTCATCTCAATAGTTTGTTATATACCCTTTGTTGGCAATGACAGAGGTCAAACGTTTTCTGTAAGTCTTCACAAGGTTGTCACACACTGTTGCTGGTATTTTGGCCCATTCCTCCATGCAGATCTCCTCTAGAGCAGTGATGTTTTGGGGCTGTCGCTGGGCAACACAGACTTTCAACTCCCTCCAAAGATTTTCTATGGGGTTGAGATCTGGAGACTGGCTAGGCCACTCCAGGATCTTGAAATGCTTCTTACGAAGCCACTCCTTCATTGCCCGGGCGGTGTGTTTGGGATCATTGTCATGCTGAAAGACCCAGCCACGTTTCATCTTCAATGCCCTTGCTGGTGGAAGGAGGTTTTCACTCAAAATCTCATGATCCATGGCCCCATTCATTCTTTCCTTTACACAAATCAGTCGTCCTGGTCCCTTTGCAGAAAAACAGCCCCAAAGTATGATGTTTCCACCCCCATGCTTCACAGTAGATATGGTATTCTTTCTCCTCCAAACACGACAAGTTGAGTTTTTACCAAAAAGTTCTGTTTTGGTTTCATCTGACCATATGACATTCTCCCACTCCTCTTCTGGATCATCCAAATGCTCTCTAGCAAACTTCAGACGGGCCTGGACATGTACTGGCTTAAGCAGGGGGACATGTCTGGCACTGCAGGATTTGAGTCCCTGGCGGCGTAGTCTGTTACTGATGGTAGCCTTTGTTACTTTGGTCCCAGCTCTCTGCAGGTCATTCACTAGGTCCCCCGTGTGGTTCTGGGATTTTTGCTCACCGTTCTCATGATCATATTGACCCCACGGGGTGAGATCTTGTGTGGAGCCCCAGATCGAGGGAGATTATCAGTGGTCTTGTATGTCTTCCATTTTCTAATAATTGCTCCGACAGTTGATTTCTTCACACCAAGCTGCTTACCTATTGCAGATTCAGTCTTCCCAGCCTGGTGCAGGTCTACAATTTGGTTTCTGGTGTCCTTTGACAGCTCTTTGGTCTTGGCCATAGTGGAGTTTGGAGTCTGACTGTTTGAGGTTGTGGACAGGTATCTTTTATACTGATAACGAGTTCAAACAGGTGCCATTAATACAGGTAATGAGTGGAGGACAGAGGAGCCTCTTAAAGAAGAAGTTACAGGTCTGTGAGAGCAAGAAATCTTGCTTGTTTGTAGGTGACCAAATATTTATTTTACTGAGGAATTTACCAATTAATTCATTAAAAATCCTTCAATTTGATTTTCTGGATTTTTTTTTCTTATTTTGTCTCTCATAGTTGAGGTATACCTATGATGAAAATTGGAGACCGCTCTCATCTTTTAAGTGGGAGAACATGCACAATTGGTGGCTGACTAAATACTTTTTTGCCCCACTGTATACATTTATAGTAATATGGACATATGTTTACTAGATGTTGTTTTTTCTTGCCTTCTGATTGTTGCTCTGAGTGTTGCTATCCCTATGCTGTTGCAATCCTGGAATTTCCCCATTGTGGGACTAATAAAGGCTTATCTTATCTTATCTTATCTTATCTGTGTAAGCATATCGTAAGTGTCCACTCGCCAAATGTCCCAATGGTGGATCCGTTGGCGGCCGTGAGCTCAGGACCACTGCCTCCTGCCACCCTGTCTGCGTTGATCGGCAGAATGAGGCTCTTCTGGGAGCTGGAGTCCACCAAAAACCGTCTCCCTGAACGTGAGTCCATGACATAAAGCAGTCTGTTCCTGTCGCCATCGGTTGCAGCTGCAACTGAATTCCAAACGTGCTGTCTTCCCGGCTGCTTGAATTGGCATAGCGACAGGCAGCGTTGGGCATTTGAGCCAAAACGGCGATGATAAAAGCAGATCGCCCTATTCCTTTGTCTCCTGGTTTCTGTCCCGGCAAACACCAATGGCTCCTCGACCTCACTGATGTCCCATGTGGATGCTGGTGCCACTGCCTACATGCTGGGAGTTCTGTTCACCAAAATGATATGGTCTGTTTCCTGCCCCAGGGCGCGGTAATCCTTATAAACCACCCGAGGTGAGTTGGCCAGGATCGCCCTCACTGTAGCCAGTAGGTTCCTGAGGAACAAGTGGGCGAACAGGAAAGATTCATCATCCTTCTCCCTCAGCGCCAACATGCTCTCCATGAGCTCTACTGCTGATCTGTCCCCTAACTCCAAACGCGTTTGGAGTCTGTCTGCCCTCTCACTGTCAGAAAGGGTATAGCGCTTGAGAAGCATCCTCTTGAGTGCTTCATATTGTCCTTTGGCCAGCGGCTCCTGGATCAGGCTTGTCACCTGTTGTGTGGCATGTGAATCCAGTGCAGTGATCACATAGTAATACTTAGTATCGTCTGTTGTCTGCGATCCACATGGTGAGGACATCGATGGCCTCACTCATACCTTCACGGACTACCTCAGCTTCTGTGTGGACAAATCCGTTCCCACCAAGACCATACGGTGTTGCTCAAACAACAAACCCTGGATCAACCCTGAGATAAAAACACTTCTGAGAGAGAAGAAGAGGATCTTCAGGTCGGGGAACAGGGAGATGCTGAAGTCCATACAGAGGGAGCTGAGGAGAAAGATCAGAGAAGGCAAGGACAGCTTCAGGAAGAAGATGGAGGACAAGCTGCAACAGAGTGACATCAGCGGGGTCTGGAGAAACCTCAAAACCATCTCTGGGCTCCAGAATACCTCCCCCCAGGCCACGGGGGGCAGGGAGTGGGCGAACAATCTGAATCTGTTTTTCAATAGGTTTGACCAACCGCCCTCCCCCCTGACAGCACAACAACCACTGCTGCTTCTGAAGACATCAAGTCCTGCTGCCCACTCCCCACTCCACCAACACCCCCCCCCCCACTCCCAACACACAGCACCCCAACCTGACCCTGACTAAGACCCAGGTGAGGACGGAGCTGAGGAAGATCAAGGCGAGGAAGGCGTCGGAACCGGACGGCATCAGCGCAAAGCTCCTCAAGTCCTGTGCAGACCAGCTGTGTGGGATTGTGGCGTACATCTTCAACCTGAGCCTGAAGTTGGGGAGGGTACCACAGCTGTGGAAAACATCTTGTGTGGTACCTGTACCAAAAACTTCCCACCCCAAAGACCTGAACAGCTACAGACCGGTGGCCTTGATGTCCCACTTGATGAAGACCCTAGAGAGACTGCTCCTTGCTCACCTCCACCCCCTGGTGGGACCAGCAATGGATCCACTCCAGTTCGCCTACCAGAATGGCATTGGGGTGGAGGATGTGATGATCTTCCTCCTTCACCATTCTCTGTCCCACCTGGAGAAGCCCGGGAATGTGGTGAGGATCATGTTCTTTGACTTCTCCAGTGCTTTCAACACCATCCAACCGATGATCCTGAAGGACAAGCTGCTGTGCGCAGAGGTGGACCAGCACCTGTCATCATGGATCCTGGACTACCTCACGAACCGGCCTCAGTTTCTGAGAACCCGGGACTGTGTGTCCGACACGATCATCGGTAGCACGGGGGCCCCCCAGGGAACGGTGTTGGCTCCCTTCCTGTTCACTCTTTATACTGCGGACTTCTCACACAACACAACACACTGCCATCTACAGAAGTTCTCTGATGACTCTGCGATCATTGGCCTCATCTCCAATCGAGATGAAGCTGAGTACAGAGGGCTTATCCAGGACTTCGTGGACTGGTGCCATCGGAACTGCCTCCAGATCAACGCAAGGAAAACTAAGGAGCTGGTGGTGGACTGCCGCAGGCAAGGACAACCCCTCACAGCACCAGTAAATATACAGGGAACAGACATCGAGATGGTGACATCCTACAAGTACCTGGGTGTTCATCTGAACAATAAACTAGACTGGTCACACAATACTGACACACTCTACAAGAAGGGACAGCGCAGGCTGTTCCTACTGAGGAGACTCAGGTCTTTTGGTGTACAAGGGGCGCTGCTGAAGACATTCTATGACACGGTGGTGGCATCAGCCATCACTTTTGGAGTGGTCTGCTGGGGCAGTGGCATTACGGCAGCCGATAGGAAGAGACTGAACAAACTTATCAAGAAAGCTAGCTCTGTCCTGGGGCAGCGCCTTGACCTGGTGGAGGAGATAGGAGAGAGAAGGACAGTGGCTAAACTGTCACCTCTGCTGGAGTCCGAGTTCCACCCTATGCAGGACATACTGAACGCACTGAGGAGCTCATTTAGCAGCAGACTACATCATCCCAGGTGCACAACCGAGAGGTTTCGCAGGTCCTTCCTACCAACGGCTGTCAGACTGTACAACTTAAGCAGGGCTGCTCGCAGAGATAGCAAAAAGACAAAACAACCTAATAGTTTTGAATGCAAAAGATGCAATAGACTTACACAATGGTCCCCTCCGGCATACAATTAGGAAAATACCGGTCGCTATGGAGGGTGAGAATATGTATGGGTACATAATCATACCATGTAGGATAACTAAGTAGACGGTTGTGCCGTTTCATCCCATCTAGCAACAATGCTCTGCACTGTGTGTGTTTATACAGTATATTTACATATTTATTCCATCTAGCTACAATGCTCCGCACTGGGTGTGTTTATATTTATATTTCTATATATTTATTCCATCTAGCTACAATGCTCCACACTGTGTGTTTATATATCTACATATTATTCCATCTAGCTACAATGCTCCACACTGTGGGTGTTTATATATCTACATATTTATTCCATCTAGCTACAATGCTCCGCACTGTGTGTTTATATAGTCATATATTTATTCCATCCAGCTACAATGCTCTGCACTGTGTGTCTGTATATATATATATATATATATATATATATATATATATATATATATATATACAGTATATATATATATATATTTATAGTAATATGTACATACAGTTAGGCCCAAAAATATTTGGACAGTGACACAAGTTTTGTTATTTTAGCTGTTTACGAAAACATATTCAGGATACAATTATATGATCAATATGGGCTTAAAGTGCAGACTCTCAGCTGTAATTTGAGAGTATTCACATCCAAATTGGAGCAAGGGTTTAGGAATTACAGCTCTTTAATACGTAGCCGCCTCTTTTTCAAGGGGCCAAAAGTAATTGGACAATTGACTCAGAAGGCTGCAAAAAAAAAAAATAACAAGGCTGCATGGGCTCTTCCCTCATTAACCTGTCATCAATTTAGCAGTTAAAAGGTCTGGAATTGATTCCAGGTGTGGCATTTGCATTTGGAAGCTGTTGCTGTGAACACACAACATGCGGTCAAAGGAGCTCTCAATGGAGGTGAAACAGACTATCCTGAGGCTGAATAAAAAGAAGAAATCCATCAGAGAGATAGCAGAAATGTTAGGAGTGGCCAAATCAACAGTTTGGTACATTCTGAGAAAAAAAGAGTGCACTGGTGAGCTTGGGAACTCCAAAAGGCCTGGACATCCACAGAAGACAACAGTGGTGGATGATCACAGAATCCTTTCCATGGTGAAGAACAACCCTTCACAACATCCACTCAAGTGAAGAACACTCTCCAGGAAGTAGGTGTATCAGTATCTAAGTCTACCATAAAGAGAAGACTTCATGAGAGTAAATACAAAGGATTCACCACAAGGTGCAAACCATGAATCAGCCTCAAAAATAGAAAGGCCAGAATTGACTTTGCCAAAAAAACACCTGAAGAAGCCAGCCCAGTTCTGGAACAGCATTCTTTGGACAGATGAGACTAAGATCAACCTGTACCAGAATGATGGGAAAAGAAAGTTTGGAGAAGAATTGGAACAGCTCATGATCCAAAGCACTACATCTTCTGTAAAACATGGTGGAGGCAGTGTGATGGCATGGGCATGCATGGCTTCCAATGGCACTGGGTCACTTGTGTTTATTGATGATGTGACAAAAGGCAGAAGCAGCCGGATGAATTCTGAAGTGTATAGGGATATACTTTCTGCACAGATTCAGCCAAATGCAGCAAAGTTGATTGGACGGCACTTCACCAATGATCTAAAACATACTGCAAAAGCAACCCAGGAGTTTTTTTAAAGCAACAAAGTGGAATATTCTGCAATGGCCAAGTCAATCACCAGATCTCAACCCAATCGAGCATGCATTTTACCTGCTCAAGACAAAACTTAAGGAAGAAAGACCCACAAACAAGCAACAACTGAAGACAGCTGCAGTAAAGGCATGGCAAAGCATCACAAAGGAGGAAACCCAGCGTTTGGTGATGTCCATGGGTTCCAGACTTCAGGCAGTCATTGCCTGCAAAGGATTCTCAACAAAATATTGAAAAGTAACATTTTATTTAGGGTTATGTTTATTTGTCCAATTACTTTTGAGCCCCTGAAATGAGGAGCGTTTGTATAAAAATAGCTACAATTCCTACATGTTTAATCATATATTTTTGTTCAACCCCTTGAATTAAACCTTAAAGTCTGCACTTCAATTCCATTGTAGTTGTTTCATTTCAAATCCAATGTGGTGGCATGCAGAGCCCAAATCATGAAGATTGTGTCACTGTCCAAATACTTCTGGGCCTAACTGGATGTATATTAGCTGCTCTTGCTTTTTTTTCTTGCCTTCTGATTGTTGCTCTGAGTGTTGCTATCCCTGTGCTGTTGCAATCCTGGAATTTCCCCATTGTGGCACTAATAAAGGCTTATCTTATCTTATCTTATCTTGTTATCCCACAGAGTGCGAACTGGGCTTCTATGCACAAGAACCACGTGGTCGGGTTGTGAAGCCAGAAGTCTGGGAGCTTGACTGAGACAGCGCATGCAGCGCAGGTGCGCTCCCTCCAGGTAGTCTCCAGGGCGGTGCTCGGCTCGCTTTTCCATGGCAAGTCTTAGGGTCACCAATGTGGAGAAAGGACGCAGGTGAGGCAACGAGCTGAATGACACATGAACTTTATTCCTTCTCCAACATACAGTACAGTAAAAAGAGCTCCCGGGTCTCTGTGCATTCATCTTTTATGCCTTTAATTCCATGCATTGAGACCCAGGACTTCTGACCATAATACATTGCTTGGAACCAAGACCTTTGTGCCATATTAACAAAACATAATGCCTGCAACACTGCTCACACCCTCTTCTCTTCCAGCTGCTCCGGCGGTTCCTCCTTTCCCAGAGGGATGCATAGTCCATACTGTCCCGTCTGAGCGCCCCCGGTGGCACTTCCTCCTCCATTCAATTGCCCCCCCCCCCAGCTTTCTTCTTTGGGTGGAGAATCCTCCACCCGTACAACCATAATAAACCCTATTCTATTCTTTAAAGCCAGGGACCAGAGATTACCTTCGGCTGTGGGTAGTCAGCCAGCTGCCACTGACCTTCATCATGACTCGGGGCTGCACGGTGCCGCAGTGGTTAGCACTGCGGCAGCACAGGTTACCCTTGTCCGGGGGATTGTGGGGATCGTGGGATCGTGGGTTCGATCCCAGCCCCCGACCAACAGTGATCTGTGTGGAGTTTGCATGTTCTCCCCGTGTTGCGTGGGTTTACTCCGGGATTTCTCCGGTTTCCTCCCACATGCCAAAAACATGCATGTTAGGTTAATTGGCTGTTCTAAATTGTCCCTAGATATTTGTTTCCTATAGGCCCTTAGAATAGAGGGTTAGTATTAATGAAAGCGCTTTGAGTGGTCTTTGTGACTAGAAAAGCGCTATATAAGTGCAGGTTAGTTAGTTAGTTAGTTAGACTCTTGATGAGTGGTCATGCAAGACAAAGAGCAACACAGAGCAAGATGGTGCCACACTCACCCAGATCCCCAACAACAGTATTCAGTAATATTTTTCAGTGCCCCTACTTTTGGAATGGAGAAGAGATTACACCATTTAAAGTGTAGAAAGAAAAAAAAAAACCTCTACTCTCACAGCTAAAGTATTAAAAAATGATGTTTGGTCCTGAGAATAAACAAATAAATAAACCAAATAAACCATTGCTGAGAACAAAAATAAACCGTCATCCACATAAACAATGCAATCTGACAAACATGAGACAAATTTACAATAAACACAACTGAGGGTCAACTTGTGTCTTCTGCTTTACAGTCAGAAATGGCTTTGACATAGTTGGTGAACTTTTAGAGCCAGAGATGAAAGTTCCTTCTTTTTTTGTTTTTTTTTAATGAGAAATAGAGAAGAGTTCATGGTGACATAAATAAATTGCTAGTTTTTGATGAGTCAGTCAGCTTTGTGTTAGTTTAGTATCAGCATTATAGTTTAGGATTACTGTTTTTTTTTTGTTTTGTTTTGTTTTGTTTTTAATCCCAAAGCAAGATAAATGGTACACATAAAACTACAAATTACAAGATGGTGGCTGGTAGGGAAAAAAAAAAAAGTTAATTTCCACTACTGGATATAATTCCTGAAACAACATGTGAAGATTAGTCCACATTTAAAATCAGATGGCATATCCCATCCACCCCCCTCCCAGAATGTACATATTTTCTTCTCTTGAGACTGTTAAAGGAGGACTTTAGAAAACAAGTGAGTTGTCATCCCCCAGCCCCTCTCGTCTGTCTTCATCACTTACATGCCTCTTCTAGCTGGTAAGCACCGTTTTTGGTTGCCGTTTAAGTGATGCATTTTCTGCCCTGAGCATACCCATGATGCAACATCTTCCTTTTTGTTGCACTATCACAACAACTGTGGGAGGTGAGAAGCCAGGACTATACTGGGTCACTGGGAGTCATTTTTATTTTCCATTGTTTTAGCATCAGTTTTGGAATCAGTTGCTTCTTTAGTAAAATATTATATACGGTGGTGTGAAAAAGTGTTTGCCCCCTTCCTGATTTCTCATTTTTTGTATGTTTGTCACACTTAAATGTTTCAGATCATTAAACAAATTTAAATATTAGAAACGATAACACAAGTAAACACAAAATGCAGTTCTTAAATGAAGGTCTTTATTATTAAGGGTAAAAAAAAAAGCCAAACCTACATGGCCCTGTGTGAAAACATGATTGCCCCCACCCCATTAAAACATAAATTAACTGTGGTTTATTACATCTTTGTAAAGCTGAGTTCAATTTCTCTAGCCACACCCAGGCCTGATTACTGCGATACCCCTTCTCAATCGAGAAATCACTTAAATCGGACCTGCCTGAAAAAGGGAAGTAGACCAAAAGATCCTCAAAAGCTAGACATCATGCTGCAATCAAAAGAAACTCAGGAACAAATGAGAAACAAAGTAGTTGAGATCTATCAGTCTGGAAAAGGTTATAGAGCAATTTCAAAAGCTTTGGGACTCCAGTGAACCAAAGTGAGAGCCATTATCCACAAATGGAGAAAACATGGAACAGTGGTGAAACTTCCCAGGAGTGGCCGACTGGCCAAAATTACCCCAAGAGCGCAGCGATGAGTCATCCAAGAGGTCACAAAAGACCCCCAACAACATGCAAAGAACTGCAGTCCTCATTTGCCTCAGTGTCAGCTCAGTTGTCAGTGTTCATGACTCCACGATAAGAAAGAGACTAGACAAAAATTGCCTGCATGGCAGAGTTCCAAGACCAAAAGCACTGTTTAGCAAAAACAGCATAATGGCTCATCTCAGTTTTGCCAGAAAATATCTTGATGAGCCCCAAGACTTTCAGGAAAATACTCTGACTGACAAAAGTTGAACATTTTGGAAGGTGTGTGACCCATTACATCCGGCGTAAAAGTAACACAGCCTTTCAGAAAAGGAACATCATACTAACAGTAAAATATAGTGGTGGTAGTGTTATGGTCTGGGGCTGTTTCACTGCTTCAGGACCTGGAAGGCTTGCTGTGGTAAATGGAAACATGAATTCTGCTGTCTACCAAAAATCCTGAAGGAGAATGTCCGGCCATCTGTTCGTGACCTCAAGCTGAAGCACACTTGGGTTCTGCAGCAGGATAATGATCCAAAACACACCAGCAAGTCCACCTCTGAATGACATACGAAAACAAAAGGAAGACTTTGGAGTGGCCTAGTCAAAGTCCCTACCGGAATCCGATTGAGATGCTGTGACATGACCTTAAAAAGGCTGTTCAGGCTCGAAAACCCTCCAATATGGCTTAATTCCAACAATTCTGCAAAGATGAGTGGTCCAAAATTCCTCCACAGCACTGTAAAAGACTCACTGCCAGTTATCACAAATGCTTGATTGCAGTTGATGCTGCTAAGGTTTGGATTTTTTTCCCCTTGATAATAAACACCTTCTATTAAAAACAGCATTTTGTGTTTACTTGTGTTCTTTTTCTAATATTTAAATTTGTTTGATAATCTGAATCATTAAAGTGTGACAAACATACAAAAAAATGAGAAATCAGGAAGGGGCAAACACTTTTTCTCACCACTGTGTGTGTGTGTGTGTGTGTGTGTGTGTGTGTGTGTGTGTGTGTATGTGTGTGTGTGTGTGTGTGTGTGTGTGTGTGTGTGTGTGTGCGTGCGCACGCGTGTGCGTGTGTGTGTGTGTGTGTGTGTGTGTGTGTGTGTGTGTGTGTGTGTGTGTGTGTGTGTGTGTGTGTGTGTGTGTGTGTGTGCGCGCACAGTGCTACAGTCATGAAAAAAATTGGACATCCTCTATAAGCCTGTGTTTTTTAACATATTTGGACATATTGTCATGAGTTGAGCACTGGGGTTTCTGCCATATTCAGTCTTATGGCCTTTCTCTATATTTTAATATTTGTTGAATTTTGGAATCTTGGTTCCTGTCATTTTATCCATGGTTGATTGTCGTATGTCTGATATTGTTTCTTATTCTTCTTATCCCCCTGTTTATATCATCATCGTTTTGCTACTCTCTCATTTTGTATTTGTTTCTCTTTATCCCTCAGTCCTTATTTGTTGGCATTTAGTTCTTTATAATTGTATTGTTGTCTCTCTCTCTCCAGGATGGCAGCTGTCAGTGGCACTTCCGGGTTTTTGCTCTTTTGTGGGCAGTGTCCCTGTCAGCTGTCAGTACCATCTTCTCCCCTCTCATTTCTCTCAGCTGACCCCAGTCTGTAATCATTTTCACCTCCTGCCTGCTCAGGTGGTCCACACCTGCCATCATTCATGCTCATTGATTGCATTCCCTATTTAAAGACCATTGTTTCTGTTACTCATTGTCAGAGCCTCTTCGTTGCATTCTACTTCTTTCCCGTCGGAACCCTTTCCCTATTCCAACATGAATTCCTGCGTTTGCCTTATTCATCTCATTTGCAAGTTTATTTTTGTGCACTGTATGGACTTGTGTTTTCTTTATTAAATTCCACAACTAGCAGTTCAGCATCTGGGTCTCCCTCTCTGACATGTGACAGAAGGCTCTGATCAGTTGATACCCAGCTGCTGCTAGTTTGTGTATTTTATTTTCACTCACCTGTGTTTTCCAGAGTTATCATCATGTCACCAACCCGCCGGACTTCAGCCAACAAAGGAATATTGGTGGCCGGGACTCCAAGGGTGGAGGAGTAGCTGTGGGCCGTCAAATTCATTCAGGATTTCGTGGACAAAGTCTATGCCTCCTGTAGTTCCAAAAGGATCTGGGAGAGTGTGGATGCAGGGACCGGAATTGTATAGGCACATCCCAGGATGAGGAGGTTTCCCCAGGTCACGGAGTTGCTGTCTATGGTCTCCTCACTCCAGCAGTTATTCCCGGAGCCCACTTCCAGCGGGACTGAAGCCGACACGCAAGGGCACTCCACGGCACATGTCTTTCTCCTCTCCCTGTTCGCCCATTCTTGCTCCTGCTCCACTGCCACCAAAATGCAACCATCCAGCTTCGGACCACCAGAGGAATGCCTCCACCTCCTTGTCAGCAGTCCCTCCTTCGCTGAGGCTGAAAACTCCCACAGCAGTTCATTTACCTATTTTTTTTTTCTCTGGCTGTCCCATAAGCCTTCTCCTCTGCTGCTGCTGCCTCTCCCTCCTCCTCGGCAATTCCTCACACTGCTAAAGGACTGGTTGCCTCCTTCCTGGCTCCGCCTGTCACCACATCTGAAGGGTTGGCTCCTCTATAGTCCTCTGAAGGGTCCATGAAAACTGTAGCCATGAAGAGGGTGGATTCAACATCAGCTGCGGCAGAAACCATCATGCCCCGGGAACCCAGGCAAGTGTGTTTTTTTTTTTTCCATTCTTATTCTCCAACACATAAATTATCTTGCTGATTCCCATTGGTGAGGGTCACCCTACGTGGTCCTCTGAGCTCTCACCGCATGCTGCAGCTAAAGACTTTGTACCTGCTCTCTCTGTGTCTCCTCTTATTCCCCCCTAGTGTCCGCTGGCCTCAGAATCAAGCCACTGGACGATGGAAGAGCCTGCGGTCCTGGAGGACCTGGTTCCAGTCCCGCAGCCACGGTCTGGATGGAGGGAGAGTGCTGAGACTGAGCTGAAGCCTGCATCGATGATGGAATGTCCCCTGGTCTCGGCAGTGCCAGATCCTGTGCAAGCAGGGATCCGACCTCCTGTGTTCACATCGGGCGAGCCACCTGCATGGGCCACTTCGCTGAGGGGTCTCGGGACTGCATTCACCACCATGCCTGCTGTTGGGGCTGCCACAGCAGAGCCGAAGCTCAACCTCCAGAGGGCCAGGCCCGAGAAATTGTCGCCTGGATTGACGGAGAACTGGACAATGGTGGAGTTTGAGCTCAGGCAAGTGCTCTTCTTTGTTTTCACTTTCTCAGTTTTGGACAGATCTTGCCTGGCTCTTGGTGGGGAGAGCCAAGTGCAGCCATCAGCTATACCTGAGCTCACATCACCGGGCTCTACTGCCGCCAGTGACCCTGACCCTGTTTCTCTGCCTCTCCTGTCGGAGTCTTTCCCCAGGGTCACAGAGGATGTTCCAACTTTGCCATAGGATTCCGTGGGTCCAGCCTTGCCACCTGAGACCACAGTGGGTGCAGCTTCCCCTTCAGCTGAGGTCATTTGCGGGTGCTTTGTCCCAGCCTGGGACCTCCGAGGGTGCTGCTTCCCAGTCAGCTTAGGTCATCATAGGTGCTCTGTCCCAACCTGGGACCTCCGTGGATGCAGCTCCCTCATCTGCTGAGGTCTTCGCAGGTGCTCCGTCCCAGCCTGGGACCTCCGAGGGTGCTGCTTCCCCCTCAACTGAGGTCATCGTGGGTGCTCTGTCTCAGCCCAGAAATCTGTGGGTGAAACTCCCCCATCGGCCAAGGTCTTCACAAATGCTCTAGCCCAGCCTGGATCCACTGCAGGTGCAGCTATGGCCCAGTCCGGGTCCACTACGGATGCAGCTTTGCTCCAGCTTGGAGCCATCACGGGTGCTGTGATGTCCCAGTCCGGGACCACCGAGGGTGCTGCAGAGCAGTCCGAAAGTGTTGGGGTACCCTCTCCTCTGCCCGAGGCCATCGTGGTTCCCTCCTCTGCCCAAGGCTGTTGTGTTTTCCCCTCCTCCACCTGGCGTCATCATGGTTTCTCCTATTCCTCCGTCCTCCTCATCGCTAGTTGTCCCTGTTGGGCAGCAACCCCCGGACCACCTTTTCTGTTTAGGTGGTTAAAGAACTCTGGCAGACCACCTGACAGACTGTGCTGCTGGGTTGGGTAGCCAACATTCTCTGGTCGGCCACCCAACTCTTTCCATCATGCCATCTGCCAGGTCTGGGACTTTAGCCAAGCACCTGAACTGTCCAGCCCTCTTGTCCATGGGACCTAGGTGCTTGGTTCCACGTGGGTGTGGCTTCTGAGCCTGGTTTTTGTTTTTTTTAAATGAATTTTGTTAAATTAAATAAATTTCACCAAGCATGTTCAATACTCATTCCCTGTGTAATTCCACTTTATTAAATATAACTCATTTTGTGAACACAGTTGGTTTGATTTCTTTGTATGTACAGTAGTGTGATAAAGTGTTTGCCCCCTTCCTGATTTCTCATTTTTTTTGTATGTTTGTGACACTTAAAACTTTCAGATCATCAAACAAATTTAAATATTTTACAAAAAAAACACAAGTAAACACAAAATGAGGTTTCTAAATGAAGGTGTTTATTATTACGGGAATAAAAAAATCCAAACCTGCATGGCCCTGTGTGAAAAAGTGGTTTCCCCCTAAACCTAATAACTGGCTGGGCCACCCTTTGCAGCAACAACTGCAATCAACCATTTGCCATAAATGGCAATGAGTCTTTTACAGCGCTCTGGAGGAATTTTGGACCACTCATCTTTGCAGAATTGTTATAATTCAACCCACCTTTTTAAGGTCATGCAACAGCATCTCAATTGGATTCAGGTCAGGACTTTGACAAAACCACTCCAATGTCTTGCTTTTGTTTTTCTTAAGCCATTCAGAGGTGGACTTGCTGGTGTGTTTTGGATCATTGTCCTACTGCAGAACCCAATTGTGCTTCAGTTTGAGGTCACAAACAGATGGCCACACAGTCTCCTTCAGGATTTTTGGTAGACAGCAGAATTCATGGTTCCATTTACCACAGCAGGTTTTCCATGTCCTGAAGCAACAACACAGCCCTAGACCATAACACTACCACCACCATATTTTACTGTTGGTATGATGTTCCTTTTCTGAAATGCTGTGTTACTTTTACGCCGGATGTAATGGGACACACACCTTCCAAAAAGTTCAACTTTTGTCTCGTCAGTCAACAAAGTATTTTCCCAAATGTCTTGTGGATCATTAAGATATTTTCTGGAAAAACTGAGACAAGCTGTTATGTTCTTTTTGCTCAGCAGTACTTTAGGTTTTTGAACTCTGCCATGGAGGCCATTTTTGTCCAGTCTCTTTCTTATGGTGGAGTCTGGAGTGAGGCCTGCAGTTCTTTAAATGTTGTTGTGTGGTCTTCTGTGACCTCTTGGATGAGTCATCGCTGCGCTCTTGGCGTAACTTTGGTTGGCAAGCCACTCCTGGGAAGGTTCACCATGTTTTTGCTATTTGTGGATAATGGATCTCACTGTGGTTCGCAGGAGTCCAAAAGCTTTTGAAATGGCTTTATAACCTTTTCTAGACTGATAGATCTCAAATACTTTCTTTCTTATTTGTTCCTGAATTTCTTTGGATTGTAGCATGGTGTCTTGCGTTTGAGGATCTTTTGGTCTACTTCACTTTGTCATGCAGGTCCGATTTAAGTGATTTCTTGATTGAGAACAGGTGTGACAGTAATTAGGCCTAGGTTTGGCTAGAAAAATTGAACTCAGCTTTCAAAAGATGTGATAAACCACAGCTAATTTATGTTTAACGGGGGGGGGGGCACTTTTTCACACAGAGCCATGTAGGTTTGGATTTTTTTCCCCTTAATTATTGTCATGAACCGAGCCCGTGTTTCCTGTGGGCTCAGTTCTGATCGTTTCTGGTGGCTCAGGCAGTGAGTTTATTATATGGTGTTGTGTTTTGATTTCTTGTCGTTTTCATGTCCGTGCACGGTCTCTGTTCCTGCCTGTAGCTGCCACTCTGGTCTGTCCGGCCACGCCTTCTCTTTCTGACAGTTAGCTGTTCGCCCCGGTAATCATCTTTCCTGCGCCTCGCTCAGGTGTTCCCAATCTGCCACGCCAGTGGCGTTTGTAAAAAAGCAGCTCTTTGCTAGACAAATGCCGTTGGACCATTGTACGGGTTGGATGGTAGTTCTTCCCTGTCTAACCGTCATGTCACTAAGGACTGTTTCTGTGTGTGCTCGCTGGGAGACTAGGATTTCTCGGACAGCCCCCTCACCGTGAGTAAACTGCAGTGTGTCTTTTCGCTGCTGTGCTGCTTCGCTTTCTGTAGCGTTCCTCTGTGTAGCACAGCCGCTACACCTCGGCTGTTTGCCCAGTAATTCTCCGGAGTGTGTGTAGGGCGTTCTGATGGACTTTTTAGCGTACCCAAGCTGTCGTGTCTTTTGTATGTGCCTTTTTGTGTTAATAAATGTGTGTCTGGTGTAACCCTGCACTTAAGTCCGTTTGTCCTTTTTCTCCTCCTCCGTGTGCTGTTGAGAAGCGCATGAAGAGTTCATGACAGTAATAAACACCTTCATTTAAAAACTGCATTTTGTCTTTGCTAATGTTATCTTTGTCTAATATTTAAATTTGTTTGATGATCTGAAACATTTAAGTCTCAAAAACATACAAAAAAAGAGAAATAAGGAAGGGGACAAACACTTTTTAACACCACTGTATTTAGTGCTGCTTTGACAATTTCCACTCAACAGTTTTTGCAGACAAAGCCACCACTGCTCATAATTGTGGTCGTTCGTGGTGGTGAAAAAGCAGATGTGTATGCACTGTGTTGAAAATTAAAATGTCACATAGAGTTTTTCAGATAAAGGAATAATGAGCCAGTTCTCCAGTGAGCCTCATCAAGTTGATGAACGTTGCCATCAGCCACTTGCAGAGATACTTTTGTTCAGATTTGCTTAGCGATAAATAACCAGTATGCAAGCAGGAGTTGAGAGTCCTTATTCAGACATGAATGGAATCAATGGTGCTGTTACTTAATGGCCAAAACTTGTTGATGAAACTGAAAGCTTGCACACAGTATCTGTAAGGATCACCAAAAGAGTTAGTAGCTTGAATATAGAAGGCCATTTTAGGTAGACGAATGGTGGTAGAGTTAAAGAGAAGTCTCCAGTCCAGGAAGATCGGCAGCCAGGATTGGCAGGTTGCTGGATGAATGCAAGGAGGGAATGGTGGTAGGCTGGCAAGCAAGTGAGTAGACCTTGAGTAAACAAGGAGGAGAATGCTGTTGAGCAGGAGTCAAGACATTGAGGCAAAGTAGCATGCAGTCTTGGTTGTCATGAAGAGAGAGTGTACCACAATGGTCCCGCACTGAACAGCTCCCAAACTGTAGAGTAATGGCTCCAGGATTGTGATCACCACCAGGTATGCTGATCACCCAGCTGCCACCAATTAACCTCCAAGTGTTATGATTTTCTGACATTTTAAGGCAGAAATGATAAAACCCAAATGCAGGAGGTAGTTGTGTGAGTTTTATTGCACAAAAACGTGATACAGTCCAAAGAAAAAACAACAGAGGAATAATACTAGGCGTACGAGGTAGACTACAAGGACGGTCAACAGAACACAGGTGAGTACAAACAGAGAAAAAGTCCCAAAGCGCTGCAGGCAAAACTGGAGCGGGGGAGAAATGAACAAATGAGTCCAAAATGAACAAATGAGTCCAAAGTACCTCCAGGCATAACTGGAAGGCAGGGGCGAAATAAAACCGTACTCACAAGGCTGGAGCTATCCGAGCCAGTCCAGGTAACAGTCCAAGGGACACAAAAAACAGAACAAACACACAGGTAAAGCAATAATCTGGCAATGCACCCGAGCGGAGACAGGACTTAAGCAATGCCATACGTAATGAGGAGAGTGATTGCCAATGTGTGTAATGTGAGTGAGTGCATAGGAATGTGTGGGCTGAGCAAAGTGGTAAAAGGAATGTGTATGAATATCTGAGCATGTGAGTGAGAATGAGTGTGTGTGTGTGTGTGTGTGTGCGTCAATGAACAGAGGAGTGAACTCAAAAAATAATGACCAACAGCTGGCAGACGCTAGCAGGAGAGGGGGCATGGCTGTCAGCTGTCAGGGAGCCGAGCCAACCTCAAAAGCTCACAGCGGGCTGACTGACGGCAAATAAGGAACCAAAATATACTGGAGACTAAACAGCCACCATGCCATGGAACTGGGTTGGAAGGTCCAACCCAGTTCCATGACACCAAGCTCCTGATGACAGAGGGTGATGCAATAACAAAGAACTAGAAACACAATGGTGATGTGCTCAACCAAATCCACAACACACAACACAAAGCTACATACTGAACATACCCTCCCAAAAAAGAGTCTGTCTGAAAGATAGAAGGTAGAAGTTTGAAACTTATGGAGACCTACCCCCTTATATCAAAAAAGAAAGAAATGGAAAGAAAACAAAATCAAAAAAACATCAAATATAAATTATCACACAAGTATACAGTCACATTTCATATCAGCACACATGCAGTTTGGTTATTCCCACTCTGATCAAGAAAATAAAGACAATGTCTCAAGAAGGGAGAGTAAAAACGCAGATCCTACACAGGAATCTTCTCTATAATGGTACAGTCTCTTGTGTAAATAGTGGGGTTGATGGTTGTCTGAAAGTGTTTTTTTGTTTTTGTTTTTTTTTTTGCAGTTATTATTGCTGTTTTTGGTAATATGTATATTGGCTGAGTGTTTGCTTTACAAATGTTTTCCTATACTTCTACACAGTATATCATGTAAGGAAGTATGAGGGAAGAGTACAGAGTGATTCCTGATAAATGAAGTCTTAACTTTATAAAGAATTGCAAGGGAATTTGATATTTTTAATGTAAGTGATGTGAGATATCCATGATCATTTGTGATGTATAATTACTCTAAGAAATTGGATGAGATACTTTTTTTTTCCACAATATCTTTATTGAACCTTTTTTTTTTAACAAACATGATACAAACAATCAAATACTAACACTAAAGTACTACAAAAAAAAAAAAATGCACTAAAAACACCAACAACCACCAACAAAATCAAGTCTTTAACAATGCTCCTCTGTTTAGTCTAGACAATCCAATACATAAGTATACATATTATGTTCACCAGTTTGGAATTTACAAGGTCCACACACATCATTCACCTTCTTCTTCAAGAGTTATGTTTAAATTTTTTACATAATCAATAAAAGGTCTCCATATATTCTCAAACACAATTTCCTTTGATTTCAGTATATATGTTATTCTTTCTAATGGAAGGTTTGTTAACATCTGTCTTAACCACTGAGTCACATCTGGTCTATGAGTCTTTTTCCATAATAGTGCAATACATTTTTTGGCATTAAGCAAACTGAGGTCTATGAATGTTCTTTCACTTTTATTAAAATTATGCTTTTCTGGGTACAGACCCAACAAAAACAGTTTAGGATTCAATATGATTTGTTTTGAGATTATTTTTTCAATTGTTACCCTCACCTCTTCCCAAAACATTCTTATTAATCTACATTCCCATAAACAATGAAATAGGGTTCCTTTACTTTCCATGCATTTTGTGCATGTATCTGGTATATTTTTGTTATATCTATTTAACTCCTCCGGTGTAACATACATCCGCATTAACCATTTGAAATGTATCAATTTAAGGCGTGCATTTATTGATTTGGTTTGAGCTTCTGTACAAGCCAATTCCCATTGTTCCTCTGAAATTTCAATTTGCAGATCTTCTTTCCAGTAGTTTAATCTTTTCAGTGAATTTTCACTTGAAGATAGTGTCAATGAGTTATAAAACTCTGAAATAATACCCTTTCTTTTACTATCTTTCATCATCATTTTTTCCAAGGATGAATAAATAGGTCGAGTGAGAGCTTTATTTTGATTTGATCGAATAAAGTTTCTAAGTTGAAGATATTTAAAAAAATGTGTTCTATTGAGATTAAATTTGATCCTCAGCTCTTCAAAAGACATTATGTTGTCTGCACATGGCAAATATAAATCCTGAATCTTTTGTATCCCTTTTAAATTCCATACTTTAAATACAGCGTCCGCTCTCCCTGGTTTAAAATATTGATTACCCCATATTGGACTAAATTGTGACAATAACTGTGGTTCTTTTAAATAGTTTTTAGCTTCACACCATATTTTGATCATATGCTTTACAAATGGATTTTTAACTTGTTTTTGTAATTTTTTTGCCGAATCTGAGTATATGAATATGGGAAGAGGTAAAGGTAAATTGTATGATTCCATTTCAGTCCAGTGAGGGAGATCATTTGATGAAAAATAATATGTCATAGACCTCAGTTGTGCCGACCAATAATACAACATAAAATTTGGACATTTCAGACCTCCACGATCAAATGGTAAATATAATAAAGACAAACGTAATCTAGCCCTCCTGTTGTTCCATATAAATTCCACTAACTTTTTTTTTATTCTTGAGAATAGATCTAAAGGTGGTGATAAGGGAATGTATTGAAATAAATAAAGTATTTTAGGTAAAATATTACTTTTAAGTATATTGATTCTCCCGATCATCGACATTGGTAGTGACATCCATCTCTGAGTTAACTCATTGATATCTGACATTAAGGCTTCATAGTTGACACTGGCGACTGATTCTAGCTTAGGCATAATTTGGATTCCTAAATATTTAAACTGATTTACAACATTGAATTGATTTACCTCAGGGGCTGGGTAATTTCTCTGGGTCTCATTTAGCATTAATATTGAAGATTTAGTTTTATTTATTTTATATCCTGATATTTCCCCAAAATTCTTTATTAAATTCAACAAGGTTGGAATTGATTTTTTTAGATTCGACATAAACAAAATTATATCATCGGCGTACAGGGAGATTTTATGTTCTGTTGGTCCAACTTTAATTCCATATATTTGTGAATGTAAACGTATCGCTATCGCTAAAGGTTCAATTGCCATAGTAAACAGTAAAGGTGAAAGTGGACAGCCTTGTCGACATCCTCTATTGATTTTTATTGGTTTTGAAATATTGTTATTTGTTAGGATTTCTGCTGTAGCATTGTTGTATATTATTTGAACCCATTTTATGAAATTATTTCCAAGTCCAAACCTTTGTAGGACTTCAAAAAGAAAGGGCCATTCAACTCTATCAAAGGCCTTTTCGGCGTCCAATGATAGGAGAGCTGTATCCGGTGCTTCTTTATTAAAATAAATAATATTAAATAGTCTTCTTACATTATGGAAGCCTTGTCTACCCTTTATAAAGCCATTCTGATCTCGATTAATAATATTTGGTAAAATTTCTTGTATTCATCTTGCTAAAATTTTACAGATTATCTTAAGGTCGGCGTTTAATAGGCTTATTGGTCTCATATTTTCACATTTATTAGAGGGCTTACCTGGTTTTGGCAGCAGTATAATTAAGGCATTATTCATGTATGATGGTAAATTATTATTTTGAAATGCTTCTAAAACCATTTCCAAAAAAGGTTTTATTAATTTATTCTTAAATTTTTTATAAAGGTCAACTGGAAGACCATCTGGTCCTGCACTTTTTCCTGATTTCATATTATCAATGGCTAGCCCAACTTCTTCTTGACTAATTTTAGACTCCAATATCTCCCTGTTTTCATTTGGAATACACGGTATAGATAGTTCGTTCAAAAACCCATTTAGTTTTGTTAAATCAGGTTCATTTTTGGTATCATATAATTTTTCATAGTAATCTCTAAAGGCTCTATTAATTTCTAAAGGATCTATAACTACCTGTCCGTTACTTATAATACTGGTAATTGGTGTTTTAATTTCCAATTGTTTAATCTGCCATGCTAATAATTTTCCTGATTTTTCACCTTGTTCATAAAAAGATTGTTTCAATCTTAGAAGACTCGAGGCAGCTCTATTCGCTGATTTTTTGTCGTATTCAGCTCTCAAAATCAGTAATTCATTCTCCAACCTTGGGTCACTTCCTGCATACACTTTTTCCTGAAGACTTTTTATTTTATGTTCCAATTTAGCTCTCTCCTCTCGAGTCTTCTTAGATTTTGATCCTGTATAACTAATAATATGTCCCCTAATAAAAGCTTTGAAAGCCTCCCACTTTACACATGCTGATGTTTGTGTAGTATTGATGTCAAAGAACTCGTCTATCTGTTTTTCTATATACTTGACAAATTCCTCATCCTGAAGCCATTTATGCTGAAATTGCCATCTACCTGATTCCTTTGTCAATTTTTTATCTACATATATTAGACAACAGGGTGCATGATCAGAGATCACGATGTTATCATAAAAGCAGTTTTGAATCTTGGACCTTAATTCTGTGGAAATCAAAAAATAATCAATACGTGAGAATGTCTTGTAGGTACTGGAATAACAAGAATAGGCTTTAACTTGTGGTTTCATTTCTCTCCATATATCTAACAATCTCAATTCTTTCATAAAATGATTAATAGTCATCCTACATCCAATGTGCGTACAATCCAGTCCTGTTGATCTATCCACACCTGGATTCAATGTACAATTAAAATCCCCTGCTATTATATGTTGCCCTGTAAGTGATGATAAGATGAGAAATAAATTAGCAAAGAACTTCTGATCATCTATATTGGGACCATATAAGTTCACAAGATTTATATTTTCTAATAGCAAAGAACCTTGAATGATTACATATCTTCCAAATTTGTCTCCAATTACATTTTTCACTTGAAAAGGAACTGATTTATGTATGAGAGTCATAACTCCCCTGGCTCGGGATGAAAATGAAGAGGTGAATACACTTCCCTGCCATCTACTCCTAATTCTTTTAACATCCTCCTCTATCAGATGAGTTTCTTGTAAAAACACAATTCTTGAACCCATGTCCTTTATTTTATTCATAACTTGTTTAAGTTTTTTTAAATTTTGTAGACCTCTGCAATTCCATGAAGTTAAATTAAGATTAACACTTTGGTCCATGATCAATAGAGAGTTTGGGATTACCTTGCAGTGTAAACATGCTCATACAGAGAAGCAAAAACATGAGAGGTTGAACATTCATCCTACAAACTACACACAAACAAATTTCCCCTTCCCACACTTGTGGCAAACCCCCCAAAATCAAAAGAAAAATTCTGTCTCCCGATATAGCCATCAACCGTTCCACACCCACGGGGAACAGCCTAAGCCACTCCTTCTTCATCCTCCCAATCACCCTAACTCTACTGCTTTTAATGACGTAACATTAACTCTCCTCTGTAGTTTTCCAACTTAACTCCAAAATTTTTAACAACTTTGTACATCATAGTTTTTTTTTTTGTTTGTTTTGTTTTTGTTTTGTTTTTTTAATATATAATACAATCTATATTTTGTAAACTTACTATTTACTTCAAGTCAGTCAGATGCCTGTGCAAATGCTTAATTATTCTACCTTATATTTTGTTCATGCTTAGCTCCCACCAGTCTCTTCTTCTTCTTTGATCTTCTTGATGAACTCCTGCGCCTCCTCTGGGGTCTTGAAGATGTGGGTTCTGCCCTCATACGTGGTCAGCAGTCTCGCAGGATAGATCACACCATGACGAATCCCAAGGTTGCGCAGCTCCTCACGTACGGGATCAAACTGCTTCCTCAATTGCTGGATTCCTGTGGCCAAATCTGGGTAGAAACGCACCTGCTGGTCCTGATGTTTAATCTCCCCCTTAGCTCGTGCAGCGCTGAAGATCTTCATCCTGTCTCTGTTGCTAAGAAACTTATAATTAAGGTCCTCGGCGGTCCCTTATCTCTCCGTGGGCCAATACGATGTGCTTTTTCCAGAACCACTGCTGATTGCAACTCCTCGCTGCCCAGCACCTCCGGAATCCACTTTTCCAGAAAGGAACATACGTCCCGACCTTCTGATTCCTCTGGAAGACCCACCAGCCTCAAATTATTCTGTCTCGACCGAGATTCCAAATCCAAAATATTATCTTCCAGAGATTTATTTTTTTTTTCCAAAGTGCGCACCTTTAATTGAAGACGGGTGACGTCATCTTCAGCACTAGCGAGACGGAGCTCCATCTGCGCCGTTCGTTCTACACAGTCACCCAATTCCTTTCTTATTCCTTCCAACGCTGTCATAATCCCATCAAATCTAGAGGAAAAGTCCGCTCTCATTGAACTCATGGCAGCCATCAGCGCATCTGCGCCATTCCCCGCAGATATCGCAGCGTTGCCAGCCTCCTCCGCCATATATGGAGTTTTGTTTGCTGCGTCACAGACCTGAAAGTCCGTTAATTTAGACTGTTTCGGCAGCTCGCTTTTTCCTTTTCCTGGTTTTCCAGCCTTAGGCTTCGCCAACATATCCTCGCCCAAATGCTGGGATACGTTCTGTCCCAAATGAGAGAGTTATTTGCCGATTTTTTTTCTCCAGGAGCAGAGCAGAGAGAGACACGTCCGTCCTACGTGGCAGCCATAACCGGAAGTGGATGAGATACTTTTTATTGTTCAATGTTAATTATTGTGTCTTTCTGAGCAGTAGTATTTGTATACTTCACCAAAATAATGTATTTAATTTTATGTTCAAATTTTGTTGTTGTTGTTGTCTTTTGGCTGTTCCCTTTAGGGGTCATCCCAGCATTTCATCACCTGATATTGTAATGATCCGCATGTAAGATTTGGCAAGATTTTTTTTTTTTTTTTTTTTTTTTTTTTTTTAACGTTGGATGCTCTTCCTGACACAACCCTACCCATTTATCTGGGCTTGGGAATGGCACAGGGAGGACACTGGTTTGGGCATCCCCTGTGGCTGGGTACCCAAACTTTCTTTCCTCCATTCTAATTTTGCTGAGCACCAAGCGAGAAGGCAGGAAGTTCCATTTTTATATTGTCTTTGGTATGAACCAGCCAGGACTTGAACCTACGACATCCCGGTTGTGTGGGGGATGCTCGACCCCTAGGTCACCACTCTGGTTAGGTTTTAAATTATTAGATTAGTTATTAGACTACATTATTTAATTCATTTCCCACTACTAGCGAGCGGTGTGCGATACTGCAAGATTTGGCATCGATCCGATACCAATTAAATACATGGCAAGTCTCGCTGATACCGATCCGATACTGATACTTTGTAATAATTAAGGTGGATGCATCATCAAACTACTAAATCTGAACGAATTCCCATGACCTTTAAGTGTTTTGTGATTTTTCCTTCGGGTTATTAATTACCTAAAACCCAGGACAGAATTTCTTCAAAGTTCACACAGAAACACTTTATTATAATAAAACTTTTTGTTCAGAAACAATAGAACAGTAACAATTTTTTCTTAAATAAACAAAACCTACAAAATGATCACTCCACAACAAATGATATAAAATATTTACAACAAATTATTTTTTTTTTCTCCAGTATAATGTGTGTTCAGGAAATACAATACAAAAATAAAACTAAACTTCTCCCCTTTATTGCACTTCTTTTCTGACTTAGAAAAAAAAAAAAAACAAGCATTGAAAATACAATGAATAAAGTGTAAATAACTAAACAACCCCCAAAGCCTGAAGTTTAAAGAAATATTCCCCAGAACCCTGACCCAGAGTCTGTCGGTGTTGGGGCCAGGGAGTGGGGGATTTCTTTCCTCCTCTCTCCATTTCTGTATCTTAGCATTTTCTTTTGGGTGATTTTTCATGTTTGTATAAATTAGTTGTGTTAGTACTGTATTTCACAGCCTTTTTACATATTGTACAGCTTGCCGTTGTCTCATTTTCAACCAGAAAATATAGCCACACGGAGTTCTGCTTCCTCTCTGCCATTCTTATTCTCCGTGTACTGCTGCTTGTGTGTGTGTGTGTGTGTGTTTGTGTGTGTGTGTGTGTAGACTGTGCATGGCATGCTGCAGGCTGATGCTTGCTGCTGAGTTACGTGATGGTAAAACAAGAGGGAGTAGGAGGAAGTAAGGAGTAGGTAAGTGGCGGTAATGCATCTAAACATTGGTTGCCAACATCCTTAAAACCACAGGAAGAAGGGGAGCAAAGTGTGCCTGCTCCACGCTGTGATGCGACAGACACAGAATATCGATCCCTTTAAACGAGTATTGATCAATATCAATACCCACGCTGGTATCGATACTATAGATATTTGGATTGATCCGCCTACCACTACCCATTACATTCAGAAGTTGTTCCATATTGTTTCCACAGCACAACAAAATTGTCATCAGTAAACAGTATTGCTTTCAATGTCGTTGAAAAGGCACACATCATTAATGTAAAGTATGAAAAGCAGTGGCCCCAAGACACAACCTTAGGGAGCCACACATACAACAGTTTTTAGTTTTGGTTTAGTGGTATTTATTTGGACAAATTGATTTTTTTTTTGTTTTTGCAATATAATTGTTGTTCCATCATAGAGCCATCTCTCTTAGCCCATTTGTATATAATCTCTCATAATAACTTGTGGTCAACAAGATCATATATATATATATATATATATATATATATATATATACACTACCGTTCAAAAGTTTGGGGTCACTTAGAAATTTCCTTATTTTTGAAAGAAAAGCACTGCTTTTTTCAATGAAGATAACTTTAAACTAATCAGAAATACACTCTAATATCTAATATACATAGCTAATGTGGTAAATGACTATTATAGCTGCAAATGTCTGGTTTTTGGTGCAATATCTACATAGGTGTATAGAGGCCCATTTCCAGCAACTATCACTCCAGTGTTCTAATGGTACAATGTGTTTGCTCATTGCATCAGAAGGCTAATGGATGATTAGAAAACCCTTGTGCAATCATGTTAGCACAGCTGAAAACAGTTTAGCTGGTTAGAGAAGCTATAAAACTGACCTTCCTTTGAGCAGGTTGAGTATCTGGAAAAAATTATTATTTCAAATACAAATCATTATTTCTAACCTTGTCAATGTCTTGACTATATTTTCTATTCATTTTACAACTCATGGTGGTAAATAAGTGTGCCTTTTCATGGAAAACACAAAATAATTGTCTGGGTGACCCCAAACTTTTGAACGGTAGTGTATATATATTAGATCTAAGAATACTCCTATTACATATTCTTTGTTTTCTATGGAAGGTCTTACTGTATCTATAAACTCAATTAAAACATGTATTATAGTTCTTTTGGGTCTGAAACCATACTGTTGATCATATACTACAGTGATCCCTCACTTATCGCAGTTAATGGGGTCCAGAACCAACCGCGAAAAGTGAAAAACCGCGAAGTAGCGTCACCCCCCTCCATTTTTTACATACATTTTTTTTGCGTATATATAATATCAATAAGCGTATATTAACCCTATAAATGCATATGTTATCATTAGAACATTAAAGAATAGTTTGAAACATGTAAATAAAATATTAATAATATAAATAATATACAGAAAATAATGTATAAATAATATAAATAATATGTACGTTCATTCTCTCACTCTCTCTCTCGACGGGAAGGCGTAGAGGCAGCAGTAACGGCAGCAGCAACGTCAGCAGCAACGTCTCGGCCAATCAGCTTGCGAGATTCCCGAGCCGAGCCAACACGAGAACAAAATCTCTTGGTGGGGGGGGGGTGGGATGCTGGCCAACGAATCAGAGAGGTGGATTTTGAGTTGTGCCGGCTCTCCGTGTAGTCTCCCTGCCTTCTGCTAGCGCCCGGGCAACTTTTTTCTCAATTTTGATGAATATTTTTGAAAAATCCGCGATGCACTGAGGGCGTGAAAGGTGAGGCGCGAAGTAGCGAGGGATCACTGTATACTGTTCTTTGTAATGAAGTCATATAACCTGTTGTGAAACATTTTATTTTTTTTTCCCAGTATCTTGGAGAACTGTTGGGGTAGTGAGATGGATCTATAGTACATGTTTATCTCCCACTTTGTATGTGGGTACAAACTTTGCAGTTTTCATCTTTATAGGAAATATATGTTTGCAGTGACAGGTTACAAATATAGGAAAATTGTTTCACAACACATTCAATGATGAATTTGACAATGTCCATATGAATGCCATCACAGTCTATTGATTTCTTACTTTTAAATGACCTGACCATATCCATAACACCAAGAAAAAATATTGATCCATTTACAATTTGATTTATACTGTATCACTAGTAGTTGTGGTTTGTATCTGATAATTATTTTGTTATTCTAATCTTTTAGTTCTTGTATTAACAATGCTATTTAGTACTTTCCATCTGTTTTTCATATTATTTCTATTGTTATCAAGTAGTTTGCTGTAGTAATCTTTTTTTAACTTCTTATTCTTGCTATTTATTTATAATATATTTTAAGTTTTGCAGCTTCTGTTCATTTATTCTTTAAAAATTATGTATACAATATGTGCTTTTTCTTACATGTGTTCATCAGACCTTTATTTAACCATGTTTTTTGTAACAGATTTCTGTTTTTTTTTATTAACCAAAGGACAGTTTGTTATAAAGAGTTGCTATTATAGACAGATAGATTAGACAGATAGATAGATAGATAGATAGATAGATAGATAGATAGATAGATAGATAGATAGATAGATAGATAGATAGATAGATAGATAGATTTATTTTATTGATCCCAAACTGGAAAGTTACAGGTTATTATAGGCAAGAAACTTTAATATGCCTGATTTACTTTTGGAATGTAGGTATTACTCCAATCTTGGTTGGTAAGATCTGCCATAAGGAAGAATGTTGTTTCTTGTGTTTTACATCTAATTATTATTATTTTATTTATTTATTTATTTATTTAGTTCAATAGGTTTGTATTTGTTCGGGCATAACTCTGTACCATAGCACAGACTGGTAAATGGTCACTTATGTCAGTTGTTATGTCTTCACTTGTTACATTCCTGTCAACAACATTAGTAAAGAGATCAGCAATAAGTGTAGCACTGTGTGAAGTTATTCTTGTTTGCCAAGTGACTGAGGATAGTGACAGATGCTAAAATCAGTAAATGAGGCTGTTCTTAGTTGGATTAAGCAAATCTTTATTATATCATTTTCTTGTTGACAGAATTATATATCACCAACATTTTCTCTGTGTATATTTTAATGCATGATCCAGGGGTCCAGCTGAAAAGCAGTTTCTTTGTCTGCTCTGTTTTTATTTCAACAGTTATGATTCTACTTTTGTAATTTTGTCAATATACACTGCTGGAAAAATAAATAAATAAATAAATAAATAAATAAATAAAGTCACCACCTGGAATTAACTAAGCAAATATTAGGTAAAAGCCCCCCATTGGTGAAGTCTAGGTTCAGCAACATTATGTGCCCAAAGAATGAGGTCAGCTGACTATCTGAATATACTGAATGACCAGGTTATTCATTCAATGGATATTTTTTTCTTCCCTGATGGTAAGGGCATATTCCAAGATGACAATGTCAGGATTCATCGGGCTCAAACTGTGAAACTGTGTTCAGGGAGAATGAGACATCATTTTCACACATGGATTGGCCACCGGGCAGTGCGGTGGCGAAGTGGTTAGCACTGTGGCAGCACAGCAACTCACCCTTGGCCGGGAGATCCTGGGTTCGATCCCAGCCCCTGACCAACAGTGATCTGTGTGGAGTTTGCATGTTCTCCCCGTGTCTGTGTGGGTTTACTCCGGGATTTCTCCGGTTTCCTCCCACATGCCAAAAACATGCAAGTTAGGTTAATTGGCATCAAAACTGGGGATTCTAAATTGTCCTTAGGTATGACTGTAAGAGTAAATGGTTGTCTGTTTCTCTGTGTTGGCCCTGCAATGGACTGGCGATCTGTTCAGGGTGTACCCTGCCTCTCGCCCAAAGATGCTGGGATAGGCTCCAGCCCCCCCCCCCCCCCATGACCCGAAAAGGATTAAGCGGAAGAAGATGGATGGATGGATGGATGGATTGGCACAAAGTCAAGACCTTAACCCCATTGAGGATCTTTGGGATGCGTTGGAGAAGACTTTGTGAAGTGGTCTGACTCCCCCATCATCAATAAAAGATCTTGGAGAAAAATTAATGAAACTCTTTACTGTAATAAATGTGACATTGCAGAAGCTTATTGAAACGATGCCCAGTGAATGAATGCAGCAATCAAAGCTAAAGGCAGTCCAAAGAAATATGAGAGCGTGTGAGTTTTTGGGACAGGCAGTGTATACAGTTGTGTGAAAAAGTGTTTGCCCCCTTCCTTATTTGTCATTTTTTTGTATGTTTGTCACACTTAAATGTTTCAGATAATCAAACAAATTTAAATATTAGACAACAATAACACAGTTGTTAGAACAGTTTTCAGTATAATTAATCTGAGTCAAAAATAAGGCAGACAATTTAGATATAAGTGGATTTAAGTGGATCTCTACTTCCGGCGCCACACGAGTAGGCTGCCTTTTTGCAACAGCGGATCAATTTCTTCCTATCTATTTACTATCTCACTTCTCTTGCTAATCTTTCTGATCCGGCGTCACCTTATACATCGGACAGACACACGGATCGCCCAAATGTCTCCTGAGCCGGCAGACGGAGCCACTGTTTTTAGCAGGATACGTTACAGCAGAGACCAGCTGCTAGCACTTAACCGGGCCAAGATGCTAGCGCAAGACTTCAACATACCGGGTGAAATAAGACAGAAACAACGTGGATGCCGTGCTGGAGCAAGACGGCGGGCGAGAAATATAAGGTACAGACCCGTTCTTCCATCTCTTATTATGGGGAATGTTCGATCGCTACTCAATAAGACCGACGAGCTAGCGGCCATCTCCCGCTACGAGAGCGTCTTCAGAGAGAGTAGCCTGATGTTGTTTACTGAGACGTGGCTAACAGAACTAGCAACAGATGGTAACATCGAACTGGAGGGTTTCCACGCAATACGGGCAGACCGTACACCGGACAGTGGGAAGGCAAGGGGCGGAGGAATGATAATGTATGTCAATAACAGCTGGTGCAGAACGGGACATATCACGGTTAAACAACATCATTGCAACAAAGACACTGAGTTGCTAGCTGTTAGCATGCAGCCTACCTATCTCCTGGGGGAATACTCACACGTGATCTGCATTGTTATTTATGCAAATCCGACGGTGAACGCGGGGACAGCGCGTGACGTCATTCACTCAGTTACTGGTAGGCTGCTGACAGAACACCCAGATGCTCTTCTGTTCATCTCAGGTGATTTCAACCATATTTCACTGTCCTCCATACTGCCCACATTCACCCAGTATGTCACATGCCACACTAGAGACAATAAAACACTGGACTTATTCTATGCTAACACTAAGGAGGTGTACACCTCATCACCACTCCCCCCACTCGGGAGATTGGATCACAACTTGGTTTATCTCCTGCCGGTGTACAAACCCCTAGTATACAGACAACCTCCAGTCATGCGCACGGTGAAGATATGGTCGGAGGAGGCAATGGACGCTCTAAAGGACTGTCTTGAAAGCACTGCCTGGGAGCAGCTCTGTCATCCACATGGTGAGGACATCGATGGCCTCACTCACACCATCACGGACTACATCAACTTCTATGTGGACAACACCGTACCCACCAAGACAATACGATGTTGCTCAAACAACAAACCCTGGATCAACCCTGAGATAAAAACACTTCTGAGAGAGAAGAAGAGGATCTTTAGGTCGGGGAACAGGGAGATGCTTAAGTCCATACAGAGGGAGCTGAGGAGGAAGATCAGAGAAGGCAAGGACAGCTTCAGGAAGAAGATGGCAGACAAGCAGCAACAGAGCGACATCAGCGGGGTCTGGAGAAACCTCAAAACCATCTCTGGGCTCCAGAATACCTCCTCCCAGGCCACGGGGGGCAGGGAGTGGGCAAACAATATGAACCTGTTTTTTAAAAGGTTTGACCAACCCCCCCCCCCCCCGACTGCACACCAACCACTGCTGCCTCTAAAGTCATCGATACCTGCTGTCCACACCCCACTTCACCAACACCCCCCCACTCCCAGCACACAGCCCCCCAACCTGACCCTCACTAAGACCCAGGTGAGGACGGAGCTGAGGAAGATCAAGGCGAGGAAGGCGTCGGGACCGGACCGCATCAGTGCGAAGCTCCTCAAGTCCTTCGCAGACCAGCTGTGTGGGATTGTGGCGCACATCTTCAACCTGAGCCTGAAGCTGGGGAGGGTACCACAATTGTGGAAAACATCATGTGTGGTACCTGTACCAATGACTTCCCACCCCAAAGACCTGAACAGCTACAGATCAGTGGCCCTGATGTCTCACATGATGAAGACCCTGGAGAGACTGCTCCTTGCTCACCTCCGCCTCCTGGTGGGGCCAGCGATGGATCCACTCCAGTGCGCCTACCAGCATGGCATCAGGGTGATGGATGCAGTGACCTTCCTCCTTCATCGTTTCCTGTCCCACCTGGAGAAGCCCGGGAATGCGGTGAGGATCATGTTCTTTGATTTCTCCAGTGCTTTCAACACCATCCAACCGATGATCCTGAAGGACAAACTGCTGTGCGCAGTTTCCAGGATCAATGTCATCATGGATCCTGGAGTATCTCACTAGCCGGTCACAGTTTGTGAGAACCTGGGATTGTGTGTCGGACACGATCATCGGCAGCACGGGGGCCCCCCAGGGAACGGTTTTGGCTCCCTTCCTGTTCACCCTTTATACTGCAGACTTGTCACACAATACAACACACTGCCATTTACAGAAGTTCTCTGACGACTCTGCGATCATCGGCCTCATCTCCAACGGAGATGAAGCTGAGTACAGAGTACTTATCCAGGACTTCGTGGACTGGTGCCATCGGAACTGCCTCCAGATCAACGCGAGGAAATCAAAGGAGCTGGTGGTGGACTGCCGCAGGCAAGGACAACCCCTCACAGCACCAGTGAACATCCAGGGAACAGACATTGAGATGGTGACATCCTACAAGTACCTGGGTGTTCATCTGAACAATAAACTAGACTGGTCACACAAAACCGACACACTCTACAAGAAGGGACAGCGCAAGCTATTCCTACTGAGGAGGCTCAGTTCTTTTGGTGTACAAAGGGTGCTCTTGAAGACATTCTACGACACGGTGGTGGCATCAGCCATCACTTTTGAAGTGGTCTGCTGGGGCAAAGGCATTACAGCAGCCGATAGGAAGAGACTGAACAAACTAATCAAGAAAGCTAGCTGTGTCCTGGGGCAGCGTCTTGACCCAGTGGAGGAGATAGGAGAGAGAAGGATGGTGGCTAAACTGTCATCTCTGCTGGAGTCCGAGTCCCACCCTATGCAGGACATACTGAACGCACTGAGGAGCTCATTTAGCAGTAGACTACATCATCCTAGATGCGCGTCCGAGAGGTTTCGCAGGTCCTTCCTACCAACGGCTGTCAGACTGTATAACCTAAGCAGGGCTGCTCGCAGAGAGAGCAAAAAAAAAAAAAAAAAAAAAAATACAACTAGGAAAATATCAGTCGCTATGGAGTGTGACAATATGTATGGGTACAAATTCATACCATGTAGGGTAACTAAATAGATGGTTTTGCTGTTTAGTCCATCTAGCTACAATGCTCCACACTGTGTATATATATACTGCTCAAAAAAAATAAAAGGAACACTTTTTTATCTGAGTAAGTTTTGGAGTGTTTTGAATTCAGCTCTCTGTAGGTTGTAGGTTGATAATTTTCACTTCCATCAAAAGATGTGGCATCTTTTGATTCTTAACACATTATACAGTCCATATCAGTGTAGATATCCAGCTTATTTTTTCCCATTAAAATCTGATGTGTTTTCAAAGTGTTCCTTTTATTTTTTTTTGAGCAGTATGTATATATTTATATATTTATATATTTATGTGTACATATGTATATTCACTGCTCTTATTTTCTTAGCTTCTAAACCATTGCTCTGAGTCTTGCTATCCCTGTGCTGTTGCAATCCTGGAATTTCCCCATTGTGGGACTAATAAAGGCTTATCTTATCTTATATTACCTTATCTTTATTCCTCATGAGGGATTGACATGCATGCAATTGTACATAACTTATTGGGTTATCCGTCATGGCTTTGTTGTTGATGGGAGGAGTGCGGGCAGGCTGTTTTTTGGCAGAGAGCGGGGGCCAGAGGGAAGAAGGACCCCTGTCAGACCCTTAGTCCGGCATCCTTTTCCCCTGTAAAGTTCACTGTTATTCTTCAGTCAGAGAGATAATGCAATTGAGTAAATAAAAATCACTGATACGTCAAAAAATTGTTTAAAAATAACCCAATGTTGTTCATTCTCCAAAGAAAAAAAATGGATTAAATGAAAATACTGGCTTTAAAAATATGTGAAAATTTACCGGTGACACAACTTTAAAGTCAAAACCCACTAAACTATATAGAAAAACCTACAAAATGAAACTGTAAAACCCCAAAGCAAAAAAAAAAAAAAAAAAAAAAAATCAAAATCAAAAATACCCACACATAGATTTTTTTTTTCTCTCCTCTTCCCTTTCTTCTCACTCACTCACTGTCAAACACAAGGGCCCACACATACACCACACATACAAACACACAGCACAGTCCTGTTATTTCTCCAAGGTTACTTTCGGGCGGCTGCTCACACAGAGAAACAGGACGATAGCCTTAAAACAAGATTTAAATGGCAACCCAAAATACTTGGAAAAACAAATCTGGCAATCCAACGTTGTCATGTCAACTTTTTGTCTTCCGCTATGAGAACACAATAGAATTTCTCACCCAAAAGTATAATTTGCAAACACCCACAATTTTAATCATTTCTCCAGAGGATAATAAGTAATTTACCAACTCTATTATGCTCCACAATCACCAGAAAATAGTCACAAAAACAACTTTAAAGCTCTGTACAACCTGCTCCTTCCGCCTTTGCGGAAAACTCCGTCTTTCTCTCTATCACCGGAGCAGATTTCCTGAAGCACAAGACACAAACACAAAGATACAGACAAACTACAGTAACTTTTAACCAAACCAGTGCTACAACAAGACTTAAGACAATTACCGGAATACTAAATGTTCAGAGGTCACGTATCTCCCCCATAGTATCTTGCAATGATTACTTCAAACCTGCAATATTGCCTGTGCAATATTATCCAGTCTTTTATGAAATCCAAAGCTCACTTTGGAGGGATAACAAATCTTCCCTGAACTAATCAATTAACAGCTCACTGCAGTATTGAGGCAGAATCTCACCTTGATAAACATAAAAAAAGATATATATCAAAAAGTTCACTGCGCAATAATTATACAGTATCTTGCGTTAATTCCTGTGCACAACACATCTGAGCTCCACCTCGCCAACAATAAATTTCCCAATGTTAACAAATCCTGGGTCTGACCAGCAATTTAGTGCAAGCAGATATTTAACCAGGCTTTCCAGTGTCAAACGGCTCAGGCTTAAAACCATATTTAACTCACTGGGACTCAAACCTAATGTCCATAAGCTTAAGATAAGATAAGATAAGATAAGATAAGCCTTTATTAGTCCCACAACGGGGAAATTCCAGGATTGCAACAGCACAGGGATAGCAACACTCAGAGCAACAATCAGAAGGCAAGAAAAAAAAAACAAGCAAGCAAGAGCACATAACTACATATAACTACACATAACTACACATAACTACATATAACTACATAACTACATAACTACAGCAACAACACATAAATGTACTCACATCCAAGCCGCCTGTAGGATTCTTAGACCTGTCACCCAGTCAGTCCCAGCACCCCGGTTTGAAATAAGATAAGATAAGATAAGATAAGATAAGCCTTTATTAGTCCCACAATGGGGAAATTCCAGATTGCAACAGCACAGGGATAGCAACACTCAGAGCAACAATCAGAAGGCAAGAGAAAAAAAAAAAAAAAAAAAAAAAAACAAGAGCAGCAAGTATACATATATATATATATATATATATATATATATATATATATAAACACACAGTGAGGAGCATTGTAGCTAGATGGAATAAATATGTAAATATATAAACACACCCAGTGCGGAGCATTGTAGCTAGATGGAATAAATATGTAAATATATAAACACACACAGTGCAGAGCATTGTTGCTAAATGGGATGAAACAGCACAACCATCTACTTAGTTATCCTACATGGTATGATTATGTACCCATACATATTCTCACCCTCCATAGCGACCGGTATTTTCCTAGTTGTATGCCGGAGGGGACCATTGTGTAAGTCTATTGCATCTTTTGCATTCAAAACTATTAGGTTGTCACATCTTTTTGCTATCTCTGCGAGCAGCCCTGCTTAGGTTGTACAGTCTGACAGTCATTGGTAGGAAGGATCTGCGAAACCTCTCGGTTGTGCACCTAGGATGATGTAGTCTGCTGCTAAATGAGCTCCTCAGTGTCTTCAGTATGTCCTGCATAGGGTGGGACTCGGACTCCAGCAGAGATGACAGTTTAGCCACCGTCTTTCTCTCTCCTATCTCCTCCACTGGGTCAAGGTGCTGCCCCAGGACAGAGCTAGCCTTCTTGATCAGTTTGTTCAGTCTCTTCCTATCGGCTGCCGTAATGCCACTGCCCCAGCAGACCACTCCAAAAGTGATGGCTGATGCCACCACTGTGTCATAGAATGTCTTCAGCAGCACCCCTTGTACACCAAAAGACCTGAGTCTCCTCAGTAGGAACAGCCTGCGCTGTCCCTTCTTGTAGAGTGCATCAGTATTGTTTGACCAATCCAGTTTATTGTTCAGATGAACACCCAGGTACTTATAGGATGTCACCATCTCGATGTCTGTTCCCTGTATATTTACTGGTGCTGTGAGGGGTTGTCCTTGCCTGCGGCAGTCCACCACCAGCTCCTTAGTTTTCCTCGCGTTGATCTGGAGGCAGTTCCGATGGCACCAGTCCACGAAGACCTGGATAAGCCCTCTGTACTCAGCTTCATCTCCATTGGAGATGAGGCTAATGATCGCAGAGTCATCAGAGAACTTATGTAGATGGCAGTGTGTTGTGTTGTGTGAGAAGTCCGCAGTATAAAGGGTGAACAGGAAGGGATCCAAAACCGTTCCCTGGGGGGGCCCCGTGCTACCGATGATCGTGTCGGACACACAGTCCCGGGTTCTCACAAACTTAGGCCGATTAGTGAGGTAGTCCAGGATCCATGATGACAGGTGCTGGTCCACCCCAGCGCACAGCAGCTTGTCCTTCAGGATCATCGGTTGGATGGTGTTGAAAGCACTGGAGAAGTCAAAGAACATGATCCTCACCGCATTCCCGGTCTTCTCCAGGTGGGACAGAGAACAGTGAAGGAGGAAGATCACTGCATCCTCCACCCCAATGCCATGCTGGTAGGCGAACTGGAGTGGATCCATCGCTGGTCCAACCAGGGGGTGGAGGTGAGCAAGGAGCAGTCTCTCCAGGGTCTTCATCATGTGGGACGTCAAGGCCACTGGTCTGTAGCTGTTCAGGTCTTTGGGGTGAAAAGTCTTTGGTACAGGTACCACACAAGATGTTTTCCACAGCTGTGGTACCCTCCCCAGCTTCAGGCTCAGGTTGAAGATGTACTCCACAATCCCACACAGCTGGTCTGCACAGGACTTGAGGAGCTTTGCGCTGATGCCGTCCGGTCCAGACGCCTTCCTCGCCTTGATCTTCCTCAGCTCCGTCCTCACCTGGGTCTTAGTCAGGGTCAGGTTGGGGGGCTGTGTGTTGGGAGTGGGGCGGAGTTGGTGGAGTGGGGAATGGGCAGCAGGACTTGATATCTTTAGAGGCAGCAGTGGTTGTTGTGCAGTCAGGGGAGAGGGCGGTTGGTCAAACCTATTGAAAAACAGATTCAGATTGTTCGCCCACTCCCTGCCCCCTGTGGCCTGGGTGGAGGTATTTTGGAGCCCAGAGATGGTTTTAAGGTTTCTCCAGACCCCGCTGATGTCGCTCTGTTGCAGTTTGTCCTCTATCTTCTTCCTGAAGCTGTCCTTGCCTTCTCTGATCTTTCTCCTCAGCTCCCTCTGTACGGACTTCAGCATCTCCCTGTTCCCCGACCTGAAGATCCTCTTCTTCTCTCTCAGAAGTGTTTTTATCTCAGGGTTGATCCAGGGTTTGTTTTTTGAGCAACGCCGTATGGTCTTGGTGGGAACGGTGTTGTCCACACAGAAGCTGATGTAGTCCGTGATGGTTTGAGTGAGGCCATCAATGTCCTCACCATGTGGATCGCAGAGCTGCTCCCAGGTGGTGGTTTCAAAACAGCCCTGTAGAGTGTCCATTGCCTCCTGAGACCATAACTTCACTGAGCGCATGGCCGGAGGTTGTCTGTGCACTAGGGGTTTGTACACCGGCCGGAGATGAACCAAGTTGTGATCCGATCTTCCGAGTGGGGGGAGTGGTGATGAGGTGTACGCCTCCTTAGTGTTTGCGTAGAATAAGTCCAGTGTTTTATTGTCTCTAGTGTGGCATGTGACATACTGGGTAAACGTGGGTAGAATGGGAGACAGTGAAACATGGTTGAAATCGCCTGAGATGAGGAGAAGAGCATCTGGGTGTTCTGTCTGCAGCCTGCTGGTTACTGAATGGATGACGTCACGCGCTGTCCCAGCATTCGCCTTTGGGTTTGCATAAACAACAATGCAGATCGCGTGTGAGTATTCCCTCGGGAGATATGTAGGCCGCATGCTAACAGCTAGCAACTCAATGTCTTTGCTGCAGTGTCATTGTTTAACAGTGATATGTCCCGGTCTGCACCAGTTGTTGTTAACATACATTATCACTCCACCACCCCTTGCTTTGCCACTGTCTGGTGTTCGGTCTGCCCGTATCACGTGGAAACCCTCCAGCTCAATGTTTGCATATGCTGCTAGTTCAGAAAGCCACGTCTTGGTAAACAAAAGGAGAGAGCATTCCCGGTATATGCTATCATAGCGAGAGATAGCCGCTAGCTCATCTACCTTTCCCAGTAACGACCGTACATTCCCCATGACAATGGATGGAAGGAAGGGTCTGTACCTTATATTTTTTGTCTTCCACCTTACTCCAGCCCGGCAACCACGGTGTTTTAAGATAAGATAAGATAAGATAAGATAAGCCTTTATTAGTCCCACAGTGCAGAGCATTGTTGCTAGGTGGGATGAAACAGCATAACCGTCTATTTAGTTATCCTACATGGTATGATTATGTGCCCATACATATTCTCACCCTCCATAGCGACCGGTATGTTCCTAGTTGTATGCCGGAGAGGACCATTGTGTAAGTCTATTGCATCTTTTGCATTCAAAAAACTATTAGTTTGTTACGTCTTTTTGCTATCTCTGCGAGCAGCCCTGCTTAGGTTGTACAGTCTGACAGCCGTTGGTAGGAAGGACCTGTGAAACCTCTCGGTTGTGCACCTGGGATGATGTAGTCTTCTGCTAAATGAGCTCCTCAGTGCATCCAGTATGTCCTGCATAGGGTGGAACTCGGACTCCAGCAGAGATGACAGTTTAGCCACCGTCCTTCTCTCTCCTATCTCCTCCATCGGATCAAGGCGTTGCCCCAGGACAGAGCTAGCTTTCTTAATCAGTTTGTTCAGTCTCTTCCTATCAGCTGCAGTAATGCCACTGCCCCAGCAGGCCACTCCAAAAGTGATGGCTGATGCCACCACCGTGTCATAGAATGACTTCAGCAGCGCCCCTTGTACACCAAAAGACCTGAGTCTCCTCAGCAGGAACAGCCTGCGCTGTCCCTTCTTGTAGAGTGCGTCAGTATTGTGTGACCAGTCTAGTTTATTGTTCAGATGAATACCCAGGTACTTGTAGGATGTCACCATCTCGATGTCTGTTCCCTGTATATTTACTGGTGCTGTGAGGGGCTGCCCATGCCTGCGGCAGTCCACCACCAGCTCCTTAGTTTTCCTCGCGTTGATCTGGAGGCAGTTCCGATGGCACCAGTCCACAAAGTCCTGGATAAGCCCTCTGTACTCAGCTTCATCTCCGCTGGAGATGAGACCAACGATCGCAGAGTCATCAGAGAACTTCTGTAGATGGCAATGTGTTGTGTTGTGTGAGAAGTCCGCAGTATAAAGAGTGAACAGGAAGGGAGCCAGCACCGTTCCCTGGGGGGCCCCCGTGCTACTGATGATCGTGTCGGAAACACAGTCCCGGGTTCTCACAAACTGAGGCCGGTTCGTGAGGTAGTCCAGGATCCATGATGACAGGTGCTGGTCCATCCCTGCGCGCAGCAGCTTGTCCTTCAGGATCATCGGTTGGATAGTGTTGAAAGCACTGGAGAAGTCAAAGAACATGATCCTCACCATATTCCCGGGCTTCTCCAGGTGGGACAGAGAACGGTGAAGGAGGAAGATCACCGCATCCTCCACCCCAATGCCATGCTGGTAGGCGAACTGGAGTGGATCCATCGCTGGTTCCACCAGGGGGCGGAGATGAGCAAGGAGCAGTCTCTCCAGGGTCTTCATCAAGTGGGACGTCAAGGCCACCGGTCTGAAGCTGTTCAGGTCTTTGGGGTGGGAAGTTTTTGGTACAGGTACCACACAAGATGTTTTCCACAGCTGTGGTACCCTCCCCAGTTTCAGGCTCATGTTGAAGATATATGTCACAATCCCACACAGCTGGTCTGCACAGGACTTGAGGAGCTTTGCGCTGATGCCGTCCGGTCCCGACGCCTTCCTCGCCTTGATCTTCCTCAGCTCCATCCTCACCTGGGTCTTGGTCAGGGTCAGGATGGGGGGCTGTGTGTTGGGAGTGGGGGGGGGGGTGTCGGTGGAGTGGGGAGTGGGTAGCAGGACTTGATTTCTTAGAGGCAGCCTCAGTTGAGCCTTTTCGCCTCAGTTCTCCCGATATGTCGAGTTTTTCCGTTAGCACCGGGTGGCGGTTAAGTGCTAGCAGCTCTTCCCTGCTGTACTGTCTCCTGCTATAAACAATGGCTCCGTCCACCGGCTCAGGATACATTTGGGACGATCTGTGTGTCTGTGATATAAATGGAGTGAAAACCTTCAAATGCCTTCACTACAGTAACACTGAGTCTTGTACCCAGCCTGGGAAGGTCTTTCATACGCTGTGCACTTGTTGAAATTGGGCAGAGGCACTAGAAAGATGGGGATATGTGGATCCACTGTTCAGAGCGCCAAAATGTTAGAATAATTTTCAGTATAATTAATCATCAAAATCAGTCAGAAAATTTAGATATAAGTAGATTTATTCCTCATGAGGGAGAAATACAAAGGCAGCCCCAAGTCTGACCATCCATATCTCTGAATCAGCCATTCATTGTTCTAGCTTTTAAAGCTGTGTTATCCATGGGAAGACAAAGAAACTGTCCTTGAGTACATCTGGCAAGACAGGGTGTAACAGTTCTTATCTTTGCTCCTAGGAAACACGGAGCAAGTACATTCTTGGTCACGCAGGACTAGACATCCAAAAATGTATCAGTACAGCTGGTGATTAAAATTGCTAACTCAGGCACACTCACACACAGACCGGGGCTGTTCAAGGCCATACATGAATCACAAGTCATAACAGACATATAATATGAAATATAATATGGAAGAATAATATAAAGGATTGTATGAACTTATCCTGCATGGAATGCACATATAAACATCAGATATGAAATAGGAAAGGCATGATACAGCTTAAGAATAATAATACATTATTAATAATCGGCTGCACGGTGGCGCAGTGGTTAGCACTGCGGCAGCACAGTTTACCCTTGGCCGGGGGATTGTGGGGATCGTGGGATCGTGGGTTCGATCCCAGCCCCCGACCAACAGTGATCTGTGTGGAGTTTGCATGTTCTCCCCGTGTTGCGTGGGTTTACTCCGGGATTTCTCCGGTTTCCTCCCACATGCCAAAAACATGCATGTTAGGTTAATTGGCTGTTCTAAATTGTCCCTAGATATCTGTTTCCTATAGGCTCTTGGAATGGAGGGTTGGTATTAATGAAAGCGCTTTGAGTGGTCTTTGTGACTAGAAAAGCGCTATATAAGTGTAGGTTAGTTAGTTAGTTAGTTAGTTAATAACAATAATAATGTGGATAATATGGAATTTTTCTATCACAAGTACAAACACAAAATGCAGTTTTTAAATTAAGGTTTTTATTATTAAAGGCAAAAAAAAAATAAAAAAATCCAAACCTATATGGAAAAGTGATCCCCCCCCCACCCCCTTCCCGTTAAAACATAAATTAACTGTAGTTTTTCACATCTTTGGAAAGCTGAGTTCAATTTCTCTAGCCACACCCAGGCCTGATTACTGCCACACCTGTTCTCAATCAAGACATCACTTAACTAGAAGTCCCAGACATTAGCCCTCTTGTGGCCACTTGATGGTCCCCCTATGGGTTTTCTAGCCAAAAAGGCCAAATGGCCCCTCTCTGGGACTTCTAGTTTAAAGAGGACCTGCCTGACAAAGTGAAATAGACCAAAAGATCCTTAAAAGATCCTTCTCTGCATCAGGCTCTAGACTTGGTGGCCCCCTTAAAAAAGAAAAAGTCTAATCAGAGATTTTTAACTCCTTGGTTCAACACAGAAACTCGTAGCTTAAAACAGAAGACTCGTCAATTAGAAAGAAAATGGCGCTCTACTAATTTAGATGAAATCTATTTAGCTTGGAGAAATCATCTTTTAATTTATAAAAAATCTCTTAGAAAAGCTAGAACGAGTTATTACTCTGCATTAATAGAAGAGAACAAGAATAATCCTAGGTTTCTTTTCAGTACTGTAGCCAGGTTGACAAAGAGTCAGGACTCTGTCAATCCTAGCATCCCCTTAGAGCTTACTAGTCAGGACTTTATGAACGTTTTCAATAATAAAATTTCATCCATCAGAGATAAAATCAATCAGATTCTTCCCACAGTTAACTTAAATACTGTAACTACTACAACTCCTTCTATTGGTGTCTGTCTTGATGAGTTTAATTCAATTCAATTCAATTCAACTTTATTTATATAGCACCATTTCACAACAACAGTCATCTCATAGCACTATCAACTGTAGGGGGGACCCCCACAGTTGCAGAAAGACCCCAGCAATCAGGCGATCCCCTGTGAGCAAGCACTTGGCGACGGTGGAGAGGAAAAACTCCCTTTTAACAGGAAGAAACCTCCAGCAGAACCAGGCTCAGGTTTACTCCAATCGACCTTTGTGAGTTAGACAAAATAGTTTCCTCATCCAAACCTTCAACTTGTCTTTTAGACCCTATTCCTACCAGGTTATTTAAAGAAGTCTTCCCACTTATTGGTAGCTTTATTCTTCATATAATCAATTCTTCATTAACTTTAGGCCATGTACCGCAGGCTTTTAAAACAGCTGTAATTAAACCCTTACTCAAAAAGCCAACGCTAGATCCAGGAGCTTTAGCTAACTATAGACCAATCTCTAATCTCCCTTTCATTTCAAAAATCTTAGAAAGAGTTGTTGCTACACAATTATTTGACCACCTGCAGGGAAATGGTTTACTTGAAGAGTTTCAATCTGGGTTTAGAATCCATTATAGTACTGAAACAGCCTTAGCGAAGGTCACTAACGACCTCCTCATTGCATCTGATAATGGACTAGTGTCTGTACTTGTCCTTTTAGATCTTAGTGCAGCTTTTGATACTATTGATCATAATATTCTACTTGATAGATTAGAACACTATGTTGGACTTAATGGAACTTCGTTGCAGTGGTTTAGATCTTATTTATCTGATAGGTTCCAGTTTGTTCATGTAAATGATGAGTTTTCTTTCAGCTCAAAGCTTAGTTATGGAGTTCCACAGGGATCTGTGCTAGGCCCTACTCTTTTTAGTTTATATATGCTTCCGTTAGGCAACATTATTAGAAAGCACTGTATACATTTTCATTGTTATGCAGATGACACACAATTATACCTGTCAATGAAGCCAGATGATACTAATCAATTAGCCAAGTTAGAAGCCTGTCTTAAGGAAATCAAAGCTTGGATGACTTGTAATTTCCTGCTATTAAATTCAGATAAGACTGAAGTCATTCTGGTTGGTCCAAAAAACCTTAGAAATTCCTTTCCAAATCAAACTTTCAGTTTGGATGCAGTTACTCTTTCTCTTAATAGCTCTGTGAGGAACCTTGGAGTTATTTTTGATCAGGATTTGTCCTTCAATTCACATATTAAATTTGTTTCTAAGACTGCCTTCTATCATTTGCGTAATATTGCTAAGATTAGGAGCATCTTGTCTCAGAGTGATGCTGAGAAGCTGATCCACGCTTTTGTTAGCTCGAGATTAGATTATTGTAATTCTTTATTATCAGGCTGTCCTAAAACATCTTTAAAAAGTCTTCAGCTGATCCAAAATGCTGCAGCAAGAGTTTTAACAGGTACTAGAAAGAGAGATCATGTCTCTCCGGTTCTGGCCTCCCTTCATTGGCTTCCCATAGAGTTTAGAATTAAGTTTAAAATCCTTCTTCTTACTTACAAAGCTCTAAACAATCAGGCTCCTTTTTATTTAAAAGATCTGATACTACCGTATCATCCTAACAGAGCACTACGCTCCCAAAATGCAGGATTACTTGTAATACCTAGAATCTCCAAAAGTACAATGGGAGGCAGAGCCTTCAGTTATCAAGCTCCTCTCCTGTGGAATCAGCTGCCAATCTGGATTCGGGAGTCAGACTCGATCTCTGTTTTTAAGAATAGGGCTAAAACCTACCTTTTTGATATAGCCTACAATTAGGGAGGGATCATGTGTTTCTGAACCCTCCCTTAGTTATGCTGCTAATAGGTTTAGTCAGCCGGGGGACCTTCAGTAATGCACTGGGCCTCACTCCTTTCCTCACTCTCTATGAAATATTTTTGTTTTTTTTTGCTGGTCATTAACATTTGTTTGTTCTCTCCCATAGATTGAGTCCCCATCGTGCTGTTTGCTCTCTACATGTCTGTTCTTTTCTTCTTCTCTATCCCCTCACCCCCCAGCCAGTCGCAGCAGATGACTGCCCCTCCCTGATCCTGGTTCTGCTGGAGGTTTCTTCCTGTTAAAAGGGAGTTTTTCCTCTCCACCGTCGCCAAGTGCTTGCTCACAGGGGATCGCCTGATTGCTGGGGTCTTTCTGCAACTGTGGGGGTCCCCCCTACAGTTGATAGTGCTATGAGATGACTGTTGTTGTGAAATGGCGCTATATAAATAAAGTTGAATTGAATTGAATTGAATTAAAAGCTAGACATCATGCTGCAATCCATAGAAATTCAGGAACAAATAAGAAACAAATTAATTGAGATCTATCAGTCTGGAAAAGGTTATGAAGCCATTTCTAAAGCTTTGTTACTCCAGCAAACCACAGTGAGAGCAATTACCCACAAATGGCGAAAACATGGAATAGTGGTGAATTTTCCCAGGAGTGGTTGGCCAACCAAAATTACCCAAGAGCACACAACAACTCATCTAAGAGCTCACAAAAGACCCCACAACAACATCCATAAAACTGCAGGCCTCACTTGCCTCAGCTGAGGTCAATGTTCATGACTCCACCATAAGAAACAGACTGGGCAAAAATGGCCTGCATTGCAGAGTTCAAAGATGAAAACCACAACTGAACAAAAATAAAGGCTCATCTCAGTTTTACCAGAAAACATCTCAATGATCCCCAAGACTTTTGGAAAAATACCTTGTGGACTGACGAGACAAAAGTTGAACTTTTTGGAAGGTGTGTGTCCAATTCCATCTGGCGTAAAAGTAATGCAGCATTTCAGAAAAGGAACATCATACCAACAGTAAAATATGGTGGTGGTAGTGTGATGGTCTGGGGCTGTTTTGCGGCTTCAGGACCTGGAAGACTTGCTGTGGTAAATTGAATCATGAATTATGCTGTCTACCAAAAAATCCTGAAGGAAAATGTCTGGCCAGCTGTTCGTGACCTCAAGCTGAAGCGCACTTAGGTTCTCCACCAGGACAATGATCCAAAAGACTCCAGCAAGTCCACCTCTGAATGGCTTAAGAAAAACAAAATAAAGACTTTGGAGCGGACTAGTCAAAGTCCTGACCTGAGTCTGATTGTGATGCCGTGGCGTGACCTTAAAAAGTCGGTTCATGCTCGACAACCCTCCAATGTGGCTGAATTCCAACAATTCTGCAAAGATGAGTGGGCCAAAAGTCCTCCACAGAGCTGTAAAAGACTCATTGCCAGTTATTGCAAACACTTGATTGCAGTTGCTGCTGCTATGGGTGGCCCAACCAGTTATTAGGTTTAGGGGGCAGTCACTTTTTCACACAGTGCCATGTCGGTTTGGATTTTCATTTATAAACTGCTGTTTACTTGCATTTTCTGTCTAATATTTAGGCAGCAAATATTTAGACAGCAAGCAACACCCCTCCTTTCTTCTTATTTCTTTCGATGTAATACATCTCATATCCATCAATATTTACCATGCTTCCTTATTCCCAATTTTATCAAGTCTCTGAAACTGTAATCATAGTGAAGGTCCTCAAGTATCATTTTGGAAGACTGCTCCTACTACTTGAGTTAAAATTTCATAAGATAGCATTACTTTTACTTGAGTACAATTTCTGTCTATTCCACCTACCTCTATCTCTTTTTCAATTAGTTTTCTTAAGGCAATCAGTTTCCAGACTTCTGGATCCTTCTGCTTGGATAAAGGCAGATAAGAACAAAGTGGGGGACAATTGTTAAAGCACAGTTTTATGTACGTATATGTAGAACTACTGTTGGCTATATTAGGACACCAATACCACATTGGGATCAGGTCCAATTTTTCAATTTTCTGTATCATTCTTCAGACATCCTACTTGCTCTGATTAAATCCCTCACTGATGGGTCTGAGACTGGATTAAAGGAGTGGATTACTGTCTGTGAGTCTCCTTGGCCTTAATTGAATCAGCAGATTAAGGCATCCTGATTATATTTCATTGAGGTTTACGCTGTGTGACAAACTGGAAATTGAAATTAATAGTTGGCAATTTAAGTCATTTGATCCAATGCCTGCATGTATTAGATCAATTCTAAATCACTATTCATGTATTTAGTAATGGGTGATTTTTATTTAAATTTTTAATGAGGTGGATGAGCCAACAGGAACAGAGGGTGGAGCATGGGTGAGTTTTCATTAATTCAGCATAAGCAAGTTGCAAATGTAAATGTAGCCATTTGCAAAATAGCAAATATTCTAATTTATAATTAAAAAATAAGAGCTTTACATAAGCAAGTAACAGATTTAGGAGAGTAATGTTAGACATTTATGAGAAAACAGATTAACAAATGGGGGGATTTCACATTTGTAAGAATAAAGGCACACATTAACAACAAAAACATTCAAATTTAGCAGAAAAAAACTGCACATTTGCAAGACAATACATTAAAAAACTAAAGGTCTCAATAAAGGATCAATTTCAAATCCTGATATTTGCTGCATCCTCCTACCCTCATTTTTTATGTTCCATGGCAACTCCCCTCCCACACACACACATATCTATCCATTCCCTTTCAGGAGAAGATAAAAAGCTCACGCTCCCCTGTCTCTCCTTCTGGCCGCTCAATATCCCTTCAATTCCCTTCCCCATTCACCTCTGCCAGGTTCAGCATGAGCATAACAATTTAAACAAGATGCTCACAAAACAAAGTGTAACGAGGGAGAAAAACTTACAAAAGTTGCGTGCAAGAGTGAGGCGTGGCTCTGGCGGAGACAAGGATAATATCCAAACAAGAACGCGGCCAAGGTGAAATGAAAATGGAGCCCTTAAATAGAAACCAAACCCCATTAAAAAAAAAATGAAAACCGCTGTGGGTGCCTGAACAGGAAGGAGAAAGTAAAGATACATGATTGGAATCAGCTGAGGTGGTGAGAGGAGGGCAATTCTAAACTGACAGCTGGCAGGGCACACGCACACAAAGCTTCACACCCCTGACAGCTGTCAACAGTGGGATGATAACACTAGGAATAGAAAATTAAATAACATTCTCAAGTGTAAATATAAATAAATAGAGAAATCAAAATAAAACACAGCACAAACAGGAAAATGCCAAACAGAACATTAAAGGGGCACTGCTGAAGACATTCTACGACACGGTGGTGGCATCAGCCATCACTTTTGGAGTGGTCTGCTGGGGCAGTGGCATTACAGCAACCGATAGGAAGAGACTGAACAAACTGATCAAGAAAGCTAGCTCTGTCCTGGGGCAGCGCCCTGACCCAGTGGAGGAGATGGGAGAGAGAAGGATGGTGGCTAAACTGTCATCTCTGCTGGAGTCCGAGTCCGAGTCCCACCCTATGCAGGACATACTGAATGCACTGAGGAGCTCATTTAGCAGTAGACTACATCATCCTAGGTGCGCAACTGAGAGGTTTTGCAGGTCCTTCCTACCTACGGCTGTCAGACTGTATAACCTAAGTAGGGCTGCTCGCAGAGATAGCAAAAAAAACGTGACGACCTATTAGTATTGAATGCAAAAGACGCAATAGACTTACACAATGGTCCCCTCCAGTATACAACTAGGACAATATCAGTCGCTACGGAGGGTGACAATATGTATGGGTACATATTCATACTATGTAGGATAACTAAGCAGACGGTTATGCTGTTTATTCCATCTAGCTACAATGCTCCGCACTGTGTGTTTATATATTGATATATACATATGTATATTCGCTGCTCTTGTATTTCTTGTCGTCTTGATTGTTGCTCTGAGTGTTGCTATCCCTGTGCTGTTGCAATCCTGGAATTTCCCCATTGTGGGACTAATAAAGGCTTATCTTATCTTCATTCATTCATTCATTCATTCATTCATCCATCCATCTTCTTCCGCTTAAGCCTTATCTTAATACATAGACCCAAAGAAGCATAAAATGCATCAGGTAGATATAAATACAGAGGGAAAGCCACGAGGCCGAGTCTGGCAAAATATCCAGATCTCAGCTCGTGACAGGCAAGCAGATATTTGTTCTGCTTGCTGAACTGCTGGACAGGACAAAATAAAAGATAAGATAAGATAAGATAAGCCTTTATTAGTCCCACAATGGGGAAATTCCAGGATTGCAACAGCACAGGGATAGCAACACTCAGAGCAACAATCAGAAGGCAAGAAAAAAACAACATCTAGTAAACATATGTCCATATTACTATAAATGTATATATATACATACACATAGTGCAGAGCATTATGGTTGGTTGGTGAATGTGCAGCAGAAAGTCTAAGCTCTCTCTCCGCGGATGCGGCGGGCCAGCTGGAAGTCTTTGGGCATGATGGTGACCCCCTTAGCGAAGAAGAGACCACCAGGTGGGCCTCGCTGGTCTCCTGCAGAGCCATGACGGCGAAGCTCAGGAAACACAGGACGGTCTTGAAGTCCTGAGCGATCTCCCTCACCAGGCGCTGGACGGGCAGCTTACAGATGAGCAGCTCCGTGGATTTCTGGTAGCGACGGATCTCTCTCAGAGCCACGGGCCTGTGACGGCGAGGCCTCTTCACTCTGCCGGTGGCCGGAGCGCCTCTCCGAGCAGCCCTGGTGGCTAGCTGCATCCTGGGGGGCTTCTTCCTCCAGTAGATTTTACGGGCGGTCTGCTTGGTTCTTGCCATCGCTCTTTATTATTCTGTCTTATATTTCTTGCACGCCGCCTAAACTCCAGCCCGGCACCCACGTCGTTTTCGCTACAGCTCCCGGTATGTCGAGTTTCCCATTAGCACCGGGCGGCGGCCAAGTGCTAGCTAGCACTAGCTCCTCCCCGCTGTAACGTCTCCCGCTGCAAACCGTGGCTCCGTCCGCGACCCGGGAGACCCCCGGGGCCATCCGTGCGTCCGTGATATATATACAGAGTGAAAGGTGTAGAAAGAAGAAGGAAGATAAAAAAAAGGCTGTTGCAACGGGCAGCCTACTCGTGTGGCGCCACCGGTCTGGCGGAACCGGAACCAGAAAGAAAGAACCTCTATCTGACATAACGCACGGCTCAGGAGATGCACACACACAGGCTTAGAGTAGTTCAAAGAGTTTATTAACAGCAGGAGTGAATGAGTGCGTGTCTGCGGGGTGTAAATGTGTTGGTGATGGCGTCTGCTTCAGGCACAGAGGCAGGTGACCATTCAGCCGAGCAACCCTATGGAGAGAGCACAGGGAGAGGGTGACGGGCATACACCAACACAGGAGGGATTTATGGCGAGAGAAGGACTTACTTCAGGTTGTGTCAGGATAGCTGGCACAACAAGGGGGCGAAGCCCGGAAGACAGCCACCTGGAGAGCTCCGTACAGCAGCGAGGAATGGGCGATGGAGTGGAGATGTCCGCCGCCGGGGAATCCACCTGTGCACAGGGGACCAGACTGGGAAAGAGAGGTAAGGATTCTTACCCAAATAATGTTGCTGAAGAAAGAGGTTAGCTCACAACGGTGAGGGACGAAGTCTGCCGGCTTCAGGCCGAGCCTCCGGCCGAGACGGCCTTTATCCCTCGCCGCTGATGATTGTCAGGTGCGTGAGCAGGTGGCGCCGCTGATGAATGGCGCGGCGTGACAGTACTCCCCCCTCTAGCAGCGTCTCCTGGCGATGGCTTATCCGGGTGCGCTCGATGGAAGTCCGCGATGAGCGATGGGTCCAACACAAACGACGGGGGCACCCATTGTCGATGCTCGGGCCCATAGCCCTCCCAGTCCACCAAGTATTGCAACCCACGACCTCGGCGCCGGGAGTCCAGGATGGAGGAGACGGACCAGGCCGGATGGCCACCAATCATCCGGAGCGCGGGTTGCGCTGCAGGAGGAGGGCAAAGGGGGTCGGTGACTGCCAGTTTCACCTTCGACACGTGGAAAGTGGGATGGATGCAGAGGGAGGGGGGAATAGCCACGCGCACAGCCACCGGGTTGATGATCCGGGTGATGGGAAAGGGACCCATGAACCGCTGTGCCAGCTTCCTCCTCTCGCCTTTTAATGTGACGTCCTGGGTAGACACATACACGAGTTGCCCAACTCTGTACGCCGGGGCAGGTCGTCTGTGCCGGTCCGCCACGGTCCTGTTGCGCTCCGCCGTGCGTAAAAGCGCATGACGCGCGGCAGCCCAGGTGGAGCGGAACTGCCTAAGGTGTGCCCTAACAGAGGGGACAGTTACCTCGCTCTCCTGCGCTGGAAACAGCGGGGGGTCGTAACCCAGGGACGCCTTGAAGGGAGACATCCCCGTTGCAGAAGAGCGGGCGGTGTTGTGGGCATACTCCACCCAGGCGAGATGGTTGCTCCAGGACATCGGCTTGGATCTGGTAACACAGCGGAGCGCAGCCTCCAGCTCCTGATTGGTCCTCTCACACTGCCCGTTAGACTGGGGGTGATGGCCGGAAGAGAGGCTCACCTTGGCTCCGATGGCGTTACAAAAGGATTTCCAAACCTCAGATGAAAATTGGGGGCCCCGGTCCGAGACCACGTCCACCGGAATCCCGTGCAGCCTGACCACGTGTTGGACGAGGAGGCCCGCCGTCTCCAGGGCGGTAGGGAGACCTCGCAGGGGGACGAAGTGTGCCGCCTTGGAGAAACGGTCCATGATGGTCAGGACGGTGTCAAAGGAGTTGGAAACGGGGAGTCCGGTGACGAAATCCAGTGCGATGTGTGACCAGGGCCTGCCGGGGACGGGCAGAGGCTTGAGCAGACCCGCTGGAGGGGCATTTCCCGACTTGCTGGTGGCACAGATTGGGCAAGCCCGGGCGTAGCGGGCTGCATCCCTCCGCAGGCCTGGCCACCAAAAGGACCGTTGGAGGAGGCTGATCATCCAAGAGGTGCCGGGATGACAGGTGAGCCGGGAGGTGTGGAGCCAGTGGATGACCTCTCCTCGGACCGCAGATGGGACGAACAGTCTTCCCTCTGGTCCACCGCCAGGATCAGGTTCCACCTCCTGCGCCTTCCGGATCTTGTCTTCAATGTCCCAAGAGATGGCTCCCACGACGCACGACCTGGGCAGGATAGTGCGGGGCGTCTCCTCAGCCTCCACGGGGGTGAACTGCCTAGAGAGGGCGTCAGGCAGGCCGTTCTTGGAGCCCGGCCTGAAGGTGATTGAGAAGCGGAACCTGGCAAAGAACAAAGACCTGCGCGCCCGGCGGGCATTCAGGCGCTTGGCAGATTGTAAGTATTCTAAGTTCTTGTGGTCCGTCAGGACCACAAACGGCAGGTCCGCCCCCTCTAGCCAGTGGCACCACTCCTGTAAGGCGAGTTTAATGGCCAGGAGCTCTCTGTCCCCCAAATCGTAATTCCTCTCCGCCGGGGACAGGCGCCGGGAGAAGAAGGCGCACGGTCATTTGGCGCCATCGTCAGGTGACCGCTGGGATAATACTGCTCCCACTCCCGTGTCCGATGCGTCCACCTCCACAATGCACTGCAGCGCGGGGTCGACCTGGCGAAGGACCCGGGAGGAGGAGAACTCCGCCTTCAGCGCCTTAAAGGCAGCAGCGACCTCTTCGGTCCAGCGGAACGGGACCTTCGGGGACGTGAGGCGGGTCAGCGGTCCGACGATCGAGCTGAAATTCGGGACAAAGCGGCGGTAAAAATTGGCGAAGCCAACAAATTGTTGCACCTGCTTCCGGGATGCGGGAGTAGGCCACTCCACCACCGCCTTCACCTTCTCTGGGTCTGGGAGCACCTGGTCTTGAGCGATGATGAATCCCAGGAAGGATGTGGTCCTAGCATAGAATTCGCATTTCTCAGCCTTCACGTACAGACGATTCTCCAGCAGTCTTTGGAGGACCCGCCTCACATGGACCTGGTGCTCGTCCCTGGACCTGGAGAAGATAAGAATGTCGTCCAGGTAGACGAACACGAAGAGGCCGATGAAATCCCGGAGGACGTCATTAATGAGGCGCTGAAAGACGGCAGGAGCGTTGGTCAGCCCGAACGGCATGACTAGATACTCAAAGTGGCCGTTCGGGGTACGGAAGGCTGTTTTCCATTCATCGCCCTCCTGGATCCAGACGAGGTGGTAAACGCTGCGTAGATCCATCTTGGTAAACCAGGTCGCCCCCTGGAGGGAGTGAAAGGCAGTGTCCATGAGGGGCAGGGTGTAACGGTCCCTCTCAGTGATGTCATTTAGCGCTCGGTAGTCTATGCAGGGGCGGAGGGATCCGTCCTTTTTCCCGACAAAGAAAAACCCTGCCCCCACGGGTGACGACGATGGGCGAATAATCCCAGCGCTCAGTGATTCCTTCAGGTAAGTATTCATGGTCTCCTTCTCCGGCGCCGACAGGCTGTAGAGCCGACCAGAAGGCAGGGGAGCCCCCTGGCGGAGGTTGATAGCACAGTCATAGGGTCAATGCGGGGGAAGAGACATAGCTTTCGATTTACTAAATACCATACCCAGGTCGTGAAATTCTGGAGGCACCAGCGACAGGTCCGGGGGTGCTGTATCCGCCACAGGGGGAGCCGCGGATGGGGAGCAGGCAGCGGACTGAAGGCAGGTGCCCATACAGAAGGTACTCCACGCCGATACCCCAGCTGACCTCCAGTCCAGGACAGAGTTGTAGAGGTGTAGCCAGGGATACCCCAGGATGACGGGCGACACAGAGTTGGGCAGGATGTAAAATACCATCTCCTCCCGGTGTTTCCCTGAGATGATGACTGGGGCAGGCATGGCTTGGTGAGAAACTCTCCCAAGGGAGGCACGGGAGAGATGGACCAGGGAGATGGGGTGTTTTAATGCCTGACAGCGGATGCCCAATCGGGTTGCCAGGCCTTGTGAAATGAAGCTGCCCTCTGCGCCCGAATCCACCAGTGCGTGGGTGAGGTGCCCAGTGGGATTGTGGCAGAAACGGATGGGCAGCTTTAATTGGGTGAGGGTGTCTAACCGGTTGAGATCCACGAGGCTCCCTACAGCGATTCGTGGACCCCGCCGACTGGCCTTCCGCGGGCAACGCTCCACAGTGTGTTGGTCACCTCCGCAATACATGCAGAGGCCCAACTCACGGCGGCGTTGTCTCTCCGCAGGGGAAAGCTTGGTCCAGCCCGTCACCATCGGCTCCGACTCCTCGGGGCACGATGCTGGCGGCGCCGCCAGGGGGCGAGCTTGGAACAGGTGCGGCGAGACTCCACAAGGGCGAGAAGAAGAAGACTTCTGCCCCGAGGAGCGCTCGCGCAGCCTGTTATCCAAACTTACCGCTAAGGATGTAAGCTCCGCTAGCGTCCCAGGGATATCCCGTCCAGCCAGTTCATCCCTCAGATCATTATTGAGGCTGCGGAGGAACAGGCCACAGAGGGAGCGTTCCTCCCAGCCAAATTCCTCCGCCGCTACCCGGAAGTCGACCGAGTAGTCCGCTGCCGACCGGCCTCCCTGCTGGAGAGCGAGAAGCCGATCGACTTGGACCGTCTCGGTTTGAGAATGGTCAAAGACCTCCAGAAAGCGCCTCACGAACTGGTCATAGGTGAGGGTGGCATAACTGGGCCTCGCCATTACGGCGTAGGTCCAAGTTAACGCACGCCCCTCCAGGAGATTGCCTATGTAACCAATCCGGCTGTGATCCGAGGGAAAATCTCCGGGCACACGGTGGAACACGGACTCACACTGCATAATGAACCCCCGCGCTCCGCCGAGCTTACCGCTAAAGCGGGCGGGGGTCGGAATCGGTGTGAGCCGAACCGGTGCCACTGGAGCCGGCTGGATGGCCGCTGGAACAGCAGGAGCCGCGCCACCCTGACGAGCCGGGGGGAACGGCTATTGAGGATCCAAGCGGCCCAACCGGTTAGTTAAGTTTAATAATTGATTTAGGATAACCTGCTGTTGATAAGCAATTTGATCCACTCTAGCCTCGAGAGTGGTAAACCGGTGTGCGAGCCCGCCGTCCGCCGAGCCGCTCTGCTGAAGCCGTACTGACATAACGCACGGCTCAGGAGACGCACACACACAGGCTTAGAGTAGTTCAAAGAGTTTATTAACAGCAGGAGTGAATGAGTGCGTGTCTGCGGGGTGTAAATGTGTTGGTGATGGCGTCTGCTTCAGGCACAGAGGCAGGTGACCGTTCAGCCGAGCAACCCTATGGAGAGAGCACAGGGAGAGGGTGACGGGCATACACCAACACAGGAGGGATTTATGGCGAGAGAAGGACTTACTTGGATTGTCAGGATAGCTGGCACAACAAGGGGGCGAAGCCCGGAAGACAGCCACCTGGAGAGCTCCGTACAGCAGCGAGGAATGGGCGATGGAGTGGAGATGTCCGCCGCCGGGGAATCCACCTGTGCACAGGGGAGCAGACTGGGAAAGAGAGGTAAGGATTCTTACCCAAATAATGTTGCTGAAGAAAGAGGTTAGCTCACAACGGTGAGGGACGAAGTCTGCCGGCTTCAGGCCGAGCCTCCGGGCGAGACGGCCTTTATCCCTCGCCGCTGATGATTGTCAGGTGCGTGAGCAGGTGGCGCCGCTGATGAATGGCGCGGCGTGACACTATCTGCATTGTGATAAATATACAAACAAAAATCATTTCTGTGTCATTTTCCCTGAGATCTAGAAATCTCTGTGATGTCACTAAGAAAATGCTGTTTCACTCCTCCTCAGTGTTATTCATTTGCCCCTTGCCACATGTGGCAAAGCCAGCCACAAGTGAGGAGGCATAACCTACAGCAGGGCCAGAAGGTTTACTGTTCATGGAGCCATCCCCAAAACAAGGAGATGAGAGGGATCAAATCTGACTGGATAAAGAGCATAATGAAGATCAAATGACTTAAAACTAAAAACTAATGCTACCGTGATTTCGGAAGCTCTGATCAATTATTCAGCATATGTAGTCATGTAGCACAAGTGTCAGGAGGACACACGAGCACAGCAAAATGGGGAGCTGAGAGTCTCCTGTCTGGCCGACACTGTCAGCTGTCGGTCCTGTGCCTTGCCCGTTTACCTGTGCTCACACAATAGACATGTTGTGTGGAAACATATGCCAAATTACTGTTCAGACCCTCCACAATCACAGTCTTAGTCAATTTTAAATGTTTAGGCATTTAAACGGCACCACTGCAAGTAATACAGTGGTATCCTTAAGGAAAAAAGCTTTTTAATGAAGCCTAAGTTTTACTTTCCAAGATTTTGGGATGAATCTGGAGTGAAATGACCAGAACAGAGTAATAAGTTTGGGCTAAAATCCTGCAGAATGTCCATTAAAATACATTTTTTCCACTTTTCTATGAGAGATGTGTAGCATCACACGGTGGCACCATAAAATGCAGTGTCTCACAAAAGTGAGTACACCTCTCACATTTTTGTAAATATTTTATTATATCTTTTCATGGGACAATACTGGAGATATGACACTTTCATACAATGTAAAGTAGTCAGTATACAACTTGCCTAACAGTGTAGATTTGCTGTCCCCTCAACATAACTCAACAAACAGCCATTAATGTCTAAACTGCTGGCAACCAAAGTGCGTACACCTCTGGTGAAAATGTCCAAATTGTGCCAATTTACCCATTTTCCCTCCCCGGTGTGATGTGACTCATTAGTGTTACAAGGTCTCAGGTGTGAATGGGGACTAGCGGCCTCATGTACAAAGACTTGAGTGGATTTCCTACTGAAAGATGACGTACGTTTAAATAAAAAAAAAAAGCTGTATGCAAAAAAAAAAAAAAAATCCAGATGTATGAAACAATGAGTATGCAGGAATCCAAGCACATTTCCTTTGTACATGCCGATCTACTTGAAATTGAACGCACATGAGGAAATACTAGACTCCTCCCTTGGCATACCTCCATTTGAATATGCAATTACATGCAAATAGGTAGGCAAACAGATAAATATAAGCCCAGCACATTTGAATCTCCTGTATCCATGATCAAAAATAATGGAATTTCACGGAATGTGAGTTGGAGCTGCTTCTGAAAAAGGTAGAGGCATGTAAAAACATTATGTTTGGCACGCTGTCCTCTGGCATTAGTGCTGGACACAGGTAATTCAATAGCCTGCTCACAGCCTTATAAGATTAGTTTATTGTTTCCTTTATTCAGACAGGGATAAGAAGGAGATGTTTATTTAACTTTGACATATTTAGACTGACGTCTGCAGTCATCCTCAGAAGCATCAGCTGATCGCTGTGATTGGCGCCATGTATAGATCAGTGGTTAAAGTGCCAGATTTGAAAGAAGAAGGTTGTAGGTGTGAGACCAGCAGTGATCTCTTCTAGGGACCATAATGGAAATAAAGGTCTGCACTTTCTTGTTTCTCCCATTGCTTTTAAATCTATGCTGTACCTTTTATACAATGTTATTTTAAACAATGAATAAATCAATCAATCAATTAATTTGTGACCAGCTGGGTCAATCAGCTGGTTTAGTTAAAGGAAAACAGTCACGAAAAAGAAGACAATATGAACCTCTTTATTGGGTAGCAACGGTCACCTGTCAGTTGAAAGCGGATCATATTAAACTCGACAAGTACATATTTTATGTCCAAAATGCAAATCTCATCCTTTATAGCTATATACAACTTACATGGATTAAACACACTACAAAATGAATGAATTGCGCCGGTGAACGGGTAACACTGTTGCATTTCAAATTTTACGCATGTGTTTGTAGACATAACTACTGTACACACAGAGGCAATTGGGGGCTTGGTAGAATGCTGTGAAACTGTAGTTTAATCAGCAAAAAAAGAAAGTCACTAAAAACACTAAGTTGTAATGAAGCCTTGAAGACAGGGTGCTCTTTGTGGGGCGCACAGGCACGTTGCACATGAGGTGGGTTATTATTAGGACAATTACACAAATTTACTCACCAAGAAGCCACCCAGCCACACAGTGCCAGCTTGTAATTTGTTCCCAACAATGCTGTTAATTAAAATCCTTAGGAAAACTGTCTCACACTGCAAATTGCGCTTTGATGTTGGCCTGTTCAACTGCTATGCATGGGAATATGATGTACCTGGGTGACAGCCGGATAATGCCATCCCACACAGCTGGCATAGATTGGCTCAGGGTTGACTGGGAAGCTCCTGATTGGTCTGCCAGCTCCCTCTGGAATGCTCGTCTCCAGAAAACCCAGTGTTGTCAGCACCTGCAATGGGATGGACAGCGCATAGCTTTTTGCCGTGTCATGCTCCAACAGCGGCTGGAGCTCTGAGCACAGTTCCACAAAGATGGCCCGTGGAAATCTAAACTGGCTGACAAGCCAGTCATCATCCTGAGCCAGGAAATCTTGTCTCTAAATACCCTTTCTCTTCTCATGGCATGATTCGCAATATCCTCTAATTCTCTGCTGTTAGAGGCATTTTCTGCACTTATTTGCTTTTATATCCACTCAAATTTTACACACTTAGACGTTTGTTCATCATGTGTCTCTGGTGTGTACAATAATTTTCACGTCACTATCAGTCTCCCAACATCACCTCTAAGTGTCGTCAAAGGACAAATAACAATTGAAACATACGTATGCCAGCCATGAAGCTGGCGGGCTGCACATATTTCCACGATCATTTCATTCTTGATACATCTGAAAGTTTCTGTGGAAAAGGACGTACGCCATGTTTTTTGTGCGCAAGTACCCTTTGTACATGAGGCCCCAGGTGTGTTAAATTTGGTGTTATTGCTCTCACACTCTCTCATACTGGTCACTGGAAGTTCAACATGGCACCTCATGGCAAAGAAATCTCTGAGGATATGAAAAAAAAAGAATTGTTGCTCTACATAAAGATGGCCTAGGCCAGGGGTCGGCAACCCACGGCTCCGGAGCCGCATGCGGCTCTTTCATCCCTCTGCTGTGGCTCCCTGTGGCTTTGGAAAATAAATAGTGAGTATTTAATTAAAATGTATTTTATTTTAGTTCATTAGTTTTTAAAATGTAATTCTAAATTTGAAGATTATGGTGATCTTGTAAAATCTTAAAAAAAACCCGTGTTGTTTAACACTAGAAGTCCCAGAGAGGGGCCATTTGGCCTTTTTGGCTAGAAAACCCATAGGGGGACCATCAAGTGGCCACAAGAGGGCTAATGTCTGGGACTTCTAGTGCTAATCACCGTCAGCGAAAATCAACACGATAACATAAGCACTCGGCGTTTCCCCGGAAGTCGTCTCCCGCGATAACCCGGATGTGTTGTGTTCAAGCTACTGCTGTATTGCAGTAGCTTGACAGCCCTGCGATTGGATAGTTGCAAACGATTGGACCAATCAAATGGCTTGTTGTATGCTTTTTCAAAGATTCATGGCGGTGTGTTCTCAGGGATGTGATTTTCTGCTAATTCGCCGAATTCCGCTTTATTTTATCTTCCAGGAAGATAAAGTACGTTAAGTACGTTAGCGGCTTGTGGTCCACGAACGCAGTGAAGCTGCGCCCTTTCAGGCAGGACCGGAAGTGGCGTATGGCCAGGTGGAGAGCAATTAACAGAGGGCTGCGCGGGGGATGAAACGGTAATAAAAGTTAACCATCCCCTTTTATGATTCCAAACAGTTTGAAATTGACAGTGCACAGTGGACATTGACTCATAACTTTTGAATATTTCTAAGACTTGGCTGCATCAGTGATTGTGCAAAATGAACTGCTCAAGTCTCAATGGAGATTGAAACTGGTGATCTGAAATGAATGCTGAAATTATAAAAAGTAATGGTATGTTGGAATTTTATTTCTATTATGGAACAGATAAGATTAACTGATTTTGATTTGATCAAGTGTTAAAGCATGTGATGGATAATGCTTGTTGGAATATTTTAGGAATGCTATCTTCTTGGAACATAAGTCAATATTATATAGTAATAAGTGGCATTCAGCTGTTTGTTTTATGTCATTTAAGCACAGTTCTGGTACTTAAAAATCATAAAAACCCAGGAGCTTCTGGGGGCTTTGCCCTCCTTGCCCCCACCCCACCCCACCGGGGCTCTGCCTCGGACCCCGCTGGGGGACTATGTCCCCCAGACCCCCTGCTAAATTTTCAGATAATTTCCCCAACCTCAAATCACATCACTGGTTCGTGTTGGAATTCTGAACTTTCGGTATTGTTTTCAGTGGAGTTATGAGATTTTTATCGAAGGATCAGGAGTCATCAATGCTAGAAATAGCACTCTCCTTTCAACCCAATGTCAACCTTCAACCCAATGTCTTTTTTTTTTCGGAGTTCAAAATGTTTTTGTTGCATGCAGAAATATAATTTTGTTTTCTCTGCAGGAGTTCCCTGATTTCATAAATGCAACACATTATAGTTTGTTTACACATAGCATAAAGGGAAAAAAAGTTATATGCAGTGTTACTTCATTTTAAGTGTCAAAAGCGTTTTTGTGGCTCCCAGTGTTTTCTTTTCTGTGGGAAACGGGTCCAAATGGCTCTTTGAGTGGTAAAGGTTGCTGACCCCTGGCCTAGGCTATAAGAAGGTTGCCAACACACTGAAACTGAGCTGCAGCGGTTTAACAGGACAAATTCTATTCAGAACAGGCCTCGTCATGGTCAACCAAAGAAGTTGAGTGCATGTGCTCATCGTCATATCCAGAGGTTGTCTTTTGAAAATAGACGTATGAGTGCTGCAAGCATTGCTGCAAAGGTTGAATGAGTGGGGGCTCAGCCTGTCAGTGCTCAGACCATACGCCGCACACTGCATCAAACTGGTTTGCATTGCTGTCGTCCCAGAAGGAAGACCCTTTTAAAGATGATGCACAAGAAAGCCTGCAAACAGTTTGCTGAAGACAAGCAGTTTAAGGACAAGGATTTCTGGAACCATGTCCTAAGGTCTGATGAGACCAAGATTAACTTATTTGATTCAGATGGAGTAAAGCATGTGTGTTGGCAACCATGTGAGGAGTACAAAGACAAGTGTGTCTTGCCTATAGTTAAGAATATTGGTGGGAGTGTAATGGTTTGGGGCTGCATGAGTGCTGCCGACATTGGGGAGCGACAGTTCACTGAGGGAACCACGAATGCCAACATGTACTGTGACATACTCAATCAGAGCATGATCCCCTCCATTCAGAAACTGGGCCACAGGGCAGTATTCCAACATGATAATGATCCCAAACACACCTCAAAGACAACCACTGCCTTGCTAAAGAAACTGAGGGTAAAGGTGATTGACTGGCCAAGCATGTCTACAGACCTAAACCCTATTGAGCATCTGTGGGGCATCCTCAGACGGAAGGTCTGTAACATCCACCAGCTCCGTGATGTCATCATGGAGGAATGGAAGAGGATTCCAGTGGCAACCTGTGAAGCTCTAGTGAACTCCATGCCCGAGAGAGTTAAGGCAGTGCTGTAAAATAATGGTGGCCACACAAAATATTGACACTGTGGGCACAATTTGGACATTTTCACTTAAGGGTCTACTCACATTTTTTTACCAGCTGTTTAGACATTAATGGCTGTCCATCCATCCATCCATCCATCCATCTTCTACCGCTTTTCTGGAGGTCCGGGTCACGGAGGCAGCAGTTCAAGAAGAGAAGCCCAGACTTGCCTCTCCCCAGCCACCTGCTCCAGCTCTTCAGAGAGGATACCAAGGCGTTCCCAGACCAGCTGTGAGACATAGTCTCTCCACCGAGTCCTGGGTCTGCCCAGGGGTCTCCTACCAGTGGGACGTGCCCGAAACACCTCAAGTGGGAGGCGTCCAGGAGGCATCCTAATCAGATTCCCATACCACCTCAACTGACTCCTTTCAATGTGGAGGAGCAGCGGTTCTACTCTGAGCCTCTCCCGGATGTCTGAGCTCCTCACCCTATCTCTAAGGGTGAGTCCAGCGATCCTACGAAGAAAGCTCATTTCAGCTGCTAGCATCCAGGATCTCGTTCTTTCGGTCATTACCCAAAGCTCGTGACCATAGGTGAGAGTAGGAACGTAGATTGACTGGTAAATCGACAGCTTTGCCTTAGAACTCAGCTCCCTCTTCACCACAACAGACCAGTACAACGTCTGCATCACTGCAGATGCTGTTCCAATCCGTCTGTCAATCTTTCACTCCATTCTCCCCTCACTCGTGAATAAGACCCCAAGATACTTAAACTCCTCCACTTGGGGCAGGAGCTTGTCCCCAACCCGGAGAAGACAATCCACCTTTTTACGGCTGTGGACCAGCCAGAAAAAGGCCGAAAAGCCAAAAAAATTAATGGCTGTGTGTTGAATTATTTTGAGGGGACAGCAAATTTAGTGTTAAACAAGCTGTACACTGACTACTTTAAATTGTATCAAAGTGTCATATCTTCAGTGTTGTCCTATGAAACTATATAATAAAATATTTACAAAAATGTGAGGGGTGTACTCACTTTTTGAGATACTGTATGTAGCCTAATATGTGTTGAAACATGAAGTATGCAGTGTTAAGGCTATAATTACATGAACATGATTATTAATAATTAATAACTGGAATTATTATTCATAATTTTGCTCACCCTCATTAAACCCATGTGGAGCCCAGATCAATTTAATGGATGTAAACAGATTACATGCTTACCTGTGCCACAGGTAAAGTATATGTGGGCAAACACAGATGTGGCCAACATGGAACCTGTGGACCAACCCACAATGGACCCATAAAACAGCCTAGATATAACCTACAGTTGAGCCCACCTGGACATTCTTGTTGGGTAAAACTTAATTTCAAAAACATCACCACTGCATACTTACCATTTAATAGCACAACTAAGTAGAAGTGTTTATTATTGTACTAAATTGTTACTTCCGCCAAGAGAGGAGGTCACGTTTTTGGAAGCATTTGTTTGTTTTGTTTGTTGGTTGGTTGGTTTGCTTGCTGGTTTGTCTGTTAGCAACATAACTAACTAACTAACTAACTAACTAACCTGCACTTATATAGCGCTTTTCTAGTCACAAAGACCACTCAAAGCGCTTTCACTAATACTAACCCTCTATTCTAAGGGCCTATAGGAAACAGATATCTAGGGACAATTTAGAACAGCCAATTAACCTAACATGCATGTCTTTGGATTGTGGGAGGAAACCGGAGCCCCCGGAGTAAACCCACGCAGCACAGGGAGAACATGCAAACTCCACACAGAAAGGTTCCAACCCTAACTCCACAAGTTATGAATGGATTTTGATGAAATTTTCAGGAAAGGTGTGTAATGGCATGGGAAATGGGTGGTTAGATTTTGGTGGTGACACGGCTCACGATCTGGATCCAGTATTTTTTTTTAATTATTTTATATATTTTTATTTTGCTTTTCATGTACTGCCCCTTTAAGATGTGTCCAAAAAGTTATGGGGGAGTTACGTGTGTGGCCACGCCACTTCCGCTTTTACTGTGCATCCAGAAAGTATTCACAGTGCTTCACTTTTTCCACATTTTGCTATGTTGTGGCCTTATTCCAAAAGGGATTAAAATATTTTTTTCTTTAAAATTCTACACACAATAGCCCATAATGACAAAGTGCAAAACATTTTTTTTAAGATTTTTTGCCAATTTATTAAAAACAAAAAACTAAGAAATCACATGTACATAAGTATTCAAAACCTTTGCCATGAAGGTCAAAACTGAGCCCAGATGCATCCTGTTTCCACTGATAATCCTTGAGATGTTTCTACAGCTTAATTGGAGTCCACCTGTGGTAAATTCAGTTGATTGGACATGATTTGGAAGGGCACACACCTGTCTATATAAGGTCCCACAGCTGACAGTGCATGTCAGAGCACAAACCAAGCATGAAGTCAAAGGAATAGTCTGTAGACCTCCGAGACAGGATTGTATCGATGCACAAATCTCGGGAAGGGTACGGAAAAATTTCTGCTGCTTTGAAGGTCCCAATGAGCACAGTGGCCTCCATCATCCATAAATGGATGTTCAGAGCCACCAGGACTCTTACTAGAGCTGGCCGGCCATCTAAACTGAGCGATGGGAGAGAAGGGCCTTAGTCAGGGAGGTGACCGAGAACCTGATGGTCACTCTGTCAGAGCTCCAGAGTTCCTGTGTGGAGAGAGAAGAACCTTCCAGAAGGACAACCATCTCTGCAGCAATCTACCAATCAGGCATGTATGGCAGAGTGGCTAGACAGAAGCCACTCCTTTGAAAAAGACACACGACAGCCCGCCCGGAGTTTGCCAAAAGGCACCTCAAGGACTCTCACACCATGAGAAAAAAAATTCTCTCATCTGACGAGACAAAGATTGAACTCTTCGGCCTGAATACCAGGTGTCATGTTTGGAGGAAACCAGGCAACACTCATAACCACGCCAATTGTGGTGGCAGCATCATGCTGTGCATCAACAAAGTATTGAGCAAAGGCTGTGATGTACATTTGATTTCTTAGTTTTTTTTTATTTTTAATAAATTTGCAAAAATCTCAAAAAAGCTTTTTCACATTGTCATTATGGGGTGTTATGAGTAGGAGTTTGATGAAAAAAAATGAATTTGATACTTTTTGGAATAAGTCTGTAACTTAACAATGTGGAAAAAGTGATGCACTGTGAATACATTCTGGATGCACTACATGTGCATTTTTGAAACAAAGGAGCCTCAAGCCAAGGAACGATCTATAGTCTAATGCTGAAGAAAGTATTTTCTGGTAGTATTTTTTTCCTGGGAGTATTATCTGACGGGGAATACTGGTATATTAAAATGTTCAGAATGTACACTACCGTTCAAAAGTTTGGGGTCACTTAGAAATGTCCTTATTTTTAAAAGAAAAGCACTTTTTTCAATGAAGATAACTTTAAACTAATCAGAAATACACTCTATACATTGCTAATGTGGTAAATGACTATTATAGCTGCAAATCTCTGTTTTTTGGTGCAATATCTAGATAGGTGTATAGAGGCCCATTTCCAGCAACTATCACTCCAGTGTTCTAATGGTACAATGTGTTTGCTCATTGCGTCAGAAAGCTAAAGGATGATTAGAAAACCCTTGTGCAATCATGTTAGGTCTGCAATGCTGTAATTGCTACAAATGGAGGATTCTTTGACGAAAGCAAAGTTTGAAGGAAAAAATTACCATTTCAAATACAAATCATTATTTCTAACCTTGTCAATGTCTTGACTATATTTTCTATTCATTTTACAACTCATGGTGGTAAATAAGTGTGACTTTTCATGGAAAACACAAAATAATTGTCTGGGTGACCCCAAACTTTTGAACGGTAGTGTACATGGAGCAACCCCAACTATTCCTTACAATCTTGGACTGATTTTTGGCTCATATCACCCTTTTGTGTACAGTTAGTTTCAAGAAAAACCTTGGATAAATTTCTTTCCTATATTTGATAAGACAGTTTTACACCACAGCCACATCGAGCAGAGCAGTACTGACCTACTCCCACGAGGTAAAAAGAGATCTTCATTTCCCTCATCCTTTTTAAGTTCTTTGGTTAAAGTCTTCAACAGTTCTTCACATAATATTTTTCAATTTCTGATCACAAATCAATCTCCATAGTTCTGATGGAAACTAATCAACAGAAATGTAATTTACAATAAGTGGGTATTGGAAATTAAACAATAGATAAATGATATTGATTGTAATTAGTGCAAATAATGTTTCACATAAAGAAACTGGAATTTTTAAAGTTTATGATAAATTAAGCAATAAGACAGAGCAAAGAAACTGAGGAAAATAAAATAACTAAACTGAATATTATGGACAAATTAAGCACATTAAACATTTATATGATCTGGAGGATATACACAAACCGTACCGTTAAGCAACAGTACCGGTTTTTGACAAAGTTGTCAAGGATGGCTCTCGCAAGCCATCAATGAGATGCTACAGGCCAGCCGATGAGTTTGCATAATTTATTACAAAGGAAAAATGACAAAATAACGAGCCACAGGGGGCAAAAACACAACTAAGGTATGACTCAGATACAGGAATACAGTTTCACAGGAAAAACACTTACAGGAATGGATGGTAGAAGAAGGGAGGTTCGATGAGGTCGTAGCCCGAAGAAACAAAGGCTGTTCCCTTAAATAGGGCCAGGGATGAAACAGCTGATGAGGCAGTCATCAACTCCATTAATTTCAGCTGTCAGCCAGCTCCGCTCTGACAGCCTGAAGCCCCGCAGAGACGCTATCAGAATAAGAGCCCAGCGCGACCATAGGAAATACTACTGAATGGGAGGAAAATACTGCATGACCCGAGCCCGGACGAGATCGGCGCTCAGGCCATGACAGTACTCCCCCCCCCGAACGATGCACTCTGGGTGTAATAGTAACATCCAAGCCTCCCCCCCCCCACCTAGAAGGATACGAAATCCCACCCAGGCCGGGTGGAGGGAGGAAAAAGGCTTGGCGGGCAAGAATCAAAGAAAAAAAAACACAAAACAACAACCAGGGCCAAAAACAGAACAACTACAGGCATAGTGCACAACAGAGCAAGGAAAGAAAAAAAAAAAGATATACTCCAACATGAATAGGCCAAGGACAAAAGGGACAATAAATGCAAATAACAGAAATACCAGGCCAACATGCCACAAATAGAAATACAACATCCACAGACCAAGATAAACAGGCCCAGAAAAAATAAAATTGGGCCACACATCATCCCTCAAACAGGGGAAGGAAGAGGAGAAAAAAAAAAAAAAAACACGCTAAATAGCGGCGAATACATACAGCAAAATGAGAAAACAATAATTGGCAGAGGCAACACCAGGGCTCTCAGATATCTCAGACTATCGATGGAGAGAAAAAAAGAAAAACACACGCAGAAGAGCAGCGAGGAACAGTTCAATATAGTCCAAGACTTTAAACGAAAACATCCCTACTCACACAGAAGAGGGAGGAGGGGGGAACAGGAATGATGACAGTATAGGAGGAAATAGATGGGATATTAATAAATATGAATATGATCAGGTACGAATTATTTAATTTATATTGATGTATTGGAATCTGAGATCAAATCTCATTTCATATACATCAGAAAAGTTAATAACACTCGTAAGGGGCACCAGCTTCTATCTTTAAGAAGCAATTTAATCTTTAATTTCACTTTATACCTGTTTAATCCCTCAATAAATTAATCAATAATCAGTCTCAAAAATTTTCCGTGAATTCGATACCTGTACTTGAACAGACTCAGAATGAAATACATTCTCAACAACTTCTCTCAGTTTCCACATATTTATTAAACAAAATGATTAACAGACATTGCAGTAATTCAGTAATTTCATTAATCATAAAATCAATCTTGTAAATGATAGATTAACAATGTTAATATTTTCGGAACCAGGGTTAAACTGAGAAATGAATCTCTATCAGTTTGAGTTAACAGATTATGGAAACAACACAAATTTAGGAAGAAAGTTTACTAATTATATGAAAAGTCCTTGATTGATCTTAAGAAAATAAAAACGGAATTTTAATGAAAAGAAGAGTTATGTTAAGGGCTTCTTAATTTGCATCTGATTAGATACACAAATTATTACCGGACCTCAGACGTTTAATTCATCAGATGAATGAAAGTTGCAGCTCGTGTGATTCCTCGTTCGGCGTCGTCCTCAGCCCAAGATTTCGTGGATGTTAGGGTAAATATCTGCCCGCAGATATTTCAGGATCCACATTTCGACCTTTAAAGTCAAGCGGTCGAAGGGGCTGGATCTTGGCCGTATGACCCACAGTTGAAACTGGGCTCTGAGCCAGATGGTGCCAACGCTTCTTCAGTGTGTGATGAAAAGCTGCATGTTTTCTCCTTGTAGACACGAGCCTTCAGAGGTCTTCGAGAATAATTAGATCTAATCAGATCTCAAATTAAAGACAAACTTTCGGACTTTAGATAAAAATAGTAGCTTCTGGTGGGTGCTTGGTCAAGAAAAATATTAAAAAAAATAAAGTCAAGATTAAAGTTTACATTAAAATTAAACAAACAGTGATTTTAGAGAAAGTTTAACAAAGAAAAAGTGATGAATAAAAATTGGAGTTTAACTCCGATTAAGAATTGAGCTCAAAGAAATAGAAATTCCTAGGCATTTAAGAGAAAAGGAAAAAGACATTAAAATACAAAGTTATATAACAAATTACGAGTTATCTGCTCTGTGTTCAGAAAAGTGACACATGGTCGGAGTCTTTGTTTTTCCTTGCTGTGTGCAGACAATAGAGAGAGACGGACCAGTGGCGAGAAAAGAAAGAAAAGAGCTGATCCGTGAAGAGAACCAAAGGGGAAGAGAGAAGAGACTGAAGCAGGGGTCTCACTGTTATTTATAAGTTCTGTTGAGCTTCGCGGGCTTCCGGGATCTCAGCTAATGAGTGTCCTTCGTGGGAGGCCCGATGAACTTTCCGTCCAATGAACAAACAGTCTATTGTTTGGAGCTCTTTGGGATGAAGAGTTGTCATACAGAGATTGGCTGCTGGAGTCACATGGTTTTAGAGGCAAACTTTGATACATACTGGAAGTTAATATTTCCCCTTATGTATTCAACTAAGATAACTTTAGTGATTAGTATAAATTATAAGCAGTGCTTCTAAATCAACATGCAGGAATAAACATTCATTTAAACATTTTTAACATGCATATACACTACCGTTCAAAAGTTTGGGGTCACCCAGACAATTATTTTGTGTTTTCCATGAAAAGTCACACTTATTTACCACCATGAGTTGTAAAATGAATAGAAAATATAGTCAAGACATTGACAAGGTTAGAAATAATGATTTGTATTTGAAACGATATTTTTTTTCCTTCAAACTTTGCTTTCATCAAAGAATCCTCCATTTGTAGCAATTACAGCATTGCAGACCTAACATGATTGCACAAGGGTTTTCTAATCATCCTTTAGCCTTCTGACACAATGAGCAAACACGTTGTACCATTAGAACACTGGAGTGATAGTTGCTGGAAATGGGCCTCTATACACCTATCTAGATATTGCACCAAAAACCAGACATTTGCAGCTATAATAGTCATTTACCACATTAGCAATGTATATAGTGTATTTCTGATTAGTGTAAAGTTATCTTCATTGAAAAAAAGTGCTTTTCTTTCAAAAATAAGGACATTTCTAAGTGACCCCAAACTTTTGAACGGTAGTGTATATAAAATCACAGATTAATGCATTTCACACATTTTATTGATTTTCCACATCAAAAACATCAGAGTCCATCTGCATTTTCATAGTTCTGAAAAGAATGAAGGTTTAGAATTGTGTTTGTAATAATGTACTTTAAAGTTCACTGGTTAAATCCAGCGTTTCCAGAGTTTAAGGAAATTAACTGAGTTGTGGATCTGTGAAGGCCAGGTCTGTTGCGTGTTTTAAGGGGGCAATAAAAGTGAAGCCGGACATTGGGGAAATTCCTTAGGCTGGTTTTAACAGAAGAAAGGGGGTTTCAGCTGTGGCCTGGGGGGAGAAAATCCATTTCTTTGTGTTACTCCTGGGTGAAACAAAAATGTCTTTAAGCAGAAGAATAATTATTGTTGAGCCAAAGTGAGATGATGCTACAGTCCCCCCTCTGGTATCAATGGTGACGTTGATTCAGCGTTGATAGCAATCCTAGGCATCAAATCCCAATTTGGCGAGGCTTGATCCAAATGCTGAACTAAAGTTCTGATGTCGATAAGTCTGAAGCTTGTAAACAGTATCTATTCCAAATTGTAGGTCCTTAAATTTGGTTTTCTGAAAAACTTCTGGAAATTTCTAAAATAATTTTGGCATGACCAAATATAAACATTGTATAATTGTCTAGGATATACTAAAGTTCTGTATAAGCCTGTAAAGACTTAAAAATTCTGGGTACAAAAAAGTGAACTAGAAGTATGTGGGTTTTGACATACTTGATATAAATGTTTTGGGTTTGCTGAAAAATATCTATTCAAAGTTTCAAAAACAGTTTAAATGTACATAAAATCTAAATAAAGTATAAAGGATTATTTGTATATACGCATGCATGTATCCAAAAATCTTAGTCAAAAGCAAAAATAAAATTCTTTCATACTTGAGGTAGATTCAGACTAGTCAATATTGAGGTGACTCAAGGAGGTTCAAATTGAATTTGTTTAGTTAGACTAAACCATGTTTCCACAGATGTCCAAATCATAGGGTGTTTGAGGCTTTTGTTCAGAAAAACTGAGTGGGCATAGGATGTCGTTATCATTCTTTGGATTGCAATGAGAAGTAAATTTGGATTTACTGCAAAAAGGATATGATGAGAGAGCATATTCATTGCTAAAGCGTTAACTGAAAAGCTAATGTTTCTAGCTACTTCTGAGAGAAACATAGACATTGGCTGTGTGTGAGCATAGTCAACCTTTAACACAAAGAGCAAAGAGTTTAAGACCTTGTTGAGTTTGATTGAAGCTACGGAGCAAGCATTCAAAACCAACACAGTGTCTTGTAAGATTTTGGTAACAGTTTGTGGTTCGACAACCTGGCGTTTCAGTTTAGCAGTGTTGACCGAGTTAACAGTGGGCGTGCTAAGGTTAACAAGAGGCTGTAACGATGAGGCTGTTACTAAGAATCCATCCGAGGATCTTTGACCTTTTGTTTTGGCTTGGCCCAATTCTGACTGGGTAACAGTGGGTGTGATTGCTAGGCAGATGGCTAAACTGATAAACAGGAGGGGCGTCATCTTGGCAAACATAAAAGTGAGTGGTTTTGGATCTTAATCTTCTTGTTGATCTTTCTTTAGATACCTGGTTGGCAAATGAAAATTCCTCTTAGAGGTGGAATGATTTCTTTTAGATGGATGTAGTTTATTGATCCCAAAACTGGGAAATTACAGAATAGAGCTTAAGAGATTGAACTCTAAACCTTGTGCTTGTTTTTCACCTTTGATGGGAGTTTTAAGATTATTAGCTCAAGCTAATGGTGTTGAATGTATTTGCATGTACTATTTGATAATAGTAAGTTGATTGAAGTTTATTAGATTTTACAGAGGTCTTTGAAATTAGTTTAAGGGCCAATTTGATTCTAATATACCCTTTCCTTTCTGGGAGTTTGATGCAGTTAACTAATTGTTTGGAGAGATTTGACTGGGTGTACCTGAGGCTAGTAATTAGCTACAGTTATTTCTCAGATGTAGGTTTGAGTTTAATCTTATTTATGGACTTACTTTGACAGTGTTGTACCCGACAAGTCCCACGGGGTTTTGGTAAAGTTTGCTCTTATTTTGGTGAGCCCATTTGAAAATGGGGTCCTGGGTTTGGCACTTGAGTGGCCAAAGTTTGTTATTGACGATGTGTGGATTCATCCACTCAGGCAGGAATTTAGGAGTGATTTTCCTTTCCTGTAAATTGATTTCAAGTGTTTGCGGTACAAATGTGGGGTGGAAGATCTTGTCCCCCCTTCGCAGTTTGTCATGCGAAAGTTTTTGATCGTTGTACGCTTTGTGTCGTTTGGTGAATCGGTCCGAATGTTTTTGAAATATAGCCTTGGGAGCTTTGTATGTCATTTTAACGCTTTTGTGTTCTGCAGCTGGAATGTTACAGGCATTGGCAGTCATCACCCCCCTCTGGTTTCGAGGAACTCTGAGCGATGGCCATGATAGTTCGTCGGAAGCATGAACAGGAGTGCCATTGTATAGCTGCAGAGAAGATTGTGTCGCATGAAGTGGTTTCAGTTTTGGTATGTCATAGGGTTTAGATGCGGTCAGCGCATTTACCATTTTATCCAACCGGTGTTTGACGGTTTTATGGATCATTTGGGTGCAAGGTTGAGTGACTGTGCGTCTTGCGTTTGCAAAAGTTGGGTTCGTTGTCGCAAAAAGTTGAGGTTTCAGATGGTCTAGAAAGCCGGTTGGTGTGGCTCTTATGACCATGCAGGCCTCATGGGTGGGCGGGTGGGTTTCAAAATGTGACACCACCATTGAATCATGGGTATCAAGGGTTTTAAGGGGGCCGTTTGGGGTTTTCTGCTCGGCCATTGAGTTTTCAAGGTCATTTGAGTGTTTGGCTTGACCTTGTATTTGAAGGTGACTTTTGACTTCTTTAGGACAGTACTCACCTTGGTCTTGGCGGTTGCATTCAATCGGTTGCAGCTGTTCCAACAGTGCTAGTTGTGTGAGACTTGGGGTGTCCAAAGTTTTCCGAACAAAGCACTGTGATTCAGTTGTCCTTGTTGGGTCAAATGGGTGAGGGTGTTGCGTTTGAGCCCATAGTTTGAGGTTCTTGAAATCAATCAGTGGCTCAAAATGGTTTAGTAGGTCTTTGCCAACAAGCAATGGAATGGTGTCAAGTTTGGACATGTAGACCGGATGTGTCAAGGTCATGGGTCCAATGGACATGTTTAGTAGTGATACGCCCAACAGGGTTGTTTTAGTGAGCGCATATGGTCGCACGGCTAATGAACAGGGTTCCAGTTTCAAATGTTTGTTAGCGCGGTTAGCGGCTACACGTAGTTTGTCAAAAAGGGTGTGTGACATGAAAGTGATGTCAGCAGCAGTGTCTAAAACAGCGTCCTGACGCACCATGTCTTCAAGGGTCAGTGGAAGGTAGAATTTCCGTGCCACCCCCCTCTCGTTTAAATCGCATAGGAATTGTGGAACCGGTGGTTCGACACAGAGTTGTGACACGTTGTTAGAGGAGTGGTCTGTGACCTGTGGTTGGGCTGCCATAACAGCACTGGACTGTGATGAGTCCTTTGGTCCTTTCTCATTTGCATGAGGGATTTTCTTCTTGCGTTTCCTTCGTTTGGAATGCTTGTTTTGAGTTGGCACAGCTGATATAGCTAGAATGTTAGCAGTTTTATTCTCTTTGTAGTTTTGAATCTCTACTAGGAGGTGTTGGACAATTTCAATATCTTCTCTCCTGAAAGTAGGAGTTTCTTCTTCCTTCCAAGGTTTGTGATAGGTCTCTGCTTCTGTGTTCTGTGATGGGATGGAGACCATTTGTCGCGGTTACGTGTGTCTTCGTATCGGTATCTGTCATCATGGTAGTCCGTATCGTGTTCTCGTGACCTATCCCGTGGATATGGTCTACGACGGTAGTCGGGTTTTCGCAAAGTTGGTCGAAAGTGATATCCAGAGGACCTAGTGTGGTTTTGACCTTGATGAGGTCGGTTGGAAAAATGCTTCAGCTGTTGATGTACTCGCGGTGTAAGAGGTGGAGTAGAGCGAGGGGCTCCTTCCAACTCCAAGGTGTTAGATGCATCGCTAATAGCTAGCACTGTAGCAGGTTTAGCGTAGTGTGCAAACTCTCTCAGCTGACTTATTGAGTTTGACCTTGGGTTAGCTGTAACTCCTAGGTAATGACTCACAGTGGGGTGGAGGTTTTGGATGAAGAGGGTCTTGAAATTGTGGTCTTCTTCCATCCCTGGTGTATTTTGAGATCCAAAATATGCAAGTAGGTGTCTCTGGTAGTAGGCTTGTGTTGGCTCTGAGCGTCCTTGCTTCATGGCTAGGGCTGCGGTTAGCCCTGCTTGTAGGCAGTTGTCGGAGAACTCCGTTTCGATGGCTTCGCGGAGCAGCATGTAGTCTGCTTTCATGTTTGTCAGCTGTCTGTCTATGAATTTTGATACTGACCTGTTAGATGTTAGTTTGATAAGATAGGTGCAATCGTCAATCGTAGCATCAGGATACTTACGGAGGTAGTAATCAAAGTCCTGTAAATAGACTTTGGCAGCAGGTGAACCCGTAGGTCCTGGATCAAATTTGGTGATATTTTGCACAATCTTGTCAAGGTCACGGTCTGAAGGGGCACACGCACGCTGTCCACGCGGTCATCCGTATTCGAAACGGGAATCGGGCGAGGGACCGCGGTGCATGTCTCGGTGTTCATGTCTTTCCTTTAGGAGCAGTTGACATTCCTTGTAGTCCTTCTTCACATTTTCAAGTTGACCTTCAACTCTTCTGAGTTCCTTCTTTGTGTCTTGAAGGGTATCTTCAAGTTCATTGTTGTCTTGGTGAAGCATGTCATTGTTATGCATCAACCGTTCCTTTTCTGACTCTGCACGGTCCAAATCTTGTAATGCTTCATCCAATTGATTTTGAGTTTTGTCATTCTCCTCTTGAGATTGTTCCAGATTTTCTTTCAGTTTTTCATTCTCTTCTTGGAGAGATAGGATCGTTGTTTGTCGATTTGCTAGCTTGTTCTCAGCTACCTTTAATCTTGCGACTAATGTTAGCGCAAACTTGCCTAACACACTGGTGAGGTCCTTGCCTTCTGGTGGTTTTTCAGTGTGTTCATTCAAAAGTTCTTCAGCGAGTTGCTCCAATTCTTCGGGCTGAGTTTCCTTGACCCGTGTTGTGAATCTAGAAATTAAATTAGAAGTCCATGCTTCCAATGGTGTTTGAAGGTCATCCAGCTTGGTAAATAGGTCGGTTGTCTGATGACTCATCATGTTTAACTGTTGTTGTTATTTAGCCTTTAAAAAAAAGAAAAAATCAACTTGTTGATTATTCTTAAATTTGTTTAACAGGGTTTAACCTTGAGATTTTTATGTTACAACTGTGATAGTTGAAAGTTCCTTTAGAATTTGTTTCAACTTGTAGGCTTGCAGGATGGGAAATAGAATTTTGAAATTATTTAGGAATGTAGAGATTCTTCAATTAATTTGTTCGTTGAAACTGTATTTTGATAAATAAAGTTGAATTGAAATTAGGTTGAATTTGTTTCACAAAACAAAACAGGAATTTCAGTTGTGTGGATTGACTTCTTTCCTTTGATTTTCAAAGTCTAGTATTGGAATTTGTCATCAATAACTAGCTTTGGGATTTTGCAAAATGTCACTTTGAAAGTGAGGATCTTATTTACAAAAGGAATACAAAAAGGGAAGAGGCTAAAGGCTTGTAAGATTATAAGTTTCCACTTTCTTTTAAAGTTAAGGCTTTCCTTTGGTTTTATTTGTTAAAGCCTATTTTCATTTGAACCATTAAATGTTTAAAATATTTACAAATTAGAAACAAGTGAATTGTTTGAGTATTTGGTGTCCAAGGATTTCTTAGGATTGAAGTCAATAGTGATCTGTCTTGATTGTCATCTATAAATTTCTTATTTACAGAATAATCAATGTTTGCACCTTTTTGACTTTTCTTTTAAATCCTGGGAAAAATTTGAAAATTATGCAGGTTGGTTAAATGTTTTTCTTTTCCTGTAGAGAAAACATGAATCAGAAATGACACAATGAGTTTAAATAACACCTAGAGATTCTCTTAAGTGTTAATTGCTTAATGTGGTTTCCTAAATTTGAGAAAGAGGAAAAATTATAAATATTCAGTAAGTCTGTAAATTTGTCAAAATGCACAAATTTAATCCTACTTTAATGTTACTCTTGAGTAAACATCAGCATTAGAATCCTTAAGCTAAAACTGGGTTTCTGTGGGAAGGGAATCACACCATATCACATTTAAAAACAGCAAAATAAGCACACATATAGCTTCAAAGTTTGCAACTTTTTGCTTAAAAGTGTGTAAATATGTTTGCTTTTAGCTTAAAAGATTATAATATGTGGTTATATAAGTGATTAAATACAATAGGGGTGTTTGTAAGTGTTCCTGCTATAGGTATCTATACAGTGAGTGGGGTTTCACCACTGAGAAAAAATTTCAGAAGCCAACAGGTCCTTTTCCTTTTGTTCTTGGCATAAAAGTTTGGATTAGTGTTAAATTTAGTTTATTCCGAATAATATGAATTACTTTGAAGTTACTTTGAAGACTTAATTTGGTTATAAATCGTCTTTAAAGATTAGAAGTTTAAATAAAAATTGCAGTCCCTATGTTTCACCACAAGATGGAGGCAGTTTTCGTCTGCACTTCCAGAAGAGGAAACCCAATGACGTCACAAGGAGTCAAGGATCTCTACTCAAAATGGCGGCTACAGGGAACTCCATAGATATTAAATGCGAGATTGGCAGTAGGTCACTGGAGCGCGAGATTTACGGCCGCCATATTGGTACAGGAATCACAACAAATCCACAGTTCAGCTTAACGCACAACACTCTGATTAAGGCTTCATTTCTGTCACCATGGGATGAGACGCCGGGTTTTCCGGCGCTCAGACCAGTCCCTTCTCATCGCTGTCTCTCATTAGGCAGTGTTACAGGACGGCTGGGGCCCAATTAATCCTCATCAGCTGAGGCGCTGCTAATGAGGATAAAAAGGAGCAGCTTTGATCACTATGGGCTGCGACTTAAGCACTGTTATGCTGGAACCCTTATGGTAAGTGTCGAGTATTTGTTTTTAAATAATTTAATGGCGTGTTGTCAAAAATAAAGTTAAAAACTCTGATTTTCATTTGGGAGGTCACTGATTTCTGTACATGCATGACTGCCATGAGTGTAAAATATATTGTAATTCAGTATCGATAGTTATGGCAATATTTCTCATGTGATATTAGTATACAGTGTTACATTGTGTGCTTTGTTACTGGGTCAGTATTGGTAGCCAATATTATCAACAATGAACTTTGGGTTCTTGTAACTAGTTTGGTAGTTACTCAAATAGCGTGAGGATAGTTTTTCTTTTTCCTGGATTCACTTGGCCTAATGAAAGATTTAGGTTTATCAAACCGTCTTTACACAATAATTACACATATGTGTACAAACATCTACCTCCTGTACCAGACCCACATCATGAAGGTTTGCAGATAGTAATTTACAGATATTGTGGCACATATGTTTGGTTCATATTTCCCACAAGAGTGTGGCACATATGTCTGGTTCATATCTCCCACAAATGTATGGCTTATGTGGATTAGGGCTTCACATCTGGAGGAACAAAGAGTCTGGATCGACGGGGGCCGACAGGAGATGTCGAGGAGGTGTGAAGTCAGACCCTTGTCTCAGAGAGGGGGCCCTTGGGGCATCCCCGGAACATCGGAGAATAAGAGACAATGGTGAATCTTCAGAGACTTGCATTGTGATTAAATGTTTGCAGAAGCACCATGTGACTTGAGTTCTTAATCCCCCGGAGGTATAAGAATGTGATGTGACATGATTCTGCCTCTTCTTTCTATTTGAGAATGTTGGATGATTGTGTTCTGCAATAAAGCCGAACCTGAGGAATGAACTCAGTCTCATCATTGAACACAACTTCCACAATATGTTATTTGAAAATTGAAACTTTACAGATAGAATTTTACATTACCTATTTCACATTTGTCTATTACAGGGAGGGGGTACAAGAAGATCTGGTGATGATTAATGCAGTCATATCTCATAGACATTACTATTTCTGTCTTATATTACATTTTGCCTGACATTACTATACATATTTGCTATGATGGATAGGAGGGGACAGGGTGGATATTACGTGTGATGATGGTGATGATGGTGATGATGGTGATGACGATGGGCTGGGCTCTGGGTTAAATTAATAAAGCCTACATCTACTGCTTTAAACTGTGTTTTGATTCAATTAACACTTCACCTCACTTTGCAATTGATTAATATGAGCTTGCTGCTTTCATGTTGAGTGCATTATTCTATGCAATAAATTTAATAAATTTGTAATGAACATTGGTGTATTGTATAAATTTGTTATGTGGGCCTAAAATCAATAAGAATTTCAAATTGATTTTAAACAACTGCTATACAGATCCAGGTAGATGGGGGGGGGGGGGTATAATGTCTGTCTAGTTAAATGAAGAAACTTGAATAATTGATTTGTAATTTTTTTTTATTCTCTTTATTTATTTCAAAGTTGACATATCTAGGCCAATTTGTATAGCACAGGCTGAAATATTTCTTTGATAAACATTTTTGACAATTGGGGGGGGGGGGGCAATAAGCTGGTTGCCTGGGGTGGCAAATATAACAAATACAGCCCAGGACAAAGTATGAATTAATCAATTTCGGCCATATATTTATGCATAAATGGCCACAATGAAAGAGGTAGGCTTAATTATTAATCAGGGGGTATGGTAACTTCTTTTTCAGCTCATTTGACAGTTCTTGATTGAGACACTGCAAAATGCCATAATTTAATAATTATGAAGCTCTTAAACACCTAATATTTATGCAGATTATGCTGAAAGTAAACCACTATACGCTGTGTTGTAAACATGTTCACTGAAGCCTGTCAAACGTTTAACAAAGGAGAATGACCCAAGCAGCTGTCTGCACTGGATCACAGGGATGTGCTACAGATACCCTGTACCAAGATGGCGGACGCGCGTCACGCCACCGCAAGCACGGACTGGCCAGAGCTGCCAATCTAGCATTTGATATCTATGGGGAACTCTACCTAGACTTAAGATGGTGTCGCTGAGCCGATCTACACATCAGAATCAGAATCAGAATCAAAATCAGCTTTATTGGCCAAGTATGCACAACACATACAAGGAATTTGACTTTGGCTAAAAACTTGCTCTCGTTGTTCAGGTGGAGGATTTAAATAAGGATTCAATGACAACAGAGTATGTACAGTAAATTACAGTCTGTCCACATTTCTATAAAAGGATGCAAATATATACAGGAATATATGCAGTTATTTACTCAGACTAACCACACTTTGCAGAAATATATGAAAAAATATACAGTCACACAGTATTTCAATGTGAACTCAGATTCAGTGATATAATGTGAATGAAGTAAAAAGCAGTGTGAGAGTTATGTGCAATGTAATAATGGATGAAAAGTCATGAGTACAGCAACAGGTAGGACTAGGTGAATGTTAGGAGTTCATCAGAGTGATGGCTTGAGGAAAGAAACTGTTCCTGTGACGGGTGGTTTTGACCTTCAGTGATCTGTAACGACGACCAGAAGATAGAAGTTCAAACAGTTTGTGGCCGGGGTGTGATGGGTCAGCACAGATGTTTCCCACCCGTTTCCTGGTTATGGACCGATATAAGTTCTCAATGGAGGGTAGGTCGGTACCAATGATCCTCTCCGCAGACTTAATGATCCGCTGCAGTGTGGTCTTGTCCTGTTTAGTGGCAGATCCAAACCAGACAGTGATGGAAAAGCAGAGGACAGATTGGATGATGGTGGTGTAGAAGACAACCAGCAGCTCCTGAGGCAAATCAAACTTCTTGAGCTGACACAGAAAAAACAACCTCTGCTGGGCCTTTTTCCGGACAGTGTCTATATGGGAGGACCACTTCAGGTTCCGGGAGATTGTGGTACCCAGAAACTTGAAGGAGTCCACAGTGGACACTGTGCTGTTGAGGATGGTGAGTGGGGGGAATGAAGGGGGGTGTCGCCTGAAATCCACAGTCATCTCCACCGTTTTGGCTGGGTTAAGTTCAAGATGGTTCTGGCTGCACCAGAGGATCAGCTGCTCCACCTCCCGCCTGTATGCAGACTTATCATCATCCCGGATCCAACCGATGACTGTGGTGTCGTCCGCAAACTTCAGGAGCTTCACTGAAGGGTCCTCTGAGGTGCAGTCGTTGGAGTAGAGGGAGAAGAGCAGTGGGGAAAGGACACATCCTTGGGGGGCGCCAGTACTAATTTTTCGGGAGCTGGATGTAAATCTCCCTAGCTTCACCTGTTGCCACCTGTCAGTCAGAAAGCTGGAGATCCACTGGCAGGTGGAGGGGGGCACCTTGAGCTGGAGGAGTTTCTGATGAAGAATGCCTGGGATGATGGTGTTGAACGCTGAGCTGAAGTCGACAAACAGGATCCTGGCGTACGTCCCTGGGGAGTCGAGGTGTTGTAGGATGTAGTGTAGTCCCATATTCACTGCATCATCCACTGACCTGTTTGACCGGTAGGCAAACTGCAGTGGGTCCATCAGGGGGCCTGTGATGACCTTCAGGTGGTTCAGCACCAATCTCTTCAAGGATTTCATGACCACAGAGGTCAGGGCAACAGGTCTGTAGTCGTTTAATCCTGTAACAGAGGGTTTCTTGGGAACTGGAATGATGATGGAGTGTTTGAAGCAGGAAGGCAGTTCACGCAGCTCCAGTGATCTGTTAAAGATCCGGGTGAAGATGGGGACCAACTCGTTGGAGCAGACTCTCAGGCATGACGGAGACACACCATCAGGTCCTGCAGCCTTCTTGATCTTTTGTCTCTGAAAGACCTAGCGCACCTCCTCTTCACAGATCGTTAGTGCTGGTGGGAGGTCAGAGTGGAGGAGGGATGGAGTTCCTGGGGCTGCAGATAATCCTTTTGTGTGGGTGGGAGGTGAGAACTGTAGGTTCTTTTCAAACCTGCAGTAAAAGCTGTTTAGGTCGTTAGCCAGCTGGAGGTTTTCCACAGGGTGGGGGGATGGTCTCCTGTAGTTGGTGATATTCTGCAGGCCTCTCCAGACAGAAGCAGAGTTGTTGGCTGAGAAGTTTTTTTGTAACTTCACACTGTAGCTCCTCTTAGCAAGCCTGATCTCCTTTGTCAGCATGTTTCTGGCCCACTTGTACAGAGTCCAGTCACCAGTCCTGTAGGCCTCCTCCTTGGTCTGACGTAGCTGCTTCAGTTTAGGAATGAACCAGGGTTTATTGTTGTTGTATGTGCAGAAGGTCTTGGTCTGCACACACATGTCCTCGCAGAAACAGATGTATGACGTCACAGTGTCAGTGAGTTCATTTAGGTTAATGGCTGCAGCTTCAAAAACACTCCAATCTGTACAGTCAAAGCAGGCTTGTAACTCCAGCTTTGATTCCTCAGTCCATTTCTTCACAGTCCTTACAACAGACTTGGAAGTTTTTAGTTTTTGTCTGTATGTTGGAATAAGATGGAGCAGACAGTGGTCAGAAAAACCCAGAGCTGCACGGGTTTTTTGCTGCACGGCATTGGCGTTTCTTAAAACTGTGTAACAGCGGTCAAGTGTATTTGTGTCCCTGGTGGGACATTTAATATGCTGTCTGTATTTAGGAAGGTCATTTGTGAGATTAGCTCTATTGAAATCACCCAGAATGATAAGCAGAGAGTGTGGATGCTTTTCCTCCACGTCTGCTATCTGGTCAGCGAGGTGCTGCAGTGCCTCCACTGTACAAGCAGCAGGCGGGATATAAATTCCGACCAGAATAAACGTTGAGAACTCTCGCGGTGAATAAAAGGGTTTACAGTTTATGAACAGTGACTCTAGGTTAGGGCTACAAAACTTCTTCAACACTGTGACATCAGTACACCAACCCTCGTTTATGTAGAAGCAGATTCCACCACCTTTAGTCTTTCCAGAGAATTCTCGGCTGCGATCAGCGCAAAACAGTTGGAATCCGTCCAGGCGCATCGCGCTGTCCGGGATGTGTTCACTCAGCCAGTACTCCGTGAAACAAAGGGCGCCAGATCTGCTAAAATCCCGGTTTTTGTGAGTCGGGAGCAGCAGTTCATCCATTTTGTTCGCCAAAGAGCGGATATTTGCCAGATGGATCGATGGGAGCGTGCGAAATCCTCGTTTCTTCAGCCTGACTAGCGCACCGGCACGTTTACCACGCCGCCTTCGTTTCCGGCCAGCGCCAATAGCCGCTGCTCCCACAGCTAAGATCGACTGAAAAAACTTCAGATCAGCAGCAGAAACTGGCGGAGAAGTTGCATTGGGAGGTAGTCTGAGTGAAAGTAGTTCCTCCCTTGAATAGGTGACTCAGACAGAAGAGCAGAAGTCCAAAAAAACACACAAAATTATCAAAAACATCAGAGAGCAGAAGACAGTGGCTGCCATCCGCGGCACCATCTTGGATTTTTGTGCACAGTTTTTGTGCGCAGTTTTTGTGCACAGTTTGACATGTGGATGCAGCAGAGCTTCAGTCCATAAAACCACACCTTGCTTTCCAAAGGCGGGAAAACTTCGGTATCCCAAAACTTTATTCAACAAGTTTATACTATGGTTAATTCAATTAAATTCCCCAAGGGTTTGCTTCGCCTGCGAGGTTTTGAAATAATGGGGAAAACAAATAGGATTTCTTCGCTATTTTGTTCCCAGGCCTATTTTAATTATTCAGCGTGTAATCACGCTTCTTAAGCATGCATTGAACAAACAAAAAACTAAAACTGACTAGAGCGCAGTGGGATCTCTTCACCCCCACACTTCTCTTGGTCAGCAGACACACACACAGCAGTAATCAGGGGGTGAATTCACCCCCTCCCCCTTGTGACACAGAGACAGAGACAACAGACTTGCTGCAGACAATGAAGGACCTTTGTGAGTTGAAATTGACCAAAATCACACACAGCTTATTTATTAATTTTTCATTCTGAGTCAAGTCAAGTTCAACCAGGCCTCACACGGGGCAACAAAATATATAGGGGGAAATAGATGGGGTATTAATAAATATGAATATGATCAGGTATGAATTATTTAATTTATATTGATGTATTGGAATCTGAGATCAAATCTCATTTCATATACATCAGAAAAGTTAATAACACTCGTAAGGGGCACCAGCTTCTATCTTTAAGAAGCAATTTAATCTTTAATTTCACTTTATACCTGTTTGATCACTCAATAAATTAATCAATAATCAGTCTCAAAAATTTTCCGTGAATTCGATACCTGTGCTTGAACAGACTCAGAATGAAATAAATTCTCAACAACTTCTCTCATTTTCCACATATTTATTAAACGAAATGATTAACAGACATTGCAGTAATTTCATTAATCATAAAATCAATCTTGTAAATGATAGATTAACAATGTTAATATTTTCGGAACCAGGGTTAAACTGAGAAATGAATCTCTATCAGTTTGAGTTAACAGATTATGGAAACAACGCAAATTTATGGAGAAAGTTTACTAATTGCTCCATAAATGCTCCAAAATGCTCCATACTGTGGGTGTTTATATATTTACATATTTATTCCATCTAGCTACAATGCTCTGCACTGTGTGTTCATATATTCATATATTTATTCCATCCAGCTACAATGCTCTGCACTGTGTGTCTGTGTGTGTGTGTGTGTGTATATATATATATTTTATAGTAATATGTACATATGTATATTAGCTGCTCTTGCTTGCTTGTTTTTTCTTGCCTTCTGATTGTTGCTCTGAGTGTTGCTATCCCTGTGCTGTTGCAATCCTGGAATTTCCCCGTTGTGGGACTAATAAAGGCTTATCTTATCTTATCTTATCTTATCTTAATTATATGAAAAGTCCTTGACTGATCTTAAGAAAATAAAAACGGAATTTTAATGAAAAGAAGAGTTATGTTAAGGGCTTCTTAATTTGCATCTGATTAGATACACAAATTATTACCGAACCTCAGACGTTTAATTCATCAGATGAATGAAAGTTGCAGCTCACGTGATTCCTCGTTCGGCGTAGTCCTCAGCCCAAGATTTCATGGATGTTAGGGTAAATATCTGCCCGCAGATATTTCAGGATCCACATTTCAACCTTTAAACTCAAGCGGTCGAAGGGGCTGGATCTTGGCCGTATGACCCACAGTTGAAACTGGGCTCTGAGCCAGATGGTGCTGACGCTTCATCAGTGTGTGATGAACAGCTGCACGTTTTCTCCTTGTAGACACGAGCCTTCAGAGGTCTTCGAGAATAATTAGATCTAATCAGATCTCAAATTAAAGAAAAACTTTTGGACTTTAGATAAAAATAGTAGCTTCTGGTGGGTGCTTGGTCAAGAAAAATATAAAAAAAATAAAGTCAAGATTAAAGTTTACATTAAAATTAAACAAACGGTGATTTTACAGAAAGTTTAACAAAGAAAAAGTGATGAACAAAAATTGGAGTTTAACTCCGATTAAGAATTGAGCTCAAAGAAATAGGAATTCCTAGGCATTTAAGAGAAAAGGAAAAAGACATTAAAATACAAAGTTACATAATAAATTACGAGTTATCTGCTCTGTGTTCAGAAAAGAGACACGTGGTCGGAGTCTTTGTTCTTCCTTGCTGTGTGCAGACAATAGCGAGAGACGGACCAGTGGCGAGAAAAGAAAGAAAAGAGCCGATCAGTGAAGAGAGCCAAAGGGGAAGAGAGAAGAGACTGAAGCAGGGGTCTCTCTGTTATTTATAAGTTCTGTTGAGCTTCGCTGGCTTCCGGGATCTCTGCCAATAAGTGTCCTTCGTGGGAGGCCCGATGAACTTCCCTTCCAATGAACAAACAGTCTATTGTTTGGAGCTCTTTGGGATGAAGAGTTGTCATACAGAGATTGGCTGCTGGAGTCACATGGTTTTAGAGGCAAACTTTGATACATACTGGAAGATAATTTTCCCCTTATGTATTCAACTAAGATAACTTTAGTGATTAGTATAAATTATAAGCAGTGCTTCTAAATCAACATGCAGGAATAAACATTCATTTAAACATTTTTAACATGCATATATATAAAATCACAGATTAATGCATTTCACACATATTATTGATTTTCCACATCAAAAACATCAGAGTCCATCTGCATTTTCATAGTTCTGGAAAGAATGAAGGTTTAGAATTAAGTTTGTAATAATGTACTTTAAAATTCACTGGTTAAATCCAGCATTTCCAGAGATTAAGGAAATTAACTGAGTTGTGGATCTGTGAAGGTCAGGTCTGTTGCGTGTTTTATGGGGGCAATAAAAGTGAAGCCGGACATTGGGGAAATTCTTTAGGCTGGTTTTTACAAAAGAAAGGGGATTTCAGCTGTGGCCTGGGGGGAGAAAATCCATTTCTTTGTGCTACTCCTGGGTGAAACAAAAATGTCTTTAAGCAGAAGAATAATTATTGCTGAGCCAAAGTGAGATGATGCTACAACAGACAAAGCATAACGAAGCAAAGAAATCCAAAAGTTCAGTCGGTATGCCTGCGTACAGCGTCCAAATCACCAATGGGGAAAAAAGGATTCTTTCGGACGGTCTACCCCAGTCCCAGGCCCAGAGAGACGGGACCTCCGGTGGCCGAACCAGGTCGCCCAGTAGAAAGTTCAGTACGTCGGGTGGCCGACCCAGAGTTCCAAACCGGCGAAAAAGTCTCCCAGGCGGCCGACCCGCATTGTCAGGCCAACAGGATCCCAGGGGAGAGTTCAGAGACAGCCTCCTAATGGCGAGGAGCGACAAGGGAAAGCTGAGCCTATTACGGGAACCCCCTGCGTCACCCGATGGAGGGAAAGAGGGAACGGGAAAAGGATGCAGGACCAGTCCGGTGTCGTTCAGCGGAGGATCTGCAGCTCCACCTTCGAACGTCACCAGAACAGGCGCTGTCCTCCTGTTGGACCCCAGGTGAGCCCGTGCTGCACCCGCGATGGACCCCGATCGGATCACAGCTGCACCCACGATGGACCTCGACCGGGCCGCGGCTGCACCCACGATGGACCCCAATCAGATTGCAGCTGCACCCACGATGGACCCCGACTGGGTCACGGCTGCACCCACGACGGACCCCGACTGGGTCGGAACAGCACCATGGACGACCTCCAACCCCGAACCCGCAACCTTCAGAACTGAGACCAAGAAGGACTCATCACTGGCGACCCTGGGAGAAGGCTCAGGAGAGGGAACAGAACCAGAATCAGGATCACAGGTAGCGACAGAACCCGGAGAGACAAGTTTGGATGCAGCGGACGGCTGCTCCCGGCTCATCCCCCCGAGAGACAGGCAAAAATGCTCCAGAGAAGAAAGAAGGAAGACAAAGTAGAGCACTTGCCTGATCTCGAGTTCCGTCATTGTCCAGGACTTCGGCGAGCCGGGCTCAGGACAAAGAAGGACATCCTCTGGCTCCCACTCGGCGACGGTGGGCTCCTCAGCTGGCATGATGTTCTCCACAGTCTGAGGACCCTCCAACGCTGACGTCCATGCCGATGACCCGCACGGTGTGGTGGCAGGGGATCCTCGACCTGCTGGATCAAACTGCTCCTCCATGGAGACCCAGGAACGCTTCGTCGTTGACGCAGGCTCCAAACTGCAGTCCGCTCTCCTCCTCTGCCCGTGACGTGGCTGCGGGGCTGGAATGAGGCTCTCCAGGGCTGCAGGCTCCCTCCTCATCCGGCGGCATAGGCCTGGCGCAGCGGAACACTCAGGGGAAGGAGACACAAAGGTAGCAGGTCCATAACTAGTTACTGCAGCAGGTGGAGGAAGCTCAGGGGACTGTGAACCCCGAACTCCACCCCCAGGAACTCAAGCAAGGCAATTCACTCAGTGAGGGAACAGAATGAAAAGTCACTTGCCTGATCCGTAGAGGCCTGATAGAACCCGCTGCAGTGGACTTGGTTCCTCCCTTTCCCCGCTGGATGGTGACGGAGGGCCCCCTGGGAGGACGAGGAGGAGCCGCTCACAATGGACCGATGACGGGCTTAGCCGAAGCAGGACTCGTGGCACTCACAGCAGCCGGGGAAGACGTCAAGGAGGAGGGGATGACAGCCGAGGTGATCCGGGAACGAGGAACTGATGGGGCAGCAGGGACAGATGACCCAGGGGGAGGGGCTGCGGGAATTCCCTCCTGATGAGACGCAGAAGAAGCAGCTGACTGGGAGACAAAGTTCCTCCGACAACCCGGAAATGGATCCGGACGGGGTTCTCGCTGGGGCTTACTGGTGGCTGTGTGATGACGTTTACCAGCAGAGGGCGAGGTGAAGGAGAGGTTAGTGAAACGCTGCTCCTGTGCGGAAATAGAGGTGAGCCGGTCGCCGTACTCTGGATAATCGCACAGCTCAAGATTCCTCTCCACCAGCCTGACTGCCGCCGTCACATGCTTAATGATCTGCGTGGGGTGGGCAGCGGAGTGAGCTGCAGCCATTCGTTCACGGATGGAAGCAGCTGTCAGCTGTAACTTCTCCGGGGGAATCACGACTGATGTCTCACTCCTTAGGGAATCACCCCTGGGCGGTGCGAACTCCTGGACTGGAACAGGGACAAGAACGGGATCCTGAAGCGAGGAGCGAGGGTGCCTTCTCTTCGGCTTCCTGCCGGAGTTTCCCTCCAGCCCACGGAGTTTCTCCTGGTGGACAGAGATGTCTGCCTTCCTCGCCATGACTTCAGGGTGGTTGGAGTAGCGAGGAAGGCGGTTAATGATGGCCTCAGCGAGGTCCAGGTGTCGGCGTACATCGCTGGGAGTGTCGTAGAGGCCAGCGGTGAAGAGGGTTCCATCAATATAGTCGAGGGCCTCCACCAGCTCGTAGCCCAGGCTCCAAGCACGGCCCCTGAGTGACGACATAACCTCCCAGCACACAGGTACCCAGACAGGGAAACAAGTCCAAATTTAGGCAAAACTCACGGTGACCGGTGTCTCGTTCTGGCTGCGATCTACTGTCAAGAATTGCTGTCACGAGCCATCAATGAGATGCTACAGGCCAACCGATGAGTTTGCATAATTTATTACAAAGGAAAAATGACAAAATAACGAGCCACGGGATCAAAAACATAACTAAGGTACGACTCAGATACAGGAATACAGTTTCACAGGAAAAACACTTACAGGAACGAATGGTAGAAGAAGGGAGGTTCGATGAGGTCGCAGCCCGGAGTAACCAATGCTGCTCCCTTAAATAGGGCCAAGGATGAAACAGCTGATGAGGCAGTCATCAACTCCATTAATTCCGGCTGTCAGCCAGCTCCGCTCTGACAGCCTGAAGCCCCGCAGAGACGCTGTCAGAATAAGAGCCCAGCGGGACCATAGGAAATACTACTGTATGGGAGGAAAATACTGCATGACTCGACCGCGGACGAGATCGGTGCTCAGGCCATGACAAAAGTAGCATAAATCGATGTACTCTGCTTTTGATCGGCACTACCAGTAGCATTTTTCGATAGGGCAGCACAAATCGACAGAACATAGGCAGACAAGGATGCCATTGCAGCCACATGACTCACACAGTATGTAAATTTAGCAGTATTACTAAATCTGGCATACTTACATTTGTATTAATGTTCATTCCTATGTAATGTCCCTTTCAAATAAACATTAAACTTAAACTTAAACAAGGTAAACTTAAGCACTGGACAATGTTTAATTTTCTTTTTTGTAAAATCACAATAGACTTGTTCTATTATGCTCATTTAGTACACACTGCAGTGATATGATACCACACTGTTGTGTAATACTGCTTAATAATTATGAACATTGTCAGTAAACTGTAACGGAGGAGAGAGGAGGAAAACAAACAACCTGACAGATTATGATAGTCTTCAAATCAAATCAAATCAAATCAAACTTTATTGTCATATTGCTGTACATACAACTGTAGTGCAGGCAAGATGAAATTGCGTTTCTCTCGGCATCCATATAAGTAAAAAAGAACATCATCTAAGACACCCTCACACACACACCCTCACCCCCACCCCAACACAGCCATTCACACTTCCCTGAGACACACTTGAAAACTGACCAGAACTATAATATGCAAATAACATACATAATGTCCATAGGTGCAGTAGTAGGTATGAGAGATTCCGGGTCAACTGTTCAGCATCCTAACAGCTTGTGGAAGGAAGCTGTTAATCAGTCTGGTGGTTCTGCCTCTGATGCTCCAGAATCGTTTGCCAGATGGCAGAAGTTCAAAGTGTTTATGCAGAGGGTGAGAGTGGTCCTTGACAGTGTTCAGTGCCTTGCTCCTACAACGGTTCTGAAAAAGTTCTTGGACTGAGGGGAGGGAAACTCCAATTACCTTCTCAGCCCCCTTGACTATCCTCTGCAGGGCTTTTTTATCTGACATACTGCAGCTGGAGTACCATGTTGCAATGTAGTACGTCAGAACACTCTCCACCACACCTCTGTAGAAGGTCCTGAGGATGCAAATGGGGAGAGAGGCCTGTTTGAGTTTCCTCAAGAAGTGCAGTCTCTGCTGGGCCCGCTTCCTGGTCCCCAAGGAATTTTTGCTCCAGGTCAGGTCCTGCAAGATCTGCAGTCCGAGGAACTTGATGTTCTCCACTCTCTCCACTAAACGGCCGCCGATGCTGAGAGGGACGTGTTCAGGCTGTGACCGCCGGAAGTCGTTAATCATCTCCGTTTTGTCCATGTTGAGCACCAGATTGTTCTCCCTGCACCAGCCCTCCAGGTTTCTCACTTCGTCCCTGTACATTGATTCCTCATCCCCCTGAATAAGTCCCACCACCGTGGTGTTGTCTGCAAACTTAATAATCTGGTTCCCCTCGTGTCTGGATACACAGTCATGTGTTAGAAGTGTAAACAACAGTGGACTGAGTACGCAGCGTTGAGGGGATCCGGTGCTCAGTTTGATAGAGTTGGAGATGTAATTTCCAAAGCCCATCCAGGGACAAGAGTTGCAAATTAGCTAATAGCTATACACTCTGCAACACATCAGATTGATTGTCATTGATTAATTGTCTATGTTTATTGCACTGTCCCTGTCAAATAAACAAATCTATCTAACACAGACAGACTGAGGTCTCTCAGACAAGAAATCCAGGATCCAGAGACATGCGGCTGTGTTCAGACCAAGAAGGAGTAATTTCTCCATCAGTCTCTGGGGAATGATGGTGTTGAATTCTGAACTGAAATCAATGTACAGGAGTCTGGCGTAGGTGTCTTTCTGATCCAGGTGGGTGATGACAGAGTGCAGGGTGGTGACTATTGCATCCTCCATGGAGCGGTTTGAGCGATATGCAAACTGGAGCGGGTCATGTGATGCAGGGAGGCAGGCTGTAATGTGTGGTTTGACAAGCCATTCAAAACACTTCATCACAATTGGTGTCAGTGCAACAGGACGATAGTCATTCAGACAGGACACAACTGGTTTCTTTTCCACCAGTATTATGGTGGAGGTCTTAAAGCATCTGGGAATGATGGCCTGACTCAGGGAGATGTTATAAATGTCAGTCAGGACATCCGCAGTCTCGGAGCACACATCCCGGGATGTTGTCCGGACCTGCAGCTTTACGTGGGTTGACCCTGGTTAGGGTCCTCAGTGTGTCCGTTGTGTTGATGGTGATTTTTGGCCCTACCAACGGTGGAGATTGGCCAGCCCTCCCTCTGATTGTCGGGTTTGATGCTTCAAAACATGCAAAGAAGTTGTTGAGCCTGTCTGGAGGCGAAGCGTCATCATCACCGACCCCCTGCCTAGACTTATAGTCCGTCAGTGCCCGAACTTCCTGCCACATCTTCTTGGTGTTCCTAGTGTCACATAGGTGTCCCTGGACTTTCTCCGCATAGGCACACTTCGCCATCTTAATTCCCTTTGAGACCGCAGACCTGGCTGAGCGGAGGACGATCCTGTCCTTCGCTCTGAAGGCTGCATCTCTGGCTGTGAGCAGCGAGTGCACCTTTACAGTCATCCAGGGCTTATGGTTGCCCCGTGCAGTGATAGTCTTCACTATAGTGACATCCTCTGTGCACTTCGCGATGTAGCTGGTGACCGTTTCAGCATACTCCTCCACATCTGTCTTGTCTTCCTGGGAGGCTGCTATTTTTAAGACCTCCCAGTCTGTGTGCAGGAAACAGTCTTTAAGTGCTGAGGTTCCACTCTCTGGCCCAATCCTGATTTGTTTCACTACTGCCTGCTGCGCTTCAGTAAAGGTTTATAGGCAGGCACCAGCATCACGGATATGTGGTCAGAAAGGCCGAGGTGGGGGCGAGGTGTTTCCTTATAAGCATCTGTGTTTGTGTACACCAAGTCCAACATATTCTCTCCTCTGGTCTTAAAGATGCTATTAGCAAAATCCAAACTTCACATCCGGACAGTTTTGTGGTGGTTGCGGGGGATTTTAACCACACCAGCTTAAAGACTGTGCTCCCCAAGTTTAAACAATGTGTAGACTTTAAGACCAGTGGAGAGAATATGTAGCTCACACGTTGGTGAATTACCTCAGCAGATAAAATGGCCGACAATTTACAATCAGGAACTCCACCAACAGAGAGCAGTGTTTAGATACTAACGTGGCGTTAACGCACCAGTTCTTGTTAACACAGATGCATAGCACCCCCCCCCCCCCCACGGCTCTTACCGGAGCTCGCAGCTTTTTTGTCCGCCCGGAACGATGTCGTACCTTCCAGTTGAATTGCCGCGTCAGGGGTGTTGTCATGGAGCCATGTCTCCGTGAACACAAGCACACAGGAGTCCCTCCACTCTCTCTGGGTTTCACTCAGCAGACGCAACTCGTCTAGCTTGTTGTCGAGGGAGCGGATATTGGAGAGAAGGAGCGACGGTACTGCTGGTCTGGAGGGGTTAGCCTTTAGCCTAGCATGAATCCCGGCCCTTTTTCCTCGCTTTTGCTTGTGTTCGCTCCGCTTACGCCTCCTCCTTTCCTGGGTAGCTCCCAGCGTTATAATAATGTATTTATACATTATAATAACGCAATACATCTATACATAGAATGTTATACATATAATAACATTATAATGTTATTATAATGTAGTTATATAATCTAGTCATATTGTTTTTGCTGCCGTTTCTCTGTCTGGTAGCAGGATCACACAAAAACTCCTCGATGGATTTGGATGACATTTTCACCACAGGTGGCCCTTCACCCAAAGATGAACTCATGCGAGGTTGGAGGTGATCCGTGAGTGCATGCCTCCACCATGGCCCTATCTCAAAATGTACAGATGGATGGTGATATGGATGGACAAAGGGACGGAGGGGAGGACAAAGTGAGGAAGGGATGAAGCCTTGGTGGAGTTATGCGCTCTCTTAGTGCCCTCTAATTATCTCAAGAAACTGCACTTTTTGCTTCCACATTTTCAGAACAGCCTTTGGAAAAATAACAATACTGAAAGTAACTAATAAAAAAAAAAAATCCCCCAGTGCCAATAGCATAGCAGCAGTTAGAGAAAATGAGAAAGCACTGGAAATTCCAAGATGGACCGACAGGATGACGACAACATTTAAGCATAATGGAGCAGCCTTTTCAGATAGCGGTACCATCATTTCCACTGGAGTGGTGGCCTAGTTGTTAGAACATCCACCCCACAACCGGGAGGTTGGGGCTTCAAGTCCCGGCCGGGTCATACCAAAGTAATATTGTACTTCCTGCCTTCTAGCTTGGTGTTCAGCATAATAGAATGGGGAAAGGAGAAGTTATTTATGGCCGTGGCCCCTCTGGTTCTACATGTGATTAACATTGTAGATAGGCGGAATATAATTTTGTTCTACTGTACATGACTGACTGAATGACAATAGAGGTGGCTTCTTCTTCTTCATGAAATTGAAAACATGATTGATCTAATCAGGTAAATGGCATGACATGGAGCACGGTTGGGGAACAGTGCTCAAGCCTTCAGTTCTGTCTAGATTATGTTCTTTACTTTCCCCAGCTCAGTGTTGTTATTGAATTGGAATTTGGTTTTGTCTGTCTTTTCCTTATCTCTGGTTTATTTTGTGTTTGAGTTTGGTTTTGTCTGTATTTTGTTTTTGATAGATAGATAGATAGATAGATAGATAGATAGATAGATAGATAGATAGATAGATAGATAGATAGATAGATAGATAGATAGATAGATAGAGATGTACTTTATTGATCCCAACCTGGCAAATTACAGTGTAACAGCAGCATGACAGTAGACAACCAAATGAAAGAAACACATGCATGACAGACAAAGGGATTAACCAGGGAAAGTAAAACTAACACTACCATTAAAAACCTATATACATCATAGCTGAATAAATGGCGACCCATTTAAACACATGACTCGTCCCTGCTGCACAATGCAGGACCATCAGGAGCAGAGTGAAATACGAGGTACCAATTAGACTTTAAGGTGCAGTATGGCAGCATAGTTATAACCGGAATACAACATCAGTGTAAGTTATTGTCAGTGAAATGGCATGCGGCAGGAAAGATCAGTTATCAGTTTACACTTTGACTTTTCCTGTTATTGTCATAGTCAGGCGATCATGCCTCCCCCCTACCCTTCCTGTTTCTCTTTTCTCTGGAGCTCATCGGCGCACCTGCGTGATTACACACCTGCTGCTTCCTGATTCACCAGCCTATTTAAGGGCCAGAGTGTGAAGAGCTCTCCGATAGATCATTGTGTTTTTGCCACCTCACAACTGCTGTCCTTGTTGTTTGGCAAATTTATTATTTCCTCAAGTTGTCTTACCTTCTGTCCTCTCCTCCTCTCAAGTTTGCTGCCGCCTCCAGTGGTGTGTCTCTGGAGCTGTGTGTTCATGCTCGCCTTAACCATCCCTCTTCAAGACAATGGCTTCTCCACCCAGGTTCCCCAGTCATTCCTCTTCCATCCTTGCAGTCTCCAGATCCTCTTCACCCTTCCAAAGCTGGAGTTCACTGCCGGGCTCTCTGCCCGTATCATAACATCCATTTCCTCAGTTGCCATTTCCCAGTGTGGTCATACTCATCATTAATCATTCCTCTCCTCTCTTTCCTCCTAGGCTGCATGTGGCTCCAATGTGCAACTGTTTTGTATAGTTTGGCGTTTTGGTTGTGGGTTTCATTAATTGTCGTGTGTGTATTTATTCTTTAAGTTAGTGTGTTTGTATAGGGCTTTTGGGTTTCATTAAAGTGGTGTTGACTTTTCATCTGAATCCGCATGTTTTTTCTGAAGTGGTTTGCCTTGCATATAAGCCTCCTCAAAACACCAAATCATGACAGTTATTGTATCTCAGTTTGGTTATTATTAGTCATTGTTATGATCCGTGTGCTGACCTTGTCTGCACACGGTATCATCGGTTGTTTCCCGTTATCCCCCCTGACTTTTGGCCAGGCCTTTGTTGTGACAGCGTCTCAGCGGTGTTTCCGGCTGTCAGAAGCCAAGCACCACAGGACGGCCGGAGGCCAGTTATCGCTCATCAGCTGATGAGCTGTCAACCCCTATATTAGGGAGCTGCTCTGTTTGTTCAGGGCTGCGACCTCACGCTTTCCACACATCCCTCACGTTGTGGATTAGGCTGGAGTCCCTACGTTCTGCTCCAGCTCTCCTCTCTTCCCTCATCGTAAATCGTAGGTATTCTCATGTGTTATTTGTGTTTTGCCCCACGAGGCTCATTTCCTTTGTTGCTTTTCGTTGTTAATAATTTACGCAAACTCACTGGTTGGCCCTCGGCTCTCATTTACGGTCCGTACGGGCCGCAGCATGACAGTAGGTCGCAACCAGCGAGACGCCGGTCACCGTGAGTTTGCTGAATTGGACTTGAGTATTTTCCCTGTCTGGGTACCTGCTTGTTGGGAGGATGTCGTCTGTCAGGCGCAGCGTTCGGCACCTGGGCAACGAGCTAGTGGAGGCTCTGGACTATGTTGATGGAATGCTTTTCTCCGCTACGCTTTACGACACCCCCAGCGATATACGCCGACACCTGGACCTCGCTGAGGACATTATTATGCGCCTTCCCCGCTATTCCAACCACCTGGAAATTACGGCGAGGAAGGCTGACATCGCTTCCCAACGGGAGAGACTCCGCGGGCTGGAAGGAAACTCCGGCCGGAAGCCGAAGAGAAGGCACCCTTGCTGTTCGCTTCGGGATCCCGTTCCTGTCCCCCTTCCAGGCCAGGAGTACGTATCACCCGGAGGGCATCCCCGCTGGAGTTACACGTCAGTCAGAATTCCCCCGGAGAGATTACAGCTGACAGCAATTACCATCCGGGACCGAGTGGCTGCAGCTCGCTCCGCCGCCCATCCCACACAAATAATTAAGCACATGACTGTGGCGGTCAGGCTGGGGGAGAGGAATCCTGAACTGAATGGTTACCCTGAATACGCCGACCTGCTCACCTCTGTTTCTGCACAAGAGCGGCGTTTTCCAGACCTCACCTTTGCCTCGCCTCCTGCCAGCAAACGCCGTCACCAAGCAGTTAATGAACCTCAGCGAGAACCCCATGCGGATCCAGTTCCGGGTCATCGGAGGAACCCTGCCTCCCAGTCAGCAGCACCTTCTGCATTACGTCAGGAGGGAATTCCCACAGCCTCTCTCCCCGGGTCTTCTGTCCCCGCTGTTCCGTCAGCTCCTCTTGCCAGGATCGTCTCGGCTGTCAACCCCTCCTCTTCGACGTCTTCTTCAGCTGCTGTGAGGGCTATGAGTTCTGCTTTTGCGAGGCACCTCCTCGTCTTCCCGGGGGTCCCTCCATCTCCATCCAGCGGGGGAAGGGAAGATCTCAGTCCACTGCGGAGGGTCCCATCCGGCCTCCAGGAAGCAGGCAAGTGTTTATTCATTCTTTTCCCTCACTGGGTGAATTACCTTATTTGGTTCCTGGGGGTGGAGTTCGGGGTTCACAGTCCCCCGAGCTCCCTCCGCCCGCTGCAAGAATTAATTATGAACCTGCCGTCTTTGTGTCTCCTTCCCCCGAGCGTCCCTCGGTGCCAGGACTACGCCGCCGGACCAGGAGGGAGCCTGCGGGCCTGGAGAGCCTTGATCCAGCCCCGCAGCCACATCATGGGCAAAGGAGGAGGGCGGACTGCAGACTGGAGCCCGCGCCGTCGACGAAGCGTCCTCAGGTCTCCAGTGAGGAACGGCTTGACCTGGCAGGTTATGGAGCCCCTGCCTCCTCGCCGTGGAGGCCCTCGGTGAGGATATCAGAGACAGAAGAGCTCCAGACTGTGAGTGCCATCATGCTGGCTGCGGAGCCCGCCGTAGCCGAGTGGGAACCGGATGACGACCTTCTCCCAGCTGAATCTGGATCGTCGAAGTCCTGGACGGCGTCAGAACTTGAGATCAGGCAAGTGCTCTGTGTTGTATTTCTCTTCTCCATTTTAGAGCATTTTTGCCTGTCTCTTGGGGAGGGGAGCTGGGTGCAGCCGTCCGCTGCATCCGAGTTTGTCTCGCCGGGTTCTGGCGTTACCGGTGATCCTGATCCCGGGTCTTCTTTCTCTTCTCCTGAGCCTTCTCCCAGGGTCACCGGTGCGGAGTCGATCCCGGTCGCTGAGCTGGAGCTTTCGGGTCCGGGTTCAAGGGTCGTTCCTGGTGCTGCGCCGACCCAGTCGGGGTCCATCGCGGGTGCAGTGTTGACCCAGTCGGGGTCCGTCACCGGTTTGGTTCCGGCCCAATCGGGGTCCATCTTGGGTGCAGCGTTGACCCAGTCGGGGTCCGTCACTGGGTTGGTTACGACCCAATCGGGGTCCATCGCGGGTGCAACACAATCCCGTTTGGGATCTGGCGACAGTGTAGCGCCAGTTTGTGTGGGGTTCGGAGAAGGAGCTGCAAATCCTCCGCTGAGCAACGCCGAGCTGGTCCCTCATCTTCTCCCCATTCCCTTTCCCCTCCCACCGGGTGCCGCGGGGATTCCCCGTAATCAGCCCGGCTCTCCCACGCTTTTCTCCTCCACTGGGACGCCGTCTCCGTGTTCTCCCCTGCTGTCCTGGTGGCAGGTTGATGCGGGTCAACCACCTGGGAGCCTGTTCTTCCCGTTTGGCGTCCTGGGTTGGCCTCCTGACAAACCTGACTCTCTATTCGGCGACCTGGTCTGGCCACCTGATGCACTGTTTTTCCTGGCCTGGGATTTGGGCAGGCCGCCTGAACTCTTCCCGTTACCCCTGTTAGCGGTTTGGACGCTGGGTGCGGGGAGACCCCCTGAACTGTGTAATTATGCTTGTCATCCCTGTGTTTTTTCCCTGTCCTTCAGTATTTTGTGGATGTTCTGGTATGATTATTGTTATGGTTCATGTAATTCATTCTTGTAATTCATCGCTGTTAGCGTGTTTTTGTGTTCTCCTAGGCCTGGTTCTGGTATTTCCGTTTGGGGCCTCCAAATTTCGTTTCATGGGTGCTATATGGAGTGTTTTTCGTTTTTGTTCCTTGCTCTGTATTGCCCATATTGTTCTTGGTCTGTGTTTTTTGGGATACATTTGTTTCTGGCCCTCCTTGTCCCTGCTTCCCCCTGCTCCCTCCCTGGGGCAGTTCGGTGGACCTCCCGGGTGTGGGGGTGGCTTGATGTTACAGCGCGTCTGGAATCTGCGTTGTGAACGGAGGCAACTGTCATGATCCGTGTGCTGACCTTGTCTGCACACGGGATCGTCTGTTGTTTTCCGTTCTCCCCCCTGGCTTTTGGGCAGGCCTTTGTTGTGACAGCGTCTCGGCGGTGCTTCCGGCTGTCAGAAGCCAAGCACCACAGGACGGCTGGAGGCCAATTATCGCTCATCAGCTGATGAGCTGTCAACCTTGTAGCATCATCTCACTTTGGCTCAGCAACAATTATTCTTCTGCTTAAAGACATTTTTGTTTCATCCAGGAATAACGCAAAGAAATGGATTTTCTTCCCCCAGGCCACAGCTGAAATCCCCCTTCTTTTGTTAAAACAAGCCTAAGGAATTTCCCCAAATGTCCGGCTTCACTTTTATTGCCCCCATAAAACCTACACAGATCTACGACTCAGCTAATTTCCTTAAACCGTGGACATGCTGGATTTAAACGGTGAACTTTAAAGTACATTATTACAAACTCAATTCTAAACCTTCATTCTTTTCAGAACTATGAAAATGCAGATGGACTCTGATGTTTTTGATGTGGAAAATATGTGTGAAATGCATTAATCTGTGATTTTATATATATGCATGCTAATGTTTATATGAACGTTTATTCCTGCATGTTGATTTAGAAGCACTGCTTATAATTTATACTAATCACTAAAGTTATCTTAGTTTAATACATAAAGGGAAATATTAACTTCCAGTATGTATCAAAGTTTTGCCTCGATATCACATGTGACTCCAACAGCCAATCTCTGCATGACAACTCTTCATTCCAAAGCGCTCCCAAACAATAGACTGTTTGTTCATTGGACTAAAAGTTCATCGAGCCCGCCCACGAAGGACGCTCATTGGCTGAGATTCCGGTCAGGCCAGAAGCCCGCGAAACTCAACAGAGCTTATATAAAGGAGAGAGACTCTTTTCATCCCTCTTTTTCTGCTCCGGACACTCTTTGCAGATACTCTGTCCGGCTCGGCTCCCTTTTTTTTCTGATCTTCTCCATTGTCTACACACAGCAAGGAAGAACAAAGGACCGTCTGACCACGCGTCGCTTTTCTGAACACAGAGCAGATAACTCGTAATTTATGTAACTTTGTATTTTCTTTTTCTCTTAAATACCTAGGAATTCCTATTTCTTTGAGCTCAATTCTTAATCGGAGTTAAACTCCAATTTTTATTCATCACTTTTTTCTTTGTTAAACTTTCTGTAAAACCACCGTTTGTTTAATTTTAAGGTAAACTTTAATCTTGACTTTATTTTTATAATATTTTTCTTGACCAAGCACCCACCAGAAACTACTATTTTTATCTAAAGTCCGAAAGTTTCTTTTCTAATTTGAAATCGGATTAGATATCTTTTAATTATTATCGAAGACCTCAGCAGCCGTTTGTCTACCCGGAAGAAAAGACGCAGCTGAGGAATCAACGCGCAGCTGTCCATCACACGCTGAAGAAGTATCGGCACCATCTGGCTTGAACCCGTTTCAACTGTGAGTCATACGGCCAAGATCCAGCCCCCCTCGACCGCTTGAATTTAAAGGTCGAACTGTGGACCCTGAAATATCTGCGGGCAGATATTTAAGATAAGATAAGATAAGATAAGCCTTTATTAGTCCCACAACGGGGAAATTCGAGGATTGCAACAGCACAGGGATAGCAACACTCAGAGCAACAATCAAAAGGCAAGAAAAAAAAACAACAAAAAAAAAAACAAGCAAGCAAGAGCAGCTAATATACATATGTACATATTACTATAAAATATATATATACACACACACACACACACAGACACACAGTGCAGAGCATTGTAGCTGGATGGAATAAATATATGAATATATGAACACACAGTGCAGAGCATTGTAGCTAGATGGAATAAATATGTAAATATATAAACACCCACAGTACGGAGCATTGCAGCTAGGTGGAATAAATATGCAAGTATATAAACACACACAGTGCGGAGCAATGTAGCTAGATGGAATAATATGTAGATATATAAAAACACAGTGCGGAGCATTGTAGCTAGATGGAATAAATATATAGATATATAAATATAAACACACCCAGTGCTGAGCATTGTAGCTAGATGGAATAAATATATAGATATATAAATATAAACACACCCAGTGCAGAGCATTGTAGCTAGATGGAATAAATATGTAAATATATAAACACACACAGTGCAGAGCATTGTTGCTAGGTGGGATGAAACAGCATAACCGTCTATTTAGTTATCCTACATGGTATGATTATGTGCCCATACATATTCTCACCCTCCATAGCGACCGGTATGTTCCTAGTTGTATGCCGGAGAGGACCATTGTGTAAGTCTATTGCATCTTTTGCATTCAAAAAAAAAAAAAACTATTAGTTTGTTACGTCTTTTTGCTATCTCTGCGAGCAGCCCTGCTTAGGTTGTACAGTCTGACAGCCGTTGGTAGGAAGGACCTACGAAACCTCTCGGTTGTGCACCTGGGATGATGTAGTCTGCTGCTAAATGAGCTCCTCAGTGCATCCAATATGTCCTGCATAGGGTGGAACTCGGACTCCAGCAGAGATGACAGTTTAGCCACCGTCCTTCTCTCTCCTATCTCCTCCATCGGATCAAGGCGTTGCCCCAGGACAGAGCTAGCTTTCTTAATCAGTTTGTTCAGTCTCTTCCTATCGGCTGCAGTAATGCCACTGCCCCAGCAGACCACTCCAAAAGTGATGGCTGATGCCACCACCGTGTCATAGAATGACTTCAGCAGCGCCCCTTGTACACCAAAAGACCTGAGTCTCCTCAGCAGGAACAGCCTGCGCTGTCCCTTCTTGTAGAGTGCGTCAGTATTGTGTGACCAGTCTAGTTTATTGTTCAGATGAATACCCAGGTACTTGTAGGATGTCACCATCTCGATGTCTGTTCCCTGTATATTTACTGGTGCTGTGAGGGGCTGCCCATGCCTGCGGCAGTCCACCACCAGCTCCTTAGTTTTCCTCGCGTTGATCTGGAGGCAGTTCCGATGGCACCAGTCCACAAAGTCCTGGATAAGCCCTCTGTACTCAGCTTCATCTCCGCTGGAGATGAGACCAGATATTTCCCCTAACATCCACAAAATCTTGGGCTGAGGACGACGACAGAACCATCGTCGACCGGAGATCACGTGAGCTGCAAACTTTAATTCAACTGCTGAATAAACTTCTGAGGTTCGGTAATAATTTGTGTATCTAATCAGATGCAAATTAAGAAGCCCTTAACATCACTCTTCTTTTCATTAAAATTCCGTTTTTATTTTCTTAAGATTACTTTAGGACTTTTTCATAATTAAAAACTTTCTCCATAAATTTGCGTTTTTTTTTTTTAATAATCTGTTAACTCAAACTGATAGAAATTCATTTCTCAGTTTAACCCTGGTTCCGAAAATATTGACATTGTTAATCTATCATTTACAAGATTGATTTTATGATTAAGGAAATTACAATGTCTGTTCATCATTTCATTTAATAAATATTTAAAAATGAGAGAAGTTGTTGGGAATTTATTTCATTTTGAGTCTGTTTCAAGCCCAGGTATCGAATTCACGGAGAATTTTTGAGACTGATTATTGATTAATTTATTGAGTGATCAAACAGGTATAAAGTGAAATTAAAGATCAAATTGCTTCTTAAAGATAGAAGCTGGTGCCCCTTACGAGTGTTATTAACTTTTCTGATGTATATGAAATGAGATTTGAGCTCAGATTCCAATACATCAATATAAATTAAATAATTCATACCTGATCATATTTATTATTTATTAATGTTCCCATTTCCCTTACATTAATATTGGTACCCCGCGTGAATGCCTGGCTGAACTTGACAGACTCAGAAAGAAATGAATACATAAGCTGTGTGGGATTTTGGTCAATTTTAACTCACAAAGGTGGTTCAATTGTTTGCAGCTCTTTGTCTGTCTCTGTGTCACGAGGGGGAGGGGGTGAATTCGCCCCCCTGATTACTCCTGCTGTGTGTGTGTGTGTGTCTGCTGACCAAGAGAAGGTGGGGGTGAAGAGACCCCACTCTAGTCAGTTTTTAGTTTTTTTGTTGTTTAATGCATGCTTAAGCGTGATTACTCGCTGAATAATTAAAATAGGCCTGGGAACAAAATAGCGAAGAAATCCTATTTGTTTTCCCCATTATTTCAACACCCCATAGGTGAAGCAAACCCTTGGGGGGATTTAATTGAATTAACCATTGTATAAACTTGTTGAATAAAGTTTAGGGAGACTAAAGTTTTCCCGCCTTTGGAAAGCAAGGCGTGGTTTTATGGACTGAAGGTTGAGCTACATCCACGTGGCACGTGCACGCTCAGTCGCGCACGCGACCGTCAAGCTGTGCATGAAAAAAAAACTGCACATGTGTAGATCGGCTCAGCGACGCCATCTTAAGTCTAGGTAGAGTTCCCTGTAGCCGCCATTTTGTGTAGAGATCCTTGACTCCTTGCGACGTCATTGGGTTTCCTCTTCTGGAAGTGCAGACGAAAACTGCCTCCATCTTGTGGTGAAACATAGGGACTGCAATTTTATGAACATTACATGAACACCGGGGCACCCACCGCGCTCCTTCGCCCGATTCCCGTTTCAAATATGGACGACCGCGTGGACAGCGTGCGTGTGCCCCTTCAGATCGTGACCTTGACAAGATCGTGAGAAATATCACCAAATTTGATCCAGGACCTACGGGTTCACCTGATGCCAAAGTCTATTTACAGGACATTGATTACTACCTGCGTAAGCACCCTGATGCTACAACTGACAATCGCATCTATCTGATCAAACTAACATCTAACAGGTCAGTATCAAAATTCATAGACAGACAGCCGACAAACATCAAAGCAGATTACATGCTGCTCCGCGAAGCCATCGAAAAGGAGTTCTCCGACGACTGCCTACAGGCAGGGCTAACCGCAGCCCTAGCCGTGAAGCAAGGACGCTCAGAGCCGACACAAGCCTACTACCAGAGACTCCTACTTGCATATTTTGGATCTCAAAATACACCAGGGATGGAAGAAGACCACAATTTCAAGACCCTCTTCATCCAAAACCTCCATCCCACTGTGAGTCATTACCTAGGAGTTACAGCTAACCCAAGGTCAAACTCAATAAGTCAGCTGAGAGAGTTTGCACACTATGCGTTCCAAAAACAGCAACAAAGTCGCAACAAGCACGCCGAGCCTGCCACAGTGCTAGCTATTAGCGATGCATCTAACACCTTGGAGTTGGAAGGAGCCCCTCGCTCTACTCCACCTCTTACACCGCGAGTACATCAACAGCTGAAGCATTTTCCCAAGCGACCTCATCAAGGTCAAAACCAAACTAGGTCCTCTGGATACCACTTTGGACCAAATTTGCGAAAACCCGACTACCGTCGTAGACCATATCCATGGGATAGGTCACGAGAACGCGATACAGACTACCATGATGACAGATACCGATATGAAGACACGCGTAACCGCAACAAATGGTCTCCATCCCATCACAGAAGCTCAGAAGCAGAGACCTATCACAAACCTTGGAAGGAAGAAGAAACTCCTACATTCACTAGAGAAGCTATTGAAATTGTCCAACACCTCCTAGCAGAGATTCAAAACTACAAAGAGAATAAAACTGCTAACATTCTAGCTATATCAGCTGTGCCAACTCAAAACAAGCGTTCCAAATGAAGGAAACGCAAGAAGAAAATCCCTCATGCAAATGAGGAAGGACCAAAGGACTCAACACAGTCCAGTGCTGTTATGGCAGCCCAACCACAGGTCACAGACCACTCCTCTAACAACGTGTCGCAACTCTGTGTCGAACCATCGGTTCCACAATTCCTATGCGACTTAAACGAGAGGGGGGTGGCACGGAAATTCTACCTTCCACTGATCCTTGAAGACATGATGTGTCAGGACGCTGTTTTAGACACCGCTGCTGACATCACGCTCATGTCACACACCCTTTTTGACAAACTACGTGTAGCCGCTAACCGCGCTAACAAACATTTGAAACTGGAACCCTGTTCATTAGCTGTGCGACCATATGCGCTTACTAAAACAACCCTGTTGGGCGTATCATTACTAAACATGTCCATTGGACCCATGACCTTGACACATCCGGTCTACGTGTCCAAACTTGACACCATTCCATTGCTTGTTGGCAAAGACCTACTGAACCGTTTTGAGCCACTGATTGATTTCAAGAACCTCAAACTATGGGCTCAAATGCAACACCCTCACCCATTTGACCCAACAAGGACAACTGAATCACAGTGCTTTGTTCTAAACACTTTGGACACCCCAAGTCTCACACAACTAGCACTGTTGGAACAACTGCAATCGATTGAAAGCGACCGCCAAGACCAAGATGAGTACTGTCCAAAAGAAGTCAAAAGTCACCTTCAAATACAAGGTCAAGCCAAACACTCAAATGATCTTGAAAACTCAATGGCCGAGCAGAAAACCCCAAACGGCCCCCTTGAAACCCTTGATACCCATGATTCAATGGTAGTGTCACATTTTGAAACCCACCCACCCACCCATGAGGCCTGCATGGTCACAAGAGCCACACCAACTGGCTTTCTAGACCCTCTAAAACCTCAACTTTTTGCGACAAACAACCCAACTTTTGCAAATGCAAGGCGCCCAGTCACTCAACCGTGCAACCAAATGATCCATAAAACCGTCAAACACCGGTTGGATAAAACGGTACATGCGCTACCCACATCTAAACCCTATAACATACCAAAATTGAAACCACTTCATGCGACACAATCTTCTCTGCAGCTATGCAATGGCACTCCTGTTCATGCTTCCGATGAACCATCATCGCCACCGCTCAGAGTTCCTCGAAACCAGAGGGGGGTGATGACTGCCAATGCCTATAACATTCCAGCTGCAGAGCACAAAAACGTCAAAACGACATTCAAAGCTCCCAAGGCTGTATGTCAAAACCATTCAGACCTACTCGCCAAACGATACAAAGCGTACAACGATCAAAAACTCTTGCATGACGAACTGCGAAAGGGGGACAAGATCTTCCACCCCACATTTGCACCACAGACACCTGAAATAAATTTACAGGAAAGGAAAATCACTCCTAAATTCCTGCCCAAGTGGATGAATCCACACATTGTCAACAACAAACTTTGGCCACTCAAGAGCCAAATCCAGGACCCCATTTTCAAATGGGCTCACCAAAATCAGAGTAACCTTTACCAAAACCCCATGGGACTTGTCGGGTACAACACTGTCAAAGTAAGTCCATAAATAAGATTAAAATCAAACCTACGTCTGAGAAATAACTGTAGCTAACTACTAGCCTCAGGTACACTCAGTCAAATTTCTCCAATCAGTTAACTGCATCAAAACTTCCAGAAAGGAAAGGGTATATTAAAACCAAATTAGCCCTTAAACTAAGCTCAAAGACCTCTGTAAAATCTAATAAACTTCAATCAACTTACTATTACCAAATAGTATACACAAGACATTCAACACCATTAGCTTGAGCTAATAATCTTAAAACTCCCATCAAAGGTGAGAAAAACAAGCACAAGGTTTAGAGTTCAATCTCTTAAGCTCTATTCTGCAATTTCCCAGTTTTGGGATCAATAAAGTACATCCATCTAAAAGAAATCATTCCACCTCTAAGAGGAATTTTCATTTGCCAACCAGGTATCTAAAGAAAGATCCACAAGAAGATTAAGATCCAAAACCACTCACTTTTATGTTTGCCAAGATGATGGCCCTCCTGTTTATCAGTTTAGCCATCTGCCTAGCAACCACACCCACTGTTACCCAGTCAGAATTGGGCCAAGCCAAAATGAAAGGTCAAAGATCCTTGGGTGGACTCTTAATAACAACCTCATCATTAGAGCCTCTTGTTAACCTTAGCATGCCCACTGTTAACTCTGTCAACACGGTGGTGCAGTGGTTAGCACTGCGGCAGCACAGTTTACCCTTGGCCGGGGGATTGTGGGGATCGTGGGATCGTGGGTTCGATCCCAGCCCCCGACCAACAGTGATCTGTGTGGAGTTTGCATGTTCTCCCCGTGTTGCGTGGGTTTACTCCGGGATTTCTCCGGTTTCCTCCCACATGCCACAAACATGCATGTTAGGTTCATTGGCTGTTCTAAATTGTCCCTAGATATTTGTTTCCTATAGGCCCTTAGAATAGAGGGTTAGTATTAATGAAAGCGCTTTGAGTGGTCTTTGTGACTAGAAAAGCGCTATATAAGTGCAGGTTAGTTAGTTAGTTAGTAAACCAAAACGCCAGGTTGTCGAACCACAAATGGTTACCAAAATCTTACAAGACACTGTGTTGGTTTTGAATGCTTGCTCCGAAGCTTCAATCAAACTCAACAAGGTCTTGAACTCTTTGCTCTTTGTGTTAAAGGTTGACTATACTCACACACAGCCAATGTCTATGTTACTCTCAGAAGTAGCTAGAAACATTAGCTTTTCAGTTAACGCTTTAACAATGAATATGCTCTCTCATCATATCCTTTTTGCAGTAAATCCAAATTTACTTCTCATTGCCATCCAAAGAATGATAACGACATCCTATGCCCACCAGTTTTTTCTGAACAAAAGCCTCAAACACCCTATGATGTGGACATCTGTGGAACCATGGTTTAGTCTAACTAAACAAATTCATTCTGAACCTCCTTGAGTCACCTCAATATTGATTAGTCTGAATCTACCTCAAATATGAAAGAATTTTATTTTTGCTTTTGACTAAGATTTTTGGATACATGCTTGTGTATATACAAATAATCCTTTATACATTTAGATTTTATGCACATTTAAACTGTTTTTGAAATCTTGAATAGATATTTTTCAGCAAACCCAAAACATTTATATCAAGTATGTCAAAACCCACATACTTCTAGTTCACTTTTTTTTGTATCCAGATTTTTTTAAGTCTTTACAGGTTTATACAAAACTTTAGTATATCCTAGACAATTATACAACGTTTATATTTGGTCACGCCAAAATTATTTTTTAAATTTCCAGAAGTTTTTCAGAAAACCAAACTTAAGGACCTGCACTTTGGAATAGATACTGTTCACAAGCTTAAGACTTATCGACATCAGAACTTTAGTTCAGCATTTGGATCAAGCCTCGCCAAATTGGGATTTGATGCCTAGGATTGCTATCAACGCTGAATCAATGTCACCATTGATACCAGAGGGGGGACTGTAGCATCATCTCACTTTGGCTCAGCAACAATTATTCTTCTGCTTAAAGACATTTTTGTTTCATCTATGTATATGCATGCTAATGTTTATATGAATGTTTATTCCTGCATGTTGATTTAGAAGCACTGCTTATAATTTATACTAATCACTAAAGTTACCTTAGTTTAATACATAAAGGGAAATATTAACTTCCAGTATGTATCAAAGTTTTGCCTCGATATCACATGTGACTCCAACAGCCAATCTCTGCATGACAACTCTTCATTCCAAAGCGCTCCCAAACAATAGACTGTTTGTTCATTGGACTAAAAGTTCATCGAGCCCGCCCACGAAGGACGCTCATTGGCTGAGATTCCGGTCAGGCCAGAAGCCCGCGAAACTCAACAGAGCTTATATAAAGGAGAGAGACTCTTTTCATCCCTCTTTTTCTGCTCCGGACACTCTTTGCAGATACTCTGTCCGGCTCGGCTCCCTTTTTTTTCTGATCTTCTCCATTGTCTACACACAGCAAGGAAGAACAAAGGACCGTCTGACCACGCGCCGCTTTTCTGAACACAGAGCAGATAACTCGTAATTTATGTAACTTTGTATTTTCTTTTTCTCTTAAATACCTAGGAATTCCTATTTCTTTGAGCTCAATTCTTAATCGGAGTTAAACTCCAATTTTTATTCATCACTTTTTTCTTTGTTAAACTTTCTGTAAAACCACCATTTGTTTAATTTTAAGGTAAACTTTAATCTTGACTTTATTTTTATAATATTTTTCTTGACCAAGCACCCACCAGAAACTATTTTTATCTAAAGTCCGAAAGTTTCTTTTCTAATTTGAAATCGGATTAGATATCTTTTAATTATTATCGAAGACCTCAGCAGCCGTTTGTCTACCCGGAAGAAAAGACGCAGCTGAGGAATCAACGCACAGCTGTCCATCACATGCTGAAGAAGTATCGGCACCATCTGGCTAGAACCCGTTTCAACTGTGGGTCATACGGCCAAGATCCAGCCCCCCTCGACCGCTTGAATTTAAAGGTCGAACTGTGGACCCTGAAATATCTGCAGGCAGATATTTCCCCTAACATCCATGAAATCTTGGGCTGAGGACGACGACAGAACCATCGTCGACCGGAGATCACGTGAGCTGCAAACTTGAATTCAACTGCTGAATAAACTTCTGAGGTTCGGTAATAATTTGTGTATCTAATCAGATGCAAATTAAGAAGCCCTTAACATCACTCTTCTTTTCATTAAAATTCCGTTTTTATTTTCTTAAGATTAATTTAGGACTTTTTCATAATTAATAAACTTTCTCCATAAATTTGCGGGTTTTTTTGTTGTTTTTTTTTAATAATCTGTTAACTCAAACTGATAGAAATTAATTTCTCAGTTTAACCCTGGTTCCGAAAATATTGACATTGTTAATCTATCATTTACAAGATTGATTTTATGATTAAGGAAATTACAATGTCTGTTCATCATTTCATTTAATAAATATTTAAAAATGAGAGAAGTTGTTGGGAATTTATTTCATTTTGAGTCTGTTTCAAGCCCAGGTATCGAATTCACGGAGAATTTTTGAGACTGATTATTGATTAATTTATTGAGTGATCAAACAGGTATAAAGTGAAATTAAAGATCAAATTGCTTCTTAAAGATAGAAGCTGGTGCCCCTTACAAGTGTTATTAACTTTTCTGATGTATATGAAATGAGATTTGAGCTCAGATTCCAATACATCAATATAAATTAAATAATTCATACCTGATCATATTTATTATTTATTAATTTTCCCATTTTCCCTTACAACCTCTATATTAGGGAGCTGCTCCATTTGTTCAGTGCTGCGACCTCACGCTTTCCACACATCCCTCACGTTGTGGATTAGGCTGGAGTCCCTACACCCGGACCTGGAGGGCTGGTGCAGGGAGAACAATCTGGTGCTCAACGTGGACAAAACGAAGGAGATGATTATGGACTTTCGGCGGTCACAGCCTGAACACGTCCCCCTCAGCATCGACGGCCGTTTAGTGGAGAGAGTGGAGAACATCAAGTTCCTCGGAGTGCAGATCTCGCAGGACCTGACCTGGAGCAAAAATTCCTTGGGGATCAGGAAGCGGGCTCAGCAGAGACTGCACTTCTTGATGAAACTCAAACAGGCCTCTCTCCCCATCTGCATCCTCAGGACCTTCTACAGAGGTGTGGTGGAGAGTGTTCTGACGTACTGCATTGCTACATGGTACTCCAGCTGCAGTATGTCAGACATAAAAGCCCTGCAGAGGATAGTCAAGGGAGCTGAGAGGGTAATTGGAGTCTCCCTCCCCTCTGTCCAAGAACTTTTTCAGAACCGTTGTAGGAGCAGGGCACTGAACATTGTCAAGGACCGCTCTCACCCTCTGCATGAACACTTTGAACTTCTGCCATCTGGTAAATGATTCCGGAGTATCAGAGGCAGAACCACCAGACTGATCAATAGCTTCCTTCCACAAGCTGTTAGGATGCTGAACAGCTGACCCAGAATCTCTCATACACACTACTGCACCTACGGACATTTTGTATATTATTTGTATATTATAGTTAGTTTTTTTCCCAAGTATGTCTCAGGGATCTGTGAATGGATGGGGGGATGGGGGTGGGGGGGTGAATATATGTGTGAGTGTGTCTTATATCATGCTGTTTCTATTTATATGGATGCCGAGAGAAATGCAATTTCATCTTGCCTGTACTACAGTTGTATGTACAGCAATATGACAATAAAGTTTGATTTGATTTGATTTGATTTGATTCCCTCATCGTAAATCGTAAGTGTTATCATGTGTTATTTGTGTTTTTCCCCACGAGGCTCATTTCCTTTGTTGCTTTTCATTGTTAATAAATTACGCAAACTCACTGGTTGGCCCTCGGCTCTCATTTGCGGTCCGCACGGGCCGCAGCATGACAGTCATGTGTATTTTATATATTTCTGTATCCTTGTGTATCTCAATCTGTGTTTAAATATGAGTCCACCATCACCTTCACCTTCAGCTTGCCTTTTGAAACTCGGTTGTCTATTTGTATCTCGTGTTGTACCATTTCATATTTGCTTTGGACTTTATTCCTTCTGTGCCTTTTGACAGGACTATTTATTTGCTTCCGGTTATCTCCTAGTTCAGTTTTGCGGTTTGTTCCAGCTGTGTGGTTGATTCAATTTATTTCTCTGCGCTCTGGTACCCCATCTGTGATTAATTCCTCTTGACCTATTTAAGGGCGGCTGTGCCTGTACTCGGCACTGCCATTGTATCGGGTCTTGTAAGTTTTGTTTTTGCACTGCTTGGATTTTGGGATTTCATTAAACGTTTAGTCACTCATAGTTCAGCGCCTGGGTCTCCATTCATTGCCAGGAGGGAAATTAATGACAGTAGGATGCAATCAGTTTTGACCCAGCTACTGTGAGTTTGCTTGTTTTTTTTCTTTTCCTCCTGTTTATTTTTTGTACAGTCAGTTTTTGCCGAGGATGCCAGCTAACCCAAACTCAGCAGATGGATAATAGTACCCAATGAGCCTGGGGTGGGAGTTGTGCCAACCTTTATTGGACATTGATGTGCTTATCGCTTCAGCTCATTTATATTCCACCCCTAAAGACGCTCTTTGGTACCTGGGTCTCGCGAAGGTGGGTCTCACAAAGTTGGCTATGCAGCATCATCCTCGGCTCACGGAGCATACTGAGAGAGTGGAAAGGATTTCCCTGGTGAAGGACCTGCAGAGGGAGAATCGTGGGAGGATGAGGAGTCCCTCCAACAAGCCGAGGTCTGAGTCGATGAGGATGCGTGCCTGGGCCATGGTACCGTCTGCTCCTCATCAGTTGCCAGCTCCAGTCCATGCTCTGTCAGTCCCAGTCATTCCGCGACAAGAGATCGGGCAAATCATCTGCACCAACAAACCAGCGTCCCCTGACTCAAGTGTCTTGCCCGCCTCCTCACCAGACGACCTCCGCTGTTCCCAGAAGGACATTGTCTGGTCCCGCAGATGCAGATACCATCACACGCTGGGAATTAAGGCAAGTTTCTTTTCATTTTTCTATATTTAAAAATGATCTGTCTTGCCTTATTCCCAGTGGGGAGGCTCAGCAGCAGCAGCCCAATTTAGCTGAGCCCTCACCACCTGCAACTGCAATTATTCCCTCACCTGCTTCTTCTGTGTCCTCTCCTGTTTCCCCTAAATGTCTGCAGGTCCTGGAAGAGAGCAACCAGACGATGGAGGAGCCTGCGGCCCTTAATTGACCTGATGCAGCCCCGCAGCCACGTCCTGGACGGGAGGAGAGCGTCCCCTGTTGCCGATGGGAGAGTGTCCCCTGGCTTTAGCAGCACAGTACCCAGTGCCATCGGTAAGGCAACCTCCAGCATCAGCCACATTGTTTGGAGTTTCACCAGCATAGGTTGCTGGGGCTGGAGGTTCTTCAGCTGCACCCACCATTACGCTTGCTGCCGGGGCCACTGCATCAGAGTCGCCGGAGTCCTGGATGGTGGTGGAGCTCAAGTCTAGACAAGTTCTCTGTTCTGTTTTTTGCAACTGCAGATCTAGAGAAATCTTGTCTAACCAGTGGTTGTGAGAATCGGGTGCAGACTCCCCCTGCGCCTGAACTTTCCTCGCCGGGCTCCACTGCTGTTGGTAACTAGTTTCCAGTGTTTTTTTCTTCCTCTTCATCCAAGGTGGCCGTGTCAGGGTTGGATTCTAAGATGAGTGGATTCAGGACCCCCTAGCCTGGATCGTCAGAGTCCTGGACGGTGGTGGAGCTTAAGCTAAGGCAAGTCTTCTTTTTTGTCTTCACTATGTTGGCTTTAGAGAGGTCTTGTTTAGCTCTTGGGGGGAGATCCAGTCACAGCTGTCATCTGCTTCTGAGCTTTCCTCGCCAGACTCCACTGCAGCCGGTGACATTGACCCGGTGTCTGTCTCTGTTCTCTTTTCCGAGTCCTTGTCTGGTTCCACAGAGGGTCCTCCATGTCTGCCTGAGGTCGCCGAAGGTCATCAATCTCTGCCTTAGGTCACCAAATGTCATCCATCTTCGCCTGAGGTCGCCAAGGGTCATCAGTCCACCTCATCTTGTTTCGTCAAGGGTCATCGGTCTATTTCGTCTGGTTTTCCCGAGGGTCATCGATCCCTTTCATCTGGTTTCGCAGAGTGTCATTGGTCCATTCTGCCTGGTTTCGCCGATGGTCCTCAGTCCATTCCGCCTGGCTTCACTGTTGGCCATCGGTCCATTCTGTCTGGTTTCACCAATGGTCATCCGTCCACTTCATCTGGTTTCGCCAGTGGTCTTCAGTACATTCCACCTGGTTTTGCTGATGATCTTCAGTCCACTTTGTCTGGTTTTGGTGATGGTAATCAGTACTTCTTGTTGCTTAGTTTCCCTGCTGGTCAGCCATCATCGCCACCTGGGGTCACCATTGGTCAGCAGTCATTGTCATCTGTGTTTCCTTTGTCAAAAATTTCTGCATCTGAATGTTTAGAACCTGCAACTTTTGCATTTATATGTCATGAACCAGAAATGTCTGCATCTGTATTCCCTGAGTCTATAGATTCTGTATTTGTGTCCCTTTAATCTAAGATCTCAGTGTCTGTATCATTTTTTGCCTGAGTCTAGGGTTTCCATGCTACCTGCTAAGGTTAATATTCCTGAGTTTTTTCCTGAGTTTGATATTCCTGAGTTGGCTTCTGAGCAGGGTGTCCCTGTGTTATTGTTTGATCAAAATGCTCAGGTGATCGACTGCAAGCTCCCATCTCTCCAGGACCTGTACATCTCCAGGACCCGGAGGCATGCTGGCCGGATCATAGCCGATCCTTCACACCCTGGTCACGTACTGTTTGCCCCCCTCCCCTCAGGTAGAAGACTTCGGTCCATTCAGACTAAAACCTCCCGGCACATGAATAGCTTTTTCCCCTCTGCCATCAGACTGCTGAACATTAAGTGACTTATTGACTCTCGTGCACTATGTACAGCAGCTCAACCAGACTCATGACATTCATCACTGTTTTTCTGTTGCATTATCAACTGCACTGTGGTACCCCATATTATCTGCTACTTGCTAATTTATTTAAAACTGCCTTGACTAGTAGTACTCATTATTACTATTATTATTATTATTATTATTATTATTATTATTATTATTATTATTATTACTTATTTTTCTACACTTATTGCATGTTTTTAGTCCTTTAGTTTTTTAGTTTATCTCTTTATCTCATCATGTTTTTAATGTTGCAGCATGGCACCGAGACAAATTCCTAGTTTGTGTACTACATGAACAATGGCAATAAATCTGATTCTGATTCTGATTCTGATTCCATGTTACTATTTTCTAAGCAGAGGGTCCCTGTGTTTTCTCCCATCTGGCAACCCATGGACTCTGGGAGGCCACCTGGCACATTACATCTTTACATCTGGTGTTCCTGCAACTTCAGCAGACTATCAGAACGGCCTTATTTCTAACCCAGTGATCTTGGAGTTCAGTAGGTCACCTGTTTTGTCTGTTTTGTGGGTCTTTGAGCACATGTTTTGTTTCTGTCCCTCCTTGCCTGGTTTCCCCCTCCACCCTCCCTGGGTGGGTTTTTGCCTGTTCCTGTTGGGGGAAGGGGTGTTTTTCGTTTTCTTTTTTCTTTTGATGTTACGTTGGGGTGTCTTGTTCCCACCTCTTAAGGGGGTGGCCCTGTCATGACACGGAGCACAGTTGGGGAACCGTACTCAAGTCTTCAGTTTCGTCTAGATTAGGTTCTGTACTTTCCGCACCTCATTGTTGTGATTGAATTGGCATGTTGTTTTGTCTGTACTGTCCTTATCTCTGTTTCTTTTCTTTTTTTCTTTTTTTTTGTAATTGAGTTTGATTTTGTCTGCATTTTGTTTTATCACTTTGCCCTTTGAGTTTTACTGTTGTTGTATCTCAGTTTGGTTATTATTAGTTATGTATATTTTAAGTATTTCCGTATCCTTGTGTATCTTAATCTGTGTTTAAACATGAGTCCACCCTTACCTTCACCTTCAGTTTCCCTTTTGAAACTCAGTTGTCTATTCGTATCTCGTGTTGCACCATGTCATATTTGCTTTCGACTATATTCCATCTGTGCCTTTTGACAGGACTCTTTATTTACTTCCGGTTATCTCCTAGTTCAGTTTCACAATTTGTCCCGGCTGTGTGTTTGATTTAATTATCTCTCCATGCTCTGGTTCCCACACCTGTATCCCATCTGTGATTAATTTCTCTTGACCTATTTAAGAGCGGCTGTTCCTCTGCTCGGCGCTGTCTCCTAATCAAGTTCAGACGGTTTATCCTACGTGTATCTGCCAACTGTATCCTGACATTGTATCTGGTCTTGTAAGTTTTGTTTTTTCACGGTTTGGATTTTGGGGTTTCATTAAACGTTTGGTAACTCACAGTTCAGCACCTGGGTCTCCATTCATTGCCTGGAGGGCAATTCATGACAGTAAAACCTGGAAAGGAAAAAGAAAGTCCTCTCTAACAGAAATGCCTTAACTAATTGCACTTCCCTGATCATTGCTTCACACTATCACCATTCTGAAGCCCATTACAAAGATCTAACCAATAAATTTTCACTGTACTTTTCACTTTCTGCCAGTTGTCCAATTTCCATTGGCACAATGGTCATTTTCAGTCTTTGTCCCTAAAATCCTGATAACAAGTGACTTTGCACTCACAATGAGGGTGTCTTTTAAGATGGGAGTTGCTTGGTGCAAAGTTAGCCTCAGAGATAACAGTGCTACTATGACTTTAGCTTACTAAGCATGTTTATTTTTTTTTTAATTTTATTTAAATTCCAATCGCCACACTAGACATACCTGTTCCTTTCAAGTTCACTGATCTGCAGTTGAAAATACATATATTCCACCTCATTCTAACTATTTTTCTTATATAATTTGTTATATTTTGTTATATTTTTACCATGGTGGTCAGTAGATTTCCTCCAGTGGGTTCACCACCTGCAGGAGGGATCATGGAGATTTTGGTGCTATGTGAACTTGGCGAAAGTCTGGGCTGCTCATCCTGGACTGATGCCTCTTCAACCCAGATCCCTGGATAAGTGATAGAAGATGGATGGTTAGTAGATTTGACCATGAGCATTCATAAATGTTTTGCTATAGCTGTAGGTGTTTGAGAGCCAGAATACTCCCACCTGGTTATTTATTAAATTCATAAATTATCACATTAAGAACTGACCAAATTCAGCCACAACAATACACTCCTTTTCCAGCTTGTGATTTGACGAAGTGCCAATAAGTGCCTTCCTTAATGCGTCAGCTACTGCTCCACATGTCCACTTGTCTAGTAGCTGACTACGAAGCCATGACATAGTGCCCCACCTCCTCATCAAAGCCGGGGATTACTGTTTGAAACATTTAGGTGCTGGCAAAATGCAACGTGGCTTGAACATATTTATGGGACTTTGGAAGCCATCAACCTTACCACCAATGGGCGTACATCCCTAGACTGCAACAGTCTCTGCTGCCATCCCGGCACTGTAAGAGGTAAGAATTGGCCCTGCCACAGATGCTTCCTCCAGTGCAATCTGCCTCTGGTCCAGCACTTCTGCTGCCACCATACTGATCTCCAAGACTTGCAGTCATGGCTCTCGCCCTGGCTCTGTCAAGTTCCTTCTTTTCCTCCCCAGGCATTGCAGCGCCATCAGCCATGCACAGTGTGTAGCCATGACAAACCACACTCAAGTCATGGCGGAACTCTTGCATGAATGCCGAGCCACGGGTGAGCTCAGCTGGCAAAGAGATCTTCACACATAAAAGCATTATATTAAAAGATCGATTCACAGATTTTGTGAATCAATAGCAGCTCATTTAAATGTTAATCGATTCACCTGAGAATCGAACTTTTGGACCCAACCCAATCAATTTCCTCTTGCTGCATTCCCTACCAGGGTTAATACGAGGGGTGCTGCAGAGTTCATTGTGGTCAACTTTGACCAAATGTGGTTTATTTTTCAACATAGTCTCCACTGTCCGTCAGCCAGCGGACGGATCCACTGTTTCTTGTAGGAGGCAGTACAATAGAGACCAGCTGTTAGCACTTAACCGGCCCACGATGCTAACGCAAAAACTCAACATACCGGGAGATATAAGACGAAAACGACGTGGGTGTCGTGCTGGAATAGGACGACGGGTGAGGAATATAAGGTACAGACCTTCCCTCCCATCTGTGATTATGGGGAATGTATGATCGCTACTCAGGAAAACAGATGAGCTAGCGGCTATCTCCCGCTACGATAGCATATACAGGGAGAGTAGTCTAATGCTATTCACGGAGACGTGGCTAACAGAACTAGCAACAGAAGCTAACATTGAACTGGAGGGTTTCCACAAAATACGGGCAGACCGAACACCAGACAGTGGGAAGGCAAGGGGCAGTGGAGTGATGATGTATGTCAATAACAACTGGTGCAGACCGGGACATATCACGGTTAAACAACAACACTGCAACAAAGACATGGAGTTGCTAGCCGTTAGCATGTGGCCTACATATCTCCCGAGGGAATGCTCACACATGATCTGCATTGTTATTTATGCAAATCCGATGGTGAACGCTGGGACAGCGCGTGACGTCATCCACTCAGTAACTGGAAGGCAGCAGACAGAACACCCAGATGCTTTTCTCCTCATCTCAGGCGATTTCAACCACATTTCACTTTCTCCCATTCTACACACGTTCACCCAGTATGTCACATGCCACACTAGGGACAATAAAACACTGGACTTATTCTACGCAAACACTAAGGAGGTGTACACCTCATCACCACTCCCCCCACTCGGGAGATTGGATCACAACTTGGTTCATCTTCTGCCAGTGTACAAACCCCTAGTGCACAGACAACCTCCGGTCATGCGCACAGTGAAGTTATGGTCTGAGGAGGCAATGGATGCTCTAAAGGACTGTTTTGAAACCACTGCCTGGGAGCAGCTCTGTGATCCCCATGGTGAGGACATCGATGGCCTCACTCACACCTTCACGGACTACATCAACTTCTGTGTGGACAACACTGTACCCACCAAGACCATACGGTGTTGCTCGAGCAACAAACCCTGGATCAACCCTGAGATAAAAACACTTTTGAGAGAGAAGAAGAGGATCTTCAGGTCGGGGAAAAGGGAGATGCTGAAGTCCGTACAGAGGGAGCTGAGGAGAAAGATCAGAGAAGGCAAGGACAGCTTCAGGAAGAAGATGGAGGACAAGCTGCAAAAGAGCGACATCGGTGGGGTCTGGAGAAACCTTAAAACCATCTCTGAGCTCCAGAATACCTCCCCCCAGGCCACAGGGGGCAGGGAGTGGGCGAACAATCTGAACCTGTTTTTTAATAGGTTTGATCAACCGCCCTCCCCCCGACTGCACAACAACCACTGCTGCCTCTAAAGACATCGGGTCCTGCTGTCCACACCCCACTCCACCAACACCCCCCCCACTCCCAACACACAGCCCCCCAACATGACCCTGACTAAGACCCAGGTGAGAACGGAGGTGAGCAAGATCAAGGCGAGGAAGGCATCGGGACCGGACGGCATCAGTGCAAAGCTTCTCAAGTCCTGCGCAGACTAGCTGTGTGGGATTGTGGAGCTCATCTTCAACCTCAGCCTGAAGCTGGGGAGGGTACCACAGTTGTGGAAAAAATCTTGTGTGGTACCTGTACCAAAGACTTCCCAACCCAAAGACCTGAACAGCTACAGACCGGTGGCCCTGACGTCTCACATGATGAAGACCCTGGAGACACTGCTCCTTGCTCACCTTCGCCCCCTGGTGGGACCAGCAATGGATCCACTCCAGTTCGCCTACCAGCATGGCATTGGGGTGGAGGATGCAGTGATCTTCCTCCTTCACTGTTCTCTGTCCCACCTGGAGAAGCCCAGGAATGTGGTGAGGATCATGTTCTTGGACTTCTCCAGTGCTTTCAACACCATCCAACCGATGATCCTGAAGGACAAGGTGCTTTGCGCAGGGGTGGACCAGCATCTGTCATCATGGATCCTGGACTACCTCACTAACCGGCCACAGTTTGTGAGAACCCGGGACTGTGTGTCTGACACGATCATCGGTAGCACGGGGGTCCCCCAGGAAATGGTTTTGGCTCCCTTCCTGTTCACCCTATATACTGTGGACTTCTCACACAATACAACACACTGCCATCTACAGAAGTCCTCTGACAACTCTGCGATCATCGGCCTCATCTCCAACGGAGATGAAGCTGAGTACAGAGGACTTATCCAGGACTTCGTGGATTGGTGCCATCGGAACTGCCTCCAGATCAACGCGAGGAAAACTAAGGAGCTGTTGGTGGACTGCCGCAGGCAAGGACAACCCCTCACAGCACCAGTAAACATACAGGGAACAGACATTGAGATGGTGACATCCTATAAGTACCTGGGTGTTCATCTGAACAATAAACTGGACTGCTCACACAATACCGACACACTCTACAAGAAGGGACAGCGCAGGCTGTTCCTATTGAGGAGACTCAGGTCTTTTGGTGTACAAGGGGCGCTGCTGACATTCTACGACACGGCGGTGGCATCACCCATCACTTTTGGAGTGGTCTGCTGGGGCAGTGGCATTACAGCAGCCGATAGGAAGAGACTGAACAAACTGATCAAGAAGGCTAGCTCTGTCCAGGGGCAGCGCCTTGACCCAGTGGAGGAGATAGGAGAGAGAAGGATGGTGGATAAACTGTCATCTCTGCTGGAGTCTGAGTCCCACCCTATGCAGGACATACTGAACGCACTGAGGAGCTCATTTAGCAGCAGACTACATCATCCTAGGTGTGCAACTGAGAGGTTTCACAGGTCCTTCCTACCTACAGCTGTCAGACTGTTTAACCTAAGCTGGGCTGCTCGCAGAGATAGCAAAAAATCGTGACAACTTAATAGTATTGAATGCAAAAGACGCAACAGACTTACACAATGGTCCCCTCCAGTATACAACTAGGACAATATCGGTTGCTACGGAGGGTGACAATATGTATGGGTACATTTTCATATTCATACTATATAGGATAACTAAGTAGACGGTTATGCTGTTTATTCCATCTAGCTACAATGCTCCGCACTGTGTGTTTATATATTTATATATTTATATGTACATATGTATACTCGCTGCTCTTGTTTTTCTTGTCTTCTTGATTGTTGCTCGGAGTGTTGCTATCCCTGTGCTGTTGCAATCCTGGAATTTCCCCATTGTGGGACTAATAAAGGCTTATCTTATCTTATCTTATCTTATCTTACTTTGGTCCACACACATCTTTGTTAATGTTGCAAAACTTGGATCCTTGCGGTTGAAAAATAAACCACATTTGGTCAAATTTGACCACTATGATTTTTTCAGCCTTTAAGCTTTTCAGCCTCCCCTCGTATTAGCAATAAGTTGTCACTGACCTCAAAAGTGATGAAAGAGGGAGGGTGGAGTGAAATGGGCATTTTTGTAATGTAGCAAAAATGGTGCAGAAATAATTCACCTCTTGAGGCATTTAGACCACAGCAAGTCACTAAGAAGTGTGTCAGCATGTGGAAAATTATAGTAAATGTCTCCTTTAAGGGAGTTGTTGGCCAAACACATGCCTGGCCACGATGTTTAAAATGGAATGCCTCCTTAGTCAAACTTTTCAATCACTATAAAATACACAGCTGCCTCACTTGCTTAAATTGTCTCAGCAAAAGAAAACAAAAACATTAAATATCCTTCCTATTAATTCTTTGGGTTGTGCTAGTAAGTTGAAATTGTTTTCTTCAGTGCAGCGTTGGGTCTGTTTGGGGAAACAAACATCCCAAAAGCTTTCATAATTAGTTGTCTACACATTTATTCTTCTTCCAGCAGTTAGTGGGTGTGCTTGACCCTTGTCCTCCAACAATCAGCTCTAACAGTCCAGGACACAGCCCACTCAGCATGCTCATGCATTAGAAGGACATATTTTCCTTTTAGCACAGACACATACTGTACATGCATTTCCATGTTTGGATGTTGCTGTAATGGTGCTACTCTGGGTGGCATTCATTTACTGCTGACGAAAGTAAGTCAGGAGTTTGGAAAAGCAAGCGAGCAAGTGAGCGAGAGAGAAAAGGCACACACATTAGACTGAATGTGAAAATAAGTTATACAATATCCCATGTTGCTCACAGCAGTTATATCAAGGGTCTGAAATAAGACACTCAAAGATGAGATGTTTTTGTCGTGGCTGCTGAGGAGGCATTGATAGGCTTTCAGAGGAACAGTGGGTGGGCAGCAATAGCAACAGGAAGTCTCTACCTTTTTATCCTAAAAGCACAATGTTCTTTTCCATGCACAGTGTGTTTGCACTGTTGATTTTTGTCTTTTTTCATGACAACAGTCTTGTGTTATTCATGTGTGACATGTTCTAGCCAATGTTGAACATCAGCACATGTGCAGGTGATGTAAGTGGAGCAGCAGTCAGCTTGTTAAACTCCTTGTTTGTTTGCAGGTCTGAGGTTTGTCTCGATGCTTTTTTTCCCCATGGCCTTTCATATTTCTGCTGTCAAAATGAGCAGTTATGTAATCCCAAAATTACTGGAGATTGCAGTCAGTAGGTGTTTGATTTGGTGTTAAGGCTGCTATAATTGCTGGTGGTGGATACAGTTAAGCTTCATTTCAGGTGAATCATTGTGAGTCCAGCGGTACTCTTTTTTTCTGTCAGGAGATGTGAGGACTAAAGGTCTGACTGCTAAAAAGCTAGCTTTACTTTTAAGCACCACAGAAATCCAGTTATTTTCTCTGAACAAAATTATGGCTTTCAAGGAATGCAACATAACCCAAAACCTCCACCAAGGCAGTTAAATTGCTCTGTCTTATTCTAATTTCTCCTGATAGTAAATCTGAGCACACAATTATACATACGGTATAAGGCTTTTTTTTCATGTGCATATAATGGTGCCATGAGTAGAAGTGGTAGGGATTTAATAACTATTAAACTTTTGGCTTTCAGAGGCCTTTTTTAGTCACACAGGAAAAGTGCAGTATAACAACAAAATGTGTTAATTACATAACTGTCCCTATAGAGATTTATAAAAACAAAGAAAAAAATCAACACTGTGGGATGTACATGTCTTCTTAAGACTGGTTTTATGAAAAAAAAAAAGAATCATTGGTTAACAAAGAAAATAAAACAAACAATAAAATCTATCAGAAAACAGTCCAACTATTGTGAAATCTACTCCTCCTACAGTTTTGTTCTGATTGTTTTTTAACCTTGTACCACTGTTTGATATACATTGATGATGTGCATATTGTAATTTGGCTCTGATGAGATGATGTTTGCAGGAGTTATAGCTCCTGACTTATGATGTCCTATTTCACCATTAGTAATAGACTGACTGTCTTGTGAAATCTACTACTACAGGTTTTTTTTTTTTCAAATGTTTTGAAATGTGGCACCAGGGTTCGATATTCACTGAGGATATGCATATTGTAATTTGCCTCTGATTGGATTTTTTTTATGGCAAGAATTTTAGACCCTCAGGTCCAGGTCAGAGGTCAGTTTTTCCCTAAATCTAGTAAATGTAATAAAATGATGTAGTGTTTTCAAATTAATACAATAGGTATTGTAGCTAAGACAAATCTTGGACAGTTTACAACCTGACCTCTGACTATGGGTTTGGGGTCAATGGTAAAAGTTAACTTTCCATTTTCACTATTACTGTAGAAAACTATAGTCAAGCTAGGGCCATTGGTTCACCCCATGACCCTGAAACTGTGACCATGGGTTTGGGGTCAAAAGATCAAGGTTGGCATTCCTTATGCCCTACTACAAGTAAAGATAGGCTCAGCAAACTTTTTTACACAGGTTCACCTTGTGACTCTGACCTGTAAGTATGTCCTTAAATTACCAAAAATGCTACAGTGAGAGATTAATCAATTACTAGACAGTGAGATCATATTTATCTGATTTTGGCCTCCTTTAATTGGCTTGTTATAGGATCTAGAATTGAATTTAAAATCCTTTTCACAGCTCTAAAAGATCTGGGTTTATTTCATGATTAGCCACTGGCAAGTTCAAGGTGTAGTGATATCAGAGCACAAAGTAGATAATCCACCCAAACCCTCCTTCACATCCTTTGATCATCTAGTCAAGGGCCCCTCCTTGGTCAATCACCCCTCCCTTTCACTGCCATAAACAAGGATTCACCTTCTAAGACAGTAATGGATCCTGAACATTTCTGAATAAACACTTTTCTTTCCTCCATATTTCAAGATGACTCACAATGACCTTCTCTGGACAAGCGAGAAGGACCTTTCCAAAACTTGATTTGCAGAATCCACCTGGACTAAAACAGGAGACAACTAAATAAACAGACTGCTCCAACTTTCCAAGGTGGGCCACCTCAAAGAAACCCTCCTTAGTAAAAGCCTCCTTAAGGTCATAAAAGTTATCCAACCTCAGGGTGACTCTGGATCCAAGAGGGACTGAATAAAATAAACTGAAGTTTTTATAACTGGGATTTTGATATTATTATGATATTTGCTTTTGTGAATGAACCTAACTGTTTGATCAACTGTTGTGCCTATGGTTTTGTTTCAAATCAAATCAAATCAAATCAAATCAAATCAAACTTTATTGTCATATTGCTGTACATACAACTGTAGTGCAGGCAAGATGAAATTGCGTTTCTCTCGGCATCCATATAAATAGAAGCAGCATGATTTAAGATACACTCACACATAGCTTCACCCCCCCCCCCCCATCCATTCAAACATCCCTGAGACATACTTGGGAAAAAAATAACTAACTATAATATACAAATAATATACAAAAATGTCCGTAGGTGCAGTAGTGTGTATGAGAGATTCTGGGTCAGCTGTTCAGCATCCTGACAGCTTGTGGAAAGAAGCTGTTGATCAGTCTGGTGGTTCTGCCTCTGATGCTCCAGAATCGTTTACCAGATGGAAGAAGTTCAAAGTGTTTATGCAGAGGGTGAGAACGGTCCTTGACAATGTTCAGTGCCCTGCTCCTACAATGATTCTGAAAAAGTTCTTGGACAGAGGGGAGGGAGACTCCAATTACCCTCTCAGCTCCCTTGACTATCCTCTGCAGGGCTTTTTTGTCTGACATACTGCAGCTGGAGTACCATGTAGCAATGCAGTACATCAGAACACTCTCCACCACACCTCTGTAGAAGGTCCTGAGGATGCAGATGGGGAAGGAGGCCTGTTTGAGTTTCCTCAAGAAGTGCAGTCTCTGCTGAGCCTGCTTCCTGATCCCCAAGGAATTCTTGCTCCAGGTCAGGTCCTGCGAGATCTGCACTCCGAGGAACTTGATGTTCTCCACTCTCTCCACTAAATGGCCGCCGATGCTGAGGGGGACGTGCTCAGGCTGTGACCGCCAGAAGTCGATAATCATCTCCTTCATTTTGTCCACGCTGAGCACCAGATTGTTCTCCCTGCACCAGCCCTCCAGGTCTCTCACTTCTTCCCTGTACATTGATTCCTCATCCCTCTGAATAAGTCCCACCACCGTGGTGTCGCCTGCAAACTTAATAATTTGGTTCCCCTCGTGTCTGGATACACAGTCATGTGTTAGAAGTGTAAACAACAGTGGACTGAGTACACAGCCTTGAGGGGATCCGGTGCTCAGCGTGACAGAGTTGGAGATGTTGTTTCCAACCCGGACTGACTGAGGTCTCTCAGTCAGGAAATCCAGGATCCAGAGACATGTGGCGGTGTTCAGACTGAGAAGGAGTAATTTCTCCATCAGTCTCTGGGGAATAATGGTGTTGAATGCTGAACTGAAATCAAAGTACAGGAGTCTGGCGTAGGTGTCTTTCTGGTCCAAGTGGGTGATGACAGAGTGTAGGGTGGTGACTATAGCATCCTCCATGGAGCGGTTTGAACGACATGCAAACTGGAGCGGGTCGTGTGATGCAGGGAGGCAGGCTGTACTGTGTGGTTTGACAAGCCGTTCAAAACACTTCATCACAATTGGTGTCAGTGCAACAGGACGATAGTCATTCAAACAGGACACAACTGGTTTCTTTGCCACCGGTACAATGATAGAGGTCTTGAAGCATCTGGGAACAATGGCCTGACTCAGGGAGATGTTATAAATGTCAGTCAGAATATCCGCCAACTTGCTCGTGCAGTCTCGGAGCACACGTCCTGAGAGGTTGTCCGGACCTGCAGCTTTATGTGGGTTGACCCTGGTTAGGGTCCTCCGTGTGTCCGCTGTGTTGATGGTAAAAGCTGGTCCGACCGATGGTGGAGATGGGCCAGCCCTCCCTCTGATTGTCGAGTTTGATGCTTCAAAACGTGCAAAGAAGTCGTTGAGCCTGTCTGGTAGTGAAGCGTCATCATCATCGACCCCCTGCCTAGACTTATAGCCCGTCAGTGTCCGAACTCCCTGCCATATCTGCTTGGTGTTCCTAGTGTCACAGAGGTGTCCCTGGATTTTCTCCGCATAGGCACGCTTCGCTGCCTTAATTCCCTTTGAGAGCGCAGACCTGGCTGAGCGGAGGGCGATCCTGTCCTTTGCTCTGAAGGCTGCATCCCTAGCTGTAAGCAGCCAGCGCACCTCTGCAGTCATCCAGGGCTTATGGTTACCCCGCATAGTGATGGTCTTCACTGTAGTGACATCCTCTGTGCTCTTCGCGATGTAGCTGGTGACCGTTTCAGCATACTCCTCCACATCTGTCTTGTCTTCCTGGGAGGCTGCTATTTTGAAGACCTCCCAGTCTGTGTGCAGAAAACAGTCTTTCAGTGCAGAGGTTGCACTCTCTGGCCAAATCCTGATTTGTTTCACTGCCGGCCTGCTGCGCTTCAATAAACGTTTGTAGGCAGGCAGCAGCATCCCGGATATGTGGTCAGAAATGCCGAGGTTGGGGCATGGTATAGCCTTATATGCATCTATGTTTGTGTACACTAAGTCCAACATATTCTCTCCTCTGGTCTTAAAGTCTACACATTGTTTAAACTTGGGGAGCACAGTCGTTAAGCTGGTGTGGTTAAAATCCCCCGCAACCACCACAAAACAGTCCGGGTGTGAAGTTTGGATTTCACAAATCGCATTGTGCAGTTCACCGAGTGCCTTCTTAGCATTACCGTTATCGTTAGCGCTCTGCACTATATAAATAGCCGCTACAAACACGTTGCTGAATTCCATCCATCCATCCATCCATCCATCTTCTACCGCTTTTCCGGAGGTCCGGGTCGCGGAGGCAGCAGTTCAAGCAGAGAAGCCCAGACTTCCCTCTCCCCAGCCACCTGCTCCAGCTCTTCAGAGGGGATACCAAGGCGTTCCCAGACCAGCTGGGAGACATAGTCTCTCCACCGAGTCCTGGGTCTGCCCCGGGGTCTCCTCCCAGTGGGACGTGCCTGAAACACCTCAAGTGGGAGGCGTCCAGGAGGCATCCTAATCAGATGCCCATACCACCTCAACTGACTCCTTTCAATGTGGAGGAGCAGCGGTTCTACTCTGAGCCTCTCCCGGATGACTGAGCTCCTCACCCTATCTCTGAGGGTGAGTCCAGCAATCCTACGGAGAAAGCTCATTTCAGCCGCTTGTATCCGCGATCTCGTTCTTTTGGTCATTACCCAAAGCTCGTGACCATAGGTGAGAGTAGGAACGTAGATTGACTGGTAAATCGACAGCTTTGCCTTAGAACTAAGCTCCCTCTTCACCACAACAGACCGGTACACCGTCCGCATCACTGCAGATGCTGCTCCAATCCGTCTGTCGATCTCTCGCTCCATTTTCCCCTCACTCGTGAACAAGACCCCAAGATACTTAAACTCCTCCACTTGGGGCAGGAGCCTGTCCCCAACCCGGAGAGGTCAATCCACCTTTTTCCGGCTGAGGACCATAGACTCGGACTTGGAGGTGCTGATTCTTATCCCAGCCGCTTCACACTCAGCGGCAAACCGTCCCAGCAAGAGCTGTAGGTCATTGCTGGATGAAGCCAACAGGACAACATCATCTGCAAACAACAGAGATGAGATCCTGTGGTCACCAAGCATGACACCCTCCATTCCCTGGCTGCACCTAGAAATCCTGTCCATAAAAATTATGAACAGGATCGGTGACAAAGGGCAGCCCTGGCGGAGTCCAACTCTCACTGGGAATGACTCCGACCGAGTGTTGGCAATACGAACCAAACTCTCACAACGGTCGTACAGAGACCGAATAGCTCGTAACAACAAGCCCGATACCCCATACTCCCGAAGCACCCCCCACAAAAATCCACGAGGGACGCGGTGAAATGCCTTCTCCAAGTCCACAAAACACATGTAAACTGGTTGGGCAAACTCCCACGAACCCTCAAGAATTCTCGAGAGGGTAAAGAGCTGGTCCGATGTGCCACGGCCAGGACGAAAACCACATTGCTCCTCCTGAATCCGAGGTTCGACCAACGGCCGGACTCTCCTCTCCAGTACCTTGGCATAGACCTTCCCAGGGAGGCTGAGGAGTGTGATCCCTCTAAAGTTGGAGCACAACCTCCGGTCCCCTTTTTTGAAGAGAGGAACCACCACCCCGGTTTGCCATGCCAAAGGCACTGCCCCCGACCTCCACGCAATGTTGCAGAGGCGTGTCAACCATGACAACCCAACAACATCCAGGGCCTTGAGGTACTCAGGGCGAATCTCGTCCACCCCTGGGGCCCGGCCACCAAGGAGATTTTTAACCACTTTGGTGACCTCAGCCCCTGTGATAGGCGAGTCATCCCCCTCGTCCCCAAACCCTGCTTCCTCTGTGGAAGGCGTATCAGTGGGATTGAGGAGATCCTCGAAGTATTCCTTCCACCGCCCGACGATATCCCCAGTTGAAGTCAACAGTGTCCCATCCGCACCATACACAGTGTGGACGGGGAGCTGCTTTCCCCTCCTGAGCCGCCAAACAGTTTGCCAGAATCTCTTTGAAGCCGACCGAAAGTCTTGTTCCATGGCCTCACCGAACTCCTCCCATATCCGTGTTTTTGCTTCAGCAACCACCCGAGCTGCACTCCGCTTGGCCTGCCGGTAACACCTCAGCTACTTTGGGAGTCCCACAAGCCAACCAAGCTTGATAAGACTCCTTCTTCAGCTTAATGGCCCCCCTTACCACTGGTGTCCACCACTTGGTTCGGGGGTTGCCACCACAAGATGCACCGACCACCTTGCGGCCGCAGCTCTGGGCCGCCGCTTCAACAACAGAGGTGGAGAACATGGCCCATTCAGACTCCATGTCTCCAGACTCCCTCGGAATGTGGTTGAAATTCTTCCGGAGGTGGGAGTTGAAGACCTCCCGGACAGGGGCCTCAGCCAGACGCTCCCAGCACACCCTCACTATACGTTTGGGTCTACCAGGTCTGAATGGCTTCCTCCCCTGCCATCGGATCCAGCTCACCACCAGGTGGTGATCAGTTGACAGCTCTGCACCTCTCTTTACTCGGGTGTCCAAGACATACGGTCGCAGGTCTGATGATACGATAACAAAATCGATCATCGACCTGCGACCTAGGGTGTCCTGGTGCCAGGTGCACATATGGACACCCTTATGCTTGAACATGGTGTCCGTTATGGACAGACTGTGGTTAGCACAGAAGTCCAATAACTGAACACCACTCGGGTTCAGATCGGGCAGGCCGTTCCTCCCAATCACCCCTCTCCAGGTTTCACTGTCATTGCCCACATGCGCATTGAAGTCCCCCAGTAGGACAATGGAGTCTCCAGGAGGAGTACCCTCCAGCACCCCAGTCACAGACTCCAAAAAGGGTGGGTACTCTGAAACATCATTTGGTGCATAGGCACAAATGATGGTCAGGACCCGTTTCCCAACCCAAAGGCGTAGGGAAGCAACCCTTTCGTCCACCGGGGAAAACTCCAATATAGAGGCAACAAGGTGGAGCGATACAAGAATACCCACCCCTGCTCGTCGCCTCTCGCCCGGGGAAACTCCAGAAAAGGCCAAGCTCCAGCCCCTCTCCAGGAGACTGGTTCCGGAACCGGAGCTGTGTGTTGAGGTGAGGCCGACTATATCTAGCCGGTATTGCTCAACCTCGTACACCAGCTCAGGCTCCTTCCCCACCAGAGAGGTGACATTCCACGTACCAAAAGCCAGTTTAGAAAGCTTGGGATCAGTCCGCCAAGGTCTCCGCCTTTGACCGCCACCTAATCCACATAGCACCGAACCCCCATGATCCCTCCTGCAGGTGGTGAACCCACTGGAGGGCGGACCCATGTAACTCCTTCGGGCTGAGCCCGGCCGGGTCCCATGGGTGGAAACCCGGCCACCAGACGCTAGCCTTCGAGCCCCTCCCCCAGGCCTGGCTCCAGGGTGGGGCCCCGGTAACCCCATACCGGGCGGGGTACACTGAATCCTTGATATACAATTTATCATGAGAGTCTGTTGGATCGTTCTTAGTCTGGCCCTTCACCCAGAACCAGTTTGTCTTGGGAGACCCTATCAGAGGCAAATTGCCCCCGGACAACATAGCTCCTGGGATCACTGGGGCACGCAAACCCCCCCACCACGATAAGGTGACGATCCATGAGGAGGCTGAATTCCCTCGGCAGATAATATGGCCGACAATTTACAATAAGGAACTCCGCCAACGGAGAGCAGTGTTTAGACACTAACATGGCATTAACGCACCAGTTCTTGTTAACATAGATGCATAGCCCACCCCCCCGGCTCTTACCAGAGCTCGCCGTTTCCCTGTCAGCATGGAACATTGACATATCTTCCAGTTGAATGGCCTCGTCAGGGATGTTGTCATGGAGCCATGTCTCCGTGAACACAAGCACACAGCAGTCTCTCCACTCTCCGGGTTTCTCTCAGCAGACGCAGCTCGTCCAGCTTGTTGTCGAGGGAGCGGACGTTAGAGAGAATGAGCGATGGTACCACTGGTCTGGAGGGGTTAGCCTTTAGCCTAGCATGGATCCCGGCCCTTTTTCCATGCTTTTGCTTGCGTTTGCTCCGCTTACGCCTCCTCCTCTCTCGGGTAGCTTCCAGCGGGGACTCCGCCAGAATTCCATGCTGGCGTAGAATGTCCAAATCACAACCGATCACCGCGATTCTTGCAGCGTGCAGTACCTTGATGTTTAATAAGGTTAGATTAGATTAGATTCAACTTTATTGTCATTACACATGTATGAATACAAGGTAACGAAACACAGTTTAGCATCCAATCAGAAGTGCAAAGGACAGCAGTTCAGTATATACGGTAATTAACAGTATGTGCAATTTAAGCAAATATATGCAAATATATGCAGCAGTGCAGAAAGTTAAGAGTACTGTTATGTGCAAATAATGTGCAATAAGTTAGATGTAGTTATGTAGTTATGCAGTTATGTACAGGTGAGGATGGTAAGAGAAGATTGTAAAAGAGTCAGCAGGGAACTAAGTTCAATAACGTGACAACTGTTGGAAAGAAACTGTTCCTAAACCTGCTGGTTCTAGTCCGAAGGCTTCTGAAACGTCTTCTGGAGGGGAGAAGCTGGAACAGTCCATGAGCAGGATGGTTGGAGTCCCTAAGAATGCTGCGTGCCCGGCGCAGACATCTTTTCCTGTAGACGTCCTCTATAACTGGAAGTGGAGTCCGTGTGATGCGTTGGGCAGTTTTCACCACCCGCTGCAGCGCCTTGCGGTCAGCGACAGAGCAGCTCCCATACCAGACTGTGATACAGTTGGTCAGGGTGCTCTCTATCACGCAGCGGTAGAAGTTGCCCAGGATGTCAGTTGAAAGATGGTTCTTCTTCAGTGTCCTCAAGAAGAAGAGGCGCTGATGGGCCTTCTTGATCAGGCTGGTGGTGTTAACTGACCAGGACAGGTCCTCCGAGATGTGGGTCCCCAGGAATTTGAAGCTGGGGACACGTTCAACAGCTATGCCATTGATATGGATGGGGTCATGTGTCTCTTCCCTCTCCTTCCTGTAGTCCACTATGAGCTCCTTGGTTTTGCTGGTGTTAAGGAGCAGGTTATTGTCAGCGCACCAAGTAGCCAAGTGCTCAACCTCTGCCCTGTAATCTAACTCGTCGTTGTCCCTGATGAGTCCAATCACTGTGGTGTCATCTGTGAACTTTATGATGGAATTGGATCCATACATAGGCCTGCAGTCATGGGTGTAGAGGGAGTAGAGGAATGGGCTGAGCACACAGCCCTGTGGTACACCAGTGTTGAGTGTGATGACGGAAGAACGGTTGGGGCCTGACCTAACATGCTGGGGTCTGTTGGTCAGAAAATCCATGATCCAGTTGCAGGTGGAGGTACTGATTCCCAGGTCCCCAAGTTTAGTGAGCAACTTGGAGGGGATAACTGTGTTGAATGCTGAGCTGAAGTCAACAAACAACATTCTTGCGTAGGTGTTCTTGTCATCCAGGTGTGAGAGTACATAGTGCAGCGCTGTAGAAACCGCATCCTCTGTACTCCTGTTGCTCCGGTAGGCGAACTGATGAGGATCCAGTGTAGGGGGCAGGCCTTTTTTGAGCTGTGCCAAGACCAGTCGCTCAAAGCACTTCATGACTATGTGCGTCAGTGCCACAGGGCAATAGTCATTTAGGCACGATGGTGTTGAATGTTTCGGCACTGGTGCTATTGAAGTGGTCTTGAAGCACGCTGGTACCACGGCCTGAGCCAGGGACAGATTGAAGACGTCTGTGAAGACCCCTGCCAGCTGCTCAGCGCATGCCCTCAGCACACGCCCAGGAATGCCATCAGGGCCAGCAGCCTTACGTGTGTTGACATGACTCAGTGCGTTACGGACGTCGGTGTGGGTGAGTGTGAGGTGGTGGAGGTCATCAGAGGGTGGGAAAGTGATGTTCTTTTCGTTGTTGTCCTTGTCAAAACGAGCATAGAAGTCATTTAGCTCATTGAGAAAGGGCACAGTCATGGCTATAGATATGGAGTTGCTGGGCTTATAATCAGATATAGCTTGAATGCCCTGCCACATACGTCGGGGGTCAGAGTCCCCAAAATGTTCCTCCACCTTCAGCTTGTAGCTGTGCTTGGCCTACTTGATGCCCCTCTTCAGATCTGCCCTGGATGAACTGTAGGCCTGTGCATCACCAGATCTAAAGGCATTGTTACGTGCTTTTAGCAGAAGCCGCACTTCTCTGTTCATCCACGGCTTCTGATTTGGGTACGTGGTGATCTGTCTTTCCGTGGTGACACTGTCAATAGTGGTGTTGATATGGTCCAGGACTGAGTGGGTGTAAGAGTTGATGTTTATGTGGGAGCCACAGGAAGCCTGAGAGGTGAACATACTCCAGTCTGTGTTCCTAAACTTCTCCTGGAGTACAGAGTCAACCCCCTCTGGCCACACTTTGATGGTCCTCACTGATGGCTTCACCCGGTTGATGAGCGGTACATACATAAGGTCTCACGGTTGTAAGTTTTACAGAATAGTTTTGATCATGAATAAGAATCACCAGCCTTTTGCTTGAGTCTGCCCAGACTCTAGATCAATATAAAGGACCAGAATTACATTCCTCCAACCATCTATCCCTCCCCTCTTTATCTGAACTGCAAAGCATTTGCGTGCTTGATGCAGAATTAAAAACAAGACTGACTTTTGAGTCCAAGGATTAAGACTGCATTTGCATACACTTAGAACTTTGCTCTTTATAAATGTCTCCATTTATGACTGTCAATTTTATATGCATTATTGTGCTTTGTTTAATCACCTTGTCTCCCCCAGGTTAGAGAGTCAAACTCTGACCTTGTGGAGAGTGCAAATAAGAAACCAGACTTGCACGGCAGACGAACTTTATTCACTCTCTCCATTCATACACAGAAAAAGCATTAATCTCATACACCAGGGTCTCTCCTTTTATATCATGCCAACTCCTTCCCCCTGCTGCCTGAGATCTTGCATCACAATACATTCAACACATCATCACCCCCACTGTCCCCGCAGCTACTCCTTCCTGCCGCATCACCATAACTTCTCCCATCACAATACCTATTGTCCTCGTCTGTTTAATCCCCCACGTTCTACCGGCAGAGGGACTATTTGCCTCCCCTCTGCTTCCAGTCTGAGATGATTATCCCAGCGTGGGTTCCCTACACCCTAGAATTATTCTCAGAAATATTATTTTTTTAGATGATGATACTGTGTTTCCTTACTTTGGTACATACGGTATCAATATTATATTATATAAGGCTATTCTCAACCCCGCAGTAAAGCTCTTATCATTTGTTTTAAAAGTCTGACATCACTTCCTGTCCAGCCTTCACATGCTCTCTTTAAAGGATGTTAGAGCTTGCTCTTCCCTCGCTTGTTTGTTCTTCTCTTTCCTTCTCTCTTCAGTTCCTGAGCTTTTCTTTGCTTTTGTCTGAGAACTGTTGAGCTACAGAAACACCACTATGTAGTCTTCAAGTCCCCCCCTCCTAAGAGGGGCCAGTCTCTTTGTCTTTTCTTGTAAATAGGGACCGGGCCACTGACAACATCAGTGGGCGAGAGCACAATGGTGTCTGTAAGTCTTTATTGGGCCTGGGCCACTTACAACATCAGTGGGCGAGAGCCCTATTGTGTCTGTTAGTATTTTTTTGGGCTAGAGCCACTGACAACGACAGTGGGCAAGAGCCCTATTATAATTGTTAGTATTCTTAGGGCCCGAGCCACTGACAATGTCAGTGAGGCAAGAGCTCTATTGTAATTGCTCTGTTTTTTATTATTCTTCCGCCTAAAAAGCTTACATTTTTCACCCTCTGAACGCTAACCAAAACATGATTTTTTTTTTTTTACAAACCCCTCAGACCCAGTGAAAAATTTGATAAAATGGAAAAGATATATGCCCCCCACCCCTAATTTTTGTGGTTGGGGCCAAATGTACGCTGTCTACTGACATTGGCGACCGTAAACTTTGCCGTAGGGACATAAAATTTTGGTGAGGTTTGCATCACCTCAAGACATGCAAAAAAAAATAAAAAAATAATAATAATTGTGGCCCTTACCCACCGCCAACAGGAAGGCCTCCATCTGGTCTCCAAGTCGCCTCACCTCCAATTCTGCAAAAAAACAACCCTTCACATTTGAACAAACTCCTCCTAGGGGCCTGCTCCGATTGAGCTCATTTTCACATAGCGGTATCTACAGGAATTGGCCATTAAATGTTATCCAATTTAAGTTGCATTGTCACAAGGTGTGGCCAGGGCGCTGTAGCGAAGTTTGACCCCTCCCCTTACAACATCAAACAGCTGTAACTCAAGCAAAACTTGTCCGATGTGAACCAAAGTCTCCATGATGGAAAATAGTCTTGCCCTGAACACATCTTCATAAAAATACCAGACAAAAGATATAGTGCCACCTAGTGGTTAAAGGAAGAATTGCTGAAAACTGTTTTATTTATTACTCACGCGCCACTTGCCAGAATGATGTGAAATTTCCTGAGGTTCATCCGACCACAAGGATGATCATAACTGCACATCAACTTTAGCATGATGTCACTCTGCTTACCATGAACACGCCCTCATTGCCATTCAATCCGTGATCATGTGGGGATGGTTGGGAAGGTCCAGCAGTCATGAAATTTGGAACATAGGTAGAGGTGACTGTCGTCTGTAGTCGTATATGGGTCTGAAACACATAACTGATAGGTAAGTGTTGCCATGGCGACATGGCGAAGGTTGACTCCTCGCCATGGAACATTGAAAAGTTGCAACTTGGACAAACTTCATCCGATTTTCACCAAATTTTCTACGATGGATATGAGCCCTATCCTGCACTCTTCTACATAAAAATGGTTGACAAAACTTAGAATACCATGTAGCATCATCTCACTTTGGCTCAGCAATAATTATTCTTCTGCTTAAAGACATTTTGTTTCACCCAGGAGTAAGACAGTCAAGAACTGATTTTTTTCCCCAGGCCACAGCTGAAATCCCATTCCTTTGCTAAAACCAGTCTAAAAGAATTCAACCTATTTCCTCCTGCGCCCCTTTATTGCCCCCATAAACATGGAGACATGGAACAGACCTGAGGAACCCTCATGGCCTACACAGATCCACAACTCGGTTAATTTCCTTAATCTCTGGGACATGCTGGATTTAACCAATGAACTTTCAAGTACATTATTACAAACTCAATTCTAAACCTTCTCTTCTTTTCAGGACTATGAAAAGCAAATGGACTCTGATGTTTTTAATGTGGAAAATCAATAATATGTGTGAAATGCATTAATCTGTGATTTTATATACAGTATATGCATGTTAAAAATCTTTAAATGAATGTTTATTCCTGCATGTTGATTTAGAAGCACTGCTTATAAGTTACACTAATCACTAAGGTTAGCTTAGTTATACATAAGGGTATAAAAGCATATTCCCAGGGTATTGAAATTGTGTGTGTCCATGGGGACCGGGATCAAATGTCACTCAGCATTCACTGAGCTCCAGCTTTGCCATCCCATTGGTTCCTTGCAGACAAAGCCTGTCATTGGACTAAAGTTCGTCAAGCCCGCCCACGAAGGACGCTCATTGGCTGAGATTCCGGTCAACCCGGAAGCCCGCAAAAGCTCAACAGAACTTATAAAAGGAGGAAGACCCCCTCCGCTTTGCTCTTTTGATGCTCTTTTTGGCTCTTTTGCCTCCGTTCGTCGGTCTCTTTTGTCTCTCTTCTTTGTCCATTGTCTACACACATCAAGAAAGAACTTTGGGAAGAACAAAGGTCTGTCCGAACAAAGGCTTCTCCCACGTGTTGCTTTTCCAAGCACAGAGCAGATAACTCGTAATTTGTTTATGTAACTTTGTATTTTAATGCTTTTTCTTTTTCTCTTGAATGCCTAGGAATTCCTAGGCATAAAATTGAGCTTCTTCGAGCTAAATTCTTAATCGGAGTTAAACTCCCAATCTTTATTTATCACTTTTTCTCTGTTAAACTTTATGTAAAACCACGGTTTGTTTTAATTTTAATGTAAACTTTAATCTTGACTTTATTTTTATAATATTTTTCCTGACCAATCACACACCAGAAGCTATTATTTTATCTAAAGTCCGACAATTTTTCCTAATTTGAGATCTGATTAGATCTAATTATTCTTGAAGACCTCTGGAGCCACTTGTCTACGAAGGAGAAAATGCGCAGCTCTTCACTACACACTGAAGAAACGTCGGCACCATCTGGCTCCGATCCAAGTTACAACTGTGGGTCACACAGCCAAAATCCAGCCACTTTGATCGCTTGACTTTAAAGGTCGAACTGTGGACCCTGAAATATCTGCGGGCAGATATTTTCCCTAACAGCCACGAAATCTTGGGCTGAGGACGACACCGAACGAGGAATCACGTGAGCTGCAAACTTTAATTCTAATCTGCTGAATTAAACGTCTGAGGTTTGGTAATAATTTGTATATCTAATCAGATGCAAATTAAGAAGCCATTAACATAACTCTTCTTTTCATTAAAATTCTGTTTTTATTTTCTTAAGATTAATCCAGAACTTTTCATATAATTAGTAAACTTTCTCCATAAATTTGCGTTGTTTCCATAATCTGTTAACTCAAACTGATAGAAATTTGTTTTTTCAGTTAACCCTGGTTCCAAAAATATTGATATTGTTAATCTATCATTTACAAGATTGATTTTATGATTAATGAAATTACTGCAATGTCTGTTAATCATTTCATTTAATAAATATGTGAAAATGAGAGAAGTTGTTGAGAATTTATTTCATTCTGAGTCTGTTTCAAGCCCAGGTATGGAATTCACGGAAAAATTTTTGAGACTGATTATTAATTAATTTATTGAGTGATTAAACAGGTACAAAGTGAAATTAAAGATTAAATTTCTTCTTAGAGATAGAAGCTGGTGTCCCACGAGTGTTATTAACTTTTCTGGTGTATATGATACGAGATTCGATCTCAGATCCCAATACATCAATATAAATTAAATAATTCACACCTGATCATATTTATTAATTTCATATTTTTCTACAACCACCACCATAACATAGCACCACCTATTGTGCTTACATCTTTAAAAAGTCTTCAGCTTATCCAAAATGCTGCAGCAAGAGTTTTAACAGGTACTAGAAAGAGATCATATCTCTCCGGTTCTGGCCTCCCTTCATTGGCTTCCCATAGAGTTTAGAATTAAGTTTAAAATCCTTCTTCTCACTTACAAAGCTCTAAATAATAAGGCCCCTTCTTATTTAAAAGATCTGATACTACCCTATTATCCTAACACCGCACTACGTTCCAAAAATGCAGGATTGCTTGTAATACCTAGAATCTCCAAAAGTACAATGGGAGGCAGAGCCTTCAGTTATCAAACTCCTCTCCTGTGGAACCAGCTGCCAATCTGGATTCGGGAGTCAGACTCGATCTCTGTTTTTAAGAATAGGGTTAAAACATTCCTTTTTGATATAGCCTATAATTAGGGAGGGATCATTTGGCCCTGAACCCTCCCTTAGTTATGCTGCTAATAGATTTAGACAGCCGGGGGACCTGCAACAATGCACTGGGCTTCACTCCTTTCTTCACTCTCAATGAAATATTTTTGCTGGTCATTAACATCTGTTTAATCTCTCCCACAGATTAAGTCCCTGCCATACTGTTTGCTCTCTACATGTCTGTTCTTTTCATCTTCTCTATCCCCTCACCCCACAGTCAGTAACAGCAGATGACTGCTCCTCCCTGAGCCAGGTTCTGCTGGAGGTTTTTTCCTGTTAAAAGGGAGTTTTTCCTCTCCACCATCGCCAAGCTCTTGTTCATAGGGGATCGCCTGATTGCTGGGGTTTTTCTGCAATTATGGGGGTTTCCCCTATAGTTGAACCTGCTATGAGATGACTGTTGTTGTGAATTGGCGCTATATAAATAACGCCATTTCAATAAGTTGAACTGAAAAAAATTGAACTGAATTGCTCGGGAAGTACTGCGCCACTCGCATTTGAACAAACTAGGGGTCTACTCCCATTGAACTCATTTTCACATGGCAGCATCTATAGGCTTTGGCCAATAAAAGCTACCAAATGTGAGTTACAATCTCAAAAGGTGTGGCCACGACACCCTGTTGAATTTGATTCCGCCCCTTACAGTATCAGACAGCTGTAACTTGAACAAATCTTGTCCAATGTCCACCAAAGTTTTCATGATGGATAATAGTCCCACCCTAAACGCATAAATATAAAAATTATTGACAAAAGATAAAGTGCCACAGAGTGGTTAAAGGAAGAATTGCTGAAAACTTTTTTTTATTTATTACTCATGCTCCACTTGCCAGAATGATAGGAAATTTTCTGAGGGTTATAAGACCACCCGTTTGATCATAACTGCAAATCAACTTTGGCATGGCATAACAGCTGTTACCATGGACATGTTCTCCTCGCCATTCAATCCGTGATTTTGTTGGGAGGGTTGGGGATGACCTGGAGTCATAAAATCTGGAACATAGGTTGAGGTGACTGTCATATGTAGTCCTGTATGGGTGGGCAAAACAGAACTGACAAGGAAGTGTTGCCATGGCTACATGGCGAAGGTTGACTCCTCACCATGGAACATCAGAAAGTTGTAACTTCAACAAACTTAGTCTGATTTTCACCAAATTTTCTACAATAGATAGTAGACCCACCCTGAATGCTTCTATGTAAAATAACAAATGTTAGAGTGACGCCTAGTGGCTAGAACATTGGGCACTTGTAACTTAGATAAACTTTATCCAATTTCCACCAAATATTCTTCAATGGGTGTGAGTCCCACTCTGCATGCTCCTATATAAAAATAATTTACAAAAGTTATAGCACCAGCTAGTGGTTAGACCAATTGACACTTGTAACTTGGAAAAACTTTGTCCAAATTTGACCAAATTTTCTATGATCAATAGACAGTGGTATAAAAAAAAAGTGTTTACCCCTTCCTGATTTCTGATTTTTTGAATGTTTGTCACACTTACATGTTTCACATCATCAAACAAATTTCAATATTAGACAAAGATAACACAAGTAAACACAAAATGCAGTTTTTAAATCAAGGTGTTTATTATTAATTGGAAAAAAAAAAGTCCAAACCCACATTGCCGTGTGTGAAAAAGTGATTGCCACCTTGTAAAAATCAAATCAAATCAAATCAAATCAAACTTTATTGTCATATTGCTGTACATACAACTGTAGTGCAGGCAGGATGGGGGCTGCACGGTGGCATAGTGGTTAGCACTGCGGCAGCACAGTTTTACCCTCGGCCGGGGGATCGCGGGGATCATGAGATCGTGGGGTCGATCCCTGCCCCCGGCCAACAGTGATCTGTGTGGAGTTTGCACGTTCTCCCTGTGTTGCGTGGGTTTACTCCGGGATTTCTCCGGTTTCCTCCCAAATGCTAAAAACATGCAGGTTAGGGATACGGGGTGCTTGCGCACGCAGCGACCGGCAGCTGGTGGCTTGTCACCAGACAGCAAAACAAATCTACCTACGGGTACAAAATAAGTACCAAAAAAAAAAAAAAAAAAAGAAATTGCATTTCTCTCGGCATCCATATAAATAGAAGCAGCATGATTTAAGACACACTCACACATAGCTTCACGCCCCACCCCCACCCCCCATCCATTCACACATCCCTGAGACACACTTGGGGAAAAAAAATAACTAACTATAATATGCAAATAATATACAAAATGTCCATAGGTGCAGTAGTGTGTATGAGAGATTCTGGGTCAGCTGTTCAGCATCCTGACAGCTTGTGGAAGGAAGCTGTTGATCAGTCTGGTGGTTCTGCCTCTGATGCTCCGGAATCGTTTACCAGATGGAATAAGTTCAAAGTGTTTATGCAGAGGGTGAGAACGGTCCTTGAGAATGTTCAGTGCCCTGCTCCTACAACAGTTCTGAAAAAGTTCTTGGACAGAGGGGAGGGAGACTCCAATTACCCTCTCAGCCCCCTTGACTATCCTCTGAAGGGCTTTTTTGTCTGACATACTGCAGCTGGAGTACCATGTAGCAATGCAGTACGTCGGAACACTCTCCACCACACCTCTGTAGAAGGTCCTGAGGATGCAGATGGGGAGAGAGGCCTGTTTGAGTTTCCTCAAGAAGTGCAGTCTCTGCTGATCCCGCTTCCTGAACCCCAAGGAATTCTTGCTCCAGGTCAGGTCCTGCGAGATCTGCACTCCGAGGAACTTGATGTTCTCCACTCTCTCCACTAAACGGCCGCCGATGCTAAGGGGGACGTGCTCAGGCTGTGACCGCCGGAAGTCGATAATCATCTCCTTCATTTTGTCCACGTTGAGCACCAGATTGTTCTCCCTGCACCAGCCCTCCAGGTCTCTCACTTCTTCCCTGTACATTGGTTCCTCATCCCTCTGAATAAGTCCCACCATCATGGTGTCGTCTGCAAACTTAATAATTTGGTTCCCCTCGTGTCTGGATACACAGTCATGTGTTAGAAGTGTAAACAACAGTGTACTGAGTACACAGCCTTGAGGGGATCCGGTGCTCAGCGTGACAGAGTTGGAGATGTTGTTTCCAATCCGGACAGACTGAAGTCTCTCAGTCAGGAAATCCAGGATCCAGAGACATGTGGCGATGTTCAGATTGAGAAGGAGTCATTTCTCCATCAGTCTCTGGGGAATAATGGTGTTGAATGCTGAACTGAAATCAAAGTACAGGAGTCTGGCGTAGGTGTCTTTCTGGTCCAGGTGGGTGATAACAGAGTGTATGGTGGTGACTATAGCATCCTCCATGGAGCGGTTTGAACGATATGCAAACTGGAGCGGGTTGTGTGATGCAGGGAGGCAGGCTGTAATGTGTGATTTGACAAGCTGTTAAACACTTCATCACAATTGGTGTCAGTGCAACAGGACGATAGTCATTCAAACAGGACACAACTGGTTTCTTTGCCACTGGTACAATGATAGAGGTCTTGAAGCAACTGGGAACGATGGCCTGACTCAGGGAGATGTTATAAATGTCAGTCAGGACACCTGCCAACTCGCTCGCGCAGTCTCGGAGCACACGTCCCGGGATGTTGTCCAGACTTGCAGCTTTACGTGGGTTGACTCTGGTTAGGGTCCTCCGTGTGTCCTCTGTGTTGATGGTAAAAGCTGGTCCGACCGATGGTGGGGGTGGGCCAGCCCTCCCTCTGATTGTCGAGTTTGATGCTTCAAAACGTGCAAAGAAGTCGTTAAGCCTGTCTTGAAGCGAAGCGTCATCATCATCGACCCCCTGCCTAGACTTATAGCCCTTCAGTGTCCGAACTCCCTGCCACATCTGCTTGGTGTTCCTAGTGTCACAGAGGTGTCCCCGGATTTTCTCTGCATAGGCGCGCTTTGCCGCCTTAATTCCCTTTGAGGGCACAGACCTGGCTGAGCGGAGGGCGATCCTGTCCTTTGCTCTGAAGGCTGCATCCCTAGCTGTAAGCAGCCAGTGTACCTCTGCAGTCATCCAGGGCTTATGGTTACCCCGCATAGTGATGGTCTTCACTGTAGTGACATCCTCTGTGCACTTCGCGATGTAGCTGGTGACCGTTTCATCATACTCCTCCACATCTGTCTTGTCTTCCTGGGAGGCTGCAATCTTGAAGACCTCCCAGTCTGTGTGCAGAAAACAGTCTTTCAGTGCAGAGGTTGCACTCTCTGGCCAAATTCTGATTTGTTTCACTGCCGGCCTGCTGCGCTTCAATAAAGGTTTGTAGGCAGGCAGCAGCATCATGGATATGTGGTCAGAAAGGCCGAGGTGGGGGCAGGGTGTAGCCTTATATGCATCTGTGTTTGTGTACACTAAGTCCAACATATTCTCTCCTCTGGTCTTAAAGTCTACACATTGTTTAAACTTGGGGAGCACAGTCTTTAAGTTGGTGTGGTTAAAATCCCCCGCAACCACCACAAAACTGTCCGGGTGTGAAGTTTGGATTTCACTAATCGCATTGTGCAGTTCCCCGAGTGCCTTCTTAGCATTACCGTTAGTGCTCGGCGCTATGTAAACAGTCGCTACAAACATGTATTAACTGAGGTTTATCACATCTTTGGAAAGCCGAGTTCAGTTTTTTTAGCCACACCCAGGCCTGATAACTGCCACACCTGTTCTCAGTCAAGTAATCACTTAAATAGGACATGCCTGACAAAGTGAAGTAGACCAAAAAACTAGACATTATGTTGCTATCCAAAGAAATCCAGGAACAAATGAGAAACAAAATAGTTGAGATCTGTCAGTCTGTAAAAGGTTAGAAAGCCATTTCTAAAGCTTTGGGAGTCTAGTGAACCACAGGGAGAGCCATTATCCACAAATGGTGAAAACATGGAACAGTGGTGAACCTTCCCAGGAGTGGCTGGTCGACCAAAATTACCCCAAGAGAGCAGCGACGGCTCATCCAAGAGGTCACACAAGACCCCACAACAACATCCAAAGAACTGCAGGCCTCACTTGTCTCAGACAAAGTCAGTGTTCATGACTCCACCATAAGAAAGAGACTAAGCAAAAATGGCCTGCATGGCAGAGTTCAAATTTTAAAACCACTGCTGTGCAAAAAAAACAAAGGCTCATCTCAGTTTTGCCAGAAAACATCTTGATGATCCATAAGACTTTGGAGAAAATACTCTGTGGACTGACGAGACAAAAGTTGAACTTTTTGGAAGGTGTGTGTCCCATTACATCCAGCTTAAAAGTAACACAGCATTTCAGAAAAGGAACATCATACCAACAGTAAAATATGGTGGTGGTAGTGTGATGGTCTGGGGCTGTTTTGTTGCTTCAGGACCTGGAAGATTTGCTGTGGTAAATGGAACCATGAATTCTGCTGTCTACTCAAAAATCCTGAAAGAGAATGCCTGGCCATTTGTTTGTAACCTCAAGCTGAAGCACAATTGGGCTCTGCAGCAGTGCAATGATGAAAAACAAACCAGCAAGTCCACCTCTGAATGGCTTAAAAAAAAAAAAATGAAGTCTTTGGAGTGGCCTAGTCAAAGTCCCTACCTGAATTCAATTGAGATGCTGTGACATAAGATAAGATAAGATAAGATAAGATAAGATAAGCCTTTATTAGTCCCACAATGAGGAAATTCCAGGATTGCAACAGCACAGGGATAGCAACACTCAGAGCAACAATCAGAAGGCAAGAAAAAACAAGAGCAGCTAGTATACATATGTACATATTAATATAAATATATATACTGTATATAGACACACAGTGCGGAGCATTGTGGCTGGTGAATGTGCAGCAGAAAGTCTAAGCTCTCTCTTCGCGGATGGGGCGGGCCAGCTGGATGTCTTTGGGCATGATGGTGACCTTCTTGGCATGGATGGCGCACAGATTGGTGTCCTCGAGGATACTCACCATGTAGGCCTCGCTGGCCTCCTGCAGAGCCATGACGGCGGAGCTCTGGAAACACAGGTCGGTCTTGAAGTCCTGAACGATCTCCCTCACCAGGCGCTGGAAGGGCAGGGGGGGCAGAATGCAAATGCTTGATTGCAGTTGTTGTTGCTAAGTGTGGCCCAACCAGTTATTAGGTTTAGAGGGCAATCACTTTTTCACACAGGGCCATGTGAGTTTGGATTTTTTTTTTTTACCCTTAATAATAAACACCTTCATTTAAAAACTGCATTTTTTTTGTCAAATATTTAACTTTCTTTGATTATCTGAAACATTTAAGTATGACAAATATACAAACAAAATGAGAAATCAGGAAGGCGGCAAACACTTTTTCACACCATTGTAAGTCCCATCCAACATGCTCCTATGTAAAAATAATTTACAAAAGTTATAGCGCCACCTTGTGGGTTGAATGGACACGTGAATTGGACCAACTTTGTATGATTTTCTCCAAATTTTCTACGATTGATATTACTCCCGCCCCAAATTTGTCTATATAAAAATAATAAAAGTTATAGTGCCTCCAAGTGATCAAAGGAAGAATTGGTAAAAACTGTTTTTTTTTTTGTTTTTTTTTTTCTCTCACCAGGTAAAAAAAAAAATGACATGAAGGAATGACTAGGCGTCATTGACATTACATGTACGTATATAGTACAGAACTGTTTCCATGGCGACCGGCATGCTTTTATGGCTTCTTCCCCATGCAAAACGTGACAGCTACAGCTCTGACAATCCTTACATGATTTTGACCAATCTTTGCACATATCATACTAATCCCACTCTGAACACATCTGTATATCAATATTTACAAAACTGTCACATCACCACCTAATGCTGCACAAAATTGTATCAACTTTTGCGCAAAGACCAGTAGTCACATTGACATGGTATTTTCAGTGGTTTCTCAGAGCGCACTGGATTACCCTCATTTGAAGTCACTTTTGTCCTGCGATAATCACAGTTGCCATGGAAACCCACTCCTTTCCATTGAAAATGTTTTATACTTTGGAGGGTTGGGAAAGTCCAAGAGTCACCAAATGTGGAACGTAAGTCAAGGTGACTCTCCTCTATAGTTCTGTATGGGTCCCCAACACATGCCTAAAATGTTAGTGTTGCCATGGCCACATGTCCAAGTTTACCTTATTGCAATACTTTGGTCAGTTGTAAACTGGACAAACTGTCGAAATTTCACCAGAATTGCTATGCTGGAGATTTGTCCCGCTCCGCACTCTCCTACATAAAAATATTTGACAAAAGTTAGAGCACCACTTACTGCTCACAGGAAGTTGTTTATAAAATGTTTTTCTTTATTATTCATGCAGCCCTTGTTGTGATGACGGGAAATTTTCCGAGTCAGCAAGGTACTATGAGTGCCAGGTTCCGCAGGTGTGCGGTGGGTGAGGACTTGCTTACAGCTGCTTGCAGCTTTAATTCGGGCCCGAGCCACTGACAAAGTCAGTGGATGAGAGCCCTATCCACAAGCTCTTATTCAGATCTCGCTGACATTTTGGAATTGAAACTGTTTTATGTCGCATGATCTTCCCTGCAGCTGCACAATGGCATTCTAGTTCATGTTTCTGATGAACTTCTTGCGCCTGCGCTTGTGGTTCCTTGTAACCAGGAGGGGGTGATGATTGTTCATGCCCACGATCTCCCAGCTGCAGGACACAAAGGTGTCAAAGCCACGTACAATGCGCTCAAAGAAGTGTCATATTGGCCATACATGCAAAAGGATGTAGCGGACTTCATCAAGGGATGACTCGTATGTTGCTATTTTCAACCAACCAACCTGATTCACCGAGCACCCATACAGAAAAGAGGCATATCATTCCCATGGTCTGACCTTCAAATCGACTGGTTAGATCCCCTTCCACGGTCAGCCAGAGGTAACAAATACTTCCTCACAGTCACATGGGCTTTCACCGAATGGGTCGAATGTTTGCCGGCTTCCAATGACACGGCAGAAACCACGGCCTACTTGTTGATGAACCATGTGTTCTCAAGATTCGGTCTTCCAAGCTGGATCAACTCTGACCGCGGTACCCATTTCATCACCGAAGTCATGCAACAGCTATGGGAAACCTTGGGAGTTAAAGCTAACTTCCATATTAGCCACCATCCACAATCCTCCAGACAGGTTGAAAGAGCCCACCGAACTGTGATCATCATACTGAAGAAGTATGTTTCACCACACCAAAAAGACTGGGATGTAAAACTCCCCTGGTCTTGATGGCCATCCGAGCCACAGCCAATGAAACTACTGGTGTCTCACCTTTTGAAATGATGACAGGCCAGCAAATGACTTTGCCCCTGCATTTGCTCTACCAACCTTGAGAGGCCAGTGTTGCCACAGCTTACAATACTCACCAATACATGACTGACCTGACCAAACATCTCCAACAGACTTTTGCCTTTGCCCAAAAAACATTTGGACCGATCAGCTAAAGGACTAACTAACTAACTAACTAACTAACCTGCACTTATATAGCGCTTTTCTAGTCACAAAGACCACTCAAAGCGCTTTCATTAATACTAACCCTCTATTCTAAGGGCCTATAGGAAACAGATATCTAGGGACAATTTAGAACAGCCAATTAACCTAACATGCATGTTTTTGGCATGTGGGAGGAAAGCGGAGAAATCCCGGAGTAAACCCATGCAACACGGGGAGAACATGCAAACTCCACACAGATCACTGTTGGTCGGGGGCTGGGATCGAACCCACGATCCCACGATCCCCACAATCCCCCGGCCAAGGGTAAACTGTGCTGCCGCAGTGCTAACCACTGTGCCACCGTGCAGCCCGTGCAGGACGCAAAGCTTACTACGACCAGAAAGCCTCACCTGATGAACTCCAAGTGGTAGACAAGGTTTTCTGCTACTCCTTCATTCCTCAAACAGGACAGACCAACATACGGGCAGGAAAACTCCCTCGGAAGTTCCTCCCCAGGTGGACAGGTCCATACACAATCACAGATAAACTCTCACCGGTCATTTACCAAATCAAGATACGCAAAGGTCGCCAGGACCCCATCTCCAAATGGGTCCATCGTAATCAGATCAAAGTTCACAAAAACCCCATGGGACTTGTCGGGGACAGCACTGTTTCATTAAGTCAATAAATAAAAATTAAAATCTTGTTTGCACCCGATAGATAACTGTTAGCTAACTACCAGCCTCAGGTATACTCAGTAGCATTTCTCTCCCTCAATCAGTTAATTGCATTAAACCTCCAATAGGAAAGAGTTAACCCAAACTAACTGACTTCCTTAAAAGTTAACCTCAAAAGACCATGCAAAGTTTCATTCAGTGTCATCAACCTACTATTTCAAAATAGTACACACAAAACCTTCAATATCATTAGCCTGAGAAAATAACATCAAAATTCACACTAAAAGTGATACAGCACTAAAAATCTAGAGCTTAATCGCAAACAAAAGTTGTTCCACCTCTGAAAATAATTTTCACCTGCCACTCAGGTGACAAAAGAATACCAACAAGAAGTTTGAGATTAAAATCACTCACTTCTATTTGTTTGCCAGGTTGATGGTCCTCCTGTTTTTCAGTTTAGCCCTCTACCTAGCACTCACACCTACTGTTACCCAGTCAGAACTGGACAGGGCCAAGACAAAAAGTCAGCAATCCTTAGGTGGATTTTCAGTAGATTTTAAGTAATTTTCAGTGTCGTTAGGGCCTCTTGTTGACCTTAGCACGTCCACAGTTAATTCAGTCTACACCAGGGGTCACCAACCTTTTTGAAACCAAGAGCTACTTCATGGGTATCGAGTCATGTGAAGGGCACAAGCTTAACACACTCCTCTAAAATAACAAATTGTGTGTATATATATATATATAAATAATTATCAATAACTTAGAGTGGGTAACAGACAAGATCAATATTCAACACTTTATTTTTATTAATCTCAGCAATTGTTCAGATGATCACTTCTACATTTCATTAAAAAAATGTCCAGTTTTCACCAGTCCCTTTTAACCATAAAAAACTAAACCCTTTTAATTCATGAACTATGTTGAGCCATGTTTGAAAAAGTTATGCAACATTTAAGAAAAATCAACTTTCATATTAAATAAATCTTATCACATTTTTAACTGAACAAATCTGCTGCAATTCTGCTCAAAATCTGTTACATTTAATAAACACACTTTTGTGTGTTTCTTCACTGGAATTATATCCATACAGTTCTTGCCAAGAATCATGCTTGAGTAATAACCAGCGCTGTCCTTTCATGAGAAAAATCTAAACAAGCACTGGGAGTGCTTATATGCACGGTGGCGCAGTGGTTAGCACCGCGGCAGCAGATTACCTTCGGCCGGGGGATCGTGGGTTCGATCCCGGCCAACAGTGATCTGTGTGGAGTTTGCATGTTCTGGTTTTTCATGCAAAAACATGCAGGTTAGGGAGTTAAGGGGCGCTTGCGACCGGCAGCTGGTGGCTTGTCACCGGACTGCAGAACAAATCCACCTACGGGTACAAGATAAGTTCAAAAAAAAAAAAAAAAGAGTAGGTAATGAAGTGTCGCTTCGCCGTCGCCCCGTAAATGAAACACACGCAGCTTCCTTTCACGATAGTAAAAAAGAACTCTTCCTCCCGCTCACTTTGAAAATGATAAATTTTCTGTCTTTTTTTTGCCATGTTTTTGGCCTAGGAAACTGCACTCCGCCCACTATCTTCACTGCCCGCTAGCTTACGCTCCACAAGTGCGAAGGTTTTGTCATGCGCACGATACAGTACTGACCTTTGAACTAGGTCAGAGTTCACCTTAACTTTACGTATAATAAACATATTTTCATTTTTTTTATTTTTAAGACATTGTCATTTTAAAATCTATATAAATGCAAGTGTGATTTTAAAAAATAGCGGCAGAAAAAATTACATCTTAGACGCAGCTCACTTGCGAGTTGTGCTATTTTTAGAACAGGCCTGCGGGCGACTCATGTGGTCCCTGCGGGCGACATGGTGCCCGCGGGCACCGCGTTGGTGACCCCTGGTCTACACCATTACACCCAAACGTCAGGTAGTTGAACCATAAACTGTTAACAGAACTTTGCAAGATACTGTGTTGGATTTGAATGTTTGCTCCAAAGCCTCATTCAAACTCAACAAGGTCTTGAACTTGTCACTCTTCATGTTAAAGGTTGGCCATGCTCACACACAGCTAACATTTATGTTCCTTCCAGAGGTACAGTAGCTAGAAACATTAGCTCTTCAGTTTACACTTTGAACGACACTTTAAATGACACTTTGTTCACTTTGAACAATGAGCCTTCCTTCACCTCCTCTTGTCCCTGTTTTAGTTGTTACAAATTTACTCCTCTTTGCCATTCAAAGAACAATGATGACATTCCATGTTGGCTCAGTTTTCGAGAATAAAGGCCTCAAACACCCTGAGTCAGACCTCTGTGGAACCATGGTTTAGTCCAGCTGAACCAATTCAATTTGAACCTCCTTGAGTTACCTCAGTATTGCTTTGCTTAAACATCTACCTCAAATATAAGCAATAATTTTTGTTTGTTTTGTATTCTTCATTTTTGATCTTTCCTCATAGAATTTTGAATTTATACACATGCTTACATACAAACATATATATACATTTCTTGCACTCTATTTTGGCTTTTGTGCACATTCAAACTATTTTCGAACCATTTTATTAGCTGCTTTATTGTAAACCGAAACATTTACCTCAGGTATGTAAAACTACATACTTATTATCTTTGTACTTTTGTAACCAGAATCTTTTTGAGTCATTTCAAGACATTACAGCTATGGACAAAATTGTTGGTACCCCTCTGTTAATGAAAGGAAAACCCACAATGGTCACAGAAATAACTTGAATGTGACAAAAGTGGTAATAAATAAAAATTCTATGAAAATTAACCAATGAAAATCAGACAATGCTTTTGAATTGTGGTTCAACAGAATTACTTTAAAAAATAAACTCATGAAACAGGCCTGGACAAAAATGATGGTACCCCTAGAAAAGATTGAAAATAATGTGACCATAGGGACATGTTCAACTAAGATGTGTCCTCTAATTAACATCACAGGTGTCTACAAACTTGTAATCAGTCAGTCGGCCTATTTAAAGGGTGATAAGTAGTCACTGTGCTGTTTGTTGACATGGTGTGTACCACACTAAACATGGACCAGAGGAAGCAAAGGAGAGAGTTTTCTCAGGAGATTAGAAAGAAAATTATTGACAAGTATGTTAAAGGTAAAGGCTATAAGACCATCTCCTAGCAGCTTGATGTTCCTGTGACTACAGTTGCACATATTATCCAGACACTTAAGATCCACGATACTGTAGCCGACCTCCCTGGACATTGCCGCAGGAGAAGATGGATAATACGAATGGTAACAAAAGAGCCCAGAACAACCTCTAAACACATTCATGGTGAACTCCAAGGTCAAGGAACATCAGTGTCAGATTGCACCATCCGTCGTTGTTTGAGCCAAAGTGGACTTCATGGGAGACGACCAAGGAGGACACCACTGTGTCCTTATATATATATATATATATATATATATATGTGTGTGTGTGTGTGTGTGTGTGTGTGTGTGTGTGTGTGTGCATATGTATATTCACTGCTCTTATTTTCTTATCTTCTAAATCATTGCTCTGAGTGTTGCTATCCCTGTGCTGTTGCAATCCTGGAATTTCCCCATTGTGGGACTAATAAAGGCTTATCTTATCTTAAGTTGAAGCATTTCCCTTTGCATATAGGCTTTCCTGGGTCACTGCAGTAAAAGAATTCACTAAATTTTGAGACTGAATTCATTAAGTAATTGAAGGTACAGAAATTAATTAATTTGTTGTTTTAGAACTGGTGCCCCCTTTTTTATGAGTGCTTTTCTATTTTAGTTAGTGATCGCACACCCAATTATAAATAAAATTAATAATTCTTGTACCGTATTACACTATATTTTATTAAATATTGCTACATCTGTGAATGTCCTTGAGTGGCCCAGCCAGAGCCCAGACTTTAATCCAATTTAACATCTCTGGAGAGATCTGAAAATGGCTGTGCACCAACGCTTCCCATCCAAGCTGATGTAGCTTGAAAGGTGCTTCAAAGAGGAATGGGCCAAACTGCCCAACAATAGGTGTGTGAAGCTTGTGGATTATATTCAAAAATACTTGCGGCTTTAATTGCTGCCAAAGGTGCATCAACAAAGTATTGCGCAAAGGCTGTGAATAATTATGTACATGTGATTTCTTAGTTTTTATTTTTAATAAATTTTCAAAAAATCTCAAAAGAACTGTTTTCACGTTGTTATGAAAGGGTATTTTGTGTAGAATTTTGAGGAAAAATCAATCAATTCAGTCAATTCATTATTCATGTTGGAATAAGGCTGTAACATAAAATGTGGAAAAAGTTAGACACTGTGAATACTTTGCGGATGCACTATAGTGCTAGAATGTTTTAACTGAACCACTACAGTGTAGCAACATGAAAGTTCTTGGGACCATGCATCAATCCATGTTCTACCACTTAATCCTTTTCAGATCCTGGGGGGGCTGGAGCCTATCCCAGCATCTTTGGGCGAGAGGTAGGGTACACCCTGGACAGATTGCAAGTCCATTGCAGGGCTGCTTGGGAACAAACTTCAATAAATTAATACAGTACTGACTTCTGATTTGCACAAACATAAATAGACATGAATATGCATCAGTTATCTGAAGTAGACATTTTTCAGGTTTGTTGAAAGAAAAGCAGCTTGACTGTCATGAAAAACAGTATATTTGCAATTCTCCACTGACTAAATTCCCTGGAGACAAAAAATCAGGGGTGCATTTATTTAACTACGAAAGAGGTTAACATTGATCCAACATAGTTCAATTCATCATTCAGCTAAACAATGACTGTTTCCCAAAATTTCAAGACTAACATTAGACAATGTTCATTTAAACTATGTTGATTTTAACTGACAATGTACTAACTACATTGTTTTTGAAGAATGTTAAGCAAAGCTTAAGTTTGGCTGCACGGTGGCGCAGTGGTTTAGCACTGTGGCAGCACAGTTTACCCTCGGCCGGGGGATTGCGGGGATCATGAGATCATGGGTTTGATCCCAGCCCCCGACCAACAGTGAGCTGTGTTTGCATGTTCTCCCCGTGTTGCGTGGGTTTACTCCGGGATTTCTCCGATTTCGTCCCACACACCAAAAACATGTAGGTTTAGGGTGCTCGCGCACACAGTGACCGGCAGCCGGTGGCTTGTCACCAGACTGCAAACCAAATCTACCTACGGGTACAAATAAGTAACAAAAAAAAAAAAAGGTCACAAAGATTCTTACGAATGATGGCCATGTTTTGAAAATTTTTGTCCTACTCACTGCACTCTCAAGTAATTGGTTGGACGATCTTATGGCCTTCAGCACATTTTATCAGCACAAATGTTGCACGAATAACGTACTTCCACCTTCTAAGTACCTCACTACCACCTTATATATACTGTACAAATCTTTGTATGAACAAGGGATTTGTATGCCTTTTCCTGCAACTGCTTTAAGGGGCCTTCATGAACAACTTAAGTAAGGGATGGGCAACTGGCAACCTCATCCATTGCAGACCGCCAGTCCATTTCCAAAAATCAATTTTTTATTTATATTACATTTGCCGTATTTTTCATTTATACCAGTGGCTCTTAAACTTTTTTTTTTTTTCATTCCCCATTATGGGGAATTTTCTACATTTTGTACCCACAGCTATTTCTCTGCCCTGCCATACCCACAATGAATCCAAGAGCAAGCTAGGCCTCATCATATTTCCTTTTCTTCTTTGCTTTTTTTGTTAATTATCATACAGAATTTGTCTTTGGTCATCATTTTGATGGAGAGAGTTTTAAAAATGAAGTCATGATATAATTTTATACATCCATTCCACCATCCCTCCCTCCATCAATCCATCCATCCATCCATCTTCTACTGCTTAATCATTTTTGGGTCGAGGGGACTGGACCCTATCCCACCATCTTTGTGTGAGAGGCAGGGTACATGCTGGATTAATGAATTTTAAGATAAGATAAGATAAGATAAGCCTTTATTAGTCCCACAACGGGGAAATTCCAGGATTGCAACAGCACAGGGATAGCAACACTCAGAGCAACAATCAGAAGGCAAGAAAAAAAAAAACAAGCAAGCAAGAGCAGCTAATAAACATATGTACGTATTACTATAAAATATATATATATACACACACACACAGACACACAGTGCAGAGCATTGTAGCTGGATGGAATAAATATATGAATATATGAACACACAGTGCAGAGCATTGTAGCTAGATGGAATAAATATGTAAATATATAAACACCCACAGTACGGAGCATTGCAGCTAGGTGGAATAAATATGCAAGTATATAAACACACACAGTGCGGAGCAATGTAGCTAGATGGAATAACATGTAGATATATAAATATATAAACACCCACAGTACGGAGCATTGCAGCTAGACGGAACAAATATGCAAATATATAAACACACACAGTGCAGAGCATTGCCGCTAGATGGAATGAAACAGCATAACCGTCTACCCAGCTATCCTGCATGGTATGAATATGTGCCCATACACACTCTCACCCTCCATAGCGACCGGCATGCTCCTAGTTGTATGCCGGAGAGGACCACTGTGTAAGTCTATTGCATCTTCTGCATTCAAAAAACTATTAGTTTGTTACGTCTTTTTTGCTATCTCTGCGAGCAGCCCTGCTTAGGTTGTACAGTCTGACAGCCGTTGGTAGGAAGGACCTACGAAACCTCTCGGTTGTGCACCTGGGATGATGTAGTCTGCTGCTAAATGAGCTCCTCAGTGCATTCAGTATGTCCTGCATAGGGTGGAACTCGGACTCCAGCAGAGATGACAGTTTAGCCACCGTCCTTCTCTCTCCTATCTCCTCCATCGGATCAAGGCGCTGCCCCAGGACAGAGCTAGCTTTCTTAATCAGTTTGTTCAGTCTCTTCCTATCGGCTGCAGTAATGCCACTGCCCCAGCAGACCACTCCAAAAGTGATGGCTGATGCCACCACCGTGTCATAGAATGACTTCAGCAACGCCCCTTGTACACCAAAAGACCTGAGTCTCCTCAGCAGGAACAGCCTGCGCTGTCCCTTCTTGTAGAGTGCATCAGTATTGTGTGACCAGTCTAGTTTATTGTTCAGATGAATACCCAGGTACTTATAGGATGTCACCATCTCGATGTCTGTTCCCTGTATATTTACTGGTACTGTGAGGGGCTGCCCATGCCTGCGGCAGTCCACCACCAGCTCCTTAGTTTTCCTCGCGTTGATCTGGAGGCAGTTCCGATGGCACCAGTCCACGAAGTCCTGGATAAGCCCTCTGTACTCAGCTTCATCTCCATTGGAGATGAGGCCAACGATCGCAGAGTCATCAGAGAACTTCTGTAGATGGCAGTGTGTTGTGTTGTGTGAGAAGTCCGCAGTATAAAGAGTGAACAGGAAGGGAGCCAGCACCGTTCCCTGGGGGGCCCCCGTGCTACTGATGATCGTGTCGGACACACAGTCCCGGGTTCTCACAAACTGAGGCCGGTTCGTGAGGTAGTCCAGGATCCATGATGACAGGTGCTGGTCCACCCCTGCGCGCAGCAGCTTGTCCTTCAGGATCATCGGTTGGATGGTGTTGAAAGCACTGGAGAAGTCAAAGAACATGATCCTCACCATATTCCCGGGCTTCTCCAGGTGGGACAGAGAACGGTGAAGGAGGAAGATCACCGCATCCTCCACCCCAATGCCATGCTGGTAGGCGAACTGGAGTGGATCCATCGCTGGTTCCACCAGGGGGCGGAGGTGAGCAAGGAGCAGTCTCTCCAGGGTCTTCATCAAGTGGGACGTCAAGGCCACCGGTCTGTAGCTGTTCAGGTCTTTGGGGTGGGAAGTTTTTGGTACAGGTACCACACAAGATGTTTTCCACAGCTGTGGTACCCTCCCCAGTTTCAGGCTCATGTTGAAGATATACGTCACAATCCCACACAGCTGGTCTGCACAGGACTTGAGGAGCTTTGCGCTGATGCCGTCCGGTCCCGGCGCCTTCCTCGCCTTGATCTTCCTCAGCTCCGTCCTCACCTGGGTCCTGGTCAGGGTCAGGATGGGGGGCTGTGTGTTGGGAGTGGGGGGGTGTTGGTAGAGTGGGGAGTGGGCAGCAGGACTTGATTTCTTTAGAGGCAGCAGTGGTTGTTGTGCAGTCAGGGGGGAGGGCGGTTGGTCAAATCTATTGAAAAACAGATTCAGGTTGTTCGCCCACTCCCTGCCCCCTGTGGCCTGGGGGGAGGTATTCTGGAGCCCCGAGATGGTTTTGAGGTTTCTCCAGACCCCGCTGATGTCGCTCTGTTGCAGCTTGTCCTCCATCTTCTTCCTGAAGCTGTCCTTGCCTTCTCTGATCTTTCTCCTCAGCTCCCTCTGTACGGACTTCAGCATCTCCCTGTTCCCTGACCTGAAGATCCTCTTCTTCTCTCTCAGAAGTGTTTTAATCTCAGGGTTGATCCAGGGTTTGTTGTTTGAGTGACGCCGTATGGTCTTGGTGGGAACGGATTTGTCCACACAGAAGCTGAGGTAGCCCGTGAAGGTGTGAATGAGGCCATCGATGTCCTCACCATGTGGATCGCAGAGCTGCTTCCAGGCGGTGGCTTCAAAACAGCCCTTTAGGGTGTCCATTGTCTCCTCAGACCATAACTCCACAGTGTGCATGGCCGGAGGTTGTCTGTGCACTAGGGGTTTGTACACCGGCCGGAGATGAACCAAGTTGTGATCCGATCTCCCGAGTGGGGGTAGTTGTGATGAGGTGTACGCCTCCTTAGTGTTTGCGTAGAATAAATCCAGTGTTTTATTGTCTCTAGTGTGGCATGTGACATACTGGGTGAACGTGGGTAGAATGGGAGACAGTGAAACATGGTTGAAATCGCCTGAGATGAGGAGAAGAGCATCTGGGTGTTCTGTCTGCAGCCTGCTGGTTACTGAATGGATGACGTCACGTGCTGTCCCAGCGTTCGCCGTCGGATTTGCATAAACAACAATGCAGATCACGTGTGAGTGTTCTCTCGGGAGATATGTAGGCCTCATGCTAACAGCTAGCAACTCAATGTCTTTGCTGCAGTGTCGTTGTTTAACAGTGATATGTCCCGGTCTGCACCAGTTGTTGTTAACATACATGATCACTCCACCGCCCCTAGCCTTGCCACTGTCTGGTGTTCGGTCAGCTCGTATCATGTGAAAACCCTCCAGCTCAATGTTAGCATCTGCTGCTAGTTCAGTTAGCCACGTCTCAGTAAACAAAAGGAGAGAGCACTCCCGGTATGTGCTATCATAACGGGAGATAGCCGCTAGCTCATCTAACTTTCCCAGTATCGACCGTACATTTCCCATGACAACAGATGGAAGGGAGGGTCTGTACCTTATATTTTTTGTCCTCCGCCTTACTCCAGCCCGGCAGCCGCGGCGTTTTCGCCTCAGTTCTCTCGGTATGTCGAGTATTTCCAATGGGACCGGGTGGCGGTTGAATGCTAGCAGCTGTTCTCTGCTGTATCGTATCCTCATCTGCATTTTCAGTTTTTATTGTGATACTTTTGACTTTGCAGGAAATAATAACCCCCACAGAAGGTTTACATGTAAATCTGGCCATTGGGAAGTGAGGAAAAAAATTTGTGGCCCTCACTGCCACCAGAGTTGCTCATCCCTGACTTAAGGTGTTCTTGAGGCATACTTACAGCCAACATCGACAATGTTCCTATGGCATTTCTACAGGCAACCCATAATGAGGGCTCTTCGTGGGGCATTCGTAGAAATCTCAGACAAGACCATCAACCTCGCCACAAACTTACTAACAGTCCACAAATGCTGGAGTCTCCTATGGCTTCCTTTAGAGTATTCGTGACTGTAGCTTTAGATTGCTTCAGTCTTATCTGAACACAGTCTAAACTGTTTGACAATGACTGAGATGAACCAAGTCTTACTTTTTGTTCCAGCCTTCCATATTTGTACATTTCAACAGCTCCAGCTGGCTCTACATGTTATGAAAGTGCTTGCAAATTTTAAATGGAACAATGGTTTTAGGAGGCAGGGTACACCCTGCCCCCCCCATGACCCGAAAAGGATTAAGCGGCAGAAGATGAATGAATGAATGAATGAATGAATGAATGAATGAATGGTTTTATGAAACACCTGTGTTGTTCACCAGTGACTATGTTACACTCCATAGTTTGCACAACGGTTGTAAGAAACACTTGTATCACAACTGCACTGTTTGCACCATGTGGGTTGCGTACATAGCTAGCACCTATGCTATATGCTAGAGACAGATGATTTGTTTTTGTATTCGTCACTTAACCCCTTGCACTCCGGTCAATTTCCCTAAAAACGCCAAAAAATAACATGCCCAAAGTAAATCGAAAGCTGTTCTTCAACCCTTTGCAGCATCTTCATGGGGTTGTGTCATTTAAAAGAAAACACTTTGAAGTTTTTGGCAAAAAAAAAAACATAATCTCTCTAAGTGCTGAGTTACAGTCATCTAAACATAGTAAACTTGAAGAAAATAAATTTGGCCTGGGTGTTTTTTTGGATACAAATGCTTGCAAATAACACACAGCTTCAGATCCGGGCTGGAAAATGCAACAGAAATGTAGAACCAAGTGTTATCTAGCTGTGGTCAAAATTTTGTAACAATACCACAAAAAATGAATATATTACACAGCTTTTTCCTCAGGTTGTTCCCGGGCGTTTTTGAACTGTGCCAAATTGTGCCAAATGGCACAGTTTGGAAAAGCGTCTGTAACTTTTGAATGATTCAATATAGAACCTTCATCTTGGGCTCTAATGAAAGCTGACACTCAGGGCTGAGTGTGTGTGCGTGTGTGTGTGTGGGGGGGTTGCCCCCTCCCCTCGCTACAGAGGACAGACATCGGCCATCGCTACATGACGGATTAGACTCATGTGGCGATGTGGCGACCGCGGCACAGTCACCGCGGCTTTCCCCCCCCCCCTCGCTACAGAAGAATAGCGGGGGGCGGCGTTCACGGTCCGGACGTGGCGAACGAACCGTGTACCGCGGCGCACGCACTTCGGACTTCGTGCACCGCGCAGTTGTAATTTACCGATCGGTCAAAAGTCATCTTGATTACAATTTTCAGGGATAAAGAATAATTTAGCTTAGAACACTTACCTCTTCACAGCAGAAGTGGAGCTGGCGAACTTCTTCCTCATTGTCAGACGAACGCGACGCTGGTCTCGCGACCCGATCAAAACATAATTCCATTATTGCGGTTTTGTGCTTCCATGATTGCGGTTTTTGGCGAATGATTTTTCAAAACAAATAACAGTAGTAATTAAAAATAGACTGGCAAACACATGTGTGTCACTCAGCCTTCGTCATCGGACTCCGTCGGTCTATGATGACCATAGAAGGCAATCCTAATGTCTATTCTGCTGGGACAAAAACAAAAAAAGCACCGCCTGGCTGAACATGCCGATGCGCGAATGGCAGTCGCTGTCACACAGGTTGCACTTGTGGATGGTCTCCGTGCTGCTGGGTCTGTGGGGTTCTTCCTGCGGGTCCTTTTTGTCATCTGCTGCAGCAGTCAGTCTCTCTTCACCCAGCCTTACACAAAAAAGCTCGCACACTTCTGTGCTTCAATTGGCTCTCTGCATTCACAGCGTTGGTAGGCGGGTCCTTCTTGCTAGGTTATCAGTCATTGGTTCTTCAAGGTTTCAGAAACCCAATTAAAGACTCTTATTAGTCGAATGAGAGGTCAATCATATCTGATCTGTTCGCGGCTGTGTCTGTAGTGGAAGAACTTTTTTGTTTTTCAGTGCGCGCTTGAAGGCAGGATCTCGTGCATCCTAGAGCGCACGAGAGTGTCCTCGTGCACTCTGGGACGCAGAGACTTGCCCGCCCGCGGTACAACGGAGTGCAAGAGGTTAAAGAAAAAAGAAAAAAGTGAAGATTTGGAGGACAAGAAAGTTGTAACACTGTCATGGCTGCCAATCATCCGCACCTGCACGCACACCTGCTCTTCATCCTGGCCTGGCTATTTATACTGAGAGGTCCTGAGATCGGTGGAGTCATCTGTCTCCTTCCTATGAGACCTGCACTCGCCATCTCCACATCAAGCTTCCTAGCCTCGCCAAGTTTCCTGTCCAGCCCTTCGCCTACTAGACTCATTGTCATCCAGCTTCCAAGTAAGCACCCATCTATTCCTCTCACCTTTCTGAGATGCCCTGTGCACAGGCAGAGTTCCGTGGCGGTGGACTCCTCCCACCTGGCGGCGGACTCATCTTCTTCACTCACCTGTCCACTCCTGCAGGTCTGCTGGCACTGTTCTCCTGGCCGGAGCTACTGAGCTTAACCTGTGCTCCTCTTTGCCACCGCAAACAGTAAGCGCTGAACTTTCTGCTGCATTCCCTGCTAGGGTTGCCTCTAACTCTCCCTCTGTTTCTCCATAGGGTTGCCAGGTTGCACGGTGCTCTGTTCACCCCAGTTGACTCATCTTCTCATTACATACATCTACAAATATGCATACACACACTCTCACTATATTCAATAAAGGGTTAATTGTGTTATTCTCGAGTCGTGTCAGCTCTTTGGGTCTGAAACCATGTCAGTACGACTCCGCCATAACGACCCAGCAGACAGCACTTTAGCGCGCAAGGTTAACAACTTAGAGGCTCGAGTTGACCAGTTAGCCTACCAACAGCAGATTATTTTTAAGATAAGATAAGATAAGATAAGATAAGCCTTTATTAGTCCCACAATGGGGAAATTCCAGGATTGCAACAGCACAGGGATAGCAACACTCAGAGCAACAATCAGAAGGCAAGAAAAAACAAGAACAGCTAGTAAACATATGTACATGTTAATATATATATATATATATATATACACTACCGTTCAAAAGTTTAGGGTCACCCAGACAATTATTTTGTGTTTTCCATGAAAAGTCACACTTATTTACCACCATGAGTTGTAAAATGAATAGAAAATATAGTCAAGACATTGACAAGGTTAGAAATAATGATTTGTATTTGAAATAATATTTTTTTTTTCCTTCAAACTTTGCTTTCGTCAAAGAATCCTCCATTTGCAGCAATTACAGCATTGCAGACCTAACATGATTGCACAAGGGTTTTCTAATCATCCATTAGCCTTCTGATGCAATGAGCAAACACATTGTACCATTAGAACACTGGAGTGATAGTTGCTGGAAATGGGCCTCTATACACCTATGTAGATATTGCACCAAAAACCAGACATTTGCAGCTAGAATAGTCATTTACCACATTAGCAATGTATAGAGTGTATTTCTGTGCTTTTCTTTCAAAAATAAGGAAATTTCTAAGTGACCCCAAACTTTTGAACGGTAGTGTATATATATATATATATATATATAGTATATACAGTGGGGTAAAAAAGTATTTAGTCAGCCACCAATTGTGCAAGTTCTCCCACGTAAAAGAGGAGAGAGGTCTCAAATTTTCATCATAGGTATACCTCAACTATGAGAGACAAAATAAGAAAAAAAAAATCCAGAATATCACATTGAAGGATATTTAATGAATTAATTTGTAAATTCCTCAGTAAAATAAGTATTTGGTCAATAACAAAAGTTCATCTCAATACTTTGTTATATACCCTTTGTTGGCAATGACAGAGGTCAAACGTTTTCTGTAAGATTTCACAAGGTTTTCACACACTGTTGCTGGTATTTTGGCCCATTCCTCCATGCAGATCTCCTCTAGAGCAGTGATGTTTTGGGGCTGTCGCTGGGCAACACAGACTTTCAACTCCCTCCAAAGATTTTCTATGGGGTTGAGATCTGGAGACTGGCTAGGCCACTCCAGGACCTTGAAATGCTTCTTCCGAAGCCACTCCTTCGTTGCCCGGGCGGTGTGTTTGGGATCATTGTCATGCTGAAAGACCCAGCCACGTTTCATCTTCGATGCCCTTGCTGGTGGAAAGAGGTTTTCACTCAAAATCTCACGATACATGGCCCCATTCATTCTTTCCTTTACACGGATCAGTCGTCCTGGTGCCTTTGCAGAAAAACAGCCCCAAAATATGATGTTTCCACCCCCGTGCTTCACAGTAGATATGGTGTTCTTTCTCCTCCAAACACGACAAGTTGAGTTTTTACCAAAAAGTTCTATTTTGGTTTCATCTGACCATATGACATTCTCCCAGTCCTCTTCTGGATCATCCAAATGCTCTCTAGCAAACTTCAGACGGGCCTGGACATGTACTGGCTTAAGCAGGAGGACACGTCTGGCACTGCAGGATTTGAGTCCCTGGTGGCATAGTGTGTTTCTAATGTAGCCTTTGTTACTTTGGTCCCAGCTCTCTGCAGGTCATTCGCTAGGTCCCCCCATGTGGTTCTGGGATTTTTGCTCAATGTTCTCATGATAATTTTGACCCCACGGGGTGAGATCTTGCGTGGCGCTCCAGATCGAGGGAGATTATCAGTGGCCTTGTATGTCTTCCATTTTCTAATAATTGCTCCCACAGTTGATTTCTTCACACCAAGCTGCTTACCTATTGCAGATTGAGTCTTCCCAGCCTGGTGCAGGTCTACAATTTTGTTTCTGGTGTCCTTTGACAGCTCTTTGGTCTTGGCCATAGTGGAATTTGGAGTCTGACTGTTTGAGGCTGTGGACAGGTGTCTTTTATACTGATAACAAGTTCAAACAGGTGCCATTAATACAGGTAACGAGTGGAGCACAGAGGAGCCTCTTAAAGAAGTTGTTACAGGTCCGTGAGAGCCAGAAATCTTGCTTGTTTGTAGGTGACCAAATACTTATTTTACTGAGGAATTTACCAATTAATTCATTTAAAATCCTTCAATGCGATTTTCTGGATTTTTTTTCTCATTTTGTCTCTCATAGTTGAGGTATACCTATGATGAAAATTGGAGACCTCTCTCATCTTTTAAGTGGGAGAACTTGCACAATTGGTGGCTGACTAAATACTTTTTTGCCCCACTGTATATATATATATATATATATATATATATATATATATATATATATATATATATATATATATATATATATATATACACACACACAGTGCGGAGCATTATGGTTGGTGAATGTGCAGCAGAAAGTCCAAGCTCTCTCTCCGCGGATGCGGCAGGCCAGCTGGAAGTCTTTGGGCATGATGGCGACCCCCTTTGCGAAGAAGAGACCACCAGGTAGGCCTCGCCGGCCTCCTGCAGAGCCACGACGGCGAAGCTCAGGAAGCGCAGGTCGGTCTTGGAAGTCCTGAGCGATCTCCCTCACCAGGCGCTGGATGGGCAGCTTACGGATGAGCAGCTCCGTGGATTTCTGGCAGCGACGGATCTCTCTCGGAGCCACGGGCCTGTAACGGTGAGGCTTCTTCACTCCGCCGGTGGCCGGAGCGCTTCTCCAAGCAGCCTTGGTGGCCAGCTGCCTCCCGGGGGGGCCCCCTACTCCAGCAGATTTCACGGGCGGTCTGCCTGGTTCTTGCCATCGCTCTTCATCATTCCGTCTTATATTTCCCGCACGCCGCCCAAACTCCAGCCCTGCACCCGCGTCGTTTTTGCTACAGTTCCCGGGATATCGAGTCTCTCCGCTAGCATCGGGTGACGGCCGAGTGCTAGCTAGCACTAGCTCTTCCTTTCTGTAACGTCTCCTGCTGTAAACAGAGGCTCCATCCGCCGACTCGGGAGACCTTTGGGGCGATCTGTGTGTCCGTGATATATATATAGAGAGTGAAAGGTGTAGAAAGAAGAAGGAAGATAAAAAAAAAAGGCTGTTGCAACGGGCAGCCAACTCGTGTGGCACCACCGGTCCGGCGGAACCGGAACCGGAACAAAAAACAAAAAAAAACAAACCCCACAGCTAGCTCGGGTTACTGACTGGTTGGATCGCCTGGTTAGCCCACAGGCTTTCCCTTTGGCTCCCGTTAGCTCCTCTGCTCCCGCTAGCACTGCTGCTAGTCAGGCTACACCGGGTCCCCCGTCACGGCTTACTCCCGTCCCAACTCCCACCCGTTTTTGTGGCAAATTAGGGGAATCTAGGGGATTCCTCATGCCGTGTGACATTGTGTTTCAGTGGGTGCCGGGGAATTTTCCCACTGACCATAGCCATATAGGTTATGTGATTAATTTGTTAGAGGGGCGGGCTTTAACTTGGGCATACGCCGTTATGGCTATGGCTAATTATGTATCCCTAACCCACACACAGTTTGTTAGCGAGTTCAAGGAAGATGCCCCGTTGTGCAGCATTTTTATTAGGAGCCTGTGTCCTAGCCTGCGGAATGAGCTAGCCCACCTAGATAAGCCCACTAGCTTAAATGAGCTAATCTCACTAGCGATTAGCCTTGATAATAGACTGAGGGAGCGGGCAGCCGAGCGGAAAACTTCCGGTAGCTCGGGTGGTCAGTTCCACAGCTCCCTACAGCCCCCCCCCCCCCGCTGGCCCTACCCTCCACTGATTCCCCTGATGATCTGGATCCTACGGTGATGGGTGGGTTCAAGTTGTCTTCGGCAGAGAAACAGTGCTGCTGGGAGCTGGGGTTGTGCCTTTACTGCAGGTGCGAGGAGCATGAGAATGAGTCATGTCCCAAACGGCCAAAAGGGGGAGTCCGTGCGTCGCAGTAGGGGGACTCACGGACTCACCTCGCAATAATCCTCTCTCCTTTTTTCTGATTCCCATTCACTTCAGTTATAATCACAGAGAGACAATCACACATGCACTCATTGATTCGGGGGCCGAGCAAAGCTTTATTTCTGGGGAGCTGGCAACCCGGTTTGGGGCTTCCCGTCCAGTTACTGGAGACCCCCTTAAATCTTATTGCTCTGTCTAAAGCCCCTTTGGCCACAGTCTCCCACGGACCACTCCAGTGTCAGTAATTATATTGGGCAATCATCTGGAAGAGCTAAGACTGTATGTATTGCCAGTGTCCTCCTCTCTGGTTATTCTCGGCTATCCCTGGCTTCATCTCCATAATTCTTCAATTGACTGGCGTTCCGGGAGTGTCTTAGCCTGGAGTTCCTTCTGTTTGAGTGCCTGTTTACAGTCCGCTGCGTGCTCGTCATCCGTGCCTCTGGGTGTCCCTGTCTCTCCTCCTCCCGATTTGTCTAAGGTTCCATCCGAATATCACGACTTAGGGGCTGCCTTCAGTAAGACCCAGGGCCTTTCCCTTCCCCCTCACCGCCCGTATGATTGTGCTATCAATCTCCGAGACAGAGCTCCGCTACCCTCTAGTAGACTCTACAACCTGTCTGTCCCGGAGCGAGCATCAATGGAAAAAGTACATCAAGGAGTCCTTGAACTCAGGCATAATCCAGCCAGTATCATCGGCGGTGGGGGTGGTTTTTTTTTTTGTTTTTTTTTCCGTTGGCAAGAAGGATGGCTCGCTAAGACCGTGTATTGACTTTCGGGAGTTAAATAATATAACCATCAAAGACAAATACACTCTCCCCCTCATTAACTCCGCTTTTGATTCCCTCCAGGGGGCCTCCTGGTTTACCAAATTGGACCTACGCAACGCCTATCATCTGGAGCGGATCCGGGAAGGTGATGAATGGAAGACGGCGTTTCGGACTCCTAGAGGGCATTTTGAATATCTGGTCATGCCGTTCGGGCTGACCAATGCCCCAGCCGTCTTCCAGCGGTTGATTAATGATGTGCTGAGGGATTTTTTGGGCACATTTGTATTTGTCTACCTGGACAATATTCTTATTTTTTCTCAGTCCCTGGATGAGCATCGAGTGCACGTGAGGCGGGTACTGCAGCGACTGTTGGAGAATAAATTCTTCGTGAAGGCTGAAAAGTGTGAGTTTCATGTCTCTCGAACGTCTTTCCTTGGATTCATGATCGCTCACGACGAGATCATCCCTGATCCGGTTAAGGTAAAAGCGGTGGTAGAGTGGCCCACTCCATCATCCAGAAAGCAGCACCTGCAGTTCCTGGGGTTTGCTAATTTCTACCGCCGCTTCATTCAAAACTACAGTCTTATTGCTCTTCCTCTGACCAGTCTAACCTCTCCCAAGCTGCCCTTTCAGTGGACTGAGGAGGCGGCTGCGGCGTTTGCTCATCTGAAAGACAGGTTCTCATCCTCCCCTATATTGACGCAAGTGGACCCCACTCTCCAATATCTGGTGGAGGTGGACACATCGGATTCGGGGGTTGGAGCCGTCCTATCTCATTGCTCCCCCGCTGATGGCAAGATACAACCCTGTGCATTCTTCTCCTGTTACCTATCCCCGGCTGAGCACAATTATGACATCGGTGACAGGGAGCTCTTGGCTGTCAAGCTCGCGTTGGAGGAGTGGCGTCACTGGTTGGAGGGCCCTTCCCAGCCGTTTGTCGTTTGGACTGACCACAAAAACCTGGAGTACCTCCGGACGGCCAAGTGTCTGAGCGCACGACAGGCTCGCTGGTGCCTGTTCTTTGGACGGTTTGACTTCACTAATACCTTCTGTCCTGGGTCTAAGAATATGAAGCCGGATGCCCTGTCCCAACAGTTTGCCCCGGAGATGGCGGAGATGACCGAGCACCCTATCCTTCCCTCATCGTGTGTCGTGGGCACCATCTCCTGCTCCTGGGGTATCAAGGACAGAGTCTTGAGCGCACAGGAGGACGAGCCCGACCCAGGCGGGGGGCCAGCTGGTAAACTGTTTGTCCCATCAGCCGTTCAGGGGGAAGTTATTCATTGGGGTCACGCTTCCAACTTCGTGTGTCACCCTGGGAGGGCGCGTACAGTGGCCCTTCTCCAGAGGACATTTTGGTGGCCATCTCTCCAGAAGGACGGTGGGGAGTACGTCCGAGCCTGTCCCCAGTGTGTCGCTGGTAAGACATCTTCTTCCCCACTAGCTGGGCTGCTCCACCCCCTTCCTATCCCCGGCAGACCATGGTCCCACATGGCTTTGGATTTTGGATTTTTTCACAGCAATCCTCACCCTGGTCGATAAATTCTCCAAGGCTGCCCATTCTGTTCCCCTGCAGGGGTTGCCCACGGCTGGGGAGACGCCGGACCTTCTAGTCCAGCATATAGTAAGGCTGCATGGGATCCACCTGGACATCGTCTCCGATCGGGGTCCCCAGTTTGTTTCCCATCTGGAAGTCATTCTGTAATGCTCTGGGGGCTACGGCGAGTCTACCATCAGGCTACCATCCACAGACCAACGGGCAGTGTGAACGAGCGAACCAGGAGTTGGAGGCTGCGCTGTGGTGTGTCGCCACCACCAACCCATCGTCATGGAGGTCCCACCTTCCTTGGACTGAATATGCCCACAACACCTCTATCTCTACAGCAATCGGCATGTCTCCCTTTGAGGCCTCGCTGGGCTACAATCCCCCACTGTTCCTAGAGGAGGTGGGGGACATCGCTGTTTCTTCCGTCAGTGTGCATCTGAAGTGCTGCCGTCGGATCTGGAGGGCTACCAGGGAGGCACTACAACGTACAGCAGAGCGGAACTCTTCGGTGGCCAACCGCCACAGGGTTCCGGCTCCCACCTATTGGGTGGGTCAACAGGTATGACTTTCTATGAAACACATTAACTTGAAGGCTGAGAGGAAAAAGACATTGCAGCAGTTTATTGGGCCTTTTCCCATCAGCCTGATCATTAATCCTGTCTCTGTGTGCTTTACTCCCCCCCCCCCCCCCCCCGGCATCTGTCCAACTTTTCACGTCTCCCAGGTCAAGCCCGTCTGCTCCAGCCCTTTGTGTCCTCCTCGCAGGACTCCACCACCACCGATGGTGATCAATAGCGAACTGGCATGGCCAGTCACTGCCATCCTGGACGTCCGATGCAGGGGTTGCGGCCTGCAGTATCTGGTGGACTGGGAGGGCTACTGGCCAAAGTGGAGATCCTGGGTGCGCCCCCTCCTTCGTGATGGACAAGCAGTTCATCAGGGACTTCCACCAGGCGCACCCAAGAAGGCTGGACCGACCGCCGAGAGGCATGTCAGGGGGGGGAGTACTGTCATGGCTGCCAATCATCCGCACCTGCGCGCACACCTGCTCTTCATCCTGGCCTGGCTATTTATACCGTGAGGTCCTGAGATCTGGCGGAGTCGTCTGTGTCCTTCCTATGAGACCTGCACTCGCCATCTCCACATCGAGCTTCCTAGCCTCGTCAAGTTTCCTGTCCAGCCCTTTGCCTACTGGACTCATCATCATCCAGCTTCCAAGTAAGCACCCATCTATTCCTCTCACCTTTCTGAGATGCCCTGTGCACAGGCAGAGATCCGTGGCGGTGGACTCCTTCCACCTGGCGGCGGATTCATCTTCTCCACTCACCTGTCCACAACATCTCCTGCGGGTCTGCTGGCACTGTCCTCCTGGCCGGAGCTACTGAGCTTAACCTGTGCTCCTCTTCGCCACCGCAAACAGTAAGCACTGAACTTTCTGGTGCATTCCCTGCTAAGGTTGCCTCTAACTCTCCCTCTGTTTCTCCATAGGGTTGCCAAGTTGCACGGTGCTCTGCTCTCCCCAGCTGACTCATCTTCTCATTACATACATCTACAGATACGCATACACACACCCACACACTCTCACTTTATTCAATAAAGGGTTAATTGTGTTATTCTCGAGTTGTGTCTGCTCTTTGGGTCTGAAACCATGTCAAATACATCCGGTCATATTTTGAAAATGTGTTGTTATGTATTCACAGCTTTTGCTATTAAGAAAAGTACTCCCCCTATATATTTTGCCCTAATAAAATGATTTTATTAAAAACATGTAAAAAAATATGATTTACTGACTTACCAAAATTAACCTTCAAAACAGCAAAATATCATAAATATTGGTAAATTAACCTAAAAATATTGGTTGAGCATCATGGTTAGCATTCTGAGGACTCAAGAAGGTCCTGGGCTTGATTTCAAGAGCTGGCCAGCTGGGACCTAGTGTATCTGAATTTGGATGTTCTCCCCATGTCCACAGGGGTTTTCACTAGTATCCCTCCCACAGTCAGAGAAATGCTCATGAGGTTATTTGGCATTAACTTAAGGTTATAATTTGTCCGTAGTAATAAATGTCAGAGTAAATGGCTGTCTCGGCCTTGGCCCTGGGCCCTGTGTTGGACTGGTGAACTGTCCGTAGTCTGCCCTGCCTCTCACCCAAAAGAAGCTGGAATAGGCTCCAGTCCTTCCATGACATGAAAGGATGAAGACAATGAAAAATGGTTTATAATGCTATAAAGACATTGACCCTATTATACAAAAAAGGAAGGAAACAGGGCTTGTGGGTGGCCTAGTTTAATATGCCCTACATATATGCATAACATCCTCAGTGTACAAAAGACACAATCTGATTCCACTATAAGACAAATATGCAGATTATTACATAAAAGCAAGTTAAATGGACCCGTCCCTGAAGTAACACGATGAAACAAGCACTGGGGTGTGGAGGGAAAAATGTTAATATACAGCAGTGCTGGCCTTTGTTCCAAGTTCAAAGATGTGTGTGCTGATGGTTCCTGGGCCTGATCTCAGATCCTTGCCACTGATATTCTTTTGCAGCTGCATCTCATTATATGGGAGTGTCACAGAGTCAATCAAGGATTCAAAAGACTAAAGGACAGCTTTTATCTTTCTCCTGCTTAACAAAGAGGAAAAAAAATACTGATATTTCACAACAAGCAGTGAATGCCTAACATGAAATTATCCCCTTTTTATTTAACAAATATTCCCCACTAAACCTGTGATATTCCCTTTCCAAAGCCTAACTGTCGGTCCCATCTTTACGCTACTCATGAAGGTTTAAGCAGAATAAGCAGGAAATACTTAGACCCACTCTAAAAGGATCTTAACATAACCTTTATTGGATTTGTAGTTATTAAGGTATCTTTCCATTCACCTCACTCAGTGTTTTTGGCAAATCCCAACCCTGTATCCTTTTAGCTCATTATTATCCAATTACTTATTTTTATAGTGAATATTCAGATCCATTATAGGATTGGTTCATAATTAGATAAGGATTCACCCCAACTTTGGGTGTTTATTAGTGTTTTCCTGTAAAAGTGGCACTTACCATACTCATCGGACAGTTTAGATAGATAGATAAATAGATAGATTTATCTAACGACCGAAACACACACAGCACAGTGTACACAACAAGAGTACAATTTCAAACCCCATTTAAAGGGGAGAGTCAATGTTGGCTTGCTTGATTACTTAAAATTCATTTTTTAGTCTCTGTGGAAATTTTCTGATCTTCAAAGCAATGGGGAGCCTGTTCCATTTTGTTATACCTTTGTATAAAAAGGCTGATGGTCCACAGGTCATTTTCTTTATTGCATTTAATCAGAAATTGTAATATTGGACAAAAACAAAAAATAAAGCAAATCAGAGATGATCAAGCAGAAATAGGTCTGAAAGAGGTGGAACTGCACCTGTAGTTACATAGCTGAGGCCTGAACATTATCTGAACATTCAATAATACGTACAGGAGGACACGGTGTAAACTTGTTAAAGCATATAATAGATAGATAGATAGATAGATAGATAGATAGATAGATAGATAGATAGATAGATGGACTTTATTGATCCCAAACTGGGAAACTGCAGTGTAACAGCAACATGACAGTAGACAACCAAACAACAGAAGCACACACAGCATAACAGACAAAGGGATTACGCATGGAAAGTAAAAACTACTAAAAAATAGTCTATCTACATCATACTGTAGATGAATAGATGGTGACCCGTTTAAACACATGAATCATATCTGCTGTACAATGCAGGACTATCAGGAGCAGAGTGAAATATGAGGTACCAATTAGAGTGTAAGGTGCACTGTGGAAGCATAGTTATGACCAGAGTACAACATCAGTGTGAGTTATTGTGCAGTGAAATGGCATGTGTCATGAATCCGGGTTTGGCCTCTGACTTGTTGTTATGATTTGTCTTCTGTCCTCTGACAACTCTAGCACGCCCTTTCCTCCTGTCAAGCTCCGTCAGCTGCACTGTCATCAGTGCTCACACACATACACACACACACACACACACACACACACACATGCACACGCTCCATTCACTCTTATTTACATGCGCTCTCACACACCTGTTCCCAATCAATTCTGCCCATGCATTCACACCGGCAATCTCTTTCCTCATTAGCGTTTGGAGTATTTGTTTGCCACCGCTGAGGAAGGAGATTGTCAGGACATTCCCCTTCATACATGGCAGAGTTTCCATCTGCGTATGATTATTCACTCCCAGCGTCCTACCTGGCCTGACATTTCAAGATGATCCATACCTTGGTGTTTCGGCTGGTCCGTTTCTCTGTCCCTGCCTCCTGACTGCACGGCGCACCCCAAATTAGCTCCAGACTTGTAAGTGTTCTGAGCCTTTTTTCCTGTGCTAGCAGGCCTGCGGCATCTGGCTGCTCGCCTTTCCTGTTTTGTGCATTACGCAGCCTTGTAGCACCAGGCTGTTGAGCATTTGGCAGGTGCCCTGTATCCCTGGTGGCCAGATCTGTCATTGCACCATATACTCTGTGGTTGACTGAACTGTGTTTGGTGAAAGTTGGATTTGTTTCATTGGTGAACTTCAACAAACACAGCACTCTCTACTCCTGCGATTGGGTTTTCATTCTCTCCCTCGTGTGCTGTGTAATGGCGCATAGGGGTTCATGACAGGCATGTGGCAGAAAAGATTTCCTGTAGCTAACCGTTCAGCAGCGAAGCTGTAGCAGTCTGCTGGAGAAAGTGCTCTGCTTTCTGTCCAGTGTGTGGGGGAGGGGGTGATCAGGATTGTCCATAATGGATCACAGATTTTTTAGTGTCCTCTTCTCCACCACTGTCTCAAAGGTCTCCGGCCTAAGACCAATTAGAGAGACAACCCTCTTGATAAGCTTGCCGAGTCGTTAGTGTCACTGGCTCTGATACTGCTACCCCAACAGACAGCAGCAAAGAAGATTGCGCTGGCAACAACGGTCAGGTAGAAAAGCTCCATCAGAATCAGAATCAGAATCAGAATCAGAATCAGCTTTATTGGCCAAGTATGCACAACACATACAAGGAATTTGACTTTGGCTAAAATGATGACTTTGTGCATCATTCTGCACATGTTTAAGGAGCTCGGCTTCCTCAACAAGTAGAGTCTACTCAGCCCCTTCTTGTGCACACCATCGGTGTTGGATCTCCAGTCCAGCCCATTGCTGATCCTTACACTCAGGTATTTGTAGTCCTCAACCACCCCCATACCCTCCCCCCTAATCTGCAATAGCTGAGAAGGCATCCTCTTCTTCCTGAAGTCAATTACCATCTCTCTGGTCTTGCTGACATTAAGCTTCAGGTGCTTCTGATCTGTCCACAAATCTGTCTACCAGTACCCTGGCTCTCCTCAGGGGTGTGTGTTGTCACCACTACTCTTCATCCTGTACACAAACATGTGTCGGAGCAGACATGACAACAGACACATTATAAAGTATGCTGATGACTCAGTTATTGTCAGTCTCCTCCAGGACGGTGAGAGTGGCCATGGCCCAGTAGTTGATGATTTTGTTCACTGGTGTGAGGATTCCTACCTGCAGCTGAATACGACAAAAACTAAAGACATGATTATTGACTTTAGGAGGAAAAATCCCAGGCACAAAATCACTGTACTAAAAGGCCAGACCACCGAATGTGTACAATCCTACAAATATCTTGGGACTGTAGAGGAGCTGGGCAATGAAGAGGTGATTTGGTTTATAAGCGAAGTTTTAATGTTCAGCTCTTCTAACAAGTCTCATCTGGTGCAGAGAGCGGCAGAAGGGAAAAAGAGACAGAATCTCGCCAACTCACTGATTATATACAAGCACACAACAAAAGACATGCATAACAAAGGCTGACATCCCTCATTATCTTAATCCCCCCATTGTCTTGATATTTCCTCTCCTCGTCTTGGGAGGTGATGGTAATCCCTCTCCTCACCTTGGGGGGTGAGGGTAGCTCGTCCGGTCTCCCCCGCCGCGTCCGGGAACGTCTTTGTTCTTCACTCGGCGGGTGAGATTCCTTTGTCCTTTCAGAGGTGTGAAGTTCCTTACATATGTAATCACCAAACATTTCCACTTGCTCTAACATATGTAGGTTATGGAATATATGGTTAATATAGACCACAGGCCCCCCAAACAACTAAGAAAGGACAACAGAAAGGTTCAGTCTAGGATAGTTATTACGACATACTACGTGTTACAGCTGTTGCCCCGGAAGAAACTTTCCAGCAGCCATGCTCCTAAGAGAGTTCAGTGGTAAACATAGAAGTATAGTAAAATCATAAGTCAGTCCTAAACTGTTGCAGCACAATTAGTGAATAATTGTGGAGTGGTTGGTGTCAGTCCCTGTGCTGTGTGGGTTTAATTCTTCTCCCAAAACTGCTGTAGGTTGGTTTAGGCATCCTGCTGGGACCTTCTTGTGAGGAATCTGCAGTGTGGGAAGGAGAGAGGTTATCTGTTCCCTGCCTGGGGGCTGAGTCTTTTCTCTTGGGGGGTCTACCTCGCCGAGGTGCTCTCGCCAACTGTGCAGGTTCGTCTTTCAACAAGTAGGCAGGTTTAAGTCTGTCAATGCTTACTGTTTCTTTTCTATCCCCATAATCAAGCACAAAGTGTTTATCACCATGTTCCAGCACTCTGAATGGCCCATCGAATGCTGGGCGTAACGTTGGTTTTAGAGCTTCATGCTTAACAAAAACAAACTCAGCGTTTTTTAAAGTTTGAGGGACAAAAACCCGTGGGAAGGAGTGATGAGCTGGACTGGGGAGAGAGAGTTCGGTCCGTTGCTGCCTAAAAACCTTGGGACTGGAAGGCGCCCTGGCTCTGGGTTCTCTGGCAGAAATTCAGCTGGGAGCCTGAGAGGTTGTGCAAAGACTAATTCTGCGGGAGAGGCGTCTAGATCCTCTTTAGGTGCAGCACGCAACCCCAATAAAACCCAGGGAAGTTTATTTACCCAATTTGTGTCCGTTAGTGAGGCTCTGAGGGCAGCCTTTAGAGACCTGTGAAAATGCTTGCATAACCCATTAGCCTGAGGGTGATAAGCGGTGGTGCGATGAATTGTTGCCCCTAAGCTGTTGGACATGGCTGACCAGAGCTCTGAGACAAATTGAGGCCCCCTATCGGACGTGATGTCCGATGGGACGCTGAAACGTGCCACCCAGTTTGTCAAAAAAACGCGAGCGACTTCCTCCGCTGTGGTTGCCGCTAGAGGGACTGCCTCTGGCCAGCGTGTGGTGCGGTCTATCATTGTTAACAGGTGTGTGAAACCTTGGGAGGAAGGTAGTGGCCCCACAAGATCGACATGAACGTGGTCGAACCTTCTAGCAGGGATTGGAAAAGGCTCCAGAGGGGCTTTTGTGTGTCTGTGTATTTTGGCGCGTTGACAAGAAATGCAAGTTTTTGCCCATTCTTTTACGTTTTTGCGCAGGCCTGGCCACACAAACTTTTCGGTGACCATTTTAACCGAGGCGCGCACACCTGGGTGCGCGAGGGAGTGAATTGCGTCAAAAATGCGGCGGCGCCATGTAGCTGGTACTAACGGGCGAGGTCGGCCGGTTGAAACATCGCATATTAGGGGGGGCATGCCGTCGCGTAAACCCTTTTTCTCCAGCCTTAACCCTGTTGGTCCAGACAGGAGTGCGCGCACGTCCACGTCACTGTTTTGTTCCTCTGCCATGGCTGCATAATCTATCCCTTCATGGATAGGTGCTGCGTATGTGTCTGCGTTAGTAAAGAGTTCTGCTGCTGAGGCAGTATAATCTGTCTCCCCACGCTCTGGTGGTGCCACAGCGCGAGAGAGACAGTCCGCTACTACGTTAAGTTTGCCTGCCATGTGTCGAATGTTTGTGGTGAACTCTGAAATCGCAGCTAGCTGTCTTTGTTGCCTGCCTGACCATGGTTCTGAAATTTTAGCCATAGCAAAGGTGAGCGGTTTATGGTCTACAAAAGCCGTGAAACTCCGCCCTTCTAACCAGAACTGGAAGTGGCAGATGGATAAATGAAGCGCCAGCAGCTCTCTGTCAAAAGTGCTGTATTTGCGTTCAGTTTGGTTTAGCGATTTGCTAAAGAATGCTAAAGGTTGCCAGACCCCGCTGACAAGTTGTTCTACAACTGCCCCTATAGCTAGGTCTGAAGCATCTGTGGTTAGTGCAATGCGGGCCAAGGGATCTGGATGAACTAATAATGTGGCGTTAGCTAGGGCATTTTTTACTTCCGCGAAAGCACGTTCGCGCTCCGGGGTCCATTCGACCGCGTTGGAAGCTTTCTTTTTTTTGAGTGCGTCATATAGGGGTTGCATGAGCTGAGCTGCGTGCGGGAGGAAGCGGTTGTAAAAATTAACCATCCCTAAAAATTCCTGTAGCGATTTGACCGTTTGCGGCCGTGGAAAACCTTCTATCGCATGAACTTTGTCTGGAAGTGGAACTGCCCCCTTCGGAGAGACTTTGTGTCCCAAAAAATCAATTTGCGATACGCCGAATTTGCATTTGGCTGGATTGATTATTAGCCCGTGCTCTTCTAGCCTCTGAAAAACCGTAGTGAGGTGCTGCTCGTGTTCTTCCTCAGACGAGCTGGCTACCAGCATGTCGTCGAGGTAGACGAAAAAAAAGGGGAGGTCGCGTAGGACCACGTCCATCATTCGTTGAAAAGTTTGAGCAGCGCCATTGAGGCCGAAAAGCATTCGCAGGAATTCCAAAAGGCCGAACAGGGTTATTACCGCATTTTTAGGAACGTCTTCTGCTCGGACTGGGACTTGGTGATAACCGCGGACTAAATCTATTTTTGAAAAAATGCGCGCACCCGCTAGATGTAGTGAAAAATCTTGAATGTGAGGGATTGGGTGAGGAGTTGCTCAAACTTACCTCCTGCTGTGGTGACGTTGGCCTGCACAGGTGGTGGAGAAACTCGAGCTGAGCATGGAATAGAAGCAAAAGACAGTGCATTAACCAGGCACCTATTTGCTAGATCCACTAATAACCCATGTGCACACAAAAAATCTGCGCCTAACAAGTTAAAACTCACCGCCGCTACAACAAATGTCCATCTGTAGCTGCGGCCGTGGATGAGGAGGTGCAGGCTCTTTTCGCCGAACGTGTCGATGTTAGAGCCGTTGGCTGCCACTGCTCCGTTGCCCCGGGTGCCCATGGCTCGATCTGCGTGGGAGGGCATGACGAAACTCAGCTGAGCTCCTGTGTCGATGAGGAACTGCTTGCCTGTGTGTCCATCCGTCACGTACAACAGCTTATTTTTCTCGCCGAGAACCGCTGCTGTTAACGGCTCTGGGCTTTGGCGTTTTCCGCCATCGTAAACTTGCAGGGGGGAACGCATTTGCGGGCCTTCTCGGCGAAGCGGTGGTGATAATAACAGACGTCGCCCTGTCTGTTACGTTTTGGCCGCGTCGCTGTCACCGTGGCCTGGGTCTGCTCCGTGGGTCGTGGCTCCTCGTGGCTCGGGGCGTCAGCTTTGAGGTCTGCGGATGCTGCTGTGGGTGTCAGCTCCTTGCAGGTGTTGACGAGCCGATGAGCTTCGCTGGCCAGTGTGCGGAAGTCTTGGTGGGTGTTGCACTTCATTCTGGTGAGTGTCCCCCTCATGTGTGGCGGCAGCATGCTTAGGAAAATAAACTGGAAGAGGAAGTTGTCATTATCCTCTTCCTTGAGCTGCAGCAAATCCTCCATGAGGGCCTTCGGATTGCCCCCTCTGTGGCCGTAGACCGCCAGGATCTTCTCGGCTCTTTCTTCCGCTGATAGGACGTAGTTCGCCACGATGGTCGCTTTGAGCGTCTCGTATTTGTCCCGGGCCGGTGGTCGCCGGATCATGCTCCGCACACACTTCGAAGTGGCGGAGTCGAGTTTGGAGACGATATGATAAAACTTAGTATCGTCAGCCGTGATGCCCGCCAGTGTAAATTGGGCTTCAGCCTGCTGAAACCAAGAGGCGGGGTCCTCTTGCGAGAAGTCTGGCAGCTTGACAGCGATGGCGTTCATGCACACCATCACTGCTGTGCCCGCCGGGTGAGAGTGCCTTGCCTCGGCTCTCACGGCGGTGCTGGTGCTTGGTTGAGCCCTCTCAACCTCTTCTGCGGGGGGGAACAGCAGTCCGTCTGCTCCCTCGTCTGCGTGGCTGCTGGCGTCTGCCTGAGTCGCCACGGATGAGTCGCTTGTGGGAGAACGCCTCCGGTCCATACTCGCGTCAAGGTCACCAGTGTAGAGGAGCTGGGCATTGAAGAGGCGATTTGGTTTATAAGCGAAGTTTTAATGTTCAGCTCTTCTAACAAGTCTCATCTGGTGCAGAGAGCGGCAGAAGGGAAAAAGAGACAGAATCTCACCAACTCACTGATTATATACAAGCACACAACAAAAGACATGCATAACAAAGGCTGACATCCCTCATTATCTTAATCCCCCCATTGTCTTGGTATTTCCTCTCCTCGTCTTGGGAGGTGATGGTAATCCCTCTCCTCGCCTTGGGGGGTGAGGGTGGCTCGTCCGGTCTCCCCCGCCGTGTCCGGGAACGTCTTTGTTCTTCACTCGGCGGGTGAGATTCCTTTGTCCTTTCAGAGGTGTGAAGTCCCTTACATATGTAATCACCAAACATTTCCACTTGCTCTAACATATGTAGGTTATGGAATATATGGTTAATATAGACCACAGGGACGATTATTGATAGTAATTTAAAGTTTGAAGAGAACTGTGAAAGGGTGTGCAAAAAGGGTCAGCAACATTTGCATTGCTTGAGAAAACTTGCACGCTTCCAAGTTGACAGAACCATAATGACAATGTTTTATCGGGCTTTTATTGAATCTGTTTTATCCTTTTCTTTAGTGTCATGGTTTGGTCAGATAAAACTGAAACAGAGGAAATCCTTGGATCAGGTAGTTAGATGGTCCAGTCGTTTGCTTGGTGAGCCACAGCTGAGCCTGACATCCCTGTACACCAGACAAGTACAGAGGATGGCTACCTCCATTTTAAATGATGACTCCCACCCTTTGCACTGCCACATTCAGCTTCTTCTCTCAAGACGGAGGTTTGCTGTCGCAAAAAGTAGAACCCAGCGCTACAAAAACAGCTTTGTCCCTGCTGCTGTCAAAGAGTTGAACAAGCTGTAAAAATATATTGCACATAATTTAGTTACCTATTTACTAACTCCATTTTATATTTACTTATTTTTGTAGGATGTCACTTGGGTTCTAAATATTTTATTGGGTTTTAGACCTTTGAGTTTTTAACCTCTTTGACTAGTTTTTAACTTTTAATATGACCTTTCTCTCTTACCTCTGTTTTTTTCTCCCATGTCTTTGTCTTTTTATACCCTGATTGATGGAGGCTTGAGTATTTTTATCATGTTTATAGTCAGCTTCATATGTGCCTGTGTTTGTGTCTATGTTGAATATAATTTGTGGCTTGTATATATGGATGTCACCAGACTGCAAAACAAATCTACCTACGGGTACAAATAAAGTAACCTGAACCTGAACCTGTACTCCCCCTTCTCTTCCCCTCTTATACACCCAACAACAGCTGAGTCGTAAGAGAATTTCTGCAGGTTTGATGTCTCAGTGTTGTACTGAAAGTTAGTGGCGTATAAGGTGAAGAGAAAAGGAGAGAGCACAGTGCCCTGTGGAGCTCCCATATCACTAACCACCACATCAGACAAGACACTGCCCAACCGGTCAAACCGTGGCCTGCCTGTCAGGTAGTCAGTAATCAAGGAGATCACAGAGCTGTCAACCCCCATCACCCACAGCTTTTCACCCACTCACACTCACAGCTTTTTTTTTTTTTTTGTCTGAGTTTATCCTCCAACTTTATCCTATAAAGTTGCACCTCCTCAGCATCTCTCTCAGCTCATGCTGCACTCTCCTCAGTTTCTCCTTTTCTCTTGACCTAAAAACTCTCTTCTTGTTGTTCAGAATTGTTTTCAGATCGCTGGTGACCCATGGTCTGTTGTTGGGGAAACAGTGTCCAGTCTGAGCTGGCATGGTTGTGTCTTCACAGAATCTGATGTATTCTGTGATGCAGTCGGTCATATTGTCTATGTCCACTCCATGCGGTTAATAGAGTACACTCCAGTCTGTCTTCTCAAAGCAGTCCTGCAGTGCATCAGCAGCATCCTGTGTCCACCTCCTCACAGTCAATGTACAGATGTGGACAAAATTGTTGGTACCCCTCTGTTAATGAAAGAAAAACCCACAATGGCCACAGAAATAACTTGAATCTGACAAAAGTGGTAATAAATAAAAATTTTATGAAAATTAACCAATGAAAATCAGACAATGCTTTTGATTTGTAGTTCAACAGAATTATTTAAAAAAAACAAACTCATGAAACAGGCCTGGACAAAAATGATGGTACCCCTAGAAAAGATTGAAAATAATGTGACCATAGGGACATGTTCAACCAAGATGTGTCCTCTAATTAACATCACAGGTGTCTACAAACTTGTAATCATTCAGTCGGCCTATTTAAAGGGTGACAAGTAGTCACTGTGCTGTTTGTTGACATGGTGTGTACCACACTAAACATGGACCAGAGGAAGCAAAGGAGAGAGTTTTCTCAGGAGATTAGAAAGAAAATTATTGACAAGCATGTTAAAGGTAAAGGCTAAAAGACCATCTCCAAGCAGCTTGATGTTCCTGTGACTACAGTTGCACATATTATTCAGAAATTTAAGATCCACGATACTGTAGCCAACCTCCCTGGACATGGCCGCAGGAGGAGACGGATAATACGAATGGTAAAAAAAAGAGCCCAGAACAACCTTTAAACACATTCATGGTGAACTCCAAGGTCAAGGTACATCAGTGTCAGATCACACCATCCGTCGTTGTTTGAGACAAAGTGGACTTCAAGAGAGACGACCAAGGAGGACACCACTGTTGAAAAGAAATCATAAAAAAAGCCAGACTGGAATTTGCCAAACTGCATGTTGACAAGCCATAAAGCTTCTGGGAGAATGTCCTATGGACAGACGAGACAAAACTGGAACTTTTTGGCAAGGCACATCAGCTCTATGTTCACAGATGCAAAAATGAAGCATACTAAGAAAAGAACACTGTCCCTACTGTGAAACATGGAGGAGGTTCTGTTATGTTCTGGGGCTGCTTTGCTGCATCTGGCACAGGGTGTCTTGAATCTGTGCAGGGTACAATGAAATCTCAAGACTATCAAGGTATTCTAGAGAGAAATGTGCTGCCCAGTGTCAGACAGCTTGGTCTCAGTCGCAGGTCATGGGACTTGCAACAGGATAATTACCCAAAACACACAGCTAAAAACACCCAAGAATGGCTAAGAGCAAAACATTGGACTATTCTATAGTGGCCTTCTATGATCTCTGATCTAAATCCTATTGAACATCTGTGGAAAGTGCTGAAACATGCCGTCTGGAGAAGGCACCCTTCAAACCTGAGACAACTGGAGCAGTTTGCTCATGAGAAGTGGGCCAAAATACTTGCTGAGAGGTGCAGAAGTCTCATTGACAGTTACAGAAATTGTTTGATTGCAGTGATTGCCTCAAAAGGCTGTGCAACAAAATATTCAGTTAAGGGTACCCTCAATTTTTGTCCAGGCCTTTTTCACGAGTTTGTTTTTTAAAATAATTCTGTTGAGCCACAATTCAAAAGCATTGTCTGATTTTCATTGGTTAATTTTCATCAAATTTTTATTTATTACCACTTTTGTCAGATTCAAGTTATTTCTGCGACCATTGTGGGTTTTTCTTTCATTAACAGAGGGGTACCAACAATTTTGTCCACGTCTGTATAAGCAGGCTGGATGTGCACAAGGGGAACATACTTGGGTGTAGCAATATTTAATAAAATATAGTGTAATAAGGTACAAGAATTATTTATTTTATTTATAAGTGGATGTGCATGGGGGACAGAGTTAAACAGTCACCACAACACTCACTAAATGAAATAGAAAAGCACTTGTAAAAGGGGGCACCAGTTCTAAAAGAACAATTATTGATTAATTATTATTAATTAATTTCCGTGCCTTCATTTACTTAATGAATCAGTCTGAAAAATTAGCGAGTTCTTCACTGCCGTGACCTGCCGTGACCCAGGAAAGCATATATGCAAAGGAAAATGCTTCAACTTCTCTCATTTACAAGTTTATTAAATGAAACTAATTCAGGTTGCATGACATTGCATTCAAATGAAACAGATTCAAATGACCAACAGATGTTAGATATCACATCGACTGTTAATGGATTCTTGATCATAAAATCTATAGTTAAACCTTTGTGGAACCAAGAGGAAACCAGATTTTATGTTTCAACTGTAATGCAATGGAAGGCTGAGGTATCTAACAAAATCAGAACGCAATTTTATGGGGAAAAATAGAGAAGCTTATTATCTGCTAAAGGAGCTTCTGAATTAATCTACAAAAATGAAAGGAGGTTACTTAAAAATTAATAAGAATTTTCCTTCAGTTTGTAGCTTTGTCCTACAGCTGAGGGACTCTTTCTACCATGAATTTCTGCTTATGTTCAAATATAATTGATGTTTAGGACATCTCGCTTAAACCCAGGAGATAGGAAAGTGGTAGTCTCACTTACTAACAGCTGGTTCCAGGTATTAAGCGGTGGTTGGAACCAGTAAGATGGCACACAGGGGGAAAGCAACTGCTGGTCATCTTTCAGATCATTCACAGCTGTGAGAAGCGTAGACTCGGCTGGGGGCTCCGACAGGCCGTGCGGTGAGGAGCCGGCGAAAGAGTGAAGGCTGGCCCTGGAGCAGGTGTGACATCCTTTGGCAACCAGTCCAAATTTACGATGTACTTGGCCCGCAGGACAGCTAAAGGCTGGAGGCAAATTGCATTTAGGCAGAGTCACCCACTAACTCCTGTTTTTTTTTTTGTTTTTTTTTTTGTAACATTGTCATACGTGGGTGAGGCAGGGAAAAGAAAAGTTCAAAAATCTCTATCAGTTCACTTTAAAGGCAGGGAAAAAAGAGTCCAATTTAATGACAGGAAAAGTCAAAAGTCCAAGAAAAAATGTTTAAATAGGATAAGAACGGCTTCTTAGGTGAAGAAAAAAGGATTTGAGAGTTTAACTCTTTTAAAGGCAAGCTTATAGAAAAAAGGATGGTTTCTCCTCAGTCAGCAGAAAACAGGCAAAAGCATATCAAAAGACGATTTGAGAAAGCTAGTGTGGGACTTGACAAGGTTCAGACACACACAAAAGACTTCTTAACCCTTTGAGTGTGAGAATTTGTGTGCCCCTAGTGGCAGAGAGCGGCACTACACCTGCCTTCTCACTCTGACTTTGTCAAACGTAAGTGAGAAATTTCTGTTTTTTTTTTGTTTTTTTTGTTTTGCAAATTAGATGCAAAATTAAATTTATTCCTATCTGAGACTTTGGATCATATTTTACACCTTTCTAATTGACAGTAAGTCAATATCTCTTTCCAATTTCAAGTTATAGCCTTGGAAATCTGAACTATTTTATTGACAAAAAATATTTACCACTCTTGACAACTAGGGGGTTTGTCGCAGTTCTGCACCATACACACTCAAAGGGTTAAAACTCAAACATACAGGACTCACAGAAAAACTTAGACAAAAACAACTTAACGACAACTGAAAACAATTGACTGCCGGGGCGGCTCTGTTGGCATTTAACAGAAGCACTCTGCTGGGTCATAAACGCAGGACTGGCAGCAAGACGGACTAATTATCTTCCATAAAGAGGAGTTTGAATGGGTTTTTGTCCAGTGAGGGAACAGTTCTTTGTCTGTGAACAGCCAATCAAATGCAAGGGCATTATCCAACAGAGAGGCCGCCTGGTGATTGGTGGTTACAATGTTAGATGACACACAAGTGTCAGTAAACATTCATTCAGTTACCATAAAATTCATTTTTTATTCAATATAAAATCTGAATAAATTAAGTGACTCAAGGCTAATATTTAGTGACCATGCATTTATACTATTACTAATAAGTTTAACATTCATTTGAATAAAAGTTGTGGGGAAAAAAAAAAACATTCCTAAGACATGCACTCACATTTAAATCAATTATTTATTTATTTAGCGAATGCAAAGTCCTTAAGCCAAGCAGTTGCCTCCTGGTTTGCTGTATGGAGGGTGTGTGCTCGGGTGCTCACGGAAGATCTTGCTAAACTGGACCAGTTCTGCAAAATCTGGCGCCTAAAACCAAGCCCAGCAAAAACCGTCTCCAGTGTATTTCATCTCCACAATGCAAAAGCTGCCAGAGAACTAAACATCCACCTGAGCGGACTCAAGCTTAAGCATGCCCCAAATCCAACTTATCTTGGAGTGACCCTTGATTGGACCTTATCCTTCAAGGAACATCTAAAGGGGACGGCTGCTAAGGTGAAAGTACGAAACAACCTGCTCTGCAAGCTCGCTGGTGCAAAATGGGGGGCGGCAGTCTCCACCCTGCGCACCTCAGCACTGGCCCTTTCATACTCTGTAGCAGAATATTGTGCCCCTGTCTGGTCCAGGTCATCTTACACACACCATGTAGACACCCAGCTCAACTCAACCATGAGAACTATAACTGGAACAATCCGCTCAACAGCACTCCCCTGGCTCTCTGTACTGTCAAACATAGCCCCTCCACACATCCGGCGAGCAGCATTAACTCAAAGGATGCTCCAAAAAGTTAAAGATTTTCCTCACTTACCAATCCATGCAGATATCTACACCCCACCCACTGCCCGACTTTCATCCAGACGGCCGATTTGGAAAAACCCTCCCCCAGCTGACTTTACCATCCAGACAGCTTGGCAAGAGGAATGGGAAACCAAGGAGGTCCCAAACAAACAGCTGGTGATAAACCCCAACCAACAGGTCCCGGGCACCAACCTCCCAAGGAGACAGTGGTCTACACTCAATCGCTTCAGGACTGGACATGGCCCCTGCTTGGCCAGCCTTCACAGATGGGGCAGTAGCCCTAGCCCACTGTGCGCATGTGGAGAGGAGCAAACTATGGAACACATTTAAATCAATGATTAATGAATTATTGCAAACCATTATTGTGCATTACAGAGGGCAATTATCTTCACAGTGTCTGATTATCTTCAGAGTTATTCTGAGGGATGAGAGCTATAAAAAGTGTTAATATTCAGTCAGAAATAAACAGTTTCAGATTGCCCAAGTAATGAAACATATCCCGTTGATGTCCACTAGGAGGTACTGTTGAGCTGTAGATAATTTTTAGGCTTTGGTATGTAAACAGGGGCAGCCAAGAAGGTTCTGCTATATGTCCAAAAGAAAGAGGCAACCATATATCTGTCAGCTTAACGAGTTTATGACTTTTTAAGAGTATAAGTTTCTGGTACGAAGTCTCCTTATCTACTTAGGGAAGAAGCTTGAGAATTTTATGACATACTTTTTAAACTTTTAAAAGCAAGTCCTTATCAGGTTTCTCTGCAAAAGGGAAATTGTTTACACTGGGGTCCTGATGATGAAGAACACAACAATTCTTGACCAGAGTTGAGTGAGAATTTCTTTAAGATGAAGAAGAGTGATTTCCTGAATTAGTCTGAGGAGAAGCTGATGCTACATGGGTGTTAAAATGGCCATACAGTGATCAGATTTGCCAATGGGGGGTAAAGCTGTGGCACTATATTCATCTCTGACATTGGCATGCAGTGAATCCAGTGTTTTATTTTGTCTGGTGGGACAGTCAATAAACTGGTGAAATTTTGATAATGTTTTTTTTCCCATTGAGACATGATTAAAATCACCTGTGATGGTCATAAATGCATCAGGGTGCTTCTCCAGTAATGTGGCAGTAGTGGAGCTGATGATGTCACAGGCCACCACTGCGTCAGCTGACTGAGCTGCAGCTGACGCTTCAGCTGCAACTGAAGTTTCTCTCTATTGATACAGTATAACCTTGTGGCTGCATTGCACATCCACAGTTCAGTAAATATGTAAACCTTTTTTGCTTTGTGATGAAAATATCATTTTTTTTTTCACTGCTTAGGTGCATTTATTTGGGTATCTGGAGTAGCTACCAATGGGAAACATTGTCTTTTTAAACAGTTTTGAGTTTGCTCCAGTGTGACGTGAGAACTTAGGCTCCCTGGAATGTCGCTATAGACTCCCAGGTTAATCTAAACCCATTTCCATTTTCTGCAGGAGGCATCATGGAGATTATGGTGCTATGTGAACTGGGTAAAAGTCTGGGCTACTCTGCCTGGACTGATGCCCTCTTGACCTGGATACCTGGATAACCGGTAGAAGATGAATGGATAGATGGATGGATGGATGGATGGATGGATGGATGGATGGATGGATGGATGGATGATTAGAGGGGTAGCACTGTCCTGGTTAAGTAGTTACTTAAAGAATAGATATCAGTATGTATGTGTTAGTAACAAAAACTCACAGTTACTGAAGGTTACTTGTGGAGTCCCACAGGGTTCAGTTTTGGGGCCATTATTATTCAATATGTATATAAATGACATATGTAAAGTTTCAGAAAAAATGGACTTAATATTGTTTGCCGATGACACTAATCTATTATGCAGTGGAAACAATTTGGAACAACTTCTGGATACACTCGGAAAGGAATTAGGAAAGCTTAAACTGTGGTTTGATTCAAACAAATTAATGCTCAATTTAAGTAAGACGAAATTTATAGTCTTTAACAACCATCACAACAACTCAGTACCTAAACTCAGTGTAAATAGTGTAGAGATTGAAAGGGTATCTGAAACTAAATTTCTTGGAGTAATAATTGATAATAAACTGTGTTGGAAGTCACATATATTAAAGGTAAAGTATCCAAATCAATTGCAATATTACACAGAGTGAAATATTTGCTGAATCAACCCACACTATACACCTTGTATCATTCATTAATACTCCCATACACGACATATTGTAATGAAGTATGGGGAAATACATATAAAACAAACATATATCCACTCTTTATGCTTCAAAAGAGAGCTATTAGAATAATAAACAAAGCAGCTTACAGGGAACCAACAAACCCACCTTTTCTTAAACTAAAAGCTCTCAAGTTGAAAGATCTGGTTGACTTTAAAACTGCAATAATAATGTTTAAAGTGAAAAATTTATCACTGCCTGCAAATATCCAAAAGTTGTTCCAAATAAGGGAGAAACGATATCACTTCAGAGGAACATGTATATTTCAAAAGCCTACAGTGAGAACAACCAACAAGCAACACTGTGTTTCAGTGCAAGGAGTCAGATTATGGAACGATTTTGGACCTGAATTAAAATCATGTACAACGCTTGGGCAATTTAAACAAAAACTAAAGGAAGAAATACTCCAAACATATATGCAAGATGATATGTAAAATCACATAAGGATTGTCATATCCAGCCTGTGCTGTGTTGTTGCCTAGTTTTTTTTGTTTGTTTGTTTTTTTTTCTTTTGTCACATTTGGTCTTAGCTTTGTTCTGAATTGTAATCGCTCTTGTTTTGTTTTTCTTTTGAATTCTTTGATGGAATATGGGTGGGCAATATAAGCTGCGGCTTCAGCCATCACCCATTTCGGATAACTTTTGTTGAACTGTATAATCAGAGGAGTTACTGTCTAATTTGACCTTGTTGGATTTTATTTCCCCCTTTTGCTATACTATTTTTTTTTCTTTTTTTTTTTTTTTTGTTACTTATTTGTACCCGTAGGTAGACTTGGTTTGCAGTCTGGTGACAAGCCACCGGCTGCTGGTCGCTGCGTGAGCGAGGCCCTAAACCTACATGTTTTTGGTATGCGGGAGGAAACCGGAGAAATCCCGGAGTAAACCCACGCAACACGGGGAGAACATGCAAACTCCACACAGCTCACTGTTGGTCGGGGGCTGGGATCGAACCCACGATCTCATGATCCCCACGATCCCCCGGCCGAGGGTAAGACTGTGCTGCCACAGTGCTAAACCACTGTGCCACCGTGCAGCCCTATTCAGTTCCTTTTAACTTGTACTATCCGAAATAAAGATTCATTCATCCATTCATGATGGTGGCAAGTTTCCCATGGATATCGATGGGAATACCCCATGAAAAGAGAGGGTGAGAACCTTCACAACCCACATCAGCAAGGATCTCACCTGGTCGCACAACTGCCACAAACTCAACCACTGCTCCACCGATCTACCTGGGGCTGTTGTGTGTGCTGGTGACATTTTCATGTCCAGATTATGTACTTTCGGTAAGGCATTTGTTTTGTTAGTCCACTTCCACAAAATTGGAGAAAGAAGCTAGTGTCCTGAAATTTACAAATTTACTGAACAATTTACCTACATTATTTAAAAATTCATGATTTAAAGATTTTATTTGTCAGTACTACTGTACGTACAGGACATACAGAGGAATTGAAATAGTGTTTCTCTCTTCAGTTGTGTGCACAATATAAAAAAAAAAAGAAAAGGAATAAGGCTGGAAAAACAACAACAGCAGTCTATGTACAGTAATGCTACCCGTAGTGCAAATGGCGACAAAAGAAAGACCAAGAGCTCCCATAGTGCAAATAAAGATAAGTGAAAAATAATGAAATCCAGCAATCCTATATACAGAAAAGTAGAGCAGTAATACTCGTAGTACCAAGTTCAGTGCAGTAGTGTAGGTGCAGACAGTGACAGATTGGACTGCACATGATCGATATTGCAGTGACAGAGAGCAGCAGATATGGCATTTGTGCAAATGGTTGCAGCAAAGTGCAGAGATATACAGCAGCAATGCATTACTGTTGGTGTGCCAGTCTTTCTGTGCCAACAGCTGAGGTAGTTATTGTGTGGGTGAGTGTGTTGCATCGGGGGGGGGGGGGGGGGGTCAGGGTCCTGATGGCCTGATGAACAAAGTTGTTTAGCAGTCTTGTGGAGTGGGCCTGGAGGCTCTGGTGCCTTTTCCCTGAGGGCAGGGGGCTGAAGAGGGAGTGTGAGGGGTGGGAGGTGTCACTTGCAATGTTGATGGCTCTGCAGGTGAGGTAGATGTCTGACAGGAGAGGCAGAGGTGCACCGATGATCTTGCTGGCTGCTTTCACTGTGCGTTGTAGTTTCTTCTGGCAGGAAGCAGTGCAGCTTCCGTACCACACTGTGATGCAGCTGGTGAGGATGTTCTCAATGGTGCCCTGGTAGAATGAGCACATGATGGGGGTGGGACTCATGCTCTCTTCAGTTTGTGGAGGAAATGGAGGTGAGTTTGAGCCTTCTTTGCGATTATCACCCACAGATGTGGTCTGTTTAGTTGAACAGCATTCCCCCACAGCCCACTCTAAACAAGAATAAGGATATACCTCTTTCTCTGAAAATTTTATTTACTTCTATGAGGGTAAGCAGTTGATTTACAGTAACATTTTGCTAGCTTAGTGCTAGCTAGTATCTACTCATCTTAGGTCACTGTCTGATGTTGACATTTCTTTTGATCTGACTGTATTTAAAAAAAAAAAAACAAAAAACAAAAACATTCAGCCCTTTTAAAAAGTCACACAGTCTTAAATATGATGACTGTACTTTTTGTCAGTTTCTACTGCAGCACAGTGGTACAGTGGGAAGCACTGTTGCCTAACAGCTAGAAGGTTCCAGGTTTGAATCCCCAGGCTGGCTGGGGTAGGAACCTTTCTTTGTGGAGTTTGCATGTTCTCCCTGTGCTGTGTGGGTTTATTGTGGGGGCTCAGGTTTCCTCCCACAGTCCAAAAACATGCATGTTAGATTAATTGGTCGTTCTAAACTGTCCCTAGTTATCTGTCTCCCTTAGGCCCTTAGAATAGAGGGTTAGTGCTAGTGAAGCACTTTAAGTGGTCCTTGAGACTCGAAAAAGTGCTATATAAGTACAGGACCTGATCGTTATACCTAATGTTGTCACAGCGAGGTTGTAGTCAGGTGCAGTTGTCATTGGTTGATGAGGAAGAGAGAAGTCATTACAGGTTTTTATAATAGGATAAGGACAAGCTGTTTTTATTACAAACCCAACAATGTGTAATAACTGACATTTGTTCCTAGTTAAAATATTAAAATGGTAGATGTATAACTTTCAATATCATGTTTATCCTGAAGCTGCTGTGTTGAGTGTAAGGGGTTAAAATTTTACTGCTGTGGCAGATTTACTCTGACTCAAAATGAAGCTGGACTTTGGTGTTCTGAAATGCTGTTCATATATTCATGTTTGGTGAATTTTAAATTTATTTCTTCATCTAAAATGGCTGGTTAATTTATTTTCACTGTTCACAAATTGTGAGTGACAAGTGTTAATGTCTTTGCCCTATACTGTTTTACAAGCTGGCAGAGATCCCATTCAGCTGATTGGAACGTCATGCACCTGTGCTGCAGGCAAAGTTCTGTGTAACCAGCTTTGTGCCTTTCTGTTTCAGAGCGCCCATTACAGCATGATGCAGGTGAAGGCAGGTCCATCAGCTGTGGCCTGCACAAGCACTTTGCAAACACGGCATCGACCATGGACACAGGTAATTTCATGCACTACTTTGTATAAAAAATAGTTTTCAGTTGTTTAATATTTTTGTAAGAAGTCAGTGATGTCATGGTTGATGTGTTTATGATTTCAGGGCATCTGTGCAGAACCTGTTCATGGCCTGGTTTTAACCCTTGTATTATGTTGAAAAAAAAATTACATTGATTATGTTGCGGGTCATTTTGACCCGTACTGTGTAAATCCACTCAAAACAGTCAAAAAACAGGTTAAACCAATAACAACTTTATTTTACAACTTTTATTTTTTTCTCACATTTTCAATGTTTAACATTTTCAGTGCTCTCCACATGATGGACAGAATGTAACTGTGTGCTTTCTGCAAATGTAATTCTTGCATTTCACACAAGAGGTATTTGTTTTACTGTCCTCTCGGGAGGGACAGACCTGGCATCTTTAACGTTTGTTTACACCTGTGTCCACTGGATCCATTGCAGATTGGTTGGATGACCTGACCTTGATCTTTTCAATGACAGCTGCAGCTGTTGGGGATCGAGCTGGCCTGGCTTGCCTCTGGATCTTGGATGTGACAAGTGCTTTGCCGAGTTCTTCCAGGAAAAGCCGACGTCGGTACAATTTGCCAGCATTCCATTGCTAGTTGATTTCAGTCCACAGGACATAGGCATTGTAAGCAGACACATCGACAATGTTGTAGAAAATCACCAAGGGCCAACGGGCAGTCTTGCGCTGGCAGCTGTATGTTGCTGTGACTTTGTCCAGCTTGTCAACTCCTCCTTTGGTGGATATGTAGTCCAGGATCATTTGTGGCTTCATGTCTTCTCTTGTGCTCAGAGATGCATCTGTGTGCATTGTGCTCATTACAAGAACATTCTTGTTTCTCTTTGGGCAGTATGAAACAAATGCTGCTTTCTCAGTGAAAACAAATATTGAGGAATGCAGAGGTCTGCCCTGCATCTTCAGAATTTCACTGGGAAGTTCTGGCTTATTTCTTCTGACTGTTCCCAACATAGTCAGCTTTCTCTTCTGAAGTTCATCTCCAAGGCAGAAGGATGTAAAGAAGTTGTCACATGTGATGTTATGACCTTGCAACCCTTCACTCATCTCCAGCACCACACGCATCCCCTGATTCTTCTCAGATGCTCCTCCAGGTAGCTTTCCAGTATACACTTGCATATTCCATGCATAGCTAGATTTTGCATCACAGGCTACCCACATTTTGATGCCATACTTGGCAGGCTTGTTGGGCATGTACTGTCTGAAAAGACAGCGCCCCCTGAATGGTACAAAGTGCTCATCTACAGTAACATGGGGACCAGGATTGTACGACAAAGGTAGAATTTCAACCCATTTATCCCATACATCTCTAAATGCAGCTAGTTTGTCTCTTTCACGTCGACCAGCTCTGGTGTCACGGTTGTCAAATCGGATCACACGAGATAGCATGTGAAATGTCTCCAGAGACATTGTTGCTCGAAAGATTGGCCTTCCATACTCTTCATCCCATAGACTTGCAGTTGCTTCTCCCTTTGACCTGTACACTCCAGCTAATATCAGAATTCCAATTTAAGCATGCAAGTCAGTCTGATCCAGTGGCTTCCATTTCTCCTGAAATACATGCTTCCCCTCCAAGTTGGTCATTTCCAGTATAATCTTCTCTATTGGTGGGGATATGAAGAGCTGAAATGCTGATTGAATATCATCAACTCGTGTGACAGCAAATCTTGTAGGATCGGGAGTCATTTTGATGACATTGGAAGATGACAGTCTACCTCGGCTTTGGTGTGGTGATGTTGACCATTTTATATTACCATCTTTAGATGTTCATGTCCCTTCTGTGGATGATGATTGCTGCATTCCTTGGCTTTCATCCGATGGAGACACAACAGCAGGCTCATCCTCTGAATCCTCCTCGTCATCGGAAAATTGACAATCTGGGTCATCAATTACATTGTCCTTGGTCTCTGAAATTTCTTCCTCTGCGTCACTATCCCAGTTCAAAATATGTGATAAAGCTTCTTCAGCTGTAAACCTTCTGGAGCTCATTTTTGGTGTGTTTGTCAAAGAGATGGCATGAGTAAAGTGACAAGGACAAGGTAGAGAAAGTCCCTCCTCGACACACACCTGGGTCTCTGGCAGTCAAAATACAATTAACTGGGCAGTCAAAATAAAGTACATCAAAGAGGCATGTTGATTTTGGATCTGTACAGCTACTACTAAAGGATAACCCATACTTTGATCAACACAAAAACCGAAATGGGTCAAATTGACCCTTAACATAATACAAGGGTTAAGGAAGCCTTACCATTGTCCACCATCTTAAACTTTGTTCCAAATTGTCATCAGTACTTCCATTTGGAGAGCCTAAATGTGAGCCTAACTTAAATGGCAGCTTTGATAGCAGAAGGAACCAGAGAGCACTCTAAAAGTCGATTATGGGAAGATAAGCCCAGAGTTGCAGCCAGTAGATTTTATGAGGCTATCTACTGTTTTGATACATATATGGATATGTATCTCCAGACAAATAAGGGCCTCTTTACACAGCACTGAGAGACTGGGCCATTTTTGATTTTTGGGTTCATATGAGAGATCCTTTTGTGTTTTGGACTGAGTCAAAACTTTGAGGAGACTGTGGTAACTGGATATCATTGAAGATCTTTGAGAAATCCAAAATTGGCCAGATCTCTCAACAATCTCTCAGTGATCCAGGGGATATAGAATAGAATAGAATAGAATACAATAGAATAGAACAGAAAATTTATTGTCCACCATGTTGGAATTTTTTCTTCGGCTCACCTTATACTACAAACAACTTTAAAAACATAATTAAAGCAACACATATACAGTCATAAAAAAACTTTCAATTTCTTTGACCAGTGTGATTTAACTTAATTTAATAAATGGAAAAAAGCAAAATTTTATTGTCTGAATGTGTAAATTATATTTACACCAAAGAATGCAAATGTGAAAATATGTAAATAATTATTTGTGTGTATATATTTGTAAATGAACACTTAGCAGTTATATTTTTGTTTAAAAATCCATTTTAATTGGATGTGATTTTTTTAAATTATTATTATTATTATTATTATTATTATTATTATTATTATTATTATTATTGGCATTTAATTTAATATTAGACTCAATGGGGTTTTCTCAGAAAGTAAGAAATTCTACCCATTATCTCCACCACATGATGGACCTTGTTGTGACATATGGCATAGAAATAGAAAATCTTTTAAGTGTCTCCTCATAACTCTGTACTGTCAGACCATTGTCTGTTAACCTTTGATTTTACTATTTCTGACTATGTGACTCCAAAATAAACTAGAAAAGCACTCAGAGAGTGCAGACCTCTGCCAAGTGCCACAGTTCCCCCCATACAGTGTTTGTGTGTATGTTTTCAGATTCCTTGACCATGAAAACATATGACTAGCAATTGGATTGACAATGATAGGATTAGTGGTTCAGTAGTTATTCACGGAAATCGCATTTTCCTTAATGGCGGTTTTCTTGTGGACAGTGATCCGGATCACCACCAAAATCTAATCATCTGTAGGATACCCCATTTCTGACAATCTGTGAAAATTTCATGAAAATCTGTCCATAACTTTTTGAGTTATGTTGCTAACAAACAAACAGACAGACAGACAAACCAACGCCGATGAAAACATAACCTCCTTGGCGGAGGTAAAAATATCACTACAGTAGATGTCTCTCAGATGATGTTGTTACCAAGTTTAAGCAGATTGTTTCCTCAGAGCCATGTGTCAACACAATGGAGATAAGCTATGGAGAGCTTGCTCCTTCTGTAATTGATAGCATGGTAGATAGTGTGACGACTTCTCTACAACAGACTCTAGACATGGTGGCCCCTTTAACCTCTTGCACTCTGGGATACCGCGGGCGGTCACGTCTCTGCGTCCCAGTGCACCCTCGTGCAAACTAGGATGCACACTGTGCGTCTCAGAGATTCCGCGGGAATCTGGGAATGCGGGAATGCGGGATTCCGCGGGCGGTCACGTCTCTGCATCGTAGTGCGTCTCAGTGCGCACTGAAAAAAAAAAAGCTGCATTTCCATTCTGAACAGAAAGCCAAAGGAGTGTTTGATTGGTTTAGATTTGATTGACCTCTCATTCGACTAATAAGAGCCTTGAATTGGGTTTCTGAAACCTTGAAGAACCAATGACTGAAAACCTAGCAAGACGGACCTGCCTACCAACGGCTGCAAATACAGCGAGCCAATTGAAGTAGAGAAGTTTGACGATTGAAAGCGTGCGTCCCATGCGTAAAATATGTTTTGTGTAAGCCGCTGTGTGTGACGGTAGCGTTTGCCAGTGTTTTTTTCTTACTACTGTTCTTATTTGTTTTGAAAAATTGTTCGCCAAAACCGCAATCATGGAAGCGCAAAACCGCAATAATGGAATCATGGTTTGACCGGGTCGCGTGACCAGAACCACGAGTTGTAACAAGCGGACCAGCGTCATGTTCGTCTGACAATGAGGAAGAGATGTTCGCCAGCGACACTGCTGTTGTGGACAGGTAAGTGTTATAAGCTAAATTATTCTTTATCCCTGAAAATTGTGATCAAAATAACTTTTGACAGATCGGTAAATTACAACTGTGCATCATCGCCACATGACGGACCATGGCGCACGGTCCGGTCACGGTCCGGCGCACGGTCCGGCGCACGGTCTGGTCACGGAACGGTCCCCCCCCCCGCTACTCCTCTGTAGCGGATTGCAGATATATTGCAGATATTTTAGTACAACTGTGCATAATAGACCCGTGCGCCGTGGTCCGTCATGTGGCGATAGACGATGTCGCGGGGGGGGGGGGGGGTTATCCTCTACATTACAGATATTTTAGTATAATTTTTATTGCACTGTAGGTTATTTTTTTCTTGTAAAAAAAAAGCCACACATTTTTTTTTTTACGTGGCAGGCTTCTTTGTGTGTGGGGGCTTGTTTGTTCAGTCATTCATTCATGAATGAATAAACAACCCCACACACACACACACACAGCCCTGAGTGTCACCTTTCATTAGAGCCCAAGATCAAGCTTCTATATTGAATCATTCAAAAGTTACAGATGTTTTTCCAAACTGTGCCATTTGGCACAATTTGGCACAGTTCAAAAACGCCTGGAAACAACCTGACAAAAAAGCTGTGTAATATATTCATTTTTTGTGGTATTGTTACAAAATATTGACCTCAGCTGGATAACACTTGGTTCTACATTTCTGTTGCATTTTCCAGCCCGTATCTGACAGCTGTGTGTTATTTGCAAGCATTTGTATCCAAAAAACACCCAGGCGAACTTTATTTTCTTCAAGTTCAGTATGTTTAGATGACTGTTACTCAGTGGCAGGAGCACTTAGAGAGATTATGACTGTTTTGCCAAAAAATTCAAAGTGTTTTCTTTTAAATGAGACCAACTCCATGAAGATGCTGCAAAGGGTTGAAGAACAGCTTTTGATTTACTTTGGGCACGTTATTTTTAGGCATTTTTAGGGAAACTGACCAGAGTGCAAGGGGTTAAAAAAGAAAAAAAGTCTAATCACAGATTTCTAACTCCTTGGTTCAACATAGAAACTTGTAGCTTAAAACAGAAGACTTGTCAATTAGAAAGAAATGGTGCACCACTAAATTAGATGAAATCTATTTAGCTTGGAGAAATCAACTTCTAATTTATAAAAACAATCTCACAAAAGCTAGAACAAGATATTATTCCCCATTAATAGAAGAAAATAAGAAAAATCCCAGGTTTCTTTTCAGCACTGTAGCCAGGCTGACAAAGAATCAGGACTCTGTCAAATCTAACATTCCCATGAAGCTTACTAGTCATGAATTTATGAACTTCTTCAATCATAAAATTTCATCTATCAGGGATAAAATCAGTCATATTCTCCCACTTTTAATTTAAATACAGTAACTACTACAACTTCTTCAACTGATATCTGTTTGGATGATTTTACTGCAACTGAACTTTTAGAGTTAGATAAAATAATTTCCTCATCCAAGCCTTCAAATTGTCTTTTAGACAAATTCCTACCAGGATATATAGAGAAGTCTTCCCATTTACTGGTAGCTCTATTCTTCAAATAATCAATTTTTCATTAACATTAGGCCATATACCACAGGCTTTTAAAACTGCTGTAATTAAACCCTTACTCAAAAAGCCAACACTTGATCCAGGAGTTTTAGCTAACTATAGACCAAGCTCTAATTTGCCTTTCATTTCAAAAATCATAGAAAGAGTTATTGCTACACAATTATTTGTCCACTTGGATGGAAATGGTTTATTTGAAGCACTTCAGTCAAGGTTTAGAATTCATCACAGTACAGAAACAGCTTTAGAGAAGGTCACTAATGATCTCCTTATGGCATCTGATAATGGACATGTTTATGTACTTGTCCTTTTAAACCTTAGTGTGTGGTATATATTACTCATATATTCCACACCTGCATACGTTAGAACATGTGGAAATGTGTGGGGCAACATATGCAAAGGAATTTCACACCTCTGAAAGGACAAAGGAATCTCACCGCCGTGTGAAGACCAGGACGCCATGGCAACAGACTTGACACCTTCACCCCCTTAGGCGAGGAGAGGTTTTCCCATCACCTCCCAAGACGGAGGGAGGAGTTAACAGGACTAATGGGGATTTAGATAACGGGGGATTTCAGCTTGTGTTTTGCATGTCTTGGATGTGTGCCTGTATTTAACCAGCGAGCTGGGCAGAATTCTTCCTCTTTGCCTTCTGCCAAGCTCTGCACCATGATGAGACCAGATAGAAGAGTTTTTCATTAAAGACTCTGCTTTTGTGATACAAAACCGCCTCGTTATTTCCAGCTCTTCTACAAGTGCAGCTTTTGAAACCATCATTCAGGGATTGACATTAACTTTTTTGCTCACCAGCCACTGTGGTTAGTGATTTTCCAGAGTTACTAGCCCCTCATCCTTTTCCGTAACCATAATTTTGTGGTTGGAAAATTATCTTTAATATCATCAGATTTGACTATTGCATGATAAGATGCATGATTTCTTTTGTGATGCATGCATGATACGCATGATATCTTTTTTCAGTGCAAATTACCCAACATAAAAATAGCAAGAGAATCACTCTCTGTTTAATTATTTATGAAATACTTTTAAAAGGTAGAGAAAAATATTTGCAGTTTGAGAGGGAAGTGCAGGTAGATTTGGGTCCATCCAAACTCTCATTTGTAACCCTACCCCTATTAATTGGGACACCCCTTCATGGCTGGACGATGTCATTACCAGTCGCTGATGGATTTAACCTAAATGGACACTACCTGTTCTCACCAGGAAAAAAAAAAAAAAAAAAGAGGAGAAAGAAAAAGAAAACTGATTAGGAAAAAAACTCTTGTGCTTATGGGAGTTGTAGTTTATCAGCCCAGTCCCAGCAAAAAAATAAATAAATAAATAAAATAAAAAAATAACATTCAATTGCATGTTTGTCACTCAGAGAAAATGTACACAGGCACGTTGAAAAGATTTTTGACGTGCAGTGGGTATGTGGCGTTTTAGGCAGTGTGGTGGAAATTTATTGCCTATGCCTTAATCTGATGAGTAACTAGGGATCATGTGTTTTATACGTGTGTCACAATATATGAATTGTTATTATATTCATATATGAACTCTTTTTATACTGCCTATTGTAACCTATAAGGGTATAAGTTACATTAACAAGCTGTTTGATATGTCTGTTATGTTTTGTGCTCCAGCATGAAGTTTAATGTCACATTGACCTGCTAAGGTCTGCATGCTCCAACTCCCCCCTCCCTTCTCTTCCCTCATCTGTCTTATCATCCCAAAGTCTTTTTCATTTTTTACTGATGGTCAAATAAAGTAACCTGTTTTACTCTCTGTGGGGAAGAGAACTGAATTTTCCTGTTCCCCATTTCCTCTTATTGCTGACAGCAATAAAAGACTATTAACTCACAGATCCGTCTGATTAGTTACCCCAGGACCTTTAAAGTGTTTAGATAAAATTTGGTTACATCAGTGGTGTCAAGAAGTGGGATACTTGATCACCAATTTCCAGCGGCTGACGTGGATTGATCACCCAAACGGAGTTCGGCTCTTTCCGCCTTTTTAGGTGACGTGAGCGCGTCACTTGATGGGATCGTGACACATTATCCCAAAGAACTGTCTTGGAAGCCTCCAAAAGAAAAGAATTTGAGTAATATTTTATTACATTTTTTTTTTAAATTTGTAAGAGTGATCAGTCATACATTCCACCTAATTAGACCAATATCTGTGTACAGATAGTGGGTTAGAGTCCCACTACAGACAGTATACAGTACCTGGTTGGGGATATAGTCTGAGACACAGTGAGACACACTGGCGGTAACCAGTGGTCAATACTAGAATGCGTCATGCTGGGCACTTAAGACGTTTCGTGACAGTTGACAGTTGTATTGGTCAATAATGGGGACTTGTAAATCAAAACCCAAACGGTGCCTCTCCGGCGTGAGTGGACCAAAGGTGAAATACATGACTGATAAGTACGGTCCTGGAAGTGTTGAATTTCTGCAAAAATGGATCTGTGCGGATGGATCACCTGAGGGGGGGGTCACTTTCTGTAGAAATTATTACTACTTTGAGGAATAAAATAAACAGTGAAATCCACAGGGTACAAACAAGGAAAAAGCAGAGTCTGAAGGACAGAAAAAAGCTGACGCAGTTACAGTTAGAAAAGGGCAGGGTCGAGATTTGGCTCACTGAGGCAAAGACACGTAAAGAGAAACAGGAGCAGAATAGAAAGGAGAATGAACGGAAGAGAAAGGATAGAGAAAATACACAGATTACACAAAAACAATGTTTACACTCTGCTGGGGACCCTAACTTCCTTCCACCTTATGAATGTGAATGACCCATTCCACCTCAACCCCACCCTACTAATCCTGTCACTGCGGCATTATATCCAGCACTACCTGGCCCATATGCTCTCACACCAGAAGATGCCAGCTTTAGAAGGGGGCCAGCACATCAAGATGCCCAAGAGGACCCAGCACTGCAGGAAGGGGTGGACGAGGGGCTGCAAGGAGCAATATTAGGGGTTGCTGCCCAACCGTTGACTGACCAGAAACCCCCATCTCAGCACAAAGCGGTCACGAGCACAGAACCTCCACTTTTGCGTGACCGAACACCAAAGCAAGAATATGACCAACCTCCGCACGCCAGCATGCCTACGGTGGAGGTGGCAGGGGATGGAGGTCCACACTTGGTGTTTCGCCCATGGGCTCGTGAAGACATTCCTAAGTTCGCAGCTATGTTGCCCCAGCTAGAGAACAACCCTGCGTACTTCTGTGAACAATTGTGGGCATTCTGTGAGACCAACCACCCCACCTTCTCCGAGTTGCGAAGAATTATGGCTCAGAAGTGCACCCCTACCAATATGGCTAAGCTGATGCCAGCGTTTGTTGTGGATGTGGGCCCTGCCAACTATGTCTGGGGGGATGGTACCAGCAATAAGAACTACAAAGACGCGATAAAGACACTCATAAGGATGATTGAGGATCAGTGCCGTAAGACCTCAGATCTCTCCAAGGTGGCCCAATGCAAACAGAAGGACGACGAGGCGCCTGGAAACTACTTCCACAGGTTGTGCAAGGTTTTTAATGGTGCAGCGGGCATCCCTGCCCCAAATGACTATATGAAAGATACGGGACCATATGGCACACATCTCAATACGAGGTTTATGGCAGGATTGCATCCTCACCTTGCGGCAGATATAGAGATGACCTGCATCGGCTGGGAGGAGGAAAATTGTGAGACTGTCCTCCGCCATGCCAACCATCACCACCGTAAACATGAATCAACCACAAAGAAGAAGACAAAAAGCAAGGAGGACAACCTGGAGAAAGTCCTGCTCACGATGGAGCAGTAGGCCCCCACTCCAACACAGCCACACCCAGGCTCCTCTGCTGGCCCTAACCAGTGTCACTACTGTGGCCAAGAAGGACACTAGATAAGACAGTGCCCACAGCTGTCAACCTGCAGTTACTGCAAGCAAGCTGGACACTGGGCTACAGCATGCCCAGTAAGACCATGATCTGGACCCCGTGGAAGGGGGAGGTGCAGAGGTAACTTCCAGCAAGGCAGCCGTGCATCCTGGCCCTGACAAAATCCTGGCCAGCCACCACCTCAACCACAACCCCAACAGCCTCAGCAGTGACACCAGGTAGATAAGACTGGACAACGCTCTCTCTCTTTACCCTCACCCCCAGCAGACGCCATACATGTGCTTGCCAATAAAAATCACGCTGCAGCCACACACACATCTCATACTGAATACACAGCATTGACACTTGCATCATATTCTACTTTTCATTTCAGAGACTTACCAATTTTGCCTGTGAAGGTTTCAGGAAAGATGATAGATTTTATGGTTGACAGTGGAGCCACAAATTCAGTTCTGTCATCAGCCTCTGAGTTAAAACCTCCCCTCACCTCTCTTTCACTCACATCACAGGTGGCGTGTGGAGGTTTCACACGAGTTTTTCACTGAACCATTGTCATGTACAGTGGATGGGAAAACATTCACTCACAATTTATTGTTTTCACCTTCGCCCTTTCAGCTTGTTAGGCAGAGATCTGACATGCAGTTTGTCACTCTCACTCTCCTGCACACCACAGGGAACCCAAATTGATACTCCCGGCTCAACTTTTGCCAAAATTCCATCTCTGCTGTACATTTATGAATGGGCACTGAAAGATGAAGGGCAGATCTTCCATTTGATTGAAATGGGAAAGAATCTCTCGCTACATGCCACGGTTTCCATGCCACCACACAGAACGCACTGCACAACACATCTCTCACACGGCCCTGACACAGAATATGAGAATTAATGGTTACAAGTTAAATCTACCCCATTGCAAATGACACGTTGTGTGGGTAACAGATTTCAGTTTTTTGATGATTGCACTCACGCCTAGCATGTCTACTGTATTCTCAGTTCCACAGAGCCACCCACATGTTTCACTCACTAAAGCTCCCTCCTCAGCGTGGAGCGATATGGGAGCAAGGGCTCTTGCCACTCATCACGCTGATGACTGGGTTTCATCTGCACCACTACACCACATCAGCCTCAGTACAGTTTCATTTTCCCCCACTCTGCAGATGTATCGTGCAGAGTACACGGTTTCACTTTCCTGCGAGCATTTCATCCAAACTTTGGATGACACCAGGCGGTACAGATGGATTAAACCTGTTATCATGCCCTCTGTACAGAGTCAGGAGGACCACATGCTCTCCCGTGTTCCATCATCTCTGTGGGCTGCAAACAAATATGATGTGGGGCTTATAAAAAATTGCCCTACAGTCGTTAAAACCCCAAAATCTCATTTCAGACCCAAATCCATGCAGTACCCACTCAGGCCTGAGGCACGTGATGGCATCACTCCTGTCTTTGAATCATTTTTAAAAGAAGGGATTATTGTCCCTGCGCCAGATTCTTCAGTCTGTATGTCAATTTCCATCCATCCATCTTCTACCGCTTTTCCGGAGGTCCGGGTCGCGGAGGCAGCAGTTCAAGCAGAGAAGCCCAGACTTCCCTCTCCCCAGCCACCTGCTCCAGCTCTTCAGAGGGGATACCAAGGCGTTCCCAGACTAGCTGGGAGACATAGTCTCTCCACCGAGTCCTGGGTCTGCCCCGGGGTCTCCTCCCAGTGGGACGTGCCTGAAACACCTCAAGTGGGAGACGTCCAGGAGGCATCCTAATCAGATGCCCATACCACCTCAACTGACTCCTTTCAATGTGGAGGAGCAGCGGTTCTACTCTGAGCCTCTCCCGGATGACTGAGCTCCTCACCCTATCTCTGAGGGTGAGTCCAGCAATCCTACGGAGAAAGCTCATTTCAGCCGCTTGTATCCGCGATCTCGTTCTTTCGGTCATTACCCAAAGCTCGTGACCATAGGTGAGAGTAGGAACGTAGATTGACTGGTAAATCGACAGCTTTGCCTTAGAACTAAGCTCCCTCTTCACCACAACAGACCGGTACAACGTCCGCATCACTGCAGATGCTGCTCCAATCCGTCTGTCGATCTCTCGCTCCATTTTCCCCTCACTCGTGAACAAGACCCCAAGATACTTAAACTCCTCCACTTGGGGCAGGAGCCTGTCCCCAACCCGGAGAGGACAATCCACCTTTTTCCGGCTGAGGACCATGGACTCGGACTTGGAGGTGCTGATTCTCATCCCAGCCGCTTCACACTCAGCGGCAAACCGTCCCAGCAAGAGCTGTAGGTCATTGCTGGATGAAGCCAACAGGACAACATCATCTGCAAACAACAGAGATGAGATCCTGTGGTCACCAAGTATGACACCCTCCATTCCCTGGCTGCGCCTAGAAATCCTGTCCATAAAAATTATGAACAGGACCGGTGACAAAGGGCAGCCCTGGCGGAGTCCAACTCTCACTGGGAATGACTCCGACCGAGTGTTGGCAATACGAACTAAACTCTCACAACGGTCGTACAGAGACCGAATAGCTCGTAACAACAAGCCCGATACCCCATACTCCCGAAGCACCCCCCACAAAAATCCACGAGGGACGCGGTCAAATGCCTTCTCCAAGTCCACAAAACACATGTAAACTGGTTGGGCAAACTCCCACGAACCCTCAAGAATTCTCGAGAGGGTAAAGAGCTGGTCCGATGTGCCACGGCCAGGACGAAAACCACATTGCTCCTCCTGAATCCGAGGTTCGACCAACGGCCGGACTCTCCTCTCCAGTACCTTGGCATAGACCTTCCCAGGGAGGCTGAGGAGTGTGATCCCTCTAAAGTTGGAGCACACCCTCCGGTCCCCTTTTTTGAAGAGAGGAACCACCACCCCGGTTTGCCATGCCAAAGGCACTGCCCCCGACCTCCACGCAATGTTGCAGAGGCGTGTCAACCATGACAGCCCAACAACATCCAGGGCCTTGAGGTACTCGGGGCGAATCTCGTCCACCCCCGGGGCCCGGCCACCAAGGAGATTTTTAACCACCTTGGCGACCTCAGCCCCTGTGATAGGCGAGTCATCCCCCTTGTCCCCAAACCCTGCTTCCTCTGTGGAAGGCGTATCAGTGGGATTGAGGAGATCCTCGAAGTATTCCTTCCACCGCCCGACGATATCCCCAGTTGAAGTCAACAGTGTCCCATCCGCACCATACACAGTGTGGACGGGGAGCTGCTTTCCCCTCCTGAGCCGCCGAACAGTTTGCCAGAATCTCTTTGAAGCCGACCGAAAGTCTTGTTCCATGGCCTCACCGAACTCCTCCCATACCCGGGTTTTTGCTTCAGCAACCACCCGAGCTGCACTCCGCTTGGCCTGCCGGTACACCTCAGCTGCTTCGGGAGTCCCACAAGCCAACCAAGCTTGATAGGACTCCTTCTTCAGCTTAATGGCCCCCCTCACCACTGGTGTCCACCACTTGGTTCGGGGGTTGCCACCCCCCCTCATGGATCGTCACCTTATCGTGGTGGGGGGGTTTGCGTGCCCCAGTGATCCCAGGAGCTATGTTGTCCGGGGCAATTTGCCTCTGATAGGGTCTCCCAAGACAAACTGGTCCTGGGTGAAGGGCCAGACTAAGAACGATCCAACAGACTCTCATGATAAATTGTATATCAAGGATTCAGTGTACCCCGCCCGGTATGGGGTTACCGGGGCCCCACCCTGGAGCCAGGCCTGGGGGAGGGGCTCGAAGGCTAGCGTCTGGTGGCCAGGTTTCCACCCATGGGACCCGGCCGGGCTCAGCCCGAAGGAGTTACATGGGTCCGCCCTCCAGTAGGTTCACCACCTGCAGGAGGGATCATGGAAGTCCGGTGCTATGTGGATTAGGTAGCAGTCAAAGGCGGAGACCTTGGCGGACTGATCCCAAGCTTTCTAAACTGTATGTCAATTTTTCCCGTAAAAAAGATCAGAGACGAGGGCCAACCTGCTGAATGTTGTTTTGTTCAAGACCTCCAGACCGTTAATGCTGCCGTCGTCCAACGTGCCCCTGTGGTCCCTAACCCTCACACCATTTTGACACAAATTCCTCCAAATTCAACCTATTTTACAGTGGTGGATTTGTCAAACGTGTTTTTCAGCGTCCCCATCCACAAAGACTCACAGTTTTGGTTCACATTCCAATTCAATGGGGCTCTTTACATGTTCACCAGATTGGCCCAGGGCTACTGCGAAAGCCCAACCATTTATAACACGGCTCTTAAGAGCTCTTTGAGCTCTCTTCAACAGTCAGAAGGCTCTGTGCTGATTCAGTATGTCGATGACCTTTTGCTGTGCGCGCCAAACGAGGCACAATGCCAAGCAGACTCTTTGAAGCTTTTTTGTCACCTTGCTGCAGAAGGCCATAAGACTTAAAAGTCAAAATTGCAATTTTGCAAACCAATGGTCATATTTTTCAAAGGATCCCTCACACTTCCCTCTGAAGTCGACACCTGCTGCTAATGACTCCTTTGAAAACATGAAGAAAGCTCTTTTGGCTTCTCCAACACTTTCACTTCCTGATCCATCTAAACCTTTTGTTCAGTATGTTGATGAGAAGTCCAGGTGCATGACTGCCGTTCTCCTGCAGCTCCATGGTGACAGACTTTGCCCAGTTGCATATTACTCCTGCAAATTGGGCGCTGTTGTGGCAGGGCTTCCGCTGTGTCTCTGGGCTGTGGCTGAGGGAGAACATGCTGTAGAGGCATCTCGAGACATTGTTTTGTATTCTCCTCTCATTCTGTATGTTCCTCATGCTGTTGCACTGCTTCTGAATGAGCAGAAGTCATCACACCTCTCCCATGCAAGGTGGCTTAGATATCATTCTACCCTCCTTGAATCGCCAAACCTTACTGTCAAACGCTGTGCACAGTCAGTTTTTTTTTTTTTTTTTTCGGTTCCGGTTCCGCCGGACCGGCGGCGCCACACGAGTCGGCTGCCTGTTGCAACAGCCTTTTTTTTTTTATCTTCCTTCTTCTTTCTACACCTTTCACTCTGTATATATATCACGGACGCACGGATCGCCCCGGGGGTCTCCCGGGTCGGCGGACGGAGTCACGGTTTGCAGCGGAAGACGTTACAGCGGGGAGGAGCTAGTGCTAGCTAGCACTTGGCCGCCGCCCGGTGCTAATGGGAAACTCGACATACCGGGAGCTGTAGCGAAAAGGACGCGGGTGCCGGGCTGGAGTTTAGGCGGCGTGAAAGAAATATAAGACAGAATAATAAAGAGCGATGGCAAGAACCAAGCAGACCGCCCGTAAAATCTACTGGAGGAAGAAGCCCCCCAGGAGACAGCGAGCCACCAGGGCTGCTCGGAGAGGCGCTCTGGCCACCGGCAGAGTGAAGAGGCCTCGCCGTCACAGGCCCATGGCTCTGAGAGAGATCCGTCGCTACCAGAAATCCACGGAGCTGCTCATCCGTAAGCTGCCCGTCCAGCGCCTGGTGAGGGAGATCGCTCAGGACTTCAAGACCATCCTGCGTTTCCTGAGCTTCGCCATCATGGCTCTGCAGGAGACCAGCGAGGCCCACCTGGTGGGTCTCTTCTTCGCTAAGGGGGTCACCATCATGCCCAAAGACTTCCAGCTGGCCCGCTGCATCCGCGGAGAGAGAGCTTAGACTTTCTGCTGCACATTCACCAGCCATAATGCTCTGCACTGTGTGTCTATATATATACATTTATAGTAATATGGACATATGTTTACTAGATGTTGTTTTTTCTTGCCTTCTGATTGTTGCTCTGAGTGTTGCTATCCCTATGCTGTTGCAATCCTAGAATTTCCCCATTGTGGGACTAATAAAGGCTTATCTTTATCTTAACCCAGCCACCAATCTTCCCCCACCTTTTTGTGATGATAACACAGATTGTGACCATGACTGTTTGTCCTTGCTGGACTTTGTTACCTCTCCCAGACCTGACCTCTCCGACACTCCATTGCCAAACCCAGATCTTGTTCGTATGTTGACGGCTCTGCATCTGTTGACCCCTCTGTAGGCTGCAACAAAGTGGGTTGGGCAGTGTGTGATGACCATTGTACATTGCTTTCTGGCTCCTTGCCATCTCATCTTTCTGCACAGGCTGCTGAGCTTGTCGCCCTAGCGGAAGCCTTCACCTATGCAGCAGGTCAATCTGTTTCCCTTTACACTGACTCATGCTACGCCTTTGGGGTAATTCATGATTTTGGTGTGCTGTGGCATGAACGGAACTTCCTCACATCTGCAGGCTCACCCATAAATAACTCCTCTTATATTTCCCGCCTTCTCAATGCCATCCTCCTTCCTTTTTCTGTGGCAGTGTACAAATGCACAGCCACACTTCCTCTTCTGACCCTGTTTCTTGGGGCAATGCTCGTGCTGATGCTGCAGCTAAGGCTGCGGTCTCTCCTTCTCTGCCACCCATGCTCCCCCTCCCTCTCCTTCCCCTCTCCTTCCTGCCTCCTCTCCACTAACACCGACTGAGTCCCTCATTTCTATGCAATTTCTTCCATCTCCACAGGAACGTCAGAAGTGGACCAACAAAGGCAGTCACATAGACCAGGCTGGTGTGTGGAGAGGCCTGAATGGCCTCCCCTGTTTACCAGCTCATTTCTTCAATCATTTTGCTAAATTGACACATGGGAGAGACCATGTGTCAATTTAGAAGGGATGATACAACCATTGCATGCAAATTGGTTTACTACTGGTTTCACTGTTTATGCTGACAATTTTTGCAAAAAGTGTCTAATCTGTACCACTAACAATGCCCACAGAGTCCCCAAACAGATTCCAGCAGCACATCCGCCCCCTGCAGGACCGTTTCAACATCTCATGATGGACTTCATCGAACTAAACCTAGCTGAGGGTAAAAAGTACTGTTTGGTAATGGTTGACATGTGGTCCAAATGGGTAGAGGCCTTTCCAGCCAAACATGCAACAAGCACTATTGTGGCCAGAGCATTACTGTCAGAAATTATTCCCAGATGGGGAATACCAGAGAAAATATCCAGTGACAATGGTAAACATTTTGTAAATGAAGCATTGACCAATTTGAGTACTACATTGGGTTTTGATTTGAGAAAACATTGTGTCTACCACCCGCAATCAGGTGGTGCTGTTGAGCATGAAAATGGCACCCTAAAGAACAAGCTTACCAAACTCCAGGATGAGACTGGCCTACCCTGGGTAAAATGTCTGCCATTGGCACACATGTACATGCACATGTGAGTCAGGAAGAAATATAACATGTTACCCTTTGAGATTTTGTTTACTCGTCCTCCCTTTCTAGGTTTCTCTGCAGAGAGGAAGACACCACCTCCTCTAACCACTTCACATTTTGAAAATGCCTTGCTATCTTATTGCTTTGCTTTGTCCTGCCAACTGCAAAACATTTCTCAACAGGTAAAAGCTGCCCTGCCCAAACCTGCCAAGGGAGTCTTCCATGACATAAGACCAGGAGACTGGGTGGTGGTTAAAAGCTTCAAACAGAAGAATTGGCACAACAAACGGTGGTTGGGTCAATACCAGGTCCTTCTGACACCATTCATGGCTGTGAAAATTGCTGAAAGGGCAACATGGATCCACGCAACACACTGCAGAAAGGTCCCAGTGGGCAAGCCAGAAGAACCTACACCAGACCAGGAGTAAGAAGCAGATGGTGATTAGCCACAATCACCACCCCACATTGCAGACTAGGATGAGAAGCAGATGTCCAAGTGGTTAGCCAAAACCACCACCAGCTTCATTATTACCCCCTCCCCCCATTAACTTGAAAGCCAACTCCCTGTTCATCTTTGGCCGCTTCTTCAGCTGGATCCTCTGGGTTTTGGACTCCTCGACAATGACAGTGACTGTCTAACTGTTTGTCTATGCAAACGTCAGCTGACAGCACCCCCTGGTGTCCAGTACCGGTGTTTGCAATAGAAAAGCAGGCTGTCTGGTTATCAATGTAAAGGAGAGAAGAAGAAGTGGGACTAGTGTTGTCACCTAATCGCCGTGTGACGACATAAGGTCACATACTGTTGCACATGACAGCCGTCACAAACAACCTCAGTGTATGCCGAACGCTGTTCAGTAGAAACATACACCATGCATACCATTTACACTGATACTGACATTCCGACAGACAATTCGAACTTATGCCAACATCTGCTTGTGGATGACAATCAGCAGGATCGATGACAATGTTGCGACTGAACTACATGAGACTTCCTGTGTACAGGGCTTTTTATCTTATTGTTGGTCAACTTGACCGTCTATCTGATGGTTTGTTTCTATGTCCCATCGCACCGTCCCCCACAGATGCAATCTCTTGCAATTCTCACACGAATGTTCATGATGCTAGCTGTAGAGAGGTCATTAATGATATATTGTGGCTAGTGGAAGACAAGGGGAGCTTCTCCTCAGGTTTCCTTTTAAACTCATGGTATTGGTATGCCTGCTTCCTTGCGAAGCAGAAAAAAGCTATGAACTGTTATGTTTGCACTAGAATGCCTGTAGCTACCACTAACCCTCATGTTTCTTCTGCATCATTTAACTCATCTGATCTCTTCCGTGATATTCTGAAGTCGCCACTGTCCCCTAACTTCCTAAATCAAATTGTACAGAAAACAACAGGTCACAATTTACCCCTGTATACCACCCTATACAGGGAGGAATTTTTCTAAAATCCTGGCAATAAAATGCAGTGACAAAACACCCCTCTTCGGCCCAGTTCAGTACCCCCCCCCAAACTCTAAATTTATATGTTACGCTAATAATCTCACTCTCACCCTCCCCGGTGTTAAAATGGGCTCTGTTCCCAGAGCTTATTGTTCCGATACTTACTCACCATGTACCACTAATGACAAGGGTTATACTAACACCACTCAGGCCCTGCCAGGTACAACATGCAAGCCTTACTATTCGGTCCCTGATGTTATGGGAGTAATGCCACAAGATGATTTTCTGTGGCTATGCGGTGCTTAATGTATCAGGAGTTGCCTGAGAATTGGGTGGGCCTTTGCTCCACAGTGCGTGCTACTGACCACTCTTCCATTGTTACTGCTAATCCCGTGGACGGGTCTCATCACAGGTCATGGAGGGACGGCACCCCACATGATTCCATTTGGGGCACTGACATGCCTAAGACCCATAAGCTCTGGACAGATGCTCAGAAAGTCGCTCTTTCTCTGTTTCCATGGGTCGGCGTAGGTAAGCTCTTGCGTGCACATGGAGACATTAGACTATTGTGTGGGAGCCTTTGCAAACGTGACTCTCTTAGCCCTTAAGGGAATTCAAGATGAGTTGCATGCCCTTAGACTAATGGAGTTACAAGACAGGTTGGTGTTAGATCAGCTAACAGCATCACAGGGTGGGGTCTGTGCAATAGTGGAAATGGACTGCTGCACCTATGTCCCTGCTAATGATGCCGACACTGGAATTATTTCCCAAGCCATTCAAAACCTCACAGCTCTTTGCGATGCCTCCCTGCTCAATAATGTTTGGGGAGGAGGTATTTATGATTGGTTGTTCAGTGGTGGATGGCGAGATTGGTTTGCTCATATTGGTATACTTTTGTCTGTTGTTCTGTTGCTTCTCGTGTTTTGTGGTTGCTGTATACTCCCAATTATTAGACACATGACATCAAAGTTGTTCGTTTCCACCATGCGGCATTACATGCCAGCTGCCACCTTTGACCCTGATGTGACTCTTGCTGTAGCCCCGCCAATTTCAAATTATGATGATTTGGAAATGTCTGAACTCCGTTTCTCTGATGATTATGATGATTACATGACTAAAGACCAAAATGTGATGTAAATATTTTATATCCACCACATCCATTTGTTATCTTTGCTTGCTCTCCATTGAGTGCTCACACTCACAAAAACAGCCCCTTTTGACTCTTCACACATGCTATTGTTCTATGTCACTGTTCATGATGCATCAGTTTAAACCTGACAGGGTGTACTTTTGCTGATTTTTCACTTTGACAGTCTTGTACAAATGGTCATATATGACCAAGAGGAGGGAATTGTGGTGGAACTTTATTGCCTATGCCTTAAATTGATGAGTAACTAGGGATCATATGTTTTATACGTGTGTCACAATATATGAATTGTTCTTATATCCATATATGAACTCTTTGTATACTGCCTATTGTAACCTATAAGGGTATAAGCTACATTAACAAGCTGTTTGATATGTCTGTTATGTTTTGTGCTCCAACATGAAGTTTAATGTCACATTGACCTGCTAAGGACTGCATGCTCTCACTCCCCCCTCCCTGCTCTTCCCTCATCTGTCTTATCATCCCAAAGTCTTTTTCTTTTTTACTGGTGGTCATATAAAGTAACCTGTTTTACTCTCTGTGGGGCAGAGAGCTGAATTTTCCTGTTCTCCATTTCCTCTTATTGGTGACAGCAATAAAAGACTATTAACTCACAGATCCATCTGATTAGTTATCCCAGGGCCTTTAAAGTGTTTAGATAAAATTTGTTTACATCAGCAGCTTTAAGAAAGGTGTCTAACAGCAGCTTAACATTTGGCAGTTTGTCTTCCTTTTATTGTCTTTCAGCATTGATCAACTACCCCATACTTTAATCACTAACCCAAACCTCACAGGAACCTTTCATTAGTGGAGTGAAAAACAAACTAAAGGGAAAAAAAAATAAAGAAAAGGTAAGTCACAGACGAGAGTGGGAGTCGAACTCAAGTGTTTTTTGTGTCTGTTGCTTGAACGGCTGTGTAGTTAACCATCTGCCATTCCCCTCCCACCAAGTGAATGAGCTTTGGGAAACCAAAGTAAAAGATGTGTTGTTCTGTGCATGTGGGGTGAGGATTGTTAGGAGTATTTTTCACATGTGCAGTAAGTGAGCTTGTAAAAATGTGCTAAGGCACAATTTTTTTTTTTTATTATTTTTTTTTTTTTTTTTTTGTGGATTTAACCCTGTAAGGATTAAAGTTGATAACATGATCTGTCTCTCCTGTGGCTGGTGTTGCATGATTGGTCAAAAAGTATGAAAAAAAAAATAAACCCAGTGTACCAACCATTTCACATCACTAGATGGCACACACATATAGCTTACTGCTCTACACTGGAGGACTCAGTTCAGCCCACCGGAACCATGTTGAATCTGACATCACTTCTGGGACGCGGAAGGAGAGACGTATAAACAATTGTGCAACATATATTTCCACAGGGAGGAAGCGTTTGCTCCAAATTTTGTCAATTATGATTCTAAAAGGGATTATTTAGCTTCTGAAGGGAAGCATTGACCTTCTGGACAGCACAAGATGGACAAGAGGGCAACACTTTTCGTCCGCCATTGATGAAGCTGCACGTGATGGACAGGACATCACTGCGGGTTCCGCAGCGTTATCTAACCAAAATTTTCTGGTTCAAATATTTTGAAGATAAGATAACAACAAACAAACAAAACACAAAAACAAAGACAAACAAACAAAACCATCCTTTGTGTAAATATGTTCAAAGTCCACTTTGAGCAAAAGTTATGTAATCTGATGTAGCTGCCATCACACAATGCAAATTTGATGCTTAAATTTACTCTTATCATAAAATTTGGATCCTATTCTACATCTTTCTCTTTGACACTAAGCCATTATCTCTTACCACTTTCAAGTTACAGCCTTTGGAATTTGTGATACCTAAACTGAATATTTTGTTGAAAAAAATCTTTGCCACCAGAGGGTGCATGCAGTTGGTGCGGCCCTGTGACTGAAATTGTCTTAGGTTTAACGTGCAAATGTATGTTTTTAGAGGGGTGGGAAAATGTTTTTTAGATACTTTTTTTTTACCAAGACTGGGTTGAGTTTGTAGTCTCACATTACAGTTGGTTTATTATTTTAGATGCCGTTTGAGAAAACTACAACTGGCCAAAGGAGTGGGTGTGGCTGTCTTACTGGCCACTGGTGAAATCCACCAGCAATTGTCTGGTTGGCTAGTGTTAATGTCAAGCCTTGTTGTTGATCATATTTCTTGAAAGATTAGAACACCTTGTTGGACTTATTGGAACTTCTTTGCAATCGTTTAAACGTATTTTTCTAAGTTTCAGTTTGTTCATGTCAATAATGAGTTGTTTTCTAATTCAAAGGTCAGTCACACAGTTCCACAGGGATCTGTGTCCTATTAGGCCAAGTCTTGGCCCTCCCTGGAACATGATTGGACACCCCTGATTAAAGCAGTTTGTACAATACATTTTTGTTATGGTAATTTAAAAATACCGGAGTGGTGGCATAGTTGGTAGAGCATCAGCCCCACACCCGGGGTTCAAATCTCAGAAAGGGGAAAGGACAGTTAACGCACAAAGCTGCCAGAGGACTGATGCCCCCCCACCACCACCACCACCACCGTAGCCTTCACTACTCACAGTAGCTGTGTGGTCTTGGGTCAGTGAAACCGAGATAGACATTGCCCCATACACCACATGGTGTCCCACATGCTGTGGAAGGGGATTAACGGTATTACCCAGTCAATTAGTATTACCGTAACTGGAAAATATTATGTTCAGAAAACATGATTATTTCGAACAGTGTGACGTGAATGAGACATTTTGGTTTAACAAGCATTAATTAACTGAGAGGAAGAGGAAAAGTGTGTCTGTTGGACATATTTGGATCATATGGGACCAGTGTGTTATGGACTTGGTTGGACCTTCCAACCCAGTTCCATGACATGGTGATTGTCTACTCTCCAGTTTATTTTGGGTTCCTTATTTGCTGTCAGGCAGCCCACTGGGAGTCTATGAGGTTGGCTTGGCTCCCTGACAGCAAACAGCCACGCCCCCTCTCCTGCCAGCAACTGCCAGCTGCTTAATATTATCATTTGTGTCTGTCACACTCACACACATATACACGTACACAATCATTCACACCTGCACTCTATCAACTCTACACACACCCACCCAACACCATCCGCCCCGCTCTGCTCCGGGACAAGCTGTCCCTGCTCAACGTGCCTGACTCCCTCTGCAGGTGGATCATCGACTTCCTGACGGACCGGAGGCAGCATGTGCGGCTGGGAAAGACTGTCTCAGACTATACTAGCATCAGCACCGGATCACCCCAGGGCTGTGTACTTTCCCCCCTACTCTTCTCCCTTTACACCAACTCCTGCACCTCCAGCCACCAGTCTGTCAAGTTGATCAAGTTTGCGGACGACATCACCCTCACCGGGCTCATCTCCAACGGCGACGAGTCCGCCTACAGGAGAGAGGTGGCCCAGCTGGCGTCCTGGTGCAGCAATAACAACCTGCAGCTGAACGCTCTGAAGACAGTGGAGATGATTGTAGACTTCAGGAAAGTCACTACTCCTCTGCCCCCCCTCACCCTCTCAGGCTCTCCCATCACCACTGCTGATTCCTTCCGCTTCCTAGGCACTACCATCACCAGGGACCTCAAATGGGAGCTGACCATCAGCTCACTCATCAAAAAAGCCCAGCAGAGGATGTTCTTCCTGCGGCAGCTGAGGAAGCTCAAGCTACCCACCAAGATGTTAGTGCAGTTCTACACAGCCATCATCGAGTCCATCCTCACCACCTCCATAACCGTGTGGTACGCAGGAGCCACTGCCAGGGACAGACTAAGGCTGCAGCGCGTCGTGCGCACTGCTGAGAAGGTGATCGGCTGCAAGCTCCCATCTCTCCAGGATCTGTACATCTCCAGGACCCGGAGGCGTGCTGGCCGGATCATAGCCGATCCCTCACACCCTGGTCACGTACTGTTTGCCCCCCTCCCCTCTGGTAGAAGACTTCGGTCCATCCAGACTAAAACCTCCCGTCACATGAACAGCTTCTTCCCCTCTGCCATTAGACTGCTGAACACTAAGTGACTCTCGTGCACCATGTACAGCAGCTCAACCAGACTCATGTCAATCATCACTGTTTTCTTCCTGCATTACCGACTGCACTATATAGTTCTCCACAGTATCTGCTGCTGGCTAATATATATTTTAACTGTTGACCAGTATCACTTAATCTTATCCTACACTTTATTACATGTATAGTTTATTTCTCTTATCTTATCATGTTTAATGTTGCAGCATTGTACCGAGACAAATTCCTAGTTTGTGTACTACATGAACAATGGCAATAAACCTGATTCTGATTCTGATTCATTCCTACTCGCACCGGCAATCACTGTGATCATTAGGTCTGGTGTTATTTAAGCTCTGTCTGCACTCTTGTGTATTGTCAGAGCATTGAATTGTCAACCTCTCACCAGAGCACTTTTTGGCTCTGGTGATCCCATCTCTGTAAATACCTTCACCTGTCAGTTGCCTGTTGTGTTCAGTGTTTTTGCTGCTTTTGCCCTGCGTTTCCTTGTGCAGACTGTTGAGCCTTGGGTTGGCCGGCTCCAGTCTGCACTTATGTTTCAGGAGCGAACTTGGTCTCCTCGTGTGTTTCGTGATTAGTGCCATTTCGTTTTGTGGACTATTTTCTGTATAGAACACGCTCATCAGGTTGTCGATCTGTTTCATTATTTGGACATTTGTATTAAAAAACACCATATCCTCCTGCATTTGGACTCTTCTCATCTCTGCTGCCCCTAAAACGGCAGTGAATCATGACACAATGTAAACATTTAAATCAAGTAAATTCAAATAACTTTTTTTTTGTGTAGCAGCTTTTAATGTTTTGCCTTATATGTTAAGAAAATTGTGTTGAAATTAACAAAATCTGTGTATAATGATGTAAGTAAATAAAGCTTTTCTTTCCCATGAATACTAGTGTTCGTTCATTATTTACCTCCTATAACTATATATTGTAAGTAGACTCCATAAAAGGGATGCTTTATCTGCCAAAAATTCATTAAGGCTCCCAAACTGGGTTGAAACACTTTATCTGCCAACAAATTACTTGATTTGGTTCTTCAAGGTTGAATTGTGAAGATTATAATATAACATGTTCTGTCCAACTTTTGAATAGTTTCAAAGTGCTGTTATACCTTATGAATGTCATGTACAGGGTTGTTGTTTCCTGCCCCATTTCATGACCTGTGGCTTCAACCTTTGATTGTTATCATTTCCAGCTGTCAGATTATTGGATCCTCTGCCAGTCTTCAGCCACAGTCCTTCTCTCACCTATCTCTGCCAGGGACCTATCAGCTGATTGCCATCACCTGGGTTTCCACACACACAAACATGCACTCACAGGCCAACACACACATTCTCACTCATTTACACACACACACACACACACACACACACTCACACACACACACACACACACACACACACACTACACACACATGCACACTCATTCTGATGCTATGCACCTGTTTCCACTTGCTGCTCGTTAGTTTCCGGTGGTATTTCTGGGCGGCAGTGGAAATGCTCAGGGCGTCTGCATCAGAAATCTTGGAATGTCCAGGCTAACTCATGAGTGGTTCTCTTCCTTTTGGACTTTAAGTGTTGTTGTTCCAGAGTGTCTCACGCCGACATTTATGTAAGTCTTATTTTAAATTATTTTCAGCCCTTCCTTTCTGCTGCCCAGTTTTGCCCTGGGAGTGTGTGGGGCTTGCCCTCTAAGTTTGTAGCCGGTCATGTCCTCAATTTTTCTTATTTTTGGACAGTTTCTTGGACACTTTGTATGTTATTTCCGTTAATAAACATGTTTACTTTACTGCACTTTGGGCTCGCATCTATTCATTTGTGTGTGTGCACATTTACTCACACACATGACAGTATGGCGACACCATAACAAAGAGCCCAAGCAGTGAAGTAGTGTTTTATTTTCATTTTTTTTGTGTGTGTTTTTCTCTACCTGCTGCTGGAGTTATGGCAGATTTTTGGAGCAACACAGAGCGGCTTGGACTGGCCCGTCTGGAGAATGTCTTCTCCAGGATTCCGGGGCATTATTCCTCCAAGGCAGTTTGCGCAGCTCAGTATACTGCTGCAGAGGTGTTGGAGGAATGTCCGGACCTTCTATTTTTTCCAGAATCGGCAGACATCCTCCATTTCATCCTCGCGCTGCGAGAAGAGGAGTCCAGAGGGGAATCACCAGCGTTGGTGCGGCCCCAAACACGGAAGAGGCGCTTGCTCCGGGTGAAGCCTTCCTCCTCCCTCAGCTCTTCTGCTCCAGCCCCACCCTCGTCTCCAGAGCTTGGGCCTGCTCAACTCTGGGGAGGTCTGGAGGAACGCAGCCAAGCCATCTTAGATGATATTGACCGCCTTATGATGGAGGAGCAGAGACTCCAATCGGAGGATAGTCCTGCTTCATCTATGAATGGTTGGGAGAGACACAGACTGGCTATGCTTGCAGAGATAGATTGCCGTTTGGAGGAGGAAAACTCGGCAGCTACCCCTCCCTCTCCAGCGCCATTCTGGGAGGCTTCTCCACTACTTATGGAGGAGTCCAGCCCCGTCACAGCCGTCGTGAGGAGTGTCGCCTTGCCAGCTGCAGCAGGAAACGTCTTTAACCAGGGAAATAGGCAAGTTTGTTCTCCGTTCATTTCTAAAATTGATGAAATTTCTTGCCTGATTCCTGGTAAAGGGGCTGTGGGTGTGCAGTCCCAAGAGACCTCTCCACTTGCTGCAGCCATGAACTGCTCACCAGCCCTCTCCATGCTCTCTCCTGTCTCCTCCAAGTGCACGCCAGTGCTGGAGCCATACCATCGGGACCAGGAGGAGCCAGAGGTCCGGGAGGATTGTTCCCCCGCAGCAATGGTTAGCCAGACCCCAGCCACCATGCCGGATGGATCACCAGCGTAGGTAACAACGGCTGAGACTATGACTACTGCAGAGACCATCAAGCCTGCTATGGAGGCCACTGCAGCAGAGTTAGTGCCTGAGCTGAACCTCCAGGAGGCCAATCCCGTGGGAACATCGCCCGGGTCGTCGGAGTCCTGGATGGCGGTGGAGCTTGAACTAAGGCAAGTGCGCTCGTTTGTCTTTCTCCTTTCTATATTAGAAAATTTTTGCTTAGCTTTAGGTGAGGAGAACCAGCTTCAGCCACACGCTGCACCTAAGCTCGCCTTGCCAGGCTCTGCCGCTGCCGGCGACCCTGACCCTTCCTCCTCTCTGTCAAAGTCCTCTTTCGGGGTCGCTGGAGAGAGTCCATCATTGCCGGACGAGTCTGTGCATTCAGGCTCATTGCTGGAGGTCACCGGGGTTCCTGCTGAGGTGGTCATCAGTGGTGCTCAGTTCCAGTCCAGGGTGCCCATGATCGATCGCCTCCTAGCTCAGGTGCTCATGCAGGTTGGCTGGCCCATGTTCAAAGTGGCATTGGGGTCAGCAGTGGCCCAGCCGGATCCCACCGTGGGTGCAACAAGGGCCCATCTGGGCTCCTCCATGGGTGCAACCATGGCTCGGTCGGGGTCCACTGCGGTTGCAGCAGGGGTCAAGCCAGACTCCACCGTGGGTGAAACCATGGCTCAGTCGGGGTCCACCGTGGGAGCTACGCAGGCCCAGTCGGGGCTCACGGAGGGAGCAATGAGGTCCCGGGAATGGGCCACCGCGGGTGCAATGCTGTCCCAGGCCGGGACCACCGCGGGTGCAGCCATGGCCCAGCCCATGTCCACCGCGGGTGCTGCCGAGCTTCTGTCCCAAGCCAGGACCACCAAGGGTGCGGCTGGCCAGTTTGAGGACACCTGGGTTTCCTTTTTCCTTCTGAAGGCCTGCTGGGTGTTCCTCCTGGTTCTACTGAGCTCTGCCATCATCCACCTGGTCCTGTCACTGGTTGCCATTGGGGTTCCCCTTCCCTGGTCCGGCCACCCACCTTTAAGGCTCCCGGTAGGTAGGCTGCCTCCTCGCTCACCCCTCTGGTCCTGGTGGCCCAACTTTGCGGGCCGGCTGCCCGATGGACTGGATCTTCCTATGGGGTGGGTCACCTCCTGGCCCATCTCACCTGGCCTGGTGGCTGAGGAACTCCGGCCAGCCGCCTGATAAACTGCACTGCTGGGTTAGGTGGCCAATTTCCCCTGGCAAGCCACCCAACTCACGTTGCCTGGTGGTCCAGCTGGAGTTGGACTTTTGCAGGCTTCCTGGTCTGCTTCATATGGCCCTTCATGGGCCCTGAGACAGTGGCCGGCCCCCTGTACTTTGGTACTCTTGAGGCACTTTTCCACAGGCCCCGCTTTCCCCAGCACCGCCCCATTGTCCCCGCGTTTGCGCATTTTCCAGTAGCCCCAGCACCGTTTAGCAGGCGCTATTTTTGTACCTGATCTAGGGCAGGGTCCATCACGGCCGGCCCGCGGCCCACCCGGGGCCGTGATGTGACGTCAACAGACTGGTCGCTGCTGATTGGTCAGGCCTTAACGTCACGAAAAAAGCGTCCTTTTCTGCTGGATCGACGCCACCGCCATTTTTGTGAAGTTGTTCAGCCAGTAAACACACAGTGGGCGGCTTTAGTATTTTCAGTATAAAGATGTCTTGTCGTAAGGGTATCCCCTGGTCAAACGAGGAGGTGCGCTGTTTTCTGTTGATATTAGGCGACGATCGCATCCAGCGCGAGTTGGACGGAGCTACGCGAAATGAGAAAATATATCAGCAGGTCTCAGAGCGCATGGCTTTACAAGGACACCTTCATACTCCCAAGCAGTGTCGGGAGAAACTTAAGAAAATGAAAAGCGACTACCGAGCAGTGAAGGATCACAACGCTCGTAGTGGAGCAAATCGTAAGGAGTGGAGGTGGTTCGACCAGATGGACGCGATCTATGGACATAGGCCTGCTAGCAATGGCAGACACCTAGGTGTTGACACGGCCACAGTCCCGCCATTGGAAACCGTGGATGGTGAGTGTTCTTTTGATATTACGCGTGTTTGCACTCATTTATCCCTTCGGTAGCAAGCTTAAATTTTTTTTAAGCAATAGGAAGGTTGTTAGACTATGTTGTTGTTGTTGTTGTTAGACTTAATGTTTGTTACCAATGATGGCTAGCCAGCTAATAACTAGCTAGCTGCCAACTGCTGATTCACACTTGCTTTGGTGTTAAGTACCCATTTCGGATAACTCACGTGGAATTGTATAGTAGAAGGAGTCTTTGTCTAATTTGACCTTGTTGTTATATTATACAGTTTCTTTTAACCTGTAATGTACTATCCGAAATAAATAAATTCATTCATTCATTCATTCATTCAAGTATTTGCGCGAACAAAACGCTGAAGTTATTATTGTATTGTGGTTAAAAAATTTTGAGTTTTGTGTACATGTTGCACTGTGGTGATGAGGTTTACATTTTGTGCATTTTCTTTATAGAATCACGGTTCATGTCACAAGAGTCCACATCAGCGGACATCACTGAGGTCCACCTCAGCGGACATACCACACCGGACTCTCCTGCGTCTGCCGAAGCGCCAGCTGAATCGACACTGATGTCAGCCTTTTCTCCAGCTCCATCAGCATCTTGGGCATCACGTTCAAGTGCTGGTAAGGCACAATAACCACTATTTTTTTTTCAACAGGTCAAGCGGACTCAAGGGTTCAAATTATAAATTAGAAAGAATTTATGTCCAAAATTGATTAATAGAATTTCCTATAGCTGCACATTATTTAATTAAAAAATATATTTTTAAATATTAAAAAAGGCGATTATTGTGACTTCACTCGTTCCATGTTTATGTGTGTTGATGGAAGTGCTTTTCTAACTCCTGTTTTAGAAGAAAAGTTAAAGCTCATGAACTGCCATTGAAAGCACCATGCTTCATTGAAATACTTCACGTCAGCTGACTATTAAACCATTCTGATTTCTGAGGCCACACTACAAGCAAATATTTTAAACATTACCCATCCATCCATCCATCCATCCATCTTCTTAATCTTAATCCTTTTTCGGTGGCTGGGGTGCTGCAGCCTAGCGCCAGCAACCTCGGGGTTTGCAAAAACCGCTCTACTGATGTGCAGCAACATGACATTTCAGCTTATATACAGCAATGAAGCATAATATAATAGTGACATCCCACCACAGGCCTTCACCGGTTTAATTACATAATATATGTTGTTATCCGGCATTCAAAACCATGCCTTTCTGTCTTTCCATATAGGAAAGAGGAAAAGGGAGAACTCTATTGCTGACCTGACATTAGCGATGTACCAGATGCATCGTGAGCAGCTTGACCAGCGTGAAGAGCACCATAACGAATATATGCCGCATTTGCGAAAGGTGGCCTCAGATGTGCAGGCCAATGCTGAAAAAGCCCTGGACCAGGACTTTCACTTACGAAAGGAAGAGCTTGCAGAGATGGCTAAATTCAACAGTGATTTCATGAGCAATTTTTTCAGGCTTGTGGACGCACTTAGCAGTCGGGGGTACTAACCATGTGTCCTTATGCCCAGTCTGTTTGTTGGTTCGTAATATTTTTAATAAAATGGTAGTTCCTGCATAAAACCTCTGCTTTTTTCTGTTATGACACCGTATGAGAAAATAAAAATAAATACATATACATTACATTCTCTGTTCTGTCCAGATGCTGCTGTTAATCAGGTCAGGTGTGTAGCATTATAATGGGATTTTAAGGTTTAATGACACAACAAAACGTAATGTGTTTTTTTTTTTTTTTTTTAAGTGTAAGACAAAATTTGCACAGTTGAATCCATTTCTCGAGATCGGGTACATTTTTTATGTTATAAGCAGCTGTACAGGTGTGCTTTAACGTATACATTAGAGACTGTTAAAGGTAAGTACATGTAAATTAAATGTTGCATCTCCATTCAAAATTTAATAAATTCAAAAAGTAATCTAGTAAAAGTTTGCATTACTAAAAGTTGACACATTGTAGAACGATACACAAATCTGTTTTTGTTGCACACAGCTGTTGTTACCAACATGTTGTTCAAAATTTATATTGGCTTTGCATTTCCACCAAAACCAAAATGGCTTGTCTAGGTGCATTTTTTGCATGCAAGTCACAGTCCTAAAAATGTCTTTAACCACAATGAGTGCTAAATTTTTAATAGTTTTTCAATAAAAAGAATAAATATTTTGTAATTAAAAATTGGAGACCATTACATGTTAAATCATGTATCACCACAGGATTTGTACTACAATTTATAATTCAACCTAAGCCAAAGTGGCCTGTGTAGCTGCATATTTTGAAGATGGTCTTTGCGGTTTTTCTGCATGTAATTCAAATTACAAAAAATGTTATTATCCACAATTGTTGTTGCTAAATTTATCTTAGCTTTGCAAAAATTATAAAAAATATTTTTTAAAATAAAAGTTGGAGACCAGTACATGTTACAACATGTATCACCACATGACTTACAGTTCAATTTGTAATTAACTATAAACAAAAGTGGCTTGTCTACATGCATTTATGAACATTTTCTGTGCGGTGTTTCTGCATCGAATCCACAGTCCCAAACATGTTTTTAACCACAAGTAGTCCTAAAATTATATTAGCTTCTAAAAAATTAGAAAAATAATTTTGTAGGTAAATGTTGGAGACCATTACATTTTAAATCATGTATCACCACAGGATTTTTAATTCAATTTATAATTCAATCTAAGCTAAAGGGGCTTTTGAAGCTGCATTTTTTGAACATGGTCGGTGAGGTGTTTCTGCATGTAATTCACATTCCCCAAAATGTTATTATCCACAATTGTTGTTAAATTTATATTAGTTTTTCCAAAATTATAAAAATCTTTTTCAAAGTAAAAGTTGGAGACCATTACATAATACAACATGTATCACCACATGATTTACAGTTCAATTTATAATTTACATGAAACCAAAGTGGCTTGTCTACCATGCATTTTTGAACATGGTCTATGCGGTGTTTCTGCATGTAATCCACAGTCCCAAACATGTTCTTAACCACAATTACTCCTAAAATTATATTAGCTTCTCACAAATTAGAGAAGTCATTTTGTAGGTAAATTTTGGAGACTATTACATGTTAAATCATGTAACACCACTTGATTCATATTTCTATTTGCAATTCAACTTAAGCCACAGTGAACATGGCCTACAATGTCTTTCTGCATTTAATTAACCTTACCTTAACAGATAAGTGTTATGAACAACAGAGGACAGCTAGATGTAAAAAGCACAACATTTTATTTAAAAAAAAAAAATAAGTCAACCTAAGCCACAGTGAACATAGCCTAAACTGTGTTTCTGCATGTAATTACATGTACCTTAAAAGATAAGCGTTATGGACAACAGAGGACAGCTAGATGTAAAAAACACAACATTTTATTTACAAAAAACAATTTTTTTAAAGATGTACGCACAGAAATGTGGATGACATTAAATTTCTACCTATTGCTACACAAGTACTGCATCACAGCATCTCGGATATGGCCACCCTGCTCCTCTGCTGCATGGTTCGCACCCACCACTGGTTCATCTACAGCATTATCCAATGTATTGTCAAAAGTCTCTCCATGACTCTCACACAAATTATGCAGAGCACAACAAGTCAGCACCATAGATTTTGCCAGTGTCATGTCACAGTCATTACGTTTTAGAAGGCAGCGCCACCTTCCCTTTAGCCTCCCGAAAGCATTTTCCACAACCACCCGTACTCGACTGACGGTCTGGTTGAACGTGTGCTGGTCTGCAGTCAGTCCTCCAGTGTCATGAAATGGTTTCAACAGCCAGTTTTTCAGTGGATATGCAGAGTCTCCGAGGATGTAGTATCCCGCACCTACCTCACCAATGTTCCTGATGTAAGGTGGAAAGAGGTTTCCCCGACTGGCTAAATCCCACAGTGTAGACAGTCTCAGCACCCTAGCATCATGCATGCTCCCTGGCAGCCCTGCAAACACATTCCAGAACAAGCCCTTTCCATCAACAACACCTTGAAGGATTATGGAGTGCCACCCTTTACGATTAAAGTAGTCGTTGTGAAATTGTTTGGATGCTATGATGGGTATGTGTGAGCCATCGATAGCACCAACACACAATGGAAGCCCCCACCGATTCTCCATGTAGGCGGACATTTCAGTGAACCTCCCTTCGTCAGGAAAACGTATTTGTTCTGGAACCAGCAATGACTCTGCTGCTGCACAAAAATCCTGCACACACCTGCACACCGTTGTGATGCTGACACCAAACAGATGGCCAATAGTCCGGTACTCTGAACCAGTAGCAAGCTTCCATAGCGCAATGGCCACTCTCTTCTTCACAGGCACACATAGGCGGAATGTTGTATCTTGACGCTCCATGCATGGACGCAATTTGTGCCACAGGTAGGTAAAAGTCTCCTTGGACATCGGGAAGTTCTGCAACCACTCCGTGCTTGAGAAGCCGGGAACAATAGCCTCCCACCACTGCAAAGCACGGGGAAGTGCCCACACCGAGGGTCTGCAGCGATTATTGTGGAAAGAAGCAACCAACTGAAACACACAAACAGCATACATATAATGTAATGCATTTAATACCAATGAGCTGGCGACCTAAAAATGCTGTACTAAAAACTTACGTTACTAAAATTTAGATTTGAAAACATTAGCATGCGTTAGCTTACCATGATACACTCCATCATGTGTTCAGCATTTAACTTCAGAGTTGCGGCTTCATATTCCAAAACGGCAGCCGAGAACCCCATGTACTCTGCCTCCAACGTTTGTAGCAACGCACGTCGTCTCAATGCACGTCGTTTTATCTGGATTAATTGTCTGGCCTTCATTATCGTAAAAAGCCACAGAGCGAGAAAAAATGATAATCCTCACCTCGTAATCAGCCATTTTGTTTGTTGTGGAGGATTTGGTCGCGCGCGCTACACGTCACGAGAGTGAGGCGCCGCCTGGCTGTTAAGAAATCCCACCCACCCGCGGCCGGGCTGCAGTACTGTTGAAAACCAATCGAGGGACAATGGAGCCGCGCCGAACGGAGTCGTGCTCTCAGATCGAGGCTGAGCGGGGCTTATGGAAAAGTGCCTTTGGGTTTTGGAGAAGGCTTATTTTTTGTTTGGGGTTGGGAATTATTGTTTTTTTTCTTTGTGTTTTATTGTGTATTTTTCATTAGTTTGCTCCCTCCTGACCTGTTTCCCCCACCTCCTGCCCTGGTTAGTTGTGAGGGGTTCGGGAAGGGGGGGGCAGGTTGTTTTTGTTTTGTTTGATGGTTCAATGGTTTTCTAATATCCACCCCCTGGGGGGGGGGGTCTGTCATGTATGGGGCTGCTGTTTCCTGCCCCTTTTCATGACCAGTGGCTTCAGTCTCTGATTGTTATCATTTCCAGCTGGCAATTATTGGATCCTCTGCCAGTCATCAGGCACAGCATTCCTCTCACCTCTCTCTGCCAGGCACCTATCAGCTGATTGCCATCACCTGGGTTTCCACACACACAAACATTTACTCACAGGCCCACACACACATTCTCACTCATTTCCACACATACACACACACTATACACACATGCACACTCAGTCACTCACTCTGATGCCACGCACCTGTTTCCACTTGCCGCTTGTTAGTCTCCAGGGGTATTTCTGGGCGGCAGTGGAAATGCTCAGGGCATCGGCATCAGTCATCTTGGAAAGACCAGGCTCACTCATGAGTGGTCAACTCCTCCTTTTGGACTTTAAGTGTCGTTGTTCCAGAGCCGTTCTGCTCCAACATTTATGTAAGTCTTATTTTATATTATTTTCAGCCTGTCCTTTCTACTGCCCAGTTTTGCCCTGGGAGCACGTGGGGCTTGCCCCCTGAGTTTGTAACTGGTCATCTCCTCAATTTTTCTTATTTTTGGACAGTTTCTTGGACACTTTGTATGTTATTTCCATTTGTTAATAAACATTTTTACTTTACTGCATTTTGGGCTCGCATCTATTCATCTGTGTGTGCACGCATTTATGCACCACATGACAATGAATGTGTTTTTTTACCTGCCAAAAATTGATTAAGGATCTTAATGTTGATTGAAACAGTTCGCATGCTTTAAAAATAACTTGATTTGGTTCTTCAGGGTGAAATTGTGAATTTAATACTGTAACTTGCGGTGTCACACTTGTGAATAGCCCCCAAAGACTGTTATAGCTAATGGATATGTTAAGGTTGTCCAGGCTGTATGCTTTAAAAATGATTTTATTTTCTTCAGCATTAAATTATGAATATAATATTGTAACTTGCTCTCTCACACTTGTGAAATGGTCTCAAAGGACAATAATTCTGTATTTCTCCTGCCAAAAATTGATTTAAGAGTCTTAATCCGGATTGAAACTCCAGAAATCCAATCATAACTGGTTTATTCATGTGCATGTAAATGTGGTCAATGATCCTGTTTACATGTACACTACGAAACCAGATATGACTAGATTTCTGCAGTTATCTGATTATTCAAGTGGCCATGTAAACAGAATAATGTGATAAAGACCATGCAACTGTGGTCATTAACTCAAGTGGTTTACCCTCCAGAAATCCATTTTTTCAGTGCATGTAAACATGAGAAAACTGATTATTGGTATTATCAGTTTATTGCCAGTAATCGGTTTGTTGTGACCATGTAACCAGGGTCTGTCACGACCTGAGCAGGGCTGTCCTTCGGGCTCAGTTCTGACCTTCAGTTGCTCAGGTTTATCTGTGTATTTGTGCATTCTATTATCTTTTGAGTTTATTATATTCACTCTATGTTCACTTGGTTACTTTTCCGTACCTGTAGCCATTCTTTCTGGCCGGCAGCTGGAAGGCAGCCTCCTTTGACCTACATTCATGTGGGCGCTCTCTGACAGCTTGCCGGTCCGACCACGCCCCCTCTCTCATGTTGGTCAGCTGGTCCCACTCCCGTTGATTATCATTCCCGCTTTTCGCCCAGGTGTTCCCAATCTCCCTCTTCCAGCAATGGTGGTGCTTAAGCAGCTCATTCTCAGTCCACCATTGCTGGATCATTATAAGGTCACATGTGTCTGTCTCGGTTACTGTTCACCGTGGCAGCACATGCCACTGTACACTGTGGTGTGCCCGCAAGATGTCGCCCCGTGTATGCCAGTAAGTGTACCCTGCTCGTTGCTTTTGTATGTCTGCACAATTTTTGGAACTGTTCGTCTTTCCTTTAATAAATGTGTTTGTGGTGTAACCCTTGCGTGTAGATCCTTCCTTTCTCCTCGCTCCTCCATGCGCTGACAGGGTCATTGTTCAAAATACAAACAAGTTCCAGGACTAAACAGTAGATGGCAGTGATATGATCTCCGGTTCCTTAAATGGCATTTGTTCTTATCGTTATTAAGATATTGTTCGTCATCAGCTTCAGTTCAAAACAGAGCAGAAAAAAAAAAAAATCAGGTTGCTCATACTTTGATGAAGATTTATCAGTCAGGTTGTTCATGTTTTGTGAAAGATCAGTGGTTCAATAACTGTAAACATTTCATATTATACTTGCCCACTCAGCGCACGGTGGAAGAAATGGAAAACCCAATTGATAAGATAAGATAAGATAAGATAAGATAAGATAAGCCTTTATTAGTCCCACAACGGGGAAATTCCAGGATTGCAACAGCACAGGGATAGCAACACTCAGAGCAACAATCAGAAGGCAAGAAAAAAAACAAGCAAGCAAGAGCAGCTAATAAACATATGTACGTATTACTATAAAATATATATATATACACACACACACAGACACACAGTGCAGAGCATTGTAGCTGGATGGAATAAATATATGAATATATGAACACACAGTGCAGAGCATTGTAGCTAGATGGAATAAATATGTAAATATATAAACACCCACAGTACGGAGCATTGCAGCTAGGTGGAATAAATATGCAAGTATATAAACACACACAGTGCGGAGCAATGTAGCTAGATGGAATAATATGTAGATATATAAATATATAAACACACCCAGTGCTGAGCATTGTAGCTAGATGGAATAAATATGCAAATATATAAACACACACAGTGCAGAGCATTGTTGCTAGATGGAATGAAACAGCATAACCGTCTACTTAGTTATCCTACATGGTATGATTATGTGCCCATACATATTCTCACCCTCCATAGCGACCGGTATGTTCCTAGTTGTATGCCGGAGGGGACCATTGTGTAAGTCTATTGCATCTTTTGCATTCAAAAAACTATTAGTTTGTTACGTCTTTTTGCTATCTCTGCGAGCAGCCCTGCTTAGGTTGTACAGTCTGACAGCCGTTGGTAGGAAGGACCTACGAAACCTCTCGGTTGTGCACCTGGGATGATGTAGTCTGCTGCTAAATGAGCTCCTCAGTGCATTCAGTATGTCCTGCATAGGGTGGAACTCGGACTCCAGCAGAGATGACAGTTTAGCCACTGTCCTTCTCTCTCCTATCTCCTCCATCGGATCAAGGCGCTGCCCCAGGACAGAGCTAGCTTTCTTAATCAGTTTGTTCAGTCTCTTCCTATCGGCTGCAGTAATGCCACTGCCCCAGCAGACCACTCCAAAAGTGATGGCTGATGCCACCACCGTGTCATAGAATGACTTCAGCAGCGCCCCTTGTACACCAAAAGACCTGAGTCTCCTCAGCAGGAACAGCCTGCACTGTCCCTTCTTGTAGAGTGCATCAGTATTGTGTGACCAGTCTAGTTTATTGTTCAGATGAATACCCAGGTACTTATAGGATGTCACCATCTCGATGTCTGTTCCCTGTATATTTACTGGTACTGTGAGGGGCTGCCCATGCCTGCGGCAGTCCACCACCAGCTCCTTAGTTTTCCTCGCGTTGATCTGGAGGCAGTTCCGATGGCACCAGTCCACGAAGTCCTGGATAAGCCCTCTGTACTCAGCTTCATCTCCATTGGAGATGAGGCCAACGATCGCAGAGTCATCAGAGAACTTCTGTAGATGGCAGTGTGTTGTGTTGTGTGAGAAGTCCGCAGTATAAAGAGTGAACAGGAAGGGAGCCAGCACCGTTCCCTGGGGGGCCCCCGTGCTACTGATGATCGTGTCGGACACACAGTCCCGGGTTCTCACAAACTGAGGCCGGTTCGTGAGGTAGTCCAGGATCCATGATGACAGGTGCTGGTCCACCCCTGCGCGCAGCAGCTTGTCCTTCAGGATCATCGGTTGGATGGTGTTGAAAGCACTGGAGAAGTCAAAGAACATGATCCTCACCATATTCCCGGGCTTCTCCAGGTGGGACAGAGAACGGTGAAGGAGGAAGATCACCGCATCCTCCACCCCAATGCCATGCTGGTAGGCGAACTGGAGTGGATCCATCGCTGGTTCCACCAGGGGGCGGAGGTGAGCAAGGAGCAGTCTCTCCAGGGTCTTCATCAAGTGGGACGTCAAGGCCACCGGTCTGTAGCTGTTCAGGTCTTTGGGGTGGGAAGTTTTTGGTACAGGTACCACACAAGATGTTTTCCACAGCTGTGGTACCCTCCCCAGTTTCAGGCTCATGTTGAAGATATACGTCACAATCCCACACAGCTGGTCTGCACAGGACTTGAGGAGCTTTGCGCTGATGCCGTCCGGTCCCGGCGCCTTCCTCGCCTTGATCTTCCTCAGCTCCGTCCTCACCTGGGTCCTGGTCAGGGTCAGGATGGGGGGCTGTGTGTTGGGAGTGGGGGGGTGTTGGTGGAGTGGGGAGTGGGCAGCAGGACTTGATTTCTTTAGAGGCAGCAGTGGTTGTTGTGCAGTCAGGGGGGAGGGCGGTTGGTCAAATCTATTGAAAAACAGATTCAGGTTGTTCGCCCACTCCCTGCCCCCTGTGGCCTGGGGGGAGGTATTCTGGAGCCCCGAGATGGTTTTGAGGTTTCTCCAGACCCCGCTGATGTCGCTCTGTTGCAGCTTGTCCTCCATCTTCTTCCTGAAGCTGTCCTTGCCTTCTCTGATCTTTCTCCTCAGCTCCCTCTGTACGGACTTCAGCATCTCCCTGTTCCCTGACCTGAAGATCCTCTTCTTCTCTCTCAGAAGTGTTTTTATCTCAGGGTTGATCCAGGGTTTGTTGTTTGAGTGACGCCGTATGGTCTTGGTGGGAACGGATTTGTCCACACAGAAGCTGAGGTAGCCCGTGAAGGTGTGAATGAGGCCATCGATGTCCTCACCATGTGGATCGCAGAGCTGCTTCCAGGTGGTGGCTTCAAAACAGCCCTTTAGGGTGTCCATTGTCTCCTCAGACCATAACTCCACAGTGTGCATGGCCGGAGGTTGTCTGTGCACTAGGGGTTTGTACACCGGCCGGAGATGAACCAAGTTGTGATCCGATCTCCCGAGTGGGGGGAGTTGTGATGAAGTGTACGCCTCCTTAGTGTTTGCGTAGAATAAATCCAGTGTTTTATTGTCTCTAGTGTGGCATGTGACATACTGGGTGAACGTGGGTAGAATGGGAGACAGTGAAACATGGTTGAAATCGCCTGAGATGAGGAGAAGAGCATCTGGGTGTTCTGTCTGCAGCCTGCTGGTTACTGAATGGATGACGTCACGTGCTGTCCCAGCGTTCGCCGTCGGATTTGCATAAACAACAATGCAGATCACGTGTGAGTGTTCTCTCGGGAGATATGTAGGCCTCATGCTAACAGCTAGCAACTCAATGTCTTTGCTGCAGTGTCGTTGTTTAACAGTGATATGTCCCGGTCTGCACCAGTTGTTGTTAACATACATTATCACTCCACCGCCCCTAGCCTTGCCACTGTCTGGTGTTCGGTCAGCTCGTATCATGTGAAAACCCTCCAGCTCAATGTTAGCATCTGCTGCTAGTTCAGTTAGCCACGTCTCAGTAAACAAAAGGAGAGAGCACTCCCGGTATGTGCTATCATAACGGGAGATAGCCGCTAGCTCATCTAACTTTCCCAGTATCGACCGTACATTTCCCATGACAACAGATGGAAGGGAGGGTCTGTACCTTATATTTTTTGTCCTCCGCCTTACTCCAGCCCGGCAGCCGCGGCGTTTTCGCCTCAGTTCTCTCGGTATGTCGAGTTTTTCCAATGGGACCGGGTGGCGGTTGAATGCTAGCAGCTGTTCTCTGCTGTATCGTATCCTGCTATAGACAGTGGCTCCGTCCACCGGCTCAGGAGACATTTAGGACGATCTGTGTGTCCGTGATATAAGTGGGGTGAAAAAAAAAGACGGATCAAAAGAGAGAGGAAGGGAAAAAGACTCGGAATCGAGCCGCTGTTGCAAAAGGCAGCCGACTCGTGTGGCGCCGAGAGAAAAAAAAAAGTGTTGCGGGAGTAAAGTGTGGACTATGTGACTGACATAGGTTTGGCTACAACAAAATTTCTATACGATTTTTCTACTCTATAAGAATTAAAAATGAGGAAAAGTATATGAAAATACTTATGACAAACAAGCAATCCAAACAGAACAATGTGGATTTCTGGAGCTCCTCTTGTGTAGCTGCAGTGACAAAACCCCCAGGGTGCTGGTAGGATCCTTTTGTTCAGCTTCTGACACCTACTGTATGTGTGAAAAGTCTGTGTTGCTGTGGCCCTTTTCCACTAGTATCGCTTTAGCCTTATTCACTTCTACTCGACTCGCTTTCTAGCTTTTTCCACTGTACCCAGCACAGTTTAACAGTCGCTATTTTCGTGCCTGATCGAGGGCAGGGTACAACCGTGCTGAGTCGAGCTGAGATGTGACGTCAACAGACAGCAAGCCACTGATTGGTCAGTGCGTAACGTCACGAAAGCGTCCATCTTCAGTGGAATTTACACGACCGCCATTTGCAATATTTCACGGACTAACTCACGGAGTAAATACGATATTAATACAGACAGCGTTGTAGGTTTTGCGGAAATCTACACCATGGTCCAACGAAGAGGTGGCAGATCCACAGTGAGAGGAGCTACCCGCACCGATACAGATGCAGCCCAGCATAGAACCGGACTACCGACAAGCTGAAGACAAACGTGAGAGAACCATCGATGGCGAGTGATTTGTAATAATGTGCATCTGTTGGCTTATTTATCCTGTTGGTGGTAAGCTCACTTTTTTTGAGCCATACAGCGCCGTCCTGTGCTGGCTAACGAGTATTAGCTAGTAGCTAGCTAGTACCAACTGCTGATTCACGCTTGTTTTGTCCTAAGTATTCGCTTGTGAGAGCAAAACGATGAAATATGTTAATCCTGGTTAAAGTCCTGGTTTGTGTACGTGCTGCACTTTGGTGCTGTGCATTAAATTGTGTGTAATTTCTTCCTAGAATGTGTTTCCAAATGCCAGGGTTTAGCCTCCCTCAGTATTTGTGGATGCAGGTCAAGTGGACCACAGGAGCCGAAATCTTGACATATACAGGTGCTTTTTCAAACCAGTGATTTATAAAGTGATTCATATAATTTTCTAAAGCGTCAGAGTAGACCCACACACCTATTCTGTGGATTTTCCATAAAAGGTGTTGGAACAGTGTTGTTGTGCTGTTCCACCATAAATCCCTGGATTGATAATGTTCTTGTACCTGTACAGAGTGGATCCTGCAGTGCTTGTCAGGGAAACGAAGCATTTTTGTCACATCCCATCACTGACTTTAAGTGTATTTCCCTAATACAGGTACATCTCCAAAAATTAGAATGTCATGAAAAAATTCAATATTTTTGTCACTCATTTCAGAATGAGAAATCCATATATTATATACATTCATTACACAGACAGTGACATATTTCAAGCGTTTATTTATTTTAATAGAATTTAAGTTTTTAAATAGAAATGTTGGCCGCTGAGGTGTTGGTTAATATGGGCTGTAGCCATAATCATCAAAATTAAAATAAACACTTACAATATATCACTGTCCTTGTAATGAATCTATATATGGCTTTAACTTTCTGAAATGAGTGACAAAAATATTCAACTTTTTCATGATATTATAATTTTTGACATGTGCCTGTGTAAGTGTTGAAATTGCTTTAACTAATCAACATCCATTTCTGTTGTTCGTCTAGGCAGGAGGAAAGGAAACGCAGCCGCCCCACAACGGACCTCGCCACTGTGGAAAGTACTGAAATCCTTTGCTTTTATAGGTAAAGTGTCAAAACCAAAGTAGTACAACCAAAGTAGCACAATTTCCACTTAATATAAAAGGGACTGAACTGAGATTTATTTGATTGTGTGAATATTAATTACAGAATAATTGAAAATGAATGGCACATCAACTGTAAAATAAACCGCTTGTTAATGTATTTACTTTTTTTTTCAGATCACTTGTGTTATCCTTTGTGAGTTATGTTCATAACTGTATCTTTTGGGGAATGGGAGTTGTTCAGTCGTCAATATAACTTAGTTTATATGTGTAGTTTATAGTCTGTCATCAATAAACTCATGCAGTAACAGGACACATTACAAATATTTGAGACCCATTGTTGTGCATCCTTTTATATTTTAGCAATACAAGTACAAAACACCACCCACACTTGAAGCCAAGGCAAGACGAGACACTTTTAACAGACAAGACAAACTTTTATTGATAAAAACTCCATATTTTGACTAAGCGACTCCATACTCAGTGATGCACACCCTCAGTTAAAGTACTAGATTCCATTCAAGTGAATGTATTAATTCATTCTGATTGCTGAGGCCACAGTAAAAACAGATGATTTTAAATGTAACGCAGCCCTTATAAAATCTACTTTACTGAAACGCAGCTACATGAAAATTGTGGTTAAATACAACAACGAAGTACTTTATATTCACATTGGAATTGGAATCGCTCCTATTTTGTTTTTCTTTTGGATTCTTGGATGGAATATGGGTGGACAATATAAGCTGCAGCTTCAGCCATCACCCATTTCAGATAACCTCTGTTGAACTGTATAATCAGAGGAGTTATTGTTTAATTTGACCTTGTTAGATTTTTCCCCTTTGTTATATTATTCTATTTTCTTTTAATCTTTACTTTTAATCTATCTGAAATAAAGATTCATTCATTCATTCACATTCCACCACTGGCTTTTAGCAACAAGTGTATTTCCCAAATATGTTTTAAACTTTCTTAATTTAACCACCACCCATTTCTGTCTTTTGTCTAAGCAAGAGGGAAACGATCCACCCCAAACTAGACCTTGCGTCACTATTTACAGAGATGCAGGCCTAAGATCTGCTGAACTGGGACCAGTGTGAGCTGCACATCCCAGCTACTGAGTGACCCAGTCATACAGTTTGAATTTTGCACATTCTGAATAATCTGGAATTTGCTGCTGATTGTAATAAACAATTTAGTGACTTATGTGTTTGCATCATGATTTCTATTTTTGTCTGTTAACACACTGGTGGGAAAAGAGTCAATAGTACAAACCATTAGAATCAGAATCAGAATCAGAATCAGATTTATTGCCATTGTTCATGTAGTACACAAACTAGGAATTTGTCTCGGTGCAATGCTGCAACATTAAACATGATAAAATAAAAGAAATAAACTATACATGCAATAAAGTGTAGAATAAGAGTGAGTAATACTAGGTATTAATGGGTGATCTTGAAAATAATGGCTCATTTTTAAGAAAAGTAACCAAAACAATTATTTTATTAACTGAAGACTCTATTGTTGGATGTGCCACCGCAGAAGACCCTGCATACTTTAGTGACAGTACCAGTATATGGAGGAATTCTGGGTCATATTAGCATCTGTTCTTCATCATAATGGGTTTGGGGAGGGGTGTCCAATCATGTGCCATGGAGGGCCAAGACCCTGCAGGCTTTACCTCCAACCAGTCACTTCAACAGCAGATTCCACTGAACTTTTTCCACTGACTGCAGATCAGTGAAAACACCTGCTGAAGAGACTGGGTAGAAGAGAGAACCTGCAGGGTCTTGGCCCTCCATGACACATGATTGGACACCTGTGGGTAAAAGTTGAATGGGATTTAACATTTTAACACAAACTGCTTTATTTTTCATAATCCTGTTGACAGACTTACACCAAACCAAAAGTGATTTCTCAAACTGCTGGATTGTTCTTAGACAGCTTTTCCAATCTGTCAGTATTAAATTTATGTCACATGGTGGTAACCTTCACATATAAAAAAAAGAGACATCTGCAAAAACTTCACAGGTTTATTGTCAGTGCAATACTACATGAATGCATGTATAGTACATTGTTGATGCAGAGAATATATATTTCTACAGTACATGTATCTAGTAAATCAAGCATTTTCCATGTAACCTTGTGACTGCATTATTTTAATTGCTTTTAACCCTAGATCAAGTTTGTTTTGGCCTAAAATGCATCATAACTGTCAAATATATCTTATTATACATAACTCAGTACTGTTTACTTTTTGAATATATATTTTGTGGCTAATATAGGTATTAACCTGGCGATCAAGTTGTGTCAGCTTATCATTTTTTGCTATGACACCACCTCAGACTCAGTACTGCTGGAGCAGGTACGTCCCATGATGTCTCAACAGTCTATCTATGATTTTCACGCAGATCAGAGCAATTTGTTGCACAGGAAATAAACGTTTCTACAGACATTCTTAAGCTCTATAACCACTGATCGTTTGTGAAGCTGTGTTGACATCAGTGAAAGGCTGTGCTGAATGCCCAGACCGACTGTTTGAAGCAGTAATTTTCCCACAACAGAGCCATCTGAAACACATAGCGAACATATTTTAGTACCTAACAGTGATAACTTTTAGACATTACAGTGTAGTACGACGTACTTATAGTAAACTAGCATTAGCAACCATTAGCTTACCGTCATATATGACCTAGTTTGTATCCTCACGTCTTCGGCTCTCCCAGAAGCTGCAGAACTATTCCAGAGTGTTTCGTCTCGCTGCCTGTACCCGTGTCTGGCGGTCCTTTTTGGCATTTAAGGTGTAAAAAGCCACAGACCGTAGGAGTCGCCTTGTACAGCCGCCATGTTATGTTTTGCTTGGGTCGCGTGTTTTACGTCACGGGAGTTTTGCGCCGCCTTGCTGAAAAAAAAAATCCCGCCCACCCCAGCTTAACCCCGCTTTACCCGGCTGCTATGGAGACAAAACCGAGGCCGAACCGAGAAGTAGCGAAACGAGGCGAGGTGAGGTGAGCTGTGCTAGTGGAAAAGCGGCTAAAAGGGCCCAAAATGGTATTCAGTCCTGTCCATCCCAGTTTGTATCTGTGGATCCTGTGATGAGAATGAATATGGTACATAGTTCCATCCATCCATCCATCCATCTTCTCCCGCTTTTCCGGAGGTCCGGGTCGCGGAGGCAGCAGCTCAAGCAGAGAAGCCCAAACTTCCCTCTCCCCAGCCACCTGCTCCAGCTGTTCAGAGAGGATACCAAGGTGTTCCCAGACCAGCTGGGAGACACCGTCTCTCCACCGAGTCCTGGGTCTGCCCTGTGGTCTCCTCCCAGTGGGACGTGCCCGAAACACCTCAAGTGGGAGGCGTCCAGGAGGCATCCTGATCAGATGCCCATACCACCTCAACCGACTCCTTTCAATGTGGAGGAGCAGCGGTTGTACTCTGAGCCTCTCCCGGATGACTGAGCTCCTCACCCTATCTCTGAGGGTGAGTCCAGCAATACTACGGAGAAAGCTCGTTTCAGCCGCTTGTATCCGCGATCTTGTTCTTTCGGTCATTACCCAAAGCTCGTGACCATAGGTGAGAGTAGGAACGTAGATTGACTGGTAAATTGACAGCTTTGCCTTAGAACTAAGCTCCCTCTTCACCACAACAGACGGGTACAACGTCCGCATCACTGCAGATGCTGCTCCAATCCGTCTGTCAATCTCTATGTACCTGTCAAAGAGATTGACGGGTACATAGTTTTTCTGAATGAAGTTAATGAGGAGAGAATTAAATAGTTCAGTCTGGTGTCAGTCCGCTACAAAAATCCACACTTTTATTATGTCCAGATTTGGTTATTGAAACTCTTTATTATCAGGCTGTTCAAAAATGTCTCTTACTTGTCTTCAGTTGATCCAAAATGCTGCAGCTAGCATTTTAACAGGTACTAGAAAGAGAGATCACATCTCTCCCATTCTGACCTCCCTTCATTGGTTTCCCATAGAATTTAAAATCTAAAACCTAAAAAGTTTAAAATCCTATCCTTCTCTTCACTTATAAAGCTCTAAATGATCAGACCCCTTGTTATTTAAACGATTTGAATGCACCTTATCAACCTAACAGAGCACTACGCTTCCAAAATGCAGGTTTATTTGAAATACCAAGAATCTCTAAAAATACAATGGGAGGAAAAACTTTCAGTTATCATGCTCCTCTCCTTTGGAACCAGCTGCCAATCTGGATTGGGTCATCTGGGGCCTCATGTACAAGGACTTGCCTGGATTTCCTACTGATAATGACATATGTTTAAATCAAGAAAACGGCGTAAGCACAAAAAAAATCCAGATTTTCTTTTGTACATCCTAATCTACCTGGAATTGAGCACATGAGGGAATAACTGACTCTTCCCTTGACACACACCTCAATTAAATATGCAAATAGATGTAAATATGCCCTGAATGTGAGATTCTGCTCACTGCAGGATCAGAAGTCACATCTACATGTGAGAAGAAGAGGAACTTCACATTTATAATGACTTCAGTTAACATCCATCCATCCGTCAATCCATCAATCCATTCATCCATCCATGCTCTACTGCTTAATCCTTTTTGGGTTGGGGGGGCTGGAGCCTATCCCAGCATCTCTGGGCGGGAGGATGGGGTTGACCCTGGACAGATTGCCAGTCCACGAAATTTTATCTTTATTGTATTCTTTATTTAAAAAATTGAAAATATATACTGTAACATTCTGGGAACTGCCACAACAAGGGCTGATGGGAAATGATTAATGTCTAAATATAAGCATGTGCGCTGTTGGGGAGAGAGAATAAACTCAGTTAAAGATGGCTGATGGTTTCATCACTGAAGTCGGTTGAACCTCCTGTTAAAAGCTAGTGATGCTACAATATGACAGAAACACAAACAACCTGTAGAACAATGTGGAAGCAAAAATAATTCTGTAGTTGTAGGAAATTTAGGAAATAGCAAAAGATACAGAAATTTGAAAAATATGGAAACATGAATAATTCACATCTTGAGTGGAAAAAAATGTACAAAATAAAAATTAAAAAAAATACAGGTTGAAGAAATAAATACTCATTTATATATATTTTTTCAGATTTCTGTATCCTTGTTTGTTGTTGTTTTATACTGTTCCAAATTTGTGAATTATTTCCACACGTTCTATTTATTTATCATTTTAATTTGTATGTATGTTTTCATCTTGTATTTTTTTTAAATTGTGGATATAAACTTTTTCTAAAATGTAAGACTTGTGAATTATTCTTGTGTTCACATTTTTGTTCATGTGTCTCTGGTGTGTACAATAATTGTTTTCATTTCATTAACAGTCTCGAACCATCACCTTTAAGTGTCACCAATGGACCAATAGCTATAGAAACGTGCATACACAAGTCATGGAGTTGGTGTGGGATTGCACACATTTCCACAGTCATTTCATTCTTGATACATCTAAAATTTTGAATGGAAAAGGATGTGTGCCATGTTTTTGTGCATAAGTACCCTTGCATGGATTTCCTACTGAAAGATGACATACATTTAAATCAAAAAAATGCTTTCATTCATTCATCTTCTTCCGCTTAATCCTTTTCGGGTCGCGGGGGGGCTGGAGCCTATCCCAGCATCTTTGGGCGAGAGGCAGGGTGCACCCTGGACAGATCGCCAATCCATCACAGGGCCAACACAGAGAGACAGACAACCATTCACTCTCACAGTCAGACCTAAGGACAATTTAGAATCCCCAGTTTGATGCCAATTAACCTAAAAAAAACGCTTTATGCAAAAAAAAAAAAAAAAAAAAATCCAGATGTATGAAACTGTGCGTAGGCAGGAATCCAAGCACATTTCCTTTGTGCATCCCAGTCTACTTGAAACTGAATGCACGTGAGGAAATACCGGACTCCTCCCTGGACACACCTCCATTTGAATATGCAATTACATGCAAATAGGTATGCAAATCGATATGTACAAGCCCTTCACGTTTGATTCACCTGTATCCTTGATCAAAAATAATGGGTTTAATGGAATTTCATGGACTGTATGCTGGAGGCGCTCCTGAATCAGGTAGAAGTGCCTAAAAACTTTTTGTTTGGCACGCTGTCCTCAGGAATTGGTGCCGGATACAAGGAATCCAATAGCCCACTCACAGCCATATGTGATTAGTTTACTTTTTTCCTTTATTCAGACAGGGATGATAAGGTGCTTATTTAACCTTGGCATGTTTTGACTGACATCTGCAGTTGTTCTCAGAAGCGTCAGCTGATGGCTGTGTTTTATGAACAGCCGGGTGGATAAGCTGGTTGAATAAAGGAAAACAGTCACAATAAAGAAGACAATATGAACTTATTTAGTGGGTAACCATGATCATCTGTCAGTAGAAAGCCGATCATATTAGACTCCACAAGTGTATATTTCATGTCCAAAATGGAAATTTCATCCTTTATAGTTATATACAACTTATATGGATTACACACACTACTATTGTAAATGAATGAAGTGTGCTAGGGAAAGGGTGAGTCTGTTGCAGTTCAAACTTTATGCATGTATTTATTGATATAACTACTGTACACACAGAGGTAAGTGGAGGCTTGGTAGAATGCTGTGAAACTGTAGTTTAATCAGCAAAAAAAGTAAGTCACTTACTCAAACCTCTGAGTTGCAATGAGGCCTTGAAGACAGGGTGATATTTGTGGGGCGCACAGGCGTGTTGTGCATGAGGTGGATTATTATTAGGACAATTACATGAATTTACTCACCAAGAAGCCACCATTCACAAAATGCCAGCTTGTAGTTTGTTCCCAACAACGCTGTTCATTAGATTCATTAGGAAAACTGACTCTCACTGCAAATTGAGCAAATTGTGCTTTAATGTTGGCCTTTTTAACTGTATTGTATGGGAATTTGACATACCTGGGTGACAGCCGAAAAATACCATCCAGGTCCCTCTGGAAGGCCCCTGTAGCAAGAAACCCCAGTGTTTTCAACACCTGCACTGGGATGGACAGTGCACAGTTTCTCGCCTTGTCGCGCTACAAGAGTGGCTGTAGCTCTGAGCACAGTTCCACAAGGACTGCCCGTGGATACCAAAACTGGCTGACAAGTCAGTCATGATACCAAGCCAGAAAACCTTCTTTGTCTCTAAATAGCCTTTCTCTTCTCACTGCGTGATTTGCAATATCCTCTAATAAATCTAACACCATTGTTGTTAGAGGAATTTTCTGCACTTCTTTGCGCTTGCTTTTATATCCACTCATCTAATTGTGCACACTTGGATGTTTGTTCATCATGTGTCTCCGGTGTGTACAATAATTTTCACATCACTTTCAGTCTCCCAACATCACTTCTAAGGGTCGCCAATGGACCAATAATAGTACAAACGTAAGAACACCAGCCATGAAGTTGGCGTGGGGCTGTGCATATTTCCACAGTCTTTTCATTCTTGATACATCTGAAATGTTTCGTGGAAAAGGACGTACACCATGTTTTTGTGGATAAGTACCCTTTGTACATAAGGCCCCTTGTCACCTGATCCCACCCTATAGTTAGGGCGGGACCATGTGCCTCTGAACTCTGCCTTAGTTATGCTGCTAATAGGTTTAGACAGCCTTGGGACCTCCAACAATGCACTGGGCTTCAGTCCTTTCTTCACTTTCAATGAAATATTTTTGCTGATCATTAACATCTCTGTGTTCTTTTGCATAGATTGAGTCCCCGTCATGTTCTTTGCTCTCTACATGTCTGTTCTTTTCTTCTTCTTCTCTATCCTCTCACCTCCCAGCCAGTAACAGCATCTGCCCCTTCTTAAGCCTTGTTCTGCTGGAGGTTTCTTCCTACTCAAACAGAATGTTTCCTCTGCTGCTCACAGGGATTCGCCTGATTGCTGGGGTCTTTCTGCAATTGTGGGGTTTTTCTCCTAGAGTTTGAAAGTGCTATGCGATGACTGTTGTGAAATCTGTTTGGACAACACAAAGAATATAGTAGTGAGCTGTGTATATAGAACACCTGGATCAAATATTGACTTTTTTAAGGACTGGATGGAAAAAATATATGCAAAACATACTCATAAAGTTATGTTCATCTGTTGGGATTTCAATAAAGTTCTTGTGAATTCAAAGCAACATAGTTTGACAGAAGAATTTATCAACACAATGTACAGTATGGGCTTACATCCAACAATCACCAGACCTAGCAGAATCATGTCACACAGTGTCACACTAATAGATAACATATTCACAAACATTATGAAAAAAGAATATCATGAGTGGGCTTTTATTAAATTGTATCAGTGACAACCTGCCAATTTTTGTTGTCTATCAGTGTAATTATAGGAAGAAAAAGTATACCAATAATATTAAATATAAAATAATAAGAACTGAAGAATCTATGTATTTACTGGCAAAGGCATTATTAATGCAAGAGTGGAAGATAGAGCGGCGCAGTGGCCGAGTGGTTAGCACTGCGGCAGTACAGCAACTCACCCTTGGATGGGGGATCCTGGGTTTGATCCCAGCCCCTAACCATCAGTGATCTGTGTGGAGTTTGCATATTCTCCCCGTGTCTGTGTGGGTTTACTCCGGGATTTCTCTGGTTTTCTCCCACATGCCAAAAACATGCAAGTTAGGTTAATTGGCATCAAACTGGGGATTCTAAATTGTCCTTAGGTATGACTGTGAGAGTGAATGGTTGTCTGTCTGTCTGTGTTGGCCCTGCAATGGACTGGCGATCTGTCCAGGGTGTACCCTGCCTCTCGCCCAAAAGATGCTGGGATAGGCTCCAGCTCCCCCGCGACCCGAAAAGGATTAAGCGGAAGAAGATGAATGAATGAGTGGAAGATAGTTTGTGATGAAAATGATATAAATAAAGCATATGATGAGTTTTTACAAATATTTCAATTATTGTACAATAAAAACAGTCCTAAAAAACAATAAAGTGACAGACAACAAAATAAAAATATGCCATGGGTCACCAAGGGGCTACTAAATGCATGTAAAAAGAAGAATACATTATATAAACAATTCATTAAGTGCAGAACGGTAGATGCTGAGATCAAATGTAAAAGATATAAAAATAAGCTAACTAATATAATGAGGACATGTAAGAAAGAATATTACAACAGAACATTTGAGGATTATAAAAATAACTTAAGAGGAATATGACATATTATTCGGCCCAGGAAACACGCACGCAGGCTCAGGAAGATTTGAAAGCTTTATTTCTTAACCAATGTGCCGTGTATGGATGCGTGTGTGAGGAATAAGAATGTATTGTGGGTGGAGGGTGCAGGTCAGGACAGAGAAGCACGCCGTACAGCCAGGCAACCCTATGAGCGAGAAGAGAACAGGGGTTAGTTGGTCAAACCACACAAGGGAGTGACAAGGTGATGTGCTTACTTGCAGTAACTGTGGTGACTGGTGTTGGCAAGATCCCAAGCCTGGGAGACAGCGTCCTGCTGTGCGTCCAAGGAGAGGCAGAGTGGCAGAGGAGCGGTGAGGCGAGGGAGAGAGTGTCCGCCGCCGGGAGATCCACCTGTGCACAGGGGAAGCAGGTAAGACAAGCAGGTAAGACAATAATTGACAGCTTACGTGTCGAGAAGAGAGTCACCAGGCCTGGAGGAAAGGACATCCGCTGAAGGTCGAGCACGCAGGGAGACAGACGGCTCCAGGCCGAAGCTCAGGGCGAGATGGAATAAGTAGCTGCGCACTAACAAGATGCAGGTGTGTGCACAGCTGAGGTGGATGCCCGTGAGCGGCGAGTGGTGACAGTACCCCCCCCCCCCCCCCACCAGCGCCTCCTGGCGCTGGCTTACCTGGGTGAGCCCGGTGAAACTCCGAGATGAGGTCCCGATCCAACACCCACGAAGAGCGCATCCAGGATCTCCACTCTGGTCCATAACCTTCCCAATCCACCAGATATTGCAGCCCACGACCCCAGCGCCGAGAGTCAAGAATGGAAGTAACACCCCACGCCGGGTCACCGTCGATCATCCTAGGAGCGGGAGGTGACCTAGGAGGGGGTAAGAGTGGATTGGAAAGAACAGGTTTGATCTTAGATACGTGGAAGGTGGGACACACATGAAGGGGGGGGGAGGGCCAAATGCACAGCCACCGGGTTAACAATTTTAGAGATCACAAAGGGGCCCAGAAACCGTGTCTCCAGCTTCCTCTTCTCAGCTTTGAGGTTGATATCCTGGGATGAAAGCCAAATCCGTTGACCCACCTGGTAGTCAGGAGCTGGCCTCCTGTAGCGATTGGCGGTGGAACTGTTACCCGCCGCTGTGCGTAAAAGCGCATTCCTCGTTTTGGTCCACACACTCCGGCAGCACCTCATGTGCGCCTGGACAGAGAGGACAGCCAGCTCACCCTCCTGCTCAGGAAACAAGGGGGGATCGTACCCCAAGGACGCTTCAAAGGGTGACACCCCAGTAGCAGAAGAACGAGATGAGTTGTGGGCATATTCCACCCAGGTCAGGTAGGAGCTCCAGGACGATGGACTGGAGGAGGCCACGCAGCACAGGGCGGCCTCCAACTCCTGGTTCGTGCGCTCGCATTGCCCATTAGACTGGGGGTGGTGGCCAGAGGAGAGACTGACCGTGGCCCCCAAAGCGTTGCAGAAGCACCTCCAAACCTGGGAGACAAACTGAGGACTCCTGTCCGATACCACGTCCAGCGGGATCCCGTGCAGCCTAACGACATGTTGGACCAGAAGGTCAGCCGTCTCACGTGCCGAAGGGAGACCCTGAAGAGGCACAAAATGGGCGGCCTTAGAAAACCGATCCACAATCGTTAAGACCGTGTCGTAGGTGTTAGAGACTGGGAGACCGGTGACGAAGTCAAGGGCGATGTGTGACCAGGGCCTGCCCGGGACCGGCAGGGGCTGGAGAAGACCCGCAGGCGGAGAGTTCTGGGACTTGCCGGCAGCTCACTGGGGACAAGCCCGAACATAATTGGTGACGTCCTTCTGGAGACCCGGCCACCAGAACGAGCCTTGCAACAAACTCACCAAACGGGTGATGCCAGGGTGACAGGCGAGCTTGGAGGTATGGGCCCAGTGAATCACTTCTCCTCAGACCGCCGAAGGAACGAAGAGCCTCCCCTCTGGCACCCCGCCAGGATCCGGCTCCGTCTCCTGCGCCCTTAGGATCTTGTCCTTGATGGACCAGGAAACTGCCCCCACGACGCACGAGCTGGGGAGGATGGTGTGTTCAGACTCCTCTGGATCCTCAGGGGCAAACTGCCTGGATAAGGCGTCGGGCAACCAATTCTTCGAGCCTGGACGGTACATGATGGTAAAGTGAAAACGAGCAAAAAACAGAGACCAGCGCGCCTGGCGGGCATTCAGGCGCCACGCTGACCTCAAATACTTGAGGTTCTTGTGGTCCGTCCAGACCAGGAAAGGTTGAGCTGCCCCCTCCAACCAGTGTCGCCACTCCTGCAGTGCGAGCTTGACAGCGAGGAGCTCCCTGTTGCCGACGTCATAGTTGCGCTCCACCGCCGATAATCGTCGGGAGAAGAAGGCGCAGGGCCGCTTGACTCCATCCACTGGCGAGCGCTGAGAGAGCACCGCCCCCACCCCCGTGTCGGACGTGTCGACCTCCACTAGACACTGCAGCACGGGGTCGACCTGGGTCAGGACCCGGGAGGACGAGAACTCCGCCTGGAGAATCTTGAAAGCGGTGGCCCCCTCCTCGGACCACTGGAAGGGCACCTTTGACGATGTGAGGTGGGTCAGGGGGGTGACAGTGGTGCCAAAGTTGGGGGTGAAGCGCCGGTAGAAGTTAGCGAATCCAATAAACTGCTGCACCTGCTTCCTGGAAGTGGGCGTGGGCCACTCGACCACCACTTTAACCTTAGCGGGGTCGGGGAGTATCTGGTTGTGTGAGATCACGAACACCAGGAAGGAGGTGGTCCGGGCATAGAACTCACACTTCGCCTTGATGTACAGACGATTCTCCAGCAACCATTGCAGAACCCGCCTCACATGAATCTGGTGCTCCTCCCGTGACTTGGAGAAGATGAGTATGTCGTCCAGATATACAAAAACAAAGACTCCCAGGAAATCCCGTAGAATGTCGTTTATGAGACGCTGGAAGACGGCAGGTGTGTTGGTGAGCCCGAACGGCATCACAAGATACTCGAAATGTCCGCTGGGTGTCCTAAAGGCCGTCTTCCATTCGTCTCCTTCCCGGATCCGCACGAGATGGTAAGCGCTGTGGAGGTCTAGTTTCGTGAACCAGGTCGCCCCCTGGAGAGAGTGCAAGGCGGTGTCCATGAGTGGCAGGGTGTAGTGATCCTTGATGGTGATGTCGTTCAGCGCTCTGAAGTCGATGCAGGGGTGCAGGGACCCATCCTTCTTTGACACAAAGAAGAAACCCGCGCCGAGCGGAGACGAGGAAGGGCGAATAATCCCAGCGCTGAGCGACTCCTTGATATAAGTGTCCATCGCCTCGCGTTCCGGTGCTGACAGACTGTACAGGCGGCCAGATGGCAAGGGGGCCCCTGGACGCAGGTTGATAGCGCAGTCATATGGCTGGTGAGGGGGAAGAGACATGGCTCTGGACTTACTAAATGCTACGCCCAAGTCGTGGAACTCCTGCAGCACCAGGGTGAGGTCTGGGGGCTCAAAGGTTGGCGTCAGCGGAGGGGCGGCTGGAGCACAAGCCACAGACTGGAGGCAGGTGCCCGGGCAGAAGGTGCTCCAAGAAAGGACGCTGCCGGTTCTCCAATCCAGGACAGGGTTATGCAGATGCAGCCAAGGGTAACCCAGGATGACTCGGTCCGACGAGGAGGGCAAGACATATAGTGTCAGATCCTCCCGGTGGTTGCCAGAGATGATGATGGGGACTGGCTTGGTGCGATGCATCACTGTTCCAAGGGGCGAGCGAGAGAGAGTGACCAAGTTAAGGGGAGTTGACAGCGGTTGGCAGGGTATGCCCAAATGGGTTGCCAGGCTTTTAGAGATGAAACTCTGCTCTGCCCCAGAATCCTCCAGTGCGTGCGTGCAGTGCCCGGTGGAGTTGTGACAGAATCGTATGGGCAATATGCATGAAGATAGGGGATTTGGCCGGATAGAGTCCGCGAGGCCCCCTACAATGACTTGCGGACCTCCCCGTTTGGCTTCACTGGGCACAGCTCCACGGGATGCTGGTCATCTCCGCAATACATGCAGAGACCCCGTTCCCGCTGGCGTTGTCTCTCCGCAAGAGGGAGCCTAGTGCGCCCGATCGCCATGGCCTCTGGCTCATCGGCGGACTCCGGAGCCGGTAACGCCAGGGGGCGAGACTGAGAAGAGCGGGCGGAAGTTCCGTGTGAGCGGCTGACAGACTTCCGCTCCGTGGCCTGCTCACGCAGCCTATTGTCCAGGCTAATGGTGAGCGAAATCAGCTCGGAAAGCCGCCTTGGGAGATCCCGACTGGCCAGCTCATCCCTCAGACCGGAACTGAGTCTACGGAGGAAGATACTGCAGAGAGATGCCTCTCCCCAGCCCACCTCCTCCGCTGCCACCCGGAAGTCAACAGCGTGTTCCGCCGCCGACCGGCTTCCCTGTTGGAGACTAAGAAGCCGATCAGCGAGGACGCTGTCATGACGTGAGTGGTCAAAGACCTCTAAAAAGTCCCGCACAAACCGGTCATAAGAGAGGGTCGCGTAGCTGGGCTTCGTCATTATGGCGTAAGCCCAAGCAAACGCTCGCCCCTCTTGGAGATTAGCCATGTACCCGATTCGGCTATGGTCTGAGGGAAAATCCCCGGGAACGCGCAGGAACACCGACTCACACTGCAGAATAAACCCCCTCGCTCCACCGAGTTTCCCGTTGAAGCGAGAGGGGGTTGGAATGGGTGTGAGATGGGTTGGCGCTCCCGAGTTAGGCTGGCCAGCAGTTAGGCTGAAGCGACCGGAGCCGAGGCGCCGAGAGGATCCGAGGGAAATGCCCGCTGGGGATCCAAGCGGTCTAACCGGTTAGTAATTATGGTCAATTAATTAAGAATTACCTGTTGTTGGTGTGCTAACATATCCACTCAAGCCTCAAGGGTGGAAAAGCGGCGTGCGAGCCCGCTGTCCGCTGGGCCGCTTTGCTGGAGCCGTACTGACATATTATTAGGCCCCAAACCACTTACCAATCCATGCAGATATCTTCACCCCACCCACTGCCCGACTTTCATCCAGACGGCCGGTTTGGAAAAACCCTCCCCCAGCTGACTTTACCATCCAGACAGCTTGGCAAGAAGAATGGGAGACCAAGGAGGTCCCAAACAAACAGCTGGTGATAAACCCCAACCAACAGGTCCCGGGCACCAACCTCCCAAGGAGACAGTGGTCTACACTCAATCGCTTCAGGACTGGACATGGCCCCTGCTTGGCCAGCCTTCACAGATGGGGCAGTAGCCCTAGCCCACTGTGCGCATGTGGAGAGGAGCAAACTATGGAACACATCATAGAGGCTTGCCCGCTCCAAAGACTGGAAGGAGGATTACACACCCTCCATACAACAAACCAGGAGGCAACTGCTTGGCTTAAGGACTTTGCATTCGCTAAATAAATAAATAATTCGGCCCAGAAAACACGCATGCAGGCTCAGGAAGATTTGAAAGCTTTATTTCTTAACCAATGTGCCATGTATGGATGCGTGTGTGAGGAATAAGAATGTATTGTGGGTGGAGGGTGCAGGTCAGGACAGAGCAGCACGCCGTACAGCCAGGCAACCCTATGAACGAGAAGAGAACAGGGGTTAGCTGGGCAAACCACACAACTTGTAGGATGTCACCATCTCAATGTCTGTTCCCTATATATTTACTGGTGCTGTGAGGGGTTTTCCTTGCCTGCGGCAGTCCACCACCAGCTCCTTAGTTTTCCTCACGTTGATCTGGAGGCAGTTCCGATGGCACCAGTCCACGAAGTCCTGGATAAGTCCTCTGTACTCAGCTTCATCTCCGTTGGAGTTGAGGCCGACGATCGCAGAGTCATCAGAGAACTTCTGTAGATGGCAGTGTGTTGTGTTGTGTGAGAAGTCCGTAGTATAAAGGGTGAACAGGAAGGGAGCCAAAACCGTTCCCTGGGGGGGCCCCCGTGCTACCGATGATCGTGTCAGACACACAGTCCCGGGTTCTCACAAACTGTGGCCGGTTAGTGAGGTAGTCCAGGATCCATGATGACAGGTGCTGGTCCACCCCTGCGCACAGCAGCTTGTCCTTCAGGATCATCGGTTGGATGGTGTTGAAAGCACTGGAGAAGTCAAATAACATGATCCTCACCGCATTCCTGGGCTTCTCCAGGTGGGACAGAGAACGGTGAAGAAGGAAGATCACTGCATCCTCCACCCCAATGCCATGCTGGTAGGCGAACTGGAGTGGATCCATCGCTGGTCCCACCAGGGGGCGGAGGTGAGAAAGGAGCAGTCTCTCCAGGGTCTTCATCATGTGGGACGTCAGGGCCACTGCTCTGTAGCTATTCAGATCTTTGGGGTGGGAAGTCTTTGGTACAGGTACCACACAAGATGTTTTCCACAACTGTGGTACCCTCCCCAGCTTCAGACTCAGGTTGAAGATGAGCTCCACAATCCCACACAGCTGGTCTGCACAGGACTTGAGGAGTTTTGCGCTGATGTCGTCCGGTCCTGATGCCTTCCTCGCCTTGATGGCAAGTGCTAAATGGGATTATTAGTAACCGATCAAAGAATGCTAATCATCCAGAATACTTTATTGAAAAAGACAATTTGATAAATAATATGGAGGATGTGGTTAGTGTTTTCAATAACTTTTTTTGCAAAAGTTGGTCAGAATTAGCAAAAATAATAGTGACACCAGAAATAAATGATAGTGGTTCTGTAAATGAAATAGAAGATAAAAATCCAAACACAATCTTTTTGGGTGCAGTAACTGAAAAGGAAATTATCGACACTGTATGTAAATTTAAGAACAAAAAATCAACTGACTGGAATTAAACTGACATGATAATAGTGAAGAAAGTAATTGAATGAATTATTAAACCACTCACCCACATCTATAACATGTCATTTCAAACTGGTAAATTTCCTAATAAAATGAAAATTGCAAAAGTAATACCACTGTACAAAACAGGAGACAGTCATCATTTCACAAATTAAAGGCCAGTCTCTTCACTCACAATTCTCCAAAATACTTGAAAAAAATCTTCACTAAAAGACTGGATGATTTCATTGAAAAACACAACCTCCTTACAGACAGCCAGTATGGTTTTAGAGCAGATAAATCTACATCCTTGTCACTGCTCAAACTCATAGAAGAAATTACAAGTTGTATAGATTAAAAAAAGTTTGTTGTAGGAATATTTATAGATTTAAAGAAAGATTTTGACACCATTAATCACAGAATTGTACTGAGGAAATTGGAAAGGTATGGGATAAGAGGGGTCGGACTGAGTTAGGTGGAAAGTTATTTAAGTAACAGACATCAATTTGTACATATAGGTGAGCACAAATCACCCTTCATGAACATCTCTTGTGGTGTGGCCCAGGGGTCAGTTTTGAGACCCAGACTCTTTATCTTATATATAAATGACAAATGCCAAGTATGAAAAATTCTGAAATTTATTTTGTTTGTGGATGACACAAATATCCTTTGCACTGGTGAAAATTTTCGGTGGATTTTAGAGGTGTCACAACAGAAATGAAAAGGTTAACTCAGTGGTTCAACAAAAATAAATTATCTCTAAATCTGAAAAAAAAACAAAGATTATGTTGTTTGAAAATTATAAAATAAGTCATGAAATAATGGTAATGATAGATGATACCAGAATTGAAATAGGACAGGAAAATAAGTTTCTGGGGTGACACTAGACGATAAAATCTGCTGGAAACCTCACATCAGTCACATCTGGGCCAAGCTGGCAAAATATATAGGTATACTGGGGAAGACAAGACACATCTTGGGACTATAAATCATTATTCTTACTGTACAATTCACTGTTTCTACCATATCTTAACTACTGTGTAGAAGTCTGGGGAAACACCTACAAGACCAACCTACAGTCAATATGCACATTACAAAAAAGAGCTATATGGATAATAAATAATGTAGAATATAGAGACCATACCGACTTGTTTTTAAAGTCACATGTAATAAAGTTCATGGATTTAGTTAAATATAAGACAGCACAAGTGACGTACAGGGCAATTAATAATCAACTCCCAACTAATATAAAAAAATAAAAAATTCAAAAAAGAGACAATGATTATAATTTGAGAGGAGACTTAAACTTTACAAAACCTAAGGTACGAACAACTAAGAAAAGTCTGTGCATATCTGTCTGTGGGACGGATTTGTGGAACAGTCTGGAGCTGGAACTGAAACTATGTACAAACAGAAATCAATTCAAAAATAGGTATAAACATTATTTGCTAAAAAGATATATGTTAGAGGTGTAGAATTAACATGTACGATGCATTAAGCTCACTCTGAGACACTATGGTAGGGTAAGTAGGACGGTACTGTGCATATCTGTATACTGTATATCTGGCAGTACGGTGGTGCAGTGGTTAGCACTGTTGCCTTACAGCTAGAAGGTTCCAGGTTCGAATCCCCAGGCTGGCAGGGGTTGGAACCTTTCTGTGTGGAGTTTGCATGTTGTCTGCATGGGTTTACTCCGGGATTTCTCTGGTTTCCTCCCACATGCCAAAAACATGCAAGTTAGGTTAATTGGCATCAAACTGGGGATTCTAAATTGTCCTTAGGTGTGGCTGTGAGAGTGAATGGTTGTCTGTCTCTCTGTGTTGGCCCTGCGATGGACTGGCGATCTGTCCAGGGTGTACCCTGCCTCCCACCCAAAGATGCTGGGATAGGCTCCAGCGCTATAATAATTAAAGTCTTTTTGTTTTCAAATTTTATATAAAATGTAATTTTAAACAAATAGTGAGGAATAAATTAGGACACCCACACAGGTATGGAGATGTTTAGGAGAGATGGCTGTGGACTTTTTAACCAGATTGTTTAACACAATCTTGGAGAGAGAGAGGATGCCTGAGGAGTGGAGAAGAAGTGTTTTGGTACAAATTTTCAAGAACAAAGGTGATGCTCAGAGCTGTAGTAACTACAGACGCAAAAGGTTGATCAGCCACACTATGAAGATGTGGGAAAGAGTTGTTAAATCCAGGTTAAGAGGAGAGGTGACAGTCAGTGAGCAGCAGTACGGTTTCATGCCAAGAAAGAATACTACAGATGCAAAGTTTGCTCTAAGAGTGCTGATGGAGAAGAATAGAGAAGGTCAGAAGGAGTTGCACTGTGTCTTTGTGGATCTAGAGAAAGCATACAATAGGGTGCCAAGAGACGAAGTGTGGTACTGTATGAGAAAGTCAGGAGTGGTAGAGAATTATGTGAGGGTGGTGCAGGAAATGGATGAGGACAGTGAGACAGTGATGAGGTGTACTGTAGGAGTGACGCATGGATTCAAGGTGGGGGTGGGATTACATCAGGGATTGGCTCTGAACCCCTTCTTGTTTGCCATGGTGATGGACAGGCTGACAGATGAGGTCAGACAGGAGTCTTCGTGGACCCCATGATGTTTGCAGACCACGTTTTGATCTATAGTAAGAATAGGGAGCAGGTGGAAGAGAACCTGGAGAAGTGGAGGTATGCTCTGGACAGAAGAGGAATGAAAGTCATTAGAAGCAAGAAAGAATACATGAGTGTGAATGAGAGGGTGGCAGGTGAAACGGTGAAAATGGAAGGAGTAGAGGTAGTGAAAGTAGATGAGTTTAAATACCTGGGATCAACCATACAAATCAATGGAAAATGCACTAAAGAGGTGAAGAAGAGTGTACATGGAGGGGGTAGCAGGTGGAGATGAGTGTCAGGGGAGATTTGTGACAGACATGTAGCAGCAAGAGTGAAAATGAGGATTTACAAGATGGTAGTGAGACCTGCGATGATGTATGGTTTGGAGACGGTGGCGCTGACAAAAAAGACAGGAAATGGAGCTGGAGGTGGCAGAGTTGAAGATTTTAAGATTTCCACTGGGAGTGACTCGGACAAAGGATTTTTTTTGCCATCATTTGTTGTTTTGGCCATTTTGTTATCTTATCTTTAAGGTATATGAACCAGAAAATCAGTTACAATTTAACCAAACAAAGAAATTTGTCACTTACCACTGGCCAGTTGGCGCGCTTCGTCCATTTTCGTCCATCCTGGTTATTATTTTGCCTTCTGTCAGTCATTTTCACCTTCTGTGCCACACCCAGAAACTCTTATGATTATTCCACCGCAATTTCCCTTTGATTCCGTCGCAATCTATTTCATATGACGACCGGGAACAGGCGCGATTGTTCTGTCCAGTCACACGGCACTGGGGGTCAATGGCAGGTGCAAATAAACCAGCTTTGCCTACCCTCTGTTATTAAAAATAAAAAAAAAATGTAGCTATTGACCTTCAAAAGCTAAATAATCTCTTTTTAGAATCATGGCAAATTTGGGAGCAAATGCCTCCTCCCTCTTGCGATCGATCAACATTTGTTTACAAACTCTTCTTCTCTGGTGTCCAGAAGTGGGGGCGGGGGGGGCATATATGGGGGCCGTTGGTCCGCCAAGGCAAGAGCAGTAAGGTATACGTGTCTGCCACCTTGTGAGGTGTAACACTTAGTAAAACTGGGGGGTTTTATGACATCACATGACACGTCACATGGCAGGCGCAGCACTGCTACATAGACAGCGAGGGCGCTTTTTATGTCCATAAATAGATGTCAAAAGGTTAAGTCTTATTCTGATTTTTTGTTTCTTTGTTTATTGTGGTCTGCTGTATTTGGTCTCTGTTTATTTATGAGTTGTCTATATCCTTAGGTTTGTCTTTGTAGTCCTATCTATTTATTGTGCATTTTTTTGTATTTATGGTATTATTTGCATCTTTTGGGGTTGTGTATCTTATTCTTGTTTTATTATTCTCTTTCCAGTCTATGTCTTTATTTTGACAGTGCCCCAAGCACCTTCCATCTGTCAAACTGTTTCGTGGACTGCACAGCTGTCATTCATTGTACTAATCATTTCCTCATTCTTGTGATCCACACCTGTCATCCATCAATCATTAATCCATTCACCTATATAAGGAAACGGCAACATTTTCCTGGTTGCCGTGTCCTACTGTTAGCTTCCTCAGAAGTTTCAGTTGTGCTCTGAGCAAGTTTGGTTTTCCACAGAGGTGGACAGGAGCGCTCCGACCAGGTACATTTTCCCGTTCCGTTTATTCTCAGCCGTGAGCCCTGTTTCCTTTCGGGTGTGACTCTGGCTGAGTTTATCTCTCTTCCTCTGGCGTCCCCGTACGCCTCAGCCTGTTTTAACTCCAGGCTGTTTTTCATCCTGAAGTCGTGAGCCCCGTCCTCCTCCAGCACACCTCCACTCCATTATATGTAAGTGTAGTATTTTGTGTCATGTTTGTCTTTTTTTTAATAAACGTGCAAAACTCACAGCATGTGTTTGGTGTCCTTCATAGCCCTTGAAAAGGGCAATTTATGACAGAAGGACATTGCCTTTGTGTGGGCACCAACCACTGTGGGTTTTTGCCTTTTTTTGTTTCCACCCGTATTATATTTTCCTCCCATTTTTTTTTAATAGCCATTTCATTTGTGGTTTGTCTGGCCGCAAAGACTACAGTATTTTGGGGCTGGATGAGGAGGAGTGTTGGGTGGCAGAACTGGTGAAGGACATTATATCGGATGCTCACTCTTCCCACACTCTCAAGGAGGCTCTGCGTTGCTGGGATTGTGCAGCAGAGATGATCGAGGCATACCCCAGCCTGTGAAGTTACCCGGAACTGGCAGATCTCCTCACCTTGGTGCTCCATGCTCAACACGTGCTCTGTGGGCTGGGGAAAGCCTCTTCTCCATCCAAACCTGTGCCACTGAGGAGGCATTGCTGGGGACAGAAGCCTCGAGCCAGGAGCTGCCATCCAGCTGCAGTCTCGTCTTCCCCGCTGAACAGTGGCCCGCAGCCTCCCGTTTTTGGTACACAGCTCTTGTGCCCTCTGACGGTCCCAGCGCGGAGGAGCCGGAGGAGCACCAGCGGGCGTTGGTGGCAGAGACTGAGCTCATTTTGGAACGTAAACCATGGCTTCTTCCAGGGGTTATGCAGCAGCTGGAGAGAGTTTCATCGGTGAAAGCAAAGTCGGCGGTGATGAATCAGTGTTCCCAGACTCCCAAGCATCATCTGTCTCCACCTCCCCACCAGATGACCTCCACCATGCCTGGAAGAACATTGCGTGGTTTAGCAGCAGCAGTCACCATCACACCCCGGGAGGTAAGGAGAGTGTGCTTTCATTCTCTTACACATGAAAATGAAATTTCTTGCCTTACTCCAGGTGGTGAGGCTCAGCATCAGCAGCCCACTTTGGCTGAGTCCTCACCTCCTGCTGCTGTCACCTGTTCCTCATCCGTCTCTTCTGTGTCTACTCCAATCTCCCTTGAGTGTCAGCCAGTCCCAGGATGGAGCCACTGGACGATGGAGGAGCCTGCGGCCCTGGAGAACTGTGTGTCAATCCCACAGTCACATCCCGGATAGGAGAGGAATGTTCCCGGGGTCCTGAAACCTGAGCCGACAAGAGAGCGTCCCCTGGTTTCAGCGGCTCGGGAATCAATGCCAGTGGTGAGGATACCTCCAGTCCCAGCCGCTACGCCAGAACACCCACCGGCGCGGGTCGCTATGCCTGGAAACTCTTCAATTGCATCTACCATCACGCCTGCTGCGGGGGCCGTCGCAGAGGAGTCGGAGTCCTGGATGGAGGTGGAGCTCGAGTCCAGGCAAGTACTAACTTCTGTTTCCACTTACAGATTTTGAGAATTCTTGTTTGGCTCTTGGTAGGGAGAATCAGTTGCAGGTGTCTTCTGCTCCTGAGCTCTCTTCACCGGGCTCTACTGTTGCCGGAGATTCTCTGCTGTTTTTCTCTTCATCCCTGGGTGAGGTTGCCATGTCGGAGATGAAACATCGAGTGAGCAGAGCCGAGACACCCCTCCTGGATTTGCCGTAGTCCTGGACAGCGGTGGAGCCTGAGCCAAGGCAAGTACTCTTTCCTGTCTCTCAATTATCAGTGTGAGAGAAACTTGTCCTGCTCATGGCAAGGAGAATCAGCTGCAGATGCCCTCTGCTCCTGAGTTCTTCTTACTGGGCTCCACTGCTGCCGGTGATCTTCCGGTGTTTTCTTATTCTGCCCTGTCTGAGGTGGCAATGTCGGGGTTGAAGCATCAGATGGAGAGAGCTGATATGTCTCAGCCTGGATCGCTGGAATCCTGGACAGCAGTGGAGCGCGAGCTCACGCTTCTCTTTTTTTGTTTTTACTTTATCTGTCTTAGAAAAATCTTGCCTAGCTCTTGTTAGGGAGGACAAAGTGCAACCATTAGTTGCACCTAATTCCCCTGGCCAGGCTCCACTGTTGCTGGTGTGTCTTACCAGATGCTTATCCCCTCTTTGTCTGAGCCTCCTTCTAAGGTCAATGTGGGTCTTCCATCTCCGCCTGAGGTCAGCACGGGCCTTCCATCTTCGCCTGAGGTAATCTTGGGTCCTCTATCTCCGACTGAGGTCATCACGGGTCTTCCATCTCCACCTGAGGTTGCCGTGGGCCCTCTACCTTCATCTAACTACTACTAACTAACCTGCACTTATATAGCGCTTTTCTAGTCACAAAGACCACTCAAAGCGCTTTCATTAATACTAACCCTCTATTCTAAGGGCCTATAGGAAACAGATATCTAGGGACAATTTAGAACAGCCAATTAACCTAACATGCATGTCTTTACCTAGGGCCACTTTAGAGTCTCCAATTAACCTAACCTGCATGTTTTTGGCATGTGGGAGGAAACCGGAGAAATCCCGGAGTAAACCCACGCAACACAGGGAGAACATGCAAACTCCACACAGATCACTGTTGGTCGGGGGCTGGGATCGAACCCACGATCCCACGATCCCCACAATCCCCCGGCCAAGGGTAAACTGTGCTGCCGCAGTGCTAACCACTGCGCCACCATGCAGCCCAAAGTGAAGGTCATCTGAGGTCGCCATGGGTCCTCACCCTCTGCCGAGGGTCTCCATGGATCCCCCTTCTCCCCCAGAGGTCTCTGTGGTTCCCCCGTCTCTGCCAGAGGTCTCCGTGGGTCTCACCTCTCCACCAGAGGTCTCCGTGGGTTTCCCCCATCTGCCAGAGGTCTCCGTGGGTCCCCCCTCTCCACCAGAGGTCTCCGTGAAACCGCCTCTCTGTCCAAGGCCATCGTGAGTGCTCCACATCTGCCAGAAGCCATTGAGGGTCCTCCATCTCCACCCGAGGTCATTGAGGGCCCTCTGTTCCCACTTGAGGTCGTTGAGGGCTCTCCACTGTCAGCTGAGGACATCATGAGTTCCCCATTTTCACCGGAGGCCTCTGCTGAACAATCACTCTTCTCGTCTGGTCCTCTCGTTGGTCAGCTACCCTGGTCGGTAGTCCCCTTCATCGGGTTTCCCCACTGGTCAGCCAGCACTTCATCTGGGCTCCCCGCTCATCAGCCATTCACCTCAGTCCCTGTGGTCAGTAAGAGGCACGAGTTCCAGCTGCCGGCCCCAGGAGGGGGCATGTCATGCGCTGCGGCCTGTTGGCTCAGGGATGTTTGGAGACCACCTGACAGACTGCGCTATTTTGTTGGGTGGCTTAAGAACTCTTGGAGGCCATCAAATGTGTCCCACCACGTATTCCAGTGGTCCTGGAACTTTGGTAGGCTGCCCAAACTGCCTTATCTACTAAGCCAGTGGCCCTAGAGTTCTGTGCTGCCATATGTGTTCGGGTTGTGTGTCATGTTTTTTTTTTTTGTTGTTTTTTTTTCTGTCTAGGGTTCAGACCTTCTGTGCCTGGGTTATCCCTCCTCCTGCCTGGAGTGGGTTCTTTTCCTTTTTTGATGTTTCCCTGGGGTGTCTGGGTTCCACCCCTTGGGGTGGGGGGGCACTGTCATGATCCTGAGCATGGGTGGGTGCCGTGCTAAGCCTCAGTTCAAGTTAAATCTTTTTCTGTTTGTTTGTTTATTATGGTCTGCTGTATTTGGTCTCTGTTTATGAGTTGTCTGTATTCTTGCATTTCTCTTTGTAGTCCTTTCTATTTATTGTGCGTTATTTTGTATTTATGGTATTATTTGCATCTTTTGGGGTTGTGCATCTTATTCTTGTTTTATTATTCAGTTTCTGGTCTGTGCCTTTATTTTGACAGCGCCCCGTCAGCTTCCGGCTGTCAAACTGTTTCGTGGGCTGCACAGCTGTCACTCATTGTACTAATCATTTCCTCATTCTCGTGATCCACACCTGTCATCCATCAATCATTCATCCATTCACCTATTTAAAGATACAGCAACATTTCCCTGGTTGAAATGTTCTACTCTTAGCTTTTTCAGAAGTTTCAGTTGTGCTCTGAGTAAGTTTGGTTTTCCACAGAGGTGGACAGGAGTGCTTCGACCAGGTACATTTTCCCATTCCGTTTTTTCTCAGCCGTGAGTTCTGTTTCCTTTCAGGTGTGACTCAAGTTGAGTTTATCTCTTTTCCTCTGGCATCCCAGTACGCCTCAGCCTGTTTTTCCTCCAGGCTGTTTTTCTTCCTGAAGTTGTGAGCCCCATCCTCCTCTAACACACCTCCACTCCATTATATGCTTTTTTGTGTCATGTTTGTCTTTTTGTTAATAAATGTCCAAAACTTGTAGCGTGCATTTGGTGTCCTTCATAGCCCTTAAAAAGGGAATTTATGACAGTTTGGACATGTGCAGAGGAGGGATAGTGGAGATATTGGACAAAGGTTGTTGAAGATGAAGCTGCAAAGCAGGAGGAAAAGAGGAAGACCACAGAGAAGATTAATGGATGTAGTGAAGGAGGACATGGAGAGTGTTGGTGTTACAGAGGAAGATGGAGGGATAGGGTGAGATGGAGACAGATGATCTGCTGTGGAGACCCCTAAAGAGAGCAGCCGAAACAAGAAGAAGAAGAAGAAGAAGAAGAAGAAGAAGAAGAAGAAGAAGAAGAAGAAGAAGAAGAAGAAGAAGAAGAAGAAGAAGAAGAAGAAGAAGAAGTTAACATAATTAGGATAAAAAATACAGTTGACAGCCTTTTACATTCACATGCAAACATTTGCCCATGTAAACACAATTATTGTTATTGAGATAATTATCTCTACACTGTTCACCTTTTGTATCTTTACATCAAAGTGAAACCACAATCTTAAACTCTGATTTTTTTTTTCAACTGAGTATCATCAAGACTAAAGTAGTGTTTAACTTCAGCGGATCACAGTTTCAGCTTCTGATGGGAAAGGACGGTTATCAGATCTTCATTCTGTAACGACGTATCTGGCAATTCTTGGTGGGTCACAAACTGTCCAGATGCATACCTGCGTTTGAAATCCAGCCATGGGTGTTCAGCTAGTGTAAATCCACTAACACAGTGTTAGCATAGCATAGCACTAGTTTTGTAGGGCCTTGTTGCTGTTCTTAGGCGCTTCTGAAGATTGCAGTCGGTCTCAACCACATTTAACTTGCAACCCACCATTATGCTTTTGTCCTGAACTGTGACAAAGGAAAAATAATCTGTCTTTTTCGACAAAACCAAAGTAGCTTCATCTTTTCCTCCGCTCAGTAAACAGGCTCTTTGCAACAGGTTGACTGACGGCTGCATCAGCTACTTAGGGTCAGTTTGTATTCCATCCATCCACCCATCTTCTACCGCTTCTCCGGAGGTCCGGGTCGCGGAGGCAGCAGTTCAAGAATAGAAGCCCAGACTTCCCTCTCCCCAGCCACTTGCTCCAGCTCTTCAGAGAGCTGGAGCAAGTCGTTCCCAGACCAGTTGGGAGACGTAGTCTCTCCAGTGAGTCCTGGGTCTGCCCTGGGTTCTCCTCCCAGGGGGACGTGACCGAAACACCTCAAGTGGGAGGCGTCCAGAAGGCATCCTGATCAGATGCCCAAACAACCTCAACTGGCTCCTTTCAATGTGGAGGAGCAGTGGTTCTACTCTGAGCCTCTCCCAGATGAATGAGCTCCTCACACTATCTCTGAGGGTGAGTCCAGCAATCCTATGGAGAAAGCTCATTTCAGCCGCTTGTATGTGCGATCTAGTTCTTTCGGTCATTACCCAAAGCTCATGACCATAGGTGAGGGTAGGAATGTAGAATGACTGGTAAATCAACAGTGTTGCCTTAGAGCTTAGTTCGCTCTTCACCAAAACAGACCGGTACAACATCTGCATCACTGCAGATACTGCTCCAATCATTCTGTCAATGTTTCGCTCCATTCTCCCCTCACTTGTGAATAAGACCTCGAGATACTTAAACTCCTCCACTTGGGGCAGGAGCTTGTCCGCAACCTGGAGAGAACAATCCACCTTTTTCTGGCTGAGGACCATGGACTCGGACTTGGAGGTTTTGATTCTCATCCCAGCCGCTTCACACTCAGCAGCAAAACATCCCAGTAAGACCTGTAGGTCATTGCTGGATGAAGCCAACAGGACATCATCTGCAAACAACAGAGATGAGATTCTGTGGTCACCAAGCATGACACCCTCTGTTCCCTGGCTGCGCCTAGAAATCCTGTTCGTAAATCATTATGAACAGGATCACTGAAAAAGGGCAGCCCTGGCAAAGTCCAACTCTCACTGGGAATTAGTCCGACCGAATGGTGACAATACGAACCAAGCTCTCACAACGGTCGTACAGAGACCGAATAGTTCATAACAACAAGCCTGATACCCCATACTCCCGAAGCACCCCCTACAAAAAAAACATGGTGGATGCGGTTGAATGCCTTCTCCAAGTCCACAAAACACATGTAAAGTGGGTGGGCAAACTCCCACTAATCCTCGAGGATTCTTGAGAGGGTAAAGAGCTGGTCCAGTGTGCCACGGCCAGGATGAAAACCACATTGCTCCTCCTGAATCCATGGTTCAACCAACAGCCGGAGTCTCCTCTCCAGTACCTTGGCATAGACTTTCCAAGAGAGGCTGAGGAGTGTGATCCCTCTAAAGTTTGAGCACACCCTCTGGTCCCCTGTTTTGAAGAGAGGAACCACCACACCGGTTTGCCATGCCAAAGGCACTGCCCCCGACCTCCACGCAATGTTGCAGAAGCATGTCAACCATGACAGCCCTACAACATCCAGGGCCTTGAGATGCTTATTTGCACAAAAAATATTTATCCATATTAATAAAACGAGTAGCACGAGTAACACATCTGATCAAATTTCAGTAACTGTAACGTATTACTGAATTTTTAAACAGTAATTTCATTACACAGCATGTTACTGAAAAAATAATGGTGTTACAACTCCCAGCACTGCTCCCCTTTAGATAATATGTGGAAAATTTTGAAATGAAAACTGTGAGGACAACCATATAGTATCGTGTTTCCATGAAGAATGGCACAAAGTATCACCTGAAAGGCCCCTTTATGGATTACTGCCTTATTGTGGTGGAGGGGTTTTGCATGACCTATTGATCACAGGAGCAATACAGCTGGGGGCAACTTCCCCCTGCTAGGATCTCCCACGGCAAATTGGTCCTTCAACTCGACAAATTTCCTGAATCCACTTCTTCTTTGCTATTATGTTGCTGAGAAAAGCATGGAAACGTAAATCTGGTTGTCGTTGCTTGTTTGCTTTACAAAAAGGAATGATGCAATGACATCTAGATGTCTCCTGAGCCATTATCTGTGTTCTGGACTATGCTAGCAAGAAGTTGCTAAACACAAAAAATACTGCCTCTGGTGTCATGAACCCGGAAGCGTGAAAGAGGTCCAGTGGTGTAAAATAGGGCTGAAATGAATAGTCGACACTGTCGATAACGTTGATCATAAAAATTTGTCGATACAGATGTTTATTGTCAACACGTCATTTAATTTCAAAGTTTATATGCATGCCAGAGAAATGTTCAGTTTAACTGCTCCAGCGAAGAAGAGGAACACATCATGGCGACACGGAAAGAAAATCATGGAGAAGGTCAAAAGTTTCAAAAGTATGGCAGGATTTTACCGAAAATTAATAAATGAAACCAGTTAAATGTATACTGTAAAGCAATGTTGTCAAATCACAGCTGCACTACAGTGCTGCATCCATTCCCTCCTCTCCATTCCTCCGTCTCCGGCCACCTGTCAGCAGACTGCACCGATAAAGTTAAGATAAGATAAGAAAAGATAAGATAAGATAAGATAAGATAAGATAAGATAAGCCTTTATTAGTCCCACAATGGGGAAATTCCAGGATTGCAACAGCACAGGGATAGCAACACTCAGAGCAACAATCAGAAGGCAAGAAAAAACACGAGCAGCAAGTATACATATGTACATATAAACAAAAATATATAGACACACAGTGCAGGGCATTGTAGCTAGATGGAAAAAGTATATAAATATATAAACACACAGTGCGGAGCATTGTAGCCAGATGGAATAAATATGTAAGTATATAAACACACACAGTGAGGAGCATTGTAGCTAGATGGAATAAATATGTAAATATATAAACACACACAGTGCGGAGAATTGTAGCTAGATGGAATAAATATGTAAATATATAAACACACAGTGAGGAGCATTGTAGCTAGATGGAATAAATATATAAATATATAAACATACACTGTGTGGAGCATTGTAGCTAGATGGAATGAAACAGCATAACTGTCTACTTAGTTATCCTACATGGTATGATTATGTACCCATACAAATTGTCACCCTCCGTAGCGACCGGTATTTTCCTAGTTGTATACCGGAGGGGACCACTGTATAAGTCTATTGCGTCTTTTGCATTCAATACTATTAGGTTGTCACGGTCTTTTTGCTATCTCTGTGAGCAGCCCTGCTTAGGTTGTACAGTCTGACAGCCGTAGGTAGGAAGGACCTGCAAAACCTCTCAGTTGTGCACCTAGGATGATGTAGTCTGCTGCTAAATGAGCTCCTCAGTGCATTCAGTGTGTCCTGCACAGGGTGGAACTCGGACTTCAGCAGAGATGACAGTTTAGCCACCGTCTTTCTCTCCCCCATCTCCTCCACTGGGTCAAGGCGCTGCCCCAGGACAGAGCTAGCTTTCTTGATCAGTTTGTTCAGTCTCTTCCTATCGGCTGCTGTAATGCCACTGCCCCAGCAGACCACTCCAAAAGTGATGGCTGATGCCACCACCGTGTCGTAGAATGTCTTCAGCAGCACCCCTTGTACACTAAAAGACCTGAGTCTCCTCAGTAGGAACAGCATGCGCTGTCCCTTCTTGTAGGGTGCGTCAGTATTGCGTGACCAGTCTAGTTTATTGTTCAAATGAACACCCAGGTACTGGTAGGATGTCACCATCTCGATGTCTGTTCCCTGTATATTTACTGGTGCTGTGAGGGGTTGTCCTTGCCTGCGGCAGTCCACCACCAGCTCCTTAGTTTTTCTCGCATTGATCTAGAGGCAGTTCTGATGGCACCAATCCACAAAGTCCTGGATAAGCCCTCTGTTCTCAGCTTCATCTCCGTTGGAGATGAGGCCAACAATCGCAGAGTCAGCAGAGAACTTCTGTAGATGGCAGTGTGTTGTGTTGTGTGAGAAGTCCACAGTATAAAGGGTGAACAGGAAGGGAGCCAAAATCATTCCCTGGGGGACCCCTGTGCTACCGATGATCGTGTCGGACACACAGTCCCGGGTTCTCACAAACTGTGGCCGGTTTGTGAGGTAGTCCAGGATCCATGATGACAGGTGCTGGTCCACTCCTGCGCACAGCAGCTTGTCCTTCAGGGTCATTGGTTGAATGGTGTTGAAAGCACTGGAGAAGTCAAATAACATGATCCTCACTGCATTCCCGGGCTTCTCTAGGTGGGACAGAGAACGGTGAAGGAGGAAGATCACTGCATCCTCCACCCCAATGCCATGCTGGTAGGCGAACTGAAGTGGATCCATCGCTGGTCCCACCAGGGGGCGGAGGTGAGCAAGGAGCAGTCTCTCCAAGGTCTTCATCATGTGAGACGTCAGGGCCACTGGTCTGTAGCTGTTCAGATCTTTGAGGTGGGAAGTCTTTGGTACAGGTACCACGCAAGATGTTTTCCACAACGGTGGTACCCTCCCCAGCTTCAGGCTCAGGTTGAAGATGTACTCCACAATCCCACACAGCTGGTCTGCACAGGACTTGAGGAGCTTTGCACTGATGCCGTCCGGTTCCGACGCCTTCCGTGCCTTGATCTTCCTCAGCTCCGTCCTCACCTGGGTCTTAGTGAGGGTCAGGTTGGGGGGCTGTGTGTTGGGAGTGGGGGGGTGACGGTGGAGTGGGGAGTGGGCAGCAGGACTTGATGTCTTCAGAGGCAGCAGTGGTTGTTGTGCAGTCGGGGGGAGGGCTGTTGGTCAAACCTATTGAAAAAAAGATTCAGATTGTTCGCCCACTCCCTGCCCCCCCCCCCCCCCGTAGCCTGGGGGGAGGCATTTTGGAGCCCAGAGATGGTTTTAAGGTTTCTCCTGACCCCACTGATGTCGCTGTTTTGTAGCTTGTCCTCCATCTTCTTCCTGAAGCTGTCCTTGCCTTCTCTGATTTTCCTCCTCAGCTCCCTCTGTACGGACTTCAGCATCTCCCTGTTCCCCGACCTGAAGATCCTCTTCTTCTCTCTCAGAAGTGTTTTTATCTCAGGGCTGATCCAGGGTTTGTTGTTTGAGCAACACCATATGGTCTTGGTGGGTACGATGTTGTCCACACAGAAGCTGATGTAGTCCGTGATGGTGTGAGTGAGGCCATTGAGGCCATTCTTCTTCCGGCTTTCAGAGAAAGCAATCGCATTTTCACTCCTCTCCTCCTCTCGCCTCCCTGATGATCTGATCCCAGCTTGCTGCTTGTCTGTGTCTGTGTCTCGCTCCTTCTCACTGATCTCAATCCAAACGGAAACGGAAAAAATGGAATTCCAGGCTTTAATGCAATTGACACCACCTTTTCAACAGGAAATCGTGCCCGGGGGAGCCCAAATGTGTGACTCATGGTTAATTGGAACTCATGTGTCTGTGTGATTCGACTGAAGATGCAGAAGACATCTATCTGTTTGGATATGATCGCAGGATTCTACTGTTTGGCTCCGGAGTTTCCTAGTGTATCGGAAATTAATAAAGTTGGAAGAGCTGGTCAAAATATGGATCCCGGCGAAGCTCCTTCAACAATTCGACCAGCGATTTAAGCCTGTGAATTGAATTGAATTAATTGTGATGCACAGAATCGCATGAGAGTGGAAATTACTATGCTCCAAGTGACTGTGCTCATCTGGCCTTGATTCGACGTCCTTGGGAACTCGTTCCTCCAGGTGCAGAGATTGTGCTGGAAGGTGTTTTGGCTTGTCTTTAACCCAAACAATAACAACAATTGCTGTTGTTCAGCAAACCGGACTCTTCAAGGACAGTGCTATCATGTGTCTAATACAGAACTTTGCCATCTGGCATGCACAAAGAGAGAAAGACTCTGGGACATGCTTATCTGTGTTTTGGATACATGATCATAACAACCATCCGTTGTCAGGAGGCGCCCCTTTGTTGTACAATAGCAACTGATACATTCAACACTGCACTCACACTGATTATTATTACATGCTGACTACATACACTGGTCTCTCTTTGCTCCTTTGTATTGTGTGATCTGTATTAGTCTGCTAATTGTGCTTAGAGGGTTTTTTTCTATGTAATCACAATTTAGATTATCTATGTAATCTTTATTTTGATTAACTATGTTTTTTCTCTCTGCCCATTGTGTCATTCCCTCCCCCATTCCCCCCTCTTTACCCTCCACTGATGACAGGCGCCTTCAGGCTGCCGCGGCCCTGGATGCGCTTCTGTGCACCCAAGGTCAAGTCAAATTCCTCGTATGTTTATTTTGTAAACATGCTTGGCAATAAAGTGATTCTGATTCTGATTCTGATTCTGATGTCCTCTCCATGTGGATCGCAGAGCTGCTCCCAGGCAGTGGTTTCAAATCAGTCCTTTAGAGCGTCCATTGCCTCCTCAGACCATAACTTCACTGTGCGCATGACCGGAGGTTGTCTGTGCACTAGGGGTTTGTACACCGGCCGGAGATGAACCAAGTTGTGATCCGATCTCCCGAGTGGGGAGAGGGGTGAGGAAGTGTAGGCCTCCTTAGTGTTTGCGTAGAATAAGTCCAGTGTTTTATTGTCTCTAGTGTGGCATGTGACATACTGGGTAAACGTGGGTAGAATGGGAGACAGTGAAACATGGTTGAAATCGCCTGAGATGGGGAGAAGAGCATCTAGGTGTTCTGTCTGCAGCCTGCCGGTTACTGAGTTGATGACGTCACGAGCTGTCCCAGCGTTCGCTGTCGGATTTGCATAAATAACAATGCAGATCACGTGTGAGTATTCCCTCGGGAGATAGATAGGTCGCATGCTAACAGCTAGCAACTCGATGTCTTTGCTGCAGTGTTGTTGTTTAACAGTGATATGTCCCAGTCTGCACCAGTTGTTATTAACATACATTATCACTCCACCGCCCCTTGCTTTGCCACTGTCCGGTGTTCGGTCTGCCCGTATCGCGTGGAAACCCTCCAGTTCAATGTTAGCGTCTGCTGCTAGTTCATTTAGCCACGACTCCATGAATAGCATAAGGCAGCACTCCCGGTATATGCTATCGTAGCGGGAGATAGCCGCTAGCTCATCTACCTTTCCCAATATCGAACGTACATTCCCCATAACAAAGGAAGGGAGGGTGGATCTGTACCTTATATTCCTTGTCCGCCGTCTTACACCAGCCCGACACCCACATCGTTTTTGCCTTATTTCTCCCGGTATGTCGAGTTTTTTCGTTTGCACCGAGTGGCGGTTCAGTGCTAACAGCTGTTCCCTGCTGTACCGTCTCCTGCTGTAAACAGTGGCTCCGTCCGCCGGCTCGGGAGACATTTGGGGTGATCTGTGTGTCCATGATGTGTAAGGTGTCGCCGGATCAGAAAGTTAAGAGGAACATTACTTAGCAAGTAATGTTAGCGCTTCTTATTTTCAGTGAGCGAATCCCTCAGCTTTAGAAAACTGACCACACTATTAGGATGTGCCATTTAAACAGTCTACCTGCTGTTGGACAGAAATCTCTCTTTCAGTGGTTGCTGACAGCTGAGCTGCTTCCATTAAGCTAACTAATATGTTAACTGCAGTAAATGGGTGAATTATATGAGCATCTTACTCTTTTTCATATTCTCTATTGTTGTCACCGTAACATCAGCCTTCATTCTGAATATTAGTGCATCTTGGTAAATTAGAATATCATGATTTGGAATTTAATTTAGAAAAGATAACAATAATCATTGCAAATAAATTTAGAACAGCTTAATTTTTTATTTTTTTTTTGTGCGGCACTTTGCATGTCGGGTGGCATCTCGGGGAGCCTGCGGTTGTCTGCTGATCAGTTGCTCGGATGGGCGTTGGGGGTGGGGGTCTGTTTCTGTGGTCTGCACCGGCGGTCTCCCTGACCGCTGCCAGGCGCTGGTGCATGCTCAGGCTCGCTGCATCTGCTTCCCAGCCACCTTAAGAAACAGGGGTGAATGAGGGGTGAGATTGACCGGGTACAGGAGTGAGAGAGAATGGGTGGGTCCTGGTGAGTGAGAGTGAGGGAGTGCATATGTATGCGCAAGGGAGCATGTGGGTGTGAAGGTGTGAGGAGGGGTGTGTCTGCGAGTCAGGAGGTGCTGGATTAAGGGTGATAGTGCCTCTCGGCAATGTGGGCATCCCTGGGCAGGGAAACTTCTTTGGGCATGGGGGTCCCGGGGTGTGCAGCGGTGGCGTTTGGAGGGGGGGAGGCTGGGGGGGCTTGCTCAGGCCGGTCTCTGGCCCAGCAGGGGGTGGGGTCGCTGGCCTCCAGGCGCGTGGGGCCTGGGGGCAGGCGTTGGCCCCGCTGGGGGCGGGGGGCTCACCACACCGGCTGCCTGGCGATCTGGCCTCCCTCGATCCTCCCTCCAGGGGCAGATGCCTGGCTTTCCTGGGGCTTGGTGACCTCAGACGTTTGTGCCCTGTGGGGGTTGGTGGCATTGCTTTGCCTGCTTGGGGTTCCCGGGGGGAGAGCTGCTGCTACCGGCCCCCCGCTTCGTATGTTTCCTGACAAACCACTCACATGCATATACTTATTTTGCACGCGCTCTCATATATACGCACACAGACGAACATGCACAAGTGTCTCTCCTTTAACAGGTGCGGAAACCAGACTTGTGTTGAGACATCTTTGGTGGAAGAAGCAGTTTGTTTTCTGTTTGTTTTAGTTGATGGTTTGTTTGTCTTTTTGTCTGTTCCCCTCCCTTTTCTTTCCCCCTCCACGCACTTCCTTTCCCTCTTCTCCATCCTGTTAGATCTTCCATGGGTAAATAGAGACTGCTCCTAGCTCACCTCCACCCCCCGGTGGGACCAACATTCTCACCACCAAATTGCTTCAGCTTGGTCTGCCTACTCACACTCGCAGCTGGATTAAGGACTTCCTAACAAACCGAACACAGACTGTTAGACTCGGACCTCATTCCTCCTCTACAGTCATGCTTAACACAGGCTCGCCACAGGACTGTGTGTTGAACCCCACTTTGTATTCATTGTACACATATGACTGCGTACCTGTTCATCCCACAAACATTATAGTGAAGTTTGCAGATGACACAACAGTAGTGGGGCTCATATCAGGAGGAGATGAGTCCACATACAGAGATGAGGTCCAGAAACTGGTGAGATGGTGCTCAGATAATAATCTGCTATTGAATACAAAGAAAACAAAAGAACTCATTATTGATTTTAGGAAGCATAGTGGTGAGCTGCCTCCTCTATATATAGGCAAGGAGTGTGTGGAGAGGGTGGAGGCTTTTAAGTTTCTGGGTGTTCATATTTCTCACAACCTTACCTGGGCAGTTAACACCATACGTAGCTACGATAAAAAAAAAAAAAAAAGGCTCAACAATGTCTACTCTTTCTGAGGCTCCTCAAGAAGAATGGCCTGAATGCACAGTTGCTGGTTTTATTTTATCGCTCTGCTATTGAGAGCATTTTGTCATATGGCATCAAGGTTTGGTATGAGGACTGTTCAGCCGCAGACCGCAAAGCCTTCCAGAGAGTGATTGAGACTGCGCAAAAAAACACTGGCTGTTCTCTCCCTTCTCTGGAAGAGATTTCCAGGTCTCGGTACCTCAACAGAGCTACTGCCATCATTAAAGACTGCACTCATCCAGGCCATGATTTATTTCACTTGCTCCCCTTGGGAAAGCGGTACAGATCCCATAAAACCCAGACTACCAGGTTTAATCATAGTTTTTTTTCCCAGCAGCAGCACGTATTTTGAACGGATATATGTAACACGTACAGACTGCTGATATTATTTTATGTAATTATAGATTATTTTGTGGCAATAACCCTGTGTGTATTCTTATATATTTATCACTCAGTATGTTTTCATTATTGCTATGTACATATTGTATTCAACTTTTAGGTAATATTCTTTCAAGCATTATTTATTGTTGTAATTATGAGAATGTTAAATGCATTAGTGAACTGTGAGTGTGATATGTTTGTTTTTAGGGAGCAGCATCTCAATTTCGTTGCATTGTTTATTAGCAATGAAATGGCAATAAAGGCACTTTGACTTTGACTTTGACCAGCAATGGATCCACTCCAGTTCGCCTACCAGCATTGCACTGGGGTGGAGGATGCAGTGATCTTCCTCCTACAATGTTCCCTGTTCCACCTGGAGAAGCCTGGGAACGCCGTGAGGATCATGTTCTTTGACTTCTCCAGTGCTTTCAACACCATCCAATCGGTGATCCCGAGGGACAAGCTGCTGTGCGCAGGGGTGGACCTGTCATCATGGATCCTGGACTACCTCACAAACCGGCCACAGTTTGTGAGAATCCAGGACTGTGTGTCCAACATGATCATCGGCAGTACGGGGGCCCCCCAGGGAACAGCTTTGGCTCCCTTCCTGTTCACCCTTTATACTGCGGACTTCTCACACAACACAACACACTGCCATCTACAGAAGTTCTCTGATGACTCTGCAATCATCGGCCTCATCTCCAACGGAGATGAATCTGAGTACAGAGGACTTATCCAGGACTTCATGGACTAGTGCCATTGGAACTACCTCCAGATCAACGCGAGGAAAAGTAAGGAACTGGTGGTGGTCTGCTGCAGGCAAGGACAACCCCTCACAGCACCAGTAAACATCCAGGGAACAGACATTGAGACAGTGACATCCTACAAGTACCTGGGTGTTCATTTGAACAATAAACTAGACTGGTCACACAATACCGACGGACTCTACAAGAAAGGACAGCGCAGGCTGTTCCTACTGAGGAGGCTCAGGTCTTTTGGTGTACAAGGGGTGCTCCTGAAGACCTTCTACGAATTTTGGTGGTGGCATCAGCCATCACTTTTGGAGTGGTCTGCTGGGGCCACGGCATCACAGCAGCCGACAGGAAGAGACTGAACAAACTGATCAAGAAAGCTAGCTCTGTCCTGGGGCAGCACCTTGATCCAGTGGAGGAGATGGGAGAGAGAAGGATGGCAGCTAAGCTGTTATCTCTGCTGGAGTCCGAGTCCCACCCTATGCAGGACATACTGAATGCACTGAGGAGCTCATTTAGCAGTAGGCTACATCATCTTAGATGGGCGACCAAGAGGTTTTGCAGGTCCTTCCTACCTACGGCTGTCAGACTTTATAACCTAAGCAGGGCTGCTCACAGAGATTGTAAAAAAAAAACATTACGACCTAATAGTATTGAATGCAAAAGACGCAACAAGCTTACACAAAATGGTCCCCTCCAGTATACAACTAGGACAATATCAGTCGCTATGGAGGGTGACAATATGTATGGGTACATATTCATACTATGTGGGGTAACTAAATAGACTGTTATGCTGTTTATTCCATCTAGCTATAATGCTTCGCACTGTGTATATATATTTATATATTTATGTGTACATATTTATGTATATTCACTGCTCTTATTTTCTTATCTTCAAAATTATTGCTCTGAATGTTGCTATCCCTGTGCTGTTGGAATCCTGGAATTTCCCCATTGTGGGACTAATAAAGGCTTATCTTATCTTATCTTATCTTAAAAATTATTAGAGGAGGAGTTTTCAACAATATACGGTACATAGTTAGGTACTGTATAAGCTCCTCTTGGCAAAGTATATCTGTTTTGGCACAATCAGGGTGACAGATCCCTGTTCTGCTTGCCTAGCTGCCTGACAGGACGGGGGGGGGGGGGATGTGGCCAATCACAGTCAGACTAAAAGTATACCATGACAATATATAACAGAAAAATCTTACATATATTTTCTTACCAGTTTGATGTGGTGTAGTACAGTAAATAAAATGCTTCAGTGTGTGAAACCCTTGGCACTCTTTGAATGACATCTCAAGTGGTTGCTAGGATACTGGACACATAGCTTTTTCTTAATAAGCGCATTTAAATCACTCACAAAAACAGGTTGAGAGCATTTTAACGTTCCCTGTGGACATGCAGCCTTATGCAGCTGTGGAGACCTTGGCTGCAGGTTGTGTCAGAAGCCACGACTTGACTTCAGAAATCAGTGTTTCATTGTCTTGGAGGTGGAAGCCAGCTGGTGAGGGCAAATAAAGGCCCAGGTGCTGAACTGTGAGTTTGCAAAGTTTAATCCAAAACATGTAGTCCAAACAGTGCACAAACGAAAACTTACAAAAGAGGAGATGCAAGAATACAGGCAGGATTGACGTGGGATTCATGTCTGGAATGGATTAGACCGCAGCACCGATTTGAGGCACTGCCACCCTTAAATGGTCAGGAAGAATGGATTACAAATGAAGACAGGTGTGGGAAATCAGAGCAAGGAGTAATCAATGAATGCTGGGTCAAACTGTGGACTGAACTTGAACAGGAAGTAACTAAAGAATCTAGACAAAATCAAAGTACAAACCAGGATAAATAAACAGACGAGATTCAAAACTGGATACTACTAAATACCTGAGTTACAGAAGGGAGACTGAAAGTGAAGGTAAGGGTGGACTCATGTCAAAACACAATATGACTAAATTGAAATACAAGATGATACGGAAATGCATAAAATAAATATATATAACTAACCTAACCTAACCTCAAATACAAAATAAACCCAAGCTAAGGAAAATACAGAAATTAGTCCGGAATAACTGAAGGTATGAGCACGGTTCTTACACCATGCTCAGCGTCATGACACCCCCCCCCCCCAAAAAAAAAGGAACAAGCAAAAACCCACCTTTGGAGGGCAGAGGCGGAAACCAGGCCAAAAGGGACAGAAACAAAAAATGCGCTCTGAGACCCATAAAACAGGTGGCCTACTGAACTCCAAGACCACCGGATGAGCCATAAGGCAGTTCTGGTTGTCTACTGAAGTTGCAGGACCACCAGATCAAAAGATGAAATGTGCCGGGTGACCTCCCTGAGTTCATGGGTTGCCAGATGAAGGAAAACACAGGGATCCTCTGCTCAGAAAATAATAACTTAGGAACAATTTGATCAAACAATAACATAGGGACAACATGCTCACACGCCCACTCAGGAACAGGGAAAAACTCAGGAAAATTAACCTTATAGGGTCACATGGAAACCCTAGATTCTTGGGAAGATTATACAGAGGCTGAGATCTTAGATCTAAGGGACCCAAATACAGAACCCATAGACTCAAGGAGTACAGATGCAGACATTTCTGTATTTGACCATATGAGTGCTAAAGTTGCAGGTTCTAAGCGTTCAGATACAGGAATCTCTGACAACGGAAACAAACGCGATGATGACTGCTGACCAGTGGTGACCCCATGTGGTGATGATGGCTGACCAGCAGAGAAACCAAGCAATGAGGAGTACTGATGACCATCAGCAAAACCAGATGAAGTGGACTGATGAACATTGTTGAACCCAGACGAAGTGGACTGAAGACCTTCAGCAGAAGCAGACAAAGTTGATTGAAGACCATCATCGAGACCAGACGAAGTGGACTGATGACCATCAGCAGGACCAGAAAGAATCGACCCATGAACCTTGGCGAAACCAGGCAGAATGGACCGATGACCCTCGGTGAAACCAGGCAGAATGGACCGAAGACCATCGGTGAAACAAGGTGGAATGTACTGATGACCATAGGTGAAACAAGGTGGAATGGACTGATGATCATCGGCGATCTCAGGCAAAATGGATTGATAACCATCTGCGACCTCAGGTGAAGACGGAGGACCCATGAGGAAATGAGTGAGCCGTGAGAAAACCAGGCAGTTTTTTAGCGGGGAACCAGACAAAGGCAGAGAAGGGGGACCCATGGCAACCTCGGGCAGAGACGGAGGACCCACGGTTACCTCGGGAGAAGGTCGAGGACCCACCGTGACCTCGAGCGGAGATGAGGAGCCCACGGTGATCTCAGAAAGAGATGGCGAACCCACAGTGACCTCAGGTGACAGTGGATGGCGATCAGCAAACCCAGACAAAGATTTGAGCAGAAGAGAGGAAATACACACCAGGTTACTACCACCGGCAGCAGTGGAGCCTGGCGAGGAGAATCCAAGAACAGCCGGTGGCTATGACTGGTTCTCCTCACCAAGACCTAAACAAGATTTCTCTAATACTGATAATGTGAAAACAAAGTAGAGAACTTGCCTTAGCTTGAACTCACTGTCCAGGACTCCGGCGAATTAGGCTGGGATGTCTCGGATCCAGTCATCTGGTACTCCAACCCCGGCTCGGCCACCTCAGATGGGGAGGAAGAAAATAACACTGGAACATTACCGGCAGCAGTGGAGCCTGGCGAGGATAACTCAGGAGCAGAGGGCATCTGCAGCTGATTCTCTCTGCCACGATCAAGACAAGATTTCTCTAAGGCTAAGAATGGAGAGACTGAACAGATAACTTGTCTTGACTCAAGCTCCACCGCTGTCCAGGACTCCGGCAACACTGCTGTGACGACCCTGGCAGCAGGTGCGGTGGTGGGTGCAGCTTAAGGACCTCCAGGCATGGTTACTGATGCTGGAGGTTGACTCACCGATTGTGCGGGCTCCCATGTCACTGAAACCAGGGGACACTCTTCTCTCGGCTCAAGCTTCAAGGTACAGGTAGCGCTCTCCTCCCATCCAGGACGTGGTTGCAGGGCTGGCATGGAATCTTCCTGGGCCGAAGGCTCCTCTGTTGTCCAGCGGCTCCATCCCAGGACCGGCGGACACTCAGGGAACACAGGAGGAGACATGGAAGAGGCAGGTGAGTAACAGGTAGCAGCAGAAGGCAGTGAGGACTCAGATAACGTGGGCTGCTGATGCTGAGCATCTCCACCTGGAATAAGGCAAGAAATTTCATTTTTTTTCGTGCAGGAGAATGAAAACACACTTGCCTTATCTCCCAGGGCATGATAGTATCTGCTGCTGAAGGGCCTCCAGGCATGGCGACCAGTGCTGGTGGAGCTCCCAGTGTGGCGGCTGATGCTGGAGGTTTCCTCGCTGCTGGCGCAGGGACCTGTGCAGGTCAAGCCAGGGGACACTCTTTTGTTGGCTCAGTCTTCAGGGCACAGGGGGCGCTCCTTTCCCATCCAAGATGTGGCTGCATGGCTGGAATGGAACCTTCCAGGGCCGCAGGCCCCTCTGTTATCCGGAGGCTCTCTCCCAGGACCAGTGGACACACAGGAAGCACAGAGGGGAACACTGGAGAAGCAGGTGAGGAAATATAAATAACTGCAGCAGCAGGTGGTGAGCGCTCAGCCAAAGTGTGTGGCTGCTGCTGAGCCTTCCCACCAGGAATAAGACAAGGAATTTCATCATCAGGTGTTAGAGAATGAAAATGCACTTGCCTTAATTCCTGTGGTGTGATTGTAGCTGCTGCAGAAGGCCCAGATTATTCCCTCTCAATGGCTGCAGTGGGCATGTTCCCCTCTGAAGAAAATTGAGGAGCAGCCCTGCAGGCATGTCACCGGCCAAAACAGCTGCTGCAGTGGGGAAGTTCCTCCTGTTCTGATATGACACAGCTGGGTGGCAGCGAGAGGCTGTGCACGTCTGTTCCAGGGGATGCTCTCTCGTTGGCTCAGGAACAAACGATGGATGGTATGAGACAGTATGGGAGGGAGGAGGCAAAACCGACGTCCCAAAGCTGGTGAGCGGCAAGAGGCTGAGGATGTCTGCACCCGGGGATGCTTCCACATTGGCACAGGCACAGCAGGGAGTGAGCCTCTTACCAGCCCACGAAATGTCATCTGGAGGGCGGACAGGGTTGTCAGGAGCTCCGCATATTTGGAGTACATTCTCAATCCGGGATGCACCTCCACAATCCTGGCCGCTGCCTCCACCTTCACCAGGACTCTCTCTGAAGAGCGGGAGGCGAGAGCTTCAGTGACAAATTACTGGATGCGTTGAGCCGCCCAACGTTCATCCACGCTGGGACCACCGGATGCCAACCTTTCTCTGCTGGCGGAGCTCCGGTAAGCTGGCGGCATACTATATGATTTCCCTCCGGTAACACAAAAAATAGGTGAAAAAGAAAAAAGGAAAACTCACAGCAGCTGTTTTAAAAACGGGCTGCGGTCTACTTTCATGTCATCTGTGGTGGACCACTCCCAGTTACACGGGGTGAGACTGGACATCCTGGCAGATAAACACATCTGTCGCAAGGTCTGTGGTGGACTGTGCCAGTCGGTGCATTGTGACATGCACTACACAAACAGCAGAGATAAACAAACCTATCATCTGGTCAGTCACTGTAACAGATACTGGAATCAGTTTGTCTTGGCTTTTCCTTGCCACTGATAATACCTTTATCTGCCAAGAATGTGCTGCTAGTCCAGCAAAAGCTAGCGGTACTCAAATACTTTGCAAGCAGTTTCATGAAATGGTCAAACAGAAAACAACTCACACCGGCTTGGATGGTGCCTGGGCTTACAAGGTCCATGCTGATCTGTTCACACTCTGACAGGCAGCGAAAAGTAAGTTAGGAGAAGGAAGACAAAAGAAGAAAACAGCAGCCTTGTGTGTAGCAGAATGGAATGCACACACTCTGTTGGACAGAACAACATCACAGTGCCCAGAAAGACAGACAGTGCTTGTGGCCCTGGAAATGAACAGGTACAATGTAGACATAGCTGCACTTAGTGAAACAAGATTGCCTGGATATGACAGCTTTGAAGACCATGGATACACCTTCTTTTGGAGTGGGAGATCAACTCAAGAAAGGAGAGAAGCAGGAGTGGCCTTTGCAGTTAGAAAAGAGATAGCAGCAATGCTTGATGAGGAACCGGTGCCAATCAACGACAGGATAATGACTATGAGACTCCCACTACAGCGGAAGATGCATGCCACAATCATCAGTGTATGTGCCCCAGCAATGACCAACACAGAGGAGGTGAAGGAAGAGTTCTACAGTGATTTACGTGAGACTATCCGGCGTGTACCGACTGATGCCAGGCTGATACTCGTTGGAGATTTTAATGCCAGAGTTGGTTTGGACACTGAGAAATGGAAAGGAGTGCTAGGCAGTCATGGAGAAGGAAAGTGCAATGCTAATGGAGAACTTCGACTTGCACTGTGTTCAGAGTACAACCTTGTGATAACAAACACAGACAAAAACAGCACTGCAGGACGGGTGTGAAGCCACCATGGAAGCTAAACACTTGTGCACTGAAAGGCCAAAAGAAGCAGGAAGAACTTACACAGGAAATGGATGAAAACTTGAAAGACTGGGACAGCAGCAACTCAGAGAATGACATAGAAGAGAAATGGGCAACACTGAAGGATAAAGTCTATCAGACTGCGAGTGATGTATTAGGCTACCCTGAGAGGAAACATCAAGATTGTTTTGATGAGCATGATGAACACCTGAAGAAACTACTAGAAGCGAGGAATGCAGCAAGGCAGGAAAACCTACAGTGTAACACAAGGTCGAAGAAGAAGAAATACTCAAAGACTCAGAGTGAGCTACAGAAGTACACCAGAGAGATGAAGTCCAACTGGTGGGATGAAAAAGCGGAGAAACTTCAAAATGCAGCAGACAGAAAGGACATGAAAACATTCTTCACAGGTCTGAGAGAAATCTACGGCCCTAAACCAAGAGGACTGATCCAACTAAAGGCTATGGATGGTGAAACGGTTTTGCAGGAGAAAGACAAGATCCTGGATAGATTTGCAGACCACTTTGACCAACTACTAAACAACCCTGGAGATCTCACTGAAGAGGCTAAAGGAGCTCTAGTGCAGCGACTAGCTGCATCAAGTCTGGGTGAACCATCAAATTTTGATGAACTAATGGCAGCTATCAGGACAACACAGGATGGTAAAGCTCCAGGAAGGGATGGAATTCCAGCAGAAGTGTGGAAATTTGGTGGTGTTCAGCTGACCAACTGCCTGCACAAGCTCATCCAAGAGATATGGGATGCCCAGAAAGTACCTCAAGACTGGAAGGATGCAAGTATTGTGCCTTTGTTTAAGAAAGGTGACAGTAAAGATTGTAGAAATTACCGAGGTATATCACTGCTAGCCACTGTTGGTAAGATTCTCTCACGTGTACTACTTAACAGACTCAATGAACACATCTCGCAGAATGTACTACCGGAAACCCAGTGCGGCTTTAGAAGTAGAAGAAGCACAATGGACATGATTTTCTGCTTGAAACAGATTCAAGAAAAGTATATCGAACAGAACATGCCACTTTATGTAGTCTTCATCGACTTCAGTAAAGTCTTCAATACTGTTTCACAGCAAGGACTTTGGCAGGTACTCAAGAAATATGGCTGTACAGAGAAGTTTGTCAGCCTGATCGAGGCACTCCATACAGGTATGCAAGCAAATGTGGCAATGAGTGGTTAAGTATCTAAAGACTTTTCAGTAAGCAACGGGGTGAAACAAGGGTGTGTGCTGGCACCTAAACTCTTCTCGCTATATCTGGCAGCCATGCTTGAGGTAGCCTTCAAAGACACTTCAGAAGGAGTATACATTCAAACAAGGAAAGAAACAGACTTGTTCAATGTGGCACAGTTTAAAGCCAAGAGTAAGACATCGATAAAGGTAGTAAGAGAAATGCTCATTGCCGACAACAGTGGTCTAGTTGCACACAGCGTGGAAGAAATGCAGTCTTTAGTGGAGAAATTTACAAGAGCAGCTAGCCAATTCAGCCTCAAAATCAACATCAAGAAGACAGAGTGACTTTATTAACCACCAAAGTTCCAGTTATCAACATCACTACCAGAAGAGATCAGCATTGGTACAGAGCCACTAGTCAAGTGCAAGACTTACAGGTATCTAGGGATTACTGTTTCAGAGAATGCTAGGCTGGAGGATGAACTATCTCTCAGAATGGGAAGAGCGAGTGCTGTGTTTGGAAACTTGAGGGAGAGACTGGAACAATCGACATGTGTCTATCCGTGTGAAATGCAAAGTGTACAGAGCGACAGCACTGGCTACTCTATTGTACGGTGCTGAAACTTGGACTGTCTACAGAGTGCAGGTGAAGAAACTCCACGCGTACATGATGAGACACCTTCAAGCCATAATAAACATTTCATGGAAAGACAAGATAACAACATAGAAGTGTTGAAACGAGCTGGTTTACCATCAATGGAGGACATACTCTACTCACAGTTATGCGAGGGCAAACGTGATCAGGGTAGACCAAGGCTCAGATTTAAAGACACTGTTAAAAGAAACTTGAAGAAGATGGACATAGACAGGAGTTCCTGGCAGTAGAAGGCTAAGGACAGAGCTGTGTGGAGGAATCTGATCAGACCTAAATGAAACAGTCATTGTCACCCACCTCAGACTGCTATGATGATGATGATGACCTCAAATTGACTGGCCTGCACTTTCTCCAGACCTGAGTCCCATAGAGAACATACGGGGTCAGTTGAGTCGGCATGGAGAGGCTCGTAACCCTGCACCCCACAACCTCAATGACCTGAGGGCCGTCCTTCAAGAAGAGTGGAATGCCATTTCTCAGCAGCCAGTAAGTCGACTTGTGAACGGCATGAGATGTCACTGTCAAGCTGTAATTGATGCTCAAGGGCACATGACAAGTTATTGAGACATTGACTTTTTTTTCTGTGGTATACCCACCACTGTTGTTGGCTTTTGTTTCAATACATTGTTTGAGATGAGGAAGTCACTATTGCATGCTCCTACTTAAATGCCCTACTTTCATGATAAATCGTTGTAGTGTGAACTTTTTTACATTTTCCATAAATTTCACTCAAAGCTAAATATCCCTAACTTTTTGTGAGTAGTGTATATAGAATAACTAATAATTACATGGACGCAAGACATCATCATCATCATAGCAGTCTGTCGTGGGTGACAATGACTGTTTCATTTAGGTGTGATCAGTTTCCTCCACGCAGCTCTGTCCTTAGCTTTCTGCTGCCAGGAACTCCTGTCTATATCCAACTTCTTCAAGTTTCTTTTTACAGTGTCTTTAAATCTGAGCTTTGGTCTACCCTGATTGTGTTTGCCCTCGCATAACTGTGAGTAGAGTAACTTCCGAGGGAGATGCTGGTGGTCCATCCTCTCAACATGTCCGAGCCATCTCAGGTTCATCTGTATTAGCATGTCCTCCATTGATGGTAGACCAGCTCGTTTCAACACTTCTATGTTGGTAATCTTGTCTTTCCATGAGATGTTCATTATAGCTCGAAGGTGTCACATCATGTACACGTAGACTTTCTTTACCTGCACCCTCTAGACAGTCCAAGTTTCAACACTGTACAATAGAGTAGCCACTACTGTCGCTCTGTAAACTTTGCATTTCACATGGATAGACACATGTCGATTGTTCCACAGTCTCTCCCTCAAGTTTCCAAACTCAGCGCTCGCTCTTCTCATTCTGAGAGATAGTTCATCCTCCAGCCAAGCATTCTCTCAAACAGTACTCCTTAGATACTTGCAAGTCTTGCACTTGACTAGTGGCTTTGTACCAACGCTGATCTCTTCCGGTAGTGATGTTAATAACTGGAACTTTATTGGTAAAGGCACTCTGTCTTCTCTTCTTAAATTGTATATCAAGGATTCAGTGTACCCCGCCCGGTATGGGGTTACCGGGGCCCCACCCTGGAGCCAGGCCTGGGGGAGGGGCTCGAAGGCTAGCGTCTGGTGGCCGGGTTTCCACCCATGGGACCCGGCCGGGCTCAGCCCGAAGGAGTTGCATGGGTCCGCCCTCCAGTAGGTTCACCACCTGCAGGAGGGATCATGGAAGTCCGGTGCTATGTGGATTAGGTGGCAGTCAAAGGCGGAGACCTTGGCGGACTGATCCCAAGCTTTCTAAACTGGCTTTTGGTACGTGGAATGTCACCTCTCTGGTGGGGAAGGAGCCTGAGCTGGTGTACGAGATTGAGCGATACCGGCTAGATATAGTCGGCCTCACCTCAACACACAGCTCCGGTTCCGGAACCAGTCTCCTGGAGAGGGGCTGGAGCTTGGCCTTTTCTGGAGTTGCCCCGGGCGAGAGGCGACGAGCAGGGGTAGGTATTCTTGTATCGCCCCACCTTGCTGCCTCTATATTGGAGTTTTCCCCGGTGGACGAAAGGGTTGCTTCCCTGCGCCTTCGGGTTGGGAAACGGGTCCTGACCATCATTTGTGCCTATGCACCAAATGATGTTTCAGAGTACCCACCCTTTTTGGAGTCTGTGACTGGGGTGCTGGAGGGTGCTCCTCCTGGAGACTCCATTGTCCTACTGGGGGACTTCAATGCGCATGTGGGCAACGACAGTGAAACCTGGAGGGGGGTGATTGGGAGGAACGGCCTGCCCGATCTGAACCCGAGTGGTGTTCAGTTATTGGACTTCTGTGCTAACCACAGTCTGTCTATAACGAACACCATGTTCAAGCATAAGGGTGTCCATATGTGCACCTGGCACCAGGACACCCTAGGCCGCAGGTCGATGATCGATTTTGTTATCGTATCATCAGACCTGCGACCGTATGTCTTGGACACCCGAGTAAAGAGAGGTGCAGAGCTGTCAACTGATCACCACCTGGTGGTGAGTTGGATCCGATGGCAGGGGAGGAAGCCATTCAGACCTGGTAGACCCAAACGTATAGTGAGGGTGTGCTGGGAGCGTCTGGCTGAGGCCCCTGTCCGGGAGGTCTTCAACTCCCACCTCCGGAAGAACTTCAACCACATTCCGAGGGAGTCTGGAGACATGGAGTCTGAATGGGCCATGTTCTCCACCTCTGTTGTTGAAGCGGCAGCCCAGAGCTGCGGCCGCAAGGTGGTCGGTGCATCTCGTGGTGGCAACCCCCGAACCAAGTGGTGGACACCAGTGGTGAGGGGGGCCATTAAGCTGAAGAAGGAGTCCTATCAAGCTTGGTTGGCTTGTGGGACTCCCGAAGCAGCTGAGGTGTACCGGCAGGCCAAGCGGAGTGCAGCTCGGGTGGTTGCTGAAGCAAAAACCCGGGTATGGGAGGAGTTCGGTGAGGCCATGGAACAAGACTTTCGGTCGGCTTCAAAGAGATTCTGGCAAACTGTTCGGCGGCTCAGGAGGGGAAAGCAGCTCCCCGTCCACACTGTGTATGGTGCGGATGGGACACTGTTGACTTCAACTGGGGATATCGTCGGGCGGTGGAAGGAATACTTCGAGGATCTCCTCAATCCCACTGATACGCCTTCCACAGAGGAAGCAGGGTTTGGGGACGAGGGGGATGACTCGCCTATCACAGGGGCTGAGGTCGCCAAGGTGGTTAAAAATCTCCTTGGTGGCCGGGCCCCGGGGGTGGACGAGATTCGCCCCGAGTACCTCAAGGCCCTGGATGTTGTTGGGTTGTCATGGTTGACACGCCTCTGCAACATTGCGTGGAGGTCGGGGGCAGTGCCTTTGGCATGGCAAACCGGGGTGGTGGTTCCTCTCTTCAAAAAAGGGGACCGGAGGGTGTGCTCCAACTTTAGAGGGATCACACTCCTCAGCCTCCCTGGGAAGGTCTATGCCAAGGTACTGGAGAGGAGAGTCCGGCCGTTGGTCGAACCTCGGATTCAGGAGGAGCAATGTGGTTTTCGTCCTGGCCGTGGCACATCGGACCAGCTCTTTACCCTCTCGAGAATTCTTGAGGGTTCGTGGGAGTTTGCCCAACCAGTTTACATGTGTTTTGTGGACTTGGAGAAGGCATTTGACCGCGTCCCTCGTGGATTTTTGTGGGGGGTGCTTCGGGAGTATGGGGTATCGGGCTTGTTGTTACGAGCTATTCGGTCTCTGTACGACCGTTGTGAGAGTTTAGTTCGCATTGCCAACACTCGGTCGGAGTCATTCCCAGTGAGAGTTGGACTCCGCCAGGGCTGCCCTTTGTCACCGGTCCTGTTCATAATTTTTATGGACAGGATTTCTAGGCGCAGCCAGGGAATGGAGGGCGTCATGCTTGGTGACCACAGGATCTCATCTCTGTTGTTTGCAGATGATGTTGTCCTGTTGGCTTCATCCAGCAATGACCTACAGCTCTTGCTGGGACGGTTTGCCGCTGAGTGTGAAGCGGCTGGGATGAGAATCAGCACCTCCAAGTCCGAGTCCATGGTCCTCAGCCGGAAAAAGGTGGATTGTCCTCTCCGGGTTGGGGACAGGCTCCTGCCCCAAGTGGAGGAGTTTAAGTATCTTGGGGTCTTGTTCACGAGTGAGGGGAAAATGGAGCGAGAGATCGACAGACGGATTGGAGCAGCATCTGCAGTGATGCGGACGTTGTACCGGTCTGTTGTGGTGAAGAGGGAGCTTAGTTCTAAGGCAAAGCTGTCGATTTACCAGTCAGTCTACGTTCCTACTCTCACCTATGGTCACGAGCTTTGGGTAATGACCGAAAGAACGAGATCGCGGATACAAGCGGCTGAAATGAGCTTTCTCCGTCGGATTGCTGGACTCACCCTCAGAGATAGGGTGAGGAGCTCAGTCATCCGGGAGAGGCTCAGAGTAGAACCGCTGCTCCTCCACATTGAAAGGAGTCAGTTGAGGTGGTATGGGCATCTGATTAGGATGCCTCCTGGACGCCTCCCACTTGAGGTGTTTCGGGCATGTCCCACTGGGAGGAGACCCCGGGGCAGACCCAGGACTAGGTGGAGAGACTATGTCTCCCAGTTGGTCTGGGAACACCTTGGTATCCTCTCTGAAGAGCTGGAGCACGTGGCTGGGGAGAGGGAAGTCTGGGCTTCTCTGCTTGAACTGCTGCCTCCGCGACCCGGACCTCCGGAAAAGCGGTAGAAGATGGATGGATGGATGGATGGATTTAAAGTACATTTCTAACTACAGTATATCATTCAATATGCCGTTTAACATACAATTTAATTTGATCACATTTAAATCTTAATTCAGACAAGCAGAGTATTTGCTACCAACTTAATTAAGATTTGAACTAAACACAGTCAATCTGAATACAACCGGGAGCATTTAAGAATAAAAATCTTTGGATTCCTTAATAAAGTTCTGCCTGCGAGATCACCTGCACTCAAACATTCCAAGTACCATTCATGAGACAGACCGGATTCCATACAAAAATTATAAACTTTTGCTTTGGCTTCGTCTTCAAGATGTTGCTGTTCCAGTTAAAAGTATCAGATGTTGAAGAGTCCCCCTTTGTATAAAATGGCCAAGTCAGTACACCACAAAAGGCTCAAAGTCACTGAAATAATCCAAAGGTTAAACCTGTTGTTTGTGTCATTGAAACCCTGCATGGCTTCGATAACGTGGAACCGGCATTTCACTTTGAAACGGATGGCAGCAAGTTATTGCAAACGGGCAACTTTAAAACACATATAACACTGAAGTTAAGAGTATTGCAAGAAGAAAAATAGTTTAATATAAAACACAGCTGTCTTACCTTGAAATGTCCTTTACAAATGAGATTTAAACTGAAGAACGGAGGAAAAACATTAAAACTGTCCAAAATATCTAGTAGATTCCACATAGGCGTTACAATATATATGTATATATTGTGGAGGAATGAAAGGACGAGATACGAGAAGCCCAAATTGTGCACCAGAAGTGCACCAGAAGAAAAGTGGAAAAACACAGATTGTTCTGCTTATGCAAAGGGCTGCAAACTAACAAAAAAAAATTACATAAAAATGGCACAAAGTCACCAGAAAATAAAAAAAAGACCCGTTTAAGCACAGAAGGTCTGAAATTGTGTGAAAATGTAAGAAATGTTTCAGAGTCAGAGCCCACAGCTAAACTACTATTTACACGATTAAAACGCCAAAATCAGGAGCAAACATATACAAACTCGCTTCTCCTTTTTCCTCCATTCTTGAAGCAAATAAAAATAAAAACACTCCAGAAATTTCACAGTCACTACTAAAACTATTATTTACTATTCTGAACTATTATTTACATGGTAAAAACGTTGAAATCAAATCAAAAATAGACAAACACACTCACGTGTTGAAGGTCCGTCCATCTGCTCTTACTTAAATTAGGAACACAGCTGTGAAAAACCACCACCACGCCATGCCAAAAACCATCACCGCATCCATGAGTATGGAGCCGCTATGTTGAGCTGATCAACACAGACTTTATTCTCCAACAGAACAGAACAGCTAGAACACAATCAGGGGCTTAACAGCAACAAACATGAAGGAAAGTGGCAATGGGTATGGAACACATGAGGGACTGGGAAGAATAGGTTAACAAGTACAGGGGATACACATGAGACATCCACAGAAGACCAGGGGGAATACAGACAACAGGGATGACACAGAGGACAATAATAATAAGGGTCACACAATATCACAAAAGACCGGGGAAACACAGAGGATTACTACAAAGGAACCATGGGAACACAGATGCAAAAATAATGAAAATAATAATGACAAAGAATAACACAGAGAACCCAAAATGAACAAATAGAATGGACATTGTCTAATACCCTGTCCAGACAAAGACAGGTCATGAATGGGTTCTTTCCTTAGACCTCGCACTGATTTTGACATCTTGGGCTAGTTGGTAAATGGTTATGTGGAGATCCTCCAAAATAGTGTCCTCCACTTGTTGGATGGTGTCTTCATCAATGGTGCACTGTGGTCATCCACAAATGAGTGCCATTCCCACCAATACCCAACCACACATGAACTGTCAGTGCCATTGCTTGACTATGTCATACGATGGGACATCCTCCCCATAAGTGTTTTTCATCTCATTGAATATCTTCCGTGGTGTGTGGCCTCCCAAGTACAGGAACCTGATGACCAGTCTGCATGCAACCTCCATGCCCTAGTCCATATGAGCAGCTGTAAAAGAGACACTCTTAGGAGTTAATTCTATAATTACCACATGACCTGTAGAGATAAACGTATATTAATATACTTGGGCAGTTTCAGCCTCCTACAACAGCCAGAAGTGGACCACTAGAATATCATGGCCTTATATTTTAAATATATGGATTCTCATCCCATGTGAAACATAATCGATTGCAGTTCATTTTCATGCACCCTGCAGGTCGCTAAAATGTCTGAATAATTCAGGATCTGGGGAAATGATTTGTGGCCTGAATTACAGACCAAGGAAGGAGGACCTTTTCTACATTGGTTTGGGGAAAAATAAACATCTCATTTCAAATATGACATATTTCCTCCAATCATTATAAAAAAACGTAAGAATGGCAAGAATGAAATGGAAAACTCTGAAAGGGATAGTCAAAGTCGGTGTTCCCATCCCATCTCAACCATTTTACTGTAAGATGTGGAACATTAATTTCAAACTACGAAATGCTTCGGGTTCCAATTACCTGAACTGATGGCTACAGAAAGCGTAGGATATAATCTGGAAGCACTAAAGGATGACAGAGGTGCAAGTTATTAATTTAAATGAAAGATGAAGCAAAAAGCTCAGTTGGAAAGGTGCCAGTGAAATTGACATTAGTCCTGTTTTCACAACTGTACATTAGTATGCTAAATGGATGTAACGGAATGTCCTGAAAAGATTTTTGTCTTTAGATGGTGTCAGGGGAAGGTGAAATAGATGCCTTAAATGTTTGAAAGGATGCAGAACTTTACAGGTATCTCAGTCAGGACGAGCGTATGAAACAGCAAAACACTGAGGAAAAAGGCAAAGATCCTGAGTAGAAGAAGAAAAAAAAGGGGGGGGGGGGGCTGGCTAATCTGTGACATCAGTGACTGTTGTGGTAGCAGTGTGTAATAAGTGCTGCTTTTTTCCCAATTTTTTCTCCAGTTAGCACCATAATAAGAAAGAGCCCATCACCAGTGTCACCCGAGGGCTGATGCTCCCTCCATATCCATCATCCCCACAACACAAGGTGACCCATGTTATCTGGTAACTATCTCTCTAATGCATTCTTCTTGAAGATCACTGTGCACACAGGCACTGGAAAAATGGACCCATACTTCTCCATGTTATTACAGCACTGAGTGAATTTTATAAATTTTTGATGGAATAAATGACTGATGAGAAGTCTGGGTGATGTGACCTGAAATCAGCATTACAACTACATCAGCCTTGTTTTTTTTTTTTGTTTTTTTTAGCTTTTTTCCCACATTTTTTCATATTCAATAACTAACTTCAGTGATCAATTACATTAGGATAGTCTAGAAACTTTTATTGTGAAACTTCAGCTTTTATTTTCAGAGGTTCTGTTTCCTTAAAGTGGTTTCCTTTTCATCTCGTGGCCAAAGTCCATGATTTTTAAATTGATGATTCAACACCTTTAAAGTACAGTGGCCCTGAGAGCTCAAATGCACTGCAAGTTAAGAAAGCAACTACCAACAGTCAAAACAAAACCAAACTCAAAGCATATCTGCATCAAAATGGCAACATAGAGGTACTGCAAATACTCACAGCAACTGCAAATAGAGAAATGCACTGTAATGGCAGAAAAGAATGGCACATTCTGAAATTCACTGCAAAACCAACCCTGAGGAGGACACAATAAAGTAACGGACCAGATCAGCATAAGCTGATGTTTAGCCAGTGTCTTGCCAATGAGCAAATGACCTTTATAAGATACATTCCTGATGTAAACTTTGTATGCTGGGCCGACATATGTGTGAGGTTGGGAACAGAGCATACAGTATTCTCTGGGTAAGGAGTAGGGATGTTAATGATTAACTGACTTTTGATTAAGTTGTTGATGAGAATTTTGTCAACTAAATTAAATTAGTTGTCAATTAATTGATAACTCAGCAGTCCTGTTCAATTGGAGTTTATTCTATTAAATGTTATAGTGTCTGCCCAGGAAGAAGTGTGCACAGTCACCCAGTCTCTCCTTTCAACTGAAACTAAAGATAAAAAAAAAAAAAGAAGAAAACGGCAAGCTTTCCCAGAGTGCATGCGATGAGCAGAGTGAAATGCCTCGTCCTTCCGGGGTATGCCGGAGAGCCAAAACAAGTTCCAATGGCATGAGACTTTGAAGATCCACCTGTCTATTTCAAATCAACAGGGCAGAAAAATGGACCAGAGCAAGGAAAAAGACTTCATGAGGACAAAATCCCATCCCCACTACCTTCAACCTGCAGCTGGACGGGAAAGCAGACTGGACCCAAGTTACCACTGAGATAACATTTCAACACACAGCAGCAGAGGAGCGTGGTGTGGACTGACAGGACAGACTGGGATCAGCCAAAGAGCTGCTGCAGACTACAGGAGTAATTAAAGAAAAGTCATTCTCAGCCACTGTGATATTTCTGTAATTGTGGCACACGCAGTTGTCTGCTGCAGCTTCTAAATTAATATAATTTGTCACAATGGCAGACAGCCTTCTGAGTCTTTTCCACTGTCTGTTGCTGTGCTGTGAGTTGATGACGGTGACCCCTGCTTCACCGTGTGTTTATCCATATTTCCTATTCAAATATCCACTGTGGTGAGGTGAACAACGACCCACGCCACTTGCAGAGTCATCTCACCCATGTCAAGTAGAGCGCAAAACTCTATTGCTGCTTTTCAATTAATTGTTAATCGATCAACAAGGTGAATCCTTAATGGTTGATCAATTAATGGATTACATTACATCTCTAGTAAGAAGCCATTGAGCTTCCACAGATTTAACCACTGATCGGTCGCTGTCACTTTGGGCCACTGTTGTTTTTTGTGCTGAATTCTCCCTCCCTGTCTCCTTTTTTTTTTCAGCCCTGCCAGTTCCCACCACCTCAGGAGTGTGTGGATTATGCCTCCGCAGCAGCTGCATCATGTCGATGAAGCCCACATGTCCATCACTACCACAAAGAGCAAATGCATCCGAGGGGAGAGCAGGAACACCTCCTTTAACCAGAGAGGCTTTTCCACAAAAGTATCTGTGATTTATGTATCACCTAAACCTTTCCAGTCAGTGAGTTCAAACAGGAAACTGATTCAGTCAGCACAGTAAACAGGTACCTATAGTGAAATGTGTTTTTTGAAACAGAACTTGCAGGTCAAACATGGATGCAGCTGCAACTGAAAGGTTTTTAAGGGAAAAGGCTGTCATCATGGATTAGTTCAAATTCATTAAAGTCAGGTTATGGATATGGCTATGTATATAGTTTTTTTTTGTTTTTGTTTTATTTTTTTTACTCCTCTTATCACATGCATGGCAGATCTGAAAATTTCCACTTATATGCAAACGACTGCAGCAGGATTGTGTCTTTGATTTTCAAGAGCAGGTTTACGGTGTGCAAAGGTCACTTTTTAATTATTCAGTATGTGTCTGCAAGGAAAGGAAATCATTATTCATTTTGCCATTAGTTAATTAGTAAAAAGCATGCGCTGTGATCAGTGGAGTTATGTGAAGATCAATAAGAAAAGATTTACAGTTGGGCATAATGAGATGAATTATGTATGTAGGTTACATGAGGGAGTGTTTGATAACAGCACTGGAGTATAAATGTTTATTATTGAATTTGGCGACAGTGGCTGTATGGGACAGAATGATGAATAATAATTACGGAATATATGATTACATCCAACAACAATGTGTTGAATGGACCTCCCACCAGTCACGTTATTTTATACTTGTGGAGGTAAAATAAGTTCAGGCGAGATGCGACGAGCTGGAAGGTTTCAGAGTTTTACTTCCTCCATCATCATGAAACACACTTGTAGCGCTGTGAGCTGTGTTGTGCTGTTGAGGCATGTACTATAGCAAGCTCTTTTATACATGTTAGACAAACAGTGAGAATGCATGGCACATTTACATATTGATGTACATATCAGCCAATACATATCATTTGCGTGACCACTGGCGCCCGGACGTCTTCTCCTTTATCCAGGGATGTATAACAATAGTCCATTGTTCTGATCGTCTCCAAGGGGCTCTCTGTCCGTATACAAATTGTCCCCTGCTTAGTGCAGGCTGGCTGTGTGAGGATTGAATGTCCATGTAGATTAGTAGTAGATTAGTTTATTTGACAGGGACAGTGCAATAAACATAGACAATTAATCAAAGACAATCAATCTGATGTGTTGCACATAGAGTGTATAGCTATTAGCTAATTTGCAACTCTTGTCCCTGGATCTACAATGTCCATGTAGATTGTGGTGGGTCACCACAGGGCTCCCCCCCCCAGAACACTCAGCAGGGGTTGTGACCCCCCCCTCCCCCATCGTTTGGCTCCACCTCCGGATTCCAGCATGTTGAACGGCCGTGGATCGTGGGCGCATGGGCCAGTGCGTTTTGTGTGTAATGGAACAAGACGGCGATCGGCCAGCTTTAGGGAGCGAGGTGCAAGAAAAGCGCTGTGGAGGAGGATGGGGAGGGGGGTGGGAGTATGTGAGTGCCGACCGGTGACGTCAAAGGTGTCTGGGTCGCTCAACTATTGCGTGTGGATCCGCGATGGTGATGGAATTTCCCGTTAAACCTGGCGGTGATCCACAGCGGCTTATTATTAAATTAAGTCTCTGACTTCTCTCGTGGCTCGATCCAGCAAGGATGTGGGGAAGGTGAGTGGCCAAATTCCCCGAGGATGCGTAGCAGCTGTGAAACAACTGCAGCTGTGTGAGGGTGTGAGGCAGTTTGGCTTTTAGGTGCGGGAAGCAGCCCTAAAGTCATTGGGGAAAGCAATCGGCTAAATTCCCCTTGTGCACTGTGGCTGAGAAACCCATACAAAGTCCTGTGTGCGGGATGCACGTCTGCTCCAGGTGCGTGAGCAGCCCTGAAGGTTCCGAGGGTGGCGATCGGCCGTTTTTCTGGGGCATGTGCAGCGGCGGAGGACGATGTATCAGTCTTTGGAGCTGGTTCGTCTCTGTGCGTGGTGCGCGCTTGGCGTCGTGACCACATAACTGGCAGTTGCGCTATCCTCGTAATCCTGCGGTGTGCGTGCGGGGCTTCTGTGTGCGGAAGGTCCGCTGTCCGGAGTTTAGTCAGAATCGGGGAGCTCGGTGGAAATCAACGCAGTCAGCGTCGATGATTGTCCCCGTTCAGGCTGCTTCCTTCGTTCGCTCGTGTCGTTCATGGTGCATTTTGGTCCCAGCGCTGCGCTCCGGAGCGCTCGCTCCGGTGAGGATGAAGAGGTTGCAGGCGTTCTCTGGTCCTCTGCTGTCCACAGCGCGGTGAGAGGGAGCAGACGGTCATTCTCTCTCGTCAGGTCACCAGTGTGGAGGGATCAGATCAGGCGAGGGGCGCACCATGATGCGTGCTGGGACTTCCCGTCCAGATGATCTCCGGGGTGTTCGCCTCGTGTTCCATTCTTCGTCAAGGGTCACCAGTGTGGAGGTAAAATAAGTTCAGGCGAGATGCGACGAGCTGGAAGGTTTCAGTGTTTTATTTCCTCCATCATCATGAAACACACTTGTAGCACTGTGAGCTGTGTTCTGCTGTTGAGGCATTTATAGCAAGCTCTTTTATACTGTACATGTTAGACAAACAGAGAGATTGCATGGCACATTTGCATATTGATATACATATCATTCACATGACCACTGGCGCCCGGACGTCCCCTCCTTAATCCGGGGATGTATAACAATAGTCCATTGTTCTGATTGTCTCCTAGGGGCTCTCTGCCCGTATGCAAATTGTCCTCTGCTTAGTGCAGGCTAGCTGAGTGTGAGAATTGAATGTCCATGTAGATTGTAGTGGCTCACCACATACTCACATTTATCCAGAACCACAATGTGAAACTCTTGCCATCTGAATAAAACTTTCTTGTACAACATAAAGCTTGTCATGTCTACCTCTGGCGGACAGTTAAAAAGCAGGACTCATAGTGTGGGCAGAGCTCTAATGCAACATGATTTTATTAACTGACATGAAGCAAAACGACAGCGCAGGGGCTGTAAATAATGCAGGAGATATACAGGCTTAACACTCACCGGGAACACTTGAGACACAAGGATGCTGGCAGGGAAAATAGACAACACCACCACACAGACTGTCACATAACACTGACAGATATACAGTAACAAAATCACAGATGTGAGACAGCTGGGGAACAATCAAGGGATGAACAGTGCACACATGAGAGAGAGTGGCTATGGGTACGGACAACATGAGGAGCAGGAACAATAGGTAAACAGATACACACAGAGACCCAGGACCAAACTGGGGATGACACAGAAGACAAATACAAGGGACTCAGGGGAAGACAGAGGAGAAAAAATGCAATTGATAATCATAAATAATTACAATAACCAAATCAGATCAGGCACAGAAAACACAAATGAACATAAAGCGTGGGCATGATCCTATGATCATGCCCAGATTCATGACAAAGCTATGGTCACAAATGGCTATAAAAAACGTACAAATGATTTTTGGTCCATTTTGTACAACCTTCTTAAGATGGCCGTAGAAGAATCAAGTGGTCGTAGACTGTTCGCAAGTTTGTGGCTAGGTAGATGATTTTGTCCAAGATTTCGTCGAACAACCCATAAAAACCCTTCATCGTAGGCTGAAAACCACTCATCGTAGGGCAGCTGTATGAATGCCATAGGAACAATGTTATGAACTACGCAAGATGTTGGCTGACAGTATACCTCAAGAACACCTGACACTGTTCTTGAAGTTAACCCTTACAGCGGTCATAGGAAACACAGCACAAATCTTCTGTTCATACTGAGATTTGTACAGCGTGCGTAAGGCAGTAGTGAGGCACTCATAAGTTGGAAGTGACTGAATGAATGAATGAATGAATTTATTTTTATTCAGTGATAATAATAATAAACACATACAATACAATAAGAACACACAAAAGAACAACCAAAAGTGTGTAGGCTGAAGCTAGTGCTTATATAGTGCCTACCCCGTTACAATTTTAAAATCAGTGACATAAAAATTTAAGTCTTACCCAAAATCAAAAAAGAAAATCAAATAGAACAAGTAGACAAAAAGCCCTTTAAGTTATTACAAATTTATCTCCCAGCATTTACAGTGAGATACTGGGAGATTTTCTCATCTTTGTACAATTTTTTGAATTGCTTCAGAGTTGAACATGTTTTAATATTTTCAGAGCAACAGTTCCACAGCTCCAGTGACAGACATGCAATGATACTGTGTATTTGTTCTAACCTTTGGCTTATTAAAAGCAGAGTTACCTCTTAGCTCATATTTGCTTTCCCTTTTTTTTAAACAGTTTCTGAATATTTACAGGTAATTGATTATTATTTGCTTTGTACATGATTTGAATGACATTATAATCTACCAGATCTCTAAATTTAAGAGTACGTAACTCAATGAATATTGGATTTGTTGGTTCACGGTAAGGTTTCTTTGATACAATGCATACCACTTTTTTCTGTAAAAATATTAAGTATGTGTTTGTTTTATATGTGTTTCCCCAGATCTCCACACAGTATGTCATAAAAGGAACAGTGAATTATATAAAATGCAAAGAGATTTCTGACACGGAAGATCCTTAACTTTATACCGTCGTCGGCCTCCGTCGGTCTATGATGACCATGGAAGAGAATCCTAAATGTCTACTCTGCTGGAACAGCACCGCCTGTGGCTGAACAGGCCGATGCACGAATGGCAGTCCCTGTCACACAGGTCGCACTTGTGGGTGGTCTCCGTGCTGCTGGGTCTGTGGCGGTTCTTCCTGCGGGTCCTTTTTTCATCTGCTGCAGCAGTCAGTCTCTCTTCACCCGCCTTGAGCTGTCTGGTCAGGGTGCCTCTCCATTTGGAGCGGTCCGTTGCAAGGTCCTCCCAGCGCTCTGTGTTGATCTCCAGGGCCTTCATGTCTCTCTTGCAGACGTCTCTAAAGCGCAGCTGTGGGCGGCCAACGTCTCTCCTGCCAGTTGCCAGTTCTCCATAGAGGACGTCTTTGGGGATTCTGCCATCCTCCATACAGTGAACGTGGCCTAGCCAGCGGAGCCTGAGCTGCCTGAGTAGAGTGAACATGGAGGGAAGGCCGGCGCGGGACAGAACTTCTGTGTTGGGCACTTTGTCCTGCCAGGATATGTCCAGGATGTGGCGAATGCAGCGCAAGTGGAAGGAGTTCAGTCTCTTTTCCTGCCGGGCGTATGTTGTCCACGTCTCACTCCCATAGAGCAGTGTGCTGATGACGAAGGCGTTGTACACTGCCATCTTCGTCTTGACAGAGAGTTTGGGATTCTCCCACACTCGTGTGGTGAGGCGAGCAAGTGTGAAGGCTGATTTTCCAATCCTCTTGTTGATCTCTGTATCAAGGGAGAGGTTGTTGCTGATCGTGGACCCCAGTTACGTGAAGTGATTCACGACCTCCAGCTCGTAGTCGTCAATGGTGATGGTTGGTGGTGCTTCCCTGCCTTGCGCCAAGACGTTAGTCTTCTTCAGGCTGATGGTAAGCCCGAAGTCCTTGCATGCCTGGGAGAAGCGGTCCATCAGGGTCTGAAGCTCCTGCTGTGTGTGGGTTGCGACTGCAGCGTCGTCTGCGAACAGCAGGTCTCTGATTAGAGCCTCGCGTACTTTGGTTCTGGCTTTCAGGCGGGCGAGGTTGAAAAGCCTGCCGTCAGATCTTGTGTGCAGGTAGATTCCCTCTGTTGCTGTGCTGAAGGCATGCCTCAGGAGCATAGCAAAGAAAATCCCAAAGAGGGTTGGTGCAAGTACACAGCCCTGTTTCACTCCGCTGCGTATGTTGAATGGCTCTGAGACGTTGCCATCGTGCTGCACTATCCCCTGCATGTTGGTGTGAAACGATTCAATGAGGCTTTGCAACTTTGGTGGGCATCCTATCTTTGGCAGCATCTTGAAAAGGCCCTCTCTGCTGACCAGATCGAACGTTTTGGTGAGGTCGATGAAGGCGACGTACAGGGGCATGTTCTGTTCTCTGCATTTCTCCTGGAGTTGACGGATGGAGAATATCATGTCTACCGTCGATCGCTCAGCGCAGAAGCCACACTGAGACTCGGGGTAGACACGGCAAGCTTCTGTAGATGAACAAGAACAACTCGTGCGTAGACTTTGCCAACAACGCTGAGGAGGGAGATGCCCCTGTAGTTGTTGCAGTCGCTTCTCTCCCCTTTGATTTTGTAGAGGGTGATGATCTTGGCGTCCCTCATGTCCTGTGGTACGGCACCTTCCTTCCAACACTAGCAGAGGACGTCATGCAATGGCGGCAGTAGGGCGGTCTTGTAGTGCTTGATCAGGTCAGGGGGTATGCCGTCATTGCCAGGTGCCTTGCCAGCGGCCAAGCTATCAATGGCCTTGCTGAGTTCGTCGATGGTTGGCTCAGCGTCAAGTTCGTCCATGGATGGCAGGCAGTCGATGGCATCAAGGGCTGACAGTGTCACGGTGTTCTGTCTGGAGTAGAGGTCGGAGTAGTGTTCCACCCATCTCTCCATCTGCTTGTTCTTTTCTGTGATCATCTCCCCAGTGGAGGATTTGAGGGGGGCCATCTTGCTCTGAGCTGGACCAAGTGCTTTCTTGATGCCATCGTACATACCACGGATGTTCCCTGTTATGGCAGCGGTTTGAATGTCTTGGCTGAGCTGAGTCCAGTACTTGTTGGCACAGCGCCAAGCAGTCTGCTGAACTTTGCTTCTCGCAGCCCTGAGAATCTGGAGATTCTTCTCGTTTGGGTACTTCTTGTACTCAGCAAGTGCTGAGCGCTTGGCTTCAATGATGGGGGTCATCTTTGTCAACTTGGCATCAAACCAGTCCTGTGACTTCGAGGTCTTCCTCCCAAAGGTAGCCAAGGCTATGCGGTGGATGGTGTTTCGCAGCTCTTCCCACTTCTGCTTTGCAGATTCTCCTTCTTGTGGTACACCAAGTTCCTTCTCAAAGGTGGAGGCAAACTGCTCAACAAGTTCTGGTTGAGCCATCTTGCTGGTGTCAATCTGTGCCTTTCCAGGCTGTCTAGCATGATGGAATTTCTTCAGCTGCAGCTTGACCTTGCAACACACCAATGAATGGTCTGTGTCGCAATCTGCACTCTGGAACAAACAGGTGATTAGCACGTTCTTCAGTGAGGTGCGCCTGGTCAGGATCAAGTCCAGCTGGTGCCAGTGCTTTGAGCGTGGATGCTGCCAGGAAACCTTGTGTTGGGGCTTGGTCTTGAAGAACGAGTTTGTGATGCACAGATCGTGATATGTGCAGAACTCAAGCTGCCACTGTCCGTTGTCATTCATTCTGCCCACGCCAAAAGGTCCAGGACAGGAGGGCCAGGAGTCATAGTCAGCACCCACTCTGGCATTGAAGTCTCCAAGGAGAATGAGTTGTTCAGAGTTGGGGACGATCCTGACAGTTGTTGCGAGATTCTCGTAGAACTCGTCTTTTGCCTCTGGTGTGGCTGTCAGTGTTGGGGCATACACACTGACGAGGGTGACTGGGCCTTGAGTGGTGTTCAGGCGGAGGGTGAGGAGTCGTGCAGAGCCAGTGCTGCTCGGTTCCACCATCTTCAGCAAGGTGTTCTTCACTGCGAAGCCCACTCCGTGTTCCCTGTGTTCGTCACTGCCCTTTCCCTGCCAGTAGAACATGTAGTCCTTCTCTCTCAGTGTGCCTGCGTCAGCCAACCGTGTTTCCTGGAGAGTGGCGATATCCACTCCCAGTCTCTTCAGCTCATTATTGATGATGGCAGTCTTCCTGGTGTCTTTGATGTCCTTGAGGTTAGCAGCGAGTCCTGTCATCATAGTGCGGACGTTCCAAGTTCCCAGTTTTAGAGTTGGTCTCTTTTGTTTTATTGTCTTGCCTGATGCGAAGGTTCTCAGCCTGCTGTTCGGACTTCTCCTCATCCCCATGCACCCAATGAGGAAAGCAAGCTGTGGCGGGACAGCACCTTATTGGCTGGGGGCTGCCTAGCTTGAGGCGGGCGGTAACTGTCCAGTGAGATCCGATGATCCCTCCCATCGTCGGGAATAACCCCTGGCGCCGAGCTCTACGCCAATTGAGCGGTGGCTTATAACCGGTAACTGTCATTCCCCGTGTTTTGTCTACGCCAAAGGCGAAGCTGGAGTGTCCTCTCCAGTGATCCGGTGTTCTACCTTCCAACGTTGGGCGTTGGTAGGATTCAAGCCTGGGCAGGAAGATATGGAGGATAAGATGTTGCCCATGCAGCATGTCCCCCCTCTCCACGTCACTGATGAATCCAAAGGAACAGCAGGGCTGCTACAGTTTGGCACCAGAGCCGTTGCAGGAGCTGCCAGAATGATGTTGAGCACAACATAGAACTGCCTTAGGGGCTCCGACTCCGGATTTTTCCTCAGGGTTGACTCCCGAAGCCTTTCCTGTGACCGGGTATGCCGCAAGGCAGCGGAGGTTTGAAATCAGGGTTTACCTTCCCCTAGATGGGCTACCTTCCCAGGTTGACGAGCCACCATCTACCCGAATCATCTGGTTTTAAGGCGCCAGAGATCCACCCTCGCCCCTTCTCCTATTAGTAAAAGCAGTTCCGCCGGGCTTAGAGACTAAACCACACGGGCAGGCTAGGAGTTGGATTTAGTTGTCAGAGGCTTTTCGAGACGCACGCCATAAGGAGCATTTTATGAGCACTGGGAGCTTAACCCCAGTGCCACTCCTGGCTATGACAACCTTGGAACCGTACGGCAATGGATTTAGACATTTTAGTTTTGACATAATTTATGTGTGATTTCCAGTTTAGTTTGTTACCAACAATGACCCCTAGGAACTTGGTTTCGAAAACTGTGTCAATTTCAATATTGTTTATTTTAATTTTTCTGTGATTTTATAATTTCATCCATCCATCAATCTTCTACTGCTTTTCCGGAGGTCCGGGTCACGGAGGCAGCAGTTCAAGCAGAGAAGCCCAGACTTCCCTCTCCCCAGCCACCTGCTCCAGCTCTTCAGAGAGGATATCAAGGCATTCCCAGACCAGCTGGGAGACATAGTCTCTCCACCGAGTCCTGAGTCTGCCCCGGGGTCTCCTCCCAATGGGACGTGCCCAAAACATCTCAAGTGGGAGGCATCCAGGAGGCCTCTGAATCAGATGCCCATAACACCTCAACTGACTCCTTTCAATGTGGAGCAGCAGCGGTTCTACTCTGAGCCTCTCCCGGATGACTGAGCTCCTCACCCAGTCTCTGAGGGTGAGTCCAGCAATCCTACGGAGAAAGCTCATTTCAGCCGCTTGTATCCGCAATCTTGCTCTTTCGGTCATTACCCATGCTCGTGACCATAGGTGAGAGTAGGAACGTAGATTGACTGGTAAATCGACAGCTTTGCCTTAGAACTAAGCTCCCTCTTCACCACAACAGACCGGTACAACATCCGCATCACTGCAGATGCTGCTCTAATCCATCTGTCAATCTCTTGCTCCATTTTCCCCTCACTCGTGAATAAGACCCCAAGATACTTAAACTCCTCCACTTGGGGCAGGAGCCTGTCCCCAACCCAGAGAGGACAATCCACCTTTTTCCGGCTGAGGACCATGGACTCGGACTTGGAAGTGCTGATTCTTATCCCAGCTGCTTCACACTCAGCGGTAAACCATCCCAGCAAGAGCTATAGGTCATTTCTGGATGAAGCCAACAGGACAACATTATCTGCAAACAACAGAGATGAGATCCTGTGGTCACCAAGAATGACACCCTCCATTCCCTGGCTGCGCCTAGAAATTCTGTCCATAAAACTTATGAACAGGATCGGTGACAAAGGGCAGCCCTGGCAGAGTCCAACTCTCACTGGGAGTGAGTCCGACCAAGTGTTGGCAATACGAACCAAATTCTCACAATGGTCGTACAGAGACCAAATAGCTCAAAACAACAAGCCCAATACCCCATACTCTTATATAATTTGCGGTTTCCAAATATTATACATTTTGTTTTTCATACATACATTTTATTTTTCTAAGGTGAATAGATAATAAGATAACCAGAGTGGTGGCTCAGTTGGTAAAGCATCCGCCCCACACCTGGGAGGCAGGGGTTCAAATCCCGGCCAGGTCATGCCGAAGACCATATAAAAGTGGAGCTTCCTTCCATCCAGCTTGGTGCTCAGCAATAAATGGAATGGAGGAGGGAACTCTGTGGCTGCGCCTTGCATGGCAGCGGCCCTCTGATTTTGCACTTGGGGTGTGTGTGATTTACACTGTAGATAGGTAAAGCACAATCTCGTTCTGCTGTACATGATTGGTTGTACGGTTGAATGACAATGAGGGTGATTTAATTAATTAATTAAAATTTATTGTCAGTGAACCATTGATTTTTTTTTTTTTTTTTTTTTTTACTTATTTGTACCCATAGGTAGATTTGGTTTGCAGTCTGGTGACAAGCCACCGGCTGCCGGTCGCTGCGTGCGCGAGCACCCTAAACCTGCATGTTTTTGGTATGCGGGAGGAAACCGGAGAAATCCCGGAGTAGACCCACGCAACACAGGGAGAACATGCAAACGTCACACAGCTCCCTGTTGGTCGGGGGCTGGGATCGAGCCCACGGTCTCATGATCCCCGCGATCCCCTGGCCGAGGGTAAACTGTGCTGCCACAGTGCTAAACCACTGCGCCACCGTGCAGCCATTGATTGATTTGTTTAAGTTCATTTTCTACTGAATCCAGTAGCTGCTTAAGATTTTCTCCACTACAAAAAAAAGTTGTGTCATCTGCAAATAAAATACACTTGAGCAATTTAGACACAGAACATAAATCATTAATATACAAAAATAAACAGCAATGGACCAAGCACAGAACACTGTGGTACCCCACACATCATCTTCAGCAACTCAGAGTCTGTATTATTCACATGAACATCTGTCTTCTAAATAGCTGTGTAACCAGTCAAAAGCAATTCCTCTGAAGCCATACTTATGGAATTTACTGAGGAGTAATTTATGGTCAACTGTATCAAATGCCTTTTGTAAGTTCAGAAATATTCCAACTGTGTATTCTCTTCTATCCGTTGCATCCGTAATCTGTTCAACAAAGTCCATGAGTGCCAGTGAGGTGGTCCGGTTCTTCCTGAATCCATACTGTTGTTCACAGAGTATATTGTGCTTATCAATGAAATCATTTAGTCTCTTAACACATATTTTTTCTAGTATTTTGGAGAACTGAGGTAACAAGGAGATGGGTCTTTAGTTTGACAATGAGTGTTTGTCACCAGTCTTATACAGAGGAATGACTCTTGCTATTTTCATTTTCTTTGGAAATTTACCAGCAGTAAGTGACATGTTGCACATGAAAGTGAAGTGTTTAACAATACAATCAATAATACATTTAACCAAGAACATACTGAAATTATTACAGTCAAATGATTTTTTTGTCTTTGAATTTGTTAACAATGTCAAGAATTTCTTTTTCATCTGTTTCTTTCATAAACGTTGAGTAAGCGTTTATGTTGACGACACTGTCAGCGCCACTTGTATTTGCTGATGATACAGTGGAGTTGGCGATCTTTTTTCCTATATTAACAAAATATTCAATAAACGTGTTGGAGATCAAGCTATTTTCACTGATTATTCCATTATCTAAATTTAAATAAGAGATGTGGTTGGAATTTAGTTTTCCTCTCTTTGTTATATTATTTAACACCTTCCATATATTACATGTATTAGTTTTGCTATTTTCCAATAATTTACTGTAATATGTTTTTTACTCGATCTTAAAATACTGATGAGTTTATTTTTATAAGTCTTGTATTTATTTTCTGTTTCCACAGTTCTTAATTTCAGAAACTTTTTGTATAACAAGTTTTTCTTTTTACAAGCATGTTGCAGGCCCTTGGTGATCCAAGGCTCATCTCTGTATTTAACTTTAGTTTCCTTTACCACTAGAGGGCAATGTTTATTATATAGTTGTGATAAAATAGAAACAAATTCTCCATATGCCGTATCAATGTCGTCAACATAAACACCGCTCCAGTCTTGTATTTTTAGATCATTTCTAAGATTGTTGATTGCGGTTTCTGTTACAAGTCGTTTAAAAACCTGATCTATTTCAACGTTGTGTGTTACACCAGTGTGTGAAGAAACAAAAACAGGCAGATGGTCTGTCAAATCATTGATAATAAGACCAGCGGTTACATTCCCCTCAGTGACATTTGTGAAAATGTTATCAATAAGCGTTGCTGAATGTGCTGTTATTCTAGTGGGGTATGTTATTGAAGGGTAGAAACCCATACAAAACATGGAATTTATGAATTCACTTATTTGGATATGGTCATTTGGATTTAATAAGTCAATATTGAAGTCTCCACAAATAAATACCAGTTTCTTATTACCTACTGCACTGAAAAGCTCAGACAATTTTTCTTTGAAAATGTCAATATCGGTACCTGGTGCTCGATAAATACAATTTATTATGATGTTTTTTGTAGTTGTAATTAATTCCACAGTTACACACTCCATGATGTTTTCCATTTCAAAAGACATATTATCTACAACTTGGCTTTGGTAGCAGGACCTGATATATAAAGCAACACCACCACCCCTTTTTTTTGACCTGCTTGTGGTGTATAAATTATAGCCTCTCATTTGCACTGTATGAAGTTGGTCATTTTTTTAGCCAAGTCTCAGAAATTGCAACAGCAGAAAAAATTGTGTTATATTGCAACAAACTGTCCTGGATTTTGGAAAAATTCATGTTGAGACTTCTACTATTAAAGTGTATTATTGACAATGACTGGTCAGAAATTGTATTTTTTTAGTTGGTCTGAGCTAAAGTATTTACACTGATGTTCTATACTGTTGAAAAAGTGATTTTCAGGATCAGTTTCATATTCAACACTGTGTGGCTTATGCTCAGTCTATTTGTACCCTTTTAAAATGAGGTTGTTTCCTATAAAGGTTTGCATCTTAATTATTCCAGTCAGAGGAAACAAATGCACAGTTTATATCTCTTAGATGATAATGAAGTGGCAATCATTTCTGGTTAATTTTTGGCTCCATTGATTTTGGTGTACTGTTACGGGTATGGCGTAGGCGAATGAGTCTGTCATACCTTAAGTAGGCTATGTCCCCTCGTGCTCTTGCAGCTTTCAGCTCTGGCATTAAATATTTTATCTTCCTTCTTACCAAATCAGTGAAGTCCTCATTGATGAAGATTTTTGTTCCTTTGAGGGACTTGTCTCTTTGAAGAATGGTCATCCTGTCCTTGTGCCGCAGGAACTTGACCACAATGGGCCTCAGTCTTTCTCCTCCAGGTTTCCCAGTGCGGTGGGCTCTCTCCATCTCGATCCCTGGTGGTAACTGTAGTTTCTCCATGAGAATATTTTTAATCTTCTCCTCCTTGTTGGCCAAGGTCTCTCCTGGTGCCTCCACAACACCATCAAAGACTAGATTATTTCTCCGGGATTGTCCTTCAAGATATTCAGATTTGTCGGTGATAGTCAACAGACTGTCACACACTTTAGAAACATCTGATTGCAGCACATTGTTGCGGTCTGCTTGTTTAGACAAATCGGCTTTTATGTCATCTACGTCTTTTTGAGTGAACTGTAGACTGGTTTTAATGTCCTGCAACTCTCTCGTCATCGTGTCCACTCTTGCATTAGTTGAGTCCATGATCACTTTGATGAGGCTTTTGAAAGTTTCCTGTTGTTGGTTTAACAATGCAGAAAACAGTTCTTTTTGCTGTTGCAGTAAGTCATTTACCTGTGCAAGGGACACATATTCCTGATCTGGCCTCTGCTTTTGGCTTAGGTGGCATTTTGCTGCAGTTTTGCAATAATTTGCAGTGGACAAGGAGACAAGAGTCTGTATCCAAGACTATTTCAGTGTTGATGAAAAATTCAAGTAGCAACAACAACAGGAATGCGTGTAAGGCCTGGTGCCAGGCCTGAAGCCTGATGGAGGTGGCTACAGGGCCTGGTGGTGGGAACTGCCTGTGAAGCCTGGTGGTGGCAGCTGCCTGTGGAGCCTGATGGTCGAGGCTGCTGGCCTGGTGATGGTGGCTGCCTGTGGAGCCTGTTGTTGGTGGCTGCCTGTGAGGCCTAGTAGTAATGGCTGCCTGTCTGCTTCTAAGGCAGAAAGGCCCAATTCTAAATCCACCAGAATCTTCCCCCAAGCCACCAATCCACTGCCAAGTGTCAATCAAATCACCTTCAAAAGTCCAGAACTAGCCACAGGTGAAGAATTGAAGTTCTATTACCTCTTGAACAGGTAGTATTTTAATCCTGCTTCTCAGTGCTGCTGCTCAGTCCTCAAGGAAGTAAATCATTGGTGCAACATTTGTGCCGACAAAATGTACCAAAAGCCATATTCCTTCATGCTAACAAACTTGAGAGTGCAGAACGTTGCACAAAAATTTTGTAAGATAGTAATAAGTATCCCATGTGAAGATCCCAGAGCTCTCTTACGAAGAACCTAAGAACTCTAGAGCCATTGTATGACAGAAAAGCTCTTAATCGCTCAAAAATGCCCCAGGTTGCTCTTGCGAATTGAACAGCAGCCGTAAGAAACTATACCCCCCTCCACTAATGTCTGTGAATTCCAGAATTCGAAGGAACTAGGAGATTCTTACGAGCCCATTGTTCATAAGAATCTTTGTGACCATAGTTCAAGTATTTTTCCAGCCTATTCTTACTCCAGAAATACTGTAGCCTACTTTTAAGCAATATTACACAAGATTGAGTGGCGAATCAATGAATATCACACCGTAGTGATATGGTCATAGGCAGAGGCTGACGACATCACCGCAGTGCTATATTCATAATACAGCATGGCCTTAAGTGTAACATGACATTAGTTTTTCAACACTTTTTTTTAAAAGCTGCACACTTTTTCTCAGAACTGTAAACACAAAATCAAAAATTCAAACTACATTAACAAAATCTCTCAATCTTCTGGCAAAACCAAACAATTGCCTCAAAACTTTTTCCCTGCACTCCAAAGGAAACAAAGCTTTCAGATCACACAAACAGCCAATCAATATGTAGATACTACATAGTCATTACATTTTTTTCTGCATTGCTAAAACACTGAACCCCATTCTCTGAACCAAATTCTCTGTGGCCTGAACAAATTTTTTAAATCAAACACTCTTCTGCTACAACCTTAAGCTGGTTCACATAGTTAGACACACATAGACACAATTTGCAAATCTGCAGCACACTTTTTGAAAAACTCTACACACATTTTCACTCTGTAAAGCAAATTTCTAACTGTGATGCACATGAGCTGCAACATGGTGAACACAGGGGACACACAGTAAACACAAATACAACACTGTTGTCATCAATTAGACACAACAACTCAAAGCTGAACATACTTGTTTCAGATGGTGTGATCAAACCAACTGCTCATGATATTAGCAGTGTTACTAACTTGGTGACTTTCTCGCTGAATCTGGTGACTTTTCAAAGCCTCTTGGTGACTTTTTTTTTTTGTCAAAAGCAACTACCGACAAATCTAGCAACGTTTTCTGGTGTTATCAGAGACTTTTCTGGTGTTTCAGAGAATCTGACGTGAATGCACTGACCTTATCCCCATCCCAAAGCATCCACAGGTAAGTCTCACAGTAGCCTCATGCAGCAGTTAGCTGCAGTCAGAGAGGAGACCCACGCCACTCATGTCCAAACTGCAAATGAATTGCGTGTGCACAACCTCCCAACAAATCCCACCCTGTTTTGTAGAGTGGGATGTAAATGTTTCCTCATTGTCAGTGTCACACTAAAAAATCACTGCATTTGACTTACAGTGTCAGTCACATACTCACTTCGTCCTCTATGTGTGTGTCTCTCTGTAACATAAGCTAAACATCTAGCTAGCTTGCTCATGTCGCAGTCTAAACTGTAAGCTCAAAAATACAGAAAGGGGTGGGAATCAAACCCTGAATTCAAATGCTGGTTGAAGCTGTTTATTGGAAATGATACACAGAGATACTGCCTGTACTGTCCCAAGCCCAGATAAAGGAGGGTTGAACGTAGAGATAGAAATTTCACCCCACATAACAGTCTTTTGATTAAATTTGATATTGTAACCTTTATTAATTATATTAATATATAATATTTTATTTTATTTTATTTTTTTTTCTTGCCTTCTGATTGTTGCTCTGAGTGTTGCTATCCCTGTGCTGTTACAATCCTGGAATTTCCCCGTTGTGGGACTAATAAAGGCTTATCTTATCTTACAGGACAAAATTGATTTTTCTAATGTGGGTCTAGACAAAGCATTAAAGTCAAGTGAAGTTATTTTGAGAAGTGATGGCCTATTTCAGTGGCAAAATAAAAAAACAAAACAATGCTCTGCACTGTGTGTGTTTATATATTTGCATATTTATTCCATCTAGCTACAATGCTCCGTACTGTGGGTGTTTATATATTTATATATCTACATATTATTCCATCTAGCTACATTGCTCCGCACTGTGTGTGTTTATATACTTGCATATTTATTCCACCTAGCTGCAATGCTCCGTACTGTGGGTGTTTATATATTTACATATTTATTCCATCTAGCTACAATGCTCTGCACTGTGTGTTCATATATTCATATATTTATTCCATCCAGCTACAATGCTCTGCACTGTGTGTCTGTGTGTGTGTGTATATATATATATTTTATAGTAATACGTACATATGTTTATTAGCTGCTCTTGCTTGCTTGTTTTTTTTTTTTTTCTTGCCTTCTGATTGTTGCTCTGAGTGTTGCTATCCCTGTGCTGTTGCAATCCTGGAATTTCCCCGTTGTGGGACTAATAAAGGCTTATCTTATCTTATCTTATCTTAAAATTAAAACAAACCAAGAATCAACAGAAGAAAGTTAATTTGTAGTTCTTAAAAGATTTAGGGTGTTTTTTTACTCACTTTATGTCTCTCCCACGACACTATTCTTCTTTCCTACAATGTACATTGCAATTACATGCAAATGACCAATTATGCAAATTAGCTTATGACTTATAGTAAATTAGATGACTTTTAGTAACTTTTAGAACATCCAATAGCTACTTTCCTTACTGAGGTGCTGGTAACACTGGATATCAGTCAGTTCACAGGACACCAGGGAAGGATGGAAATGATCTGAAAGGCAGAGGAGGAAGACTATGTGTCAGAGGTGGGGGAAGAGGAAGAGGAAGAAGTTTATAAGACGAGGAAGATCAAGAAATGGAAATTTTGACGAAATTCAAGCAACTCTAATTGATCTTATTGTTCATGCAATGACCATGAAAGAAGCAGTACAACCCAGTTTGAGCGGATTCTCTATGGCCACCATCAGTATATTCAGAGAACAGGTAACATCGGTTTCTGTTGGCTACTGTAAGTTTACATTAAGATAAGATAAGATAAGATAAGATAAGATAAGATAAGCCTTTATTAGTCCCACAACGGGGAAATTCCAGGATTGCAAGAGCACAGGGATAGCAACACTCAGAGCAACAATCAGAAGGCAAGAAAAAAAAAAAAAAAAGCAAGAGCAGCTAATATACATATGTACATATTACTATAAATATATATATATATATATATATATATATATATATATATATATATATATATATATATATATATATATATATATATATATATATATATATACTGTATATATATATATATATATACACACGCAGTGCAGAGCATTGTAGCTGGAGGGAATAAATACAGTGGGGAAAAAAAGTATTTAGTCAGCCACCAGTTGTGCAAGTTCTCCCACTTAAAAGATGAGGGAGGTCTCCAATTTTCATCATAGGTATACCTCAACTATGAGAGACAAAATGAGAAAAAAAAATCCAGAAAATCACATTGAAAGATTTTTAATGAATTAATTGGTAAATTCCTCGGTAAAATAAGTATTTGGTCAATAACAAAAGTTCATCTCAATACTTTGTTATATACCCTTTGTTGGCAATGACAGAGGTCAAAGGTTTTCTGTAAGTCTTCACAAAGTTTTCACACACTGTTGCTGGTATTTTGGCCCATTCCTCCATGCAGATCTCCTCTAGAGCAGTGATGTTTTGGGGCTGTCGCTGGGCAACACGGACTTTCAACTCCCTCCAAAGATTTTCTATGGGGTTGAGATCTGGAGACTGGCTAGGCCAATCCAGGACCTTGAAATGCTTCTTACGAAGCCACTCCTTCGTTGCCCGGGCGGTGTGTTTGGGATCATTGTCATGCTGCAAGACCCAGCCACATTTCATCTTCACTGCCCTTGCTGATGGAAGGAGGTTTTCACTCAAAATCTCACGATACATGGCCCCATTCATTCTTTCCTTTTCACGGATCATCAGTCGTCCTGGTCCCTCTGCAGAAAAGCAGCCCCAAAGTATGATGTTTTCACCCCCATGCTTCACAGTAGGAATGGTGTTCTTTCTCCTCCCAACACGACAAGTTGAGTTTTTACCAAAAAGTTCTATTTTGGTTTCATCTGACCATATGACATTCTCCCAGTCCTCTTCTGGATCGTCCAAATGCTCTCTAGCAAACTTCAGATGGGCCTGGACATGTACTGGCTTAAACAGGGGGACACGTCTGGCACTGCAGGATTTGAGTCCCTGGCAGCGTAGTGTGTTACTGATGTAGACTTTGTTACTTTGGTCCCAGCTCTCTGCGGGTCATTCACTAGGTCCCCCCATGTGGTTATGGGATTTTTGCTCACCGTTCTCGTGATAATTTTGACCTCACGGGGTGAGATCTTGCGTGGAGCCCCAGATTGAGGGAGATTATCAGTGGTCTTGTATGTCTTCCATTTTCTAATAATTGCTCCCACAGTTGATTTCTTCACACCAAGCTGCTTCCCTATTGCAGATTCAATCTTCCCAGCCTGGTGCAGGTCTACAATTTTGTTTCTGGTGCCCTTTGACAGCTCTTTGGTCTTGGCCATAGTGGAGTTTGGAGTCTGACTGTTTGAGGTTGTGGACAAGTGTTTTTTATACTGATAACGAGTTCAAACAGGTGCCATTAATAGAGGTAACGAGTGGAGGACAGAGGAGCCTCTTAAAGAAGAAGTTACAGGTCTGTGAGAGCCAGAAATCTTGCTTGTTTGTAGGTGACCAAATACTTATTTTCCACCATAATTTGCAAATAAATTCTTTAAAAATCAGAAAATGTGATTTTCTGGATTTTTTTTTCTGATTTTGTCTCTCATATTTGAGGTATACCTATGATGAAAATTGGAGACCTCTCTCATCTTTTAAGTGGGAGAACTTGCACAATTGGTGGCTGACTAAATACTTTTTTGCCCCACTGTATATGAGTATATAAACACACAGAGCAGAGCATTGTAGTTAGATGGAATAAATATGTAGATATATAAACACCCACAGTACGGAGCATTGCAGCTAGGTGGAATAAATATGTAAATATATAAACACACACAGTGCGGAGCAATGTAGCTAGATGGAATAATATGTAGATATATAAACACACAGTGCGGAGCATTGTAGCTAGATGGAATAAATATATAGTTATATAAATATAAACACACCCAGCGCGGAGCATTGTAGCTAGATGGAATAAATATGTAAATATATAAACACACACAGTGCAGAGCATTGTTGCTAGATGGGATGAAACAGCACAACCGTCTACTTAGTTATCCTACATGGTATGATTATGTGCCCATACATATTCTCACCCTCCATAGCGACCAGTGTTTTCCTAGTTGTATGCCGGAGGGGACCATTGTGTAAGTCTATTGCATCTTTTGCATTCAAAAAACTATTAGGTTGTTACGTCTTTTTTGCTATCTCTGCGAGCAGCCCTGCTTAGGTTGTACTGTCTGACAGCCGTTGGTAGGAAGGACCTGCGAAACCTCTCGGTTGTGCACCTGGGATGATGTAGTCTGCTGCTAAATGAGCTCCTCAGTGCATTCAGTATGTCCTGCATAGGGTGGAACTCGGACTCCAGCAGAGATGACAGTTTAGCCGCCATCCTTCTCTCTCCCATCTCCTCCACTGGATCAAGGTGCTGCCCCAGGACAGAGCTAGCTTTCTTGATCAGTTTGTTCAGTCTCTTCCTATCGGCTGCAGTAATGCCACTGCCCCAGCAGACAACTACAAAAGTGATGGCTGATGCCACCACCGTGTCATAGAATGTCTTCAGAGAGCGCCCCTTGTACACCAAAAGACCTGAGTCTCCTCAGTAGGAACAGCCTGCACTGTCCCTTTTTGTAGAGTGCGTCAGTATTGTGTGAACAGTCTAGTTTATTGTTCAGATGAACACCCAGGTACTTGTAGGATGTCACCATCTCAATGTCTGTTCCCTGTATATTTACTGGTGTTGTGAGGGGTTGTCCATGCTTGCGGCAGTCCACCACCAGCTCCTTAGTTTTCCTCGCATTGATCTGGAGGCAGTTCCGATGGCACCAGTCCACGAAGTCCTGGATAAGCCCTCTGTACTCAGCTTCATCTCCATTGGAGATGAGGCCAACAATCGCAGAGTCATCAGAGAACTTCTGTAGATGGCAGTGTGTTGTGTTGTGTGAGAAGTCAGCAGTATAAAGAGTGAACAGGAAGGGAGCCAACACCATTCCCTGGGGGGCCCCCGTGCTACCAATGATCGTGTCGGACACACAGTCCCGGTTCTCACAAACTGAGGCCGGTTCATGAGGTAGTCCAGGATCCATGATGACAGGTGCTGGTCCATCCACCTCTGCGCGCAGCAGCTTGTCCTTCAGGATCATCGGTTGGATGGTGTTGAAAGCACTGGAGAAGTCAAAGAACATGATCCTCACCACATTCCCGGGCTTCTCCAAGTGGGACAGAGAACAGTGAAGGAGGAAGATCACCGCATCCTCCACCCCAATGCCATGCTGGTAGGCGAACTGGAGTGGATCCATCACTGGTTCCACCAGGGGGCGGAAGTGAGCAAGGAGCAGTCTCTCCACGGTCTTCATCAAGTGGGACGTCAAGGCCACCGGTCTGTAGCTGTTCAGGTCTTTGGGGTGGGAAGTTTTTGGTACAGGTACCACACAAGATGTTTTCCACAGCTGTGGTACCCTCCCCAGCTTCAGGCTCAGGTTGAAGATGTACGCCACAATCCCACACAGCTGGTCTGCACAGGACTTGAGGAGCTTTGCGCTGATGCCGTCTGGTCCCTTCGCCTTCCTCGCCTTGATCTTCCTCAGCTCCGTCCTCACCTGGGTCCATGTCAGGGTCAGGTTGGGGGGCTGTGTGTTGGAAGTGGGGGGGTGTTGGTGGAGTGGGGAGTGGGAAGCAGGGCTTGATGTCTTTAGAGGCAGCAGTGGTTGTTGTGCAGTCAGGGGGGAGGGCGGTTGGTCAAACCTATTGAAAAACAGATTCAGATTGTTCACCCACTCCCTGCCCCCCGTGGCCTGGGGGGAGGTATTCTGGAGCCCAGAGATGGTTTTGAGGTTTCTCCAGACCCCACTGATGTCGCTCTGTTGCAGCTTGTCCTCCATCTTCTTCCTGAAGCTGTCCTTGCCTTCTCTGATCTTTCTCCTCAGCTCCCTCTGTACGGAGGGAGATCCGTGAATCCGTGAATCCAGCCAATGATCCGTGGGACATTGGCTGGAGATCTTCCAACCTCTGGTATATTGGCTGGAGGTCTCCTGACCTTGGACTGGCTGGAGCGTGGTTCTCCTGCAACTCCATCCTTGACACGGCCACCTCAGACAATGGAGGGAAACAGGAGTTCAGTGAGGTGACTCCACAGTAATTAACTGCAGAGACTGGTGGGGAGGACTAAGCAGCTGGTGGAATGTGTGCTTGGGTCCCCCCCCACAAGGAGCAAAACAAGTCTTTTCAAAGATAGTGTTAGAACATAAATTAAAAGGTCCTTTCCTTAACTCCTGGTCTCCTGCTGCCGGGGTGATGACCTCAGGATCAGAAACTGAACTGACAGGCTCTGGGTGAGCTACAGGTTGAATGGGTGCAGGTACTGAGAGACGCTGTGGAGCAGACACTAGAGCTGACAAGTGCTGTGGAGCCGGTACTGGAGATGAGAGGCACCATGGAGCAGGAACTAGAGCTGAGAGGTGCCGTGGAGCAGGTACTTGAACTGGGGGGGGGGGGGCAAGGAGCTGGAACTGGAGCTGGGGGGCAATGAGGAGCTGGAACTGGAGTTGGGTTGTGCCGTGGAACTGCAACTGGTGCTCGGTTGTCCATTACCAGCAGGATCTGACCCAGCTTGGACACATGCTAACTAACTAACTAACTAACCTGCACTTATATAGCGCTTTTCTAGTCACAAAGACCACTCAAAGCGCTTTCACTAATACTAACCCTCTATTCTAAGGGCCTATAGGAAACAGATATCTAGGGACAATTTAGAACAGCCAATTAACCTAACATGCATGTCTTTGGATTGTGGGAGGAAACCGGAGCCCCCGGAGTAAAAAGAAAAAAGAGCTGTAGAAAGAGCTGTAGAAAGAGCCATGGTTTGTAGTCCAGCATAAGCTCCTTCTGGGCGAGTGCAGCCTGTTGCTGCTCCTCCTCATCAACTGGACACTGGGGCGGCAATGTAGCAAACTCAATCTGGCAGACCTCGGCATCCTGTGGCATCGGTGTGGAGGCATCTGCTGCTAGTGGGCCCTCTGGAACAGTAGACTCCTCCTAGACAACCTGATTTCCACCCAATATTGCAAACACTCCGAAAAAACAGAAACTGAAGGGAGAGATGCAGGTGAGGATGAATGGATGTAGCAGGCAGCAGAGAGAATGGCAGAGGCTGGTGATGAGAGTTCAGAAGTGGCCAAGCCCTTCCACCGGGAATCAGGAAAGACCTATCATTTATTGGTGTTAAAAAATGAAAATGTACTTGCCTGCATTCCCGCTCTGCTGCCGCGGATGGACCACATGACTCCCTCTGGGTGGCTCCGGAGATCGTCTTGTTGGGAGCTGCTGGTGTGGGGGCAGAGCAACAAGAGGAGCGGTGTCTCCTTGAATCATTCTTGGGTGGTGCGGTGGCGCAGTGGTTAGCTGTGTGGCAGCACAGCAACTCACCTTTAACCATGGGATCCTGGGTTCAATCCCAGCACCCTGACCCACAGTGATCTGTGTGGAGTTTACATATTTTCCCCGTGTTAGCATGGGTTTACTCCTGGATTTCTCCGGTTTCCTCCCACAGGCCAAAAACATGCAGGTTAGGTTAACTGGAGACTCTAAAGTGGCCCTAGGTGTGAATGTGTGTGAATGGTGAAGGGATAGCACCGTACCGTGGCTGCTTCATACATCCAGGTGGATGCCCTTAATTTCCCCTCTGGGCATCAATAAGTTACACAAAATCAAATCAAAACCAAAATAATTTCATCCCCCCAGGGCCCCCGAATGCCAACTTGCAGCCGAGAAGCTCTCTCTTCGCCGGAGAGAGAACAGGCAGCTGGAAAGTTGTCTCCGGCAAAGAGGGGAAAGCTGGTAATGGAGGTGGATCCTCCACCACAGCCACCACCTCTCGTTTGTTACAGCTCCATTTTCTTCTTCTTCTGCCGGGCTCACTCACTGAGTCCATGACAGACCGTGTCCTACTGTCATGGTTTGCACCCAGGCTGGGACGAGAGCATGACTCGTGCGAAATAAGTGTTGAACATAATTTATTAACACAAAATAAAGCACCTCAGAAGCTGAAAAAAAAAACAAACAAACAAACTATGCCACGTCTTGGCAGGTCAGACAAAATCTCACAGACTCGAATCCTGGCAAGGCGGGCAGAAGCATGGTTTAATGCCACCTCACCTGGGTGAGGGGCTGCATCACTTAAATAACAGGTGGATAGATGGAACATAATTACAAACCGGTGTGCGCACTTTGCAAATTCACAAGACCAAATAAGGCAATGCAAAAGTGGAACTGAGAACACAGTCAAAATGAATCCAAACCAAGACAGCAGAATAATGACAGGAATGAAAGAGCAAACATAAACATGACTGGTGGTAGACCATCGAGAACGATGATGTCTAGTTGTGCAGCTGTTTTTGATTGTGGACCCTGGTGTGGCTGACAAGTCCAATCCTGGAAGCGCACATGCAGGGGCAGTGAAGGCACTGGAATGACTCAGTAGTTGGTGTGGAGGAGAGAGGCCTTCTCGTGCTCTCTGGTGCTGGTGATTCTCTCTCGCCAGCTGTTCTCACAGGAGGTGAAGGCCTTTTGTGTTGCTGCAAGCCAACTCACTCTGTCCTGGGCGAGGGATTCCAGTGCCCGTACTGGTATGGCACAGTATTTCAGGTTGTTTTTGACACAGTCCTTGTATTGCTTCTTTCGGTGACCTGTGTTCCTATGACCCTGGGAAAGTACTCCATAGAGTACTTGGCGCGGCAGTCGGGAGCTGTCCATTCAAATCAAATGTCCAGTCCAGTGGACCTGGGCTTTCACGGTCATGGCCTAAATGCTGTCAAGGTCAGCCCTGTCCAGAACCTCCAGGTCTGTCACTTTGTCCTGCCATCTGATTCTCATAAGTGAGCGCTTGGCTTTCATGTGGAAGCGCTCACGCTGCCTGAGGTGTTTTCTGTAGAGCGTCCAGGTCTCACAGCCATGCAAAAGACTTGCGAGTACAACTGCCTTGTTCACCTTGATCTTGGTTGCTAGCTTGATGTTCTTGTGGTTGAACACACGAGAGCGAAGGCGGCCAAGCAAATGTCTCGCTTTACTGATGCAAGCAGCAATTTCCTTGACAAAAGAATCATCAGATGAGATGATACTCCTGAAGTATTTTTAATTGGCCGTCAAAATTGAGTAATCAAGGAGAAGGGCCTTAATCAGGGAGGTGACCAAGCACCTGATTGTTACTCTGTCAGAGCTCCAGCATTCCTCTGTCGTGAGAAGAGAACCTTTCAGAAGGACAACCATCTCTGCAGCGATCCACCAATCAGGCCTGTATGGTAGAAATGCCAGACGGAAGCCACTCCTTAGTAAAAGGCACATGGCAGCCCACCTGGAGTTTGCCAAAAGGCACCTTAAGGACTCTCGGACCATGAGAAACAAAATTCTCTGGTCTGATGAGACAAAGATTGAACTCTTTCACGTGAATGCCAGGCATTATGTGTGGAGGAAACCAAGCACCGCTCATAACCACGCCAATGATGGTGACAGCATCATGCTGTGGGGATGTTTTTCAGCGGCAGTAACTGGGAGAGTCCTCAGGATAGAGGGAAAGATTAGTGCAGCAATGTACAGAGACATCCTGGATGAAAACCTGCTCCAGTGCTCTCTTGACCTCAGACTGGGGCGACGGTTCATCTTTCAGCAGGACAACAACCCAAAGCACACAGCCAAGATATCAAAAGATTGGCTTCAGGACAACTCTGTGAATGTCCTTGAGTGGCCCAGCCAGAGCCAAGACTTTAATCCAATTGAACATCTCTGGAGAGATCTGAAAATGGCTGTGCACCAGTGCTTCCCAACCACCCTGATGGAGCTTGAGAGGTGCTGCAAAGATGAATGGGTGAAACTGCCCAAAGATAGGTGTGCCAAGCTTGTGGCATCATATTCACAAGAGTTGAGGCTTTAATTGCTGCCAAAGGTGCATCAACAAAGTATTGAGCAAAGGCTGTGAATACTTATGTGCATGTGATTTCTTAGTTTTTTATTTTTAATAAATATGCAAAAATCTAAAAAAAAAAACCCCTTTTTTCACATTGTCTTTATGGGGTATAGTGTGTAGGATTTTGAGGGGAAAAAAGAATTTAATCCCTTTTGGAATAAGGCTGTAACATAACAAAATGTGGAAAAAGTGAAGCGCTGGTGAAGTGAAGTGCTTCCAGATGCACTGTATAATACTAATAATAAATAACCAAGAACCGGGCAGAGAAAAGCCTAAGGAATACAAAAACAGAGACAATAATGAATAATAACAAATAAAGAAAACCCCCAAAATACACACTCAAAGCAAAAACATGGACTAGGGCCCATGCCCTGAAAACAAAGAACAAGGTCATATCTCAGGGTGACGACACAAGGCCCAGTCCATGCCTTGACAGATGGGGCCAACATGGAACCCATGGACAAACCCACATGGACCCATAAGGCAGCTCAGTGAAACCTGGGCCTCCCCTTCTGTCACTCTTCTGTCAAACTATGATCGTCAATCCTACGGGAAAGTGCAACATAAAAAAATAATAACTTCACAGAGTTTGATGCTGAGTTGTTGATAATGGAGGTGGAGGTCAGAAAAAAATATTTTATTTTGTTCTGACCCTCCAGAATCAACAATAAACCCAAGTATACTGAATGGACCGTGTTACAATGACACATGTTCTTTTTTTTTTTTCTGTTGGATCATAACGACAAAAAAGAAAAGGAGGACTTTTGGTCTGGACACCATGGTGATAGCAGCTTAACGCTGAAGCTCCCAGACCCGATCCGTGAAAATACCTTGAAAATCAGATTTAACAGATTTTTAGAAGAGTGAAAATCAAAAGACAAAGTCATTATGCCTAAAGGAAAACAGAAGAGATCGACATTTACCAGGCCAAGACGCGCATGGGAAGGAGAATCTGACCTGGAGGGCAATGACCACTCAGAAGCAACACGGTTAGCTTAAAAATGGTACTTCAAGAATTAAGACAATTTCACCGAGAGTGTTGGGCCGAATTTCGTGAAATTAAAGACAAAATAAAAAGGACAAACAGCAGAGTGGACCAGGCTGAGGACCAAATCATGGAAGCAGAGGAAAGAATAAAAGGGCTGGAAGAAACCGTGCTGGAATTACTCAAACGACAGTCAAGACTGGAGGCTAAGCTAACCGACCAGGAAGGAAGACTAAGAAGAAACAACATAAGAATTCATGGTCTGAAAGAAGGAGTCGAGGACGGTTTCACCACAATGGCTGCATGCGTGGAATCCATACTGAGAGAGAAGTTGGAAATTCCCCAATCCACCGATTTGAAAATAGAAAGGGCGCACCATTCATTAGCCCCAAGGCGGAAGCGCCCCCGCGTTTGGTGGTGGTTAAGTTCTCCAACTTCAAAACAAAGGAGGAGGTTTTGAGACTGGCTTGGCAGAAAAAAGGATTTATGCACCAAGAAAGAAAAGTTTTTGTGGAGCACGACTACGCCCCGGAGGTCCTTAAAATGCGTTGGGAATACAACGACGCTAAAAAGGTACTACGAGAGAAGAAACTGCGCTTTCAGTCTCCATTTCCGGCAAAGCTGCGGGTGTTTTACGGGGATGAGACGTGTCTCTACAACTCGGCGGAAGAAGCAACCACGGATATGGCGAGAAGAGGGCTCCCGGTAACAGTGTATAAACCAGCAGCAGACCCAATCAAAAGAATCAAGGCTCAAACGTGGTCCACACAGAGACCCTCAAAATCCACGGGCCAGCAGTGGGAAACCCAGCGCCAGGGCTATAAGGAAAAACTGAACGTTTTCAGAAGGGAATGATATTTTTAGTCAATCTGCGCATCCAACCCTCCTCCTACAAGGTAATAAACCTTAAAGGAGATGCAGAATCAGCAAGTGGTAAAACATTTCATGGAACAGTCATAATATTAGAAACAAATAAGTCTTTAAAAAAAAAAAAAAAAAAAAAAAAAAACTTGTTAAAATAGAAATGTGACAATGAACCACATGATCTCTCCACACTAACAAATACTGTATTAATGTGATTGTTTGCTGTGACGGTGGTGGGAGGTTGCACACAATTTCATAGGGTATAGGCATAAAAAAAAAAAATAATCATTACAAGTTCGGATTGGGATCTGAAATTCACGTTAAAAACATGGGACAACTTACTGGGGTAAGAGAGGGCCCTCAACACATAACAGAGTTTGAGGAATTTCCCTCAGAGCCAACACACCAGCAAGGCTCTTCTAAGGTCACTAAAAAGACCTCAGCTCAGGAAGATCTTTTGACAGTTTTTTTGTTTTAAAGTTTTATATACTATGTTCTTAATGTTTTTTATGTTCTTAATGTTCTTTCAGTTTCTGAGTAGCATAAAAGAGGGCCACTACACTGTTATACTAAATAAGACAACACAATGGAGAAACAGGGTGTAACCAAAATAATCTCATATAATGTAAAAGGGATCCTGAATCCAGTTAAAAGATCCAAGATTCTAGGCAAAATGAAAAAAGACAAAGCAGGAATAATATTTTTACAGGAAACCCACCAAACAGACGTGGAGCACACTAAACTTAATAGACAAGGGTTTAAAATGATCTCTTCATCTTCATATAAGTCAGGGAGGAGGAAGGGGGTAGTGACATTGATCTCAACCAAAATTATATTAAAAAAAAAAAAAATCAGAACACAAAGATAAAGAAGGGAGATTCAGCATGGTACTTGGTCGGCTAGAGGGAGAAGATATCACCCTGCTGAATGTATATGCACCTCCAGGGGCTAACTTGAAATTTTATAAAAACGTATTTGACCTAATGATAACTAAAGCCCAAGGTTTAGTGATATGTGGTGGAGACTTCAATCTAAGACTGAATCCATACTGGGATGCATCAGGTAATTCTTCACATCAGAATAATACTCAAAGTAGAAAAACTCGGATGCTACTAAAAGAAATGGGAATTGTGATGTGTGGAGGGAATTCAACCCCAGTGTAAAAGATTATACATTTTACTCAGCACCACATTCATCATACTCAAGGATTGACTATATTTTTATGTTTAATAGAGACATTGGAAGAGTAAAAACATGTAAAATAGGACTGATGGAGCTCTCTGACCACAGTCCGATCTATATGGACTTAGGTATCCAAAAATACACAAATAATACATTTTCTTGGAGGTTAAATTCAAATGTGCTGAAGGGACCACTGAAAGATGAATTGGAATCAGATATTCTCAGATATTTGGAAGAAAATGATAATGGAGAAGTATCCCCTTTAATACTGTGGGACGCATGCAAAGCTGTAATAAGGGGAAAGATTATCGCAAAACTGGCAATCCAAAAGAAACTGAGACAAGAAAAACTAATCACATTAGAGTCAGAACTTAAGAAACTAGAAAAAGAGCATAAAGACAACACTCATTCTAATGACTCACTCAAAATTAAGGAAATTAAAAAACAAATAAATGAGATCTACACAATAGAAATCCAGAAGAAACATACATTTCTGAAACAAAAATACTATGAAACAGGTAGCAAATCGGCAAAAGTACTAGCCTATAAATTGAGGAAACAACAAACGGAGAGAGCAATCTACAAAATCAGAGACCCAGTATCAAAGGAAATAAAATTTAGAATTCAGGAAATTCTTAAAAGCTTCGAGAACTACTACAAGAACCTGTACTCCCTCAAAAAACACAAAAATGCATCCGAAGCTTTCCTAAATACATTAAACCTTCCCCAACTTACTGAGTCACAAAATAAAAGACTATTGTCAGAAATACAACCTAAAGAATTAGAAAAAGCAATTATTAAACTTAAAGCTAACAAATCCCCGGGAGCAGATAGCTATACAGTAGAGTGGTACAAAACCTTTAAACAGCAACTATATCCTCTCCTCCTGAAAACATTTAACTATGTCCTCCACACAGGGGAAATCCCCTCCTCCTGGAGAGGAGGGGTCATTGCAGTCATACCTAAACCTGAAAAGGATAAACTAGAATGATCCAACTACAGACAAATCAGTGTGTTAAATCAGGACTATAAGCTTTTTACCACTATCCTTGCAAAAAGGTTAGAAAATATACTGACAGACTTAATTCATTTAGACCAAACAGGTTTTATAAGACAAAGACAGACACAAGATTACATTAGATGCACTTTACACATAATTCATCATATAACAAAATATAATTTAAATGCATCCATATTGGGATTAGATGCTGAAAAAGCATTTGATTTGGTTGACTGGTCTTTCCTATAAAGAATCTTATCCAGTTTCAATTTTCATAACAACTTCATTAGAACCATCCAGGCATTATATAAAAAACCAACATAAGGATTAACGGTAAATTATCATCATCTTTTGAACTGGAAAGAGGATGTCGTCAGGGCTGCCCCTTGTCTCCACTGCTCTTTGCAATCTTCATAGAACCTCTGAGCCAATGGATAAGACAGAATCAAAAAATTCCAGGTATTACACTTGGTCAGAAGGAACATAAAATAGCACTCTTTGCTGATGACATTTTAATATACCTGGGGCAGCCGGACACCTCTTTTCCAGAACTAATCTCAGTTTTTTAAGAGTATGGAGAGTTATCGGGGTGTGAATTAAACATGCATAAAACCCAAATTTTAACATTCAACTATGACCCAAATCAATATTTACTAAGCAAACTCAAAACTAACTAGGAGATGGAATCTATGAAATATCTGGGGGTCAATATCCCGAAACAACTCAACAAAATTATAACACTAAACTATGATCCACTGATGGCAAAAATAAAATCTGATCTAGCAAGATGGAATGTGATACCATTCATGGGTACTGCACAAAGAATTGAAGCAGTCAAAATGAATATACTTCCACGTCTTCTATACCTTTTCCAAACAATACTGGTAGAACCTCCCAAAAAAACATGGCAAGAACTGGACAGAAGGATCTCAAGATTCATATGGCAGGGCAAGAGACCTAGAATCAGATATAGAACCCTACAGCTAAACAAAGACAAAGGTGGGCTTGAGCTGCCAAATATCAGGGACTATTTTAAAGCCGCACAAATTAAAACTTTAGTAGATATATGTAACCCAGTCTACACTGCACAATGGAAGGATATGGAATGCCAAATAACAAGTGACATTCCCCTACAGGCGATAATAGGGAACAATGCCTTACCTAAACTTTTGAATAACACTAACCCGTGGATAGAGACCCCACTAAAAATTTGGTTTAAGACAGTCAGAGAGAATCAAACAAAAGAACCCTATCGATTACTGCAATGGATTGCCTATGATCAAGACTTTACTCCTAATAAAACAGACACTAGATTTAAAAAGTGGAAAGAGAATGGACTGATAAAATATTATGATTTTTTTAAAGGACAAACTTTAAGAAGTTTTGAAAATTTAAAAAAACAAGGTCTAATAAATCAAGACCTTTACAGGTTCTTTCAGCTTAGACACCACATTAACAAAATACTTAAAAAGGAGGATTTGGAAAGGGCCCAGTCAGGTGTTCTGAAGGTCTTCTTAATGGCATATAAAGGGATCCCAGGGATCAGATACAGTGGGTCAAAAAAGTATTTAGTCAGCCACCAACTGTGCAAGTTCTCCCACTTAAAAGATGAGAGAGGTCTTCAATTTTCATCATAGCATTTCACCTCAACTATGAGAGACAAAATGAGAAAAAAAAAATCCAGAAAATCACATTGAAGGATTTTTAATGAATTAATTGGTAAATTCCTCAGTAAAATAAGTATTTGGTCACCTACAAACAAGCAAGATTTCTGGCTCTCACAGACCTGTAACTTCTTCTTTAAGAGGCTCCTCTGTCCTCCACTCGTTACCTGTATTAATGACACCTGTTTGAACTCGTTGTCAGTATAAAAGACACCTGTCCACAACCTCAAACAGTCAGACTCCAAACTCCACAATGGCCAAGACGAAAGAGCTGTCAAAGGACACCAGAAACCAAATTGTAGACCTGCACCAGGCTGGGAAGACTGAATCTGCAATAGGTAAGCAGCTTGGTGTGAAGAAATCAACTGTGGGAGCAATTATTAGAAAATGGAAGACATACAAGACCACTGATAATCTCCCTCGATCTGGGGCTCCACGCAAGATCTCACCCCGTGGGGTCAAAATTATCACGAGAACGGTGAGCAAAAATCCCAGAACCACATGGGGGAACCTAGTGAATGACCTGCAGAAAGCTGGAACCAAAGTAGCAAAGTCTACATCAGTAACACACTACGCCGCCAGGGACTCAAATCCTGCAGTGCCAGACGTGTCCCCCTGCTTAAGCCAGTACATGTCCAGGCCCATCTGAAGTTTGCTAGAGAGCATTTGGATGATCCAGAAGAGGATTGGGAGAATGTCATATGGTCAGATGAAACCAAAATAGAACTTTTTGGTAAAAACTCAACTTGTCGTGTTGGGAGGAGAAATAACACCATACCTACTGTGAAGCATGGGGGTGGAAACATCATACTTTGGGGCTGTTTTTCTGCAAAGCGACCAGGACGACTGATCCATGTAAAGGAAAGAATGAATGGGGCCATGTATCACGAGATTTTGAGTGAAAACCTCCTTCCACCAGCAAGGGCATTGAAGATGAAACGTGGCTGGGTCTTTCAGCACGACAATGATCCCAAACACACCGCCCGGGCAATGAAGGAGTGACTTCGTAAGAAGCATTTCAAGGTCCTGGAGTGGCCTAGCCAGTCTCCAGATCTCAACCCCATAGAAAATCTTTGGAGGGAGTTGAAAGTTTGTGTTGCATTTTGTTGTGTTGCAGTTTGTGTGATATCTGTTTCCTATAGGCCCTTAGAATAGAGGGTTAGTACTAGTGAAAGAGCTTTGAGTGGTCTTTGTGACTAGAAAAGTGCTATATAAGTGCAGGTTAGTTAGTTAGTTAGTTAGTTAGTTAGTTGCCCAGCGACAGCCCCAAAACATCACTGCTCTAGAGGAGATCTGCATGGAGGAATGGGCCAAAATACCAGCAACAGTGTGTGAAAACCTTGTGAAAACTTACAGAAAACGTTTGACCTCTGTCATTGCCAACAAAGGGTATATAACAAAGTATTGAGATGAACTTTTGTTATTGACCAAATACTTATTTTACCAAGGAATTTACCAATTAATTCATTAAAAATCCTTCAATGTGATTTTCTGGATTTTTTTTTCTTATTTTGTCTCTCATAGTTGAGGTATACCTATGATGAAAATTGGAGACTTCTCTCATCTTTTAAGTGGGAGAACTTGCACAATTGGTGGCTGACTAAATACTTTATTACCCCACTGTACATTTCTAAAATATACCTTGGTCTTCAAGACTTAAAAGGAGACAACACATCATATATAAAAGAGAGATGGGAAAAAGAGGGGAATTTCACTTTACAACTGGAAATATGGGAAAAGCTAAATAAACAACAATGGAAAAGTACCTCATCGGTGCAGTGGAGAGAATTTGGATGGAAAAATTTTGTAAGATTTTTCAGAACACCTGCACAAAACAAATTTACTCATAAAGGGTTGAATTGTTGGCGCTTGTGTGGTGAAGAGACTGCAAATCATTTTCATGTGTTTTGGTCATGCCCAGTTATCCACCAATACTTTTTCCGGTTCCGGTTCCGCCGGACCGGTGGCGCCACACGAGTTGGCTGCCCGTTGCAACAGCCTTTTTTTTTAATCTTTCACTCTATATATATATCACGGACACACAGATCACCCCAAAGGTCTCCCGAGTCGGCGGACGGAGCCACTGTTTACAGCAGGAGACGTTACAGCAGGAAGAGCTAGTGCTAGCTAGCACTCAACCGCCACCCGGTGCTAACGGTGAAACTCGACATACCGGGAACTGTAGCGAAAACGACGCGGGTGCCGGGCTGGAGTTTAGGCGGCGTGCAAAAAATATAAGACAGAATAATAAAGAGCGATGGCAAGAACCAAGCAGACCGCCCGTAAAATCTACTGGAGGAAAAAGCCCCCCAGGAAGCAGCTAGCCACCAAGGCTGCTCGGAAAAGCGCGCCGGCCACCGGCAGAGTGAAGAACCCTCACCGTCACAGGCCCGTGGCTCTGAGAGAGATCCATCGCTACCAGAAATCCACGGAGCTGCTCATCCGTAAGCTGCCCATCCAGCGCCTGGTGAGGGAGATCGCTCAGGACTTCAAGACAGACCTGCGCTTCCTGAGCTTCGCCATCATGGCTCTGCAGGGGGCCAGCGAGGCCTACCTGGTGGGTCTCTTCTTCGCTAAGAGGGTCACCATCTTCCACAAAGACTTCCAGCTGGCCCGCCGCATCCGCGGAGAGAGAGCTTAGACTTTCTGCTGCACATTCACCAACCATAATGCTCCGCACTGTGTGTCTACATATATATATATATATTTATAGTAATATGTACATATGTTTACTAGCTGTTCTTGTTTTTTCTTGCCTTCTGATTGTTGCTCTGAGTGTTGCTATCCCTGTGCTGTTGCAATCCTGGAATTTCCCCATTGTGGGACTAATAAAGGAGGCTTATCTTATCTTAATATTGGACCAATGTAGAGACAACATTGGGGAAAATATTCAAAATAACAGTTCCCTTTTCTTTTGTAACTTTGTATTTGGGTTTACTACCGGAATGACTGGAAAGACGAGGAGAAAAAATATTTATTCACTGTTTTAATATTGGCAAGTAAAAAAGCTCTAACAAAAAAATGGATGTTGAAGGAAGATTGGATTAACGTGAGTCAGGACATTTATTTGATGGAAAAGTTGACATTCGCAATGAGACAGGACATGGATGGGTTCTTGAACTTTTGGCAACCCTGGAACGCATATGTGTCTTCCATCAGATCTAATCTTTGACAAATACCATTTCAATAATGGCACCTCTCTTTGTTCCAATGCTACTCAGATGCTCTTTTATTTTTTTTTGGCTCTTTTGTTTTGTTTTGTTTTTCTTTTTTTCTTGTTTTGTTTTTTTGTTTGTTTTTTTGTTCTTTTTTAATTTCTCTTTTTCTTTCACTTAAAAAAAGGGTGTTGTAAGAATTATTTTTCCAATGTTGTCAAAAAACAAAAAAAAGGGAACATGATGAAAAAGTAAACAATGTAATGCTGTAATGACATGTATACCCTTTACAAAAACTTTAAATAAAAAAAAAGGAAAAAAAAGACAACATATTTTGGAGAGAAAGGGTGTAGACAGAAGCAACAATGTGTGCCTACCCATCAGTTAATGCAGCTGGCTCAGACTGAAATAAAATAAAATGAAAAGATCTGGCATTAAAGTCTATAGATGGATCAATATATGACAGTGTGACAAGGGGGTGGGGGGCTGACACATGGGAAAAAAATGCTGTGAAAGAACCCCCTCAGTAATCTACATAGACAGAAGTATGTTTCTGAGTAAAATACAGTTAGTAAATAAAATGAATAAAGTAAATAAACACCACTCAATGCCACTCCAATATTTCAGCTGAATTTATAGTTACAAACCAAATCTGTGTCAGAATCCAAATTATGCACAACAGCCAGGAGAAGCCTTTTATTTCCAGATTATAATCTCCAAACAGAGATATTTTAGACTATGGAAACATCTCTTCACTCTTACACAGTTACAGATGTAACCGCTGCAGCTACCAGGGTTCACCTGCAGGGATCCACAATCCAGTTGCCTCAGCAGGTATTGTGCTGGAGCTGGGGCTCATTAGAGGGCATTTTGCTGAACAGAATTCCTCCCAGGAGAAATGGATCTGTGCACTGTGCCTTGTGAGTCAACTGTATAGTCTCTGGTAAATTTTCTTATCTCTATGTCACATTTACAGAAACAGTATCCAGTTTCCAGTGGTGCTGTTTTTGGACCATGAATGAGGCAGGTTACATTTGAGGGAAATTAGTTATTTTCCATCGGGGTTTCACTGCATCCCGGTGCCATGGCCTTGCTGGTTGGAGGCTTTTGAGATGTACATCACAGTCCTGGACCTCAGGAAGCTAGACAAGGTGAGGACTCGAGCGGTCCTTGTCCACAACCTGGGTATCGAAGGCCAGAGGATTCTGCTCGACTCAGCAGACACGTACAAGGACGTTGTGGAGTTGCTAGCTAACCACTTTACCATGCCGGACAGCATGATGGTGCAACAAATTCACTTTCGCCAGAGACACCAAAGGGTCGGTGAGCCAATTCAACAGTTTGCCGCTGACCACAGACAGTTAGCTAGTGTGTGCTGTTGGAGGACAAGATGGTGTGGGACCAATTGCTGTTACTGCTTGACACGGTGGCGGTGTGGTCGATGCTAAATTGGGCAATGGTGAAAAAGTTCTTCCCACATCACAGGATCAGGAGTAACCCAGCGTCATTGTACGGCTACGTCGCGAATAGACTATGCAATGTCGGGACTGTGGAGTTGACTGTTCGCTACAAAATGAAGCAATGCACGACTTCACGTTCCAGGTGGCGGCAAATGTCAATAACATTATGGGGTTTGACCTGTTGTACGGACTCAGTTTCGCCATCAGGGACAGCACTGGGTCTGAATGGTCTGGGTATGGAAGCTGGAATTCATGGTGGACGACAACATTTTGGTTTGAGACGAGGTGCTTTTTGACAGTGCCCGCACAGGGGCGCTCCCTCCTTGCTCAGTAAAGGAGGTAGTGGGGGGGGGGGGGGCTGAGTGGGTGGGTGAGGCTTCCGGCACAACGAGCGAAACCAGGGAGGCACCGGAGTCTTTCAGTACTCATGTTGGATTTTGGCCAAAAACGGGTGAGGGGTCTGCTGCTATGAAGGTATTTGCTGCATCGCCATGGCATAATTGAAGGTGAACATGGAGCTGCTACAGACACAGCAGCATGTCAAACCAAGTAAGGTGCCGCTCCAGGTAATGGACTGGGTTCAGGCTTGGGCCGATGATTAAACCAGGGCAGCTGTCGGCCGGACCACAGCCAGCAAAATATTGGGAGCCGCTGAGAATTGTAGCGAAGCTGGGAGTAAAGTATTTCCGGCTGATGGACAGACCAGCTGTTGCCTTTCCAGGTGGACACTCCAGGTGGCAGGGCTATGCAGGAGTTGTGCGACGGTGGTGTGGGATCTGGGCTCCTGTGTTCTGAAGATTGGTCCTTGTACCGGGGATCTGCCGCTTCCAGGGGCGCGCCTGCAATGGGGTTGCCATGGGCCCCCTCCGCCCGACCCACCACCGCCATGGGGGACTGTTTGGGAAAAGAACTGAAAATTGTTTAGGTTGGAGCACAGCCAGATTATTAAAAAAAGAAAAGTGGCAGAATAAATCACTTTGTCGTGTGGACCATGTGACAGTCTACCCATTGGTCACAGCCTTAGTTTGTTTTGTTGTTTTTTGAGGTTTTACATTTTGGGTTTGTGTTCCAAAATTGGGTGGGTTTAATTGGCCGTGTTTTCTGATTTTGTCAAGGGAGGAGAATGTGGGATCAGCATTTATTGTGAAGTGCGGTGTGATGATGCTGCCTTCCGGTTGCGTCATCACACCACCCTATACAGTGGTGTGAAGAAGTGTTTGCCCCATAACTGATTTCTCATTTTTTTGTATGTTTGTCACACTTAAATGTTTCAGATCATCAAATAAATTTAAATATTAGACAAAGATAACACAAATAAACACAAAATGCAGTTTTTAAATGAAGGCGCTTATTATTAAGGGAAACAAAATCCAAACCTACATGGCCGTGTGTGAGAAAGTGATCCCCCTTTAAAGCATAAATTAACTGTGGTTTATCACATCTTTGGAAAGTTGAGTTCAATTTCTCTAGCCACACCCAGGCCTGATTACTGCCACACCTATTCACAATCAAGAAATCACTTAAATAGGACCTGCCTGACAAAGTGAAGTAGACAAAAAGATCCTCAAAAGCTAGACATAATGCTGCGATCCAAAGAAATTAAGCAACACATGAGAAACCAAGTAACTGAGATCTATCAGTCTGGAAAAGATTATAAAGCCATTTCTAAAGCTTTGGTACTTCAGCAAACCACAGCAAGAGCTATTATCCACAAATAGTGAAAAGATGGAACATTGGTGATCCTTTTCATTAGTGGCTGGCCGACCAAAATTACCCAAAGAGCGCAGCAACGACTCATCCAAGAGGTCACAAAAGACCCCACAACAACATCCAAGGAATTTCAGGCCTCACTTGCCTCAGTTAAAGTCAGTGTTCATGACTCCACCATAAGAAAGAGACTGGTCAAAAATTGCCTGCATGGCAGAGTTCCAAGACAAAACAAAAAACACTGCTGAGCAAAAAGAGCAAAAAGGCTCATCTCAGTTTTGCCAGAAAACATCTTTATGATCCCCAAGACTTTTGGGAAAATACTCTGTGGACTGACAATGTCATGTCCAGGTGAGCACGCACCCCCTCCTTCCTGATAAAAGATTCCCCAACTCCAAAGGCAATCACAACACCTACGTGAATAGACAAGCCTTCCACTTCTGCCTTGCAAATGCATAAAGGACCAACAAGCGGATGCTTCAACGCTGGCTCGTTGGGTATACTGCCTAGATAAGTGCAAATGAGTTGAAAATTGTTATTAGAGGGTAACCTAATTAATTCCTCTCTCTTCTCTTTTTCTCAGGTTGCTGTCATCGGTGTGGTGTGTCTTCGGGGATTGTTTTGCTCTCATCTGCCCCATCATCCTCACCCCTCTTCAGCAGCCTATCTCCACCCGGTCAGACACCTCCCAGCTCCTTCCCAATCACGTTCCCTGCCAGCTTCTTCAAGCTGGTTCGTCTATTACTGCTGGATCTCTCTGTTGGGTTCTCTGCTCGGCTCACGTAAGTGGCAATTTGTCTACCCACTTCCCTAGCCTCCATTCTCCACTAATTCGCTCTCGTCTCTCCCCAAAGGCTGAGTCTTCCTCTGGTCAGGGACCTTTTCCATAACTGTGCTTTTGTTTTATTTTTTTGTTTTTTTAATAAATAAACTGTTAAAACATTTCGTCTCTGTAACAAGTGTTTTCTCTGGTGTGGTTCCCTGCATGTAAGCTGATCTGTCGTATGACAGAACGAGCCAGCCATAACGTGAACTCAGCGGGAGCTGCATCGGTGGGACACTCCGCTCTTCACCGCTTAGATGTCACAGAGAGGCAGGTGGCCGCGCTCACTCAACAGCGGCAAACAATCACACAGCAGCTGAGCATGGTCACCTAGCATGTGGCCCATATTTCTCGTTCAGCCCCCTCCATTCCACTCCACCTGTTTCCCCTGTCTCTTCCACCAAACGCCGAACAACCTCGGTTCTCTCACCTGCCCTGTACGTGAGGGAGGTGGGAAAATGAAAGGATTTTCTTTGTCATATTTGGCTTTACCTGGGCAAGGTGGGTGGGGAGTACTTGGATGAGATCACCAAGATACATTTCATGAGCCCCCTGCTGCGGGACCGAGCCCTCAGTTCAGTCTGGTACATCCTCCACAGCCCGGAGTGCCCCACCTATACATTTGATCGTTTTGTTACAGAATTTTCCCACACTTTTGACCGCACAAAGAGTGAGGGTAAGATTACGAGCCGCCTTTTGTCTCTCCACCAGGGAAGCCAGTCTGTAGCTGACTTCTCAATGGAATTTCTGGTGGTCGCAGTGGATTTTGGATGGAACAATGTTGCGTTACGCAATGCGTTCCTCCAGGGTTTAAATGCCAACCTCTGCGAGGACCTGGCGGTTCATGCTGTTCCCTCATCTCTGGATGGTCTAATTGATCAGGCTGTCGGTTTGGATAACTGCTACCGTGAGCACATGAAGGAGTGCAAATCCTCCTCTCGCCCGCCCATTATGCGGGTGCCTGTCCATGCTACTGACTCAGGTGGAGCTGATTCCTCCTCCGAACCGGTGGTGCTCGGTAAGACCCATTTAACCTCGGAGGAGTACCAACAGCGGAGGAGGATCAGTTCTTGCATGTACTGCGGCTATTTAGAGCATAAATTTGATGATTGCCACCTCAAGCCCAAAAAATGTGGCCCGTCAGTAGCCATTGGGGGACTGACGGGTGGGACCTTTCTTCATTCCCCTGGTAATCTCTCTATTTCAGCCCTAATCCAGTTACTGGCTGTCGAGAGGAGGGTTACAGCTTTGATTGATTCAGGGGCGGAGCAGAATTTTGTTTCATCTCGGCCTGTGCGGGAGATGGGTATTCATACCAGCAAATTATCCACTCCACTGAATGTCACCACCTTGTCTGGCAAAAATGTGACTTCAGTAGCCGAATGCACAGTGCTAATATCGGTCCTTCTTTCCAGGAACCTCCTGGAGGAATTGTCGTTCCTCTTTTTCCAAGTTCATCCTCCCTGGTGGTCCTGGGTTACCCTTGGCTCCAGAGGCAAAACCTCATAATTAATTGGGAACAGAATTCAATTTCCTCCTGGAGTCTGTATTGTTTGGCATCTTGTCTCAGTTCGGCCGAGTGTTTTCCGTCCTTACCTATCTTCTCCCCTCCGGTAGAGCTGCCGGACCTCACCCTCATACCCGAGGTCTATCATGACCTTGGGGAGGTCTTCAGCAAGTCGAGAGCACTCTCTTTACCATCTCACCTCTCATATGACTGTGCTATAGACTTCCTCCCGGGTGCGCGGCTGCTGTCCAGCTGGCTCTATAGTAATTCTGGCCTGGAGAGGGAGGCGATGGAAAAATATATTAAGGACTCGCTGAACGCCAGCCCCATTCAGCTTCCCTTGGCTCCTCTTGGGGCAGGATTCTTCTTTGACGGTAAAAAGGACAGATCTCTGTGCACATGCATTGATTACTGGATAACTTCATGCTATTACCATTAAAGACAAATATCCTCTGCCCCTGATAAACGTCGTGTTCGAGCTCATTCAACGATGCGGGTGTTTACCAAACCAGACCTACACAACGCATACCATTTAGTCCGTATTTGCGAGGGGACGAGTGGAAGATGGCTTTTAAAACATACCTGGTGCAGTTTGAGTATCTGGTTATGCCTTTTGGTTTGTCATCCAATGACTCATTAATGACGTCCTCCGCGATATGGCCAATCAATTTGTTTTTGTATATCTGGATGATATTCTCATTTTTTTCCACACACCAGAGGAACATAAGGTCCATGTCAGAGCCTTGTTACAACGGCTTCTGGAGAATCAACTTTTTGTGAAGGCTGAAAAGTGTGAGTTTTCCACCTGTTCCACTTTATTGTGGCAGAAGGGGAACTGAGAGCCAACCTGGCCAAGGTGAAGGCTGTGCTAGATTGGCCTACACTCCACTCCCGCAAGGAACTCCAGTGCTTCTTGGGGTTTACAAATTTTTAACGCAGGTTCATCAGGAACTATAGTGGGGTTGCACAGCCTCTCACGCAGCTGACCTCCATTAAGGTGCCATTTCTCTTGTCCGAGGCAGCCGAACAAGCTTTTTCCAAATTAAAGAGCCTATTTTCTAATACACCCATCTTGGCCCAGGTCGACCCTCAGCTCCAGTTCACCCTAGAGGTGGACACTTCTGACATAGAGGTGGGTGCTATCCTTTCACAGCACTCGGCCTCCGACCAGAAGCTCCACCCATGCATGTATTTCACTTGGCCGCTCACCACAGCCGAGAGGAATTACGACATAGGGGACCGGGAGCTCCTAGCCATTAAATTGGTTCTAGAAGAGTTGAGGCAGTGGTTGGAGGGAGCGATGGCAGTTTAGCACAGACCATCCCCCCCCCCCCGTCCCTCTCCCAACCCATTGTCCTGCCTTCGTGCATCCTCGGAGCCCTTACCTGGCAGATCGAGTAGAGGGTCGGACAGGCCCAGTCGGTGCAACCCAAACCAGCAGGAGGGCCAATTAATTGTCTGTTCCAGCCATCCTCTGCAGCGATGTCATCTAGTGCAGCCATTCCAGCCACTTTGCCTGTCATCCGGGAGTGTCCCGCGCTACGGACCTTATCCGACAAGTGTTCTGGTTGCCCACCCTGCAGAGGGACGTGCAGGAGTATGTGAAAGCATGTCAGACCTGTGCCCGCAACAAATCCAACTCCTCACATCCTGCTGGTTTTCTTCACCCCTTACCTGTTCCAGGTCGACCGTGGTCCCATATTGCCTTAGACTTCATTTCTGGACTCCCTTCTTCTCAAAGCAAGATTGTCATTCTCACCATTGTTGACCGTTTTCCAAGGCAATCCAATTTGTAGCCCTCCCCAAATTACCCACCACATCTGAAACCACCAGCCTCCTCACCTCTCACATCATCCTCCTCCACAGTATTCCTCTGGACATTGTGTCTGACTAGCGGCTACAGTTTACCTCACTGGTTTGGAAATCCTTCTGCCATTTGCTTAGGACTACTGCCAGCCTCACGTCTAGTTACCACCCACAGACCAAAGGGCAGGCTGAGCGTACCAACTAGTCTCTGGAGGCCGCCCTCAGATGTGTAGCAGCCGAGAATCCCTCCACATGGAGCACGCATCTGGCCTAGGTGGAATATGCTCACAACTCAGCCATCTCTGCTGCCACGGGACTCACTCCATTTGAGGCCTCTATGGGGTACACTCCCCCCCGTTGCCTATGGCGGAGAGGGAGGTAGCTGTGCCATCTGTGGGGGCTCATGCACGCCGGTGCCGCCGGCTCTGGAGGGCCACCCGAGCTGCCCTCCTCCGTTTTACGGAGCGCAACCCCCAATATGCCGACCGGAAGTGAGTCACGGCTCCAAAGTATAAGTTCAGGCAGCATGTCTGGTTATTGGCGGACCAAATACCATTGGATATATAGTCCAAGAAATTGTCCCCCCATTTCTTGGGCCCATTTCCCATCACCAAAATTGTTAATGACGCCACAGTCCACCTACAGCTCCCATGGACTCTCCACATCCATCCAAAAATCCACATTTCATGCATCAAACCCCTCTCCGCCAGCCCTCTCTGTCCCCCTCCCAAAACCGTCTCCTCCTCCTCGGATCCGCAATGGACAGACCACCTATTCCGTCCAGACAATTCTGTACGTTCGCCGTCAGGGCCGGGGCCTCCAGTATCTGGTTTACTGGAAGGGCTACGGCCTGGTAGAAAGATCAAGGATCCCAAAGACCTACTTCCACGAGAAGGAGATGGTTCGGGCCTTCCACCAAGCCCATCTGGATAAACCCTGTGGACCGGCAGGAGGTGCCCCTTGGGGGGATGGGGGGCACTGTCATATCCAGGTGAGCGCGCACCCCCTCCTTCCTGATAAATGATTCCCCAACTCCACAGGCAATCACAACACCTGCGTGATTAGACAAGCCTTCCACTTCTGCCTCGCAAATGCATAAAGGACCAACAAGCGGATGCTTCAACGCTGGCTCGTTGGGTATACTGCCTAGATAAGTGCAAGTGAGTTGAAAATTGTTATTAGAGGATAACCTAATTAATTCCACTCTCTTCTCCTTTTCTCAGGTTGCTGCCATTGGTGTGGTTTGTCTTCGGGGATTGTTGTGTGCTCATCTGCCCCATCATCCTCACCCCGCTTCAGCAGCCTATCTCCACCCGGTCAGACACCTCCCAGCATCTTCTCAATCCTGTTTCCTGACAGCTTTTTCCCGCTGGTTCGTCTATTACTGCTGGATCTCTCTGTTGGGTTCTCTGCTCGGCTCACGTAAGTGGCATTTTTTCTACCCACTTCCCTAGCCTTCATTCTCCACTAATTTGCTCTTGTCTCTCCCCAAAGGCTGAGTCTTCCTCTGGCGAGGGACCTTTTCCATAACTGTGCTTCTTTTTTTTTTTTTTTAATTAATAAACTGTTTAATTTCCTCTTCTGTGTGTCACAAGTGTTTTCTCTGGTGTGGTTCCCTGCACATGAGCTGATCCTTCTATGAATATGACAGACGAGACAAAAGTTGAACTTTTTGGAAGGTGTGTGTCCCATTACATCCAGTGTAAAAATAACACAGCATTTCAGAAAAGGAACAACATACCAGCAGTGAAATATGGTCGTGGTAGTGTGATGGTCTGGGGCTGTTTTACTGCTTCAGGACCTGGCAGACTTGCTGTGGTAAATAGAACTATGAATTCTATTGTCTTCCAAAAAATCCTGAAGGAGAATGCCCGGACATCTGTTACTGTCCTCAAGCTGAAGCGCACTTGGGTTCTGCAGCAATGCAATGAAACAAAACACACGAGCAAGTCCACGTCTGAATGGCTTAAGAAAAACAAAGTGAAGACTTTGGAGTGGCCTTGTCAATGTCCTGACCTGAATCTGACTGAGATGCTGTGGCATGACCTTAAAAAGGCATTTCATGCTTGAAAACCCTCCAATGTGGCTGAATTACGACAATTCTGCAGAGATGAGTGGGCCAAAATTCCTCCACAGTGCTGTAAAAGACTCATTGCCACTTATCACAAATTTTTGATTGCAGTTGTTGCTGCTAAGGGTGGCCAACCCAGTTATTAGGTTTAGGGGGCAATCATTTTTTCACAAAGGGCCATGTAGGTTTGGATTTTTTTTTCTTACCTTAATAATAAACACCTTCATTTAAAAACTGCATTTTGTGTTTACTTGTGTTATCTTTGTCTAATATTTAAATTTGTTTGATGTTCTGAAACATTTTAGTGTGACAAACATACAAAGAAATTAGAAATCAGAAAGAGGGCAAACACTTTTTCACACCACTGTATACAGGGCGTGCTGGTTTTGGACCATGAATGAGGCAGGTTAAATCTGAGGGAAATTAGTTATTATTCATCGGGGTTTCACTGAACTCATTAAGCCAAGCGTGGGATCGGCATTTATTGTAAAGTGTATTGTAAGTCTATGATGACTCCGCCTTCTGGTTGCATCATCACACCGCCCTATATACGGGGAATCCGCCATTCGGGCTTCCTCTTTTCCCAGGACGAGGCTGCATTTCTTCAAAATTTCTTCAGCAAATTCTGTGAATTTGCTGTGTAGTGACGAGTCTGTTAATAAACGGTAGCTCAGTGCAACCTCTTCGTCCGCCTCCTTCATACCAGGTTTGTGGACATAACACCAAGTTATGAAGATAAATCACATAATAATAATAATAATAATAATAATAATAATAATAATAATAATAATAATAATGTTTGCAAACCCCTAATTCTTAGACAAATCATTTTAACTGAAGCAGAAACCTTATTTTAACACATTCTGTGAGTTTCAGCTGTTTTGTAGTTTAACAGACCCACCTGAGCCAAACAGAATTTTGCACAGAGCTGCAACTTCTCATGGCAGGTGGAAACTTTGCGGCTCGGCCCGCAGATTTGGATGTCACATTTGTTTTTATACATCCAACTACTGTGTGTGTGTAAATCAGCATATGCCATGTTTTTGTGCGTGTGCACCATTTATACACAAGACCCCTGGAACCTGCAAACTCCACACAGGTTGATGGATTTAAACTCATGACCTCTCTTATTGTGAGGTGATAGTGCTAACCACTACACAACCATGCTGCCTTTTTCTACATGAAAATGATTTAATCAAATACATAGATAGATAGATAGATAGATAGATAGATACAGTAGATGTACTTTATTCATCCCAAACTGGGAAATTACAGTAAATAAATGACTTTATCAAATGTAATCATTTTTATAACACAATGGAATCTGATGCAATGTTTGAACTTTAGTATGTCTGGAACTATTACAGACAAAAGACTGTGGTTTGATTCAAACAAATTAACGCTCAATTTAAGTAAGACAAAATTTATAGTCTTTAACAACCATCACAACAACCCAGTACCCAAACTCAGTGTAAATGGTGTAGAGATTGAAAGGGTATCTGAAACTAAATTTCTTGGAGTAATAATTGATAACAAACTGTGATGGAAGTCACATATTAATTATATTAAAGGTAAAGTATCCAAATCAATTGCAATATTACACAGAGTGAAATATTTGCTGAGTCAACCCACACTATACACCTTGTATCATTCATTAATACTCCCATACATGACATATTGTAATGAAGTATGGGGAAATACATATAAAACAAACATATATCCACTCTTTATGCTTCAAAAGAGAGCTATTAGAATAATAAACAAAGCAGCTTACAGGGAACCAACAAACCCACTTTTTCTTAAACGCAGGATCGTCACTGGGATCGTCACTTCCTTGTGGTAACGTATCGTCACTTCCTGTTTTGCTGTCTGCCTGTGTGGTTTGCTCTCCAGCTCTCTAGCCACTAGCTATGGCTACTAGCTCGCTTTCCTCTCCTCCTCTGGTGTGCTCTCTCTGTCAGATGTTTAGCTACACCTCTGCCTCTTTTAGTGATAACGGTAAATGTAATAAATGTTGTCTTTTTGAGGCGCTCGAGGCGAGGTTGTCTGATTTGGAATCCCGGCTCCGCTGCATTGAAACACTGTCTGCGCCAGTTAATCTTGACGGACGCCCATTAGCTGCAGCGGAGCTAGCTAGCTTAGGCCCCCCTGTCAGCGGTCCCTCGGCTCTCCTCAGCAGCAAGGAGACTGGGTGGGTGACGGTGAGAAGGAAGCCTAGTCGCAAAGCCCCGATTCACCACCAACCTGTTCACATTTCTAATCGTTTTTCCCCGCTCAGCGACACACCCGCAGAGGAAAAAACTCTGATCATTGGCGACTCTGTAGTCAGAAACGTGAACCAAGAGACTCCAGCGGCCATAGTCAAATGCATTCCTGGGGCCAGAGCAGGCGACATCGAGTCAAATTTGAAAATGCTGGCTAAAAGTAACTGTAAATATTCCACAATTGTTATTCACGCCGGCATTAATGACATCCGTCTCCGGCAGTCGGAAGTCACCAAACTTGATGTAGAATCGGTGTGTGACTTTGCCAAAACAATGTCTGCCACTGTAGTGTTCTCTGGGCCCCTCCCCAATCTGACCAGTGATGACGTGTTTAGCCGCTCGTCATCCCTGAACCGCTGGCTGTCTGTGTGGTGTCCTAAAAATGATGTTGGCTACATTGACAATTTGAGCTCTTTTTGGGGAAAACCTGGTCTTATGAGATGAGACAGCATTCATCCCACTTTGGATGGTGCTTCTCATTTATCTAACAATCTGGCATCTTTTTTATCCAAATTTCCAAAACCATGACTACTCAGAGTTGGGACCAGGAAGCAGAGTCGCAGTCTTACACGCCTCTCTGCAGCTCCTCTTCATCCGCCACCCCTCAGCTTAGCCCCTGACTTCCCCATCAGAGAATCGTTGTCTGCTCCCTCCAAAGTGAATAAAAATATAATGTATAAGCATCCCAAAGTGATAAAGCAAAATATTGGTAAAACTCAAATTAAACATAAAGCCTCTAAATTGAATGATTTGGCCTCTGTTCCTCCTCATAATTTAAAAATTAAATGTGGTTTATTAAATATTAGGTCTCTAACTCCCAAGTCTCTGTTAGTCCATGATTTGTTAATTGATCATCGGATTGATTTAATTTCCCTTACAGAGACTTGGTTAGGACAAGAGGATTATGTTGGTTTAAATGAATCAACTCCCTCTGGTTATTTAAACTGTCAAAATCCTAGAAGTTCTGGTCGTGGAGGAGGAGTAGCAACAATTTACCATTCCAAATTACTAGTTAATGTAAAGCAAAAAACATGTTATAATTCCTTTGAGGGCCTGGTCCTCAGTATTGGGCACTTTAGCAATTTTAGGTTAAACCCAATTTTATTTGCCATAGTTTATCGTCCCCCATCAACCTACTCAGAATTTTTATCCGAATTTGCTGATTTCTTAGCTGATTTAGTGCTGAAATCTGATAGAATAATTATAGTAGGGGACTTTAATGTACATGTGGATGTAGATAGTGACTGCCTTAATGTGGCATTCAATTCACGGTGGCGCAGTGGTTTAGCACTGTGGCAGCACAGTTTTACCCTCGGCCGGGGGATCGCGGGGATCATGAGATCGTGGGTTCGATCCCAGCCCCCGACCAACAGTGAGCTGTGTGGAGTTTGCATGTTCTCCCCGTGTTGCGCGGGTTTACTCCGGGATTTCTCCGGTTTCCTCCCGCACACCAAAAACATGTAAGTTTAGGGCGCTCGTGCACGCAGCGACGAGCAGCCGGTGGCTTGTCACCAGACTGCAAACCAAGTCTACCTACGGGTACAAATAAGTAACAAAAAAAAAACAAAAAAAAATTCAATATTAGATTTGATTGGGTTTTCTCAGAGAGAAGGAAATTCTACTCATTACCTCCACCATATATTGGACCTTGTTTTGACATATGGCATAGAAATAAAAAATCTTGTAGTGTCTCCTCATAACCCTGTACTGTCAGACCATTGTCTGTTAACCTTTGATCTTACTATTTCTGACTATTTGGCTCCTAAAGAAAAATATTATTACAGTCGATGCCTCTCAGATGATGCTGTTTCCAAATTTATGCAGATTGTTTCCTCTATGCCATGTGTCAACATAACAGAAATAAGCTATAGACAGCTTGCTCCTTCTGTAATTGATAACATGGTGGATAGTGTTTCAGCTTCTCTGCATCAGACTCTAGACTTGGTGGCCCCCTTAAAAAAGAAAAAGTCTAATCAGAGATTTCTAACTCCTTGGTTCAACACAGAAACTCGTACCTTAAAACAGAAGACTTGTCAATTAGAATGAAAATGGCGCTCTACTAATTTAGATGAAATCTATTTAGCTTGGAGAAATCATCTTTTAATTTATAAAAAATCTCTTAGAAAAGCTAGAAAGAGTTATTATTCTGCATTAATAGAAGAGAACAAGAATAATCCCAGGTTTCTTTTCAGTACTGTAGCCAGGTTGACAAAGAGTCAATCCTAGCATTCCCTTAAAGCTTACTAGTCAGGACTTTATGAACTTTTTCAATAATAAAATTTCATCCATCAGAGATAAAATCAATCAGATTCTTCCCACAGTTAACTTAAATACTGTAACTACTACAACTCCTTCTGTTGATGTCTGTCTTGATGAGTTTACTCCAATCGACCTTTGTGAGTTAGACAAAATAGTTTCCTCATCCAAACCTTCAACTTGTCTTTTAGACCCTATTCCTACTAGGTTATTTAAAGAAGTCTTCCCACTTATTGGTAGCTTTATTCTTCATATAATCAATTCTTCATTAACTTTAGGCCATGTACCGCAGGCTTTTAAAATGGCTGTAATTAAACCCTTACTCAAAAAGCCAACGCTAGATCCAGGAGCTTTAGCTAACTATAGACCAAGCTCTAATCTCCCTTTCATTTCAAAAATCTTAGAAAGAGTTGTTGCTACGCAATTATTTGACCACCTGCAGGGAAATGGTTTACTTGAAGAGTTTCAATCTGGGTTTAGAATCCATCATAGTACTGAAACAGCCTTAGCGAAGGTCACTAACGACCTCCTCATTGCATCTGATAATGGACTAGTTTCTGTACTTGTCCTTTTAGACCTTAGTGCAGCTTTTGATACTATCGATCATAATATTCTACTTGATAGATTAGAACACTATGTTGGACTTAATGGAACTTCGTTGCAATGGTTTAGATCTTATTTATCTGATAGGTTCCAGTTTGTTCATGTAAATATTGAGTTTTCTTTCAACTCAAAGCTTAGTCATGGAGTTCCACAGGGATCTGTGCTAGGCCCTACTCTTTTTAGTTTATATATGCTTCCGTTAGGCAACATTATTAGAAAGCACTGTATACATTTTCATTGTTATGCAGATGACATACAATTATACCTGTCAATGAAGCCAGATGATAGTAATCAATTAGCCAAGTTAGAAGCCTGTCTTAAGGAAATCAAAGCTTGGATGACTTGTAATTTCCTGCTATTAAATTCAGATAAGACTGAAGTCATTCTTGTTGGTCCAAAAAACCTTAGAAATTCCTTTCCAAATCAAACTTTCAGTTTGGATGCGGTTACTCTTTCTCTTAATAGCTCTGTGAGGAACCTTGGAGTTATTTTTGATCAGGATTTGTCCTTCAATTCACATATTAAATTTCTTTCTAAGACTGCCTTTTATCATTTGCGTAATATTGCCAAGATTAGGAGCATCTTGTCTCAGAGTGATGCTGAGAAACTGATCCACGCTTTTGTTAGCTCGAGATTAGATTATTGTAATTCTTTATTATCAGGCTGTCCTAAAACTTCTTTAAAAAGTCTTCAGCTGATCCAAAATGCTGCAGCAAGAGTTTTAACAGGTACTAGAAAGAGAGATCATATCTCTCCGGTTCTGGCCTCCCTTCATTGGCTTCCCATAGAGTTTAGAATTAAGTTTAAAATCCTTCTTCTTACTTACAAAGCTCTAAACAATCAGCCTCCTTTTTATTTAAAAGATCTGATACTACCGTATTATCCTAACAGAGCACTACGCTCCCAAAATGCAGGACTACTTGTAATACCTAGAATCTCCAAAAGTACAATGGGAGGCAGAGCCTTCAGTTATCAAGCTCCTCTCCTGTGGAATCAGCTGTCAATCTGGATTCGGGAGTCAGACTCGATCTCTGTTTTTAAGAATAGGGCTAAAACCTACCTTTTTGATATAGCCTACAATTAGGGAGGGATCATGTGTTTCTGAACCCTCCCTTAGTTATGCTGCTAAAAGGTTTAGTCAGCCGGGGGACCTCCAGTAATGCACTGAGCCTCACTCCTTTCCTCACTCTCTATGAAATATTTTTTTTTGCTGGTCATTAACATTTGTGTGTTCTCTCCCATAGATTGAGTCCCCATTGTGCTGTTTGCTCTCTACATGTCTGTTCTTTTCTTTTTCTCTATCCCCTCACCCCCCAGCCAGTCGCAGCAGATGACTGCCCCTCCCTGAGCCTGGTTCTGCTGGAGGTTTCTTCCTGTTAAAAGGGAGTTTTTCCTCTCCACCGTCGCCAAGTGCTTGCTCACAGGGGATCGCCTGATTGCTGGGGTCTTTCTGCAACTGTGGGGGTTCCCCCCTACAGTTGATAGTGCTATGAGATGACTGTTGTTGTGAAATGGCGCTATATAAATAAAGTTGAATTGAATTGAATTGAATCGAATTGAATTAAACAAAAAACTCTCAAGTTGAAAGATCTGGTTGACTTTAAAACTGCAATAATAATGTTCAAAGTGAAGAATTTATCACTGCCCGCAAATATCCAAAAGTTGTTCCAAACAAGGGAGAAACGATATCACTTCAGAGGAACATGTATATTTCAAAAGCCTACAGTGAGAACAACCACTAAGCAACACTGTATTTCAGTGCAAGGAGTCAGATTATGGAACAATTTTGGACCTGAATTAAAATCATGTACAACGCTTGGACAATTTAAACAAAAACTAAAGGAAGAAATACTCCAAACATATTTACAAGACGACATGTAAACTCACATCAGGATTGACATATCCAGCCTGTGTTGTGTTGTTGCTTAGTTTTTTTTTTCTTTTTTTTCTCTGTGACATTTTGTCTTAGATTTGTTTTTGAATAGTAACCGCTTAACTTAGCCTAGCTTAGTTTTCTTTTTCTCTCAGTCACATTTTGTCTTAGCTTTGTTTTAAATTGTAATCGCTTTTGTCTTGTTTTTCTCTTTTTTCTCTTTTGAATTCTTGGATGGAATATGGGTGGGCAATATAAGCTGCGGCTTCAGCCATCACCCATTTCGGATAACTTGAATTGTATAGTAGGAGGAGTCTTTGTCTAATTTGTCTAATTTGACCTTGTTGTTATATTATACAGTTTCTTTTAACCTGTACTGTACTATCCGAAAATAAATTCATTCATTCATTCATTCAAAAGCTTGAAATTTCCACAGATTAGTTAGCTATAGCTTAGCTTATCGGTTTATTTGTCAGGGACCATGTACAAAAAAAAAAAAAAACAACAAAACATTAAACACAGGGTAAAGATGCTCTCTACCACATTATAGCGTTCTCACTACTTTCCATGTGTAGTCCCTGAGCCAGACAAGAAAGAAAAACAGCACATACAAAAAGCAATTCAGGCCGGGTTTCAGAATATTTTGCTCCTTAACAAACAGGAAACAAGTTTAAAAGGTTAAAAGTGTAATGAACCTGGGTTTGGCAGTCCCAAACCCAGTTTTTACCCATGGGTTTTGGCCTGCTTTCCTATTTATTTTCCATCTGGCGCTTCAGGGAGCCCTTGGGGTCCTTGCTCCCTGACAGCTCGGGCACGCCCCCTCCCCCTGTCAGTATCGCCAGCTGATCTGCATTATGGGTCTTTCTCACACACACACACTTCATTCATTCTCACTCACACGCTCATACACTCAGTCATGCACACATGTTGTCAATTATGTCCAGCCCACTCATCTTCACACCAGCGGTCTATTTCCTCATTAGTGTTACGATTACTTTAACGCTGGGAGAGTTGAGAGAGATCGCTGGAGCATTCGATGTGCTTCACTCACGGCAGCGTGTTCTTCTGTGAATGTAAGCTGTCACTTCCTTCATTTATTTTCAGACTGACTATATTGTCTTCTCTTGCGCTACATGACTGTTTCAGTTTGCTGGTGTGAGCGGCTGTTCCTGCCTCTTTTCCTCTTCCATCGGACTGCACAGACCGCCCCAGATCGCTCCAGCTCGGTAAGCCTATGTTTGCCTTTCTCCCCTTGCCGACAGCAGCCCTGCGGCACTAGGCATTCCTCTCCTAGGGCTGTGGAGCATTCAGATGGCGGCCCTGTATGTTTGGTGGCCTAAACTCATCATTTTAACTTCTCGTTCATGATGGGACTGTTTGCTGGACAAGGTTTGGGGGTTTTTGTTAATAAAGTGCACAAACCAATCTCTGCTCATGGGCTTGTCATTTCTCCCTCCATGCACTGTGTAATAGCGCCCGAGGGATCATGACAAAAAGATAAGAGAACAACACGCATACAACAATTTAAGAGTACAATTTCAAACCCCATTTAAGGGGGAGAGTCAATGCTGTCAGGCTTGATTACTTAAAATCCATTTTTTAGTCTCTGTGGAAATTTTTCTAATTTTCAAAGCAGTGGGGAGCCTATTCCATTCTGTTATAGCTTTGTATGAGAAGGCTGATTGTCCACAGGTCATTTTCTTTATTGCATTTAATCAGAAATTGCAATATTGGACAAAAAACAAAAAAATGAAACAAAGTAGAGATGGTCAACCAGAAATAGTTTTGAAAGAGATGGAACTGCAGCTGTAGTTTCAAAGCTGAGGCCTGAACATTATCTGAAGATTCAATAATATATACAGGAGGACACGGTGTAGACTTGTTAAAGCATATAACAGGATTATACAGTATATGAAATATGTTGTGGAGGTAATTGAACAGGCGAGATGCAACGAGCTGGAAGGGTGCAAGGTTTTATTTCCTCCAACATAATGAAACACGCTTTGTAGCTCGGTGAGCTACTGTGCTGCTTAGGCATGTGTAACAAGCTCTTTTATACATTATACAGACAGATAGAATGCATGGCACATTAGCATAGTGATTGTCATTTAATACCCATCATTAACATGACATCAGCTGGCGCCCGGATGTCCTCGGGGGCGCATACATAACAGTCTTGTCTGATTGCCCCCTGGGGCTTTCTGTCCGTATGTCAATTGTCCTCCGCTTCCTCCAGCCCTGATGAGTGTGAGATAATGTCCATCCGCAGCGTGCTGGGTCACTAAACGGCTCCCCCCAGAACACTCAGAAGGTGCTGTGACACCCCCCCCCCCCCCGTCGGTCCGGTAGAACTGTCCTGCTGTAGAGGAGTGTCGGAGGGCATGTCAGTCCGTGGGGGGGACGGGGGAGGGGTGGAAAAGACAGTGTGCCCCGCTCCGAGTGCCAACACGTTGAACGGCAGTGGATCGTGGGTGCATGGGGCCGGTGCGCGTCGTGCGTAATGGAACAAACCGGCGATCAGCCAGCTTTAGAGAGTGAGGTGCAAGAAGAACGATGTGGAGGAGGAGGGGGAGGAGGATGGGAATAAGTGAGTGCCAGCCCGGGACGTCAAAAGTGTCTGGGCCGCACAAAATATTGCGCGCAGATCCGCCATGATGAGGGATTTTCCCGGTAAACCTGGCGGTGATCCACAGTGGCTGTGAAAAAAAAAAAAATTAAGTCTCTGACTCCTCTTGCGGCTCAGTCCTGCGAGGATGTGGGGAAGGTGAACGGCCAAATTCCCAGAGGATGTGTAGTGGCAGTGAAAAAACTGAAGCTGTGTGAGGGACCTGGCGGTTTGGCTTTAGGTGCGGGAGCAGTCTTAAAGTCATCGGGGAAAGCAATCAGCTAAATTCCCGTTGTGCGCCGTGGCTGAGAAACCCATACAAAGTCCCGTATGCAGGCTGCATGTCTGCTTCAGGTGCGTGAGCAGCCCTAAAGGTTCTGAGGGTGGTGATCGGCTGTGTTTCTCGGGCATGTGCAGCAGCGGAGGACGATGTATAAGTCTGTGGAGCCGGTTTGTCCCTGGTGCATGGCGCGTGCCTGGCGCAGTGACCACATAGCTGGAAGGTGCACTGTCCTCGTAATCCTGTGTGCTCGTAATCCTGTGTGCAGAATCCTGTGTACAGAAAGTCCGCAGTCAGGAGGTGAGTCAGGGTCGGGGAGCTTGATGGAAATCAACGCAGACAGCGCCAATGATCTTCCCCGTTCAGGCTGTTTCCTTCGGTTCGCTGGTGTCACCGTTCATTGTGCGTCTCGGTCACAGCGCTGCCCGCTCCGGCGAGCATGCTCTGGTGTGGATGAAGAGGATGCAGGCGCTCTCTAGTACTCTGGAGTCCACAGCACGGTGAGAGGTAGTAGACGGTCATTGTCTCTTGTCAGGTCACCAGTGTGGAGAAAATGGCATAGCTGAGAGATGCACCATGCACATCCAGGGTCACCAATGTGGAGGTAATAGAGCAGGCGAGATGCAACAAGCTGGAAGGGTGCAAGGTTTTATTTCCTCCAACATAATGAAACACGCTTTGTAGCTTGGTGAGCTACTGCGCTGCTTAGGCATGTGTAACAAGCTCTTTTATACGTTATACAGACAAAGAGAATGCATGGTACATTAGCATAGTGATTGCCATTTAATAACGATCATTAGCATGACATCAGCTGATGCCCGGATGTCCTTGGGGACACATACATAACAGTCCCATCTGATTGCCCCCTGGGGCTCTCTGTCTGTATGTCAATTGTCCTCCACTTCCTCCAGCCCTGATGAGTGTGAGATAATGTCCGTCGGCAGCGTGCTGGGTCACTACAATGTTTAATTTATGGCTGTAAATATGTTATAAACACATCATCCACTGTGTTTCTTCTGGCCTTTATCATCTGGAATGCTGCATGTTTCCATTTTTATTAACCACTGAGCTGTAGAGTCTACAGACCTATACTGTCTGTGTGCCATCATGGTATCTATAGATAGTCACAGTTGAGTAAGAGTAATGGAGTCAGTGCAGCGAGCTAAGAACCTAACCAAAGACTCAAAGCTGACAGCATTTGCACCCATGTGGTGTATGACCCAAACCACTCTGCTATCAGGTTGCCCCAACACTGTTATGAATTATGAATACTTTTTTATAGACTTGTGCCTTGACCACTGCAATGTGGAACTGCCACTGTGTAACTGTCAGAGCTATACAGTGCTGCTTTAACTCACTTTCTGCCATGTTTCTTCTGCCTCGTCTGTGTGTGTGCGAGTCCCACTTGGTGAAGGTAGACATCCTTTTGTCAGATCGCATAGCAAGGAGCTCAGACTGATTATGCCACCCCCACAGTCTTTTGGAGGCAGAGCATAAACTGGATGTGGCAACTGGAATCAGAGGGAGCCATGGGAGTGGACAGATAAACTTTCCAGGGAAAATATGCTGCCTTCTCTCTGTGTTTGCTCACTGGTGGCATTCCAGCATCCACATTGGAAACCTGCAGAGATTTGAATGAATGAATGAATTTATTTATTTCGGATAGTACATTACAGGTTAAAAGAAACTGTATAATATAACAACAAGGTCAAATTAGACAAAGACTCCTTCTAATATACTACTACATTTAAGGAATGAAAGACTGGAAGAAGGACTAGGCGATGGACTGATGTTTTATTTCTCATCAGAAGTATAGGTAATCATTTCACTCTTAACTCGCTCCTCACACTCATCTTCCATCTTTCCATCTTCTACCCTCTGATGGCTATAATCCTCATTAGCAGGGATAACAAAAACAAACCGTGCAGTTATCTTCCAACGGCAGAAGGAGACAGTCATCACCTGAAGGTGTGTGAGCAAATGGAGTCTTGTTAGTCCTTCTCACTTTTAGTAAAAATACAGAATTCATGAAAAACACATTTTCACTTTCATTGTTTTGATGTTTGCAGTGTTATTAACATTATGACTCAGTTTTGAGTTTTGTTCCAGAGGACTGGAAGTACTGTAAGCTGTTTGTGTATAATCACCTGTGCTGTGACAAATGTGGATGATTGGAGTTTATTGCTACATTCAGGTCCATAAAGTTGGTATCCACTGTGCTCACGAGTTTACATACCATGGAATTAAGAAAACTTATGAGCACAGTGCTATTTTAACCACTAGTAATCAGTGGTATTCATGGAGTTGTGCTCATAAGTTTACATATCAACAGGGTATGGAAACTTATCACTTTAGTATGATATTGTGTTGCTTGTTTTGTATGGATTTTTTTTTTTGTCTTGCCCAGGTCATCATTGGAAATGAGAATTGGTTCTCAGCTGACCTACCTGGTTAAACGGAGGTTAAATAAATAATAAATGAGTACAATTTTGCAGACTAAACAACGGTCTTGTTCCGGGTAATAACACTGAAAAGACTACAACTATGGTGACAGGAACAAGAAAGCTACATAGTCTGCTTTAAAGTAGAGCCTTTCAGAGTCCTGAACATCTCTGCTCAAGGGAATGCACTCTTCTGAGCACAGCTGTATATGTAAATCCCATTAGCTTGTCATTATCCTGTTGATGCTGATCCTTACCATTACATTTTCATCCAAATTTATGGGCTGTTCTGTGGAGAGTGTCGCTTCTCTGTTGAGTTTGCTCACCTTTGTGCCAGCCAGTCTGCTGCTCATAAGCTTGACAACAAAGGAGGTTTATATAGACCCATAGCTGAAGAGACAAAAACAGAGTGAGTTGCTCTGCAGATGACCCTGACATAACTTGGCCTCCTCACATAAGGGAGGACTCCCCCTCAGGGATCAACACAGCAGTTTCAAGTCCTAATCATTTGCCCAGAGATGAGGAGTCTAAGTGAGCATGCTTTTGTTTTTGCTCTGTGCCCTTCAGAGAGTATTGACCAGATGGTTCTGCCTATTAATTAGAGCTTCACACCATAGTTTCAAAGTTGAAGGATCAATCCTATTATCTCTTAAATCAGCCCTAGAAGCCTTCATTGCACCAAGTCTGAGCTCACTGAAGAGTCTGTGGGTGCCAGCGGACAATGGGAAGCTTATTTGGTTGTGTGCACTGTGTAGCTTTTCCTTGCAGAAAATTAATATGTCATTAGCCTGGTTAACCCCAGAAGTAAATTGTTTTAAATCCAGCCACTGTTTTGTGCATTGTGTAAAGCAGTCCTTGATGTGAGCTGGACCATTTCTTTAAAGCATGGAGTCCACTTGCAATTAATTTGAAATGATTGTTCACAAAGAACAAAGAAAACCTAATTTATTTTTGATTTACACGTCATATCGATTTCATGCTTGCATTGCTAACCTGTCTTGCTTAAAAAGGGGTGGGGGGGATCTGTTCTTTAAAATTAATTATCCTCTTAGGGATTTGAAACATTCTACATTCTTCTTTTGATGCCTGTGGAAAAGCTCTACAACATTTTTAAGGGCTGTTTAGAGGGCAAATTAAATGTAGTGAATGTGTGTAGATTCCTCTGAGATACTCAGATGAGAAAAGAAATGAAGAAAATTGGGGGTTTTAAGGTAATGAAATATAATATGTAAAACAAAGACAAAGGATCAGTACTTTTACCCCAAATAACATTCAGGCACATCAAGTTTGGAATCTAAAATTCCAGGTATTTCTTCAAACTTGTTTGGATTTCACAAAACTCTTACTATTCAAGACATAACTTTTTGTGGGAATATCAACAGGCTGCCTTTGAACTACTCATAACAGCCAAATAATATAGACAGCAAGCAAATACATAAATCAGATAGATCGATAGATAGATACTTTATTTCGAACAAAAAAGCCAAAAAACAAACAAACAAACAAAACAAACAAGTGACAAGTGCAATAAAAGTGACAGTATACAGTGCTCGAAAGGGAGAACGAAGAAGTTAACCTCTTGCACTCCGGGATACCGTGGGCGGTCACGTCTCTGCGTCCTAGGGTGCACTGAAAAAAAAAAAAAAAGCTGCAGACACAGCCGTGAACAGAAAGCCAAAGGAGTGCTCTGATTGGTTTAGATTTGTTTGACCTCTCATTTGACTAATAAGAGCCTTGAATTGGGTTTCTGAAACCTTGAAGAACCAATGACTGAAAACCTAGCAAGAAGGACGCACCTACCAACGGCTGCGAATGCAGCGAGCCAATTGAAGCAGAGAAGTTCCACGATTGAAAGCGTGCGTCCAGTGCGTAAAATCTGTTTTGTGTAAGCCGCTGGGTGACACACACACATTCGCCAGTCTTTTTTTCTTACTACTGTTCTTATTTGTTTTGAAAAATCATTCGCCAAAACTGCAATCATGGAAGCGCAAAACCGCAATAATGGAATTATGGTTTGACCGGGTCACGTGACCAGAACCACCAGTCCGTAACAAGCGGACCAGCGTCATGTTCATCTGACAATGAGGAAGAGAAGTTCACCAGCGACACTGCTGTTGTGGACAGGTAAGTGTTATAAGCTAAATTATTCTTTATCCCTGAAAATTGTAATCAAAATGACTTTTGACCGATTGGTAAAGTACAAATGTGCGTCATCGCAACATGACGGACTGGTCCGTGCGCCGCGTCTGGACCGTGAACGCCCCCCCCCCCCCTTCTGTAGCGGATTGCAGATATTATTGCAGATATTTTAGTACAACTGTGCGTAGTAGACCACGGTGCACCGTCCCCGCGGTCCGTCATGTAGCGATGGACGATATCCGTCCTCTGTAGCGGGGGGGGGGGGGGGGCAGTTGTTATCTTCTACATTACAGATATTCTAGTATAATTTTTAGTCCACTGTAGGTTATTTTTTCTTGTAAAAAAAAAGCCACACATTTTTTACATGGCATGCTTCTTTGTGTGGGGGGGCTTGTTTGTTCATTCATTCATTCATGAATGAATAAACAACCCCCCCCCCACACACACACACAGCCCTGAGTGTCACCTTTCATTAGAGCCCAGCATCAAGCTTCTATATTGAATCATTCAAAAGTTACAGACGTTTTTCCAAACTGTGCCATTTGGCACAATTTGGCACAGTTCCAAAACACCTGGGAACAACCTGTGAAGTAAGCTGTGTAATATATTCATTTTTTGTGGTATTGTGACAAAATTTTGACCTCAGCTGGATAACACTTGGTTCTACATTTCTGTTGCATTTTCCAGCCCGGATCTGACAGCTGTGTGTTATTTGCAAGCGTTTGTATCCAAAAAAACACCCAGGTGAAATTTATTTTCTTCAAGTTCAGTATGTTTAGATGACTGTTACTCAGTGGCAGGAGCACTTAAAGACATTATGACTGTTTTGCCAAAACATTCAGTGTTTTCTTTTAAATGGGACCAACCCCATGAAGATGCTGCAAAGGGTTGAAGAACAGCTTTTGATTTACTTTGGGTATGTTATTTTTAGGCATTTTTAGGGAAATTGACCAGAGTGCAAGGGGTTAACACTTATTTACTCCAACTCCTCTTTTCCCTAAATAAAACCCATTTATTACCTCAATTAAGACCCCAAGTAGACAATTAACTATATTTTGTACATATCAACATTGACACCCATCCATCCCAACATACATACGGTCCATACATCTATACCCAGCCCCAAACAACACAGATATACACAGATATGCACAGCACCGTCCCACCTACCATACCAAAGTGTCCCAGAGTGAGCATAGTGAATCGTACATATTAATACTACCTCTCTAGCATATATCCTTTCAGCAAATAATGTTTTTACCTATTTTTGAATTGATTTCTGTTTGTATATAGTTTCAGTTCCAGCTCCAGACTGTTCCACAAATCCACCCCACAGACAGATGTGCACATACTTTGTGCCACTGGGCTGCACGGTGGCGCAGTGGTTTAGCACTGCGGCAGCACAGTTTTACCCTCGGCCGGGGGACCGCGGGGATCATGAGATCGTGGGTTCGATCCCAGCCCCCGACCAACAGTGAGCTGTGTGGAGTTTGCATGTTCTCCCCGTGTTGCGCGGGTTTACTCCGGGATTTCTCCGGTTTCCTCCCGCACACCAAAAACATGTAGGTTTAGGGCGCTCGCGCACGCAGCGACCAGCAGCCGGTGGCTTGTCACCAGACTGCAAACCAAGTCTACCTACGGGTACAAATAAGTAACAAAAAAAAAAAAAAAAATACTTTTCTTAGTTGTTCGTACTCGCCCTAAGATGCTGGGATAGGCTCCAGCTCCCCCGTGACCCGAAAAGGATTAAGCGGAAGAAGATGGATGGATGGATGGATGTCTCTTTTTTTGAATATTTTTTATATATTAATTGGGAGATGATTATTAATTGTCCTGTACATTACTTGTGCTGTCTTGTACTTAACTAAATCCATGAACTTTATGGCACGTGACTTTAAAAACAACGAGTTGATATGGTCTCTATATCCTACATTATTTATTATCCTTATAGCTTTTTTTTGTAATGTGCATATTGGCTGTAGGTTGGTCTTGTAGGTGTTTCCCCAGACCTCTACACAGTAATTAAGATATGGTAGAAACAGTGAATTGTACAGTAACAGTCCAAGATGTGTCTTGTCTTCCCCAGTATGCCTATACATTTTGCCAACTTGGCCCGGATGTGACTGATGTGAGGTTTCCAGCAGATTTTATTGTCTAGCGTCACCCCCAGAAACTTATTTTCCTGTACTCTTTCTATTCCGGTATCATCTATCATTATCATTATTTCATGATTCATTTTATAATTTCCAAACAGCATAATCTTTGTTTTTTTTCAGATTTAGAGATAATTTATTTTTGTTAAACAACTGTGTTAACCTTTTCATTTCAGTTGTGACCACCTCTAAAACCTGCTGGAAATTCTTACCAGTGCAAAGGATATTTGTGTCATCCACAAACAAAATAAATTTCAGAATTTTTGATACTTGGCATATGTCATTTATATACAAGATAAAGAGTTTGGGTCCCAAAACTGACCCCTGGGGCACACCACAAGAGATGTTCATGAAGGGTGATTTGTGCTCACCAATTTGTACAAATTGTTGTCTGTTACTTCAATAACTTTCCACCCAATTCAGTCCAACCCCTCTTGCCCCATACCTTTCCAATTTCCTCAGTAAAATTATGTGGTCAATGGTGTCAAAAGCTTTCTTTAACTCTATAAATAGTCCTACAACAAACTTTTTCTTTTTATCTATACAACTAGTAATTTCTTCTATGAGTTTGATCAGTGCCAAAGATGTAGATTTGTCTGCTCTAAAACCATACTGACTATCTGTAGGAAGGTTGTATTTTTCAATGAAATCATCCAGTCTCTTAATGAAGATTTTTTTCAAGTATTTTGGAGAATTGTGAGAGTAAAGAGACCGGGCCTGTAATTTGTGAAATGATGACTGTCTCCTGTTTTGTATAGTGGTATTACTTTTGCTATTTTAAAGCAAAAAAGCTATTAAAAAAAAAAAAAAAAAAAAATCATTTTGTTTGGAAATTTACCAGTTTGAAATAACAGGTTGAATTAATACAGTTGTAATAAAAAAAAAAAGTGAACCTTTTTGAATTTCATGGTTTTCTGCGTTAATTTGTCATCACATGTGATCTGATCTTAATCTAAGTCAAGGGTATCAACAACTACAGTATAATGTGCCTAATATGACAACACTGTGGCGATGTTAAAATAAGGCACGGCGACTGGAGTTTTTAAGGAAGTTTATTCATCAATCATCGCCATCACGGAGCTCACCCCAGCTACTGTATAAGCATGCTGGAGCTAACTCTCGGGCTCTCATGAGCAATAGTCAGAAGCGGTCAGAGTGAGAAGAGAGTGAACATATCATATTCAGCCACTTAAATACCCAGCTACGGACAATACATCAAAGGCATGTTATCATCAAAGGAACTGCAGTCAAGCATGGGACATTTGCAACACAATGAGAGCAGGAAGCATGAACGTTTGCATTTGAGTCATACACATCCTCAGGATACTGGCGCCTGAACTAGACACGGAGAGGCTGCCTATTGATCTCAACACACGCATCTCATTGCTCTGCTAATTGCCCCGGCTGAGCGCTCTGTTTGTCCGTGGCTGTTGTGGGGGTTACCCCATACACTCCCCCCCAGAGGGCTTAGCGGGGAGCTGAGGCCTCGATCGTCCGGCATTGGGAGCGAGCTGCTGGGAAGGTCTGTGCCGGGGGAGGGAGGAGGGTGGGGATAGCAAGTGCCGGGGGATGTCCGTGGCTGTGGGAAGAAAAATTAGTCTCTGATTCCTCTTGCGATTCAGTCCGGTAATGAAGAAAAACAGGAGCTGAAGCTGTGTGAGGGACTTGGCGTTTCGGCTTTAGGCGCGTGCGCGGCCCCCAAAGCCCTCGGGGACCATTGACGACTGAATTCCCGTCGTGCGCCGTGGCTGAGACCTACACAAAATCCTGCGTGCAGGCTGTGTGTGTGCTTCAGGTGTGTGAGTAGCCCTTAAAAGCCATGTGCAGCGGCGGAGGATGATGTATAAGCCTGTAGATCCAGCTTGTCTCTGGTGCTCAGCACGCGCTGCGGCCACGTACCTTCCAGCTGCGCTGTTCTGATGCGAGGCTCCTGTGCATGGCCGGTCCGCTGTCGCGAGGCGAATCAGGGTCAGGGGGCTTGATGGAGATCTGTGCAGTCGGCGCCGATGGTCTCCCCCGTTCGGGCTGTTGGTCGTCGCTCGTGCCGGGTCATGGTGCGTTGGGGCGGTGAGAGGGAATAGACGATCTTTGTCCCTCGGGCTCGCGTAGATGCGTAGGAGCGGTGAGAGGGAGGAGACGATCTTTGTCCCTCGGCCGGTTCCAGCGTGGATGTGCAGATCTCAGGCGTGGATCGCACAATGACGCTTTCTGCAGCTTTCCCAGTCGTGGATGATCTCTGAGGGAGTTTGCCTGATTTCGGTTCTGCGTCGAGGTCTGTCGTGTGGCAGAAGGGAGGGCAGTGCTCTTGCGTCAGGCTGCTGCGTTCTTTTGTCGTCGGAGATACCATCAGGGCTGCATTCGTTGTCAGCGTGTTCTCTTCAGCGTCGGGTCACCAGTGTTGCGATGTTAAATTAAGGCACGGAGACTGGAGTTTTTAAGGAAGTTTATTCATCAGTCATCGCCATCACGGAGCTCACCCCAGCTACTGTATAAGCATGCTGGAGCTAACTCTCAGGCTCTCATGAGCAGTAGTCAGAAGCGGTCAGAGTGAGAAGAGAGTGAACATATCATATTCAGCCACTTAAATACCCAGCTACGGACAATACATCAAAGGCATGTTATCATCAAAGGAACTGCAGTCAGGCATGGGACATTTACAACACAATGAGAGCAGGAAGCATGAACGTTTGCATTAGAGTCATACACATCCACAGGATACTGGCGCCTGAGCTAGACACGGAGAGGCTGCCTATTGATCTCAACACACACATCTCATTGCTCTGCTAATTGCCCCGGCTGAGCGCTCTGTTTGTCTGTGGCTGTTGTGGGGGTTACCCCATAAACACAAAAATTCTGATCTTTTATGTCTTTATGGAGAACAACCACAAAAACCTCATACAGCTAGTGAAAAAATTAAGTGACCCCTTGAATTAATAACTAGTCACACACACACACACACACACACACACACACACACACACACACACACACACACACACACACACACCCCGGTAGCAATATCTTCAACCAGGTGCTTCCTGTAGGTGTGGATCAGACCTTCCCATCCTTCCACAATTGTTATTCACACCGGCATTAATAACATCCGTCTCCGGCAGTCGGAAGTCACCAAACTTGATGTAGAATCGGTGTGTGACTTTGCAAAAACGATGTCTGCCACTGTAGTATTCTCTGGGCCCCTCCCCAATCTGACCAGTGATGACATGTTTAGTCGCTCGTCATCCTTGAACCGCTGGCTGTCTGTGTGGTGTCCTAAAAATGACGTGGGCTACATTGACAATTGGAGCTCTTTTTGGGGAAAACCTGGTCTTATGAGATGAGACAGCATTCATCCCACTTTGGATGGTGCTTCTCATTTATCTAACAATCTGGCATCTTTTTTATCCAAATTTCCAAAACCATGACTATTCAGAGTTGGGACCAGGAAGCAGAGTCGCAGTCTTACACGCCTCTCTGCAGCTCCTCTTCATCCGCCACCCCTCAGCTTAGCCCCTGTCTTCCCCATCAGAGAATCGTAAGTCCTACCTCCAAAGTAAATAAAAATATCATTCATAAGCATCCCAAAGTGATAAAGCAAAACATTGGTAAAACTCAAATTAAACATAAAGCCTCTAAATTGAATGATTTGGCCTCTGTTCCTCCTCATAATTTAAAAATTAAATGTGGTTTACTAAATATTAGGTCTCTAACTCCCAAGTCTCTGTTAGTCCATGATCTGTTAATTGATCATCAGATTGATTTAATTTCCCTTACAGAGACTTGGTTAGGGCAAGAGGATTATGTTGGTTTAAAGGCATATCTTATCTTATCTTATCTTAAATGAATCAACTCCCTCTGGTTATTTAAACTGTCAAAATCCCAGAAGTTCTGGTCGTGGAGGAGGAGTAGCAACAATTTACCATTCCAAATTACTAGTTAATGTAAAGCAAAAAACATGTTATAATTCCTTTGAGGGCCTGGTCCTCAGTATTGGGCACTTTAGCAATTTTAGGTTAAACCCAATTTTATTTGCCATAGTTTATCGTCCCCCATCAACCTACTCAGAATTTTTATCCGAATTTGCTGATTTCTTAGCTGATTTAGTGCTGAAATCTGATAGATTAATTATAGTAGGGGACTTTAAAATACATGTGGATGTAGATAGTGACTGCCTTAATGTGGCATTTAATTCAATATTAGACTCGATTGGGTTTTCTCAGAAAGTAGGAAATTCTACTCATTACCTCCACCATACATTGGACCTTGTTCTGACATATGGCATAGAAATAGAAAATCTTGTAGTGTCTCCTCATAACCCTGTACTGTCAGATCATTGTCTGTTAACCTTTGATTTTACCATTTCTGACTATTTGGCTCCTAAAGAAAAATATTATTACAGTAGATGCCTCTCAGATGATGCTGTTTCCAAATTTATGCAGATTGTTTCCTCTATGCCATGTGTCAACACAACGGAAATAAGCTATAGACAGCTTGCTCCGTCTGTAATTGATAACATGGTGGATAGTGTTTCAGCTTCTCTGCATCAGGCTCGAGACTTGGTGGCCCCCTTAAAAAAGAAAAAGTCTAATCAGAGATTTCTAACTCCTTGGTTCAACACAGAAACTCGTAGCTTAAAACAGAAGACTCGTCAATTAGAAAGAAAATGGCGCTCTACTAATTTAGATGAAATCTATTTAGCTTGGAGAAATCATCTTTTAATTTATAAAAAATCTCTTAGAAAAGCTAGAACAAGTTATTACTCTGCATTAATAGAAGAGAACAAGAATAATCCCAGGTTTCTTTTCAGTACTGTAGCCAGGTTGACAAAGAGTCAGGACTCTATCAATCCTAGCATTCCCTTAGAGCTTACTAGTCAGGACTTTATGAACTTTTTCAATAATAAAATTTCATCCATCAGAAATAAAATCAATCAGATTCTTCCCACAGTTAACTTAAATACTGTAACTACTACAACTCCTTCTTTTGATGTCTGTCTTGATGAGTTTACTCCAATCGACCTTTGTGAGTTAGACAAAATAGTTTCCTCATCCAAACCTTCAACTTGTCTTTTAGACCCTATTCCTACTAGGTTATTTAAAGAAGTCTTCCCACTTATTGGTAGCTTTATTCTTCATATAATCAATTCTTCATTAACTTTAGGCCATGTACCGCAGGCTTTTAAAACAGCTGTAATTAAACCCTTACTCAAAAAGCCAACGCTAGATCCAGGAGCTTTAGCTAACTATAGACCAATCTCTAATCTCCCTTTCATTTCAAAAATCTTAGAAAGAGTTGTTGCTACGCAATTATTCGACCACCTGCAGGGAAATGGTTTACTTGAAGAGTTTCAATCTGGGTTTAGAATCCATCATAGTACTGAAACAGCCTTAGCGAAGGTCACTAACGACCTCCTCATTGCATCTGATAATGGACTAGTTTCTGTACTTGTCCTTTTAGACCTTAGTGCAGCTTTTGATACTATCGATCATAATATTCTACTTGATAGATTAGAACACTATGTTGGACTTAATGGAACTTCGTTGCAGTGGTTTAGATCTTATTTATCTGATAGGTTCCAGTTTGTTCATGTAAATAATGAGTTTTCTTTCAACTCAAAGCTTAGTCATGGAGTTCCACAGGGATCTGTGCTAGACCCTACTCTTTTTAGTTTATATATGCTTCCGTTAGGCAACATTATTAGAAAGCACTGTATACATTTTCATTGTTATGCAGATGACACACAATTATACCTGTCAATGAAGCCAGATGATAGTAATCAATTAGCCAAGTTAGAAGCCTGTCTTAAGGAAATCAAAGCTTGGATGACTTGTAATTTCCTGCTATTAAATTCAGATAAGACTGAAGTCATTCTTGTTGGTCCAAAAAACCTTAGAAATTCCTTTCCAAATCAAACTTTCAGTTTGGATGCAGTTACTCTTTCTCTTAATAGCTCTGTGAGGAACCTTGGAGTTATTTTTGATCAGGATTTGTCCTTCAATTCACATATTAAATTTGTTTCTAAGACTGCCTTCTATCATTTGCGTAATATTGCCAAGATTAGGAGCATCTTGTCTCAGAGTGATGCTGAGAAACTGATCCACGCTTTTGTTAGCTCGAGATTAGATTATTGTAATTCTTTATTATCAGGTTGTCCTAAAACATCTTTAAAAAGTCTTCAGCTGATCCAAAATGCTGCAGCAAGAGTTTTAACAGGTACTAGAAAGAGAGATCATATCTCTCCGGTTCTGGCCTCCCTTCATTGGCTTCCCATAGAGTTTAGAATTAAGTTTAAAATCCTTCTTCTTACTTACAAAGCTCTAAACAATCAGGCTCCTTTTTATTTAAAAGATCTGATACTACCGTATTATCCTAACAGAGCACTACGCTCCCAAAATGCAGGACTACTTGTAATACCTAGAATCTCCAAAAGTACAATGGGAGGCAGAGCCTTCAGTTATCAAGCTCCTCTCCTGTGGAATCAGCTGCCAATCTGGATTCGGGAGTCAGACTCGATCTCTGTTTTTAAGATTAGGGTTAAAACCTACCTTTTTGATATAGCCTACAATTAGGGAGGGATCATGTGTTTCTGAACCCTCCCTTAGTTATGCTGCTAATAGGTTTAGTCAGCCGGGGGACCTCCAGTAATGCACTGGGCCTCACTCCTTTCCTCACTCTCTATGAAATATTTTTTTTTGCTGGTCATTAACATTTGTTTGTTCTCTCCCATAGATTGAGTCCCCATCGTGCTGTTTGCTCTCTACATGTCTGTTCTTTTCATCTTCTCTGTCCCCTCACCCCCCAGCCAGTCGCAGCAGATGACTGCCCCTCCCTGAGCCTGGTTCTGCTGGAGGTTTCTTCCTGTTAAAAGGGAGTTTTTCCTCTCCACCGTCGCCAAGTGCTTGCTCACAGGGGATCACCTGATTGCTGGGGTCTTTCTGCAACTGTGGGGGTTCCCCCCTACAGTTGATAGTGCTATGAGATGACTGTTGTTGTGAAATGGCGCTATATAAATAAAGTTGAATTGAATTGAATTGAATTGAATTCAGGAGGATTTTTAGCAGTTGATGATCAGACATTCTCACATTATCCTGAAGAACTTTTTGATTCACTTGGGAATGCATGGATTTACTCCGGGATTTCTCCGGTTTCCTCCCACATGCCAAAAAAATGCAAGTTAGGTTAATTGGCATCAAAACTGGGGATTCTAAATTGTCCTTAGGTATGACTGTGAGAGTGAATGGTTGTCTGTCTCTCTGTGTTGGCCCTGCGATGGACTGGCGATCTGTCCAGGGTGTACCCTGCCTCTCGCCCAAAGATGTTGGGATAGGCTCCAGCCCCCCTCCCACGACGCAAAAAGGATTAAGCGGAAGAAGATGGATGGATGGATGGGTGGATGGGAATTCATGTTCCCCTCAGTGATTGAAAGCTGGTCAAGCCCTGATGCAGCAAAGCAGGCCCAGATCATGATGTTTGATTCACCACACTTTACCTTTGGGATCATGTGTTCATGAAGCTATGCAGTGCCCTTTATACACCACATGAAGAGCTGTGTTCTTTCCAAATAGTTCAATCTTAGCTTCATCAGTCCACAAAACATTTTACTAGTACCACTGTGGAGTGTCAGTGTACTCTTTGGCATACTTAAGGCTTGCAGCAATGTTATTTTAGTAATAACCAACTTCCTTTGTGGTGTCCTGCCATAAACACCCTGCTTGATCAATGTTTTATGTACTGTAGACTCATCAACACAGTTAGCCAGTTCCAATGATGCCTTCAAATCTTTGGCTGTCATTTGGGGTTGTTTCTTTACCTCAGTGATGAGTCTTCATTGTGCTCTTGGGGTCAGTTTGATTGGGCACCCATTTCTTGGTAGCCACAGTCCCAAAGTGTGTCTATTTGTAGATCATTTGCCTAACTGTACACTTCATGTAAATCACCAGTTCTTGATCTTAGATCCTCTGAAAGCTCTTTTTAGTGAGGCATGGCTCACAGTGTATTCTTCTTGTATGGAGCAAACAAAAAGAGAGAGTGGCTTTTATCAGTCAAAGAAGCTTTAGTCAACACCTCCAAACCCATTTTCTTAACAATAGTTAAGGTATGCCAGCACCTGACTCCAGTTAGCTTATTTGAGGTCATTAACTCAAGGGTTCACATACGTACATTTTCCACCAGCACTATGACGATCTTATGGGTGTTCTCAATAAAGACATGAAAGATCAGAGTTGTTTAGGGTCATGATATCTGTTGATACTCATGACTTAGATGAAGATTAGATCACATTTTAAGACAAATTAATGCAGAAAGCCATTAAATTCCAAAAGGTATACATACTTTTTTCTTATCACTATTGTCATGAATCGGCCTTCAGGGCAGAGAGAGATAGACCCACGCGCTGAACTGCAGTTAGTGGAATTTATTAACAAAAACACACAATGAGCCACAGTGCACCAAAACAAAATTCCAAACACCAAAAATAAGTAAACTTACATGCAGGAATGATTTCACAAGAGCAGAGAAAGGGTTCTGGGTGAGGAGGAATAATTGAGACTATGGCAGTGAGCAGCAAAAATAACAATCTATAAATACTGAAAACGTAATTGATGGCAGGTGCGGATTGACATGAGTGGGCAGGTGATCTAATTATTAACATAGAACACACGGAGGAGATAATGACAAAGTGGGAGTGTCTGGAACAGGTGTTAGGCTCATGCCATGAGGAAACGAAATATAAACACAGAGCAAAAATAAGACAGGTAAAAATACTAACAAAATCATAACATAACAATAAGGACAAGAAAGCCACATCAAAATACTGACAGCCAAAAACACATCACATTGCACGGGGCAACTATAAACCCTGGATGATTGAAGAGGTGCGCTCGCTGCTCACAGCCAGAGATGCAGCCTTCAGAGTGAAGGACAGGATTGCCCTCCACTCAGCTAAGTCTGCGATCTCAAAGGGAATTAAGACGGCGAAACGCACCTATGCGGAGAAAATCCAGGGACACCCCTGTGACAGAAGGAACACCAAACGGATGTGGCAGGGAGTTCGGGCGCTGACAGATTATAAGTCCAGGCAGGGGGTCGATGATGATGACGCTTCGCTTCCATACAGGCTCAACAACTTCTTTGCTCATTTTGAAGCATCAAACCCGACAATCAGAGGGAGGGCTGGCCCATCTCCACCATCTGTTGGGCCAGCTATCACCATCAATGCAGCGGACACACAGAGGACCCTAATCATGGTCAACCCATGTAAAGCTGCAGGTCCAGACAACATCTCGGGACATGTGCTCCTAGTCTGTGCGAGTGAGTTGGCGGATGTCCTGACTGACATTTATAACATCTCCCTGAGCCAGGCCATCATTCCCAGATGCTTTAAGACCTCTACCATAGTACTGGTGGCAAAGAAACCAGTTGTGTCTTGTCTGAATGACTATCGTCCTGTCACACTGACACCAATTGTGATGAAGTGTTTTGAACAGCTTGTCAAACCACACATCACAGCCTGCCTCCCTGCATCACATGACCCGCTCCAGTTTGTGTATCATTCAAATCGCTCCACAGAGGATGCCATAGTCACCACCCTGCACTCTGTCATCACCCACCTGGAGCAGAAAGACACCTACACCAGACTCCTGTACATTGATTTCAGTTCAGCATTCAGCGCCATTATTCCCCAGAGACTGATGGAGAAATTACTCTTTCTTGGTATGAACACCGCCATATGTCTCTGGATCCTGGACTTCCTGACTGAGAGACCTCAGTATGTCTGTTTTGGAAACAACAGCTCCAACTCCATCACGCTGAGCACCGGATCCCCTCAAGGCTGTGTACTCAGTCCATTGTTGTTTACACTTTTAACACATGACTGTGTGTCCAGGCACAAGGGGAACCAGATTATTAAGTTTGCGGACGACACCACAATGGTAGGACTTATTCAGAGGGATGAGGAATCTATGTACAGGGAAGAAGTTTACGTACCTGGAGGGCTGGTGCAGGGAGAACAATCTGGTGCTCAATGTGGACAAAACAAAAGAGATGATTATTGCCTTCCGGCAGTCACGGCCTGAACACATCCCTCACAGCATCAGCAGCTGTTCAGTGGAGAGAGTGGAGAACATCAAGTTCCTTGGAGTGCAGATCTCGCAGGACCTGATCTGGAGCAAGAATTCCTTGAGGATCAGGAAGCGGACCCAGCAGAGACTGCACCTCTTGAGGAAATTCAAACAGGCCTCTCTCCCCATCTGCATCCTCAGGACCTTCTACAGGGGTGTGGTGGAGAGTGTTCTGACGTACTGCATTGCAACATGGTACTCCAGTTGCAGTATGTCAGACAAAAAAGCCCTGCAGAGGATAGTCAAGGGAGCTGAGAAGGTAATTGGAGTTTCCCTCCCCTCTGTCCAAGAACTTTTTCAAAGCCGTTGTAGGAGCAAGGCGCTGAACATTGTCAAGGATCACTCTCACCCTCTGCATAAACACTTTGAACTTCTGCCTTCTGGCAAACGATTCCGGAGCATCAGAGGCAGATCCACCAGACTGATTAACCCCTTGCACTCCGGGCAATTTTCCTAAAAATGCCAAAAAAAACATGCCCAAAGTAAATTGAAAGCTGTTATTCAACCCTTTGCAGCATCTTCATGGGGTTGGTCTCATTTAAAAGAAAACACTTTGAATTTTTTGGCAAAAAAAACATAATCTCTCTACGTGCTCCGGCCACTGAGTTACAGTCATCTAAACATACTGAACTTGAAGAAAATAAATGTGGACACGGTGTTTTTTTGGATACAAATGCTTGCAAATAACACACAGCTGTCTGATCCGGCTGGAAAATGCAACAGAAATGTAGAACCAAGTGTTATCCAGCTGAGATCCAAATTTGGTAACAATACCACAAAAATTGAATATTTTACACAGCTTTATACTCAGGCTGCTCCCAGGCGTTTTGGAACTGTGCCAAATTGTGCCAAATGGCACAGTTTGGAAAAACATCTGTAACTTTTGAATAATTCAATGTAGAATCTTCATTTTGGGCTCTAATGAAAGGTCACATTCAGGGCTGTGTCTGTGTGTGTGTGTGTGTGGGGGGGGGGTTGTCCCCCCCGCTACAGAAGACAGAGTTTGGCCCTCGCTACATGACGGATTACACTCCTTGCATGTTTTCACAGCGCCCCCCCCCCCGCTACTGTGTGTGTGTGGGGTGGGGGTTGTTCCCCCCCCCCCTCGCTACAGAAGACAGCCATCGCTACATGACGGAATAGACTCATATGCTTCCCTCCGTGGACCGGGGGCGTTCGGACCGTGAACGCCCCCCCCACTCCTTTTCTGCCGCGGGGGGGGGGGGGACCTTCACGGTCCGAACACGGCAAATGAACCGTTTATCGCGGCGCACGCACTTCGTACTTCGTGCACGGTACAGTTGTAATTTACCGATCGGTCAAAAGTCATTTTTGGATTACAGTTTTCAGGGAGAAATAATAATTTAGCTTATAACACCTTACCTCTTCACAGCAGCAGAGTGCTGGCGAACTTCTCTTCCCCATTGTCAGACGAACGCGACGCTGGTCCGCTGGTGGATCCCGATCAAAACAATTCCAATATTGCGGTTTTGGCGAATGATTTACGACCTTTGTCGTCGGCCTCCGTCGGTCTATGATGACGGAAGAGAATCCTAAACGTCTATTCTGCTGGAATGAGTGCAGGTCCCACTTGTGGGTGTTCTCCATGCTGCTGGGTGAGCCTGGGTCTGTAGCAGGTTCGTCCAGCGTCCTTTGTTTTCATCTGCTGCAACAGTAAATATCTCTTCACCAGCCCAAATTTCTGTGCTTCAATTGGCTCCTGCATTCACAGTAGGCGGGTCCTCCTTCCTAGGTCTTCATTCATTGGCTCTTCATGGTTTCAGAAACCCAATTCAAGGCTCTTATTAGTCGAATGAGAGGTCAATCAGATGAACTAATCTGTTCGCAGCTGTGACTGCAGCTTTTTTTTTTTCAGTGGCGCTTGGAGGCCAGCACCATCTCCATCTGCACCATCATCAGTATATCATGCGTCATGCGTCCGAGCGCGCACGAGGGCGCCCTCATGTGCCCTAGGATGCAGAGATTTGCCCGCCCGCGGAACAAGGGAGCGCAAGTGGTTAACAGCTTCCTTCCACAAGCTGTAAGGATACTGAACAGTTGAGCCAGAATCGTTCATACATGCTACTGCACCTTATGGGCATTTGTATATTTATGTATATTATAGTTCTAGTTAGTTTCAAGTAGCCACTTTGACTCACTCAGCCACTTTAATTGGTATTTTATACATAGGTAGTTATCACTTTAAACTGCAACTGTAATAAGTTAATATTACTGTAATAACTAAATGTGTCTTAGGGATGTGTGAATGGCTGTGTTGGGGTGGGGGGTGAGTGAGTGTGTTTTAAATTATGTTCTTTTTACATATATGGATGCCTAGAGAAATGTAATTTCATTTTACCTACACTACAGTTGTATGTACAGCAACATGACAATAAAGGTTGATTTGAGATGATCTAGAATCACTACACAGAAAACTAATACAACGCTGGGAGAATACAGAAAATAATTAGATATGACTTAAGAGTCTGAGCCCGGTGACGCACTGCACTCAGCCTTGTGACAGAGGCCCCCATGCCTTAAGGGGTGGATTCCAGACACCCCAACGTTACACCAAAACAGAATCCCCCCTCCCCCCAAAAAAGGTATAACAATAACACACCCCGGGTGGGAGGTGGGGGGAACAGGATAGGAGGGAACAAGAACATAAACACCGCTCAGCATCCATACCCACGCAAACCAGACCTCTGGGCCCCCAGGCCAAATAATTAAACAGTTCAGGTGGCTGGCTGAAGTCCCAGACCTGACAGATGGCAAGGTTGTCTGAGTCAGGTGGCCTACCAGAGAATAAGGGCCACCCAACCTAATGGCATATTCCGTCAGGCGGCCGACCAGATTTCTTTAGCCACCTGAATAGGAGGGGTGGCCCATGCGGCTGCTCCCTCACTGGGAGGCCCAGTGACGGTAAGGAGAGCCGAGGAGGGGGAACCACAGCGCCGTTTGGTAGAAGAGGAAGAACCACAATGGCGTCTGGAAGAGGAGGAGGAACCAAGACGGCATCTGGCAGAGGAGGAGAAGGAACCATGATGGCATCTGGCAGAAGGGGAGGAGGAACCACGACGGTGTCTGGCAGAAGGGGAGGAGGAACCACGACGGCCTCTGGCAGAAGGGAACGAGGAACCACGATGGTGTCTGGCAGAAGGGGAGGAGGAACCATGACATCATCTGGCAGAAGGGGAGGAGGAACCAAGATGGCATCTGGCAGTGCATGAGGAACCACAACGGTGTCTGGCTGCGGAGGAGGAACCATGACAGCGTCTGGCAGTGGAGGAGGAACCACAACAGCATCTGGCAGAGGAGGAGGAACCACCATGCACTTGGACTGGCCAGCAGCACCCTCAGTGGTCCCGGACAGGAACATGGCAGAACCCATGGTGGCTCCGGGCTGGAGCGAAGTTGCACCCGTGGTGGTCCCAGATTGGGACAAAGTTGCACCCCAAGGGGCTCCGGACTGGAGTGAGGTTGCACCCGCGGAGGCTCCGGACTAGAGCGTAGCTGCACCCATGATGGCTCAGAGCTGGAGCGGAGCTGCACCCACGGTGACTCTGGGCTGGAGCGGAGCTGCACCCACAGTGGCTCCAGGCTGGAGCAGAGCTGCACCCACGGTGGCTCCAGACTGGAGCGGCGCTTCACCCATGGTGGCTCTGGACTGAAGCCTAGCTGCACCTGCAGTGGCTCCGGGCTGGAGTGGAGCTGCACCCATGGTGGATCCAGGCTGGAGCAATGCAGCACCCTCGGTGGGTCCAGATTGTACCAAGGCTGCACCCTTGGTGCGCCCGGACTGGACCAATGCTGCACCCTCAGCAGCCCCAGGCTGGGATTGAGCACCTGCGACGACCTCCACAGAAAGGGAAGCAGCACCCTTGATGGACCAGGATTGGGCCACGGCTACACCATTGGTGGACCCTGACTGGGCCAAGCTGCACCCTTGGAGGCCCTGGGCTGGAACAGAGCACCCACAATGACCTCCAAAGAATAGGAAGCAGCACCCACGAACGCCTCAGCCAAAGGGGAAGCAGCACCCACGGAGGTCCCGGGCTGGGAGGGAGCACCTGCAACGACCTCAGTGGGAGGTGCTGTACCCACGATGATCTCGGGTGGTGAACCTGGACCTACGGAGACATCTGGCAGATCTAACAGTACCTCCGTGACCCTAGGGAAGAGCTCAGACAAAACAAGCGGAGAAACAGGGTCAGGGTCACCGGCAGTGGCGGAGCCCAGCGTCGTGACCTCAGGCATAGCTGACGGCTGCACCTGACTCTCCTCACCAAGAGCCAGGCAAGATTTCTCCAAAAGAGAGACACACAAAGGAGTGCACTTGCCTGAACTCAAGCTCCACCGCCATCCAGTACTCCGTCCGTCCAGACGATGATGTTTCGGGTTTGGCCCTCTGCAGGTCCAGCTCCAACTCTACCGCAGCGGCCCCTACAGCAGGCATGGTGGTAGGTGCAGTCCTGAGATCCTCCAGAGAGGTGACCCATGCAGGTGGCTCATCCGGTGTTGATTCTGGAGGTTGGTTTCCTGCTGGCACTGGACCCTGTGTAGCTGAAGCCACGGACGCTTTATCGTCGGCACAGGCTTCAGGTAGTAGGCAGTGCTCTCCCTCTCTCCAGACCTGGGCTGTGGGGCTGGGACCTGGTCCTCCAGACACACAGGCTCCTCTATCTCCTGGCAGTTCAACCCTGCAACCGACCGGCACTCGGGGAAAATAGGAGGAGACACAAAGAGAGCTGGTGAACAGTCTAAAGCTGCAGCAGGCGGTGAGGGCTCCGAGGACTGCCTAGTTTGAGCCTCACCACTGGGAATCAGACAAGATAATTCATGTGTAGGTGAGTGAGAGTGAAAAAAACACTTGCCTGGTTTCCCGGGATGCGATGTTATCTGCTGCAGCTGGTTGGAAGTCAGCCCCCAAAATGATTTTAATGGTTATTGACCCCTCAGTGGAATGTGGAGGAGGAAAACAGTCGGACTGTCATCAGTGGAAGGAGACGTCAAGGAGACGGGATATTGCAGCAGCAAAGGAAGATGAGTGGGCTGACGGGACAGCCGGCAAGGAGAAACACGAGGAGGTAACTGTTGCGGGACATGTCTTACTCGGCATGGGAGAGACTGCCGACTGGGAGACAGAGGAATTCTTTTGGCGGGATTTTCTTAAGTAACGGTGGGAGTTGGGGGGGCGGAGACGTCGGCTCCTGTGGAGGCACAAGAGGTTCCGGTGGAACCTCCTTCAGCTGATGGGCAAGATCCGGGACAGGCCATGGCGTATTTTCTAGGATGAGCTCTGTCTCTGCTGCTATGCCCTGTCAGCACTCCTCCTGCTCCTCAGCCAATGGAGCGGGCCAGTGATTGGGAGGAGGAGGCGGAGCTGGCGCCGAAGAGCGGTGAGAGACTGGAGGTTTCCGTGTCCACGGGTGCTTGCTCTTTGTCAGCGCTGGCACGGACATCTGAATGGATTCCCCCAGCCCATGAGCTGTACATGGTGGGAGGAATACGGAGAGAAGTAGGTCATTGAGCTCCGGGTGGTCCCACAGGCTGGGGCATGCCTTGAGTACCTGTGCCGTGCCCTCCAGACCCTCTCGGTCTGCTTCAGGGGTACAGGAGGCACGAGTCTGCGTGACAATATTCTCCAATACGCACACAGACCACTGCTCTGCTTCTCTCAATGCCAGGGAAGAAAAGTCCGGGGTAACGGACATGATTGCTTCCCAAAACAGGTGAATGAAAACACACACGCAAAAGCAAAAAGGCAAATCCACTAACTACAGCAGCTGGGTCTCAATTGGCCACAGTCTACTGTCATGAATCACCCTTCAGGGCAGAGAGAGTTAGTCCCACGCGCTGAACTGCAGTTAGTGGAATTTATTAACAAAAACACACAATGAGCCACAGTGCACCAAAACAAAAATCCAAATACAGAAAATAAGTAAACTTACATGCAGGAATGATTTCACAGGAGCGGAGAAAGGGCTCTGGGTGAGGAGGAATAATTGAGACTGCGGCAGTGAGCAGCAAAAAAAAAAAAAAAAGTCTCTAAAGACTGAAAACGTAATTGATGACAGGTGCGGATTCACATGAGTAGGCAGGTGATCTTATTATTAACATAGAACACACGGAGGAGATAATGACAAAGTGGGAGTGTCTGGAACAAGTGTCAGGTTCACGCCACAAGGAAATGAAATATAAACACTGAGAGCAAAAATAAGACAGGAAAAAATACTATCAGAATCATGACATAACAATAAGGACAAGAAAACCACATCAAAATACTGACAGCCAAAAACACATCTAGAATCACTACACAGAAAACTAATACAACACTGGGAGAATACAGAAAATGCTTAGATATGACTTAAGAGTCTGAGCCTGATGACGCACTGCGCTCAGCCTCGTGACAACTGTACATAAATAACATTGTTAAAAATGCCTTGGACAGGATCTGGCATATCCCTAAGCTGACAGGTCTCCAATCAATTTACAAATCACACTCATTGGTTAAGGCATTATAGAAATACTTCAGTTTAAAAAAGTACTTGGCAATGGACAGGCCAAGATGAGTTTGCTGTAAACATGCCCCTCTACAGCAACAGCCCTGCTTCACATGACACCTTATTAATGCCTCACAATTCTTCATCTTCCTCCACTACAGTGGTGAAATGGGTGAACAGCAATGCATGAACCTGGAGTCAAATCAGAGTTTCCAAAAAGTTCCATACACCAATAAAACTAAAGTGGATGACTGGGTCAGGAAATATACGAGAGCTGGATGAAATTCAAATGCCAGATCATTGAACTGTACACTGAAGCATCATAAATACAGTGCAGAAACTGTGCTGAGGCATGGTGACAATGTCACAGTAAAGGGAGGATGAAATATTAATGATTCAGTCATGCTCATATTGAGGTGATGTGGACTGTAACTCACTGACAATAGTGTGACGTTATGTAATAATGGTTGTAGTTTTTGTTCCTTTATTGCTATAGCTTATGCTCTGCTTGGGATTGCTCTTTGAATAGCAGTTAGCAATTCACTTATTCTGTCTCAGTTCTGGGTAAGCATAGTTCTATCTTGGCACATTCTACTCCTTGCTTTTATGCAATCCTCTCATCATCTAATAAGACATAGCTGGTGGTTTTCCCACACTCAGCTAATTGATGAGGTTCTAGGTCTTCTGAAGACACACTCAATGTATGGATCGACATGGGACCATCATGTTGATGACCCTTCTTTTTGTGACCTCCGATATCAGTAAACTATCTCAGCCTCCCTGTTCTGACTGCAGCTACTTAAGGCACGTTTCCGCTAGCCCAGCTCACCTCGCCATGTCTCGATTCCCAACGACACGGTTCAGCCTCGGTTCTGTCTCCATAGCAGCCGGGTAAAGCGGGGTTAAGCTGGGGTGGCCAAGATTTTTTTTACAGCAAGGTGGCGCCACACTCCCGTGACGTAAAACACGCGACCCAAGTAAAACATAACACATGCATCATGGCTGCTGTACAAGGTGACTCCTCGGTCTGTGGCTTTTTTCACCGTAAATGCCAAAAAGGACCGCCAGACAAGGGTACAGGCAGCGAAACAAAACACTCTGGAATAGTTCTTCAGCTTCTGGGAGAGCCAAAGACTTGAGGATACAAACTAGGTCATATATGACGGTAAGCTAATATTGCTAATGCTAGTTTGCTATAAGTACGTCGTACTACACTGTAATGTCTCCAACTTATCGCTGTTAGGTACTAAAATATGTACGCTGTGTGTGTGTGTGTGTGTGTTTCAGATGGCTCTGTTGTGGGGAAATTACCGCTTCAAACAGTCGGTCTGGGCGTTCAACACAGCCTGTCACTGATGTCACCCCAGCTTCACAAACGATCAGTGGTTGTAGAGCTTAAGAATGTCTGTAGAAACGTTTATTTCCTGTGCAAAAAATTGCTCTGATCTGCGTGAAAATCATGGAGAGACTGTTGAGACATCATGGATGTACCTGCTGCAGCAGCACTGAGTCTGAGGTGGTGTCATAGCAAAAAATGATCAGCTGACACAACTTGATTGCCATGTTAATAACTATATTAGCCACAAAATATATATTCAGAAAGTAAACAGTACTGAGTTACATATAATAAGATATATTTGACAGTTATGATGCATTTTAGGCCAAAACAAACTTGATCTAGGATTAAAAGCAATTAAAATAATGCAGTCACAAGGTTACATGGAAAATACTTGATTTATTAGATACATGTACTGTAGAAATATACACTACCGTTCAAAAGTTTGGGGTCACCCAGACAATTATTTTGTGTTTTACATGAAAAGTCACACTTATTTACCACCATGAGTTGTAAAATGAATAGAAAATATAGTCAAGACACTGACAAGGTTAGAAATAATGATTTGTATTTGAAATAATAATTTTTTCCTTCAGACTTTGCTTTTATCAAAGAATCCTCCATTTGCAGCAATTACAGCATTGCAGACCTAACATGATTGCACAAGGGTTTTCTAATCATCCATTAGCCTTCTGACACAATGAGCAAACACATTGTACCATTAGAACACTGGAGTGATAGTTGCTGGAAATGGGCCTCTATACACCTATGTAGATATTGCACCAAAAACCAGACATTTGCAGCTAGAATAGTCATTTACCACATTAGCAATGTATAGAGTGTATTTCTGATTAGTTTAAAGTTATCTTCATTGAAAAAAAGTGCCTTTCTTTCAAAAATAAGGAAACTTCTAAGTGACCCCAAACTTTTGAACGGTAGTGTATATTCTCTGCATCAACAATGTACTATACATGCATTCATGTAGTATTGCACTGGGAATTGCACTGACAATAAACCTCTGAAGTTTTTGCAGATGTCTCTTTTTTTATGTGAAGGTTACCACCATGTGGCACAAATTAAATACTAAAAGATTGGAAAAGCTGTCTAAGAACAATCTAGCAGTTTGAGAAATCACTTTTGGTTTGGTGTAAGTCTGTCAACATAATTATGAACCATTAAGCAGTTTGTGTTAAAATGTTAAATCCCATTAAACCCTAATCCGGAGGCTTCCAATCATGTGTCATGGGGGGCCAAGACCCTGCAGGTTCTCTTCTACCCAGTCTCTTCAGCAGGTGTTCTCACTGATCAACAATCAGTGGAAGAAGTTCAGTGGAATCTGCTGTTGAAGACACTGGTTGGAGGTAAAGCCTGCAGGGTCTTGGCCCTCCATGGCACATGATTAGACACCCCCGCCCAAACCCATTATGATGAAGAGCAGATCCTAATATGACCCAGAATTCCTCCATATACTGGTACTATCACTAAAGTATGCAGGGTCTTCTGCGGTGGCACATCCAACAATAGTCTTCAGTTAATAAAATAATTGTTTTGGTTACTTTTTTCTTAAAAAATGAGCCATTATTTTCAAGGTCAACGATAAATCCTTTGTACAGTTTACTCTTTTCCCACCGGTGTCTTAACAGACAAAATAGAAAATCATGATGCAAACACATAAGTCACTAAATTGTTTATTACAATCAGCAGCAAATTCCAGATTATTCAGAATGTGCAAAATTCAAACTAAAAAAAAAAAAAAAGGAAACTGGAATGGGTCACACGTCAGCCACGCTGTCTCACTGAGAAGCAACTGGATCAGCCCCTTGTACTGGTCCTGGTTCAGCAGATCTTCAGCCTGCATCTCTGTAAATAGTGAGGCAAGGTCCAGTTGGGGTGGACAGTTTCCTTCTTGCCTAGACAAAAGACAAATGGGTGGTGGTTAATGCAAGTTTAAAACATATTAGGGAAATACACCTGTGAAAGTCAGTGGTGGGATGTGACAAAAATGCTTTGTTTCCCTGACAAGCACTGCAGGATCCACAGAATAGGTGTGTGGGTCTATTCTGACGCTTTAGAAAATTATATGAATGACTTTATAAATCACTGGTTTGAAAAAGCACTTTTAATATGTGGAGATTTTGGCTCCTGTGGTCCATTTCACCTGTATCCACAATATAAACACTGAGGGAGGCTAACCCCTGGCATGTGGAAACACATTCTAGCCTTAAATTGCACACAATTTAATGCGCAGCACCAAAGTGCAATACGTACACAAACCAGGACTTTAACCAGGAGTAACATATTTCATCGTTTTGCTCTCACAAGCGAATACTTAGGCGAAAACAAGCGCGAATCAGCAAAGTTGGCTATTAGCTAGCTAGCTAGCTACTAGCTAAAACTCGTTAGCCAGCACAGGACGGCGCTGTATGGCTCTAAAAAAGTGAGCTTACCACCAACAGGATAAATAAGCGAATAGATGCACATTACTACAAATCACTCACCATCGATGGTTCTCTCACGTTCGTCTTCAGCTTGTCCGTAGTCCGGTTCTATGCTGGGCTGCATCTGTATCGGTCCAGGTCGCTCCTCTCACTGTGGATCTGCCACCAAGCAGAGAAAACTCCGCACCTCTTCGTTGGACCACGGTGTAGAGTTCCGCAAAACCTACAACGCTGTCTGTATTAATATCATATTTACTCCGTGACCAAGTTCGTCTGTGAAATATTGCAAATGGCGGTCGTGTAGATTCATCAGAAGACAGTCGCTTTTGTGACGTTACGACCTGACCAATCAGCGGCGACCAGTCTGTTGACGTCACATCTCAGCACGACTCAGCACAGTTGTACCCTGCCCTCGATCAGGCACGAAAATAGCGCCTGTTAAACCGTGCTGGGGCTAGTGGAAAAAGCTACAAACGTGGGCTGAGGCGTAACGTGTTGGGCTAAGCGGGGCTAGTGGAAAAGGCCCTTTACTAAACTCTCTCTGTGAATACCAGGTTGGACCAGCTGCTTGCCGTCTTGCCACAGAGATCTCTCTCTGGTTTCTGCCCACTCACCCAACCACCACTCCACAATTGGCTCCTTGGCTGCTTGTGTTTGGACCTCTGTGTCTCCCCCAATGTTGACCTCCTTATCTAGACTCTGCCTCTTGCTCTTCTGATCCTGCGTGGAAACCCCCCCCCCCCCCACTCCCCAGCTATCTGGACACTTGAACCAAGAAAATCTCCCATATTAAAAACTGTGCAAGTTTCAATCTCTAAACAAACTGCTATCTCAGGACCTTCCATGGTCTGTGACCTAGGGGTCGGAAACCATACCTGTTCCCTGCTACCCATTCCTACCTGCCTGCCTCCCCTAAGTACAAGTGAGCCCTTTATGACCTCAGAACTTACCATTATTAATCCAAACACTCACCCTTCTCCTCTTTGTCTCCACAGAAGCCAGTTTCCCCCCACAAAGTGGGAATCAGTACTTGCCTCATCTTGTGTCCCTGTGTGTTGTGCCGTTAAATTGGGCCTAAACCTTGTGAAAAGCAATGGTCCCAAATACCCTTATGAACGGCTGTGCACACTGCAAGAGCGATGTTTGGACCAATCCGTACAGCCTTCTTAAGGTAGCCGTAGGAGAATCCATTGTTTGTAGACCGTTTGTAAGTTCATGGCCAGGTTGATGGCCTTGTCCAAGATTTCTACGAATGACCCATGAAAACCCCTCATTGTAGGGTGGCTGTACTAATGCCATAGGAAAAAAGTAAGAACTATTCAAGATGTTGGCTGCAAGTATGCCTCAAGAACACCTTAACCCTTTGAGTGTGATATTCCGCATGCCCCTTGTGGCAGAGCGCAGATCTGCGCCTGTCAACTGATTCTGACATCCCTTTAACTCCCCAGCTATACTGACGACTTGTACTGATCGTGCCAGTTCAGAAGGTGGCAGGCATGCGTTGGAGGACTCATGGATGACACGTAATATATATATTTTTTTTCTACTTCCGGCACCACACGAGTCGGCTGCCTTTTGCAACAGTGGCTCAATTCTGAGTCTTTTTTTTCCCCCCTTCCTCTCTCTTTTTGATCCGGTTTTCACTCCAGTTAATATCACGAACACACAGATCGTCCCAAATGTCTCCTGAGCCGGTGGACGGAGCCACTGTTTATAACAGGAGACGGTACAGCAGGGAAGAGCTGCTAGCACTCAACCGCCACCCGGTGCTAACAGAAAAACACAACATACCAGGGGAACTGAGGCGAAAACGCCGTTGTTGCCGGGCTGGATTAAGGCGGAAGACAAAGATATAAGGTACAGACCCTCTCTACCATCCATTGTCATGGGGAATGTACGGTCGTTACTGGGAAAGGTAGATGAGCTAGCGGCTATCTCCTGCTACGATAGCATATACCGAGAATGCTCTCTCCTTTTGTTTACCAAGACGTGGCTATCCGAACTAGCAGCAGAGCTGGAGGGTTTCCACGCAATACGGGCAGACCGAACACCAGACAGTGGCAAAGCAAGGGGCGGTGGAGTGATAATGTATGTTAACAACAACTGGTGCAGACCAGGGCATATCACTGTTAAACAATGGCACTGCAGCAAAGACATTGAGTTGCTAGCTGTTAGCATACGGCCTACATATCTCCCGAGGGAATACTCACACGTGATCTGCATTGTTGTTTATGAAAATCCGACGGCGAACGCTGGGACAGCGCGTGACGTCATCCATTCAGTAACCAGCAGGCTGCAGACAGAACACCCAGAAGCTCTTCTCCTCATCTCAGGCAATGTCAACCATGTTTCACTGTCTCCCATTCTACCCACGTTTACCCAGTATGTCACATGCCACACTAGAGACAATAAAACACTGGACTTATTCTACGCAAACACTAAGGAGGCGTACACCTCATTACAACTCCCCCCACTCGGGAGATTGGATCACAACTTGGTTCATCTCCGGCCGGTGTACAAACCCCTAGTGCACAGACAACCTCCGGCCATGCGCACAGTGAAGTTATGGTCTGAGGAGGCAATGGACACTCTAAAGGGCTGTTTTGAAACCACCACCTGGGAGCAGCTCTGCGAGCCACATGGTGAGGACATCGATAGCCTCACTCACACCATCACGGACTACATCAACTTCTGTGTGGACGACACCGTTCCCACCAAGACCATACGGTGTTGCTCAAACAACAAACCCTGGATCAATCCTGAGATAAAAACACTTCTGAGAGAGAAGAAGAGGATCTTCAGGTCGGGGAACAGGGAGATGTTGAAGTCCGTACAGAGGGAGCTGAGGAGAAAGATCAGAGAAGGCAAGGACAGCTTCAGGAAGAAGTTGGAGGACAAGCTGCAACAGAGCGACATCAGCGGGGTCTGGGGAAACCTTAAAACCATCTCTGAGCTCCAGAATACCTCCCCCCAGGCCACGGGGGGCAGGGAGTGGGCGAACAATCTGAATCTGTTTTTCAATAGGTTTGACCAACCGCCCTCCCCCCTGACTGCACAACAACCACTGCTGCCTCTAAAGACATCAAGTCCTGCTGCCCACTCCCCACTCCACCAACACCCCCCCACTCCTAACACACAGCCCGCCAACCTGACCCTGACTAAGATCCAGGTGAGGACGGAGCTGAGGAAGATCAAGGCGAGGAAGGCGTTGGGACCGGACGGCATCAGCGCAAAGCTCCTCAAGTCCTGTGCAGACCAGCTGTGTGGGATTGTGGCATACATCTTCAACCTGAGCCTGAAGCTGGGGAGGGTACCACAGCTTTGGAAAACATTTTGTGTGGTACCTGTACCAAAGACTTCCCACCCAAAAGACCTGAACAGCTACAGACCAGTGGCCTTGACATTCCACATGATGAAGACCCTGGAGAGACTGCTCCTTGCTCACCTCCACCCCCTGGTGGGACCAGCGATGGATCCACTCCAGTTCGCCTACCAGCATGGCATTGGGGTGGAGGATGTGGTGATCTTCCTCCTTCACCGTTCTCTGTCCCACCTGGAGAAGCCCGGGAATGTGGTGAGGATCATGTTCTTTGACTTCTCCAGTGCTTTCAACACCATCCAACCGATGATCCTGAAGGACAAGCTGCTGTGCGCAGGGGTGGACCAGCACCTGTCATCATGGATCCTGGACTACCTCACTAACAGGCCTCAGTTTGTGAGAACCCGGGACTGTGTGTCCGACACAATCATCGGTAGCATGGGGGCCCCCCAGGGAACGGTTTTGGCTCCCTTCCTGTTCACCCTTTATACTGCGGACTTCTCACACAACACAACACACTGCCATCTACAGAAGTTCTCTGATGACTCTGCGATCGTTGGCCTCATCTCCAATGGAGATGAAGCTGAGTACAGAGGGCTTATCCAGGACTTCGTGGACTGGTGCCATCGGAACTGCCTCCAGATCAACGCGAGGAAAACTAAGGAGCTGGTGGTGGACTGCAGCAGGAAAGGACAACCCCTCACAGCACCAGTAAATATACAGGGAACAGACATCGAGATGGTGACATCCTAAAAGTACCTGGGTGTTCATCTGAACAATAAACTAGACTGGTCACACAATACTGACGCACTCTACAAGAAGGGACAGAGCAGGCTGTTCCTACCGAGGAGACTCAGGTCTTTTGGTGTACAAGGGGCGCTGCTGAAGACATTCTATGACACGGTGGTGGCATCAGCCATTACTTTTGGAGTGGTCTGCTGGGGCAGTGGCATTACCGCAGCCGATAGGAAGAGACTGAACAAACTGATCAAGAAAGCTAGCTCTGCCCTGGGGCAGCGCCTTGACCCAGTGGAGGAGATAGGAGAGAGAAGGACGGTGGCTAAACTGTCATCTCTGCTGGAGTCCGAGTTCCACCCTATGCAGGACATACTGAATGCACTGAGGAGCTCATTTAGCAGCAGACTACATCATCCTAGGTGCACAACCGAGAGGTTTCGCAGGTCCTTCCTACCAACTGCTGTCAGACTGTACAACCTAAGCAGGGCTGCTCGCAGAGATAGCAAAAAGACGTGACAACCTAATTGTTTTGAATGCAAAAGATACAGTGGACTCATACAATGGTCCCCTCCGGCATACAACTAGGAAATACCGGTCGCTATGGAGGGTGAGAATATGTATGGGTACATAATCATACCATGTAGGATAACTAAGTAGACGGCTGTGCCGTTTCATCCCATCTAGCAACAATGCTCTGCACTGCGTGTGTTTATATATTTACATATTTATTCCATCTAGCTGCAATGCTCCGCACTGGGTGTGTTTATATATCTACATATTTATTCCATCTAGCTACAATGCGCCGCACTGTGTTTTTATATATCTACATATTATTCCATCTAGCTACAATGCTCCGCACTGTGTGTGTTTATATATTTACATATTTATTCTATCTAGCTACAATGCTCCATACTCTGTGTGTTTATATATCTACATATTTAATCCATCTAGCTACAGTGCTCCGCACTGTGTGTCTATATATATATATATATATATATATATATATATATATATATATATATATATATATATATTTATGTTTACATGTACATATGTATACTTGCTGCTCTTGTTTCTTTTTTTTTTTTACTCTTGCCTTCTGATTGTTGGTCTGAGTGTTGCTATCCCTGTGCTGTTGCAATCCTGGAATTTCCCTATTGTGGGACTAATAAAGGCTTATCTTATCTTAATACACCCAAGAAGAAGAAATCCTTACTTCCTGGAAATATGGCCGCCATGCACCATCATGTACTGTCACATAAAACTGCTTCATACTCGAGAAATTGCCGGGGTATACAAATGAAATTGACGTGGGATAATCGTATGAGTTTCTAGATGTGGGAGAGAGCGCAAATTACTGACAAAATGCAAAATAACAACCACGATGGACGAAAACGGCCCACACACTCCAGCAAGTGAGTCCCTTTTACCCCCAGTAAGTGATGAATTTCTTTGTTTCTTTACATTGTACTGATTTTCTTGTTCATATACTTTGAAGATAAGATGACAACATACCCCTGTACAAAAAACGGTTTCAAAAGACTGAACCATTCTTTGTGTAAATATGTCCAAAGTCCACTTTTGACTGAGCTATGTAATTCAATATAGCTACCATGACATTATGCAAATTAGATTCATAAATTCACTCCTATCTGAAACGTTGGATCATATTTTACATCTTTCTAATTGACAGTAAACCATTCTCTCTTACCACTTTAAAGTTACAGCCTTGGAAAGTTCTGACATTTGATCTGAGTAGTTTCTTGAAAAAAAATATTTACCACTGTTGACCACTAGGGGTTATGTCACAGTTTGGCAACAGTCACACTCAAACGGTTAAGTTGTTCTTAAATGCCCCTTACAGCGGTCGTAGGAAACGCCATACATTCCCTTCTTGTAAGGAAATTCGTACATCATAGGTAAGATGGTAGTAAGGTGCTTATAAGGTGTAAATATGGCATTCATGGGACATTTATGCCAACAAAATGTGCCAAAAGTCGTAAGATCTTCCAATCATTGACTTGACAGTGCTATGAGTTGCACAAAACATTTTGTAAGATGGCAGTAAGTATGCCGTAGGAAGAACCCAGTGCACTCTTATGAAGAACATATCATGACAGAAAAGCACCTCATGTCTCAAGAATGTTTCAAGTTGCTCCTGCAAATTGAATGACAGCCATAAGAAACTATGCCCCCTCAATGAATGTCTACAAACTCCAGAATTTGTAGGAACTGGGGAGATTACTATGACCCCATCGTTTGTAAGAATCTTTTTGACAATAGCTATACAAAGACATGGCCCTCCAAAATTTAGAAAGGGTTTTGATGGCAGTGATGGGCCCTCCAGATGTCCTCAAGAGCTCTTTAGTACTAGATCTTGCAATCTTTCAAAATAATCTTTGTTACTGTAGCTTCACCATGTCACATTTAGGATAGTTTCTGAGCTGGTCATATTAAACTCACCATGCACCCAGAACAATCCATCCATCCATCTTCTACCACTTCTCTGGAGGTCCAGGTCGTGGAGGCAGCAGTTCAAAAAGAGAAGCCCAGACTTTCCTCTCCCTAGCTGCCTGCTCCAGCCCTTCAGAGAGTATACCAAGGCATTCCCAGACCAGCTGGGAGACATAATCTCTCCACCAAGTCCTTGGTCTGCCCTGGGGTCTCCTTCCAGTGGGACGTGCCCGAAACACTTCAAGTGGGAGGCGTCCAGGAGGCATCCTGATCAGATGCCCATACAACCTCAACTGGCTCCTTTCAATGTGGAGGAGCAGCAGTTCTACTCTCAGCCTCTCCCGGATTACTGAGCTTCTCACCCTATCTCTGAGGGTGAGTCCAGCAATCCTATGAAGAAAGCTCATTTCAGCTGCTTGTATCCGTTCTTTCAGTCATTACCCAAAGCTCATGACCATAGGTGAGAGTAGGAAGGTAGATTGACTGGCAAATCAACAGCTTTGCCTTTGAGCTCAGCTCCCTCTTCACCACAACAGACCGGTACAACGTCCGCATCAATTCAGATGCTGCTCCGATTCATCTGTCAATCTCTTGCTCCATTCTCCCCTCACTCGTGAATAAGACCGCAAGATACTTAAACTCCTCCACTTGGGGCAGAAGCTTGTCCCCAACCCGAAGAGGGCAATCCACCTTTTTCTGGCTGAGGACCATGGACTCTGACTTGGAGGTATTGATTCTCATCTTAGCCACTTCACACTCAGCGGCAAACTGTCACAGTAAGACCTGTAGGTCATTGCTGGATGAGGCCAGCAGGACAACATCATCTACAAACAACAGAGATGAGATCCTGTGATCACCGAGCATGACACCCTCTGTTCCCTGGCTGCACCTAGAAATCCTATTCATTAAAATTATGAACAGGATCGGTGACAAAGGGCAGCCCTGGCAGAGTCCAACTCTTACTGGGAATGAGTCCAACCGAATGTTGGCAATACGAACCAAGCTCTCACAACGACTGTACAGACACCAAATAGCTCGTAACAACAAGCCCGATACCCCATACTCCCATGCACCCCCCACAAAAAAAACATGAGGGACGCGGTCAAATACCTTCTATAAGTCCACAAAACACATGTAAACTGGTTGGGCAAACTCCCATGAACCCTCGAGGATTCTCTAGAGGGTAAAGAGCTGGTCCAGTGTGCCACGGCCAGGATGAAAACCACATTGCTCCTCCTGAATCCAAGGTTTGACCAACGGCCGAACTCTCCACTCCAGTACCTTGACATAGACCTTCCCAGGGAGGCTGAGGAGTGTGATCCCTCTAAAGATGGAGCATACCCTCCAGTCCCCTTTTTAGAAGAAAGGAACCACCACCCCGATTTGCCATGCCAAAGGTACTGCCACCAACCCCCATGCAATGTTGCAGAGGCGTGTCAACCATGACAGCCCTACAACATCCAGGGCCTTGAGGTACTCAGAGCGAATCTCATCCATCCCTGGGGCCCGGCCACCAAAGACATTTTTAACCACCTTGGCGACCTCAGCCCCTGTGATAGGCGAATCATCCCCCTCGTCCACAAGCCCTGCTTCCTCTGTGGAAGGTGTATCAGTGGGATTGAGGAGATCCTTGAAGTATTCCTTCCACCGCCCTACAATATCCCCAGTCAAAGTAAGCAGCACCCCATCCGCACAATACACAGTGTGGACAGGGAGCTGCTTTCCCCTCCTGAACCACTGGACAGTTTGCCCAAATCTCTTCGAGGCCGACCAAAAGTCTTGTTCCATGGGCTCACCAAACTCCTCCCATACCCAAGTTTTTGCTTCAGCAACGACGCAAACTGAACTCTGCTTGGCCTACCGATACACCTCAGCTGCTTCGGGAGTCTCACAAGCCAACCAAGCTTGATAGGACTCCTTCTTCAGCTTAATGGCCCCCCTCACCACTGGTGTCCACCACTTGGTTTGGGGGTTGCCACCACGAGATGCTCCGATGACCTTGTGGCCACAGCTTTGGGCAGCCACTTCAACAATGGAGGTGGAGAAAATGGCCCATTCAGATTCCATGTCTCCAGACTCCCTTGGAATATAGTTGAAGTTCTTCCGGAAGTGGGAGTTGAAGACCTCCCGGACAGGGGCCTCAGCCAGACGTTCCCAGCACACCCTCACTATACTTTGGGTCTACAAGGTCTGAATGGCGTCCTCCCCTGCCATCAGATCCAACTCACCACCAGCTGGTGATCAGTTGATAGCTCTGCACCTCTCTTCACCCGAGTGTCAAAGACACATGGCCACAGGTCTGATAACATGAGAACAAAATCGATCATTGACCTGCGACCTAGGGTTTCCTGGTGCCAGGTGCACATATGGACACCCTTATGCACGAACATGGTGTTTGTTATGGACAAACTGAGGTTAGCCCAGAAGTCCAATAACTGAACACCACTCGGGTTCAGATCGGGCAGGCCGTTCCTCCCAATCACCCCCCTCCAGGTTTCACTGTCATTGCCCACGTGTGCATTGAAGTCCCCCAGAAGGACACTGGAGTCTTCTAGAGGAGCACCCTCCAGCACCCCATTCAGAGATTCTCAAAAGGGTGGGTACTCTGAACCATCACTTGGTGCATAGGCACAAATGATGATCAGGACCCATTTACCAACCCGAAGGAGAAGGGAAACAATCCTTTTGTCTGCCGGGGAAAAATCCAATATAGAGTGGGGGGATGCAAGAATACCCACCCCTGCTCGTCGCCTCTCGCCGGAGGCAACTCCAGAGTAGGCCAAGCTCCAGCCCCTCTCCAGGAGACTGGTTCCACAACCGAAGCTGTGTATTGAGGTGAGGCCAACTACATCTAGCCGGTATCTCGCAACCTCATGCACCCGCTCAGGCTCCTTCCCCACCAGACAGGAGACATCCCACATCCCATAAGCCAGTTAAGGAAGCCTGGGATCAGATCGCCAAGGTCTCCGCCTTTGATCGCCACCTGATCCACACAGCACTGGACCCCCATGGACCCTCCTGCAGGTGGTGAGCCCAATGGAGGGCGGACCCATGTAACTTCTTCCGGCTGAGCCCGGCCGTGTCCCATGGGCGGAACCCGGCCACCAGACTCAAGCCATCGAGCCCCTCCCCTAGGCCTGGCTCCGGGGTGGGGCCCCATTAACTCCATACCAGGTGGGGTACACTGGATCCCTGTTCTAGCATTCATCATGAGAGTCTATTGGATCGTTCTTAGTCTTGCCCTACACCCAGGACCAGTTTGTCTTGGGTGACCTTACCAGAGGCAAATTGCCCCGGACAACATAGCTTCTGGGATCACTAGGGCATGGAAACCGCCCACCACGATAAGGTGACGATCCATGAGGGGCACCCAGAACAATGCATATTAAAATGGGTCAGGGTGCTTAAGCCAAGTGGTAAATGGTTCTGCAATATTTAAACTCTGAGGTGTTCTGAACAGTGCATGTAACACACATTTCATTAACATGTTCAGGACCTGTCTCAACATATGGACTGTTTAATGCATCACCTTTAACATGCTAGTCTTTCGGGATTTACCAAAACTTCTCAAGCAGCCATAAGTGATCAAAAAGGAACTGCATTTTTTCAACTACATTTGCAAGTTATTTTAATTTTTCATGCCCATTGGGTGCTGCTTGAGGTTTAAAAAAATGCAGAAATGTCCAAGCTATAACATCCCAAAAGGTGATGCTTCAGTCAGCCCTTACAAATTTAGAAACATCACTGAAAATGGGGGAGGGAAAATGGAAAGGAGCAGAAATTGGATTAGCCAGTTGGATGGGATGATAAGCTAGTGGGGACGGCTGCAGCGGTGCCTCCATGGCCCACTGATAACAAAGCTAATCCATCCATTTTAACCTCCTGGCCTCTTCTTTGATTCCCCTCATCAAACATCCCACTGCTCTATTGTTATCCATGTTTGCTGCCTGTCCTGCTGTGACGCTAAGGCCATAACTCTTCACTCTGCAACACGATGAGCAGGTTGGCTATTAATTTAGGTGAAGTGCCACTGTTTCTGCCCCCTCCCCCCGCTGTTGAGTGCAGCAAGGCAACCTGAGCCGCTCAGCCAAATGAAAGAGACATGCCACCTGTCATCTTTCACCTGCCTGGCACCCATGCTCCTCTGGGCCCTCCTCACATGCACTTGTCTTCCAAAAGTGCCCACCATGACCAGCAAGACAAATTGCAATATTACGGCAAAACTATCAGCAGGACATTTTTTTTTTCCACAATATCTTTGTTGAACCTTTTTTTTTTTTTTTTAACAAACATGATACAAACAATCAAACACTAACACTAAAGTACTACAAAAAAAAAATGCACTAAAAACACCAACAACCACCAACAAAATCAAATCTTCAACAATGCTCCTCTGTTTAGTCTAGACAATCCAATACATAAGTATACATATTATGTTCACCAGTTTGGAATTTACAAGGTCCACACACATCATTCACCTTCTTCTTCAAGAGTTATGTTTAAATTTTTTACATAATCAATAAAAGGTCTCCATATATTCTCAAACACAATTTCCTTTGATTTCAGTATATATGTTATTCTTTCTAATTGAAGGTTTGTTAACATCTGTCTTAACCACTGAGTCACATCTGGTCTATGAGTCTTTTTCCATAATAGTGCAATACATTTTTTGGCATTAAGCAAACTGAGGTCTATGAATGTTCTTTCACTTTTATTAAAATTATGCTTTTCTGGGTACAGATCCAACAAAAACAGTTTAGGATTCAATATGATTTGTTTTGAGATTATTTTTTCAATTGTTACCCTCACCTCTTCCCAAAACATTCTTATTAATCTACATTCCCATAAACAATGAAATAGGGTTCCTTTACTTTCCATGCATTTTGTGCATGTATCTGGTATATTTTTGTTATATCTATTTAACTCCTCCGGTGTAACATACATCCGCATTAACCATTTGAAATGTATCAATTTAAGGCGTGCATTTATTGATTTGGTTTGAGCTTCTGTACAAGCCAATTCCCATTGTTCCTCTGAAATTTCAGTTTGCAGATCTTCTTTCCAGTAGTTTAATCTTTTCAGTGAATTTTCACTTGAAGATAGTGTCAATGAGTTATAAAACTCTGAAATAATACCCTTTCTTTTACTATCTTTCATCATCATTTTTTCCAAGGATGAATAAATAGGTCGAGTGAGAGCTTTATTTTGATTTGATCGAATAAAGTTTCTAAGTTGAAGATATTTAAAAAAATGTGTTCTATTGAGATTAAATTTGATCCTCAGCTCTTCAAAAGACATTATGTTGTCTGCACATGGCAAATATAAATCCTGAATCTTTTGTATCCCTTTTAAATTCCATACTTTAAATACAGCGTCCGCTCTCCCTGGTTTAAAATATTGATTACCCCATATTGGACTAAATTGTGACAATAACTGTGGTTCTTTTAAATAGTTTTTAGCTTCACACCATATTTTGATCATATGCTTTACAAATGGATTTTTAACTTGTTTTTGTAATTTTTTTGCCGAATCTGAGTATATGAATATGGGAAGAGGTAAAGGTAAATTGTATGATTCCATTTCAGTCCAGTGAGGGAGATCATTTGATGAAAAATAATATGTCATAGACCTCAGTTGTGCCGACCAATAATACAACATAAAATTTGGACATTTCAGACCTCCACGATCAAATGGTAAATATAATAAAGACAAACGTAATCTAGCCCTCCTGTTGTTCCATATAAATTCCACTAACTTTTTTTTTATTCTTGAGAATAGATCTAAAGGTGGTGATAAGGGAATGTATTGAAATAAATAAAGTATTTTAGGTAAAATATTACTTTTAAGTATATTGATTCTCCCGATCATCGACATTGGTAGTGACATCCATCTCTGAGTTAACTCATTGATATCTGACATTAAGGCTTCATAGTTGACACTGGCGACTGATTCTAGCTTAGGCACAATTTGGATTCCTAAATATTTAAACTGATTTACAACATTGAATTGATTTACCTCAGGGGCTGGGTAATTTCTCTGGGTCTCATTTAGCATTAATATTGAAGATTTAGTTTTATTTATTTTATATCCTGATATTTCCCCAAAATTCTTTATTAAATTCAACAAGGTTGGAATTGATTTTTTTAGATTTGACATAAACAAAATTATGTCATCGGCGTACAGGGAGATTTTATGTTCTGTTGGTCCAACTTTAATTCCATATATTTGTGAATGTAAACGTATCGCTATCGCTAAAGGTTCAATTGCCATAGTAAACAGTAAAGGTGAAAGTGGACAGCCTTGTCGACATCCTCTATTGATTTTTATTGGTTTTGAAATATTGTTATTTGTTAGGATTTCTGCTGTAGCATTATTGTATATTATTTGAACCCATTTTATGAAATTATTTCCAAGTCCAAACCTTTGTAGGACTTCAAAAAGAAAGGGCCATTCAACTCTATCAAAGGCCTTTTCGGCGTCCAGTGATAGGAGAGCTGTATCCGGTGCTTCTTTATTAAAATAAATAATATTAAATAGTCTTCTTACATTATGGAAGCCTTGTCTACCCTTTATAAAGCCATTCTGATCTCGATTAATAATATTTGGTAAAATTTCTTGTATTCGTCTTGCTAAAATTTTACAGATTATCTTAAGGTCGGCGTTTAATAGGCTTATTGGTCTCATATTTTCACATTTATTAGAGGGCTTACCTGGTTTTGGCAGCAGTATAATTAAGGCATTATTTATGTATGATGGTAAATTATTATTTTGAAATGCTTCTAAAACCATTTCCAAAAAAGGTTTTATTAATTTATTCTTAAATTTTTTATAAAGGTCAACTGGAAGACCATCTGGTCCTGCACTTTTTCCTGATTCCATATTATCAATGGCTAGCCCAACTTCTTCTTGACTAATTTTAGACTCCAATATCTCCCTGTTTTCATTTGGAATACACGGTATAGATAGTTCGTTCAAAAACCCATTTAGTTTTGTTAAATCAGGTTCATTTTTGGTATCATATAATTTTTCATAGTAATCTCTAAAGGCTCTATTAATTTCTAAAGGATCTATAACTACCTGTCCCTTACTTATAATACTGGTAATTGGTGTTTTAATTTCTAATTGTTTAATCTGCCATGCTAATAATTTTCCTGATTTTTATCAGCAGGACATTTACTGTGGCCAAGAGTTAAGCTGAAGTCATGAGTCAATCTTACAGACAGCAAGGCATCAAGGATGGGTGGGAGAGGGAGGTGACGGGGCGGGAAATGAAATGAAGAGGGCTGTTTTGGAAGGCGGGGGGTGGGGGGGGTTGACATGAGTCAGAGAAAGAGTCAGGAATTCAGTGACTTTTTTTCTTTTGTACATCCAAAGGTGGCTAGAGTATCTGGAAATAGTACTCAAGTAAAAGTAGTGTTACCTTAGGAAATTAATAACTCAGGTAGAAGTTACTTTACTCTGCGGTCTGTGAGGCTTTCTCATAAATGAATTTTCTTTCAACATGAAAATATGATTTTCTTGCCTTTTTTTCTCATGAATTTGTGGCTTTAGATGCCTTTGTTGTGTGATAATTTTCAGATTTTCTGTCTTCTAAATTTCAGAGTTTTTATTATGGATTTGGGTGAGTGCACCACCATTTTGTCTGGTTATTCTTTGTTGTTGCATAACCTCTCTCATCAGGAGGGTGGAGGTAAAGCTACGGTCACAAAGATTCTTACGAACAAGGGTTTGTAAGAATCTCTCAGTTCCTATGAATTCTGTCATTTGCAGACATTGCTGGAGGGGGTCATAGTTTCCTTCAGCTGCCGTTCAATTTGCAAGAGCAACTTTAGGCATTCTTGAAAAATGAGGTGCTTTTCTGTCATATGATGGCCCTAGTGTTCTTATGTTCATTGTAAGGGTGCCTTGAGATCGTCTTATGGCATACTTACTGCCATCTTCCAAAAATTTTTGTGCAGTTCACGACACTCTGAAGTTGTTGGTAGGAAGATCTTATGGCTTTTGGCATATTTTGTTGGCACAAATGTTGCACGAATGACATACAGGTGTCTCTCAATAAATTAGAATGTAATTGAAAAGTTGATTTATTTCAATAATTCAATTCAAAAAGTGAAACTCAAATATTATATAGATTCATTACAGAAAGAGTGATATATTTCAAGTGTTTATTTCTTTTAATTTAGATGGTTATGGTTTGGAGCAAAGGAAAAACCCAAATTCAGTTTCTCAAAAAATTTGAATATTATATAAAATTAATTAAAAAAATATTTTTTAATAGAAATGTTGGCCGATTGAAAAGTATGTCCATGTACACACTCAATACTTGGTCGGGGCTCCTTTTGCATAGATACGGACAGTGCAAGACAGACCGCACCTCAACACAGTCCAAGGACGGATAATTTTTTCACACATAAGAAGTTGTTCAAAACTCCTTATACAAAGACAAAGAGTGATGATAATCAAGTCAGTGGCGGTAATGCACCTGTAAGCTGGTTGCCAACTGCCAATCAAATCTAAAAGAAGAAGAAGAATTATGGCATCAATGCAGCATGGCATGTAGGTGATCAGCCTGTGTTACTGCTGAGGTGCTATGGAAGCCCAGGTTGCTTTGATAGCGGCCTTCAACTCGTCTTCATTATGAGGTCTGGTGAATTTTATCTTCCTCTTGACAATGCTCCATAGATTCTCTATGGGATTTAGGTCAGGAGAGTTTGCTGGCTAATCAAGCACAGTGATGCCATGGTTATTAAACCAGGTATTTGTACTTTTGGCAGTGTGGGCAGGTGCCATGTCCTGCTGGAAAATGAAATCAGCATCTCCATAAAGCTTGTCAGCAGAGGGAAGCATGAAGTGCTCTAAAATTTCCAGTTTGATGGCTGCACTGACATTGGACTTGATTAAACACAGTGGAAAAACACCAGTATATGGCATGGCTCCACATATCATCATTGACTGTGGAAACTTCACACTAGACCTCAATCAACTTGGATTCCGTGCTTGTTCACTCTTCCTCCAGACTCTGGGACCTTGATTTCCAAGTGACAGGACTTGGCACCTGATCTGGGGAGCCATGTCTTCTGCTGGTGTTAGTCCACTGTGTTTTATTAAGTCCAAAGTCAATGCAGCTGTCTACCAGGACATTTTAGAGCACTTCATGCTTCGCTCTGCTGACAAGGTTTATGGAGATGCTGATTTCATTTTCCAGTAGGACTTGGCACCTGCCCACACTGCTGCCAAAAGTATCAAAGCCTGGTTTAATGGCCATGGTATCACCATATTTTACTGGCCAGCAAACTGTCCTGACCTAAACCCCATACAGAATCTATGAAGTATCATCAAAAGGGAGATTAGCAACACCAGACCCAACAATGCAGACGAGCTGAAGGCCGCTATCAAAGCAACCTGGGCCGCCATAACACCGCAGCAGTAACACAGGCTGATCACCTTCATGCCATGCCACAGTGATGCAGTATTAATTCATGCAAAAGTAGCCCTGACCAAGTACTGAGTGTGTGCATGGAAAAACTTTTAGTCGGCCAAAATTTCTATTAAAAAAAATCATTTTTTAAAAATTGAGTTTATGTAATATTCTATTATTTTGAGAAACTCATTTTTGGGTTTCCATGAGCTGCAAGCCATATCCATCAAAATTAAAAGAAAAAAATACTTGACATATATCACTCTGTCTGTAATGAATCTATATAAAATATGAGTTTCATTTTATGAATTGAATACTGAAATAAATCAGCTTTTTGATGATATTCTAATTTAGTGAGATGCACCTGTACATCTGCCTTATTAGCACCTCACTACTGCCTTACCCATGCTGTATGAATCTCCATAAGAGCAGGGACTCATACACCATTTACTACGACCACTGTTAGGGGCCCTCAAAAAAAACTTAAGGTGTTTTCAAGAACAACTTAAAGCGTTCTTCAGGCATACTTACAGGGAGATGTTGAAGTCCGTACAGAGGGAGCTGAGGAGAAAGATCAGAGAAGGCAAGGACAGCTTCAGGAAGAAGATAGAGGACAAGCTGCAACAGAGCGACATCAGCAGGGTCTGGAGAAACCTCAAAACCATCTCTGGGCTCCAGAATACCTCCCCCCAGGCCACGGGGGGCAGGGAGAGGGCGAACAACCTCAATCTGTTTTTCAATAGGTTTGACCAACCGCCCTCCCCCCTGACTGCACAACAACCACTGCTGCCTCTAAAGAAATCAAGTCCTGCTGCCCACTCCCCACTCCACCAACACCCCCCCACTCCCAACACACAGCCCCCCATCCTGACCCTGACCAGGACCCAGGTGAGGACGGAGCTGAGGAAGATCAAGGCGAGGAAGGCGTCGGGACCGGATGGCATCAGCGCAAAGCTCCTCAAGTCCTGTGCAGACCAGCTGTGTGGGATTGTGACGTATATCTTCAGCCTAAGCCTGAAGCTGGGGAGGGTACCACAGCTGTGGAAAACATCTTGTGTGGTACCTGTACCAAAAACTTCCCACCCCAAAGACCTGAACAGCTACAGACCAGTGGCCTTTACGTCCCACTTGATGAAGACCCTGGAGAGACTGCTCCTTGCTCATCTCCGCCCCCTGGTGGAACCAGCGATGGATCCACTCCAGTTCGCCTACCAGCATGGCATTGGGGTGGAGGATGCGGTGATCTTCCTCCTTCACCGTTCTCTGTCCCACCTGGAGAAGCCCGGGAATATGGTGAGGATAATGTTCTTTGACTTCTCCAGTGCTTTCAACACCATCCAACCGATGATCCTGAAGGACAAGCTGCTGCGCGCAGGGGTGGACCAGCACCTGTCATCATGGATCCTGGACTACCTCACAAACCGGCATCAGTTTGTGAGAACCCGGGACTGTGTGTCCGACACAATCATCGGTAGCACGGGGGCCCCCCAGGGAACGGTGCTGGCTCCCTTCCTGTTCACTCTTTATACTGCGGACTTCTCACACAACACAACACACTGCCATCTACAGAAGTTCTCTGATGACTCTGCGATCGTTGGCCTCATCTCCAATGGAGATGAAGCTGAGTACAGAGGGCTTATCCAGGACTTCGTGGACTGGTGCCATCGGAACTGCCTCCAGATCAACGCGAGGAAAACTAAGGAGCTGGTGGTGGACTGCCGCAGGCATGGGCAACCCCTCACAGCACCAGTAAATATACAGGGAACAGACATCGAGATGGTGACACCCTATAAGTACCTGGGTGTTCATCTGAAAATTAAACTAGACTGGTCACACAATACTGACGCACTCTACAAGAAGGGACAGCGCAGGCTGTTCCTGCTGAGGAGACTCAGGTCTTTTGGTGTACAAGGGGTGCTGCTGAAGACATTCTATGACACGGTGGTGGCATCAGCCATCACTTTTGGAGTGGTCTGCTGGGGCAGTGGTATTACCGCAGCCGATAGGAAGAGACTGAACAAACTGATCAAGAAAGCTAGCTCTGTCCTGGGGCAGTGCCTTGATCCGGTGGAGGAGATAGGAGAGAGAAGGACGATGGCTAAACTGTCATCTCTGCTGGAGTCCGAGTTTCACCCTATGCAGGACATACTGAATGCACTGAGGAGCTCATTTAGCAGCATACTACATCATCCCAAGTGCACAACCGAGAGGTTTCGCAGGTCCTTTGACATGTTTCGGGACCCAGGAGACAGACACTGACACGGGCAAATTAGTGAACAATAATCTTTATTAGAGTGAAAGGGTGTGTAGTGCAAGTGTGAGCGTGTGGATAGTATCCTGGTCACTGGAACTGAGCACTCTGGACGGAGACCCGGCAACCCTGGAACATATAAGCACAGACCATTACTTTTGTCCCACGCTAATGACAAGCTATCAGTAGTGAGGTTTACTTGGGAGAAGTGCAGGTTACGTCCTGCTGAGAACCAGCGGCCGTGCAACGTGGAGGTGAAGGCATCCGGTAACGAGCTGGGGCTTCCACCTGTGACTGAGGCGAGGACAGGTCTTCCAGTGACTCCGGCTGTGACACCACAGACCGGGGCGATGACAAACCAGCTGATGACAAGACGAGTGATTCCACAGAACGTGGTGATGATGATAATCCAGACGATGACAAGGCGGGTGATTCCACAGAGCGTGGTGACCATGACAATCCAGACGATGACGAGGTGAGTGATTCCACACAGCGTGGTGACGATGACACAACAGATGACGATGACCCAAACTCCACCGGTAACGGTGGCCAGTACTCCTGTAACTGATACAGTAATAATTCAGGAATTTGTGGAGCCAGACGTACCGGTAGTCGTGGTGGTAGCGAGCCGCTACGTGAGCGAGTTGGCGTAACCCCGTCAGCTGGGGACGCAGGTCCGCCGCCAAGGGAGTCCACCTGTGCACAGGGGTAGAGGTTAGGAGTAGAGTAGCAAACAGCTCTCTTACGTGCTTGACTTTGAACTGAAGTCCTTGACGAGGCGAGAGACGTTCTAGACGAGGCCAGAGAAGATTCTGACGAGGCAGTTCCTGACGAGACAGTTCCTGACGAGACAGCTTCTGACGAGACAGCTTCAGACGAGACAGCTTCCGACAAGACAGCTTCTGACAAGACAGCTTCTGACAAGACAGCTTCTGACGAGAAAGTTTCTGACGAGGCAGTTTTTGACAAGACAATTCTTGACGAGACAGTTTCTGACGAGGCAGTTTTTGACAAAACAATTCTTGACGAGACAGACTCTGACGAGACAGACTCTGACGAGACAAGAGAATACCTTGACGAGGCCAGAGAACGGAGTTCTGGTTCTTTCCCAGACGAGGAGGACAGACGACTCCGTGCCGGGCTGTCAGCAACGCTGGCTTTTAACAGCTGCTGATTAACCCCTGTGGATCTGTGTGCAGCTGGAGTTAATGATGCTAATGACGGCCCAGAGGCCGCCATGACATCCTTCCTACCAACAGCTGTCAGACTGTACAACCTAAGCAGGGCTGCTCGCAGAGATAGCAAAAAGACGTAACAAACCAATAGTTTTTTGAATGCAAAAGATGCAATAGACTTACACAATGGTCCCCTCCGGCATACAACTAGGAAAATACCGGTCACTATGGAGGGTGAGAATATGTATGGGCACATAATCATACCATGTAGGATAACTAAGTAGACGGTTATGCTGTTTCATCCCATCTAGCAACAATGCTCTGCACTGTGTGTGTTTATATATTTACATATTTATTCCATCTAGCTACAATGCTCCGCACTGGGTGTGTTTATATTTATATATCTATATATTTATTCCATCTAGCTACAATGCTCCGCACTGTGTGTTTATATATCTACATATTATTCCATCTAGCTACATTGCTCCGCATTGTGTGTGTTTATATATTTACATATTTATTCCACCTAGCTGCAATGCTCCGTACTGTGGGTGTTTATATATTTACATATTTATTCCATCTAGCTACAATGCTCCGCACTGTGTGTTTATATATTCATATATTTATTCCATCCAGCTACAATGCTCTGCACTGTGTGTCTGTGTGTGTGTATATATATATTTTATAGTAATATGTACATATGTATATTAGCTGCTCTTGCTTGCTTGTTTTTTTTTCTTGCCTTCTGATTGTTGCTCTGAGTGTTGCTATCCCTGTGCTCTTGCAATCCTGGAATTTCCCCGTTGTGGGACTAATAAAGGCTTATCTTATCTTATCTTACTTATGGCCAACATCTTGCATAGTTCTTACGTTGTTCCTATGGCATTCTTATGGCCACCCACCAATTAGGGATTTTCATGGGTCAATCATAGAAATCTTGGACAAGACCTTTGACCTGGCCAAAACTTACAGTCTACGAAAGCTGGATTCTCCTATGACTGCCTTAAGAAGGCATTCCGAAATGGTCCAAAAATAATCCATATGGTGTTCACAGCCCTTTGGGTATTTGTAACCATAGCTTTAATGAGAGGAAGCTGGGTGGTTACACTCACCTGTTGGTTTTATGATGCTTCAGTTTGGGAGCTTAACGGTGCTAGACCATGTCATTGGTACACTCTCCCTTGTGACAACCAAGCCTGTAAGGTATTTTCCATCAGTATTTTGACTATTGCTCACCAGCATTCTCCTCAGGTCAATCTACTCACTTGCCAGTCCACCAACATTCTCTCTTTGCTCCTCATGTTCACCCAGTAACCTGCCCTCTCCTGGCTGCCAATCTCCTCAGACTTGAACCCTCTCCTGGACTAACCTCCTTTACTCAGGATCATTGAATACACACTTTTTTCCAGGACCCCTTGCCTCACGAAGAACCAAGTAAGGACTTTACTCATGCACATTTTCCCCCTGAACTTACTCTTGCCTCAGGACCCTTGTGTACCCAAGGCCTACTTGTTGAGGAACCTCATCAGTCTGTCACAGTAATCAACTAAAAACTCTTACCTGGAATAATTAACCTCCACTTACAGAACCATCCAGCACTTTCTAATGCTTACCTATTTCCTGTCTGTTCCCCTGTTGAATTTATCCTCTCCATCCATCCATCCATCCATCCATCCATCCATTTCCAACAACTCATCTAGAGGCAGGGTCACAAAGGCAGCAGCTCAAGCAGAGAAGCCAACCTGCTCCAGCTCTTCAGAGAGGACATCAAAACATTCCCAGGCCAGCTGGGAGACAGTCTCTCCAGCATGTTCTGGGTCTGCCCAGGAGTCTCCTCCCAGTGGGACATGCCCAAAAAACCTTACAGTGCATCTGAAAAGTATTTACAGCACTTCTCTTTTTCGACATTTTATGTTACAGCCTTATTCCAAAATGGATTAAATTATTATTATTTTTACCTCCAAATTCTACACACAATATCCCATCATGAAAGTGTGAAAAAAGTTATTTTGAGATTTTTGCAAATTTATTAAAAATATAAAAACTAAGAAATCACATGTACAGTATTCACAGCCTTTGCCATGAACCTCAAAATTGAGCTCAGGTGCACCCTGTTTCCACTGATCATCCTTGAGATGTTTCTACAGCTTAACTGGAGTCCACCTGTTGTAAATTCAGTTGATTGGACATGATTTGAAAAGGCACACGCCTGTCTATATAAGGTCCCACAGGTGACAGTGCACGTCAGAGCACAAACCAAGCATGAAGTCAGAATCAGAATCAGAATCAGAATCAGAATCAGATTTATTGCCATTGTTCATGTAGTACAGAAACTAGGAATTTGTCTCGGTGCAATGCTGCAACATTAAACATGATAAAATAAAAGAAATAAACTATACATGCAATAAAGTGTAGAATAAGAGTGAGTAATACTGGTCAGCAGTTAAAATATATTAGTGAGCAGCAGATAATGTGGAGAACCATATAGTGCAGTCGGTAATGCAGGAAGAAAACAGTGATGATTTACATGAGTCTGGTTGAGCTGCTGTACATAGTGCACGAGAGTCAATAAGTCACTTAGTGTTCAGCAGTCTGATGGCAGAGGGGAAGAAGCTGTTCATGTGATGGGAGGTTTTAGTCTGGATGGACCGAAGTCTTCTACCTGAGGGGAGGGGGGCAAACAGTACGTGACCAGGGTGTGAGGGATCGGCTATGATCCGGCCAGCACGCCTCCGGGTACTGGAGATGTACAGATCCTGGAGAGATGGGAGCAAGTCAAAGGAATTATCTGTAGACCTCCGAGACAGGATTGTCTCGAAGTACAAATCTGGGGAGGGTGCAGAAAAATTTCTGCTGCTTTGAAGGTCCCAATGAGCACAGTGGCCTCCATCATCCATAAATGGAAGAAGTTCAGAACCACCAGGACTCTTCCTCGAGCTGGCCGGCTGTCTAAACTGAGCGATCAGGGCAGAAGGGCCTTAGTCAGGTAGGTGACCAAGAAACTGATGGTCACTCTATCAGAGCTCCAGCATTCCTCTGTGAAGAGAGGAGACGCTTCAAGAAGGACAATCATCTCTGCAGCAATCCACCAATCAGGACTGTATGATAAACTGGCCAGACAGAAGCCACTCCTTAGTAAAAGACACATGGCAGCCCACCTGGAGTTTGCCAATAGGCACCTGAAGAACTGTCAGACCATGAGAAACAAAATTCTCTTGTTTGATGAGGAAAAGTTTGAACTCTTTGGCATGAATGCCAGGTGTCACGTTTGAAGGAAACCAGGCACCATGCCAATACCATCCCTACAGTGAATCATGGTGGCGGCAGTATCATGCTATGGGGATGTTTCTCAGCAGCAGGAACTGGCAGACTAGTCAGGATAGAGGGAAAGATGAATGCAGCAATGTACAGAGACATCCTTGATTAAAACCTGCTCCAGAGCGCTTTTGACCTCAGACTGGGGCAACGGTTCATCTTTAAGCAGGAAAACGACCCTAAGCCCACAGCCAAGACATCAAAGGAGTGGCTTCAGGACAACTCTGTGAATGCCCTTGAGGGGCCTAGCAAGAGCCCAGACTTGAATCCAAATGAACATCTCTGGAGAGATCTGAAAATAGCTGTGCACTGACGCTTCCCATCCAACCTGATGGATTTTAAGAGGTGCTGCAAAGAGGAATGGGCCAAACTGCCCAAAGATAGGTGTGCCAAGCTTGTGGCATCATATTCAAGAAGACTTGAGACTGCAATTGCTGGCAAAGGTGCATCAACAAAGTATTGAGCAAAGGCTGTGAATACTTCATATTCATACTTATATAATTGATTTTAATGTGTGCACACTTTGATAATGTTACATAAACCTTATTCTAATGTGTGTTAATGATATAAGTACCAGTATGAATGCATGCTCACTGGGTATTAGTCATGAAACACTTAAACATAGTTTAGGTTTCATATTAAGTATATAAAATGAATTTCATAGAGAATGCGTGGGTTTACTCCGGGATTTCTCCGGTTTCCTCCCACATATCAAAAACATGCAAGTTAGCTTAATTGGTCTCAAACTGGGGACTCTAAATTGTCCTTAGGTATGAATGTGAGAGTGAATGGTTGTCTGTCTCTCTGTGTTGGCCCTGCGGTGGACTGGCGATCTGTCCAGGGTGTATCCTGCCTCTCGCCCAAAGATGCTGGGATAGGCTCCAGTCCCCCCGCGACCCAAAAAGGATTAAGCAGAAAAGATGGATGGATGGATGTATGCGCTCTGAAACTTGTGTCAGTTATCTGACTGGTACCAGCCAATCAGCAGGCTATCTCTCTCTGTTGGATTGCGCCCTTTCATTTTATTGGTTTGTTACAGACAAAGAACTGCTTCCTCATTGGACTAAAGTTCATTCAAACCTCTTGCTATGGAAGACAGTTGGTTTTCTTTCATGACAGTCATATATTTATGATACTCGAAGTGCGACCCTTTAAAATGAGGAAAACACCCTAACCATGCAGAAGTTTTTGGGGTGTGTTTGAGTCTTTTAAAGTCCTGTTTGTCTCTGTCAAGTTTTTCGTCTTTATTAAGTTTTCCTGTTTTCTGGCATCTGAGGGGAAACCACCCTTTTTTGTGAGCTCACTCTATCTGTGGGAGTCAAACTCCACATCCCTTCTTCTTCCTCTCCTCAGAAGCCGTGTTTATCCTATTGAACGTTTTTTTCTGGGACTTTTGATTTTTCCTGCCGTTAAAGTGGACTAATAGTGATTTTTGGACTTTTGTTTCCTGCCGGATCCCCACAGACCACGACGCCAAAAGCACTCTGATCTCGTGGATGTAACAGCCTAACTCCCATCTTCCTTCAGCTTTGGGCTTTTATTGGCAGGTGGATGCCCTAAATTCTTGGACTGGTTGCCAGAAGACGTCACACCTGCCTTGGGGCTTAGCCGCTCTCTCCACCGGCTACACTCTCGCGAGCCCCCTGATTGAGTCCTGTGTTCCTAACGCTGTCCGGGAGGAGCCGCTGAGCCTTACCCGAACACTTTACCACCGGCTGGCGTAGACCACCACTGAACATCTGGAGATACAGCTGTTCGTAAGTGAGACTTTCAATTGTCTCTCTGCTGGGCTAAATGTGATGTCTAAAATTATCATTGAGCATAGCCAATTTTCATGTTAAATCCTAGTCCATAACCTACATTAAAACTATACGCTGAAGGAACAGTAATATTCCCTTTCTATAAACCTCTGTTTTGTCTTTTTTTAGAGTAATTCAGGATTTTTTTTCAGATAACTAGCTTATGTCAATTTTCTACATAAAATTGTGTTCAATTTTAATGCATAATTGTGTTCAAGTTATTTTACAGTCGTCCACTGCATTGCAGTAAAACCAAAAATCTTGTTTCTCTTGGTTCCACAAAGGTTTAACTTTCTGCTAAGGAATCCATTAAAAGTTGATGTGATATCTGACACCTGTTGATTATTTGAACCTGATAACAAATCACTTGAATGTAAAATCATTTAACATGGGTTCTTTAATAAACTTGTGAATGAGAGAAGTTGTATTTGATTTCTTGTTGCATGTATGCTTTCCTGTGTCATGGCAGAAAATAATTCACTAATGTCTGAGACTGATTGATATGAAGGTACAGAGACTAATTAATTAAATTTGTTCCCTAGCTGAACTGGTGCCCTGTCTAAGTACCGTATTCCTCTCATAGTTTGTGTTTGTGGAGGAAGCAAACATCCTTCCACACACCCACACTTCTAATCATAAAATAAAGTAATCCTAGTAGATTATCACACATATAATTAAATATTGCTACAGATCCATCTGTCAATCTCCTGCTCCATTCTCCCCTCACTCATAAATAAGATATTTAAACTGCTCCATTTGGGGCAGGAGCTCATCCCCCACCTGGAAAGGACAATCCACCCTTTTCCAACTGAGGACCATGGACTCTGACTTGGAGGTAAATAGCTCATTTATAACCACTCGCTTGCCTAAATCTTTATCTCTGTGGATTGTGTGCTTTGGGTCCAACACAGGTAAATCCATGAAACTGTGGGGGACCTAGATAATGCAATTCTCCACTCAGACTGAATAGCACAGGAGGAGACACTTAAAAGCTGTTAATTAGATATGCAATGTGGTTTTCTCCATAAGAATGCATGATAATATGCGTTCTCCTCCGGGTTGCATAATAATGCACCGACAGGCTGAGCGACAGAGGGAATTGTTATTGTAAATCTATGTGTTGTAATGTGAACACCCCCAGGTCATGAGGTTTATTCTTCTTGTTAACTGATGTTGGAGAGAGAGATTAATAAAGTCTGCTCTGCCCACTGCCTTGCCTGCTCATTCCTCTCTTTACACTGGTGACCCTTGACGCATGAGGAAACTTGACGCAAACACCCCAGACACGACCCGGTCTGCAGGCGCCAGCACCGCGTGTGCCATTTCGGTCAAGTTCCAAGACTTTTGGCTACATGACCCGAAGTCTTGGTTCCTCCACACCGAGGCCCAGTTCGTGCTCCGTGGAGTGACGGTGGATGACACCAAATACTACTACGTGGTTGCAGCGCTGGATGCATGCACAACACAGCAGGTGGCAAGCCTGCTCCAACAGCCCCCAGCCCACGACAAATATGACGCTCTCAAGACCGCGCTGACCTGGCGCTACACGCTCTTGGACGGAGAGAGAGTGGAAAGGCTCCTGACACACTCCGAGTTGAGAGACGGGTCGGCGGTCAAATTAATGGAGAAGATGTTGGCGTTAATGGGCACAGATGACGGGCATTTCCTCTTTGCCCACCTTTTCCTCCGGAACCTCCCGACAGCGGCCACAGCAGTCCTTGCCAATTCGCCACTGCTGGCCATTCGCAACTACCAGGCACTAGCACAAGAGGCAGCTCAGATTATCCTGGCAGCCAGAACCTTCGCTGTGAATGCAGTGGCGTCGGAACCCAGCGAGACGGCCAGCGGGGGCGAGGAGCCAGCGACAGTGGCCGCAGCGGAGGCTAATAAGCAGCAGAGGGACACACTCTACTTCTATCACCGCCGCTATGGAGAAGACGTACGCTGATGCATGCCACCGTGCCAGTTCAAGCACTCAGGAAATGCCAGGGCCAGCAGTCGGTAGCAACCGCGACCGCCGGTGACACAAACAAACTGCTCTATGTGATGGGCTCCAGCTCGGGAAGATTGTTCCTCCTGGACTCCAGCTGCAAAAAGACCCTCATCCTGCCATCCTATGCAGACCAGCTGGTGGGAAGTAGCGGCCCCGAGCTGGCCGCCGCAAACGGCTCAGACATTAAAACTTTTGGTGAGAGGACACTGGCTATATCCTTGCACGGCTGTACATACCAACGGACATTCGTCATAGCGGCATGTAACTTCCCCATTTTGGGTTCAGATTTTTTGTGTGCACATGGACTATTAGTTGATGTGGCTAACAGACGCCTGATTAACGCAATGTCTTTTGATTCTCTGCCCTCTTCTTTCTTTTGATTCTCTGCCCTGTACAGCTAGAGGAGCCGGGTCCACAGCACTAGCCAACATCGCAGCTCCAGGGGGTAAGTTCCACACACTACTCACCCTGTTACCAGCACTCACGGTTCTGACGTTTTCGGTGGCCTTCACTAAACACGGGGTTGAGCACTTCATTACCACCACGGGGCCATCCGTTTTCACACGACCTCGGCACTTGGACTCAGCTAAACTGGTCAGGGCGCGCGAGGAGTTCGCCAACTTGGAATGGTTGGGCATCATCAGGCACTCAAACAGCCCATGGGCATCCCTGCTACATATGGTGCCTAAAGCCGAGGAATCGTGGTGACTATGCGGAGATTTCCGCAGATTAAACAACGCTACAGTGCACGATCACTACACAATCCCCCATATTCAGGATTTTTCCGTCCACCTCACAGGGGCAAGCATTTTTTCCAAGGTGGACCTGGTCCGCGGTTACCACCAGGTCCCGATGTGTGCAGAAGACATACCCAAAATGGCAGTATTTTTGGGTATGAACCTGTTTGGTCTTTTTGAGTTCCTACACATGCCTTTCGGGTTAAAAGGCATGGCACAGACATTCCAATGCATGATGGATGCGGTGCTACGTGATCTGCCATTTGTGTTGTTCTACCTGGACGACATCCTCATGGTCAGCGCGTCCGAGGACGAACACGTAGCCCCCCTCAGGATGGTTTTCCAAAGGTTGGAAGAGCACTGGTTAATAATCAACCCGGCAAAGTGCCAGTTCAGGGTTATGGTAATCAATTTTTTGGGGCAATCACATCTCACCGGAGGGCGCAATACCCTTACCGGTCAAAGTGCGTGCAGTGGCAGATTTTCCTCGGCCTCAGATGGTCAGGGTGCTGCAGGAGTTTTTGGGGATGATTCACTTTTACAACCGTTTCCTCCCCCGCGCTGCCCAGCTCATGCAGCTGTTGTACGCTGTGCTTAAGAAACGGAAACTGGTGAACAGAGTCAACTGGACTCCTGAGCGAGAGCAGGCATTTTCTGAGGCCAAAGCAGCTCTAGCAAACGCCACACTACTGGCGCACCCAGACCTGGCGGCTCGGATAGCGCTCACTACCGAAGCATCGGATGTGGCCATAGGGGCTGTCGTGGAGCAGCGTGTCGCCGGTTCTTGGCAGCCGCTTGCCTTTTTTAGCAGGTCTTTGAGCGACAATGAGCGTAAATACAGCGCATTCAACAGGGAGTTACTGGCTCTCCACCTGGCCATACGCTACTTCCAGTTCTGGCTGGAAGGGCACAGCTTCACCGCGTTTGTGGACCACAAGCAGCTAATGAACGCTATGACCAAGGTTTCAGAACCATGGTCGGCCCAGCAGCAGAGACAGCTGGCCGCGATCTTGGAGTTTACAACAGACATTCAGCATGTGGCCAGTAAACTCAACGTGGTGGCAGGCTGCCTCTCGTGTGCATTAGTGGCCCCAGTCTATGTAGGGATAGATTACATGCCCATGGCCGCTGAGCAGATTGGCGATGCAGATGTTTGCGCATTCCAGTCTGGACCAACAGGGTTAAGGCTGGAGAGTAGAGTACTGCAAGACAGCCCCCCCCCCCCCCAATCAGTGACGTCTCCACAGGCCGTCCATTCCCGGTGGTCCCACGTGTTTGGCACCGCCGCGTTTTCGAGTTGGTTCACTCCCTGGTGCACCCAGGAGTGCGCGCGTCAGTCAAAATGGTTTGAGCAAAGTTTGTCTGGCTGAGCCTTCGCAAACAAGTGAAAGAGTGGGCTGCAGCCTGCGTAGCATAGGTGCATAGGCACACAAAGGCCCCCTTGGAGCCGTTCCATATCCCAGCTAAGAGGTTCAGCCACATTCACATGGACCTCGTGAGCCCCCTCCCGCCATCGCAGGGGTTCACGCACCTCCTGACAGTGGTGGATTGTGCCACGCACTTGCCTGAGGCGGTGCCGCTAGCTTCCACAGCGTCCGCAGAAGTTGCACGCGCTTTTTTGACGACATGGGTGGCACTCTTCGGCGTCCCTTTGGATATCACGTCCGACCGGGGCCCACAGTTCATTTCCGACCTCTGGTCCATGATGGCCCTGAGCCTGGGCATCACAGTTCATTGCACGACCACGTACAACCCCAGGCCAATGGGTTATGCAAGCGTTTCCATAGGTCGCTTAAAGCGGCGCTCAGGGCTTCGCTTACAGATGCAAATTGGGTGGACCGGTTGCAGTGGGTTCTATTTGGGTTGCATTCAGCACTGAAGGAGGATTTGGCTGCCTCCCCAACAGAGCACCGAACACGATCCATCCCCGCCTTCACTACATAGCGCAGAGGCAGGGACGGTACCCGGCCCAGCCCACCACTGTTTTCCCCGTGCTTTCGTGCCAAGGACCTTGAAGGACACGTCATTTGTCCACCCAATTTGCATCCATAAGCGAAGCCCTGAGCGCTGCTTTAAGTGACGTATGGAAACGCTTGCATCACCCATTGGCCTGGGGGTTGTACGCGGTCATGCGATGAATTGTGTTTGTTAGGCACGATGCCCACCCTTCGATGGCCCGTTCAGAGTCTTGGAACCTGGGGATAAACATTTTGTGTTAGACTTGGGGGGACACAGAGAAACAATCTGTATAGACAGGCTTAAGCCCGCCTTCATATTAGCAGACGAGCAGGTGGTGTTGGCCCGAGCTCCTCGGTGCAGATGACCCCCCACTGAGAACTCACCAGGTAAATGACTTGTCAGATCAGTCACAATGGCATGGTGAAGATGTGTTGTCCCCCCCCCCCCCCCATGTCCTCCTACAGATGGACGCACCTCCAGAAGCGCCCCACCAGCACAGCAGTGCCTTGGAGCTGACGACCCCCCGTTACAGCCACTATGGACATGAGGGTTAAGGCTCAGTCTGAGTTTTCGGGAGGAGGGGGGGGGGGCTAGATAATGCAATTCTCCACTCAGACTGAATAGCACAGGAGGAGATGCTTAAAAGATGTTAATTAGATATGCAAGACAGCCTGTGGTTTTCTCCATAAGAATGCATGATCATATGCGTTCTCCTCCGGGTTGCATAATAATGCTTCGACAGGCTGGGTGACAAAGGGAAGTGTATTGTAAGTCTATGTGTTGAAATGTGAACTCCCCCGGTCATGAGGTGAGTTTGTATGGTATAAAAGAGAGATGCCAGCAACCTGGGTTTATTCTTTTTGTTAACTGATGTTCGAGAGAGAGATTAATAAAGTCTGCTCTGCCCACTGCCTCGCCTGCTCATTCCTCTCTCTACAGAACTTTTTTTTTATGATCTTGCAACTTTTTGTGAGTAAATTTGTGAGCTTTTTTTTTTTTTCAAAAAGTAAAAATTTGACTCATAATTTTTCAACTTTTTTCTTGTACATTTGCAGCTTGACTAAGGAATTGGCAAGTTTTTTTCTCTTAAATCTGGAAAAAAAATTAAATAACACACAGAAGTTCCACATCAGAGTTGCAAAGTAATAAAACCAATTGTCATCACTATAGATGCAAACTCCATATTCACTTGTTCCATCACTGTCAAAAGGGCATCTGTGAGAACCCAACAGTCTGTATAAAACTGTCTAGTACCTCTAAGATAAGATAAGATAAGATAAGCCTTTATTCGTCCCACAATGGGGAAATTCCAGGGCTGCAAAAGCACAGGGATAGCAACACTCAGAGCAATAATTAAGAAGATACGGAAGATATAAATAAGAGCAGTGGATATACATACATACACATAAATATATATACAAAGTGCGGAGCATTGTAGCAAGATGGAATAAACAGCATAATCGTCTACTTAGTTATCCTACATAGTATGAATATGTACCCATACATATTGTCACCCTCTGTAGCGACCGATATTGTCCTAGTTGTATATACTGGAGGGGACCATTGTGTAAGTCTATTGCGTCTTTTGCATTCAATACTATTAGGTCGTCACGTTTTTTTTTGCTATCTCTGCGAGCAGCCCTGCTTAGGTTATACAGTCTGACAGCCGTAGGTAGGAAGGACCTGCGAAACCTCTCGGTTGCGCACTTAGGATGATGTAGTCTGCTGCTAAATGAGCTCCTCAGTGCGTTCAGTATGTCCTGCATAGGGTGGGACTCGGACTCCAGCAGAGATAACAGTTTAGCCACCATCCTTCTCTCTCCTATCTCCTCCACTGGGTCAGGGCGCTGCCCCAGGACAGAGCTAGCTTTCTTGATCAGTTTGTTCAGTCTCTTCCTATCAGCTGCTGTAATGCCACTGCCCCAGCAGACCACTCCAAAAGTGATGGCTGATGGCACCACCGTGTTGTAGAATGTCTTCAGCAGTGCCCCTTGTACACCAAAAGTCCTGAGTCTCCTCAGTAGGAACAGTCTGCGCTGTCCCTTCTTGTAGTGTGTGTCGGTATTGTGTGACCAGTCTAGTTTATTGTTCAAATGAAAATCATCTATACATTCAGTAGCCATGTTTCTGGAATAACTAGCAGTACCCAGAGCAGACACTAACCTCTGTATACAATTCATCCAGCTTGTTTCTCAGTTTGTGGGGTGTGAACGATTGGTGCAGCAAAGCGAGGCCAGAATTTCAATTTGTCAATTAGTCCAGTTTATTTTCACTTACAAGTAGTCTCCAGTCTCTCAGGAAAAATCATCTGACACAGTCTTTCAACAAATGTACTTCCTCAAACAAGAAGCATATCAAGCAATAGCAAATTCCTCAATAACCATGATACTCGATATCTCACACCTGTTATATAATGGAGAGATAATTAGAGGTGATTAGCCCCTACCATAATCCCAAGTAAACACTCATCATTCCTTATTCTAAACACATACCCACTAACATCTAAAAATACATAAATAGTTTCCCCAAACATACACAATATAAATATATAAATAACATACAATAAATAGTCATATAAATAATTCAATAAATAACCTTAACCCCTATTACAAATATTAAACCACCCCTCTGACTTACCATACATATTTGCCCCCTGCTGGTGTCCTATATAAGGCCCTCAACTCCTAACGGAGTCTTTTGCCTGGACACGCACAGGAAGCATGTTGACAAAGGTATGTGCAATAAATCCTTTAATAATTATTTTACCAAATTCTTAATCATACTAATTATCTCCCAGGGCATTCAAATTAACAAAGACAAATCCTAAACTACTATGTGCATCTTATCAAACAATCATACTAACATTACAACAATACAGATACAACATAATCACACAATATAATCAGACATACAGTGGTGACATCCCATCGTCACATTTCCTCCCCGCTTTCCCGAGAATACAGTACTCTATGAGTCATGTATTCTAGAGAGGCTATCAGCCACAAGGTTGGTTTTCCCTGCCACATACCGAACAGTAAAATTATATGGTTGGAGGGACACATACCACCCTGTAAGATGACTGTTCACATCCTTCATTCTGTCTAACCACTGTAAAGCCTGATGATCTGTCTCTAACAAAAAATGACACCCTAATAAATAATATTTTAAAGACCCTATTGCCCATTTTATGGCAAGACATTCTTTTTCAACCGTAGAGTATCTTGTCTCCCGGTCCAAGAATTTACGGCTCAAGAACAGTACTGGGTGTCTCTCTCCCTTCTCCTCCTGGAGAAGTACTGCTCCAATGCCAACCCCTGAAGCATCAGTCTGTAAAATGAATGGGCGAGCAAAGTCTGGACTGAAGAGAACCTTCTCCCCAGAAATAGCCCTCTTCAGATCCTCAAACGCTCTGTCACACTCCTCTGTCCATTTTACCTTATTCGGTGCTGCAGCTTTAGTGAGGTCAGTCAATACTGCGGCTCTTTCAGCAAAGTGGGGGATGAACTTACTATACCATCCTACCATTCCCATGAATGATTGCACTCTCTTCTTAGTGGTGGGTACAGGGTAGGTCCGAATGGCATCCACTTTACCTATTCGTGGTCTAATGACCCCCTGACCAACCACATGTCCCAGGTACTCCACCTGCTATTGTCCGAATGCACATTTGCGTGGGTTAATTGTCAGTCCGGCCCTCTTAATTAGCTGAAGGACCTGCCTAAGGTGTATCAGATGTTCTTCCCAGGTCTAACTATAAATGACCACGTCATCCAAATAGGCAGCCGCAAAGTTCGATACTCTCCTTAAAACTTGGTCCATCAGCCGCTGAAATGTTGCAGGTGCCCCCTGAAGGCCAAATGGCATGACCCTAAATTGAAAACTGCCTTACGGTGTTTTAAAGGCTCTAAGTTCCTTTATTTCTGGTGCCAATGCCACCTGCCAATACCCCTTACATAGGTCCAAAGTAGAAATAAATCTAGCCTTGCCCACTTTCTCTAATAATTCATCAATCCGGGGCATGGGGTATGACTCAAATTTAGATACTGAGTTAAGGTATCTAAAGTCAATGCAAAATCTTAATGAGCCATCCTTTTTTGGAACCAGCACAATCGGGCTACACCACTCACTGACTGACTCCTCAATCACTCCTAGCTGCAACATCAAGTCAATTTCCGTTTTCATTTTTGGGACCAATCGTTCCGGGATCCTATACGATTTTCTCCATGGAACAGTTTCCTCTTTCAAATAAATCTTATGACGTACCAACGTGGTGAAACCAGGTCTCTCCTGAAACAAATCTGGATCCAGTAATGTCTCTAACTCTCTCCGCTGATCCACCTGCAAGTGAGACACTTGAAATAAGATAAGATAAGATAAGATAAGATAAGCCTTTATTAGTCCCACAACGGGGAAATTCCAGGATTGCAACAGCACAGGGATAGCAACACTCAGAGCAACAATCAGAAGGCAAGAAAAAAACAAGCAAGCAAGAGCGGCTAATATACATATGTACATATTACTATAAAATAAATATATACACACACACACACAGACACACAGTGCAGAGCATTGTAGCTGGATGGAATAAATATATGAGTATATGAACACACAGTGCAGGGAAAAGCCAGTGTGAACACACACAAATAAATAAGGCTCTGACACATTTGTGGGAAAGGACTGTTCCTTTTCCTCATCCACTTCCGTCGCACAGATCAAGAGCTGATGTGTCTCCTGAAGAGCAGGTTGCTGCTTCTGATGACCAGGCTGCTGAAACTCTTTCAACAAGTTAATGTGGAAGGTCTGATATTTTACCTTCCTGTCAGGCATATATAGTTCATATTTTTTTTTAATTTTTTTTTTTGTCATATGTCACTGAGCTTAGTTTTTTAGAAATTTCATATGGCCCCTGCCATCGAGCCAACAGCTTACTGTCACACGAGGGCAGCAATAACAGAACCTGTTGTCCTGGGTGAAAAACCCTTTTCCTGACCTTCTTGTCATACCAGGTTTATTGTTTGGCCTGCGCCGTCCTCATGTGCTCCTGAGCCAAAGCAGTCATTCGATTCAGTTTCTCTCTCATTTTAATAACATAAGAGACCACATTGTCCTGATCACTCGGTGGACTCTCCCAGTGCTCCTTTAATAAGTCCAGTGGGCCCCTCACCTGACGGCCATAAAGCAGTTCAAAAGGTGAGAACCCTGTTGAAGCCTGGGGCACCTCCCGGTAAGCAAACAGTAAATAAGATACCCATTGATCCCAATCTGAGCCCGTTTCAGAAACAAATTTCCGCAGCATATTTTTAAGAGTCTGATTAAATCGTTCCACTAGTCCATCAGTCTGCAGGTGATAAGGGGTGGTCTTAATTCCCTTAATCCCCAACAGCTTATACACTTGCTGCAACAGTTCGGACAAGAAATTTGTTCCACAGTCTGTCAGAACTTCTCTAGGTATGCCTACCCTTGAAAACAACTGGATCAGGCAGTTAGCAACCTGCCTAGCCTTAATAGATTCCAAGGGAAAGGCTTCTGGGTACCGAGTTGCATAGTCACAAATTACAAGAATGTATTTATTACCCGAGGAACTTCTTTCTAGGGGGCCCACTATATCCATCCCTATTCTGTCGAATGGTGTTCCAATAATGGGTAATGGTTGCAGTTGGGCACGTGCTACTCCCCTAGATGCTGTAATCTGACATACTGAGCATGTCGTGCAGAAGTCCTTTACCTGGGTATACATTCCCGGCCACACAAACCTTCTAGCAATTCTCTGTAGAGTTTTTTGGAATGCTAGATGACCTGCCCAAGGGATAACATGTCCTAGTTCCATAATTTTTGGTATGAGGTCCTGTGGTAAAGCTATGGCCATAACTCCACCGTGCTGTTGATATAGAATGTCCTTTTTTATGACATACAAGACCTCAGCCAAACAATCAGTTTTTCCCTGTTTCACACCCTCAATCTCTGAGACTTTATCAAACCAGGGCTTAATTGTTGGGTCAGCTTTCTGCAATCTAGCTATATCAGGAGGGATGACAAACTCTACTGACTGGCTTAATTGTGGTGTTTCTTCACCCAAGTCCTGTGCTGACGCTAACACCTTATCTCTTCTCTTCTGAGCGTTGGATTTGTGTTGCTTAATAGGGCCTACCTCTATCTCAGAATCATAAAAAGGTAATTCCTGAAGAGCATAGGCAACCCTCTGTGCCCTCTGTGCCCTAGTTGTCACCATATTACAATTTTTCACCACAGGTGTATTTACTCTCTGTTCAACAGCGCCACCTGCCTGTCTCTCTTCCGTTTGTTCCTCTCTAACCTGTTGTATGATGTCCAACAAGGTTGGAACATCATTGCCAAGAATAACAGGATCCGGCAAATCAGGCACAAGAGCTACAGGAAGGAGATAAGTTTGACCCCCTACTGTTAAATAAACCTCAGTGGTCGGGTACAGTTTCTTATCCCCATGGACACAATTGATGTTTATTTCTGAATCATTTCATAAATCCCTAGGGATCAAACTAGGTAGCACAACTGTTTGAAAACAGCCTGGTGCAGTGGTTAGCACTGTTGCCTTACAGCTAGAAGGTTCCTGGTTCGAATCCCCAGGCTGGCAGGGGTTGGAACCTTTCTGTATGGAGTTTGCATGTTCTCCCTGTGCTGCGTGGGTTTACTCCGGGGGCTCCGGTTTCCTCCCACAATCCAAAGACATGCATGTTAGGTTAATTGGTTGTTCTAAATTGTCCCTAGATATCTGTTTCCTATAAGCCCTTAGAATAGAGGGTTAGTACTAGTGAAAGCGCTTTGAGTGGTCTTTGTGACTAGAAAAAGCGCTATATAAGTGCAGGTTAGTTAGTTAGCCTGAATCTAACAGGGCCTCTTCACACTGACCATTAAGCAACACTTTTGTTTTATATACTCCACTATGCACTGAGGCTGAACAAGTGGGTCTAGGAACTGAACATAAAAGTGACGGCTTCTGATTCCTTATGGCAGGACATGAGTATTGGGTGTGACCGATTTTATTGCAGTGATAACAGCGTATATCTTTATTTGCAACCACTCGTGACTTTTTGCTATTATCATATTTGCTGTTTGTGTTCTGACTGGGTCTGGAATACAACCTATTTCGAGCTGGGCCACCCCTTTCACCCTCATTAAACTCACTCCGAGTAGTGAAAAATCTGTCACGGCCGAGAGTAGGTCTCCTGCTCCCAGACCTGGCTGACAGAAAAACCTCTGCCAGACAAGCAGCATCCTCTGCAGTCTTAGGGTCCTGCTCTTGTATCCAGACTCCCAGTTCCGGGTTCACCATGCGCAAAAACTGTTCCAAAATAAACTGTTCCATAATGTCTTTTAACGATCGGGTCTCTGGCTTAATCCATTTATACAACAGGTCCTTCAAGCGTACATAAAGTTTGCGAGGGGTTTCGTCCTGATTAATGTCCAAGGAACGAAATCTCCTCCTATAAGTGTCAGACGTTATTTCAAATTTACTCAAGATAGCTTCTTTAACTTTTGCATAATTGTCTGTGTCAGCCACATCCATCAAAACAAATGCGCTCCGCGCTTTACCTGTGAGTAAAGGAGCAAGATGGATAGCCCACTCGTCTTCCCTCCAGCTGCAGACTGTAGCGATCCTCTCGAACGTCGTCAGGTACTGTTCTACGTCGTCCTCGGGTGAGAGAGGATTCAGCCTGGGCTTGTGGTGTACTGGTGTCCTCCTCGGCTGCACCAGCAGCAAATCTTCCTCCTGCGGGCCGACCTGACTGGCCGTCACCCTGGGGTCCTCCCCCGGAGCGCTGTCATCACCACCATGCTCCGCCCAGCTCCCGTACTCCTCTCTCAGCTCCGCAACCTGCAACTGTACCTGACAAATTTGTTCATTTACAGCCTGCCACCTTTGGTCATGGAGAGCGGCTTCCTCCTCCATCTGCCGATCTCGGAGCGTCAGCGAACGCACAACAGATTTCACTAGGCTCGTTAGCTCCTCGAGCTCGCCCAGTCCGCTGACTCCTGGTTCCTCCTCTGTCATACCTGTATCAAGGTCAGACCGCTTCTCCTGCCTCACTTTTCTTCTGGCCATGGATTCCTCCGTCCACCGAACGCCACGGCGTCCACAGCACGGACCACCGCTGCCACCAAATGTGAACTATTGGTGCAGCAAAGTGAGGCCAGAATTTCGATTTGTCAATTAGTCCAGTTTATTTTCACTTACAAGTAGTCTCCAGTCTCTCAGAAAAAATCATCTGACACAGTCTTTCAACAAATGTACTTCCTCAAACAAGAAGCATATCAAGCAATAGCAAATTCCTCAATAACCATGATACTCGATATCTCACACCTGTTATATAATGGAGAGATAATTAGAGGTAATTAGCCCCTACCATAATCCCAGGTAAACACTTATCATTCCTTATTCTAAACACATACCCACTAACATCTAAAAATACATAAATAGTTTCCCCAAACATACACAATATAAATATATAAATAACATACAATAAATAGTCATATAAATAATTCAATAAATAACTTTAACCCCTATTACAAATATTAAACCACCCCTCTGACTTACCATACATATTTGCTCCCTGCTGGTGTCCTATATAAGGCCCTCAACTCCTAACGGAGACTTTTGCCTGGACACGCACAGGAAGCATGTTGGCAAAGGTATGTGCAATAAATCCTTTAATAATTATTTTACCAAATTCTTAATCATACTAATTATCTCCCAGGGCATTCAAATTAACAAAGACAAATCCTAAACTACTATGTGCATCTTAACAAACAATCATACTAACATTACAACAATACAGATACAACATAATCACACAATATAACCAGACATACAGTGGTGACATCCCATCCCATCCCATCGTCATCGTTTGGAGAGAAGCACTGGTGGTAAAGATAGCAGTGTGGCGGTATGGGATAATAAACGGCGAACTGTGGTTTAAAAGTGGATTTTATTGATCATTCATCCTGCCATCACAGAACTCACTCCAGCGCCGTGCAGGCGCGCCGGAGCGAGCTCTCAGGCTCTCGTCAGGAGACACGGAATGCGTGTAGTCAGTTGCAGTAGTCAGAGAGAGAGGGAGTTACAGAGCGATATGCAGTTTAAATACCCCACTACAGACAATGCATGAATGGCACATTAGCATCACAGTAAACGGCCGGAAGGCAATGGGACATTTGCATCACAGAACAGAGCAGGAAGGAACATTTGCCTTTGAGTCATACATATCAGCAGCAGGATACTGGCAGGAAGTAGCTAGACAAAGGGAGGCTGCCTATTGAGCTCAATACACACGTCTCATTGTCCTGCTAATTGCTCCAGCTGAGCGCTCTGCTTGTCCGTAGGCTGTGAGGGTGTCCCACACACTCCCCCCCAGAAGGCTCAGCAGGAAGCTGAGGCCTTGATAGTCCGGCTTTGGTAGCGAGCAGGGAAAGCTCTGTGCAGGCGGAGGTGGAGGGAGGGGGGTGGGGGTAGCAAGTGCCGGCCCGGGACGGCGGAATTGTCTGTGCCGCGCAAAAATTGCCTGTGGATCCGCGATGTTGAGGGGCTGTCCTGTTGAACGTGCGGAGGTCCACAGCGGCTGTGAGAAGAAAAACTTGTCTCTGACTCCTCTCGCGGCTATGAAGAAAAACAGGAGCTGCAAGGCTGCGTAGCGGCTGTGAGAAAAAAGGAGCTGCAGCTGTCTGAGGGACTTGGTATGTTGGTTTTAGGTGCGCGCGCGCAGCCCTGAAGCCCTCGGGGACAGCTGACGGCTGAATTCCCTTTGTGCGCCGTGGCTGAGACCCATACAAAATCCTGTGAGCGAGCTGCGTGCGTGCTTCAGGTGTGTGAGCAGCCCTGAAGGTTCTGTGTGCAGCGGTGAAGGACGATGGCGGTCTGTGGAGCTGTTATTGTCCTGTGCGTGGTGCGCCGTCCTCGTAACCCCCCGCTGTGCGTGCGGGGGTTCGGTGCGTGGGTGTCCCGCTGTTGAGAGGCGAGTCAGGGTCAGGGAGCTTGATGGAGATCAGCGTCGTCGGTGCCGATGGTCCTCCCTGTCTTGGCTGTTGCTGTAGTTCGCTAGTGCCGGGTCATGGTGCGTTCAGGTCCACGCGCTGCGTTCTCCGTCGGCCCTGGAGGTCGCCGTCGTGGAGAGAGGATGAGGTGCATGCGCTCTCGTGTGTATGCGGAGGAGCTGTGAGAGCGGCCGGTCCCAGCGTGGATGTCCAGATCTCAGGCGAAGGACGCACCATGAAGCTTTCTGCCGCTTTCCCGGTCGTGGATGATCTTCGAAGAGTTCGCCTGGTGGTGGCTCCGCGTCGAGGTCTCCCTGTAGCAGAAGGGAGGGCAGTCCATTTGCGTCAGGCTGCTGCGTTCGCTCGTCGTCGGAGAATCACTCCCGGGTGCTGCGTTCGTTGTCAGTGTGTTCTTTTCTACGTCGGGTCACCAGTGTGGTGGTATGGAATAATAAACGGCGAACTGTGGTTTAAAAGTGGATTTTATTGATCATTCATCCCGCCATCACAGAACTCACTCCAGCGCCGTGCAGGCGCGCCGAAGCGAGCTCTCAGGCTCTCGTCAGGAGACACGAAATGCGTGTAGTCAGTTGCAGTAGTCAGAGAGAGAGGGAGTTACAGAGCGATATGCAGTTTAAATACCCCACTACAGACAATGCATGAATGGCACATTAAAGTCACAGTAAACGGCCGGAAGGCAATGGGACATTTGCATCACAGTACAGAGCAGGAAGGAACATTTGCCTTTGAGTCATACATATCAGCAGCAGGATACTGGCAGGAAGTAGCTAGACAAAGGGAGGCTGCCTATTGATCTCAATACACACATCTCATTGTCCTGCTAATTGCTCCAGCTGAGCGCTCTGCTTGTCCGTAGACTGTGGGGGTGACCCACAGCACCAGTGCTTCATTTTCACCATGAATTACCAGAGTAGTTCCTTGGAGATGTCATGTGGCAACTTTAATAGAGAAAACCATCTGTAGTCCCACCAGTCCACTAGCTCAGTCCTGCTATATGTTAACTCTATGTTAGCTGACAGGCATTACTGAAAATCAGTTTTGTTAAATATTACCATAACAATAAACATAATTTATGAACATGATATTTATACCCTGAAAAAGGGAAAATATTCTTTTATTTCACAACATATTGCACTGTCACATATCTCCAAGTTAATAGGATAAGATTGCACATAATTTTGCACACGTATCACAATCTACCCAAAACTTTCTTGCTTTGAAATACCTATATGCTATATGCTTGCAGCTATATGTTGTAGTGTGACCTTGAGTTCGAATTTGTAAAATTATTCTTTGCTGAAGAATTTCTTTTTTCAACTCAAAAGTCTGGCTTTTGAGACTGCTTCTCTCACCCAATAAATAGAGCTGTGACCCTATCTATCATCTTCATCATCATCATCATCATCATCATAGCAGTCTGTCGTGGGGGACAATGACTGTTTCATATAGGTCTGATCAGATTCCTCCACACAGCTCTGTCCTTAGCCTTTCGCTGCCACGAACTCCTGTCTATGTCCAACTTCTTCAAGTTTCTTTTTACAGTGTCTTTAAATCTGAGCCTTAGTCTACCCTGATTGCGTTTGCCTTCGCATAACTGTGAGTAGAGTAACTGCCGAGAGAGACGCTGGTGGTCCATCCTTTCAACATGTCCGAGCCATCTCAGGTTCAGCTGTATTAGCATGTCCTCCACTGATGGTAGACCAGCTTGTTTCAACACTTCTATGTTGGTTATCTTGTCTTTCCATGAGATGTTCATTATGGCTCGAAGGTGTCTCATCATGTACACGTGGAGTTTCTTCACCTGCACTGTGTAGACAGTCCAAGTTTCAGCACCGTATAATAGAGTAACCAGTACTGTTGCTCTGTACACTTTGCATTTCACACGGATAGACACATGTCGATTGTTCCACAGTCTCTCCCTCAAGTTTCCAAACAATGCGCTTGCGCTTCCCATTCTGAGAGATAGTTCATCCTCCAGCATAGCATTCTCTGAAACAGTACTCCCTAGGTACTTGAAAGTCTTGCACTTGACTAGTGTCTCTGTACAAATGCTGATCTCTTCTGGTAGTGATGTTGATAACTGGAACTTTGGTGGTTGATAAAGGCACTCTGTCTTCTTGATGTTGATTTGGAGGCTGAATTGGCTAGCTGCTCTTGCAAATTTCTCCACTAAAGATTGCATATCTTCCACGCTGTGTGCAACTAGAGCACTGTCGCCGGCAAAGAGCATTTCTCTTACTATCTTTATCAATGTCTTACTCTTGGCTTTAAACTATGCCACATTGAACAAGTCTGCTTCGTTCCTTGTTTGAATGTATACTCCTTCTGAAGTGTCTTTGAAGGCCACTTCAAGCATGGCTGCCAGATATAGCGAGAAGAGTGTAGGCGCCAGCACACACCCTTGTTTCACCCGTTGCTTACTGAAAAGTCTTTAGATACTGAACCACTCATTGCCATGTTTGCTTGTATACCTGTATGGAGTGCCTCGATCAGGCTGACGAACTTCTCTGTACAACCATATTTCTTGAGTACCTGCCAAAGTCCTTGTCGCGAAACAGTATTGAAGGCTTTACTGAAGTCTCTGAAGACTACATAAAGCGGCATGTTCTGTTTGATACACTTTTCTTGAACCTGTTTCAAGCAGAAAATCATGTCCATTGTGCTTCTTCCACTTCTGAAGCCACACTGGGTTTCCAGTAGTACATTCTGCGAGATGTGTTCACTGAGTCTGTTAAGTAGTACACGTGAGAGAATCTTAACAACAGTGGCTAACAGTGATATACCTTGGTAATTTCCACAATCTTTCCTGTCACCTTTCGTGAGCAAAGGCACAGTACTTGCATCCTTCAAGTCTTGAGGTACTTTCTGGGCATCCCATATCTCTTGGATGCGCTTGTGCAGGCAGTTGGTCAGCTGAACACCACCAAATTTCCACACTTCTGCTGGAATTCCATCCCTGTGTTGTTGGAATTATCCCTGTGTTGTCCTGATAGCTGCCATTAGTTCATCAAAATTTGGTGGTTCATCCAGACTTGATACAGCTGGTCGCTGCACTAGAGCTTCTTTAGCCTCTTCAGTGAGATCTCCAGGGTTGTTTAGTAGTTGGTCAAAGTGGTCTGCAAATCTGTCCAGGATTGTGTCTTTCTCCTGCAAAACCGTTTCACCATCCATAGCCTTTAGTTGGATCAATCCTCTTCGTTTAGGGACGTAGATTTCTCTCAAACCTGTGAAGAATGTTTCCATGTACTTCCTGTCTGCTGCAGTTTGAAGTTTCTCTGCTTTTTCATTCCACCAATTGGACTTCATCTCTCTGGTGTGCTTCTGTAGCTCACTCTGAGCCTTTGAGTAGTTCATCTTCTTTGACCTTGTGTTACACTGTAGGTTTTCCTACCTAGCTGCATTCCTCACTTCTAGTAGTTTCTTCAGGTGTTCATCATGTTCATCAAACCAATCTTGATGTTTCCTCTCAGTGTAGCCTAATACATCACTCGCTGTCTGATACACCGTATCCTTCAGTGTTGCCCATTTCTCTTCTATGTCACTCTCTGAGTTGTTGCTGTCTCAGTCTTTCAAGTTTTCATCCATTTCCTGTGTAAGTTCTTCCTGCTTTTTTTGGCCTTTCAGTGCACTAGTGTTTAGCTTCCATGGTGGCTTTGCACCCGTCCTGCAGTGCTGTTTTCATCTCCAAATCCTTAATCTAGATCTCAGCATAACATGATCAGTACCACAATCCGCGCCTCCCATTGTTCTGGTGTCCAATACATCCCTTATGTCTCTCTGCCTGACTATGATGTAGTCTAATAAGTGCCAATGCTTGGATCTTGGGTGCATCAGTGTCTTCTTGTGTATGCCCTTGTGCTTAAATAGAGTGTTTGTTATTATAAGGTTGTACTCTGAACATAGTGCAAGTAGAAGTTCTCCATTAGCATTGTACTTGCCTACCCCATGACTGCCTAGCACTACTTTCCATTTCTCAGTGTCCGAACAAACTCTGGCATTAAAATCATCAGTTGGTACACGCCTGATAGTCTCATGTAAATCACTGTACAACTTTTCCTTTACCTCCTCTGTGTTGGTCATTGTTGGGGCATATACACTGGTGAGTGTGGCATACATCTTCTGCTGTAGTGGGAGTCTCATAGTCATCATCCTGTCATTGATTGGCACCAGTTCCTCATCAAGCATTGCTGCTATATCCTTTCTAACTGCAAATCCCACTCCTACTTCTTTCTTGAATTGATCTCCCACTCCAAAAGAAGATGTACCCATGGTCTTCCAAGCTGTCAAATCCAGGCAATCTTGTTTCACTGAGTGCAGCTATGTCTACATTGTACCTGTTCATTTCCAGGGCCACAAGCGGGCCACAAGCGCGGTCTGTCTTTCTGGACGCTGTGATGTTGTTCTGTCCAACAGAGTGCATACATTCCATTCTGCTACACACAAGGCTGCTGTTTTCCTCTTCTTTTGTCTTCCTGCTCCTAGCGTACTTTTCACTGTCTGTCAGAGTGTGAACAGATCAGCGCAGACCTTATAAGCCCAGGCGACGTCCAAGCCGGTATGGGTTGCTTTCTGATTGACCATTTCATGAAACTGCTTGCAAAGTATTTGAGTACTGCTAGCTTTTGCTGGACTAGCAGCACTTTTTTAGCAGATAAAGGTATTATCAGTGGCAAGGACAAGCCAAGACAAACTGACTCCAGTATCTTTTGCAGTGACTGACCAGAAGTTTGCGACACATCTGTCGCAAGGTCTGTGGTGGACTGTGCCAGTTGGTGCATTGTGAAATGCACTACATAAAGAGCAGAGATAAACAAACCTATCATCTGGTAACCCTATCTATAGGCCATAAAGTGGAAGTTAATCCCTTTCTTCAAGACTCTTTGACAAAGGAATGTTCTAACTGACAGTTTTATGATTGACATATTCAAGACTTTGGAAGCCAGGACTCTCCAGTAAACAACCTGTTTCACTGTGCTATCTGGTGGATGAATCAGGAATATTTAACTTTTTCCCTTTGCAGTGGAATTTATGCCTTATGGACTATGAGCTAACTCATATTCTTTCTCTTAAGTGAATTCTGGGACGGACAATGGGTTTCAAATGCTTTTATTGATATTTGATTTGATTTGATATGATTGTGATATGTTCTGCTATTTTCAGGAAGAAATTAATGTTTGCATGCTTATTATCACAAGTTAATTACAGTAGATGTAGATGCATTTTATGCTCCTTTATTGAGTAGAATATCTTAGTCACTAAAGTTTAAGGAATTTATGTTTTTTTTTCAGTCACATGTGTCTTAAAAGGGGGGTCTCACTTCTCAGATCAAATGTCTCTTCCCCTCCTCATTCTTCAGGAGACCATAGCTGCACTTTAACTGAGCAATAGAGTTCAAAGCTTCATTGCATTTACCTTTTTTAGGTTGATCTTATGATCCTTGTTGGAAGAAGCTCAAATACAATTGGGCCACCTCAGGTCTGATGAAGTTTTGGGACCACCCTGCAACACTAGAGAAAACTTAAGTTTTATTGCTCTTTGTTCAGAGTTTGCTCTGGGGTGTTGGCCGAAAGCTGTGAGCAGCTTTCTCTGCTCCTCCAATTTCAATCTCTTTTAAAAAGGGCCCAGAGCCTGTCGTGCTCTGTGTAAATCCTGTTTCTTTTCTTTAAAATTCATTTTTCTTACTTTATTCTTCTTTTTCTTTAAATTATCATGCAAGAAAATTTTAATTTTTTTTTAAAGCTTAAACCAACTCATTTAAACCACCAACATCAGAAGAAATGAGTTTGTGTTGTAATTTGACTTTCTGATGAGACTTTGCACAATAAACCAATTCCTTCTTCAGTGCATAAGAGAGGACCTCACCCAGTTTGCTGGAACAGGCTTTGTGATCCCGGGAGGAGGCCATAACAGAGGTGAGCCTGTTTGCCAGCCTCCTCACAGGCCCACGCTGGTCCAGTGAAAATGAATCCGGTGGACCCGCCTGCTACCCACGGGGACGCAAAGTTTCTGCAGCTGACGGTCTGTTATGTAATTTACACTTGTCTTCAGAATATTCCTGGTATAAGTTCTTTGAACCTAATTTTATGCAAACACCCATCAGAATCTCAAAATGCATGCTGTCTTTCATTAATCTACGTTCATTTTCAGAGTAAAACAAATTTTCTAATTTTTTTAAAGCTAATTATCATTTTCTTCATAAAATTGCATCCATTTTTCTCAACCAATGCTCTTTTATGGTTTTCCAATTTCCAGTATACTGACAAATTAAACTATGCTTCATGTGGTTCCACAAATTCTTGATTCATAAGTAACTCAGTAACAGTCTATGATGCCCATGATGCATGTAAATTCTCTGTTTTAAAGTTATGCACATGTGTTAACCCATTTCTTATTAAATCATTGAAAGACATATGGGAGTTATTGTTTGATTTCATGTCCATCTTCTTGATCATCAGAGACAAGAACTCACACAAGGGTTTATTATGAAACTGATCAAATATTTTCAATAGGATTATTAACTAAGGCTTAACTTACCAGTTGCTAAATTCTTTAGCTTAAGTCTTTGTGCATAAGAGTTTCCACCTCTATAAAACATGGATGGTTCCCTAAAGAGGAATTGAGTGTGATGAAAATAAATCTTCATTCCTACTCACATTCATATTTACACTAATACGTGTACCAACATTAAATTACCTATAAAACCCTTTAATTTCATTGCAATGTACTGTATGTCCTATTGAGGTCAGTGTGCATAAATATTGTGAGTAATGTATTGTAACCTGCTCACATATGATGTATGGATTGAAGCCTATGGCATAGGACTGGTGATGGATGCTTTAAAAATGAAAGGAAAGAAGAATTAATAAATCCGAATTCTTTAACTTAAGTCCAGACATTCATAATGTAGAACTGTTCATTTCAGGAGGGGTTTGGTAAGATTTACTACTAAAGAGCTCTAAAATTAAATTTGAATTCAATGCTACAATGCTCCGCACTGTGTTTATATATTTATATATCTGTCCCATCTAGCTACAATGCTCTGCACTGTGTGTCTATATATATATATATATATATATATATATATATATATATATGTACATATGTATACTTGTTGCTCTGGTTTTTTTTCTTGCCTTCTGATTGTTGCTCTGAGTGTTGCTATCCCTGTGCTGTTGCAATCCTGGAATTTCCCCATTGTGGGACTAATAAAGGCTTATCTTATCTTATCTTATCTAATCTAATCTTATCTTATCTAGAATGTTAACCAGCATCCAAACTATTGTTTTAAATGTCCAGAAGAAAAAAGTCACACATTAATAGAAAAAAAGTTGAAAATTTACAATGAAAAAAGTTCCACTTTACAAAATATAGTAAATGTACACATGAGATATGAGAAAAAAAAAGTTTAAAATTTATGAGAAAATATTAATTTTTTTAGAAAAAAGTAAAAAAAAGATATATACAACAGTAAAAAAGCCACAAATTTATAAGAAAAAATAAAAAAAAATATATATTATATTATAATACACCTTATTTCTGAGGGTGCTGCTGTAGGAACGATTATGGGTGGAACTTCCAGTTTCGGCTGAAGTAGTGTTAAATTAGTCAGCAAGAGTGGAGAAATGGGGCATTTAAAATAGTGTTTTTAAAAGTTTTCAAATTCATTTTAATGTATAGTCCACATATGTGTTTTGCACTCAAGTGGCAGCTAATTTCAGCACTTGTAGTTTTTGTATTTTTTGAATGTTTTGGCGTAGACCTGATACTTGCTGCTGGTGTTCCTGGTTGTGCCATAGAATGGATAAATGGAGGCTTCTCACTGGCAATATGTAGATCATGCATTGAAAACTAAAGAGGACTGACTGTTTGTGTGATAGGTGGTACAGACGCAAGAGCAGCAGGTATGTTTTCACTTGTATGAACATCATAGAGTTGACGTTTATGTGTTATATATGTCACCAGATGCAAGGTTGGATGAAATAAAATAATAAATAAAAATAGTAACAGTTTGCTTCCTAAGGCTTAACAACTTAAGAACAATATCAAATAGCTTTTTTTTGGGGGGGGGGGGTTGCATTCGTTGCACTGCATTGGAACGATCTGGTCTAGCAGCTTCAGCATGCATTAATTTTTAAATTATCACAAAATATAGATCAATAAAATTTTGAACAATTGTCAGAAAATGTCTCTACCTGTTAAGTTAAATAACAAGCATTCATGGTATGACAGCAGCATGAGCATTTTAATTTCGGGGTAAAACCGACAGCTATTAAAACACCCAAGCACGGTGTTGTGGTTCTTTGTGGCTCTGACTCAATTCTACATATGCTCTGAGGTAAATCTGATTATGTCCAACATCTTTTAACAAAATGCATCTGACTTTGGACGGACGGAGCTGAGGAAGATCAAGGCGAGGAAGGCGTCGGGACCGGACGGCATCAGCGCAAAGCTCCTCAAGTCCTGTGCAGACCAGCTGTGTGGGATTGTGACGTATATCTTCAACATGAGCCTGAAACTGGGGAGGGTACCACAGCTGTGGAAAACATCTTGTGTGGTACCTGTACCAAAAACTTCCCACCCCAAAGACCTGAACAGCTTCAGACCGGTGGCCTTGACGTCCCACTTGATGAAGACCCTGGAGAGACTGCTCCTTGCTCATCTCCGCCCCCTGGTGGAACCAGCGATGGATCCACTCCAGTTCGCCTACCAGCATGGCATTGGGGTGGAGGATGCGGTGATCTTCCTCCTTCACCGTTCTCTGTCTCACCTGGAGAAGCCCGGGAATATGGTGAGGATCATGTTCTTTGACTTCTCCAGTGCTTTCAACACCATCCAACCGATGATCCTGAAGGACAAGCTGCTGCGCGCAGGGGTGGACCAGCACCTGTCATCATGGATCCTGGACTACCTCACAAACCGGCCTCAGTTTGTGAGAACCCGGGACTGTGTTTCCGACACGATCATCAGTAGCACGGGGGCCCCCCAGGGAACGGTGCTGGCTCCCTTCTTGTTCACTCTTTATACTGCGGACTTCTCACACAACACAACACATTGCCATCTACAGAAGTTCTCTGATGACTCTGCGATCGTTGGTCTCATCTCCAGCGGAGATGAAGCTGAGTACAGAGGGCTTATCCAGGACTTTGTGGACTGGTGCCATCGGAACTGCCTCCAGATCAACGCGAGGAAAACTAAGGAGCTGGTGGTGGACTGCCGCAGGCATGGGCAGCCCCTCACAGCACCAGTAAATATACAGGGAACAGACATCGAGATGGTGACATCCTACAAGTACCTGGGTATTCATCTGAACAATAAACTAGACTGGTCACACAATACTGACGCACTCTACAAGAAGGGACAGCGCAGGCTGTTCCTGCTGAGGAGACTCAGGTCTTTTGGTGTACAAGGGGCGCTGCTGAAGTCATTCTATGACACGGTGGTGGCATCAGCCATCACTTTTGGAGTGGTCTGCTGGGGCAGTGGCATTACTGCAGCCGATAGGAAGAGACTGAACAAACTGATTAAGAAAGCTAGCTCTGTCCTGGGGCAACGCCTTGATCCGATGGAGGAGATAGGAGAGAGAAGGACGGTGGCTAAACTGTCATCTCTGCTGGAGTCCGAGTTCCACCCTATGCAGGACATACTGGATGCACTGAGGAGCTCATTTAGCAGCAGACTACATCATCCCAGGTGCACAACCGAGAGGTTTCGTAGGTCCTTCCTACCAACGGCTGTCAGACTGTACAACCTAAGCAGGGCTGCTCGCAGAGATAGCAAAAAGACGTAACAAACTAATAGTTTCTTTTTTTTTTTTTTTTTTTTTGAATGCAAAAGATGCAATAGACTTACACAATGGTCCTCTCCGGCATACAACTAGGAACATACCGGTCGCTATGGAGGGTGAGAATATGTATGGGCACATAATCATACCATGTAGGATAACTAAATAGACGGTTATGCTGTTTCATCCCACCTAGCAACAATGCTCTGCACTGGGTGTGTTTATATTTATATGTCTATATATTTATTCCATCTAGCTACAATGCTCCGCACTGTGTTTTTATATATCTACATATTATTCCATCTAGCTACATTGCTCCGCACTGTGTGTGTTTATATACTTGCATATTTATTCCACCTAGCTGCAATGCTCCATACTGTGGGTGTTTATATATTTACATATTTATTCCATCTAGCTACAATGCTCTGCACTGTGTTCATATATTCATATATTTATTCCATCCAGCTACAATGCTCTGCACTGTGTGTCTGTGTGTGTGTGTGTGTGTATATATATATATTTTATAGTAATATGTACATATGTATATTAGCTGCTCTTGCTTGCTTGTTTTTTCTTGCCTTCTGATTGTTGCTCTGAGTGTTGCTATCCCTGTGCTGTTGCAATCCTGGAATTTCCCCGTTGTGGGACTAATAAAGGCTTATCTTATCTTATCTTTATTGCGGTGGAGACTTTGATATATTTCAGAGCTTTTATTTGTTTACAGCATTAGCATCTTAGCAGCGGCGCTAACCAAAGGAGCTACTGTCTGCCAGGCTACTTTTTAAGCTCATCTTCTCATCCCTCCATAGTCGTGGGAAGTGGTATGATTATATTACTCTTTTTGAGTTGCAAAAGGATGTATCCCTGCATTTTTGATGCTGAAGTCATTGATTTTTAACAAGGAAAAGTGTCCCATTTCAGTGACAACCGTACGTTCTGAACTAGTACCATAAGTTTGCTACCATAATTCAAGCAAGGCATCATGGGGGTTAGGAATAAGGTGGATAAAAAAGACAAAATGTTAAAAAATTACAATGAAAAAGTAACAAATATATGATAAAAAAAACAGGGCAAATATAAAGGAAAAAAATTGCAAAATAACACAAAAAACAAAAAATATCTGAGTGACCTCAAGAGAAAGAAAAAAGCATTTCAAATTTGGAAGAAAAAATAAAGCTGAAGGCAACATGTTGTGTTTTGGTCTGGCTTGCCTGAAGTTACTGACACCACATATGTTGAGGTTGTGGTGTCTTGAGTTTATATTTGTGTTGTTTGCTGATAGATCAAAGTGGCTGTCTTTATTTAATTGTTTACTCTCAGCTTTGACCAAATGTGGGCTCAATTAAAGATTAAAGAAGAGGTTTGATTCGTGTGCAGCTTAAGTCTGATGTGGACCTGGAAGGCATTTTCAGCTCTGGCTCTCCCACTCTGAAATTAGTCCCACAGTCAGATACAAGTTCAAATGATTTCCCCCTGTGCGAGGCAAATCTTCTTAAGGCCATCAGGGTATATCTGTATCCATGCTGTCAAGTAGCTTAGATGTATCCAGAGTGTTGCTCAGGATGTGAAGAGTATGCCCCACCCGTTATTTCCATTCTGCAAATTAGATGCAAAAATTTACTCCTGTCTTAAACTTTGGATCATATTGTACATCTTTCTCATTGACAGTAGCCTCTTACCACTTTCAAGTTACAGCCTTTTGAATTTGTGATATTTAAACTGAATATTTTCTCGAAAAAAATCTTTGCCACCAGATGGTGCACGCTGATGGTACGGATCTGCGACTGACAACCTCGAGTGGTTAAACTACAAAACAGCTGAAACTCACAGAATGTTAAAATAATGTATCTTCTTCAGTTAAAATGATTTGTCTATAAATTAGTGGTTGAAAAACATGATTGTTATTATTACATGATTTATCTCCATAACCTGACTTATTGAGTGCAGTGAAACCCCGATGAATAATGACTAATTTCCCTCACATATAGCCTGCATCATTAATGGTCCAAAACCAGTGCCACTGGAAACTGGATCCTGTTTCTGTAAATGTCACATAGAGATAAGAACATTTACCAGAGACTATACAGTTGACTCATAAGGTAACGTGCACAGATCCATTTCTCCTGGGAGGAATTCTGTTCAGCAAAATGCCCTCTAATGAGCCCCAGCTACAGCACAATACCTGCTGAGGCAACTGGATTGTGGATCCCTGCAGGTGAACCCTGGTAGCTGCAGCGGTTATATCTGCCACTGTGTCAGAGTGAAGAGATGTTTCCATAGTCTAAAATATCTCTGTTTGGAGATTACAATCTGGAAATAAAAGGCTTCTCCTGGCTGTTGTGCATAATTTGGATCCTGACACAGATTTGGTTTGTAACTATAAATTCAGCTGCAAGACTGGAGTGGTATTCAGTGGTGTTTACTGACATTATTTATTTTATTTGCTTATTTTACTCAGTAACATCACTTTTGTCTATGTGGATTACCGAGGGAGTTCTTTCACAGACTTTTTGTTTTCACAGTATTTTTGTTTATTGTGTCAGCACCCCCCACCCCCCCACCCCCGTCAGACTGTCATATAGTGATCCGTCTATAGACTTTAACTTTAATGGCAAACCTTTTTATTTTATTTCAGTCTGAGCCGGCTGCATTAACTGAGGTGTAGGCAAAAGCAACAGCAACACTTCAGGTTCTGTCCAAAATCTGTCTTTTTCTCTTTTCCTTTTTTGTCCTATGATCCGACAGAAATTAAAACAAACAAAAAAAAAAATAATGAATAAACTGTCATTGTAACACAGTTCATTCAGTAAACTTAGGTTTATTGTTGATTTTGGAGGGTCACAGCAAAATAAAAAAAAAATTTCTGATTTTTTCTGAGTTAACTTGCAGGGAAATGGTTTATTTGAAGAGTTTAAATCTGGGTTTAGAATCCATCATAGTACTGAAACAGCCTTAGTGAAGGTCACTAATGACCTCCTTATCGCATCTGATAATGGACACTGTTTCTGTACTTGTCCTTTTAGACCTTAGTGCAGCTTTTGATACTATCGATCATAATATTCTACTTGATAGATTAGAACACCTGAGCACCTCACCCTATCTCTACGGGTGAGTCCAACAATCCTACGGAGAAAGCTCATTTCAGCCACATGTATCTGTAATCCTGTCCATAAAAATTATGAACACGACTGACGACAAAGGGGAGCCCTGACAGAGTCCAACTCTCACTGGAAACAAGTCCGACTGAGTGTTGGCAATATGAACCAAACTCCCACAATGGTCGTATAGAGACAAGATAGATTGTAGCAACAAGCCCAATTCCCCATACTCCCGAAGTACCCCCCACAAAAAACTACAATGGACACGATCGAATGCCTTCTCCAAGTCCAAACACACATGTAGATTGGTTGGGCAAACTCTCCTTTAGGATTCTCGAGAGAGAAAAGAGCTGGTGCAATGTACCATGGCCAGGATGAAAACCACATTGCTCCTCTTAAATCTGAGGACTCTCCTCTCCAGTACCCTGGCATAGACCTTCCCATGGAGGCTGAGAGGTGTGATCCCCCTAAAGTTTGAACACAACCTCCGCTCAATGTTCTTAAAGAGAGGAACCACCACGCCAGTTTGCCATTCCAAAGGTACTGTCCCCAACCTCCATGCAATGTTGCAAAGCGTGTCAGCCATGATAGCTCTACAACATCCAGAGCCTTGAGGTACTCAGGCTGAATCTTGTCCACCCCCAGGGGCCAGCCAGCGAAAAGTTTTTTAACCACTTAGGCGACCTCAGCCCCTGTGATGGGTGAGTCAACCCACTCGTCATCAAGCTCTGCTTCCTCTGTAGAAGGCATATCAGTGGGGTGGAGAAGATCCTTAAAATGTTCCTTCTACTGCCCAACGATATCCCCAGTTGAAGTCAGTAGCGCCCCATCCACACCATACACAGTGTGGAAAGGGAGCTGTTTCCCCTCCTGAGTCACCAGACAGTTAGTTAGAATCTCTTTGAAGCTGACCAAAAGTCTTGTTCCATGGCCTCACCAAACTCCTCCCACAACCAAGTTTTTGCTTCAGCAACCACCCGAGCTGCACTCTGCTTGGCCTTTCAGTACATTTCAGCGTCTTCGGGACTCCCACAAGCCAACCAAGTTTGATAGGACTCCTTCTTTAGCTTGATGGCCCCCCACACCACTGGTTTTCACCACTTGGTTCAGGGGTTACCACCACAAGATGAACCGACAACCTTACGGCCACTGCTCTGCGCAGCCACTTCAACTATGGAGGTGGAGAACATGGCTCTTTTAGACTCAATGTCTCCAGTCTCCCTCGGAATGTGGTCAAAGTTCTTCTGAAGGTGGGAGTTGAAGACCTCCAAGACAGGGGCCTCAGCCAGATGTTCCTAGCACACCCTCACTATACGTTTTGGTCCAGCAGGTCGGAATGGTATCCTCCCTTGCCATCGGATCTAGCTCACCACCAGGTGGTGATCAGTTGACAGCTCTGCACCTCTCTTTACTCACATGTCCAAGACATATGGTTGCAGGTCTGATGACACAATAACAAAACTGATCACCAACCTGTGACCTAGGGTGTCCTGGTGCAAGGTGCATATATAGACACCCTTATGCTTGAACATGGTGTTTGTTATGGACAAATTGTGATTGGCACAGAAGTCCAAAAACTGAACACCACTCGGATTCAACTTTATTTTATTTATATAGCGCCATTTCACAACAACAGTCATCTCATAGCACTTTCAACTGAAGGGGGGAACCCCCACAGTTGCAGAAAGACCCCAGCAATCAGGTGATCCCCTGTGAGCAAGCACTTGGCGACAGTGGAGAGGAAAAACTCCCTTTTAACAGGAAGAAACCTCCAGCAGAACCAGGCTCAGGGAGGGGCAGTCATCTGCTGCGACTGGCTGGGGGGTGAGGGGATAGAGAAGAAGAAAAGAACAGACATGTAGAGAGCAAACAGCACGATGGGGACTCAATCTATGGGAGAGAACAAACAGATGTTAATGACCAGCAAAAAAAATATATTTCATAGAGAGTGAGGAAAGGATTGAGGCCCAGTGCATTACTGGAGGTCCCCCGGCTGACTAAACCTATTAACAGCATAACTAAGGGAGGGTTCAGAAACACATGATCCCTCCCTAATTGTAGGCTATATCAAAAAGGTAGGTTTTAGCCCTATTCTTAAAAACAGAGATCGAGTCTGACTCCCGAATCCAGATTGGCAGCTGATTCCACAAGAGAGGAGCTTGATAACTGAAGGCTCTGCCTCCCATTGTACTTTTGGAGATTCTAGGTATTACAAGTAATCCTGCATTTTGGGAGCGTAGTGCTCTGTTAGGATAATACGGTAGTATCAGATCTTTTAAATAAAAAGGAGCCTGATTGTTTAGAGCTTTGTAAGTAAGAAGAAGGATTTTAAACTTAATTCTAAACTCTATGGGAAGCCAATGAAGGGAGGCCAGAACCGGAGAGATATGATCTCTCTTTCTAGTACCTGTTAAAACTCTTGCTGCAGCATTTTGGATCAGCTAAAGACTTTTTAAAGATGTTTTAGGACAGTCTGATAATAAAGAATTACAATAATCTAATCTCGAGCTAACAAAAGCGTGGATCAGCTTCTCAGCATCACTCTGAGACAAGATGCTCCTAATCTTGGCAATATTACGCAAATGATAGAAGGCACTCTTAGAAACAAATTTAATATGTGAATTGAAGGACAAATCCTGATCAAAAATAACTCCAAGGTTCCTCACAGAGCTATTAAGAGAAAGAGTAACTGCATCCAAACTGAAAGTTTGATTTGGAAAGGAATTTCTAAGGTTTTTTGGACCAACAAGAATGACTTCAGTCTTATCTGAATTTAATAGCAGGAAATTACAAGTCATCCAAGCTTTGATTTCCTTAAGACAGGCTTCTAACTTGGCTAATTGATTACTATCATCTGGCTTCATTGACAGGTATAATTCTGTGTCATCTGCATAACAATGAAAATGTATACAGTGCTTTCTAATAATGTTGCCTAACAGAAGCATATATAAACTAAAAAGAATAGGGCCTAGCACAGATCCCTGTGGAACTCCATGACTAAGCTTTGAGTTGAAAGAAAACTCATTATTTACATGAACAAACTGGAACCTATCAGATAAATAAGATCTAAACCATTGCAACGAAGTTCCATTAAGTCCAACATAGTGTTCTAATCTATCAACTAACTACTAACTACTAACTAACCTGCACTTATATAGCGCTTTTCTAGTCACAAAGACCACTCAAAGCGCTTTCATTAATACTAACCCTCTATTCTAAGGGCCTATAGGAAACAAATATCTAGGGACAATTTAGAACAGCCAATTAACCTAACATGCATGTTTTTGGCATGTGGGAGGAAACCGGAGAAATCCCGGAGTAAACCCACGCAACACGGGGAGAACATGCAAACTCCACACAGATCACTGTTGGTCGGGGGCTGGGATCGAACCCACGATCCCACGATCCCCAGGCCAAGGGTAAACTGTGCTGCCGCAGTACTAACCACTGCGCCACCGTGCAGCCAAAGCTTACAGCACCTGGTATTCCCAGGCGGTCTCCCATCCAAGTACTAACCAGGCCCGACCCTGCTTAGCTTCTGAGATCAGACGAGATCGGGCGTGTTCAGGGTGGTATGGTATCAAGTAGAATATTATGATCGATAGTATCAAAAGCTGCACTAAGGTCTAAAAGGACAAGTACAGAAACTAGTCCATTATCAGATGCAATGAGGAGGTCATTAGTGACCTTCGCTAAGGCTGTTTCAGTACTATGATGGATTCTAAACCCAGATTGAAACTCTTCAAGTAAACCATTTCCCTGTAGGTGGTCAAATAATTGCGTAGCAACAACTCTTTCTAAGATTTTTGAAATGAAAGGGAGATTAGAGATTGGTCTATAGTTAGCTAAAGCTCCTGGATCTAGCGTTGGCTTTTTGAGTAAGGGTTTAATTACAGCCGTTTTAAAAGCCTGCGGTACATGGCCTAAAGTTAATGAAGAATTGATTATATGAAGAATAAAGCTACCAATAAGTGGGAAGACTTCTTTAAATAACCTGGTAGGAATAGGGTCTAAAAGACAAGTTGAAGGTTTGGATGAGGAAACTATTTTGTCTAACTCACAAAGGTCGATTGGAGTAAACTCATCAAGACAGAGATCAATAGAAGGAGTTGTAGTAGTTACATTATTTAAGTTAACTGTGGGAAGAATCTGATTGATTTTATCTCTGATGGATGAAATTTTATTATTGAAAAAGTTCATAAAGTCCTGACTAGTAAGCTCTAAGGGAATGCTAGGATTGACAGAGTCCTGACTCTTTGTCAACCTGGCTACAGTACTGAAAAGAAACCTGGGATTATTCTTGTTCTCTTCTATTAATGCAGAGTAATAACTCGTTCTAGCTTTTCTAAGAGATTTTTAATAAATTAAAAGATGATTTCTCCAAGCTAAATAGATTTCATCTAAATTAGTAGAGCGCCATTTTCTTTCTAATTGACGAGTCTTCTGTTTTAAGCTACGAGTTTCTGTGTTGAACCAAGGAGTTAGAAATCTCTGATTAGACTTTTTCTTTTTTAAGGGGACCACCAAGTCTAGAGTCTGATGCAGAGAAGCTGAAACACTATCCACCATGTTATCAATTACAGAAGGAGCAAGCTGTCTATAGCTTATTTCCGTTGTGTTGACACATGGCATAGAGGAAACAATCTGCATAAATTTGGAAACAGCATCATCTGAGAGGCATCTACTGTAATAATATTTTTCTTTAGGAGCCAAATAGTCAGAAATAGTAAAATCAAAGGTTAACAGACAATGGTCTGACAGTACAGGGTTATGAGGAGACACTACAAGATTTTCTATTTCTATGCCATATGTCAGAACAAGGTCCAATGTATGGTGGAGGTAATGAGTAGAATTTCCTACTTTCTGAGAAAACCCAATCGAGTCTAATATTGAATTGAATGCCACATTAAGGCAGTCACTATCTACATCCACATGTATATTAAAGTTCCCTACTATAATTATTCTATCAGATTTCACTACTAAATCAGCTAAGAAATCAGCAAATTCAGATAAAAATTCTGAGTAGGTTGATGGGGGACGATAAACTATGGCAAATAAAATTGGGTTTAACCTAAAATTGCTAAAGTGCCCAATACTGAGGACCAGGCCCTCAAAGGAATTATAACATGTTTTTTGCTTTACATTAACTAGTAATTTGGAATGGTAAATTGTTGCTACTCCTCCTCCACGACCAGAACTTCTGGGATTTTGACAGTTTAAATAACCAGAGGGAGTTGATTCATTTAAACCAACATAATCCTCTTGCCCTAACCAAGTCTCTATAAGGGAAATTAAATCAATCTGATGATCAATTAACAAATCATGGACTAACAGAGACTTGGGAGTTAGAGACCTAATATTTAATAAACCACATTTAATTTTTAAATTATGATGAGGAACAGAGGCCAAATCATTCAGTTTAGAGGCTTAATGTTTAATTTGAGTTTTACCAATATTTTGCTTTATCACTTTGGGATGCTTATACATTTAATTTTTATTTACTTTGGAGGGAGCAGACAACGATTCTCTGATTGGGAAGACAGGGGCTAAGCTGAGGGGTGGCGGATGAAGAGGAGCTGCAGAGAGGTGTGTAAGACTGCGACTCTGCTTCCTGGTCCCAACTCTGAGTAGTTATGGTTTTGGAAATTTAGATAAAAAAGATGCCAGATTGTTAGATTAATGAGAAGCACCATCCAAAGTGGGATGAATGCTGTCTCGTCTCATGAGACCAGGTTTTCCCCAAAAAGAGCTCCAATTGTCAATGTAGCCCACGTCATTTTTAGGACACCACACAGACAGCCAGCGGTTCAAGGATGACGAGCGGCTAAACATGTCATCACTGGTCAGATTGGGGAGGGGCCCAGAGAATACTACAGTGGCAGACATCGTTTTTGCAAAGTCACACACCGATTCTATATTAAGTTTCGTGACTTCCGACTGCCGGAGACGGATGTCATTAATGCCGGCGTGAATAACAATTGTGGAATATTTACAGTTACTTTTAGCCAGCATTTTCAAATTTGACTCGATGTCGCCTGCTCTGGCCCCAGGAATGCATTGGACTATGGCCGCTGGAGTCTCTAGGTTCACGTTTCTGACTACAGAGTCGCCAATGATCAGTTTTTTCCTCAGCGGGTGTGTCGCTGAGCGGGGAAAAACGATTAGAAACGTGAACAGGTTGGTGGTGTACCGGGGCTTTGCGACTAGGCTTCCTTCTCACCGTCACCCACCCAGTCTCCTCACTGCTGAGGAGAGCCGAGGGACCGCTGACAGGGGGGCCTAAGCTAGCTAGCTCCGCTGCAGCTAATGGGCGTCCGTCAAGATTAACTGGCGCAGACGGTGTTTCAATGCAGCGGAGCCGGGATTCCAAATCAGACAACCTCGCCTCGAGTGCCTCAAAAAGACAACATTTATTACATTTACCGTTATCACTAAAAGAGGCAGAGGTGTAGCTAAACATCTGACAGAGAGAGCACACCAGAGGAGGAGAGGAAAGAGAGCTAGTAGCCATAGCTAGTGGCTGGAGAGCAAACCACAGAGCAAACCACACAGGCAGACAGCAAAACAGGAAGTGACGATACGTTACCACAAGGAAGTGACGAACTATCCAGGCATTCATCATTGGATTCAGATCAGGATTCAGATTGGGCAGGCCATTCCTCCCAATCACCCACCTCCAGGTTTCACTGTCATTGCTCACATGTGCAATGAAGTCCCCCAGTAGGACAATGGAGTCTCCAAGAGGAGCACTTTCAAGCACCCCAATCAGATACTCCAAAATGGGTGGGTAATCTGAACAATCATTTGGTGCATAGGCACAAATAATAGTCAGGACCCATTTCCCAACCCGAAGGTGCAGGGAAAGAACCCTTTCGTGCACCTGGGAAAACTGCAATGTAGAGGGAGCAAGGTAGGGGGACATAAGAACACCCAACCCTTCTTGCCGCCTCTCGCCTGGGGCAACTCCACAGTAGGCCAAGTTCCAGCCCCTCTCGAGTAGACTGGTTCCACAACCGGAGCTGTGTGTTAAGGTTAGCCCAACTATATCTAGCTGGTATTTCTCAACCTTGTGCACCAGCTTAGGCTCTTTCCCCACCAGAGAGGTGACATTCCATGTCCTAAAAGCCAGTTTAGGAAGCCGGGGATCACACCGCCAAGGTCTCTGCCTTTGACCGCCACCTGATCCACATAGTACCAGACCCCCATGGTCCCTTCTGCAGGTGGTGAGCCCACTGGAGAGCGGACCCATGTAACTTCTTCGGGCTGAGCTCAGCCAGGTCCCATGGGCAGAAACCCACCCATCAGACACTCGCCATCGAGCCCCTCCCCCACTCCTGGCTCCAGGGTGGGGCCCCAATAACTCCATACTGGGTGGGGTACACATAATCCTTCTTCTAGCATTCATCATGAGAGTCTGTCGGATCGTTTTTAGTCTGGCCCTTCACCCAGTACCAGTTTATCTTGGGTGACCCTACCAGAGGCAAATTGCCCCAGACAACATAGCTCCTGGGATCACTAGGGCATGCAAACTCATGACAGGGGTACAGCAAGGAGCCCTGCTATTATCTAAGTAGCCTGAGAAGCTAGCAGCACCAAGAGAGTAACAATAATGATGTATTGGGCAAAATTGCTGGCAGCTTCCCTCTTTGTTTTGTAGGGTTACCCAGGCCATGCGGGCTCAAGTTGAAGGTTGTGTATGGATCCAACTCTCCGTAATGTCTGTAAAAATAACTTTCTATCTCTACCATCTTTCTCTCAAAGCTGCATCCTTTCTTTGTTTGTGTAAGGATCCTGGTGTTGTCTTATATTGCTCGAGTGCACGGTGTCTGCTCTACATATTTGCAGACAGTTCTGGAAAGAAACAGTGCTGGAATAAATCAGTTAGGCTGGCCAATAATAGAGCAGCTAGCATGTATTAAAGATGAGTTTGCTTTTTAATGATGTCCCGAAGTAAACCCAAAAGAGTTACACCAGCTCCTCATAGACAGAACTGATGTAAAGGCTGCCTGTGTTTTTTAAAGAAGTTAGTGTTTGGATATTTCTTCAATAGAATCAGAATCAGAATCAGAATCAGATTTATTGCCATTGTTCATGTAGTACACAAACTAGGAATTGGTCTCGGTGCAATGCTGCAACATTAAACATGATAAAAATAAAAGATAGAAATAAAAAAAAAACTATACATGCAATAAAATGTAGAATAAGAATGAGTAATACTAGTCAAAACCATTTTTAAATATATTAGTGAGCAGCAGATATTGGGGAGTACCACATAGTGCAGTCGGTAATGCAAAAAGAAAACAGTGATGAATTACATGAGTCTGGTTGAGCTGCTGTACATAGTGCACGAGAGTCAAGAAGTCACTTAGTGTTCAGCAGTCTGATGGCAGAGGGGAAGAAGCTGATCATGTGACGGGAGGTTTTAGTCTGAATGGACCAAAGTCTTCTACCTGAGGGGAGGGGGGCAAACAGTACGTGACCAGGGTGTGAAGGATCGGCTATGATCCGGCCTGCACACCTCCGGGTCCTGGAGATGTACAGGTCCTGGAGGGATGGGAGCTTGCAGCCAATCACCTTCTCAGCAGCGCGCACAACGCACTGCAGCCTTAGTCTGTCCCTGACAGTGGCTCCTGCGCACCACACGGTTATGGAGGTGGTGAGGATGGACTCGATGATGGCTGTGTAGAACTGTACCAACATCTTGGTGGGTAGCTTGAGCTTCCTCAGCTGCCGCAGGAAGAACATCCTCTGCTGGGCCTTTTTGATGAGGGAGCTGATGGTCGGCTCCCACTTGAGGTCCCGGGTGATGGTGGTGCCCAGGAAGCGGAAGGAATCAGCAGTGGTGATGGGAGAGCCTGTGAGGGTGAGGGGGGGGGGGGCAGAGGGGTTGTGACTTTCCTGAAGTCCACAATCATCTCCCCTGTCTTCAGAGCGTTCAGCTGCAGGTTGTTGTGGCTGCACCAGGACGCCAGCTGGGCCACCTCTCTCCTGTAGATGGACTCGTCACCGTTGGAGATGAGCCCGATGAGGGTGGTGTCGTCCGCAAACTTGATCAGCTTGACAGACTGGTGGCTGGAGGTGCAGGAGCTGGTATAAAGAGAGAAGAGTAGGGGGAAAGTACACAGCCCTGGGGTGATCCGGTGCTGATGCTAACAGAGTCTGAGACAGTCTTTCCCAGCCGCACATGCTGCCTCCGGTCCGTCAGGAAGTCGGTGATCCACCTGCAGAGGGAGTCAGGCACGTTGAGCAGGGACAGCTTGTCCCGGAGCAGAGCGGGGCGGATGGTGTTGAATGCAGAGCTGAAGTCCACAAACAGGATCCTGGCGTAGTTTCCCGGGGAGTCCAGGTGCTGCAGGATGGAGTGGAGAGCCAGGTTGACTGCATCATCCACAGACCTGTTGGCTCGGTAGGCAAACTGCAGTGGGTCCAGGAGGGGAGTGGTGATGGACTTGAGGTGGGGCAGGACCAGGCGCTCAAAGGACTTCATGACTACAGGGGTGAGCGCTACAGGTCTGTAGTCGTTAAGTCCAGTGATCCGTGGCTTCTTGGGGACAGGGATGATGGTGGAGGTTTTGAGGCAGGTCGGCACATGGCATAACTTCAGGGAGGTGTTAAAAATGTCTGTGAAGACAGGAGTCAGCTCTTTCGCACAGTGTCTCAGGGTGGAGGGAGACACGTCGTCTGGACCGGGGGCCTTGCGCGGGTTCAGTCTGGAGAACTGTCTGTGCACGTCCTGCTCACTGATGACAAGGGCAGGGGGGAGGAGGGGGGGCCGCCTTTGATGAAGTAGGGACCGTGGAGGCAGTGGCGCTGGGGAGAGGGGGGGAGATGGACACAGCTGACGAGGTGTCAAAACGGACATAATGTTGGGACAGTCTTTGACAAAGGGCCTTATCATCCTGACCTTTAGAAGCCTGAGGCCGATAGTTGGTGATTTGCCTCAGTTCTCTCCACACAGATGCAGAGTCGTTAGCAGTGAACTGCTGCTGGAGTCTCTCAGAATACACAGATTTAGCTCTCCTCAGCTCTCTGTTAAACCGATATTTGACCTCCCTGTAGCAGTCCCTGTCTCCACTTTTCAGCGCTGCTTCTTTCTCCTTCCTGATCTGTCTGAGCTTAGCAGTGAACCAGGGCTTGTCATTTGAGTACCTCACCCTGGTGCGCGATGGAAGAATGCTCTCCTCACAAAAGTGGATATATGAGTTCACAGTGTCCGTGTACTCATCCAGATCATGCGTGGCTCCTTTAAACATGCCCCAATGTGCCCAATAGGCACATTTCACAAGGTCAACACCTGGACAATGACATTTTTCAGTGAACGGGACCTTTAACTGAACTCCAGGGGATCTTCAGTTACTTGGAACCTTTTTATTTTTTGTATCCAAGATCTGATGTAGTTTCAATAATCCTTTCACTTAGGTGCTTGGAGTGTTTTTTGTCTTTATGGTGTAAGTGTATCTAGGGATACTGATTATTCAGTGACTGGACCTTTACAGATGCACAGGATCTTTATACTGCATTCTTTTGAAACAATTTTACTCCACCTTTTTAAACTTTTGTCCTTTTCTGTAAAGTCTTCTAAAAAAGACACAATTTTATTGACCTTGACTCATTCATATACAGTATGTAACAATTTTTACAGGCACGGAAAATCATTGTCAGAATTGTTTTGTTATTGTCTTTCTGTATAGACTGTGTAGCCAGTGTTTTTATATGATACATATCCAAACATACAAGGTGTCACTTGTAATTCATATAGAACATCATGCAAGTTTTCCACACCTACATTGATCTTGATCAGTGCATGTGACACTTTCACTTCTATCAGCCACTAAACCCCTGGTTTGTTTCCAATGTCCACTTTTCTATCCTTGATTTATTCAAAGCTTTCTTAGTGCAGGGATATAATACAGTATATTGCTGCTTTGTCACAGCACTGACTGTCATGAAGATATGCACTGGGTAACTGTCAGTATCGGACCTGTGGCTGGATTTAATGTATAATGGTCTCCAATACAAATTCACCATGTCATTATTTAAAACCAAGAAAAATGAAACAAACCATGGGCTGTATTTCAAGAATGTGGTGAGTTGTCAGTGACACAGAACACATTTATCAGCGTTTTCAATTTAATTTCCTTACCACAACAGCATAGAAATGAACTTTCTGCCAGGTGCATGGTGAAAAAGAGGGTAACCAAATCATTCAGAGGTATGTTTTGGATAATCCAAACCAAAGTGCTCATACCCATCCCTTTAATGCAAAGGGGCACATTATCGAATGTGAGCTCTGATCATGATGGTTTAAGAAGGTTTTGGCTGACCAAAGCCTGCCTGTGACCCAAAATGTGCACAATAATAAAGCTGCTTGGTAATAAGGAACACATCAATCACAACTGATGCCCAGTTAGTTATTTTAGAAAGAACAAATGAGGAAGAATGCTGGGATGAAGAACAGAATAGAATAGAATACAATACAATAGGCTTTATTGTCATTGTACAGCAGTACAGTACAACAAAATTGTGGGTGCTCTACCAGGCTACTGCACAAAAAGGTAAGAGAGCAAGGATTAATTCAATTTCAATTCAATTCAACTTTATTTATATAGCGCCATTTCACAACAACAGTCATCTCATAGCACATTCAACTGTAGGGGGAACCCCCACAATTGCAGAAAGACCCCAGCAATCAGGCGATGCCCTGTGAGCAAGCGCTTGGCGATGGTGGAGAGGAAAAACTCCCTTTTAAAAGGAAAAAACCTCCAGCAGAACCAGGCTCAGGGAGAGGCAGTCATCTGCTGCGACTGGCTGGGGGGTGAGGGGATAGAGAAGATTCAATTCAATTCAATTCAATTCAATTCAATTCAACTTTATTTATATAGCACCATTTCACAACAACAGTCATCTCATAGCACTATCAACTGAAGGGGGAACCCCCACAGTTGCAGAAAGACCCCAGCAATCAGGCGATGCCCTGTGAGCAAGCACTTGGCGATGGTGGAGAGGAAAAACTCCCTTTTAACAGGAAGAAACCTCCAGCAGAACCAGGCTCAGGGAGGGGCAGTCATCTGCTGCGACTGGCTGGGGGGTGAGGGGATAGAGAAGATGAAAAGAACAGACATGTAGAGAGCAAACAGCACGATGGGGACTCAGAGGAGAACAAGCAGATGTTAATGACCAGCAAAAATATTTCATTGAGAATGAAGAAAGGAGTGACGCCCAGTGCAATTATTGGAGGTCCCCCGGCTGTCTAAACCTATTAGCAGCATAACTAAGGGAGGGTTCAGAAACACATGATCCCTCCCTAATTGTAGGCTATATCAAAAAGGAAGGTTTTAACCCTATTGTTAAAAACAGAGATCGAGTCTGACTCCCGAATCCAGATTGGCAGCTGGTTCCACAAGAGAGGAGCTTGATAACTGAAGGCTCTGCCCCACACTGTACTTTTGGTGATTCTAGGTATTACAAGTAATCCAGCATTTTGGGAATGTAGTGCTCTGTTAGGATAATAGGGTAATATCAGATCTTTTAAATACAAAGGGGCCTGATTGTTTAGAGCTTTAAAAGTGAGAAGAAGGATTTTAAACTTAATTCTAAACTCTATGGGAAGCCAACGAAGGGAGGCCAGAACCGGAGAGATATGATCTCTCTTTCTAGTACCTGTTAAAACTCTTGCAGCAGCAATTTGGATCAACTGAAGACTTTTTAGAGATGTTTTAGGACAACTTGATAATAAAGAGTTACAATAATCTAATCTAGAGCTAACAAAAGTGTGGATCAGTTTCTCAGCATCACTCTGAGACAAGATGCTCCTAATCTTGGCAATATTACACAAATGATAGAAGGCAGTCTTAGAAACAAATTTAATATGTGAATTGAAAAACACATCTTGATGAAAAATAACTCCAAGGTTCCTCACAGGGCAATTAAGAGAAAGAGTAACTCCATCCAAACTAAAAGTTTGATTTGGAAAGGTATTTCTAAGGTTTTTGGACCAACAAGAATGACTTCAGTCTTATCTGAATTAAATAGCAAGAAATTACAAGTCATCCAAGCTTTGATTTCCTTAAGACAGGCTTTTAACTTGGCTAATTGATTACTATCATCTTCATTGACAGGTATAATTGTGTGTCATCTGCATAACAATGAAAATGTATACAGTGCTTCCTAATAATGTTGCCTAACAGAAGCATATATAAACTGGTTTCTGGCATTTCTGTGAGAGAAAAAGGAGATAAGAATACACTACAGAATTAACATGGCGGCCGGGATGGTCACACTTTTTCAGTGCTGAGACAAAGTTGCTGATTTTGCCACTAAAATAACTAACCAACAGCGATCGGCATTTGTGACGCACACGCAATGGCTGAATTTCCACCTTGGTTGAAACACCCCTTTATTCGCCTTTCACCGGGCTCTGTGAGTAAACTGATTAGCGTTTCTTTTTGTGGTTAGCTGCTATGCTTTACCCAAAGCGTTTGCTAAGCTAACACTAGTCGTAGTGCCTAACACTGACACGAAGCGACTCTGTCCCCGGTGATTGGGGCTCGCCGGAGGAACTAACCGAGGCAACAGTTGGACGGGAGCCGGATCAGAGTTCGAGTGCAGCGGTTGTGGGAGACGGGGACCAGTGGAGGACCACCGGGGCCCCAGCCAGACAACAGCCTGAGTCGGAGCCCAGTTACAGCGGCGGGGCTCAGCGGAGGAACTACTGAGGCAGACGGCGGTAGGTGGCGGGGCTCAGTGGAGGAACTACCGGGACCCCAGCCGGACAGAAGCAGGATCAGAGCTCGGCTACAGCGGCGGCGTGCGGCGGGACTCGGTGGAGGAGCTGCCGGTACCCCGGCTGGACTGGAGCTTGGTTACGGCGGCGGTAAGCAGCAGGACTAGCAGCGGAGGGGGCTAGCTGAGGCCCAGCTGGATTCGAGGTCAGTCGGATCGGATACCGGCGTCACCAGCAGAGATTGTTTTACTATCCACAGGTCAGTAAAAATGCCACCAAAGAAGGAGGAAATGGAAGCGATCAAAAAGTCTCTGAACTTCTTGTCAGAAGAAGTGACCAAAATGGCTAGCCAGCAGGCTAAAATATTAGGCCTAATGGAAGAAGTCCGAGAATTAAAATTAACAATTCAGGAAAAAAACAAAAAAATTACGGACTTGGAGCGACGCGTCGAGGATCTTGAACAATGTTCTCGTATGGATGATCTAATTATAAGTGGACTAGACATCAAATATCAATCATATGCTCATGCTACAACAGGACTGAGAGGTGAGGAGGCTCCCACAAGTGAATCAGTCTCCCTGGAAAACCAGGTGCTTCAGTTCCTTGATAGCAGAAATATAAAGTTCGAAGCAAATGCAATTTCAGCCTGTTATGCTTTACCCAGAAAGGATAATAAAACAAAGGAATCAATTGTGATGCGATTTGTGAACAGAAGGGTAAAGAATGACATACTGAGGAAGGCCAGAAAGCTCCGGGGAACAGAAGTTTACCTAAATGAGCACCTAACAAAAACTAATGGTGAAATAGAACGGCAAGCACGGATGCTGAAAAGACAAAATAAGATACAGGCAACATGGACAAGAAATTGTAGAGTTTGGATCAAACTAAATGGAACACCTGAGCAAGCAAAGAGTATAATAATCAGAGAAGTTACTGACTTAAATAAATATAGATGAACACTGATTAAGAAAATTAAGAGACAATGATAATCCATATCCACACACATGGCAAGAATAGTTCTTTTGACATACCATGTTAATGTACTTAAAAAAAAAAAAAAACTAAACAAAACAAACAAAAAAACTTATGACTGACTTGAGTAGACATCAATTATCCCCAGCTGGAGGAAGTCATTTGACACAGAGTGAGGAAACTCAAACTCTGAAAATATGCCATTATGCTGAACATAAACTACAAGAGATGGAGAATGATATTGATCCTGATAACCACTTTTTCAATAATATTCATAACCATTGTGAATATTACACTGAAAAGCAATTCAAAAGTCAATTGCAACTAGATGGTAATCTATCAATAATACACTTCAACAGCAGAAGTCTTAACAAAAACTTTCCACAGATTCAGGACTATTTAAAACAGCTAGACCGAAAATTTACAGCTATTGCAGTCTCTGAAACTTGGCTTAATGAAGAGCAGGCTCCCCTGATGGCAATAGAGGGATATCAGATGTTTCATATTAACAGATCTCGAAAAAAGGGTGGTGGTGTTGCATTGTATTTTGATGACCTGTATAGGCGTAAGCTTGTAAATGGAATGTCCTTTGTGCTACCAGGGATTTTGGAATGTGTTACTGTTGAGATTGACCAAGATAAAACAAAAAATCTAATTATAAGTTGTATATATAGAATGCCGGGAACTTGCATTGAGACATTCAGAGATAAATTAGTCGAGCTGTACAATAATATCACTAGTAAGAAAATTGTAGTAATTTGTGGAGATTTCAATATTGATCTACTAAATCCATATCAACAATATGTAGTTACAGAGTTCATGAACTCTATGTACAGCATGAGTCTATATCCCATAATAACACATCCCAGTAGAATCACAGTTCACTAGTTTGGCTCAAGAAATACCCATTACGGTGCCTACAGGTGATACAATAAGCAAAAACACTGCCATAAAAGACTCCATTTTCATAAAGAACACAGACGAGAGAGAGGTCATTGAAATTGTTAAATCATTTAAACGTAAAACATCTACAGACTGTGATGGTATTGACATGCTCTTAGTCAAAACTATTATTGAATGCTTAAGGAAACCACTGACGTATATCTGTAACCTGTCTCTCCAAACAGGTATATTTCCCAATGCAATGAAAATAGTCAAAGTAATTCCGATATACAAGACGGGTGACAGAGGGGAATTCTCAAACTATAGACCAATTTCACTATTGCCGCAATTTTCCAAGATACTTGAAAAAAATATTCTATGAGAGAACTGACAACTTCATACTGAAGATTTATTGTGTGAGCAGCAATATGGGTTCAGACACAAGAGGACAACTGCATTTGCTCTAATGGAATTTATAGAAAAAATATCAACTGCCATTGAAAATAAAGAGTATTCAGTTGGGGTATTCCTGGATCTTAAAAAAAGCATTTGATACAGTGGATCATAATTTATTATTAAAGAAACTACAAAATTGTGGTATTAGAGGGGTAGCACTGTCCTGGTTATGTAGTTACTTAAAGAATAGATATCAGTATGTATGTGTTGGTAACAAAAACTCACAGTTACTGAAGGTTACTTGTGGAGTCCCACAGGGTTCAGTTTTGGGGCCATTGTTATTCATTATGTATATAAATGATATATGTAAAGTTTAAGAAAAAATGGATTTAATATTGTTTGCCGATGACACTAATCTATTATGCAGTGGAAGCAATTTGGAACAACTTTTGGATACACTCGGAAAGGAATTAGGAAAGCTTAAACTGTGGTTTGATTCAAACAAATTAATGCTCAATTTAAGTAAGACAAAATTTAGAGTTTTTAACAACCATCAAAACAACTTAGTATCTAAACTCAGTGTAAATGGTGTAGAGATTGAAATGTTATCCAAAACTAAATTTCTTGGAGTAATAATTGATAATTAACTGTGTTGGAAGTCACATATTAATTATATTAAAGGTAGAATATCCAAATCAATTGCAATACTACACAGAGTGAAATATTTGCTGAATCAACCCACACCATATACCTTGTATCATTCATTAATACTCCCATACATGACATATTGTACTGAAGTATGGGAAAATACATATAAAACAAACATATATCCAGTATTTATGCTTAAGAAGAGAGCTATTAGAATAATAAACAAAGCTGCTTACAGGGAACCAACAAACCCACTTTTTCTTAAATTAAAAGCTTTCAAGTTGAAAGATCTGGTTGACTTTAAAACTGCAGTAATAATGTTTAAAGTGAAGAATCTATCACTACCCATAAATATCCAAAAGTTGTTCCAAATAAGGGAGAAACAATATCATTTCAGAGGAACATGTATATTTCAAAAACCTTCAGTGAGAACTACCACCAAGCAACACTGTGTTTCAGTGCAAGGAGTCAGATTATGGAACGATTTTGGACCTGAATTAAAATCATGTACAACGCTTGGACAAATTAAACAAAAACTAAAGGAAGAAATAATCCAAACATATATACAAGATGACATGTGAAATCACAAAAGGATTGTCATATCCAGTCTGCGTTGTGTTGTAGCTTAGTTTTTTGTCACATTTTGTCTTAGCTTTATTCTGAATTGTAATCGCTCTTGTTTTGTTTTTCTTTTGAATTCTTGGATGGAATATGGGTGGGCAATATAAGCTGCGGCTTCAGCCATCACCCATTTCAGATAACTTATGTTGAACTGTTTAATCAGAGGAGTTATTGTCTAATTTGACCTTGTTGGATTTTCTTTCCCCCTTTGTTATATTATTCAGTTTCTTTTAATCTGTACTTTTAATCTATCCAAAATAAAGATTCATTCATTCATTCATTCATTCATTCATTCAAAAAAAGAGTAGGGCCTAGCACAGATCCTTGTGGAACTCTATGACTGAGCTTTGAGTTGAAAGAAAACTCATTATTGACATGAACAAACTGGAACCTATCAGATAAATAAGATCTAAACCACTGCAACGGAGTTCCATTAAGTCCAACATAGTGTTCTAATCTATCAAGTAGAATATTATGATCGATAGTATCAAAAGCTGCACTAAGGTCTAAAAGGACAAGTACAGAAACCAGTCCGTTATGAGATGCGATCAGGAGGTCATCACTGACCTTCACTAAGGCTGTTTCAGTACTATGATGGATTCTAAACCCAGATTGAAACTCTTCAAATAAACCATTTCCCTGCAAGTGGTCAAATAATTGCATAGCAACAACTCTTTCTAAGATTTTTGAAATGAAAGGGAGATTAGAGATTGGTCTATAGTTAGCTAAAACTCCTGGATCCAGCGTTGGCTTTTTGAGTAAGGGTTTAATTACAGCTGTTTTAAAAGCCTGTGGTACATGGCCTAAAGTTAATGAAGAATTGATTATTTGAAGAATAAAGCTACCAGTAAATGGGAAGACTCCTTTAAATAACCTAGTAGGAATAGGGTCTAAAAGACAAGTTGAAGGCTTGGATGAGGAAACTATTTTGTCTAACTCTAAAAGCTCAATTGGAGTAAACTGATCCAAACAGATGTCAATTGAAGGAGTTGTAGTAGTTACGGTATTTAAGTTAACGGTGGGAAGGATCTGACTGATTTTATCTCTGATAGATGAAATTTTATTATTGAAAAAGTTCATAAAGTCCTGACTAGTAAGCTCTAAGGGTATGCTAGGATTGACAGAGTCCTGACTCTTTGTCAACCGGGCTACAGTGCTGAAAAGAAACCTGGGATTATTCTTGTTCTCTTCTATTAATACAGAATAATAACTCATTCTATCTTTTCTAAGAGATTTTTTTATAAATTAAAAGATGATTTCTCCAAGCTAAACAGATTTCATCTAAATTAGTGGAGCACCATTTTCTTTCTAATTGACAAGTCTTCTGTTTTAAGCTATGAGTTTCTGTGTTGAACCAAGGAGTTAGAAATCTCTGATTAGACTTTTTCTTTTTTAAAGGGGCCACCATGTCTAGAGTCTGATGCAGAGAAGCTGTAACACTATCTACCATGCTATCAATTACAGAAGGAGCAAGCTGTCTATAGCTTATTTCCGCTGTGTTGACACATGGCATAGAGTAAACAATCTGCATAAATTTGGTAACAACATCATCTGAGAGGCATCTACTGTAGTAATATTTTTCCTTAGGAGCCAAATAGTCAGAAATAGTAAAATCAAAGGTTAACAGACAGGTTAACTAGTCTGACAGTACAGAGTTATGAGGAGACACTACTAGATTTTCTATTTCTATGCCATATGTCAGAACAAGGTCCAACGTATGGTGGAGATAATAGGCAGAATTTCTTACTTTCTGAGAAAACTCCATCATGTCTAATATTGAATTAAATGCCATATTAAGGCAATCACTATCTACATGTATATTAAAGTCCTCTACTATAATTATTCTATCTGATTTCAGCACTAAATCAGCTAAGAATTCGGCAAATTCGGATAAAAACTCTGAGTAGGTTGATGGGGGACGATAAACTATGGCAAATAAAATTGGGTTTAGCCTAAAATTGCTAAAGTGCCCAATACTGAGGACCAGGCCCTCAAAGGAATTATAACGTGTATTTTGCTTTACATTAACTAGTAATTTGGAATGGTAAATTGTTGCTACTCCTCCTCCATGACCAGAACTTCTGGGATTTTGACAGTTTAAATAACCAGAGGGAGTTGATTCATTTAAACCAACATAATCCTCTTTTCCTAACCAAGTCTCTGTAAGGGATATTAAATCAGTCTGATGATCAATTAACAGATCATGGACTAGCAGAGACTTGGGAGTTAGAGACCTAATATTTAACAAACCACATTTAATTTTTAAATTATGAGGAGGAACAGAGGCCAAATCATTCAATTTAGAGGCTTTATGTTTAATTTGAGTTTTATCAACTTTTTGTTTAATCACTTTGGGATTCTTATACATTATATTTTTATTTGCTTTGCAGGGAGCAGACAATGATTCTCTGATGGGGAAGACAGGGGTTAAGTTGAGGGGTGGCGGATGAAGAGGAGCTGCAGAGAGAAATGTAAAACTGCGACTCTGCTTCCTGGTCCCAACTCTGAGTTGTCAAGGTTTTGGAAATTTGGATAAAAATGATGCTGGATTGTTAGATAAATGAGACGCACCATCCAAAGTGGGATGGATGCCGTCTCGTCTAATAAGACCAGGTTTTCCCCAAAATGAGCTCCAATTGTCTATGTAACCCACATTGTTTGCACAGACAGCCAGCGGTTGAAGGATGACACGTGGCTAAACATGTCATCACTGGTCAGATTGGGGAGGGGCCCAGAGAATACTACAGAGGCAGACATTGTTTTGGCAAAGTCACACACCGATTCCACATTAAGTTTTGTGACTTCCGCCTGCCGGAGTCGGATGTCATTAATGCCGGTGTGGATAACAAATGTGGAGTATTTACAGTTACTTTTAGCCAGCATTTTCAAATTTGACTCGATGTCGCCTGCTCTGGCCCCAGGAATGTATTTGACTATGGCCGCTGGAGTCTCTAGGCTCACGTTTCTGACTACAGAGTCGCCAATGATCAGAGTTTTTTCCTCAGCGGGTGTGTCGCTGAGTGGGGAAAAATGATTAGAAACATGAACAGATTGGTGGTTTACCGGGGCCTTGCGACTAGGCTTCCTTCTCACCGTCACCCACCCAGTCTCCTCGCTGCTAAGGAGGACCGGACGACTGCTAACAGGGCCTATGCTAGGGAGCTCCACTGCAGCTAGGGGACGTCCGTCAAGATTAACTGGCGCAGACGGTGTTTCAGTGCAGCGGAGCCGGGATTCCAAATCAGACAACCTTGCCTCGAGTGGCTCAAAAAGACAACATTTATTACATTTACCGTTATCACTAAAAGAGGCACAGGTGTAGCTAAATATCTGACAGAGAGAGCACACCAGAGGAGAAGGGGAAGGAGAGCTAGTAGCCGGAGAAGGAGAAGGAGAGCTAGTAGCTAGTAGATAAAACATTGTTAGTTAGCTAGTAGTTAGCTAGTAGCTAGTAGATAAAACATTGTTACAGAACACATGATTAAACATGTGACTGAAATAAAAATGAAAATAAAATAAAAATAAAAATAAAATAAAGATAAAAATGTCCCAGGATTATGGAAATATACACAGGTATGGTAGTGGCTATGCGGGTGGAACTATGTACATAAGAGTGCAGACCGCAGACAGACAATTGAATACACAACTGAGTGAAATGTCCCAAGGATTATGGAAAACATGCACAGTAGTGGTTTCACAGATAGGTCAATATACATGAAAGTGTGGAGTGCAAAGACAGGTGAATTACTGTGATAACTAAAAAGGTCCTCATTTCTGAGCATGCGAGCGTTCAGAGGAAGGGGGCTGGGGCCTCTGACTGTTTACAGTTCAAATGACCCAGGGGAAGAAACTGTCAGTCTGGAGGTGTGTGACCTGATTGATCTGAGCTGCCGTCCAGAGGAAAGCAAGTCAAACAGGTGATGGGCAGGTTGTGAGGGGTCTCCTGTGATGGCTTTGGTCCTTCTGAGACAGGAGGATCTGGAGATGTCTTCCAGGGAGGACAGAGGGCCACCAATACTTTTTGGGTGGTGTTGATGACCCTCTGCACAGCGTTCCTGTTCTCGGCTGTGGAGCCGGCACACCACACACTCAGACAGTAGGCGAGCATGCTCTCCACTGAGCAGCGATAGAAGGCCAGCAGCAACTTCTGGTCCAGGTTGCTCTCCCTCAGGACATGGAGGAAGTGCAGCCACTGCCGGGCTTTCTTCACCGGAGCCTTGGTGTTGACAGTCCAGGAGAAGTCAGAGGAGATGTGGGTGCCCCGGAACCTGAAGGCGGGGATGTTTTCCACACGGTCATCATATATGAGGAGGGTAGGGTGGTCCTGTCTGTTCTTCCTGAAGTCAAGTATGAGTTCTTAGGTTTTTTTGGACATTCAGTTTCAGGTTGTTTGCTTGGAACCACAGCAGCAGATTCTCTACCTTTGCCTTGTATGCCTTCTCATTATCGTCAGTGATGAGCCCAACCAAGGTGGTGTCGTCCATATACTTCACAATGGTGGTGGTTGGGTTGGTTGGAATACAGCCAAAGGTGTACAGGAACTGCAGTAGAGGGATCAGCATGCAGCCTCGGGGGAGCCAGTGTTAAAAGAAAGTGTGGAGGAGTGGTGGGGGCCAAGTATTGACTGTTTGTGGGCAGTTGGTGAGAAAGTTTGGTGAGAAAATCAGCAGAATGGTTTAATTTAGTGCAAACAGATGCAACACACAGACATTAAAGGTCTGAAACTTCAGGAAAAGAGGATGATGTCTGAGCAAACTTTCATAAACTTTCATTAACAATAGCATGGAAGTAACTTCTGGCCCATGGGGAGATGGAGTGCTCCCTCTCCTGTTGCTTTCACCGACTGAGGGTCTCCCCCATCTCGTGTAGGGGGTCTGTCGAGGTTTGTGGCTCTCTGTCACAGTCCTTCCCGGGTGGAAGTGAAGGACGAGATCTGGTGTGGCTTCCTGTCCACCACTAACCCCCGCCACAAAGCGAGCCCACCCTCTGCAGCCTCTGCCAGAGGACTGATGGGTGACAGTCAAGGGCAATTACTGTGGGAGAACCGCAACCCTAAGTGTGGTGCAGGCAGCCTCGGACTGGCTGGAAACCCAGGGCGCACTGCCAAGGCAGATGCAGATGTGTCTCTTGTCTCTCTGGGGAATTACAGTGAAAAGCAAAACGCTACAAACTCCTTGTTCATTCATTTATTCCCCTAAAAATAAACACAGTAATGCCGAATAAGTTTGTGCACATGATAATATAGCCTTTGAATCTTGAATCTTGAATCTGCACACCTGTGTTATTTGCTGCACCTGCTGCTCTCTGGGTCACCCACATGTTTAAGAGCCCTTATGCAAATGCTTCTCTGCTGGGCCGTTGGGTATTGCTGCCAAGCAACAATTCTGCTGTTTATTGGTGTTATTTTCCCCAAGTTGTCTCACCTCTGTGTCCTCCCCTCTTCAGGTTTGCTGCCATCTCAGTGGTCTGTTCTCCAGGGCTGGCCTTGTTCGCCTGAACCATTCATTCTTGAAGACAAACGACTCTCCACCCAGGTCAACCTGCCCATTCCCATTCTCTCCTTTGTCCCGTGCAGGAGTTCCCTGCTGGGCCCTCTGCTTCATACAGTAAGCCATCTCCTCTTTCCTCACTCTCCTCTTTTCTGAATGTTTCCTGTCACTAATCATCTCTGTCTTCTCTCCCCTCATGCTGTGGGCACTCCAGCGTTTTATGTCTATTTAGGTTTGTGTGTAGTTTGCACTGTTCTTTAGTTTTGCACCTTTATTTAAGTTTATGTGTTTTGAGTTGTGCTTTTGATTAAAATTGTGTATCTTTTTAACTTCCTGAGTCTGAGTGTTCATCCGGTGTGGTCTGCTCTGCGTTTGAGCCTTTCTGGTATAAAATCATGACACACATAGGCAGGGTTGGTGTCATGGGCCATGTGCCCCCAAATGGGTTACTGTGCCCCCACCAAAGCCCCAGAAAAAGCCTTTAGTATCATAGTTAGGCTACTAACTTAGGAGGTTTTGAGTGAGGGAGATCTTTGGTGATTTTCATTAATTTTATTGAATTAAGCAGTTTTACACATAATTTTATTTAAAATCTGAGGTAAATTGAGTTTTGTTCTGGCTCTGCAAATTAACATTTGGATATGTGTCAAAAAGAAGTCATAATTTTAACACAAACTTTAAAGGAAAAACAACAAAAAAACATAAATTCATTATAAAGTAGATACAGTGATCCCTCACTTATCGCAGTTAATGGGTTCCAGAACCGACCGCGAAAAGTGAAAAACCGTGAAGTAGCATCACCCCTAATGACGTCACCCATAAATAATACGTACGTTCATTCTCTCACTCTCTCTCTCATATGATACGTGTGTGTGTGTGTGTGTAAGTGTACATACATACGTAGATAGTAGTAGTAGATTAGTTTATTTGACAGGGACAGTGCAATAAACATAGACAATTAATCAAAGACAATCAATCTGATGTGTTGCACATAGAGTGTATAGCTATTAGCTAATTTGCAACTCTTGTCCCTGGATTGGGATGTAAATAAAGTGTACATAAATATGTTTTTAGAACTCTTTTATTCTTATAACAAGATACGTAACTCAAGATGAAAATGATTTACTGCACAGGTTAATGAGAGCTTTACTGCTCCTCAGGTGACGCCTCATCATCAGGTGCTAGAGGCGCAGCATCGTCAAGGGCAGCTTCCGATAGAGCTGGAGAAGCTGCAGGAGGCGGCGTAGTGGCTCGACGGGAAGACTATTTCGCACAAAAAGGCACAAGAGAACAGCGAAAAGTTCCACGCGGCGAGACTAAGCAACACGAGTGATAAAGAACAATGAATGCGGTCTTCCTTCGCTGGGTATGGGCGCTCGGCAGGGAGAGAAGCTGGGTAAAACGTCTTGGCCAATCAGCTTGCGAGATTCCCGAGCCAAGCCAACACGAGAACAGCGAACAGAGAGGTGGATTTTGAGTTGTGCGGGCTCTCCGTGTTGATACCCGATGTTCTAATGTAGTCTCCCTGCCTTCTGCTAGCGCCCGCCCATTTTTTCTCAATTTTGAATTTTTGATGAATATTTTTGAAAAATCCGCGATGCACTGAGGGTGCAAAAGGTGAGGCGCGAAGTAGCGAGGGATCACTGTACTTTATTACTCTTACTGAACCAATTTTTGAGGTCTCTACTACCCTTCTGCTTGAGTAATTAATATCATAAGGAAACATTACTTTTACTTAGCTACAATTTCTGACTCCTCTACCCAGCTCTGATTGTATAATTTAAGTGTGTGTGAGTAAATGAGTCTAAGCAAGGAAGTTGTAATTTCTCAGAGAAATAAAACCATCTTGGTCAAACTATTCATGTGTGGTTTTCTCGGTTGAGTTCTGTCCTGTCCTGACATTTTCACAACAGCTAACTGTTCAGGTTAACATGAGTCTGTTAACACTGAGAAAAGCTTAAAAACAACATAATTTTGGAAGGAAAATTAGTATATCAAATAATAATATATTACTTAGGAAACAATATTGATTTGATTTTACAAGAGCCTCTGGCCCTCACAGTATCTGTGAAGAAACATTCTGGCCATTGGACAAATGTGGTTGATGACCCTGATATTAAAGTCAGATATCATGAGGAGATTTAAGGAGACTGAAGTGATGGTGGTGGCATCCATCAACAATAAACTCACAGATGTTTAGTGATCCATCATGCTGAAATGAATCTGGGACACAACATGTCGCATGTGGTAGAAACACGAGGACTGACTTGTGTTGAACCTATCAGCTGCGATAACTGCATTGCAGCCATAAAGTAATGCACATATACCATTTCTCTCAAGAATATAATAAGATGTATGCCCTCCTGTAGCGTGACAGTTGCTTGAGCTGTTCACTTTATTCTGTAATGAGGAATTTGCATTCTAAAGCATTAATGCACATCCTCTTTTTTTTTTCTTTTTTTTTTGTTTAAACAGCATCATCTAGAGCAGAAGCTTACAATTTAGTCCATGGCTGCCCCACTCTCTGGAGCTGATATACATTCTGGGAGCCAACTTGAAGAAACACAGCATAAATAAAGCTGTCAAGTGCCTTTTTATTAAAGTAAATTTAGTCTGATTAGATAAATTGATGTGATCAGCATCGTGCTGCCAGACTGCATCCTCTGACTTCCTTAATTAGCTTGCAGAGTTGTAGCCTTTTATGGTCATTAGATGCCAGTAATGATCAGACTGCATGTGTCTCAGAAGGACGCAGCAAGTTCTTTTTGAAGCGTGACCACTGCATTCAACCACTTTAGCATCCACCGACCCTGTCATGACTTCATTAGTCCCACCAGTAAGTTTAGTGAAACTGAACTAAGACAGAGTCACACTTAATGAAGTGAGACTTTCATCAATAGGAGCCCTGTTTCCTTCCCGAGCTTCATCAGTGAAATACCCCCCAGGTAGCTGCTCCTGACAGCCGCTCCCTTGTTTGAACATCAATTTCATTTTGGGCGCTCCTTTGGCCCAGCCTTGCTAAATCCCCCAACAATTACGATGGCGATAAAGTGTTCTATGGGGGACTGCTGCTAATGAAAGGCAGTCTTTAGGGCCACTTGTGTACAGTTATGTGTTAGTGCTGGAGAGATGCTCCAGGCTAATGGCATGTCACCAGCCACAGGACTTTGTTTCAACCTTCAATAGGAAAAGTCTTTGAGAGATGAAACGTGTTTTCTGTATCAAAATTAAAAGCAGAAACATCAGACTCTGCAGGGGTAAAACCTTCCCTTTAACAATGAAAGATGTTAGGAGTTTATTGTATTTCTCAAGGACATGGAGACAAGTATCTGCATGGTCACACAGGCAAACAATCCTGTTTTATGTGTATTAATTCAGCCATTTCTTCACTATAAAGACATCAATGTGAGCTGATGGTGATCCTCAAAATTCCTGTTCAAACACAACTTAACCTACTGTAGATCAATTAAATTAATTTCCCTCCTCCATTATTGCTGAGCACCAAGCTGGACGGCAGGAAGCTCTGCTTTTATATGGTTTTCGGCATGACCCAGCCAGGATTTGAACCCCTGCCTCCTGGGTGTGGGGTGGATGCTCTACCAACTGAGCCACCACTCTGGTATGAATCTGCATACAGCAATATTGCAGTGAGTAATTTCATATACAGTCATGTTGCCACAATATTAAAACCTCTCTTTTTTTCAAGGGTTGACACTGACCCATTTTTAGGTTTTAAATGGATAAAAGTACCATTTAAATTTATATATTGCATCAAGGCTTTTTGACATTGTACTGAACCTCTATTTAAACAAATTAAAACAAAACAAAAAATCACTTGAATTACAAAATGCTGTGGTGAAAATGATGATCTCTGTGTTGTTAGGGTCAGTTTTGACCCAGTTATAATATAAGATTATGAAACAATAATTAGTGCCAAAGCTGTAATCATACTGTGAGCTCACCAATACTGTCAGAGAGACGTTTATTCTATTGACAGCCACTCATATTCTGCTACCAAAGACTGAACAGGTCATTCAGATGGACAAGCCTCTTTCTTTTAGAATTGGTGTGGCTGTGGCTGTTGATGTTGAGGCAGGGCTGTCTAAGGAGGATGCTGCCTCTGATCCTCTTTGTGTTGCTGATGATGTGGACGGCGTACTAGGTGAGCTAGGCAGCTGTCTGACAAGGATTGCAGTGGCTGGCTCTCAGGGCACCTGTTCCATTGGCTGAGTGAGCAGCTTGACAAGGGAACTTCATAGTGCCTCAAGAAACATTCTCTGCTTGTTTTGTGTGTGTGTGTCCCCACTGGCCTAGGAAGAGTAAAGTTTTTTTGTGAAACCATAAATTCCCAGATCTCCTGACCTTCGACAGTGAGCTTGACTTTTACTTCAACCTGGCTGCAGACTGACATGTTGGTCATTGTGAGTGATTTTCATGACAAATGAGGCAATTGCCTAGGAAGAGTAGTTATTTTTCTAAAATTTGCAAGTGCCCAGAGCTCCTGACCTTTGACCTTGGCATTGATCTTGCGCAGAACTTGGATGCAGACCTAACTGAGGATCATTGTGAGTCAGTTTGGTGAGCGTTGGGTAAATACTGAAAGAGAATAGTGATTCTCGTGAAATGTGGATGGATGGACAGATGGATGGAGGGATGCTTTAGTGAAGGTCACTAATGACCTCCTTATCACATCTTAAAATGGACTTATTTCTGTACTTGTCCTTTTAGACCTTAGTGCAGCTTTTGATACTATTGATTATAATATTCTACTTGTTAGATTAGAACACCATGTTGGACTTAATAGAACTTTGTTGCAGTGGTTTAGATCTTATTTATCTGATAGGTTCCAGTTTGTTCATGTCAATAATGAGTTGTCTTCCAACTCAAAGTTCAGTCACAGAGTTCCACAGGGATCTGTGCTAGGCCCTATTCTTTTTAGTTTATATATTCTTCCGCTAGGCAACGTTATTATAAAGCACTGCATACATTTCCATTGTTATGCAGATGACACACTATTATACCTGTCAATGAAGCCAGATGATAGTAATCAATTAGCCAAATTAGAGGCCTGTCTTAAGAAAATCAAAGCTTGGATTACTTGCAATTTCTTGCTACTATTAAATTCAAATAAGAGAGAAGCCATTCTAGTTGGTCCAAAAAACCTTAGAAATACCTTTCCAAATCAAACTCTTAGTTTGGATGTGGTTACGCTATATCCTAAGAGTTCTGTGAGGAACTCTGGAGTTATTTTTGATCAAGATCTGTTTTTTAATTCACATATTAAACTTGTTTCTCGGACTGCCTTCTATCATTTGCCTAATATTGCCAAGATTAGGAGCATCTTGTCTCAGAATGATGCTGAGAAACTAATCCACGCTTTGGTTAGCTCTAGATTAGATTATTGTAACTCTTTATTATCAGGCTGTCATGAAACATCTTTAAAAAGTCTTCAGCTGACCCAAAATGCTGCACCATGAGTTATAACAGGGACTACAAAGAGAGGTCATATCTCTCCAGTTCTGGAGAGATATTAATTAATTAAATCACCCTTATTGTGATTCAACCAATCACGTACAGTAGAACGAGATTGTGCTTTACCTATCTACAGTGTAAATCACACACACCCCAAGTGCAGAATCAGAGGGCCGCTGCCATGCAAGGCGCCGCCACAGAGTTCCCTCCTCCATTCCATTTATTGCTGAGCACCAAGCTGGAAGGCAGGAAGTTCCACTTTTATATGGTCTTCGGCATGACCCGGCCGGGATTTGAACCTCTGCCTCCCGGGAGTGGGGCAGATGCTCTACCAACTGAACCACCACTCCGGTATGATATGATACCGGAGTATTAGATATGATCTAATCTAGGTTCTAATCTCTATGGCTTCCCATAGAGATTAGAATTAAGTTTAAAATCCTTCTTCTCACTTACAAAGCTCTAAATAATCAGGGCCCTTTTTATTTAAAAGATCTGGTACTACCCTATTATCCTAACAGAGCACTAAGCTCCCAGAACGCAGGATTACTTGCAATACCTTGAATCTCCAAAAGTACAATGGGAGGCAGAGCTGTCAGTTATCAAGCTCCTCTCCTGTGGAACCAGCTGCCAATCTGGATTCGGGAGTCAGACTCGATCTCTGTTTTTAAGAATAGGATTAAAACCTTCCTTTTTGATATAGCCTATAATTAGGGAGGTATCATGTGCCCCTGAACCCTCCCTTAGTTATGCTGCTAATAGGTTTAGATTGCTGGATGACCTCCAACAATGGACTGGGCTTCACTCCTTTCTTCACTCTCAATTAAATATTTTTGCTGGTCATTAACATCTGTTTGTTCTCTCCCATAGATTGAGTCCCCACTGTGCTGTTTGCTCTCTACATGTCTGTTCTTTTCTTCTTCTCTATCCCCTCACGCACCCCCCCCCCCAGCCAGTCGCAGCAGATGACTGCCCCTCCCTGAGCCTGGTTTTGCATGAGGTTTCTTCCTGTTAAAAGGGAGTTTTTCCTCTCCACCATTGCCAAGTGCTGCTCACAGGGGATCGCCTGATTGCTGGGATCTTTCTGCAATTGTGGGGTTTTCCCCTACAGTTGAAAATGCTATGAGATGACTGTTGTTGTGAAATGGTGCTATATAAATAAAGTTGAATTGGATTGAAATGAATAGTCCTCGCTTTGGTCCACACACTTCTTCCATCGGTGTTGTAGTGCTTGTAATCCTGTGGTTGAAAAATAAACCGCATTTGGTCAAATTTGACCCCTATGAACTTTTCAAACGCCCCACATATGTGGGTCAAATTGACCCATAACACCCCAGATGTTACTATAGTTAATGTTGTGTTTTGACAGCAGGGCTGAAATAAATGTCAGAGGGTGGGGATGTTTGTCTACCTGCTTTTAGCAGGTTCTGATTGTGCAATAGGAGGAGGAGGAGAAATGATGACAGACTGTATTTGGATGCATAAAGAAGCCCACTGAAAAAGCTCTATCCATCCATCCATCCATCCATCCATCCGTCTTCTACCACTTTTCCATAGGCCCGGGTCGTGGAGGCAGCAGTTCAAGCAGAGAAGCCCAGACTTCCCTCTCCCCAGCCTCCTGCTCCTGTCATAAACTTCCCTGTGTGCTTTTCTACAGCGCATGGAGGAAGAAAAGGAGGAATGAGGATTTATGGGTTACACCAAACACACATTTATTGATATAAACAGTTCAAAAAGTAACAACATACAGAAACGAAACAGATGTGCACATAAAGGCTGACACTAATAGCATACAGCAGGCAGACCACTGTGCACTGTGGCCACAAAAAATGACAGGACAAAAATGCTCATGTGAATTTGCAGTACTCAAGGACACTCAACTGGCATGGGAGAAGAGCCAGGCAGCAGTGCCCAAGCAGTTGTGCTTCAAGGGGAAAACGCTACAGACAAGCGTAGCAGCACAACTGCAAACAGAAACGCAGAAAAGCTCTTACTCACCGTGCAGGAGCAGTCCAAGTCGTCCAAGGCTGACAGTGAGCACAAACACAAAAAGATCCTTCGGGACATGATGGTCAGACGGTGGAGAATAAGCGTCTAACCCGTACAATGGTCCAGCAGTGTTTGTCTAGCAAGGAGTCGCTTAAATACAAACACCGCAGGCCACACAAATTGGGCACACCTGGGCGAGGCACGGGAAAGATAATTACCGGGCCGGGAACAGCTGAAGGAAATAAGAGGGAGAGCGAGGGGCATGGCTGGACCGACAGTTTGTCAGCAGCGTGGGAGAAAGTAGGTCACAGAGGCCGGTCAGGCAGTGGCTATGGAGATAGAAATGAGTACAAACTACACATAATGCGCATATACAGCAGAATAAAAACCAACAGAGAGATCAGGGCTGAGCCGGGGAAAGCCAAGCTGGCTCGGCTCATGACAGCTTCAGAGAGGATACCAAGGTGTTCCCAGACCAGCTGGGAGACACAGTCTCTCCAGCGAGTCCTGGGTCTGCCCCGGGGTCTCCTCCCAGTGGGGCGTGCCCAAAACATCTCAAGTGGGAGGCGTCCAGGAGGCATCCTAATCAGATGCCCAAACCACCTTAGCTGGCTCCTTTCATTATGGAACATCAGTGGTTCTACTCTGAGCCTTTCCTGGATGACTGAGCTCCTCACCCTATCTCTGAGGGTGAGTCCAGCAATCCTATAGAGAAAGCTCATTTCAGCCGCTTGTATCCGCAATCTCATTCTTTCAGTTATTACCCAAAGTTATGCATCTGAACTGAAATTATTATTACCTCCGCAAGGAGGTTATGTTTTTGCCGGGGTTTGTCTGTCTGTCTGTCTGTCTGTCTGTCTGTCTGTTTGTCTGTTGGTTAGCAAGATAACTCAAAAAGTTTTGGACGGATTTCGATGAAACTTTCAGGCATTGTTGGAAATGGTACAAGGAAGAACTGATTAAATTTTGGGGATGATCCGGATCACCGTCCAGAAGAAAACCGCCATTACGGAAAATGCCATTTTCGTGAATAACTACTACTGAACCACTAATCCTATCATTGTCAATCCAATTGCTAGTCATATGTTTTCATGGTCAAGGAATCTGAAAACATACACACAAACACTGTATGGGGGGAACTGTGGCCGCCATTACGGAAAATGCCATTTTCGTGAATAACTACTGAACCACTAATCCTATCATTGTCAATCCAATTGCTAGTCATATGTTTTCATGGTCAAGGAATCTGAAAACGTACACACAAACACTGTATGGGGGGAACTGTGGCGCTTGCCGGAGGTCTGCGCTCTCCGAGTGCTTTTCTAGTTATTATTATTATTTTTTTTTTTTTTTTTTGCAAGCCCATGTGATTCCGCTTTGCACTGTGTGCTCATTTCATCCTACCTGTGCCAGCCTGGAGTCGAGCTGAGAAAAAAAATCAGGTGAATAATTTCACTTTTTGTTGTTCTTATTTTTTTCTCTTCCCAAGGTACCAGTCCAGTTAAAAAAAAAAAAAAAAAAAATTCTTTAAGATTACTGATTGCAGCAGCGGTGTAAACGGTCTCATCCTGCAGCAGGACAAACATACAGTATACAGTATGTGGTGGGATGAAGCCAGTGAAGAGCGTGCAGCTTTGACTCTGCTGCTAGAGTGATACAATTAATCGGTGAGGATGCTTAATTAGAACGATTTTTAAAACTATAATTTTATAGTTATCATTATTGTGTTTGTTGTGAATAGCCTTTTTCCCTCTAAATATGTATTTTTAATGGGCTGGTCCAGGGATGTTTAACTTATGGACCGTGGGACAAAATCTGTCTGCAAGGGTGTCCAAATTTTTCTCTGTGTATTTACAGCTTTCTTTCTAGTAAATTTCTGACTGTTTCTACTGAATAGAATTGTTCATCTAAATTTGACACATTTTTCTCCTTAAGATGAGACTTTTTTCCTTATCAGTTTTTTGGAGAAAACAGGCAGTGTCAGTTTGAGTTCAATCCATCAGCTGCTACTAATGACGTAGTGCCGCCTGAAGGGGTGTCCCAATTCAAATGGGTCATTTTCTGCCCTAAAGGGCCACCGGGTAGCAGAAGGGTTACAAATGAGAATTTGGACTGACCCCAAATCTACCTGTACTTCATTCTCATATTGCAAATATTTTTTTCTACTTTTTTACAGTATTTACTTTTGTTCATTAGTAAACTGTTTTTTTCCCTATTTTTTATGTACGTATGTATAAAGGTCATTTACATTTTAAAAGGTTGTAAATTTCTACTCCACTCCTCCCTCACAGGAAGCTGGGGGTGGTGAGGGTCTGCCCCGTTACGAAGCAGCTTCCCCACGCTACCCGTGAGAGTATGCCCGGAGGATGGTGAGGAAGCTGAGCCAGCAGCCCCAGGCAGCATCCCCTGGGTCATGGTAATGGCCTGCGCTGCACCCCGGGTGCCAGGGCAGGCAGTTCCTGCCACCCGGGGTATGCTGCCTGGGGCTGCTGGCTCTCAGCTCGCTGTGACTGGCATGCCAGCAACCCGCCGCAAAACCACCGGGAGACGAACCGGAGTGACGTGAGGCACATTGTGGACCGTGGACCGGTGAACCAGGTGGTTACTGGGATGGTTATTAGCGTGACTAAGATCTGAAGAAAATAACAATTTAAGCCACGCTCGGTCAGAGCTTCCTGTTACCAGTGTTAGCTTTGGGGCTAATGGCTCAGGGGCTAATAGGCTACCTTTAGCACCACTTCCATCTACATGACAGACAGCTAGGCGGGCCAATAATAGAGCAGTGGGCTGGTCTCGAGGATGGTGGTGGGTTGACTTTTTCAAAACGTGACGTATAGGATTTCCAGAAAAAAGTCAAAAACGTTTGTCAGAGAGAAAAAACAAGATAAAAGGATGTGGTTTTTTTTAAGAGAACTGACCATTTTAATTTTTGGATAATTGGGTGACCAGTGCAACTCACTTCAGACAGTTGAAACCTACAAACACATCATTTTTCAAACAATGACTCATTTAAACATAATTTACAAACCACAAAATTTGTCATGTTCCGCTGCAGAGAAGGCAGCAAAGAATGGGCCCACACGCAGAAATAACAGCAGATTTAATAACAAAAAGCGCAGCTCAAGGCTGAATAATCACTGGCAAACATACAGAAAAGACACAAACCGGACAAAATGTGGGAGAGGAACGCAACTTGGATTTATGACGCGACAGTGAATTGAAGACTGAGTGGAAGATAAATACACAGACACTAATGAGTGAAAACAGCAAATGGATGAAACTAATTAAGAGAGAGAGGAGAAGAGTGTGAGAGACACAATCACTTGCAGCTGTGAGGAATTAACAAAGGACCAATAACAATGCGCAGAAAGAAACAGAGCGCTGTCACAATGAGTAACACAGGATTGCAGGATAACAGTGATAATGACACACAGAGTGATCTGAAAACTAAAGGTGAGGGCAGAATAATCATACTGACAACTGGAAGAAAACAAAGAGTGGAGCATGTTTGCAAACATGTTCTCCCATGATAAAATTGAGGCTAGTGGAAAGGCTGAGTGGCTATTAACTTTGGAAAATCACTGGCCACAGTGGCTGGTGAGCAAAAAAGTTAATGTCAAGTTCTACACTGTATAAAAAGACATTTTTTCTCACAGTCTGATATTAAATCAGACTAAACTTGTCCTGTTTTGTGTCCATAATGATTCAGCCACTATGTAACTAATTTGGAGGTATGCTTAGGATCATTGTCCATTTGGAAGACCCATTTGCACCCAGCTTTAACTTCCTGGTTGTTGTCTTGATGTTTTTTCAATATTTCCACATAACTTTTTTTTTTTCCACATGATGCTATTTACCTTGTGAAGTGTACCAGTCCCTCCTGCAGCAAAACATTCCCACAACATGATGCTGCCACCCCCATAGTTCACAGATGGGATGGTGTTCTTCCCCTTTTTCCCTCCAAATGTAATTTTGGTCATTATGGCCAAACAGTTCAATTGTAGTTTCATCAGACCAAAAATTAAGGTCTTTGTTCCTGTGTGCATTTGCAAATTGTAATGTGGCTTTTTTATGTTGCTTTTGGAGAAATGGCTTCTTCCTCACGGAGTGGCTTTAAGCTCATGTTGATACAGGACTCGTTTGACTGTGGGTAATGACAGTCTTTTACCGGCTTCAGCCAACATCTTCACAAGGTCTTTTGCTTTTGTTCTGGGGTTGATATGCACATTTCACACCAAAACACGTTCATCTCTGGGACACAGAACCTGTCTCCATCCTGAGCCATATGATGACTGGACATTCCCATGGTATTTATACTTGTGTATAATTGTTTGAACAGATGAACATGGCAGCTTAAGGCATCTGGAAATTGTACCCAAGGAAGAACCAGATTTGTTGAGGTCCACAGTTCTTTCCTGATATCTTTGCTGATTTCTTTTAATTTTCATAATGTTACTAAAGAAAGCAGTGTGTTTGAGGTGTGCCTGAAAATACATCCACAGGTGTTCCGCCAAATAACTCAAATGTTGTCACTTAACCTATCAGAAGCTTCCAAAGCCATGACATCATAATCTGGGCTTTCCCAAATTCTTTAAAGGCATAGTAATTTTAATGTATGTAAGTGTCTGACTTTGAAGAAAGTCATGTATACTGGGCCAGAGAAACAAAGTATGTGGCCCAACATGTGTCTGGATTAATTAATATCAGACTGTTTGACAAGGGGGATGGATGGATGGATTGATGGATGGTTGATGGATGGATGCATGGATGGATGGATGGATGGATGGATTGATAGATGGATGGGTGTGTGGGTGGTTGGATGATTGAGTGGGTGGGTGAGTGGATGTGTTGATGGATGGATGGGTGGGTATGTGGGTAGATGATGGATGAGTGGGTGGGTGAGTGGATGGGTGGATAGATGGATGGATGGATGGGTGGGTTGATGGATGGATAGATGGGTGGATGGGTGGATGTTATATTGATTGATTGGTGAATGGATGGATGAATGGATGGATGTGTGGATTGTTGGATGGATGGATGGATGGATGGATGGATGGATGGATGGATGGATGGATGGATGGATGGATGGATGGATGGATGGATAAAGGTCTTCATTTAGTGCTGTCGTCAAGACCTTGTCAAGATCAATCTCAAGACCAAAGACCAAGACCTTCACAATGGTCTTGGTCTTGACCCTTTATTGTCTTGCTGCATACAAACAATATACTGTATAGTTACAGCATGACTACTTTTCCACATAGGAGCAGGTTGGTTTGGAAAGCTTTTTTTTTCCTTTAATAAATTAAATGATGATTTAAAACTGCATTTTACATTTACTTGGGCTATCTTTATCTAACATTAAACTTTGATGAGATGAAACAATTAAGAGTAACAAATATGCAAAAATATATGAAATCAGAAAAAAGAAAATACTTTTTTCACAGCACTGTACTTTAAATGATAATGCCGTTTACTTGACTATAGTGATTTGTGGGTAATGACAAAGGTGCACACATAAATGACACACTGGTTCTGAGCCTTTATTATTACTACTTCTATTATTTTTAGTAGTAGTAGTGGGTGCATGCCCGTGCATATCCATGCATGCCCGTAGAAACCAAGTGTAAGCAAGTATTTCTGCATGCCCGCAGAAAGCAGGTGTAAGCAAGGGTGTATGCAAGCATGTCAGCACTCATTCAGTGATGCCTGCCTTTTATGTTTGCTTGTGTCATAGCAAGTCCTATGGTCTTGGATGATGTCCTAGCGAGTCCTATGACTGATGTCACATACACATCATGTAGAGATCATAGGAACATCAGTCCTATGGTTTATATGATGGCATAAAGTCATCATAGGGTCATAATAGGGGGTCCTATGATCTTTTAGCAAGTCCTATTGTCTGTATGACAGCATCTAGACGTCATGTAGAGATCATAGGAAGATCAGTCTTATGGTTTATATGACGTCATGTAGACATCAAAGGAGCATCTTAGGCAGTCCTATGATCGTCCCACATCATAGGAACATCATAGGACATCATGTAGACATGACAGGAACATCATAGGCGGTCCTATGATCGTGACACACTGACAGACACACTGACAGAGATTTCTTGAATTTATAGAGTGATTATTATTATTATTATTATTATTATTATTATTATTATTATTATTATTATTATTATTATTACTGCAACACAAACAGGTCACATGTACTGCGACTGAATATCCTGTGTGTTCTGTGGTTTGCTGCAAACAAAGTCAAACTGTCCCTCAGTGTTGTGCAGCTACCATGAGTTCTCTTCCATGACATGGTGGGTGGAGCCTCTATAGTGGGGGTGGATATTTGACTTCACTGTTGGGTGGACATTTTCTGAAGAGTAAATATTGAGATGGTCACCGTAAGTATTACTGTAGCAAATACACATACAGTATAGGAACTCCTTCCTTCCTTTGTATCAACTGCAAAATTTGTGTGCAGGTAACCAAGGGTTGTATCATTGTGTCCTAACTTTAGCAGTGTGTCCGAAATCTTAAATGTAGTAGGGGCAACGCACCATATTAGTTGGTATTAGTTGTATTAGTATTAGTTGGTATAGTTGGTACTAATCTCACTTTGGTTGAAATGAAAAAGGCCAGGCCAGGATACGTCCCACCTTCATGTCCCCCACTGGTTTTATCCAAATAAAGGCAAAATGCCTAATAGAAATCTTTAAAAAAACAACATGTTACAGTGATTTTAGATTTGGATACACTTCAGGAAGACAACTCAGCATCCTGTACCTAAGCTAGCAGCTTGGAAAAACGTGGACCTTAAACAGGTTTTACTTTGTCTGTGTGGACACATCCTTTCTTTTAAGACAACATTCACAAAGTATTTCTAGCCTGGACATTCAAGTGAGCTGTAGGCTGCTACTGAAAGGTCTTCTGTGTGTGTGTGTGTGTGTGTGTGTGTGTGTGTGGGTGGGTGGGGGGGGGGGTTGCTGGTGATGCATTGTGGACCATAAAAGTATGTTTTAAACATTTATGACAAGAATAAAATGCATCTTATTCAGTTATGCAAAATAAAACTCAAAGGTTTTTTAATGATCTTGGGGGAAAATTCCCATTTTTTTGTTGTTGTTTTTCAGGTTGGAGATGGGGGCATGTCCCCCTGTCCCCCTGTCAATCCTTGACTTACCCCTCCGGGTAAACGTGAGTGGACACCTACTGACCAGGGTGGAACAATGTTAACTCTATGCCTATTAAATACAAAATTATATCTCCCATAACAGTTGAGGTACAAATTCTCTCTTAGTCAAAGTCAAATTTATTTACAGAGCACATTTAAAAATAATCAAGTTGACCAAAGTGCTGTACATCGAGATAAAATTAAAATCAAATTGCACATCCAAACATACATGATAAATAGAAATAAAATGCATTAAAAGAATACAGAGTAAAAACAGCTCAGAATACAGCCAACCGTTGAGTGTTCACGCTCTACTTGAATCCAATGCCAGTGAGAACAGCTGTGTCTTCAGCGGTGATTTAAAATCAATTAATGTCTCAGCACTGCGTATGTGCACAGGTAAACTTCCACTGTCTTGGAGCAGCCGCTGCAAAAGCTTGATCGCCTCTCCGTTTTAACTTCGATTTTGGTATGAGCAACTGGTTAGTTGATCTCAGTGCTCTTACAGGTGAATGACTGGAAACAAGTTCTGACAAATAGGATAGTAAAATCCATTTAAGGCCTTAAAAGTAAACAATAAAACCTTAAAATCATCCTAACGGGGGGCAGTAGCAAACCACCACCATCAAAATGTTCAATTTCTGTTGCCACATTCATCCAGTAATGCAGTCTGCTGTCACCACTGGCAGTGCCAGAAGTTTCCATCCTCTCTCACTGAAGATAATTCAAACTGAGTTTGTGAGTGCAGCAGAAAGGGACTTCTGAGCAACGTCTCACCAAAAAGTAGTACAAAATTATGGTTTCCCCCATTGAGAGGCATACAGTGATCAGTGAACATGTGAGCAGGAGAGAAGAAAAAAGCTTGTTCTAGAGGTTGTGAAAGTGTTGACAGAGAGATAGGAAATGGCAGAGTGAGAGGAGACTTTGAAATGTTAAAAATGTTGGAAAGAATGCTCAGCACCCATATTCTTAAAGGGGTCATTGACTGAAAAATGGTGTATTTGTACATTTCAACTGTCTTAAATGTTACAATCGGTCACGTAATTATCCAAAAAATATCAAAACAGTCAATTCTCTGAAAAAACATACAGCCTTTATCTCGTTTTTTCTCTTCCACAAACACCAGAAATGTTTTTGACTCTTGCGAGTAAATCATATACGTCATGATTACTAACTAACTAACTAACCTGCACTTATATAGCGCTTTTCTAGTCACAAAGACCACTCAAAGCGCTTTCATTAATACTAACCCTCTATTCTAAGGGTCAATAGGAAACAGATATCTAGGGACAATTTAGAACAGCCAATTAACCTAACATGCATGTTTTTGGCATGTGGGAGGAAACCGGAGAAATCCCGGAGTAAACCCACGCAACACGAGGAGAACATGCAAACTCCACACAGATCACTGTTGGTCGGGGGCTGGGATCGAACCCACGATCCCACGATCCCCACAATCCCCCGGCCAAGGGTAAACTGTGCTGCCGCAGTGCTAACCACTGCACCACCGTGCAGCAGCAGATTAGACAGAGCCAACCAACAGCAAACCTTGAGACCTGCCCACTTGTCTATTATTGGCCCGCCTAGCTGTCTGTCATGTAAATGGAAGGGGTGTTAAAGGTAGTCTATTAGCCCCTGAGCTAATAGCCCCCATCTAACACTAGTACCAGGAGGCTCACACTAAGCACGACTTATATTGTTATTTTCCTCAGATCGTGGTCACCCTAATAGCCATCCCTGTTACCACCTGGTTCACCAGTCCACAGTCCACAATATACCTCGTGTCACTCTGGCCAATCTACCAATAATTTCATCGTGATTCCACAGCAAATCACCAGCACCGGCATGCTGGTTGCACCAACTGACTTAGCCCAGTGAAGGTGGTACATACACCGCGACCCAAGACTGCTGGCTGGAGGCTGCTGGCTCTCACACCCAGCTCCCCCACTATCATCTGGGGCTCTGTGTGACTCCGCTCCGCTTTTGCGGGCAGCATAGGGGAGCCACTTTGTGACGAGGTGTTCCCCAGCTGGCTGTGGGAGCGGAGCAAGCTACTGCCCTTTGAGTTCCCATGGCTCAGCTCGGCAAGCTTTGCCTTGGCTTGGCCAGCTCAAGGGATCCTGGGCCAGGTCGGTTGCAGTGATTGGGACACCTGGCACACAGTGCTAGTGATTTGTGGTGGAATCAAGGCAAAATTATTGGGAGATCGGCTGGAGTAACATGTGAGACTCACCATCGATTGTGGATCAGTGAAAAAGTGCTGCTCATCCAAGCTAGAAGGAGGCAAAAAGCTAAAGGCTAGAAGCTAGTTAGCTAATGGCTAACTGATGTAAGAGGAAAGGTGGAGTTTTATAGGTGAAGTGCGTTTCTTAAAGTGATTGGCTTTAAATCAGAACATTTCAAGAAAGCCGGGGAAAATACAAAACAAATTTGCTTCAATAATTAAAAAAAATAAAGAAAATGTGAACAAAATATGTTACAAACACTTCATTAAGATGTGTATGAGCTGTTAAAATGTGGAAAAGTGCAGTCAATGACCCCTTTAAACCTAATACGAATCAAATGGTCAAAATTTGCTGTTGTTGTCTATCAGTGTAGTAGCTCTTCCATGTCAGTGGGTGGCAGTATGAACACAATGCTTCTTCTTTTTTTTTCAGAATCAGAATCAGAAAGCTTTATTGCCAAGCATGTTTACAGTGTAAACAAACGAGGAATTTGACTTGACATTGGGGGCGCGATAAGCGCCTCCAATGACGCGGCTGCCATAAGGGCGCCTGTCATCAGTGGAGGGTAAAGAGGGGGAATGGGGGAGGGAATGACACAATAGGCAGAGAGAAAAAAAACATAGTTAATCAAAATAAAGATTACATAGATAATCTAAATTGTGATTACATAGAAAAAAACCCTCTAAGCACAATTAGCAGACTAATACAGATCACACAATACAAAGGAGCTAAGAGAGACCAGTGTGTGTGTAGTCAGCATGTAAATAATAATCAGTGTGACTGCAGTGTTGAATGTATCAGTTGCTGATGTACAACAAAGGGGGGCGCCACCTGGCAACGGATAGTTGTAATGTTCATGTGTTCAAAACACAGATAAGCATGTCCCAGAGTCTCTCTCTCTTCGTGCATGCCGGATGGCAAAGTTCTGTATTAGACACATGATAGCACTGTCCTTGAAGAGTCCGGTCTGCTGAACAACAGCAATTGATGTTAATGTTTGGGTTAAAGAGAAGCCAAACTCTCTTCTGTTTTGTCTTCATCCAGGAGGAGAGGGCGCCAAATCAAGGTCAAGGCACAGCTCACTCGGAGCATAGAATTTCCATCTCTCTTGCGATTCTGTGCTTCATAATTTCCATATACAGGCTTTAAAATCATTCCCTGGAGAGCACCAGCGACTCCAGATGTATACCACCTACTGAATCAGCCACCATTCAGTTCACCATTGCCACTATCAGTGCACTCCCCAACTGGTCGAATTTGTTGTTGAAGGAGCTTTGCCGGGTCCGCAATTTGATCACCTCTCCCAACTTCTTTAATTTCTGATACATCAGGAAACTCCAGAGCCAAAATAGAAATCCTGTGATCAAAAGCCAAACAAATAGAGATGTCTTCCGCATCTCAGTCGAATCACACAGACACATGAATTCCCAATTGTCCATGAGTCCACTTGGGCTCCCCCTAGCCCGATCTTCTTTTGAAGTGGTGTCAATCGCATATAAAGCCCACCAACCAAATCCATAATTTTCCATTTCCATTTTCTATTTCCATTCTTCTTTGTCTTGCTCCAAAGCCATTCTGCAACCAATGTGGAAATCCCAAAAAACGTTGCCATGCCGTACCCTAAAACCCCATCTTGACGGGAACACCAGCCATGAAAATCCCACCACTTCTTCCACAAACTGCATACCAACATCGAGTCCACACAGCACCAAACAAGCAGGGAACATAAAATTCCATGAAGCTCCACCGGTTTGCTGAGAAAAGCACAAGTGCCATGAAAAGCACCCCCTTCATGGGAGTGCATTTGTCTCTGATAAGTGGCTCTCTCATTTTCAAACTAATTTAATCTATCAGCAATGGCTTAATATCAGCGCTTATTACTAACTAACTAACTAACTAACCTGCACTTATATAGCGCTTTTCTAGTCACAAAGACCACTCAAAGCGCTTTCATTAACACTAACCCTTTATTCTAAGGGCCTATAGGAAACAGATATCTAAGGACAATTTAGAACAGCCAATTAACCTAACATGCATGTTTTTGGCATGTGGGAGGAAACCGGAGAAATCCCGGAGTAAACCCACGCAACACGGGGAGAACATGCAAACTCCACACAGATCACTGTTGGTCGGGGGCTGGGATCGAACCCACGATCCCACGATCCCCACAATCCCCCGGCCAAGGGTAAACTGTGCTGCCGCAGTGCTAACCACTGCGCCACCGTGCAGCGGTGATTAATGTGACCAAGCATCAACAAAACCTTTGGCCTTAGCTGAACAAAATGCAACTCATGTGGATGTGAATTTGCATGGATTCACATCACCCAGAACAAATACGCATGAGTTTGGGTCATGGTGCTTCAGTGGTTAGGATTGTTGCCTCACATCTAGAACGTTCCAATTTCAAATCCCCAGACTGGCAGGAGAGGGAACCTTTCTATGTGTAATTTGCATGTTCTCCATGTGCTGCGTTGGTTTACTTCAGGGACACTGGTTTCCTCCCACAATCCAAAGACATGTATGTTAGGTTAATTGGTGATTCTAAATAGTCCCGAGGTATCTGTCTCTGATAGGCCCTTAGAATAGAGGGTTGGTGTAGCTTCTAGTTAAGCACTTTGACTGGTCGTTGTTTAAAAATTAGTTTGAAAATGAGACCGCCACTCTCGGAGACAGATGGACTGGAGATCTACAGCTGAGACAGAGTATAGTTTATTTCCACCTATGTCATCCTGCTAGGCTGCTTATGATCAGCTAATGACGGCTAGCAGCTCATGAAACCAGACACCTGTCCACTTATTTAGTGCTAAAAACAGCCAACATCAAGATGCACTTTGTGGAGGAGCCAATGACATTTTCCAAGCTGTGTACCCGTCAGAATAATGTCATGATGGTGTTTTTGGGGGGAGTTCCATTGCAGGTAGAAAGCAGCTGCAGAAGTTATGAAGACAACCCCACTTCTCTGTAAGATGAATTTTCACACACTGATCACAACTCCGGTGGCAGTACTCCTGTAAGTAAAGCAGCGTGATTTTTTTTGCTTCGCACCTTGAATCTCTCCCCTTCAAATATTTGTTTCATTTATTTGGAATGTTTTTCCATCATGTCACAACCACCTCTGGCAGGTATCACTTACAAGTTTATGACCTAACACTGAACAAAAACTTCCTTGAAAAATCAGAAGAAGACGACGATCAGTCGTATGGTCATCTTACCAGCCGCTGACATGGAAGAGCCACTACATTGGAGGCCCAGTCCCAGCAAGCATGTCCATGTGGGCCCCACCAAAGGTTAAAATGGGCTGTCTTATGGGTCCATGTGGGTTTGTTTGTGGGTTCTATGTTGACTCCATCTGTCTTTGCCCGCATGGACTTTACCTGTTTTTCTATTTTCAACTTATTTTCTTGGAAATTTGTGACTTTTTTCTACTTAATTGATAAATCCAATTGAAAATTTCAAACTTTATAATAAAATCACATTTTTTTTTACTGTTAGCTTACAACTTTTTCTGATAAATTTGTGAATTTTTCCTTGTAAATTTTCAACTTTTTTCTAATAATATTTTTAGATTTTCTTTTAAAGTTGTGACTTTTTCTTGCAAATTTGCAAACCTTTTCTTGTGATTCTGGAACTCTTACGAATTTGCCAATTTTTTGACTGTAATCTTGCAACTTTTTTTCGTAGATTTGTTAAGTTTTTCCTTGTCAATCTGCCATTTTCTTGAAAATTGGTGAATTTTCAAAAATCAGAAGATTCTGATTTCAGAATCAGAAGTAAAAAAAAATTTAACTTTTTTTTTTACGGTAAACTTACAACTTTTCCTCATAGATTTGGGGCCTTCATTCTGATAAAGTTTCACTTTATTTACTCATACATTTGCTACCTTTTCTATTTTTTTCTTGCATATTTGCTATATTCTCGTAAAATTGTGAGTTTTCGTCATGTTTTTGACCTGTGCTCAGACTCTTTATGTATTTTTGAGTATTTTCCTGTCTGTTATTATTTTCTTGTTTGGTTTTGTTTATTTTGGTAGTGTGACATGAGCCTCTTCCTCTCCCACACCCACTATAAGCGACTTTCGCATCTCAGCTCGCGCAAAGCATCATGAGAACGTGGCTACCAAACGTGGTCTATCGATACATTTAATTTATGGAAAGTTCCTGATCTACGAGCATATTGTATGCATAGGGGTCTTCCCGGTTGTACCTGCAAACACAAGGATAAACTAGTTGCACTTGCATTCGCAGCCACGTTGCAGAAATTGCCCAAAATGGCCCCCCTGTATGTACGCTGACATAGCAGATTTTTTTGTTTTCAAAGGACCAAGCACCCTTACTTGCCAGACTCTGAAACGACTACAAAGAAGGTAAGCGAGTGGTTTGACAGCTCAACTTTGGTTTTGTCATTTTGAGTAAATTTCACTACTGACATGGTACTAGTGACCCACAAAGCACACACAACTCAAGGCAGATACAATTAACCGTTTATTGATCAAGTGTGCATGAGTGGATACGTGTATGCAGGGTTGTGTAGTGTAGTGTAGTGTAATCTGGAATTCCAGCTGGGGCCGGCAGAGCACTATATGACCTGGCAACCCTGGGAAGAGACAGAGGGTGTTAATAACGGTTTAAGCTCGATAGGCACTTTGGATGGAATTGTGCTTACTGTCTGAGGTGGAAGAGTTGCCCAGGTAAGCGCCGAAGCTGCAGCCAGGAGGATAGTGCCCGCAGGTGGCCGGTGAGCTGGATGCTGGTGAGGGAGGTAGATAATCCACCGCCAGGGAGAGAGAAGTCTGCCGCCACGAATCTCCACCTGTGCACAGGGGAAGCTGACAGGGTGAGAAGGTATCGTGGTGGCTTACTTGATAGTTGGTGGTCCGGAAGGCGCAGGCCCGGACAGAGGGAAACGATAGCTTGGAAGCCGACGTGGAAACACACAACGAGGCTGGGAAGCTCGAAGGCTGGCGTAGCAGGATTCTAGGTAAAGAACCAGATGATTCCACACTGAGCACTGGACCTGATGGAATAAATAGGCAGAGGGAGATGGCAGGCAGGTGCGCACACAGGTGTGACAGATTGGCGGCCATGACAGTACCCCCCCCCCCCCCCACGGCACGCCTCTCGGCGGGCATTCCAAACTTCCCGGGTGCGTCCGATGGAAGTCCCCGATGAGCTGCTTGTCCAGCAGAGGAGAGACGCACCCAGGACCTCCACTCCAGCCCGTAATCCTCCCAGGCCACCAGATACTGCAGGCCACGACCCCGGTGACGTACGTCCAAGATGGCAGTGACTGGCCATGCCGGGTCGCCGTCAATCACCATCGGTAGAGGTGGAGACCTGGGAGGAGGACACAAAGGGCTGACGGGCTTCACCTGTGAAGCCCGTCTGCTCCAGCCCTTTGTGGAGGGAGGGGAGAAGGGAGGAGGGGAGAAGAGTCAGGCGCACAGACACAGGATTAATAATCCGGCTGATGGGAAATGGACCAATAAACCGTTGTGATTTCTTCTTGCGCTCAGTCTTCAGATTAATGTGTTTGGTGGACAACCATACCTGCTGACCCACCCGGTAGGTGGGAGCCGGGACCCTGCACTGGTTGGCCACCGAGGTGTTACGTTCCACCGTCCGCTGAAGTGCTGCCCTGGCCGTCCTCCAGATCCACCGGCAATGCCTCAGGTGGGCGCGAACGGAAGAAACGGCGATGTCTCCCTCCTCCTCAGGGAACAGCGGGGGATTATAACCCAACGAGGCTTCGAAGGGGGACATGCCGATGGCTGTTGATACAGCAGTGTTGTGAGCGTATTCAATCCAGGAGAGGTGCGTGCTCCATGATGATGGGTTAGAGGTCGCGACGCACCGCAGCGCCGCCTCCACCTCCTGGTTAGCTCGCTTGCACTGTCCGTTGGTTTGTGGGTGGTATCCAGATTACAGACTTGCCATGGCCCCCAACGCAGCGCAGAAAGACCTCCAGACCCTAGAGACAAACTGGGGACCTCGATCGGAAACGATGTCCTGAGGGATGCCATGCAGCCTAACCACGTGCTGGACCAGAATGTCGGCCGTCTCCTTAGCCGTGGGCAGCCCCCGCAGAGGGATGAAATGGGCAGCTTTGGAGAACCTGTCAACCAGTGTGAGGATAGTAGTGCAGTGATTGGACGTGGGCAGACCGGTGACAAAGTCCAATGCCACATGTGACCATGGCCTGCCCGAGATGGGAATGGGATGAAGCAACCCAGCAGGTGGAGAAGAGGAAATCTTGTCAGTCGCACACTGAGGGCAGGCTCGGATATAGTCCCCCACGTCCCTCTGGAGAGACGGCCACCAAAACGTCCTCTGCAGGAGAGCCACCGTGCGCGCCCTTCCCGAGTTGCAAGCAAATTTGGACGCATGACCCCACTGAATGACCTCCCCCTGGACAGCCAAAGGGACAAACAACCCCCCCCCCCCCCGGGTCGGCCTTGTCAGCCTGTGCCCTCAAGACCTTGTCCTTAATACCCCAAGGGAGGGCACCCACAACACACGATGAGGGGAGAATGGGATGTTCAACCATCTCAGCCGTCTCCGGGGCAAACTGACCGGACAGGTCGTCGGGTTTGGTATTCTTCAACCCAGAGCAGTAGGTAATGGTGAAGTTAAAATGTCCGAAGAAAAGAGACCAGCAGGCCTGTCGAGCGTTCAGAAGCTTAGCCGTCCGGAGGTACTCCAGATTTTTGTGGTCCGTCCAGACGATGAACAGCTGGGAAGCACCCTCCAACCAGTGACGCCACTCCTCCAACGCAAGCTTGACCGCCAGCCGCTCCCTGTCGCCAATGTCATTCTTGCGCTCCGCTGGGGATAGGCAACAGGAGAAGTACGCGCAGGGGCATATCTTACTGTCCTCAAGAGAGCGCTGGGACAAGACGGTCCCGACCCCCAAGTCCGATGCATCTACTTCCACTAGGCATTATAGAGCGGGGTCCACCTGCGTCGGTATAGGAGAGAAAGAGAACTTGTCCTTCAGGAGAGAAAATGCTGCGTTCGCCTCCTCCATCCATCGAAAAGGCACCTTGGTGGATGTCAGGTTGGTCAGTGGTAGGGCAATGTGGCTGTAGTTCTGTACAAAACGGCGGTAGAAATTAGCGAACCCCAGGAACTGTAGAAGCTGCTTCCTAGATGAGGGGGTGGGCCATTCCACCACCACCTTCACCTTAGCTGGGTCCGGGATGATCTCCTTGTGGGCAATGATGAAGCCTAGGAAGGAGGTCCAAGAAACATGGAACTCGCACTTCTCCGCCTTTATAAAGAGCTTATTTTCCAGCAGCCACTGCAGAACCCGCCTGATGTGCACGCGATGTTCCTCCATGGACTGTGAAAAGATGATAATGTCATCCAGGTATACAAACACAAATGTTCCCAAAAAGTCTCTCAGAATATCATTAATAAGACGTTGGAAGACGGCCAGGGCATTGGTCAGCCTGAACGGCATGACCAAATGTTCAAAATGCCCACTAGGGGTCCGAAAGGCCGTCATCCACTCACCCCCCTCCAGTATCCGCACCAGATGTTAGGCGTTGTGCAGGTCTAGCTTAGTGAAGCAACAAGCCCCCTGGAGGGACTCGAACGCAGAGTTGATGAGAGGGAGAGTGTATTTGTCTTTGATGGTTATGTTATTGAGTTCACGGAAGTCAATGCATGGCCTGAGAGAATCATCCTTCTTCCCGACAAAAACCCCCCCGCCCCCACCGCCGATGACGAAGGTCTTATTATGCCCGAACTCAGGGACTCCTTGGTATGATTGTCCATAGCCGTGCGCTCCAAAGCAGACAGGTTGTACAGTCTGCTAGATGGCACCAGAGCGCCAGCCCGGAGGTTGATCGCACAGTCATACGGGCGATGAGGGGGAAGGGAGAGGGCCTGGGATTTGCTGAAAACAGCCCCCAAATCTCAGATGGCACTTTAGACAGGTCGGGAGGAGGAGAGGCAGGTGCACCCAGAGGCACGGCAGGCGAGCATGCAGCAGACTGCATACAGGCACTCAGGCAAAACAAAATCCAAGAAACCACACACCCCGAACACCAGTTAATCGAGGGGTTGTGCAGGTGAAGCAGGGGTAGCCAAGGATGACCGGAGTGGACGACACTGGTAAGACGTACAGCCCTAACTCCTCCCAATGGTTGCCTGATATAATGACTGACACTGGGGCGGTCCGGTGAGTGACTGTGGCCAATGGAGCTTTAGACAACGCTATGAACCTGAGTGGGGTCTCTAACGGCTGCATGGGAAGCCCCAACCGGGTTGTCAGGCTACCTGAAATAAAGCTCTGTTCGGCCCCTGAATCAATGAGTGCATGTGTGTTTGTCTCCTTATGTCCATAATTGAAATGAATGGGGATCAAGAAACGGGTGAGGGGATTGCTGCGGGTTAAGTCCGTGAGACCCTCTACTGTGACGCACGGACTCCCCCTTTTGGCCATTTGGGACAGGACTCAAGCTCATGCTCCTCGCTCCCACAGTAAACACACAACCCCAACTCCCGGCGGCGCTGTCTCTCCACGGATGATAGCTTAAACCCACCCATAACCATAGGTTCCTGATCTTCCGGGGAATCAGCAGATGGGAGGGCCAGCAGGGGGGGGCTGTAGGGAGTGGCGAGCCAGGCCACCCGAGCGACCGGAAGTTCTCCGTTCGGCCACCAGCTCCCTTAGTCTGTTGTCGATACTAATAGCCAGGGAGATTAGCTCATGCAACGTAGAGGGCTTCTTCAAGCGGGCCAGCTCGTCCCGTAGGCTAGAGCTTAGGCTTCTAACAAAAATACTACATAGAGAGGCATCCTCCCACCCAACCTCTGTAGCAACGACCCGTAAGTCCACGGCATAGTCGGCGACGGCCTTCGATCTCTGCCGGAGATTTAACAACCGGGAGGTAAGCACGTCTTCGTGGTCCAAGTGGCCGAATACCTCCTGAAAGTCATTTACAAACTGAGTGTAAGTTAGCAAAGCATAATTATCCCTACCCATTACCGCATATGCCCAAGCCAGAGCCCGTCCCTCTAACAAATTAATCACATAACCTATGTGACTCTGGTCAGTGGGAAAATCCCCCGGTACCCATTGAAATATGATGTCGTATTGCATGAGAAACCCCCTGGCCTCCCCCAATTTGCCACTAAAACGGGTGGGAGTTGGGACGGGAGTAAGCCGACAAGCAGGGCCCGGAGTAGGGTGACTAGAAATTGGACTAGTGGTGGAACTAACGGGAGCAGAGGGGCTAGCTGGGGCTGCAGGGAAAGCCTGTGAGCTAACCAAATGATCTAGCCTGTCTGTGATGAAGGCTAACTGTGTTAGCATCACCTGCTGTTGATAGGCCAACTGATCTACCCGAGTCTCCAAGTTGTTCATTCTGCACACTAGCGCGCTGTCTGCTGGGTCACTCGGGCGGAGTCGTACTGACATGGTACTAGTGACCCACAAAGCACACACGACTCAAGGCAGATACAATTAACCATTTATTGATCAAGTGTGCATGAGTGGATGCGTGTATGCAGGGTTGTGTAGTGTAGTGTAGTGTAATCTGGAATTCCAGCTGGGGCCGGCAGAGCACTATATTACCTGGCAACCCTGGGAAGACACAGAGGGCGTTAATAATGGTTTAGGCCCGAAAGGCACTTTGGATGGAATTGTGCTTACTGTCTGAGGTGGTAGAGAGTTGCCCAGGTGAGCGCCGAAGCTGCAGCCAGGAGGATAGTGCCCACAGGTGGACGGTGAACTGGATGCTGGTGAGGAAGACAGATAATCCGCCGCCAGGGAGAGAGAGGTCCGCCGCCACGGATCTCCACCTGTGCACAGGGGAAGCTGACAGGGTGAGAAGGAATCATGGTGATAGTTGGTGGTCCGGAAGGTGCAGGCCCAGACAGAGGGAAACGATGGCTTTGAAGCCAACGTGGAAACACACAACGAGGCTGGGAAGCTCGAACGCTGGTGTAGCAGGATTCTAGGTAAAGAACCAGACAACTCCACACTGAGCACTGGACCTGATGGAATAAATAGGCAGAGGGAGATGGCAGGCAGGTGTGCACACAGGTGTGAGAGATCGGTGGCCATGACAACTACAAGGCATAGCCTGCTTACTTAGATCTATAGGTTGATACTACTATAGTTTATGTACTACACATTTTCAATGATTTGCAATTTTATTTTATACCAGCGTACTTATCAATGGCCTTAATTACATGTATGTGTAGATCAAGCTTCATTACCAATATACAAAGAACTATATCCTAGATCCAGGCCTGCCTGTCCGTACCTACAACCTCAGGGTTTAGACTCGTGTCAATTAGGCTAGAACTTGAACAATGCACAACACTATTTAATTATGCTTGTCATGGCTCCCTCTGGGCCATTACCTGCTACAGCTGTGCGCACACCTGCTCCCAATCTCCCACGGGCATTATAGCCTGCTCTGCCTGAGATCTGGCAAGGAGCCGTCTGTCGTCCTGCCAACAGAATCACGTCTCCCGTCAAATGGCCAACTTCCTGGCTTCTTCGCTCCTGACCTGAATCGTCTCTTCTCCTCAAGTAAGCCTGATTTCCACTCACCTTTCTAGCAATCTTCCCCTGTGCACAGGTGGATTCCTCCGGCGGCGGAATCTCTTCCTCTTGGCAGCGGTACGAGCCTCCATCGCTCCAACAGGGCCACCTGTCCTTTCCTGGTGTGTGCTGCGAACGCTGTCTCCCTGGCTGCAGCCCCTGGGCTAACCTGAGCTTCCAATTCCCACCTGCAAAGTAAGCCCCAGTCATTGCCTTTCTACCCCTTAGGGGCCAGTTCATGACAGTTTTAATTTGTGAAATTTTTCCTGTAAATTTGGAAGTCTCTCAAAAAATTTAAACTTTTTTTTCTTTTACTATAAACAAACAACTTTTTCTCAATAATTTCTGACTTTTTCATGTAAATTTCAAACTTTTCTCATAAATTTCTTAGTTTTTCTTGTAAAATTGTGATTTTTTTTTTTTCCAAATTTGCTGTTTGTTGTTTTTTGTAAGTTTGTCACTTTTGTCCTTATAATTTTTCTCACTTTTTCCTCATAAATTTGTGACTTTTTCACCTAATGTTACCTATGATGCCAGTGTCACTGAAACCTGTTCACCCACATTAAACCTATGTGGGACAGATGGGGCCGACATGGAACCCGTCGGCAAACCCACATGGACCCAAACGATGGCCCGATATAAACCTATGGTGGGGCCCACCTGGACATGCTGGCTGGGAATGGAAAATTATGTGCAACAACTATTTTATTGGACTAATTAAGTGAATGTAGATGATTTGCCTCAGAATACCTGATGATGTGTCACAGGACAGCAGTGTGCCGCAGCACAGTGGATGAAAAGTCACTGATTTATACTCCTCTGGTGTTCAGGATGGGTATAATTTTATTTAATTTAAACTGTCATCAGTTGGAGTCAAATTTGAAATGTGTGGGAAGAAGAGAGACGCACAGCGTTTCTGTCAGATCCGCCACCTTGTTTACACTGTAGGCCCGACCTGTGTTAAATCTGCTGAGTGACAGGCCCCTGAAGGCAGCACTGTGCTTTTTAGTCGAGGTTGATGGGTTGAAATTTATGCACACAAAAAAAGCGTGCGTGTCAATGTCTCAGTGTGAAACATTAAATAGGCACCACTGTGAGACTGATGGATTTGTGACGTGATAGGCTGGTGACATGCACACACACTTCTCTGGATGTGTTTTTTTAAGTATCGCTGCAGTGGCACTCTGACCATCTGACTTGCACTCTCCCACCCCCACCATGAAGCCCAGTGCTCTGCTGCTCCAACTAACCCGTGCTTTACCAACTAAGCTAAACTGAGCACACTGCACCAGCCTGCCGCTTAGAGATGATGTGATTTCAGCTCCAGGCATTTCTATAATGATCAGTGAAGTCTGAAAAAAACTCAGTAGAGATATACAGTAGAGATATCATTTCTACCGTTTTTCAGATTCCAAACATCTGTTAGAGCGATTGTTCAAGAGTTCAAGTTCATGTTCTGTTGTGCTGCTATCATGAATTTCAATGAGGAGCACCCCCTCCCCCGACTACCATGGCTAAATGGCATTAGCACATTAACAAGTTATTTCTTTAAATTATATATTTGCCTCTGCAACATTGGGCTTTTTAATTAACAACGGGCTGTGTTCAGGTTAGTTTGAGATGTGAAAACCTTATTAGGCAAAAACACATTTGAAGAGTAGGGTTGCTGACACAGTTCTGTAAAAGGCCCAACCCAGCCAGCATGTCCATATGGTTTTATTTCATTTCAGTGAACCTGCAACCAAGTGACAACGATCCTCCGGGTAGGAGCATTATACCAAATTAATCACTCCTGTGGATGCACACCTTATATATACCACCTGCATCCCCCCATTCTTCCTCTTTCTATCCTCCTGGTTGGTAAGAGCTTATACCATCTGTTTGACATTATGTTTTGTGCTTTTTGGGCTTCCTTACCCTGGGTACGCCATCGCTGTGACATAAAATCGTTGTGGTTTTTCTGCTGAATGAGAGAAGGTTTTTTATTTACCTTTTGTTCTTATTAAAGACAAAAATAGAAAGGAGATGTCTTTACCTTCTTAACATGTTTCAACTGTTCACTGCAGTCTTCCTCAGAAGAGTCAGCTGATTGCTGCCAGGTGACATTTTATCAGCTGACTTTCGTAGGCGGGGCCAGCTCAGCAGACCTGTCAGATCCACCGAGCCGGCCCCACTTTCTGCCGTCAGATGGTCTCTGGAGAACGTGATCCCAGGTGTGGGAAAGCATAAATGCCCCCTCATCTCGGTTCATGGTGTCTTTTTCCTGCTTCCTGATTTCTATGGCCTCCTTGATCCAGCGTTTGTGTCTGTTGCTCTCTGATCCAATAATTTTTGCGTTGTCCCAATCCATGATGTGATTATTTCTTTTGCAGTGATCTGATATTGCTGATTTGAATGTTTCTTGTTCTGCCTTTTCTTTTTGTGATCTTGTGAGTCGTCATTCCCTGGCAGCAATCAGCTGACTCTTCTGACAAAGGCTGCAGTACACAGTTGAAACATGTTAAGAAGGTAAAAACATCTCCTTTCTATTTTTGTCTTTAATAAGAACAAAAGGTAAATAATTAAAAGAAGACAAAATGAACCTACTTGAACGATTACGTGGAAGTTAGGGCCAAAATTGCATTAAAGACTTCCACCGGCTGGAGAAATTGGAGAAAAGACGGGCACGCTTCAGAAAACACCTGAGATTTAACCTCCGTTGCAGAGATGAGGATGTTACACCAGCAAGCCTCAACATAACAAATCCAATTCCAACCAAAAACGCAGAGAAAATTATCAATAAAGCACGGAAAGACCTGATCAAAGAACGTATAAGAATGACGGCAAACAAAGTGGACAGAATCAACAACCAGATCAAAGAGGAAATGGACATTTTCAAGAAACACTACCCAACAGGTTGAGAAAGCCAGTTTAGAAAGCTTGGGATCAGTCCGCCAAGGTCTCCGCTTTTGACCGCCACCTAATCCACATAGCACCGGACCCCCATGATCCCTCCTGCAGGTGGTGAGCCCACTGGAGGGCGGACCCATGTAACTCCTTCGGGCTGAGCCCGGCTGGGTCCCATGGGTGGAAACCCGGCCACCAGATGCTAGCCATCGAGCCCCTCCCCCAGGCCTGGCTCCAGGGTGGGGCCCCGGTAACCCCATACCGGGCGGGGTACACTTAATCCTTGATATAGAATTTATCATGAGAGTCTGTTGGATCATTTTTAGTCTGGCCCTTCACCCAGGACCAGTTTGTCTTGGGTGACCCTATCAGAGGCAAATTGCCCCGGACAACATAGCTCCTGGGATCACTGGGGCACGCAACCCCCCCCCCCCACCACGATAAGGTGACGATCCATGAGGGGGATCGGCTGAGTCCATGGTCCTCAGCCGGAAAAAGGTAGATTGTCCTCTCTGGGTTGGAGACAGGCTCCTGCCCCAAGTGGAGGAGTTTAAGTATCTTGGGGTCTCGTTCACGAGTGAGGGGAAAATGGGGCGAGAGATTGCCAGACGGATTGGAGCAACATCTGCAGTGATGCGGACGTTGTACCAGTCTGTTGTGGTGAAGAGGGAGCTGAGTTCTAAGGCAAAGCTGTCGATTTACCAGTCAATCTACGTTCCTACTCCCACCTATGGTCACAAGCTTTGGGTAATGACCGAAAGAACATGATCGCGGATACAAGTGGCTGAAATGAGCTTTCTCCGTAGGATTGCTGGACTCACCCTCAGAGATAGGTTGAGGAGCTCAGTCATCCGGGAGAGGCTCAGAGTAGAACCACTGCTCCTCCACATTGAAAGGAGTCAATTGAGGTGGTATGGGCATTGATTATGACTGATTAGGATGCCTCCTGGACGCCTCCCAATTGAGGTGTTTCAGGCACGTCCCAGTGGGAAGAGACCCTGGGGCAGACCCAGGACTCGGTGGAGAGACTATGTCTCCCAGCTGGTCTGGGATCACCTTGGTATCCTCTCTAAAGAGCTGGAGCAGGTGGCTGGGGAGAGGGAAGTCTGGGCTTCTCTGCTTGAACTGCTGCCTCCACCTCCCGGACCTCCGGAAAAGCGGTAGAAGATGGATGGATGGATGGATGGATGGACTACCCGACCGACCAAGAAACACAGGAGAAGATAGAAGCACAATTAAAACACGCACACGAACAAGAATTCATTATAACAAAAAACCGCCATTTTAAAAAAATTTAAAAAACTTACAGAAAGGAAAAATGGACGAAGACAAACACATGGAAACGAACACTAAGTGGGTCAAAAACTTGTCAAAACGCACACTCACAGACACGGAGAAAACAGTGCTGAGCAGAGGACTGAACTTTGCCATCACACCAGCCAGAATACCCCACAAAGAATACATCCTTGCAACAGAACTCGCATGCAAAAAAATCCAGGACCAAGGGGAAAAAGCATCACTCTGGAACGCAGTTGCAGGAACCCTCAAAACGGCCAAACTACCACAAAGCAACATTACAAAAGAAGAAGAAAAAGCATTAACCTCACTCAAGACAGATAAAACAATCACAATCCTCCCATCAGATAAAGGCAGAACGACAGTAGAAATGGACATGGAAGCATATGAAAACCAGAAGGAAACCATGTTGGCAGATAAAAGCACATATGAAATCAATGAAACAAACCCCACAGAAGAAAAGAAAAAATTGCTAAAAGCCCTTCTCAAACCCCTATTAGTTCGTCGGCCTCCGTCGGTCTATGATGACCATGGAAGAGAATCCTAAACGTCTACTCTGCTGGAATAGCACCGCCTGTGGCTGAACAGGCCGATGCGCGAATGGCAGTCCCTGTCACACAGGTCGCACTTGTGGGTGGTCTCCGTGCTGCTGGGTCTGTGGCAGTTCTTCCTGCTGGTCCTTTTTTCATCTGCTGCAGCAGACAGTCTCTCTTCACCCGCCTTGAGCTGTCTGGTCGTGGTGCCTCTCCATTTGGAGCGGTCCGTTGCAAGGTCCTTCCAGCGCTCTGTGTTGATCTCCAGGGCCTTCATGTCTCTCTTGCAGACGTCTCTAAAGCGCAGCTGTGGGCGGCCAACGTCTCTCCTGCCAGTAGCCAGTTCTCCGTAGAGGACGTCTTTTGGGATTCTGCCATCCTCCATACGGTGAACGTGGCCTAGCCAGCGGAGCCTGCGCTGCCTGAGTAGAGTGAACATGGAGGGAAGGCCGGCGCGGGACAGAACTTCTGTGTTGGGCACTTTGTCCTGCCAGGATATGTCCAGGATGTGGTGAATGCAGCGCAAGTGGAAGGAGTTCAGTCTCTTTTCCTGCCGGGCGTATGTTGTCCACGTCTCACTCCCATAGAGCAGTGTGCTGATGACGCAGGTGTTGTACACTGCCATGTTCGTCTTGACAGAGAGTTTGGGATTCTCCCACACTCGTGTGGTGAGGCGAGCGAGTGTGAAGGTTGATTTTCCAATCCTCTTGTTGATCTCTGTATCAAGGGAGAGGTTGTTGCTGATCGTGGACCCCAGGTACGTGAACTGATTCACGACCTCCAGATCGTAGTCGTCAATGGTGATGGTTGGTGGTGCTTCCGTGCCTTGCGCCAAGACGTTAGTCTTCTTCAGGCTGATGGTAAGCCCGAAATCCTTGCATGCCTGGGAGAAGCGGTCCATCAGGGTCTGAAGCTCCTGCTGTGTGTGGGTTGTGACTGCAGTGTCGCCTGCGAACAGCATGTCTCTGATTAGAGCCTCGTGTACTTTGGTTCTGGCTTTCAGGCGGGCGAGGTTGAAAAGCCTGCCATCAGATCTTGTGTGCAGGTAGATTCCCTCTGTTGCTGTGCTGAAGGCATGCCTCAGGAGCATAGCAAAGAAAATCCCAAAGAGGGTTGGCGCAAGTAAACAGCCCTGTTTCACTCCACTGCGTATGTTGAATGGCTCTGAGACTTTGCCATCGTGCTGCACTATCCCCTGCATGTTGGTGTGAAACGATTCGATGAGGCTTTGCAACATTGGTGGGCATCCTATCTTTGGCAGGATCTTGAAAAGGCCCTCTCTGCTGACCAAATCGAACGCTTTGGTGAGGTCGATGAAGGCGACGTACAGGGGCATGTTCTGTTCTCTGCATTTCCCCTGGAGTTGGCGGATGGAGAATATCATGTCTACCGTTGATCGCGCAGCGCGGAAGCCACACTGAGACTTGGGGTAGACACGTTCGTCAAGCTTCTGTAGACGAACGAGAACAACTCGTGCGTAGACTTTGCCAACAACGCTGAGGAGGGAGATGCCCCTGTAGTTGTTGCAGTCGCTTCTCTCCCCTTTGTTTTTGTAGAGGGTGATGATCTTGGCGTCCCTCATGTCCTGTGGTACGGCACCTTCCTTCCAACACTGGCAGAGGACGTCATGCAATGGCAGCAGTAGGGCGGTCTTGCAGTGCTTGATCAGGTCAAGGGGTATGCCGTCGTTGCCGGGTGCCTTGCCAGCGGCCAAGCTATCAATGGCCTTGCTGAGTTCATCGATGGTTGGCTCGGCGTCAAGTTCGTCCATGGATGGCAGGCAGTCGATGGCATCAAGGGCTGACGGTGTCACGGTGTTCTCTCTGGAGTAGAGGTCGGAGTAGTGTTCCACCCATCTCTCCATCTGCTTGTTCTTTTCTGTGATCATCACCCCAGTGGAGGATTTGAGGGGGGGCCGTCTTGCTCTGAGCCGGACCAAGTGCTTTCTTGATGCCATCGTACATACCACGGATGTTCCCTGTTATGGCAGTGGTTTGAATGTCTTGGCTGAGCTGAGTCCAGTACTCGTTGGCACAGCGCCGAGCGTGGATGTTGCCAGGAAACCTTGTGTTGGGGCTTGGTCTTGAAGAACAAGTTTGTGATGCACAGATAGTGATATGTGCAGAACTCGAGCAGCCGCTGTCCGTTGTCGTTCATTCTGCCCACGCCAAAAGGTCCAAGACAGGAGGGCCAGGAGTCATGGTCAGCACCCACTCTGGCATTGAAGTCTCCAAGGAGAATGAGTTGTTCAGAGTTGGAGATGGTCCTGACAGTTGTTGCGAGATTCTCGTAGAACTCGTCTTTTGCCTCTGGTGTGGCTGTCAGTGTTGGGGCATACACACTGACGAGGGTTACTGGGCCTTGAGTGGTGTTCAGGCGGAGGGTGAGGAGTCGTGCAAAGCCAGTGCTGCCCAGTTCCACCATCTTCAGCAAGGTGTTCTTCACTGCAAAGCCCACTCCGTGCTCCCTGTGTTCGTCGCTGCCCTTTCCCTGCCAGTAGAACGTGTAGTCCTTCTCTCTCAGTGTGCCTGCGTCAGACAACCGTGTTTCCTGGAGAGTGACGATATCCACTCCCAGTCTCTTCAGCTCATTATTGATGATGGCAGTCTTCCTGGTGTCGTTGATGTCCTTGAGGTAAGCAGCAAGTCCTGTCATCATAGTGCGGACGTTCCAAGTTCCCAGTTTTAGAGTTGGTCTCTTTTGTTTTATTGTCTTGCCTGGTGCAAAGGTTCTCAGCCTGCTGTTCGGACTTATCCTCATCCCCATGCACCCGATGAGGAAAGCAAGCTGTGGCGGGACAACACCTTATTGGCTGGGGGCTGCCCAGCTTGAGGCGGGCGGTAGCTGTCCAGTGAGATCCAATGATCCCTCCCACCGTCGGGAACAACCCCTGGCACCGCGCTCTACGCCAATTGAGTGTTGGCTTATAACCGGTAACTGTCATTCCCGTGTTTTTTCTACGCCAAAGGCGAAGCTGGGGTGTCCTCTCCAGTGATCCGGTGTTCTACCTTCCACCGTTGGCATTGGTAGGATTCAAGCCTGGGCAGGAAGATATGGAGGACAAGATGTTGCCCATGCAGCATGTCCCCCCTCTCCACGTCACTGATGAATCCAAAGGAACAGCAGGGCTGCTACAGTTTGGCACCAGAGCCATTGCAGGAGCTGCCAGAACGATGTTGAGCACAACATAGAACTGCCTTAGGGGCTCCGACTCTGGATTTTTCCTCAGGGTTGACTCCCGAAGCCTTTCCCGTGACTGGGTATGCCGCAAGGCAGCGGAGGTTTGAAATCAGGGTTTACCTTCCCCTAGATGGACTACCTTCCCAGGTTGACGAGCCACCATCTACCCGAAGCATCTGGTTTTAAGGCGCCAGAGATCCACCCTCGCCCCTTCTCCTATTAGTAAAAGCAGTTCCGCCGGGCTTAGAGACTAAACCACACGGGCAGGCTAGGAGTTGGATTTAGTTGTCAGAGGCTTTTCGAGACGCATGCCATAAGGAGCGTTTTATGAGCACTGGGAGCTTAACCCCAGTGCCGCTCCTGGCTATGACAACCTTAGTAAAAAAATCACAAAGGACGCAAATGATCACCTGATTCCCACAGCCAGCATCACCCCCCGGATGTGTGGAACCCCAAAAATACATAAAAAGGATATCCCACTGCAGCCAATAATAGACAGTATCAGATCAGTCACGTACAACTTATCAAAAGCCCTGGCTGAAATCATCAAACCCCTCCTTGAAGTGTCAGATTTCCACTGCAAAAACTCAAAAGAGCTGGCACAAGAACTCAAAAATATGAAAATAGAATCAGACGAGATCCTCATTTCACATGATGTTACTTCATTATTCACAAAGACACCTGTTGATGTCACACTACATATAGTGCAAGAACGCCTCAGTAATGACAGTACCCTTAAAAGACGCACCAATCTCACAGTTCACGACATATCCGAACTATTACAATTTGTTGCAAAATCCACCTATTTTCAATACAGAGGAAAAATCTACAGACAAAAAGAAGGATTTGCAATGGGAGACCCACTATCAGCCATTATCAGCAGCTTTTTCATGGAGGATCTGGAAAACAAAGCCATCAACACAGCACCTACACAATGCAAACCCACCCTTTGGAAGAGATACGTGGACGACATTCTGGAGAAAATAAGGAAAGGACACACACAAGAACTCACTGACCATCTGAATAGCATGGACAGCACTGGGAATATAAAATTCACACACAAAGAGGAGGAAAATGGCACCATAGCCTTTCTGGACGTGAAAATCCACCACAACGATGACGGCACCATAAAAATCACAGTCTACAGGAAACCAACCCACACAGATCAATACCTACTATGGACATCAGAACACCCCACAGCACACAAACTATCAGTTTTCAGGACGTTATATGAATGGGCCACCATCATCACAGACCAAGAAGACAGACAGGAGGAGGAAAAAACCACATAAAACATGCACTTATATGCTGCCAATATCCAGTATGGGTCATAAACAAAGGGAAACAGCAAGTCAAAAACAAAGAAAACTAGAAAAGCACTCGGAAAGCGCAGACCTCAGCCAAGCGCCACAGTTCCCCCCATTCAGTGTTTGTGTGTACGTTTTCAGATTCCTTGACCATGAAAACATATGACTAGCAATTGGATTGACAATGATAGGATTAGTGGTGCAGTAGTTAGTGAGGAAAATGGCATTTTTTCTTCTGGACGGTGATCCGGATCACCACCAAAATCTAATCATTTGTAGGATACCCCATTTCTGACAATCTGTGAAAATTTCATGAAAATCCGTCCATAACTTTTTGAGTTATCTTGCTAACAAACAAATAGACAGACAGACAAACAAACAGACAGACAAACCAACGCCGATGAAAACATAACCTCCTTGGCGGAGGTAACAAACAGGAAATAAGACACAGAAAAAAAGCCGAAATCAAAAACAAGGACACCATAACTATACCATACATCCGAGGGATCATGGAACCAATTCGAAGGATGATGAAAAAACACAAAATATCATCATCATCATCATAGCAGTCTGTCGTGGGCGACAATGACTGTTTCATTTAGGTCTGATCAGATTCCTCCACACAGCTCTGTCCTTGGCCTTCTGCTGCCAGGAACTCCTGTCTATGTCCAACTTCTTCAAGTTTCTTTTTACAGTGTCTTTAAATCTTAGCCTTGGTCTACCCTGATTGCATTTGCCCTCGCATAACTGTGAGTAGAGTAACTGCCGAGGGAGACGCTGGTGGTCCATCCTCTCAACATGTCCGAGCCATCTCAGGTTCATCTGTATTAGCATGTCCTCCATTGATGGTACAGTAGACCAGGTCGTTTCAACACTTCTATGTTGGTTATCTTGTCTTTCCATGAGATGTTCATTATGGCTCAAAGGTGTCTCATCATGTACAGTATGCATGGAGTTTATTTACCTGCATTCTGTAGACAGTCCAAGTTTCAGCACCGTACAATAGAGTAGCCAGTAATGTCACTCTGTACACTTTGCATTTCGCACAGATTGACACGTCGATTGTTCCACAGTCTCTAAAACAGTACTCCCTAGGTATGAATGAATGAATGAATGAATGAATGTTTATTTATTTTGGATAGATTAAAAGTACAGATTTAAAGAAACTGAATAATATAACAAAGGGGGAAAGGAAATCCAACAAGGTCAAATTAGACAATAACTCCTCTGATTATACAGTTCAACATAAGTTATCCGAAATGGGTGATGGCTGAAGCCGCAGCTTATATTGCAGTACTCCCTGGGTACTTGAAAGTCTTGCACTTGACTAGTGGCTCTGTACCAATGCTGATCTCTTCTGGTAGTAATGTTGATAATTGGAACTTTGGTGGTTGATAAAGGCACTCTGTCTTCTTGATGTTGATTTGGAGGCTGAATTGGCTAGCTGCTCTTGTAAATTTCTCCACTAAAGATAACATATCTTCCACGCTGTGTGCAACTAGAGCACTGTCGTCGGCAAAGAGCATTTCTCTTACTATCTTTATCAATGTCTTACTCTTGGCCTTAAACTGTGCCACATTGAACAAGTCTGCTTCTTTCCTTGTTTGAATGTGTACTCCTTCTGAAGTGTCTTTGAAGGCCACTTCAAGCATGGCTGCCAGATATAGCGAGAAGAGTGTAGGTGCCAGCACACACCCTTGTTTCACCCCGTTGCTTACTGAAAAGTCTTTAGATACTGAACCACTCATTGCCACGTTTGCTTGCATACCTGTATGGAGTGCCTCGATCAGGCTGACAAACTTCTCTGTACAACCATATTTCTTGAGTACCTGCCAAACTCCTTGTCGCAAAACAGTATTGAAAGCTTTACTGAAGTCTATGAAGACTACATAAAGCGGCATGTTCTGTTCAATACACTTTTCTTGAACCTGTTTCAAGCAGAAAATCATGTCCATTGTGCTTCTTCCACTTCTAAAGCAGCACTGAGTTTCCGGTAGTATATTCTGCAAGATGTGTTCACTGAGTCTGTTAAGTAGTACACGTGAGAGAATCTTACCAACAGTGGCTAGCAGTGATATACCTCGGTAATTTCCACAATCCTTCCTGTCACCTTTCTTGAACAAATGCACAATACTTGCATCCTTCCAGTCTTGAGGTACTTTCTGGGCATCCCATATCTCTTGGATGAGCTTGTGCAGGCAGTTGGTCAGCTGAACACCATCAAATTTCCACACTTCTGCTGGAATTCCATCCCTACCTGGAGCTTTAACATCCTGTGTTGTCCTGATAGCTGCCATTAGTTCATTAAAATTTGGTGGTTCATCCAGACTTGATACAGCTGGTCGCTGCACTAGAGCTTCTTTAGCCTCTTCAGTGAGATCTCCATGGTTGTTTAGTAGTTGGTCAATGTGGACTGCAAATCTGTCCAAGATCTTGTCTTTCTCCTGCAAAACCGTTTCACCATCCATAGCCTTTAGTTGGATCAGGCCTCTCGGTTTAGGGCCGTAGATTTCTCTCAAGCCTGTGAAGAATGTCCATCCTGTCTGCTGCAGTTTGAAGTTTCTCTGCTTTTTCATTCCACCAGTTGGACTTCATCTCTCTGGTGTACTTCTGTAGCTCACTCTGAGCCTTTGAGTATTTCTTCTTCTTCGACCTTGTGTTACACTGTAGGTTTTCCTGCCTAGCTGTATTCCTCACTTCTAGTAGTTTCTTCAGGTGTTCATCACGCTCATCAAACCAATCTTGATGTTTCCTCTCAGGGTAGCCTAATACATCTCTCGCAGTCTGATACACTGTATCCTTCAGTGTTGCCTATTTCTCTTCTATGTCATTCTCTGAGTTGTTGCTGTCCCAGTCTTTCAAGTTTTCATCCATTTCCTGTGTAAATTCTTCCTGCTTCTTTTGGCCTTTCAGTGCACTAGCTTCCGTGGTGGCTTCACACCTGTCCTGCAGTGCTGTTTTCGTCTGCAAATCCTTAATCTAGATCTCAGCATAACATGATCAGTACCACAGTCCGCACGTCTCATTGGTCTGGTGTCCAATACATCCCTTCTGTCTCTCTGCCTGACTATGATGTAGTCTAATAAGTGCCAGTGCTTGGATCTTGGGTGCATCCATGTCTTCTTGTGTATGTCCTTGCGCTTCAATAGAGTGTTTGTTATCACAAGGTTGCACTCTGAACATAGTGCAAGTAGATGTTCTCCATTAGCATTGCACTTGCCTACTCCATGACTGCCTAGCACTCCTTTCCATTTCTCGGTGTCCAAACCAACTCTGGCATTAAAATCTCCAGTGAGTATCAGCCTGTCCACTAACTAAATAACCAACCTGCGCTTATATAGTGCTTTTCTAGTCACAAAGACCACTCAAAGCGCTTTCACTAATACTAACCCTCTATTCTAAGGGCCTATAGGAAACAGATATCTAGGGACAATTTAGAACAGCCAATTAACCATGTCTTTGGATTGTGGGAGGAAACCGGAGCCCCCGGAGTAAACCCACGTAGCACAGGGAGAACATGCAAACTCCACACAGAAAGGTTCCAACCCCTGCCACCCTGGGGATTTGAACCAGGAACCTTCTAGCTGTAAGGCAACAGTGCTAACCACTGCACCACCGTGCTGCCGTGCTACCCACATGCCTGATAGTCTCACGAAAATCACTGTAGAAGTCTTCCTTCACCTCCTCTGTGTTGGTCATTGTCGGGGCATATACACTGATGAGTGTGGCATACATCTTCCACTGTAGTGGGAGTCTCATAGTCATTATCCTGTCGTTGATTGGCACCGGTTCCTCAACAAGCATTGCTGCTATCTCATTTCTAACTGCAAAGCCCACTCCTGCTTCTCTCCTTTCTTGAGTTGATCTCCCACTCCAAAAGAACATGTACCCATGGTCTTCCAAGCTGTCATATCCAGGCAATCTTGTTTCACTAAGTGCAGCTATGTCTACATTGTACCTGTTCATTTCCAGGGCCACAAGCGCGGTCTGTCTTTCTGGGCGCTGTGATGTTGTTCTGTCCAACAGAGTGTGTACATTCCATTCTGCTACACACAAGGTTGCTGTTTTCCTCTTCTTTTGTCTTCCTGCTCCTAGCTTACTTTTCGCTGCCTGTCGTAGTGTGAACAGATCAACGCGGACCTTGTAAGCCTGGGCGACGTCTGAGCTGGTATGAGTTGCTTTCTCATTGACCATTTCATGAAACTGCTTGCAAAGTATTTGAGTACTGCTAGCTTTTGCTGACTAGCAGCACATTCTTGGCAGATAAAGGTAATATTAGTGGCAAGGACAAGCCAAGACAAACTGACTCCAGTATCTGTTGCAGTGACTGACGAGATGATAGGTTTGTTTATCTCTGCTCTTTGTGTACTGCATGTCACAATGCACCAACTGGCACAGTTCACCACAGACCTTGTGACAGATGTGTTTATCTGCCAGGATGTCCAGTCTCACCCTGTGTAACTGGGAGTGGTCCACCACAGACCTGTGACAGATATTGTTTTTAGTTCTACCGGGATGCCCTGTTTCACCCTCCACACCCTTGGAAGGGCAGGGATGCCGGTTGAGTTGCCGACCGCCCGACCCATGAGACAGGTAGTACCGGTTTTCATGGTTATCTGGTAGCAAGCAAGCCAATGCCTGACCTGACAAAAAAAAAAAAAAAAAAAAAAAGGGGGGGGGGATGCAAGTCTCAGTTAAAAACTGCCAATTTCTGACCAAAAAAGTGCAATTTTATGGGTAGAAAGCTGCAACTTTAGAAAAAGACAAAAAAGGTGTAAATTTCCAACTGTTTTCAACTTAAAAATGTTGCAGATCTAAGATTTGAGTAAAATGCTGCAAGTTTAAGCTTTTTTTTTAAACTGCAAATTCAAGAATAAGAAAAGTTCTAAATTCATGAGGAAAAAGCTGCAAAAATATGAATAATAAAAAGCTGTAAATTTTCAAGTAAGAAGCTGCACATTTCTGAGTAAAATGGCTCTAACTCTGCAGGAAAATCCTGCAAATTTATGAGAAAAATACTCACATTTACAAAAGAATGTTTCTAATTTACATGAAAAAGGATGTGATAAATTCGCATCTGTTGGCCATTTTTTTTTTTTAAGACAGCCGTGAGGAGGAACTAAGCGGTTGTGTTCGGAGGTGTTAAATTCTGCATTCATTCATTCATCTTCTTCCGCTTAATCCTTTTCGGGTCGCGGGGGGGCTGGAGCCTATCCCAGCATCTTTGGGCGAGAGGCAGGGTAGACCCTAGACAGATCGCCAGTCCATTGCAGGGCCAACACAGAGAGACAAGACAACCATTCACTGTCACAGTCATACCTAAGGACAATTTAGAATCGCCAGTTTTGATGCCAATTAACCTAACGTGCATGTTTTTGGAATGTGAGAGGAAACCGGAGAAATCCCGGAGTAAACCCACGCAGACATGGGGAGAACATGCAAACTCCACACATATCACTGTTTGTCGGGGGCTGGGATCGATTCCAGGATCCCGCAAATCTGTATTAATCAGCAGGGGAAAGAAGGAGAGGAATAGGTGATCCCCAGCAGCAGAAATAATCCAGTTAACCCAGGAAAAGTAAACACACGACGCCCCATGACACCCAACAGATCACCCCCTCATGACATCAGTGGGAACAGCTGGGCCAAACTTCACACCTCTGTCGATTTACATGTTCCCTTCTGAGGACAATTCAAACAGAGCTGTTGCTGAGATGGAAACCAAAGGATTAAAGGGTGACGTGGCTTTATCAGCAGCACTGACCCCCCCCCCCCCCCCCAACTGACCTGCTGGCCAGGAACTAACAACTCCTCAGACCTGTTAACACAATTTTAACAACAAAAGGACATGCAAAAGAACAAAAATTCCCTTTGATTTAACAGGATACATACCTGTCAAGGCATACCTCATGCCTCCCTTATTGGGGGGGCTTTCACACCTGTACTGAGCACTTAAAAACTGTATTTATCGGCAGATGAAAGAAAACTGAAGCAAAAACAAACAAACAAACAAACAAACAAACAAACAAACAACAACAATTGCAACATGAACTATTTTAAACATATTTATTCAAATGTACACTTATATGGACACAATCTTGAGTCATAACTTTTTGGTAATGTGAAAATAATAAGCCAAGTAGCACAAAAAAATAACTAAATAAATAAAAAAATAAATGATAATATTAATAATAAATAAATTAAAATAAATTAAAAAAACAATATTTTTCAAATTTACATTAGCACAAGGTAGATTGCTTAATTTGAAAGTACACAATAACAATAATTCTGAATATAGTTCTTAATTGTCAACTAGATATATACACTTGGAATTAAAGAGTTTTTTAATTGTCAGCTTTGTTAGACTAATGCACTTGGATGAACTTGAAACAAGAAAATGTTCACTGATGCTGCTTGTTATAGTTCCAAGTAGCATCCTTTGCTGACTCTAGCATTTCTTTTGAAGGCTTGACCTTGAAGCATGGAGTGTCACAATTCATTTTCACTTGCATGAAAGAAGTCAGAGTTTCTGGGAGCATACTTTTTCTGAAGTCAGTGTGAATTTTCCTGACCATGCTGAAAGCCCTCTCACTGTCAGCATTGCTGTGAGGAAGGCAAAGCAGTGCTGAGTACACTTTGAGGAGCTGGGGGAAGCGGGGCATATCAAGGGCTGTCTTCAAGGCCATCACCTGACCCCAGTAGACATCAATACGGACAGGCTTGCCATCCTTGTCTTGTAGAGGCACTGTGTTTTCTGGCAGCAGTTGCAGGTCCTCCCATTCTTCTTTCAGCTCTTCTGTATCAACAGTGGGGCAAAATGCAGCAGCAAGCTCTACAATGGGCCATAGGTCAGGGACTCTGTTTTCCTGGGGTTGAGGACAGAGAAGTATGGCAGAATTTTGTCGTCAAAGGGGAACTTGTTGAGCATCTTTCTCACTACAGCTTCATAGAAGCCTCTTACTGCTTCAAAGAACTTCTGCTCTGTGCCTGGGTCAAGTTCATGGGTTTGTAGGGCTTCTCTGGTTTCCAGTCCAATGGCGATAAACTCATCAGAGTGCTGCAGGTCACTGTCCAGGAAATCCAGCCTTCTTAGGTCATTGGTCGCCTTTACATACTTCATTTGAACAAATTTGACCAATAGTTTTCTCAAGAGACTATCCATTTCAGGGAGGAGACTGCCTATCTTGCTCTCGTCTGCTTGAAAGATGGTGTTGAAGTTGTTGATGGTAGGCAGGATGAACTTCATGAAGAGCAGAAGAAGTTCTGTGAGGGGGTCATGTAGCCTCTTGTTGATGGACTTGACTTCGCCTGGCTTCTCAACATCCTCATGGCTGGCAAAGTATGACTTGAGGGCAGGAAGCTGTGATAGCGTTCTGTTGCCAACTTTCTTCAGTAACAGCCAGCGAGTCGGGCAATGCTTGAGTATTTTCTCTTCTTCTACCTGAAACATATTATAAATAAATATTGTAAGGCTACCTTAGCACTACATGTAGTGTTTGACAAATAATTTTTTTTTTGTTACTTATTTGTACCCATAGGTAGACTTGGTTTGCAGTATGGTGACAAGCCACCGGCTGCTGGTCGCTGCGTGCGCAAGCGCCCTAAACCTACATGTTTTTGGTGTGCGGGAGGAAACCGGAGAAATTCCGGAGTAAACCCGCGCAACACGGGGAGAACATGCAAACTCCACACAGCTCACTGTTGGTCGGGGGCTGGGATCGAACCCACGATCTCATGATCCCCGCGATCCCCCGGCCGAGGGTAAAACTGTGCTGCCACAGTGCTAAACCACTGATCCACCGTGCAGCCGATAATAAAATAATATAATAAATAATGAAAGCATATTAACGGCACTGTCATTATGTTGCCTGTTATCATGAAATGCAGGTTTCTCATTAAACTCAGTTTTACTTTATGGAACAAATACCTTGGATTTAACATCTGACTTACCTCAGTGAATTGCTGGAATTCCTTGAAGTCCGTCAGTCTCTTGGAGCTGTTGTGGAAGAAATAGAAGATATCGACTAGGAAATCATCCGGCTTCATGGGCAGAGTTTTCACTCCAGCTTTTACGCACAGGTTAGCCAGATGAAATATGCAGCCAATGCTGAAACAAAAGCAGAATGGATCTTTGTTTCATAAGTTAAGTATCAGAAATAATTCTCTTTGAAATTGTGTTAATAATAATAACAATGAAAATATCAATCTTATTCAGTTCTTTCAATATAATGCTATACATTCAGATGTAAAGCAAAGTTCCAAGATACAAAATAACAGTACACTATAGGGGATTTGGGCTACCTCTAAGCATGTTTGTTAAGATTTTAAAGCATTTTTTTTTTTGTTATATTTAGGTAGTATTTGAATAATACTGCCCATACCTGAAAACATTTGGAGATTTCTCCTTCAGTCTGGAAAGGACAGAATTGTCTCGACCCACCATCGTGTTGCAATTGTCCGAAGCAAAGCCCACAACATTCTCCCATGGAATATTGTGCAATCTAAAAATAAATAAATAAATAAATAAATAAATAAAAGAATTTGGTTAAAAGTGGTCTGTATGCAAGCAAAAAAAAAAAAAAAATCCATTTCGTACCTCATGAAGTTGTCAATTTTCGCAAAAATGTCGGTGGCTTTTCCCGATGTTGGAATGGGCATGTCCAGCAGCCTGGTCTGGGACATCTCCCCATCGAAAATTCTTGCAAGGATGACGAGACGCTTTTCGGTGTTCTTGTCGTTGCTCTCATCGACCATGATTGAGAAAGGCCCCTTCCTGCATGCGTCTATGACTTGTTCTATGTAGGCAGGCGCCAGGCTCTCTTTGATGATCATGGTCGTTTTGGTTCTTTTGCAAGCAAAGTCTTGAGCGCTTTTGCTGTCAGGAAACAATGTTGACACCAAATCACTGAAGTGATCTGCCACCGATGGGGGTAGATTGTGCTCTGCCACAAAATGACAAAACATCACTTCTGCTAGTGATGCATTGGATTTGGAAGGCATCGGTTCTCTCACTGGCTGAAAATGTTCATCCATCCATCGATACGTTTTCGATTTGGCTACACAGTTTTTGTGGCCCTGTGTAGCGAAGTGCGACTTCAGGTCGAAAATCCCTGATGCAGTCACTTTTATGCTCTTCCTACATGGAACACAGGAGTGTGTAGGGCCCTCTGGAGAAGCCTTTATCCATCCAGCGTATTTTCCCTTCTCGAAGCTCGGACTCTCCCATTGTTGTCGGTGACGTCCAGTCCCTCGATTTACCTTTTCTTCAAGCTTTGTTTTCTTCACTGGCAGCGTGCTGCATGAAGCCATTTTTAAAATCACAAAGAGACTGCCTAGGTGCTCTTGTGGAGGATCGAAATAAGTGCAGGCGGACACGGCAAAGTTTAAAAGGGTGCTTTACTCATCCTCCATCGTGAGGCTCGCCCAGCGCTGTGGCACCTCGCTGGAGGGAGCCCTGCGTCTCAAAGTCAGCAACAATCAATGCAAGTGATCAAAAAGAGAGAGAGCAAGAGATATGCAGTCAACTTATATACCCGGCTACAGACAATGCATGCATGGCACATTAGCATCACAGTATACAGCAGGAAAGCATGGACATTTGCATGAGAGTCACACATATCAGCCGCAGGATTACTGGCGCCGGAATTCCTCTCTGTTCCGGAGCCGCAGGACAAAAGAGGGTGCGAGGTGCATCTGCATAATGATCAGTCCATACCTCTCACTGTTCTGATAATTGCTCACGTTGAGCACTCTGCCAGCTCCGTAGGTTGTGGGGGTCACCACACGCTCAGTTTCGCCAGGCATCAAATTACAGTTCAGTTGATTTTAGGTTCTCTCAATAATTTTTTTTTCTCTGTATATTTTTCTTTTTGGCGTACAGAAATGGCAATACGCCCATATTTGCTAAAATTGCATTTTCCCCATATTAAAATACGGCGAAACTGTATCACTTGACGGGTTTGAGGATAACAGGGTGAATTTTCTGGTCTGTGAATGAACAAAGCAGCCATGAGTGTTTCAGAGAGTCACTTTTTGAATTATAATGGTTAACCTAAGTCACAGTTTCAGGAAACAAACTTCAGGGGAAACTTAAACCCATGACACATTGTTTTAAATTTTGCTGATTTTTCTTTTTTCCCGCTTTTTTTTTTCTTGCCTTCTGATTGTTGCTCTGAGTGTTGCTATCCCTGTGCTGTTGCAATCCTGGAATTTCCCCGTTGTGGGACAAATAAAGGCTTATCTTATCTTATCTTCTCTTCCAGTCCTTATGGCCACTTTCTGATTGCTTTGAGTTTTTAAAACATCATTTTAAGAATATTGTTAACTGACTTAAAGTACATTTTTAACTACACTATATCATACAAAATGCCATTTAACATACAATTTCATTTGATCACATTTAGATCTTAATTCAAACAAGCAGAGTATTTGCAACCAACTTAATTAAGACTTGAACAAAAACAATCAATCTGAATACAGCTGGGAGCGTTTAAGAATAAAAATCTTTGGATTCCTTACTGAAGTTCTGCCTGCAGATCACCTGCACTCACACATTCCAATTACCACTCATGAGACGGACCAGATTCCATACAAAATGTTAAAAATTTTGCTTTGGCTTCGTCTTTAAGCAGTTGCTTTTCCAGTTAAAAGTCTCAAGTGCTGAAGAGTCCAGCTTTGTATAAAACGGCCAAGTCAGTATACCACTAAAGGCTCAAAGTCGCTAAGATAATCCAGAGGTTAAACCAGCTGTTAATGTCATTTAAGCCCTTCATGGCATCGACAATGTGGAACTGGCGTTTCACTTTGAAATGGATGGCGGCGAGTTATTGCAAACGAGCAGGTTTAAAATACACATAACATTAAAGTTAAGAGTATTGCAAGAAGGAAAATAGTTTAATATAAAACACAGCTGTCTTACCTTGGAATGTCCTTTACAAAAGAAGATATTCAAATTGAAGTACGGAGGAAAAACGTAAAAACTGTCCAAAATATCCAGTAGATTCTCCAGAGGTGTTACAATATATATGTATATATTGTGAAGGAATGAAAGGATGAGACATGAGAAGCCCAAACTGTGCACCAGGAGTGCACCAGAGGAAAAGTGGAAAAACACAGATCGTACTACTTATGCAAAGGGCTTCAAACTAACAAAAAAGTTACATGAAAATGGCACAAAATCACCAGAAAAAAAAAGACCCGTTTAAGTACAGAAGGTCTGAAATCATATGAAAATGTTAGAAATGTTACAGAGTCAGAGCCGAGGGCTGAACTACTATTTACACGGTAAAAACGCCAAAATCAGGAGCAAATAAACACAAACTCGCTGCTCCTTTCGCCTCCGTTCTTGGAGCAAATAAAAATAAAAACACTCCAAAAATCTCACAGTCACGACTAAAACTACTATTTACTATTCAGAACTATTATTTACACAGTAAAAACGCTGAAATCAAATCAAAAATAGACAAACACACTCACATGTTGAGGGTCAATCCATCTCAGCCGAGGGCGGATAAGAGTCAACAAACCCTTATATTTAACAGATCTGGGATTACCTTACCATCCTAATAGAGCACTACGCTCCTAAAATGTGCCTGTTCTGTTAGAGGGAGAATAAAGTCCAGGTTTTGAACTTAATGAGGTGCTTAACACGGGCAGAGTGGGGTGCGAGTAGAGCTGCGATTAAAACTATTTATGTTGCGTGAATTAGGTCTGTGTTGCACTATGAATGTATTGTATATAGATCTGCATCCAAAACAGTTTTGAATAAGCTTGATGTCATCCAGGCCCAAGCATTGAGGACCTGTTGTGGTGCACTTAAAACAACCCCTGTTGCTGCTCTTGAAGTGGAAATGGGTGAAAAATAAATACAAAATAAACATAGCAGTAAAACCACACAAAAAATTAAGACCGTTATTAGTACACCCCAAGGACAGAATAGAACAAGACAAAAAATGCAGTGTAATATATGAAATATTATGCAGATCATGCAACAAAACCTACATTGGAGAAACTGGAAGATCATTCACCACAAGAAAAAAAGAACACCAGAAGGAATGTGAGAAGGAAACACAAGGATGACTCACAAGATTACAAAAAGAAAAGGCAGAACAAGAAACATTAAAGTCAGCAATATCAGATCACTGCAAAAGAAATAATCACATCATGGACTGGGACAACGCAAAAATTATTGGATCAGAGAGCAACAGAAACAAACGCTGGATCAAGGAGGCCATAGAAATCAGGAAGCGGGGAAAAGACACCATGAACCCGAGATGAGGGGGCCTTTATGCTTTCCCACACCTGGGACCACATTCTCCAGAGACCATCTGATGGCAGAAAGCGGGGCCGGCTCGGTGGATCTGACAGGTCTGCTGAGCTGGCCCCGCCTATGAAAGTCAGCTGATAAAATGTCACCTGGCAGCAATCAGCTGACTCTTCTGAGAAAGGCTGCAGTGAACAGTTGAAACATGTTTAGAAGGTAAAGACATCTCCTTTCTATTTTTGTCTTTAATAAGAACAAAAGGTAAATAATTAAAAGAAGACAAAATGAACCTACTCGAACAATTACGTGGAAGTTATTGACAAAATTGCATTAAAGAGAAATTGGAGAAAAGACGGGCATGCTTCAGAAACCACCTGAGATTTAACCTCCGTTGCAGAGATGAGGATGTTACACCAGCAAGCCTCAACATAAGAAATCCAATTCCACCCAAAAACGCAGAGAAAATTATCAATAAAGCACGGAAAGACCTGATCAAAGAACGTATAAGAATGACGGCAAACAAAGTGGACAGAATCAACAACCAGATCAAAGAGGAAATGAACATTTTCAAGAAACACTACCCGACCGACCAGGAAATGCAGGAGCAGATAGAAGCAAAATTAAAACACGCACACAAACAAGAATTCATTATAACAAAAACCCGCCATTTAAAAAAATTTAAAAAAAACTTACAGAAAAGAAGAACGGACAAAGACAAACACACACGAAAATGAACGCTAAGTGGGTCAAAAACTTGTCAAAATGCACACTCATGGACACGGAGAAAACAATGCTGAGCAGAGGACTGAACTTCTGAGAAGGTTTTGCAGCGGCTGTATAGCGTGGCATGCACTGTCCGTGCCTGCTTGCTTATGTAATATACACTTGCCTTTTTTTTTCACCCGGAACTGTTAACAGTTTAGCAGGGTGAGATATGTACTACCCCTACCTGCTAAAGGTTTGTGATGTATTTTGTGGCTTTCCTTAACGCAGAAAAAAACTGTTTTACAGCATAAAAAGTTCTCTTGAGCACCATCAGCTGCTGGGCCTCCTCCATCTTCTCCACCTAGGGCTTCGGCTTTGGACAGGGGTCCTGCATCCCACAGCCAGGTTTCCTTGCTTGTTTATCTTGACTTTGTGGGTCGTCTGCAGAAGTCATGGGCTCGTCCAAGGGAGGCAACTGCTCCTTGCTATGGGCTCAGTGTTCTGAGCGGTGCTGTGGAGTGTGGCTTGGATGGTGCGTTAAAGGTGGGCCCTACCTTTCCGTTGCTGGCTGGAGCTTCCCCCCACAGGCAGCAAATCTATACGTCACCCTAACAACGAGTGTCGTGCCACTGATGGATTAGTGGTAAGAGCCTACCAGCCTGTGGCTATGGGCTCTAGGCTGGCAAATGCTAATACACTTCTTTTAGTGTATTTAGAGGGTCTGATAGTGTGAGAACCCACAACAGCTTCGTTTCAGAGCCAGATTCCTTTCAGAGCTCAGGTCACCCGAGGCAGAGGGCCTCTCGGCAGTGGGTGCAGGTTAAGCAGTGCTCAGGTCCGTGCTCTTGGGATCGTGTAGGGCCTACACGATCCCATGGCCTACACTGTAGGCCATGGTCCTGCAAAGCCCCGCCATCGTCTCTGATGGTACACTTTCCGTGACATCAAACTTCTCCGTAGCACACCTCATGAGTTGCCGTCGGTGCTCCTGATGTCTATGGGTGGTCGATACACTGGAGTGTACCGCCTACAATTCAGGGCTCATTCCCCAACTTCAAGGGGTCCTGGAAGCAAAGTAAGGAGAACACTCTTTCCGTGGTTCTGGGCAGTGAGGTCTCTGCTCTGCTGGGAAAGAACATAATATGGTCTCTGTCTCCAGGAGAAGAGAGGCGAGGCTTTTACACTGCTTATTCCTTGTTTCCAATCACAATGGTGCGTGACACACAGAGCTACCAGAGGACTGACTCCCCCCCATCCTCGCGCTGTAGCTTTTGCTGATTACAGTGGCTGTGTGGCCTAAGGTCAGAGAAATTGTATAGCCATCGCCCTATACACCATATGGTGTCCCACATGCCATGCGAGGGAATTAACTCTCTAAACAATACAGGGGTCTCTTTCCGGTTTTTGACCTGAGATGGTGGAGCAGGCATCTCGAGGTGCTCCCTTTTCTGGTGCTCATGTTGAGGACATTATTCAGGCCATAGGGACAGGCGACTGGTTCACAGCAATCAACCTTGGCAATGGTGATTCCATATTCCCATAAATCTGACCACAGGAAGTTCCTCAGGGTTCCTTCACGACAGCCTTCAGTTACAACGTCCTGCCTTTCGGCCTGTCCCTGGCCTCAGACATTCGCCAAGTGCATGGATGCTGCACTCACCCACTGTGGGAGAGGGGCATTCAAGTTCAATTATCTGGACAATTGGCTGGTTTGTGTGCCATCAGAAGCCGTAGCAGGGAGCAATATAGACATCATATTGGCTCACCTGATGGCACTTAGGTTGTGTTTGAATGTGTTGAAAGGCTGCCTGGTTCCAGTCAGGGTTGTCAAGCACTTGGGGCTCACCCTGGATTCAGTTGCCATGAGGGCATCCCTGACTCCAAAGATAAGGCATACTATCTGGGAATGTATCAGAAGCTTCTTCTCACAGAGGACTGTCTCAGAGCAGCAGTGTCAGAGAATCTTAGGTCTCTTTTCTGCAGTTGCCCAGGTGGTGCACTGGGCCTTTACATACTAATCCCCTTCAGTGGTGGTTCACGCTTCAGAAGGTGGTTTTGCCCAGAGACAAAAGGAGGAGGCTATTTCTTCTGAAGGAGCCTCATGGCTCTCAGGTGGTGGAGACACTCATCAGCAGTCCGAGATGGTGTTCCCCTGGCCCAAGAGGGCTTCATGGTGACCATTACAACCGACACCTCCCAAGCATGCTGGAGTGCCATCGGGGAGGCCAGGTTTGTTCAGGGACACTGGGCTCCGGCACAGCAGTCTTGGCATGGGCGGTGCGGTGGCGCAGTGGTTAGCACTGCAGCAGCACAGCAACTCACCCTTGGCCATGGGATCCCTGGTTCGATCCCAGCCCCTGACCAACCATGATCTGTGTGGAGTTTGCATGTTCTCCCCGTGTCTGCGTGGGTTTACTCCGGGAGTTCTCCGGTTTCCTCCCACAGGCCAAAAACATGCAGGTTAGGTTAATTGGAGACTCTAAAGTGGCCCTAGGTTTGAATGTGTGTGTGAATGGTTAAGGGATAGTGCCGTACCATGGCTGCTTCATCCATTCAGGTGGATGCCCTCAATTTCCCCTCTGGGGATCAATAAAGTATACAAAATCAAAAAAAAAAAAAAAAATCAAATCATATGAACCATTCCAAGATCGAAGCGGTGCATTTTGCTCTGGGACTTTTTCTTCCAGTTATTCAGGGCAGAAAATTTCTGGTATGGATGAAGACCATGGCTGTGGTGTCGTACATCAACCAGCAGGACATGTGGGCTCAAGCCTGCCAGGTCCACTAGCTACAGATGCTCTGAGTGTGCCTGGCCTCCAGTGAACTGTTTGCATTTCCACTACTGCCTCTCCTGCCAGCTTTCCTTGCAAAGGTGAGACTGCTGTCTGTTCAAGTAATTTTGATGGCCCGAATCTGCCACAAGACCATGGATGGCAGTGATCCACGAGATGTTGGGGGGTGGGGGGGCATCCTTGGCCTTTCCCATTCAGACGGGATATGCTCTCACAGGCACAAGGCAGGAGTTGGCATAGGAATTCCCAGCTCCTGAGGTCTCATGTATGGCCCTTGGATTGGCGCGATTGTGGAAACTGGGCTTGGAGAAGGATTTTATAGACACTGTGCAGGCTTCACGGGCCCCATCTATCCAGCTGCAATGCAGTGTGAAGTGGAGAGTGTTTTGAACTGGTGTCGGACTAAGGGGAAGAATCCCTTTTCATCTTGTCTTACCTCCAGTACCTCTTCCCCTAGGGCGGGTGGAGTTGACTATCAGGGGCTACCTTGCGGTGGTTTCAACTGTCCATGAGAAATGTGATGGCTTGTCTCATTGGCCGCTTCCCTTGGCTAAGCAGTTTTTTGAGAGGCGTGAAACGGAACCGTCCATCTCGGTGTCCGTGCTGCCCACTTGGTTTCTACAAATAGTTCTTTGGGCTTTATGCTTACCCCCTTTTGAGCCACTCCCCAGTGGTGACTTTCATCTACTCTCTTCGAAGACTGCTTTTTCTTGGTAGTTGTCTCAGCCAAGAGGGTCGGTGAACTTAATGCACTCTCTGTGGATGCAACATGCCTTAGGTTTGATGGTGATCAGGTGGTTCACCTACAACCAACCCAGCTTCAGCCCAAGGGGCTGGCTAGTGGGTGTGTTCCTGCCCTCTTGTGTTTGAGGCCTTGTACATTTCGCTGCACACCTCATCAGAGGTTGAGAGGCTTCATAGTTGTGCCCAGTGGGGCCCTTAAGCTTTATGTTGACCATACGAGGTGTGTCTGTTCTTCAGACAAGCTTTTTGTGTCCTATGGGGAATCCACAATGGGCAGGCCTATTCCTAAGCAGTGCCTGTCCCATTGGATAGTTGACCAGATTGCTTTGCGTATGTACAGGTTGGAGCAGGAGCACCAGTGAGGCTGGTGGCTAACTCAACTTGGGGAATGGCCACTACTTGGGCGTTGTTTAGGGGTGCACCCCTGGAGGATGTATGCACAGCGGCAGGCTGGGCTTCTTCCTTCTTCCTTTCTTCACCCTCTTCTATAGGCTCAGTCTGGCCTCATCAGTCATCCCCTCATCTGTTCTAGGGGTCACAACAGATTCTTAGCTGTAACTTAGTTTTCCCTCGTTGAGCCGGCAGGTGCCTTGTGCTTGGAATGGGTTTTAGTTCAGCTCTGGTTGCCCGGAGGAACCGGCTTAACTTGTAGGTATCGAGTTGAGTGCAATGAATGAGTAAAATTCATCTGTCTGGGATCGCAGCAGATTCTTAAGTTGTATCTTAGTCTCCCTTGTGTGAGCCGGCATGTGTGCCTTGTGCTCAAAGAGGTTTGTTCAGCTCCGGTTACCTGTAGGAACCGGCTTATCTTGTACATACTCAGGTAAGTACAAAAAGGGAGCAAAATTCATCTGACTGTTTGTGCTTCATGGCGTGTTGGGGCATTGTTCTCCTTTGACCTGTGGTGACACCCCCCCATTTTCCTCAGGACTCATTCGGTTGTCACGTGGTTACACGTTCACTGAAATGAAATAAAATGCATGTTTATTGATGTATATGCGGTTTTATGAATGAAAGTCGAACAAAATAGATAGATACTTTATTTCGTAAAAAAGTAAAACAAAAACAAAGCAAATGACAAGTGCAATAAAGTAACAGTATACAGTGTTCGAAAGGGAGAAGGAAGAAGTGAACACTTATTAATTCCAACTCCTCTTTTCCATAAATACGCCCATGTGGAATATATACAAATTACCACATTTAAGACCCCAAGTAAACAATTAACTATATTTTGTACATATCAACATTAACACCCATCCATCCCAACATACATACAGTCCATACATCAAAACCAGCCCCAAACAACACAGATATACACAGTACTGTCCCACCCACCATTCCATAGTGTCCCAGAGTGAGCATAGTGAATCGTACATATAAATACTACCCTTCTAACATATTCTTTCAGCAAATAATGTTTATACCTCTTTTTGAATTGATTTCTGTTTGTACATAGTTTCAGTTCCGGCTCCACAAATCCACCCCACACACAGATATGCACAGACTTTTCTTAGTTGTTCGTATCTTGGTTTTGTAAAGTTTAAGTCTCCTCTCAAATTATGATCACTGTCTCTTTTTTTAAAATATTTTTTGTATATTAGTTGGGAGTTGATTATTAATTGCCCTGTACATGACTTGTGCTGTCTTAAATTTAACTAAATCCATGAACTTTATGACAAGTAAAACTGTAGCCATTCATTGTCCTTCATCGGTGGAGGCAGACTCAAATTAAGAGGAAGAGTGGATGGATGCAGGGGTATAAATGGGGCGTGCACCCACAGGTGTGATTAATAACGCTCCTGTCCCGAGGATTGGTGTCACGTGGTTACAGGTTCACTTTCATTCAAAGAAACACGCTTAAGTCTGTAAACATACGGTTTGTGCATGGGTTCCATGTTGGCCCCATCTGTGTTTGCCCACATGGACTTTACCTGATTATCTACTTTCAACTTATTTCCTCATATTTTTGCTATTTTCTTGTAAATTTGTGATTTTTTTTTCTCCCAATAAATTTGACATTTTTCTTGTAAATCTGGAACTTTCTAAAGAAGTTTTAAACTTTTTTTCACTTTAAACTTGCAATTTTTCCTCAAGAATTTGACTTTTGTTCCTCGCAAATTTGCAACTTTTTTCTTGTAAATTTTCTGTTTACTCATTTAGTTGTTACTCTCTTGTTAATTTTAGAGTTTTTCTATTTTTTTTCAATATGAAGGTGACTTTTTTCTTTTAAATCTGCTAAATTTTTAATTGCAACTTTGTAACTTTTTTCAAGTAATTTTACTTTTTTGGTTGGAAACTTTTGACTTTTTTCTTCAAAATTTTCACATTTTTTTCTCATAAATTTGTGACATTTTCCTCATAAATTTACTCCTATTTTTTGTACGTTTGACTTTTTTCTCATTAATTTTCACATTTCTTCTCGAATTTGTAAATTTTTGACTTTTTTCTAATAAATTTTCACATTTTTCTTCATAAATTTGCAAACTTTTTGAATTTTTTTTACTTTTGTCACATATTTTTTCACATTTTTTCCCCATAAACCTGTGACCTTTTTCCTCATAAATGTGCTACTTTTTTGTAAACTTTTGACTTTTTTTCTCCCAGTTTTTCACATTTTTTTCCTCATCAATTTGCTAGTATTTTTGTGATCTTCTGACTTTTTTCTCCTAAATTTTCTGATTTTTTCTTATAAATTTGCACCTTGTTTCTCATAAATTTCTGACATTTGTTCTTGTGATTTTGCGTATGGTGCAGGTGTTACTGAAGTCTGCTCACCCTCATTAAACCCAGGTGGGGCTCCGATGGGTTTAAAGCTGGTGAGTCAAATACTTGCTCACCTGTACCACAGGAAAGGTCCATGTGGGAAAACACAGATGGGGCCAACATAGAACTTGCAGACAAACCCACATGGACCCATAAGACAGCCCAGCATGTTTAACCTACAGTGGGGCCCACCCACATGGTCATGCTGGCTGGGAACATGCAGGACCAATTCCTCTGTGGTGTTGAAGGGAACAAGGCTAGACAAAGAGGAAGGAAACTATTCCCATGATGTACTTTGAGGATCTGGCTAATGGCAAAACAGTGGAGATATATTTCTGGACCGAGATTATTAATATGAGATAACAAAGTAAGCAAACGGTCAAGAAAAATTTAATATTGGCAAGGCAAGTGTTTATTTGGCACTTTGAAAACCCAGAGGCATTTCAGAGTACCTTTACATACTGCAAAGAAATGCATTCAAACAATATTTAAAATCACAATGAAGCGAGATATAAAATCCCTTCAAGGCTTTGCATATTCAGACATACTGTGGGCGTCTGCAGTGACTGTGGCTGACTGTGCTCGGAGTGAAGTGTGGACTCCTGCTTTCTGTGAGCAAATCAAAACAAAGTTAATGCAGTTAAAAGTGTGTCAGAGAAGAAAAGTTGGAGGGTTGGAATGCAAACCATGCAGTTTTGAGGTTCTTTTCACATGTTTAACCAAATATCTGTATATAGAAAAGTCTGCAAGTTATCATTTAATTGTTAAGATTTAGTATATTTAAGATATTTAGGGGCAGATTTACTAAGGCAGAGCAATTTAGACAGAGCGCCTCAGGGAGTGGCCACTTTTTGACAGTGATCTACGAACAACACACAAAATTATGAACAGACGCAGACACTTCATTTCAATAATGCCCATCCATCCACCAAGAGCACCGCAAAGTTGCGCACAGGCACAGCTGAGGAAGTGGGTCATCAACACAGGCACAGCCAGTTCAGAGTAGCAGAAAATAGGAGGTTTTTCTCCAGTTTATGTGATAACCATGACATTGTGTTGTTGCAGGAACACTGGTTGTTTGAACATGAATTGTCTATTTTGAGCAGAATACATGGCGATTTTATAGGTCAAGGTGTTTCTTTTATGGATACAGAAGAACGTGTTATCTTAGGTCGCCCCTATGGCAGCGTTGGTATCCTATGGCGGAAGTCAGTTGCTGACCGTTGTGTTGTGAAAACTTATGAGTGTGAAAGAGTTACAGGTATTGAAGTCAACCTGTCACTGACCTTTCACTGTCTTATATTGTGTGTATATTTCCCCTGTGATAGTGCTGAAAACTTGGATGAATATTTGCATTGCATGAGTCTTGTTAAACAAATCACTGAGGATTTTCCAACTCCATATGTGTATATACTTGGTGACTTCAATGCTAATATATCACGTTCAAGTTGTTTTGGAAATGAACTGTTGTCTTTTTGTGAGAGATACTCTTTACATATCTCGGACAGGATTATCTTACCAGGTGATACTTTTACTCATGTTAGCATGGTCCATGGCTCTACATCATGGCTTGATCCCTGTGTGACTACATCCTCAGGTCATGATAATGTGTCCAATATCAGAGTTCTGTGTGGTTATGTGAGTTCCGATCATTTACCTTTATCTGTGGATATTGAGATACCAAGTGTTGTAAGTGGCTCCCGGGGAGCTTCCTCGGCCACAACAGGTAGTTGGACATACAAATGGCATAATGTCACAGTGTCAGACTTGTCCAGGTATAAGGAACTCACTCGTAGGAAACTCTGTAATATCTGTGCTCCTACGGACGCCATTAGATGTCAGGACCGTAATTGTGTGGCCCACAAGGATGATATCGATAGGTTTTATGGTGATATTGTTGATGTTTTAAATTTTTGTGTGAGTGAATGCATTCCTAGTCACAGTGTATCCACCCAGTATTACGTCCTAGGCTGGAATGATGTTGTTAGCAAGGCTCACACAGCTGCTCGGGATGCTTTCTTGTGGTGGAGGAGTAATAGCAAACCACGTTATGGTCCAATATTTGATAACATGACAAGTTGCAGGGCTAGGTTCAAATATGCTCTGCGTGCATGTAGGCGCAATGAAGAAAGTATCAAATGTGACCAGTTAGCTAGTCATATGAGTGAACTGAACATGGTAGAATTCTGGAAACAAATGAAGGTTATGAGTTCTTACCAGTCTGTTAGATCAAACACTATTGATGGTGTGACTGTCCATCCATCCATCCATCTTCTACCGCTTTTCCGGAGGTCCGGGTCGCGGAGGCAGCAGTTCAAGCAGAGAAGCCCAGGCTTCCCTCTCCCCAGCCACCTGCTCCAGCTCTTCAGAGGGGATACCAAGGCGTTCCCAGACTAGCTGGGAGACATAGTCTCTCCACCGAGTCCTGGGTCTGCCCCGGAGTCTCCTCCCAGTGGGACGTGCCTGAAACACCTCAAGTGGGAGGCGTCCAGGAGGCATCCTAATCAGATGCCCATACCACCTCAACTGACTCCTTTCAATGTGGAGGAGCAGCGGTTCTACTCTGAGCCTCTCCCGGATGACTGAGCTCCTCACCCTATCTCTGAGGGTGAGTCCAGCAATCCTACGGAGAAAGCTCATTTCAGCCGCTTGTATCCGCGATCTCGTTCTTTCGGTCATTACCCAAAGCTCGTGACCATAGGTGAGAGTAGGAATGTAGATTGACTGGTAAATCGACAGCTTTGCCTTAGAACTAAGCTCCCTCTTCACCACAACAGACCGGTACAACGTCCGCATCACTGCAGATGCTGCTCCAATCCGTCTGTCGATCTCTCGCTCCATTTTCCCCTCACTCGTGAACAAGACCCCAAGATACTTAAACTCCTCCACTTGGGGCAGGAGCCTGTCCCCAACCCGGAGAGGACAATCCACCTTTTTCCGGCTGAGGACCATGGACTCGGACTTGGAGGTGCTGATTCTCATCCCAGCCACTTCACACTCAGCGGCAAACCGTCCCAGCAAGAGCTGTAGGTCATTGCTGGATGAAGCCAACAGGACAACATCATCTGCAAACAACAGAGATGAGATCCTGTGGTCACCAAGCATGACACCCTCCATTCCCTGGCTGCGCCTAGAAATCCTGTCCATAAAAATTATGAACAGGACCGGTGACAAAGGGCAGCCCTGGCGGAGTCCAACTCTCACTGGGAATGACTCCGACCGAGTGTTGGCAATGCGAACTAAGCTCTCACAACGGTCGTACAGAGACCGAATAGCTCGTAACAACAAGCCCGATACTGGTGTGACTGGTGATGTTAATATTGCTGAAAAGTGGAAATGTCAATATGAAGCTATTTTCAACTCAGTCAAGAATGTTTCTATGAAGGATTCTGTTATGCGTGATGTTCACCTGTATGATGACATGTTTGATACCTCTGATATTTCTGTTGTTACTCCTGCTGAAGTTGTTTCACTGATCAAAGATCTCAAGCTGGCCCTGGTTGTCTCACTAGTGAATGCCTTATCAATGCTGATTTCAATTTGTGTATTCTGTTGTCATTGTGTTTTAACTTTATGTTTGTTCATGGTTACATGCCAGATATGTTTATGGATTCTGTTATTATTCCCTTGGTGAAAAACGAGTGTGCCAGTCTGTCAGATATGATCAATTACAGACCTATAGCTGTTGCAAATGTTATATCTAAATTGTTAGAGGGTTTAATTCTGAACAGAATTTAGGATTATCTGTGGACAAATGACAATCAGTTTGGTTTCAAGTCAGCTCATTCAACTGATAAGGCTGTTTATCTACTCCATGAATTTGTTGACTACTTCAGAAGTCAATCCACTAGTGTTTATGCTACATTTTTAGATGCTAGCAAAGCTTTTGATAGGATTAACCACTGGTGTTTGTTTAGAAAACTGATCGATCGAGGTATTCCTATTTATATTGTTAGTATCCTGTTATACTGGTACAGAAGGCAGTCTATGGTTGTTAGGTGGGGCAATGTTACCTCATCTAAATTTTGTGTGACCAATGGTGTGAAACAAGGTGGTATACTGTCACCCTTGTTGTTTAATGTCTATGTTGATGATCTCAGTGTACTGTTGAACAGTACTAATGTTGGTGGCTCCATTGATGGTGCACTGTTAAATCACATTTTCTATGCTGATGATCTTTGTTTTTTAAGTTTGTCTACTGCAGCTATGCAACATCTCCTCTCGGTATGTGAGAAATTTGGTGAAAAAAATAACATCTTGTTCAACTGTACTAAATCTATGTGAATGGCATTCAAACCGAAGGGTGTCAAAACTTCAGATCTTGTTGTGCCACTTTGTGGTAATAGTTTGAACTTTGTTGAAAAAGCCAAATACCTAGGTGTGTGGATTGGATGTGATAAGACCAATGTTGACCGTAATAGGCAACTCAGGAAACTCTATGCTCAAACAAATTTACTTTTGCAAAATTTCCATAGGTGTTCTCCTGATGTTAAATGTATGTTGTTCAAGACTTTCTGTACCTCAATGTATTGCTCACCTCTATGGTTAAATAGCAATGTTGCTGTTAGGAACAAAATCCGCATTGCATATAATAATTCCCTAAGAAGGTTGTTAGCTATACCTCGTAGGTTGAGTGCAAGCGAGATGTTTGTGTCCTTGAATATTCCGTCTTTTGGCGAGTTGTTACGAAAGAATGTCTATAGTTTTATGAGAAGGTTGCTGGCATGCAACAACCATTTTATATCCGCAATTGTTAACTCGTCACTCACACTTCACTCCAGTGTTTGGAAGTAGTGGCATTCTATCTTATACTGAGTTCATTATTGTATTTTATTGTTGTTATATGAGCGCCGTGTGATTGCTGAATTTTATACACTTTTATTTTTTCACACATGTTTTGTATATACTATGAACCTTGAGTTTGAAATAAACGTTTGAATTTGAATTTGAATTTGAATTTGAATTTTTTAAGCTTTTTTAAGTTGTTTAAGTGCAAAACCCAGTAAAATTCATTTTTGGTCATCATGTTTCAAAGTTTTGAATTTCATTTCACTTGGCAAACTCCTTTGTTTAATATGTATAAATGAAGTAATTGTATCTAATTTTAAAAATGACTACTCATGTACGGTGATGGCCAAGTTACTAAAAAATAGTAATTAGTTACAGTTACTAGTTACTTCTTTTCAAAAGTAACTGGGTTACCAGTTACTGCATGATTAAAGTAACTAGTTACTTGGAAAAGTAACATTCACGTTACTTTTAAATGCATACTTAAATCATCTTGCACACATAGTAAGATCAAGGGTCCCTTGTTCTCATCAGAAAAGAAGAAAAAACTGATGAGAAAAAAGTTTCATCTTACAGAGAAAAAATGTCTCAGATTTACACAAAATATTATAATCAGTAGAAAGTCAGAAATTTACCAGAAATAAAGCTGTAAATTCAAAGAGAAAATTTTGGACCCCCTGGTGGGCCGTTTTTGGCAGACGAGCCTTACGTTTGACACCACTGAACCAGCCCATTTAAAAACCCATATTTAGAGGATTTACTTCCATGAACTAGTTGCACATTCATTTACAACAGCAAGTAAATGAATACGATAAAATAAAACAGAAAGCACAGATAAATGAAAGTTCACCACTTAGAAGAAGCTGTTCTTTACTGTAGCAAATCAAAGCCACTTTTTCTCTGTGCAGTAAGAAAACATTTACACAACTGCGGACATTAAATGCAGCTTCTTGCTCTAAAAACACTCATGTTTAACCATAGAGGTAGGAGCTGATGTTGGGGGCTACGCACCACTCAGACAACAAGTAATCAGGGCTCGATATGAGAAGTGGCCACGCCACGGCGTGTCTTCCCACCAGACTGCAGTGTGAACTGGGGCAGGACAGGAAACTGACCCACGGAGGAGACTGACAGCCGCATCACCCACGTAGGATCAGTTAATATTTATTTGCGCTAAAAATATCAATCCATATTAATAAAATGAGTAATGCAAGTAGTGCATCTGATCACATTTCAGTAACTGTAATGCATTAATGATTTTTTAAATAGTAATTTCATTACACAGCACATTACTACAAAAGTAGTGGTATTACTTTGTAATGCGTTACTCCCAACACTGCTCATGTATAAAGTGATTATTTTTCCAACATGTTTATTTTACTAACACAACAACTGTCAAGATGGTCTGATGGAGATAAAAAAAATTGTCCATTAGTAAAGAAAAAGCTTAAACATAAATTTGTCGATAAGTCATGGTTAACCAAAGGATTACAAAAGGCGTGTAAAAAGAAAAAAATATTATATAAAGCTTTTCTGAAGAAAAGGACAAAAGAAGCAGAGCAGCAGTATAAAACATACAAAAATAAGTTAACATATATTATGAGATGTAGTAAAAGAGACTATTACAGTAAAGAACTGGAGAAAAACAGAGACAATATTAAAAATACATGGACAATACTTAACAATATTCTTGGAAATAGAAAGAGAAATAGAAGCTACCCAACCAATTTTTTAAAAAAATAATAAAACGACTCAGAGTGTGAATGCAGCTTCACCTGCAGATGAGTTTAATAACTTTTTTGTTAACATTGGTCCTAATTTGGCTTGAGAAATACCCATTATGGCACCTACAGGTGATACAATAAGCAAAAACACTGCTATAAAAGACTCCATTTTCATAAAGAACACAGACGAGAGAGAGGTCATTGAAATTGTTAAATCGTTTAAAAGTAAAACATCTACGGACTGTAATGGTATTGACATGCTCTTAGTCAAAACTATTATTGAATGCTTAGTGAAACCACTGACGTATATCTGTAACCTGTCTCTCCAAACAGGTATATTTCCCAATGCAATGAAAATAGCTAAAGTAATTCCGATATACAAGACGGGTGACAGAGGGGAATTCTCAAACTATAGACCAATTTTTCTATTGTCGCAATTTTCCAAGATACTTGAAAAAATATTCTGTGAGAGAACTGACAACTTCATAATGAAGAATAATTACCTCCGCCAAGGAGGTTATATTTTCATCGGCATTGGTTTGTCTGTTTGTCTGTCTGTCTGTTTGTTTGTTAGCAAGATAACTCAAAAAGTTATAGACAGATTTTCATGAAATTTTCACAGATTATCAGAAATGGGGTATCCTACAGAAGATTAGATTTTGGTGGTGATCCGGATCACCGTCCACAAGAAAACCGCCATTACGCAAAATGCCATTTTCATGAGTAACTACTAAACCACTAATCCTATCATTGTGAATCCAATTGCTAGTCATATGTTTTCATGGTCAAGGAATCTGAAAACGTACACATAAACACTGTATGGGGGGAACTGTGGTGCTTGGCGGAGGTCTGCGCTCTGCAAGTGCTTTTCTAGTTTATTGTGTGAGCAGCATGGGTTCAGATACAAGAGGACAACTGCATTTGCTCTAATGGAATTTATAGAAAAAATATCAACTGCCATTGAAAATAAAGCGTTTTCAGTTGGGGTATTCCTGGATCTTAAAAAAGCATTTGATACAGTGGATCACAATTTATTATTAAAGAAACTACAAAATTGTGGTATTAGGGGGGTAGCACTAACTAACTACTAACTAACCTGCACTTATATAGCGCTTTTCTAGTCACAAAGACCACTCAAAGCGCTTTCATTAGTACTAACCCTCTATTCTAAGGGCCTATAGGAAACAGATATCTAGGGACAATTTAGAACAGCCAATTAACCTAACATGCATGTTTTTGGCATGTGGGAGGAAACCGGAGAAATCCCGGAGTAAACCCACGCAACACGGGGAGAACATGCAAACTCCACACAGATCACTGTTGGTCGGGGGCTGGGATCGAACCCACGATCCCACGATCCCCACAATCCCCCGGCCAAGGGTAAACTGTGCTGCTGCAGTGCTAACCACTGCACCACCGTGCAGCCCACTGTCCCGGTTATGTAGTTATTAAAGAATAGATATCAGTATGTCTGTGTTGGTAACAAAAACTCACAGTTACTGAAGGTTACTTGTGGAGTCCCACAGGGTTCAGTTTTGGGGCCATTGTTATTCAATATTGTAACGTATGTGGGGTTCCCACAAAGAAGAGGAGCAGATGGTTGCGATCCGACAGGCTTTATTCAAACACACCATTGAGCACAGACAGGAGGGGAGGTCATCCTCCCAGACCTTCGTTTCAATCATGGTTACACACACATGATACATCTTGCCCTAATCCTGCCTATAAACACTGCTGGGTCATTATAACACAGTTATAATGACACAGCAGTATAATAACTCAGTAATCACATTAAATACACACACAAAGTAACGTTCTCTGCTGGCAAAGCATGCTGGGAAAATCCCTGCCCCCCTTAACATGGCCCCGATGTTACACTATGTATATAAATGATATATGTAAAGTCTTGGAAAAATGGATTTAATATTGTTTGCCGATGACACTAATCTATTATGCAGTGGAAGCAATATGGAACAACTTTTGGATACACTTGGAAAGGATTTAGGAAAGCTTAAACTGTGGTTTGATTCAAACAAATTAACTCTCAATTTAAGTAAGACAAAATTTAGAGTTTTTAACAACCATCACAACAACTTAGTATCTAAACTCAGTGTAAATAAGATAAGATAAGATAAGATAAGATAAGCCTTTATTAGTCCCACAACGGGGAAATTCCAGGATTGCAACAGCACAGGGATAGCAACACTCAGAGCAACAATCAGAAGGCAAGAAAAAAAACAAGCAAGCAAGAGCAGCTAATAAACATATGTACGTATTACTATAAAATATATATATATATACACACACACACAGACACACAGTGCAGAGCATTGTAGCTGGATGGAATAAATATATGAATATATGAACACACAGTGCAGAGCATTGTAGCTAGATGGAATAAATATGTAAATATATAAACACCCACAGTACGGAGCATTGCAGCTAGGTGGAATAAATATGCAAGTATATAAACACACACAGTGCGGAGCAATGTAGCTAGATGGAATAATATGTAGATATATAAATATATAAACACACCCAGTGCTGAGCATTGTAGCTAGATGGAATAAATATGCAAATATATAAACACACACAGTGCAGAGCATTGTTGCTAGATGGAATAAATATGTAAATATATAAACACACACAGTGCAGAGCATTGTTGCTAGATGGAATGAAACAGCATAACCGTCTACTTAGTTATCCTACATGGTATGATTATGTGCCCATACATATTCTCACCCTCCATAGCGACCGGTATGTTCCTAGTTGTATGCCGGAGGGGACCATTGTGTAAGTCTATTGCATCTTTTGCATTCAAAAAACTATTAGTTTGTTACGTCTTTTTGCTATCTCTGCGAGCAGCCCTGCTTAGGTTGTACAGTCTGACAGCCGTTGGTAGGAAGGACCTACGAAACCTCTCGGTTGTGCACCTGGGATGATGTAGTCTGCTGCTAAATGAGCTCCTCAGTGCATTCAGTATGTCCTGCATAGGGTGGAACTCGGACTCCAGCAGAGATGACAGTTTAGCCACCGTCCTTCTCTCTCCTATCTCCTCCATCGGATCAAGGCGCTGCCCCAGGACAGAGCTAGCTTTCTTAATCAGTTTGTTCAGTCTCTTCCTATCGGCTGCAGTAATGCCACTGCCCCAGCAGACCACTCCAAAAGTGATGGCTGATGCCACCACCGTGTCATAGAATGACTTCAGCAGCGCCCCTTGTACACCAAAAGACCTGAGTCTCCTCAGCAGGAACAGCCTGCGCTGTCCCTTCTTGTAGAGTGCATCAGTATTGTGTGACCAGTCTAGTTTATTGTTCAGATGAATACCCAGGTACTTATAGGATGTCACCATCTCGATGTCTGTTCCCTGTATATTTACTGGTACTGTGAGGGGCTGCCCATGCCTGCGGCAGTCCACCACCAGCTCCTTAGTTTTCCTCGCGTTGATCTGGAGGCAGTTCCGATGGCACCAGTCCACGAAGTCCTGGATAAGCCCTCTGTACTCAGCTTCATCTCCATTGGAGATGAGGCCAACGATCGCAGAGTCATCAGAGAACTTCTGTAGATGGCAGTGTGTTGTGTTGTGTGAGAAGTTCGCAGTATAAAGAGTGAACAGGAAGGGAGCCAGCACCATTCCCTGGGGGGCCCCCGTGCTACTGATGATCGTGTCGGACACACAGTCCCGGGTTCTCACAAACTGAGGCCGGTTCGTGAGGTAGTCCAGGATCCATGATGACAGGTGCTGGTCCACCCCTGCGCGCAGCAGCTTGTCCTTCAGGATCATCGGTTGGATGGTGTTGAAAGCACTGGAGAAGTCAAAGAACATGATCCTCACCATATTCCCGGGCTTCTCCAGGTGGGACAGAGAACGGTGAAGGAGGAAGATCACCGCATCCTCCACCCCAATGCCATGCTGGTAGGCGAACTGGAGTGGATCCATCGCTGGTTCCACCAGGGGGCGGAGGTGAGCAAGGAGCAGTCTCTCCAGGGTCTTCATCAAGTGGGACGTCAAGGCCACCGGTCTGTAGCTGTTCAGGTCTTTGGGGTGGGAAGTTTTTGGTACAGGTACCACACAAGATGTTTTCCACAGCTGTGGTACCCTCCCCAGTTTCAGGCTCATGTTGAAGATATACGTCACAATCCCACACAGCTGGTCTGCACAGGACTTGAGGAGCTTTGCGCTGATGCCGTCCGGTCCCGGCGCCTTCCTCGCCTTGATCTTCCTCAGCTCCGTCCTCACCTGGGTCCTGGTCAGGGTCAGGATGGGGGGCTGTGTGTTGGGAGTGGGGGGGTGTTGGTGGAGTGGGGAGTGGGCAGCAGGACTTGATTTCTTTAGAGGCAGCAGTGGTTGTTGTGCAGTCAGGGGGGAGGGCGGTTGGTCAAATCTATTGAAAAACAGATTCAGGTTGTTCGCCCACTCCCTGCCCCCTGTGGCCTGGGGGGAGGTATTCTGGAGCCCCGAGATGGTTTTGAGGTTTCTCCAGACCCCGCTGATGTCGCTCTGTTGCAGCTTGTCCTCCATCTTCTTCCTGAAGCTGTCCTTGCCTTCTCTGATCTTTCTCCTCAGCTCCCTCTGTACGGACTTCAGCATCTCCCTGTTCCCTGACCTGAAGATCCTCTTCTTCTCTCTCAGAAGTGTTTTTATCTCAGGGTTGATCCAGGGTTTGTTGTTTGAGTGACGCCGTATGGTCTTGGTGGGAACGGATTTGTCCACACAGAAGCTGAGGTAGCCCGTGAAGGTGTGAATGAGGCCATCGATGTCCTCACCATGTGGATCGCAGAGCTGCTTCCAGGCGGTGGCTTCAAAACAGCCCTTTAGGGTGTCCATTGTCTCCTCAGACCATAACTCCACAGTGTGCATGGCCGGAGGTTGTCTGTGCACTAGGGGTTTGTACACCGGCCGGAGATGAACCAAGTTGTGATCCGATCTCCCGAGTGGGGGGAGTTGTGATGAGGTGTACGCCTCCTTAGTGTTTGCGTAGAATAAATCCAGTGTTTTATTGTCTCTAGTGTGGCATGTGACATACTGGGTGAACGTGGGTAGAATGGGAGACAGTGAAACATGGTTGAAATCGCCTGAGATGAGGAGAAGAGCATCTGGGTGTTCTGTCTGCAGCCTGCTGGTTACTGAATGGATGACGTCACGTGCTGTCCCAGCGTTCGCCGTCGGATTTGCATAAACAACAATGCAGATCACGTGTGAGTGTTCTCTCGGGAGATATGTAGGCCTCATGCTAACAGCTAGCAACTCAATGTCTTTGCTGCAGTGTCGTTGTTTAACAGTGATATGTCCCGGTCTGCACCAGTTGTTGTTAACATACATTATCACTCCACCGCCCCTAGCCTTGCCACTGTCTGGTGTTCGGTCAGCTCGTATCATGTGAAAACCCTCCAGCTCAATGTTAGCATCTGCTGCTAGTTCAGTTAGCCACGTCTCAGTAAACAAAAGGAGAGAGCACTCCCGGTATGTGCTATCATAACGGGAGATAGCCGCTAGCTCATCTAACTTTCCCAGTATCGACCGTACATTTCCCATGACAACAGATGGAAGGGAGGGTCTGTACCTTATATTTTTTGTCCTCCGCCTTACTCCAGCCCGGCAGCCGCGGCGTTTTCGCCTCAGTTCTCTCGGTATGTCGAGTTTTTCCAATGGGACCGGGTGGCGGTTGAATGCTAGCAGCTGTTCTCTGCTGTATCGTATCCTGCTATAGACAGTGGCTCCGTCCACCGGCTCAGGAGACATTTAGGACGATCTGTGTGTCCGTGATATAAGTGGGGTGAAAAAAAAAGACGGATCAAAAGAGAGAGGAAGGGAAAAAGACTCGGAATCGAGCCGCTGTTGCAAAAGGCAGCCGACTCGTGTGGCGCCGAGAGAAAAAAAATGGTGTAGAGATTGAAAGGGTATCTGTAGCTAAATTTCTTGGAGTAATAATTGATAATAAACTGTGTTGGAAGTCACATATTAATTATATTAAAGGTAAAATATCTAAATCAATTGCAATACGACACAGAGTGAAATATTTGCTGAATCAACCCACATTATATACTTTGTATCATTCATTAATACTCCCATACATGACATATTGTACTGAAGTATGGGGAAATACATATAAAACAAACACATATCCAGTATTTATGCTTCAGAAGAGAGCTATTAGAATAATAAACAAAGCTGCTGCTTACAGGGAACCAACAAACCCACTTCTTCTTAAATTAAAAGCTCTCATGTTGAAAGATCTTGTTGACTTTAAAACTGCAGTAATAATGTTTAAAGTGAAGAATCTATCACTGCCCGCAAATATCCAAAAGTTGTTCCAAATATGGGAGAAACAATATCATTTCAGAGGAACATGTATATTTCAAAAACCTTCAGTGAGAACTACCACCTAGCAACACTGTGTCTCAGAATCAGAATCAGAATCAGAATCAGCTTTATTGCCAAGTATATTTACAAGTAAACATAAGAGGAATTTGACTTGACATTGGGCACGCACGTTAGGCACATCCAATGACGCGGCAGCCATGCAAGGTGCCTGTCTCAGTGCAAGGAGTCAGATTATGGAACGATTTCTGAGCTGAATTAAAATCATGTACAACGCTTGGACAATTTAAAAAAAAAAAAAAAAAACTAAAGGAAGAAATACTCCAAACATATATACAAGATGACACATAAAATCACATAAGGATTGTTAGATCCAGTCTGCGTTGTGTTGTAGCTTAGTTTTTTGTCACATTTTGTCTTAGCTTTGTTCTGAATTGTAATCGCTCTTGTTTTGTTTTTCTTTTGAATTCTTGGATTGAATATGGGTGGGCAATATAAGCTGCGGCTTCAGCCATCACCCATTTCGGATAACTTATGTTGAACTGTATAATCAGAGGAGTTATTGTTTGATTTGACCTTGTTGGATTTTTTTTTCGCCTTTGTTATATTATTTTGTTTCTTTTTTAATCTTTACTTTTAATCTATCTGAAATAAAGATTCATTCATTCACTCTGGGGTTTTATTATGTGAATAACTTTGTTTTAACAAACTCTGCAGGTCTCCCTGTTCATGACTTTTTATAAATATGTGGTTTTATGTTTTCTGACTTCTGGAACATAATAAAATTAAACAAACACGATTTCACTTGCTCCTTGGACTGCCACAGCAGAGACTTCTGTCGTACTACGGTATTGCAGTTTCAGAGGAAGTTTCTATGGGTCTGTGCTCTTATTTATTTTTTTATTTTTTTTAATAATCTCATTGTTGTTTTCCTCCTATTGTGTCCTGAACTGGGAGAGAGAAGAGAAAGATTCACAAAAATTAAGAATCAATTTATTTTTATTATTTTAATTATTATTATTATTTTCTTTTTTTGCTGTGGTGCCGGGGTCTCGTCACATGTGTTGTAGGATGTGTCTAGCTTGTATGTTTAGATAGGGCAGCTCAGTGCATGAACGTGAGTGAGTGCGTGCGTGCAGCCGAGGCGCGCCCCCATGTGAGTGGCCCCGCGGAGCGAACGGTGTGTGTGAAATGTGCGGGTGAGTAGAGACAGAGGTGACGGGAGCAGGTAGCGAGCTAGAATTGCTGCTATTAACAGTGCAGTCTGCTAATAAAGCCCCAGCTCTTCAGCAAAATGGCCTGTTCTTCTGTGTACCACCATACTGTTGTTAACAACCGTGAAGTTGACTCGGTAGTTGACCCCGGAGGAAAAGCTGCCTCTGGCCCTGGAGAAGACAGATCTCCCCTGTGTCCCCCAACCACGGTTAGGAGACCAAAACAGGAAAGGTTAACACATAACATATTGGCACTTTGTGATACGCGATTAAACACCGACGCTGCCGACGCAGGAGAACCAGCAGAGTAGCTTACTAAGCTAGCAGCCTGATGAAACAGTCAGAATAAAGAAAACATGGAGCAGCAAGAAATTCGAGACAGGCCCGTCTGCAGCTCCCAGACTCCATCAACACCCCTTCACCTAGTTACGCTCCCTCAGCAAGTTACGCCACACGTGTGTCGCTCCAGAAAATGGCTGGCCGTAGTTGACCGTGCAAATATGGCTGAGCGGCGCTGGGCTGATCAGACACAGTTTCAGGTGTTGTAGCCTTGTAGACGAGCCGACAGTGGCCACACATTTAAGAAGGACAAATGTAAAAGAATATAAAAATGAGAGAGTTTAGTCCATAGAGGGTTTTAAAAAAAAAAGTTTATGGTCTAGTGTTCGGATGACATCTGTTTGCGTGACCACGCACTACCCTGTTGCCTAGCAACCCTGACAGCTCCAGTTGAGGGTTTTTTCTAACATTTTTTGACTGCGATGGAAGCAGTGTTCTCTTCATTGAATAAAAACCAAACCTTGTTATTGACTAAAAGTTGAAAAAAACATTGATAATGAACAGACTAAAATAAAACTATGAAAATAAAATTTTCACAATAAATGTGGACTCAAATTAGGTGTCAAAACTAAAATGCATAAAAGGTCATTTTAGTTTAATTTCTAGCTTTAATGGATGAAAAAAAAAATGGTTTTAGCTGACAAAATTAACACTGGATGCAAGTTTATTTTTGTTTGTTTTAGATTATTGCATTTACTTTGCCCTTTAATTCAACTTTATTTATTTCAATCCAACTTTACTTATATAGCGCTATTTCACAACAACAGTCATCTCATAGAACTATCAACTGTAGGGGGAACCACCACAGTTGCAGAAAGACCCCAGCAATCAGGCGATCCCCTGTGAGCAAGCACTTGGCGACGGTGGAGAGGAAAAACTCCCTTTTAACAGGAAGAAACCTCCAGCAGAACCAGGCTCAGGGAGGGGCAGTCATCTGCTGCGACTGGCTGGGGGGTGAGGGGATAGAGAAGAAGAAAAGAACAGACATGTAGAGAGCAAACAGCACGATGGGGACTCAATCTATGGGAGAGAACAAACAAATGTTAATGACCAGCAAAAAAAAAATTCATTGAGAGTGAGAAAAGGAGTGAAGCCCAGTGCATTACTGGAGGTCCCCCGGCTGACTAAACCTATTAGCAGCATAACTAAGGGAGGGTTCAGAAACACATGATCCCTCCCTAATTGTAGGCTATATCAAAAAGGTAGGTTTTAGCCCTTTTCTTAAAAACAGAGATCGAGTCTGACTCCCGAATCCAGATTGGCAGCTGATTCCACAGGAGAGGAGCTTGATAACTGAAGGCTCTGCCTCCTATTGTACTTTTGGAGATTCTAGGTATTACAAGTAATCCTGCATTTTGGGAGCGTAGTGCTCTGTTAGGATAATACGGTAGTATCAGATCTTTTAAATAAAAAGGAGCCTGATTGTTTAGAGCTTTGTAAGTAAGAAGAAGGATTTTAAACTTAATTCTAAACTCTATGGGAAGCCAATGAAGGGAGGCCAGAACCGGAGAGATATGATCTCTCTTTCTAGTACCTGTTAAAACTCTTGCTGCAGCATTTTGGATCAGCTGAAGACTTTTTAAGGATGTTTTAGGACAGCCTGATAATAAAGAATTACAATAATCTAATCTCGAGCTAACAAAAGCGTGGATCAGTTTCTCAGCATCACTCTGAGACAAGATGCTCCTAATCTTGGCAATATTACGCAAATGATAGAAGGCAGTCTTAGAAACAAATTTAATATGTGAATTGAAGGACAAATCCTGATCAAAAATAACTCCAAGGTTCCTCACAGAGCTATTAAGAGAAAGAGTAACCGCATCCAAACTAAAAGTTTGATTTGGAAAGGAATTTCTAAGGTTTTTTGGACCAACAAGAATGACTTCAGTCTTATCTGAATTTAATAGCAGGAAATTACAAGTCATCCAAGCTTTGATTTCCTTAAGACAGGCTTCTAACTTGGCTAATTGATTACTATCATCTGGCTTCATTGACAGGTATAATTGTGTGTCATCAGCATAACAATGAGAATGTATACAGTGCTTTCTAATAATGTTGCCTAACAGAAGCATATATAAACTAAAAAGAGTCGGGCCTAGCACAGATCCCTGTGGAACTCCATGACTGAGCTTTGAGTTGAAAGAAAACTCATTATTTACATGAACAAACTGGAACCTATCAGATAAATAAGATCTAAACCACTGCAACGAAGTTCCATTAAGTCCAACATAGTGTTCTAATCTATCAAGTAGAATATTATGATCAATAGTATCAAAAGCTGCACTAAGGTCTAAAAGGACAAGTACAGAAACTAGTCCATTATCAGATGCAATGAGGAGGTCGTTAGTGACCTTCGCTAAGGCTGTTTCAGTACTATGATGGATTCTAAACCCAGACTGAAACTCTTCAAGTAAACCATTTCCCTGCAGGTGGTCAAATAATTGCGTAGCAACAACTCTTACTGGAGAAGCTTCACCGAGCAAAGGACCCTGACCAGATAATCAGCCAGAGTTAAAGAAGTGGAAGAAGTTGTAAGTCCTCTGGCTGAACAACGCACACACTGCACCACCAATGTCCCAGCAAATTCTGAACGGGCAAAAAAAATCATCAAAACTTGTAACAGCACTTTGTTTTGTTTTATCCACCTTATTCCTCGGCTCCATGATGCCTTGCGTGAATTATGGTAGCAACTTCTGGAACTAGTTTAGAACATATGGTTGTCACTGAAACGGGACACTTTTCCTTGTTAAAAAACAATGACTTGGCATTCAGAAAAGCGGGAACACGACCTCTTGCACCTCACAACAGCAATATAATCCTACCACTTCCCACGACTACGGAGGGCTGGGAAGATGACTTTAAAAAGTGGCCTCGTAGACAGTAGCTCCGTTAGTTAGCGTCACTGCTAAGATGCTAATGCTATAAAGAAAAGACCTGTGCTGGCAAAATTAGTCACTTTGAGGACTGATGATACTGAACATTATTTCCATATTCTGTATTGAAAGTGTCACGAACAGGGGCTGGGATTTCTGCCAGACCCAGTCTCGTGGCTTCTTCAGTGTATTTATTTGTCTCTTGTACCATTACGCTCCTTTAAGTGTTATTCTGCCTTTTATTTTCCCCAGTTGTGTTCCTGTTACTTTTGGCCATGTCTTGCTTTGTAATGTTTTTGTTTTTTTAATTTTGATTTTTGATTTTGTGTACTTTATTGATCCCCAGAGGGGAAATTGAGGGCATCCACCTGGATGGATGAAGCAGCCACTGTACAGCGCTATCCCTTTACCATTCACACACATGCTCACCCCAGCCACTTTAGAGTCTCCAATTAACCTAACCTGCATGTTTTTGGCCTGTGGGAGGAAACTGGAGAAATCCCAGCATAAACCCATGCAGACATGGGGAAAACATGCAAACTCCACACAGATCACTGTTGGTCAGGGGCTGGGATCGAACCCAGGATCCCATGGCCAAGGGTGAGTTGCTGTTCTGCTACAGTGCTAACCACTGCGCCACCGCACCGCCCATGGTTGGGTTCATGGTTGTTTGTATTTGGTTCAGTGTGCAGTGATTATGTTATTCTTTATTTGCATCTTATGGTGCCTTCTCTGGGTTGACAGCTGTCAGGCGATTTCTGGGTTTTTGCTCTGCAAGGGGTGTTGCCTGTCAATTTGTCAGTCCAGCCGCCCCTCCCTCACTTACTCAGCTGATTCTAATTGTCACTGTTTTCTCCATGCCAGTTCAGGCAAGCCCACACCAGAGTTCATTTATGTTAGTCACTTCTCCTTGTGTTTAAACCCTGCCCTTCCTTTTGTTTATTGCCGCTTCATCGTATGACTCTCACCGAATGCTCCTCAGGACTATCCTCCTTCCCCGTTTCCTCGTCTCTTCCTGGGCTACAGCTCAGGAGCAATTCTGTCGTAAGTTAATCTAGTTTTTGCATTTTGTGTTTTTGCATTATTTTGACTTAAGTTACTTGTTTAAATAAATTTTGCAAATGTCACCCAGCTTGTGGGTTCGTCTCTGCTGCCCCAAAGGGGTGGACATGACAATACGAAGTGACCAGTAACAGAACCTAGCGGTGATATTTGCACATTATTTTTTTCCCATTTTTTACCTACCTGTTTTGGAGCTCACTATGTCCAATCTGGACAAAGTGGAGCGGCGGGCGGTGTGCCTCCTGGAAAGCATCTGGTCGCAGTCACGAACCTCCCGTTCTCCCAAGACAGTCCAGGAGAGCCGGGACGGCACAGCGCGAGTGATGCAGGCGTTTCTCAACTTGTGGAATCACCCGAAGGCAATAAATATACTTTCCTCAATTTATTCCCTTCCGAGTATGGGTGGGGGGCCAAAAGAGGTGGCTCCGATTCCATCATGCTCGCCGCCAGCACCAGCTGCTGTGAAATAAGGTCATCTCGCATTGGATCACCGGAGGAAGCCCACCTCCTCTGCGGCAGCCATCTTCTCGACGTCTAGCCCGAGAATTCCCGTGGCAGAGCCTCTTTCTTCTCTTTCTTTGCAGGTTGTTCCACCAGCCCGCACTCTCTCCGCTGCTGCCGCAACCCCCATCGTCATGTGTCATGGGGGTTCTTTTCCCATCTTCTTCAAATCCCCCAAAAATGATGGCAACGTCACAAAAATGGTAATGAGCCTTTTTATTTGCCAGCCTCCCAAGTGCAAATGACATACAGGTGAGGAGAAAACAAACAGTGGAGACAACTGGCGAAAAACCCAAATAGTCTCTGTACCAAATTGCTCCTTTAAAATGGAGTCCTTTCTTAACTCCTTCTTCAAAATGGGAGAAAACAGGTCACTCACTTACAGACAATGGAATACTTGTTGCCCCCTCTGCAACAAACCTCCAACTGCAGAATACGTGTTACCTCCTCTGTAACCAAGTTCAGACTGATTTGCGTTCAGCCCACAACAGCCCCATCTTAAAGACCAAGCCCCTCCCACTGGGCGTATCATTCATAGAAAAACATACTTCAATAAATATTTTATAACAACAGTTTACAATACACCATCTCCTAATATATATTTTACACATGAATATTTAAATACAACAACACATTTTCCCCACACAGTCAGTTCATTCACAAATTAAATACTTATTAAAATTCATGACCACACACCCCCAGGTCACCTGACCAAAAGGTGTGTGAGAAAAACCCTCTTTAATTTGGTCAGTTGATTCCATCTGTTTAGCTTGTTAGACGTTTGAATCATGAATGGAGCTAGCTGGGCAGACGTGCCATGGAACAAACTCTAAATCTACAAAATATGAAAATAGAAGTAGCTGATTCCCAGTGTAGCAGAAGAACCAAGTGTGCACCAATGGCTGCGCCACAAAACAGGTAAGGGAAAACAAAAATAAACATTAAATACTTTTAAAATAACTTACAAACAGAAGTAAATGAGAAAATGTATGACAGGTATGTGTGTGTGTGTGTGTGTGTGTGTGTGTGTGTGTGTGTGTGTGTGTGTGTGTGTGTGTGTGTGTGTGTGCTTGCACGTCACTTAACCTGGCAACTCCCCCACAGGACATAATTATGTGTAGCTGAGTGTGCCTAAAACTCTCCAGATGAATGTCTGTGTCCCTGCAGTCAGTGACGAGGCCACTCCGTCACACATTGATGTGCCCTCCTGCTGCCAAGAGGTCCTCCAGGGTTCCTCCAGTTATGCCCACTTCCTTGTCATCAGAGCCGGCTCCTCCACAATCCATTTAGAGGGTTAGGATTTGCCATTGATACGGACAGAGATGACTGCCTGTCACCAGCAGCAGAGAGCATAAAGATCCGGGATGTCAGTCAAGTGTTTTTTTCATTCTGTTCCATCTTGTATTGATAAGCCTAGTCTGTCTCCTGGGGGAGAGTCTCAGGTTAAGCAGTCCTCTGAGCTCTCTTCTCCTGCTGCAATAGCTAAACCTTCTCCTATCCTCTCTGTGTCTCCCCCGTCTATCCCTGAGTGTTCGTCAGTTCCAGAACTGAGTCATCGGACGATGGAGGAGCTGGTGGCCCTGGAGGGCCCAACTCCATAGCCGACATGGAGCCTACCCCCAGCTTCTACGCCAGAAGAGCCACCTGCGTGGGTCACGAAAGCTGGGGCAACGAGGACTGCTTCAACCATCATGCCTGCTGCGGGGGTTGTCGCATCAGAGTCAGCTGCTAAGCTGGATCTCCAGAGGGCCGAGCCTAAGATGATTCTGCCTGGATCGTCGTAGTCCTGGACGGTGGTGGAGCTCGAGCTCAGGCAAGTGATCTCTTTTGTCTTCCTTTTGTCTGTGTTAGAGCAATCTTGCCTGGCTCTTGGTGAGAACAGCCAGGTGCAGCCACCGGCTGCACCTGAACTCACTTTTCCGGGCTCCGCCGCTGCTGGTGACCCTGAACCCCCTTCTCTCTGTCTGTCTGAGCTTTCTCCCTGGGTCACCGGAGATGCACCAACACAGCCAGAGGTCTTCGTGGGTCCAGGCTCGCCACTGGAGGTCATCGTGAGTGCACCTCCGACCCAGGTCGGGTCTTCTGTGGGTGCAGCTTCCCCTCTGCTGTTGTGTGGGTCCCTCCTCGGCTTGAGTCTCCGTGGGTGCTGCATTCTGGCCAGGGACCAACATGGGTGCTGCGCCCCAGCATCAGCCCAACGTGGGTGCTGCAGTCCAGTTTGGGTCCGCCATGGGCACCGTGTCCCAGCCTATGGCCCACAGAGGGTGCAGCTGTGCTCCAGCCTGGAGTCACCAACGGTGCAGCTGTGCTCCAGCCCAGAGCCACCGAGGATGCAATGTTGGCCCAGCCCACAGCCACCGAGGGTTTAGCAGATCTCCAGCCCAGAGCCACTGCGGGTGCAACAAAGCTCCAGCCCGGAGCCACCGAGGGTGCTACTCAACTTCAACCCAAGACCACCACGGGTGTCGTGGTCCCCTCTTCTTCCCTGCCAGTTGCCATTGTGGTCCCCTCTCCCTCTTCAGCCTGACGCCGTCGTGGTACCTCTTCTTTCTCTGCCTGACAACATTGCGATTTCCTCTCCTCCATTCTGCTGTCCAGTTGTGGGTCTCTTCTGAGCTGGTGGCTGAAGAGCTCAGGCCGACCGCCCGATAGACTGTGCCGTTGGGTTGGGTGGCCAGTTTTCCCTGGCAGGCCACCTGACTCATTCTACCTGGCAGTCCGAATGGTCTGGGACTTCGGCAGGCAACCAGACCGGGTGCACCATGCCATCCACTGGACCTGGGACTCCGGGCAGGCTTTTTCGTGCCCTCCTAGCCTTTTCCCCATACCACCCACCCTGGGTGGGTTATTGTTTGTTCTGCTGTGGGGGGGGGGTCTTTTTTCTGTTGGTGTTATGTTAGGGTGTCTGGTTTCCACCCCTGGGGAGGGGGGGGGGGCTCTGTCACAAACTGGAGCTGGGATTTCTGCCAGACCCAGTCTCGTGACTTCTTCAGTGTATTTATTTGTCTCTTGTATCATTATGCTCCTTTTAGTGTTATTCTGCCTTTTATTTTCTCCAGTTGTGTTCCTGTTACTTTTGGTGATTATGTTTGTGATTATGTTATTTTTTTATTTGCATCTTATGGTGCCTTTTTTGGGTTGACAGCTGTCAGGCAATTTCCGGGTTTTTGCTCTACAGGGGGCATCGCCTGTCAAGCTGTCAATCCAGCCGCCCCTCCCTCACTTACTCATCTGATTCCAATTGTCACTGTTTTCTCCTTGCCAGTTCAGGCAAGCCCACACCAGAGTTCATTTATGTTAATCACTTCTCCTTGTATTTAAACTCTGCCCTTCCTCTTATTTATTACCGCTTTGTCGTATTACTTTCACTGAGTGCTCCTCAGGACTATCCTGTTACCCTGTTTCCTCATCTCCTCCTGGGCTATGACTCAGGAGCGCTTTTGTTGTAAGTTAATCTAGTTTTTGCATTTTGTGTTTTTTGCATTATTTTGGACTTAAGTTACTTGTTTCAATAAATTTTGCAAATGTCATCCAGCGTGTGGGTTTCTCTCCTGCCCCAAAGGGGCGGACATGACAGACCTTCAAAATGATATTTAATTTGTAGGAAGTGCACAAAAACTGACCAGGAAAAAGACGATTTGTCTATAGTTTAGCTAGGTTGAAAACTTGCGTTCGATGGGTCAGTAGTTACGTCTTCCACAAAAACATGTATTTTTAGAAAGTACGATTTCTAAGTTTTCCAATGACACCAGACACTCATGGGGTTTTCCTGGGACTTGCCGCTACCAAACAAAGAGTCATGATTTATGACTTCTCGTTGCCTGTAGCTCATAATGACTCAATGCCCATTCTGACTCATTTTGCCAGCACGTCTCCACCACAATAAAGTCGGCTTCTTTTTTAAAAAATATGTTGGACATAATCAAATTTACCTTAGAGCAGATGTACGCCACAACACCGTGCTTGGATATCGTCTGTCACCGTGTGGTGAGAAGCCTCCATTTATCCAGTCTATTGGCACAACCACGGACACCAGCAAGAGCCAGAACTACACCACAACATTCAAAAAATACAAAAACTAGAAGAGCTGAAATTAGCTGCCACTTGAGTGCAAAACACATACAGTATGTGGACTATTCATTAAAATGAATTTGAAAAACTTTTTAAAGTGCTATTTTAAATGCCCCTGCTAAACCACTCTTACTGACTGATTTAACACTAGGCCAGCCGAAACCGGAAGCTCCGCCCATAATCGTTCCTACAGCGGCACCCCCAGGAATAAGGTGGATAACTTTAATTTGTTTTTAAGTCTCTGAAGAATTTGAAGAATGGCTCCTCAACCTGGGAAGGTAGCCCATCTAGGGGAAGGTAAACCCTGATTTCAAACCTCCGCTGCCTTGCGGCACACCCGGTCACGGGAAAGGCTTCGGGAGTCAACCCTGAGGAAAAATATGGAGTTGTAGCCCCTAAGGCAGTTCTCTTTTGTGCTCAACATCGTTCTGGCAGCTCCTGCGACGGCGCTGGTGCCAAACTATAGCAGCCCTGCTGTTCCTTTGGATTCATCAGTGACGTGGAGAGGGGGGGCATGCTGAATGGGTAACATCTTGTCCTCCATATCTTCCTGCCCAGGCTTGAATCCTACCAACGCCCAATGCTGGAAGGTAGAACACCGGTGCGCATCGGCCTGTTCAGCCACAGGCGGTGCTGTTCCAGCAGAGTAGACGTTTCTCTTCCATGGTCATCATAGACCGACGGGGGCCGACGAATTGAAGAATTTAGATACTTAAATTTATATTTGTTCAGGTTTAAAATTAATGCTACTTATTTTATGCATCAATTGTATCCAGTTCTTTTTGAATTTGTTCATTGCATTGTTACTGTATCGGTAACTGTACATTGACTGCATACAGTCAGGTAGCACTTCTATTTAAATGCATGTTCAAAGTGTTTGTGATAGAATTTACTTTTGTTTTTAAGTGAATAGGCTTTAGTTCTAGAATGCTGGAGGGCGACCAAACCTACACATTGTTGAAAAGCTGTTAGGAATTGTGATATGCTCAAAAAGAAAATTTTCAAAATTTATTTCACTTGTGAACAATTTCATTTTTGACACAAGTTTTCAAGAAATAAGAAAGCAGTTTCTAACCTAAGCCTACTTTTTTTATTTAACAGTATTTTATGGCAAGTCAGTTGATGTAATTTTTAAAAAAATATAACCCACCAAAACTTCAATACATTGTACTCTGCTTTCAAGCTTACCTCAGCATTTTTTGCAGTGCGGTGGATTTTTTTTTTTTTCTGAGATTAGTAGGTTTTTGTACTGAACTAAGAGCCAAATGTGAATCAAAAATCATTTTGAATCGAATTGTGACCCCAAAAATCAGAATTGAATCATGTGACTTGTCCATAACTTGAGCTACTAATGAACAGGCTGGAGGTGCAGTAGAATGTAACTTTATTATAACAACCACAATTATACAGGTGCTCCGTACAGGCCAAGGGGTCGACGGCGAAAGAAACTGATCCCTTCCGCGTCAGCCCTTTATACCCCGGAGTGACAGCGGAACCAGAAAGGCGGGACCGTCACTCCCACTACACCCAGGGTACACCCAGTACCATATCTGATACATAACAGTGACTTCTAAAGATTCTCAGCCCTAGTGGTCATTCATACCAACAATCCACTACTCTATCCATCTGGACCATCCAGGGTTGTACGGTACTCATCAGTAAACAAGACTGTTTGAAAATTAGTCTTCATGTATTTCTAGGCACACTGCAACAGTTTCTGCTTGTGAGCATTGGGTAGGGGTGGCCGAATAGTAGGTTTATACAAAACTGCAAGCCTCTGGAGGATCCTACACCTTGAGGTTCGTGGGACTCCAGAGGCACCAGCAGCTTCAAATACTTGTTTGCTGCTTTGTAACGGCATTTTAGCAGCTGCTTTCTTAATCTGATGAAATTGTCTGGCAGAAACCTTCCTCATTATGCCTTTATCTACACAAACCCATCTGTACTCTCAATCAGCTGTAAATTTCTTCACAATACGATGGTCACACTTAAGTTTTCCTCTAATATCTGATGTTTTCATACGTTGTCCAAGGCATTGCACTATTTGATGCTTTTCAGCAACAGAGAGATCCTTTTCCTTTCCCATATTGTTATAAACTTTTGTAATAGCCTTAATAATGCAGAACATCCTTTTTGAGTAATTTTCCTTTAATTGGGCTCACCTAGCAGACTAATTATGACAGGTAGTTGAGATTGATATCAGTGAGCCAAAGAGCCCTGAGACACAATACCTGTTATGTCTGGAAGCCCTGGAATGACCAACGGAAAGTGGTGCTGCTTGGAACACGAACTTTATTACACAAGCATAAACTTACAGTATGGAGTCTGTTACGGAAGGTTGCCATAAGAGAGGAGAGAGCCAAGAGACCCTAAGATGGCCGACCCTCACCTCATATCAGTTTGGCGTGATGAGTTCACCAAACGGCTGTGTCATCACACCGATGCCATCCAAATCTATAGTATCTATAGTATAGATACTGGATGCCCTCAATCTATAGTATTGAGGGCATCCAGACGGATGTCCTCAATTTCCCCTCTGGGGATTAATAAGGTATAAAAAATCAAAAAATAATTAAAAAAAATCAAAAATAACCTTATACAACATTGCCCCCCTTCCCTTGAAAAAACAGAACAACATGTATTCAAATTAATCCTCCCCAATTTGGTACATATGAAACCCCCAAACTAGCTAGGGCTAGCGGATAGACCATCACATAGCCCAGCATGGCTGAGTGGGATATTCCGTAGGCAGCTGTGCCCCTAGCTAAACAGTCCTCTTTCTTTATTCTTTTCCATGAAGGCAGTTCAGTCAGAGTGACCTTGTAGCTAGCATGTGGTGGACGCGCCCCAGGGGATAAGGGTGCACGCTGACCGGGATTGTCCCTCACGAAACCCCAGTCCGGGTCCCACACCATGAAAGTGGCCTCCCACAAAGCCCTGTCATCTCAGAGACGGTTGGCGTGCCACAGCGAACCTTCTGCCAGTTTGAAGGTTGCTGGGTCCAGTTGCATGATGATTCTGATGGGTGTCAGTGGTGGTGGGGATCTTGTTGAGGCTAACTACATGTCCGGCCATTCGGTTCTGCAGACCTGACCCCAGTCCATCACTGCAAGCGGCATTTTGTTCTGCTGTACATGGCGTTGAGGCTGTGATGGTGTACCTCTTACGTCTGTTGTGGGGTGTCCACCGGGCAGTGGTGGTTCTACTGTGTCCTGTTGGGTCACATACTCTTCATCCTGCGTCTCAGCAGTGGTTCCTGGAGCCTTGTGCTGAACGTGGATTCGGAAGACGTCTGGTGGCTCTGTTGTGTTTTGTTTGGTCGCAGACTCTTCATCCAGTGGCTCAGCGGCGGCTCGTGTAGGCTGGTGCTGGGCACAGATTTGGATGTAGTCCGGCCCCTTCTCGCACTCACCTGGGGAGCCCGGTCGTGGTGATCTGTCGCTGATGCCATAGGTAGAACCTTTGCCAGGTTGTTTTGTCCCAGGGTTTCCAATAGACGCGGGCTCCCTCTCCTGCAATTCTGCAGGGGATCCCGGAGGCTCATGCTTGGCGAGGATTGGAGGCAAGTCTGGTTGTTGACCCTTCTCTGGGCAGTGCTCCTCCTGCGAGTACAGGACAGCTGTACCTTTGTCATTGTCGTCTCGGTGTGTTACATCCCACTCATCATCATTATTAGTCAAATGGAGTCTGTTACTGTCGCAGATGGAGAAGCTCCTTTGATAAAATAAATCACATCCTAATATGTTGTCTCCATGCGTGAACACTTGAAAAATAAAGTCAGTAACGACTCGACGTGTAGCAGAAAGTTAGTGTGATGGACACTACATTGCTAACTCGGTAACCATCATACCCATACAGCACTGTCAGGTTTTTTTTCTGATTGGGTGGTTGAGTAAGAACTTCTTCACCAGACCCAGATTAACATCAGTCTCACTGCAGCAGTATCCCACCCCACCATGCCGAAAGCATACGCTGCACCTCCAAACCTCACCGTGTGAATGGTCGTTGCAGGCAAGTGACTTGAGTTGGCCAACGGGTACAGCGGTGGTGCTGACTGGGAGATTTTGGCAACGTGATTGAATTTTCTGAATTTTTTCTGAATTTTCTGCATTTTACATCATTTCCCCCTTGCCAGGCAGGAATGCGCTCTCCTCGGTGTGTCAGGAAGGCACAGTTGCCACATGAGAGGCACCTTGTTGTGTTCTTCTAATCCACAGTGTTTATTTTGGCCTCTTCTACTATGTCGCCAGGCCCTTCTGTGGATACTGTGTATGCCAGTGATGTGTGGCTTGGCTGTTGTTGTTGCTGCACACCTAGCTCTGATGCTAACCTGTTGGCAGAAGTTAGCTGGAATGCTAGCTCGATGGTCTTGGCAAGCGTCATGTTGTTTGGTGCCGTTAGCATCTTCTCCTGCAGCCACAGGTTGCTACTGTGCTTGGCCAACTGGTCCCCCACCATTTCATCCTCCAACAAAACAAATCTGCACATGCTAACTAGGTGGCGAAAGTCTGCGATGAGTTGTGTCTTCTCTGCGGTCTTCTGTTGCCGTTGGTGAAACCTAATGCGCCATGCCAATACATTGTCAGGTGTGGCGAAGTAGCTAACTAGCACCTCGACTGACTCAGCAAACATTTCTGTTGGTCCTAAAATTAACATAGTCCACACCTTTCCACCACTAATTTTGCCCTGCACCATTCAGTAAATCTTGACAGTAGTTTTTTTAATGCCAAAACAGGGTTTTGCAATGGCGAAGCATGTTAGTAAATCTGCCCCTTAATGTCTTACTTTGTTTACAGCTGTATCATTTCAAATTTTTCCAAAATAACAGTTAACAAATTAAGGCATAATGCTTGTCAGTACAGTACAAAAGCTTAAAGACATCATTATTTTTTGTGTGTTTTCTGCAAAAACAATGTGAAATGGGTGCAGCAATTTATTCTAACATGTTCAATCAAAAATGGAAATATAGTATACAAGAGTTGTTTATTGAAGATTTCCCCTTACTCATTTCCCATGGACTGAGCGTTACCAAACTTGGTGCAGTTATTAGTTTTTCTCTACATAGGTACCACCCAAGGTAAAACACTTCTCCCATCGTTTTATGCAGCTGTGGAGCCCTCACCTGTACAAGTCTGCAGGTTGTATCAGAAACCACTACTTGACCTCAGAAATCAGCGTTTCATCATCTATGAAGTGCTTGCCCTTCAAAAATGACTTAATGGTTGCGAGCACAGGAGAGTAAGGGGGATTAGTACATCTGGACAACATGCTAGTTATGAACCAGGGCGTTGTTGTGCAGGAGATTGACTCCTTTGGTCATGGCCTTCCACAATTTCTTCAGCAGTGAAGAAAGTTCTGGTATTTGTGGTACCCTTTGCCAGGGAATCTGGCATCAATACTCCATGAAGGTCCTAAAAGACCATGAGCATGACCTTGCAACCAAATGTTGGACATGTGCCTTCTTCAGAGGTGGGGAGCCATAATGCTTCCATTGGCTCACCTGGGCTTTAGTCTCCAGGTCATAGCAATGGACCCATGTTTGGTCCTGCATTATTAGTCTGTTGAAGAAGTCCTCCTGCTTTTCTTGGCACCTGGCCAGAAGAACCTTGGAAAAGTTGACTCATTCCTGCTTCTGGAAAGGTATGAGCAACCAGGGAATCCATTGTGCAGACGACTTCCACATGTGCAAATTGTCATGGATGATTTTCACCAAAGACCCTACGCTGATGTTAATATCTTAAGCTAGTTAGTGGACGGTTAAGTGGTGATCTTCTAAAATGGTGGCCTCCACTTGCTGGATGGTGTCTTCATCAATCGTGTACTGTGGTCTTACTGGAATGAGTGCTGTTTCCCCAGATTTATGACCACACTTGAATTCTTGATGCCATTGCTTGACCACGTCATACAGTGGAACATCCTCCTCACAAAACTCTTTCATCTCATTAAACGTCTCCCATGGTGTGCGGCCTTTCAAGTACAGGAGCTGGATTACCACTCTGCACTCAACTGGCTCCATTCTCACACCTCACTCCCCCTTAGTACCTGTAAAAGATAAACTGTTAAGGCCTGTACATACTCCACAAGAGCAGAGGAATATGTTCTCTCTCCCAGGGCTACATGAACATGTACATGACATCATTTTGTTCTTGGAGCCTTGGTTTTTGGGAATTCTTGTAGCTTGTTCTTGACACATCATCGTGGCAGAACTTTTTTTCTTGCGTGGTGTCCAAGAAGTATTGTGTGACTGGTCAGAAATTTTGATTACCCAGGAGTTCTGCACTTGAGTTTGTTATGAAGTATTAAACGTCCTGGTCAAAAAGAACTTTGTTCTTGTTCTTGCCACCCAAAGAAAAAGAAAAAAAAAATCTGTTCTTGCAGAGTATGTAAAGCCCTTTAGTAGTTCAGAGCTGCACATTACTACTTGACCTATAGAGATATGCATTTAACCCTCCTACAATAACCATAAGTGTGTCAGTGGCAATCTAAAACGAACAGCCCTCATACAAGGCAACAATATTTGTATAGTTTTTTTTTTGTTTTTGTTTTTTTTTTGTTACTTATTTGTACCCGTAGGTAGACTTGGTTTGCAGTCTGGTGACAAGCCACCGGCTGCTGGTCGCTGCGTGCGCGAGCGCCCTAAACCTAGTTCTAGCAAGTTTCAAATTCAACATTTGGTCTTGTGGTCTTTATTCTTCAACGTGGCCTGAACTCTCTTCAGTAAGCCTTGTTATTGTTTTCAGGAAAAGCTATCGAGGCTTTTTGAAGTTCTTCCTTGGATACTGGCAGACTTTTTTATCCTTTTTTTTTTTTTGGCTAGAATGATTCCACATTTAAAACTTAGATTAATCACTTCTTTAGACTTGTTGCAACTTATTTTCAGTTTAGTTATTGTGTAATTTGCCATTCCTCAGGCTTTTCAACCTAATTTTGTTACTAAAGGAGGACTTATTGAAAGCTGCCCTTCCATTGAGGCCATCCTGAGGCTTTGGCCAACTTTAGATGGATCTGGAAATTCCCCATTGTGGGACAATTAAATGTCATGATTCCTCGTGCACCATTACGCAGCACACGAGGGAAGGAAAGAAAAACTTGCTGGAGTAGAATGTGCCATTTATTAACATGAACTTCAACAAAGTAACAAGTTCAGTAACCACACAAATAAAGAGGGTAGTAATGGTGAGATTAGGCCACCAGACATGCAGGAACGCCACCTGGATGCTCTACAACCCGGAGGAGGAATTGCCTAGCATCGCAGGGCTGCGGTCGGCGCAGGGGGAGAGGCAAACATGAAACTTACGAAACTGGAGCGATCCGGGGCTGTCCGTGCAGTCTGGAGGATGAGGGAGTAGCAGGGTCAGCCACTAACATCAAGGGATTAACTAAACTTGAAATGACAGGCTGAACAAACGCGAAGGTAATGAATGCGCATATGTGGAGAAACACGCTGCCACATATGGAGATGAATGCTCCGACAACATCTTCCCACAAACGCAGCATATTTGTAATCATAATGCTAACGACAGAAGAGATTGCTGATGTGAGGAAGCCTGGCCTGAACATAATTAAACTCTGGTGTGCAAGAGTGAGTGTATGAGCGTGTGAATGGGAATGAATGGGGTGTGTGTGTATGTGTGTGTAACCACCCGTAACGAAGTACAGCTGATGACACTTGACAGGAGGAGGGGGTGTGCCTGAGCTGTCAGGGAGCAAAGGCCTAATAGCTCTCTGAAGTGCCTGGTGGAAAATAGGGCAAAATTACCATAAGTCAAAACTAGGTTTGAAACCACCAAACCCAGGTTCATGACAGGGCACCCCCTCTAGGGGTGAATTGCAGAAGCCCCAGTACCATCAGCCGAAAACAAAAACACACCTCAAGGGACTCCCTCACCTCCCCCGAAACAAACAATTACCCAGGGTGGGAGGTGGGAAAAAAATGGTTAGGAGGGAAGCAACCAGTGAAAAAGACAACAAATAATATGCAAATAAAGAGCAGTCCCCCCCCCAAAAGCCCCCCACCCAGGACACTAGCCCCCCCCTCCCCAAAACTCCAACGTTCAGGGGGTCGACCAGAGTCCCAAACCCCCAGGATGGCGAGGGGTGACTGATCGGGTGGCCTGCCCAAGTCCTATGTCCAGCAGGCGGCCCACCGAATAGTGTCCAGCGGCCTGCCTAGGCCGATGGGCCACCCGACCAGAAGACCAAGTCCTTCGGGTGGCTGACTAGCGTGGTGGAGCCACCAGAACCAGAGGGGGATGCAGAGAGGCAGCCTACCCCTCCAGGAACCTCGGTGGCCAAACCGAGGGACAGGAGCACCCCTGCCATCCGAAGCTTGGAGCAGGGAGACCGTAGCAGCCGCAATGGTCCCGGTCTGGGATGTGGCTACACCTGCGACGGTCCCAGTCTGGGACATGGCTGCACCCGCCTCAACGGCCCCAATCTGGGATGTGGCTGCACCTGTGACGGTCCCGGTCTGGGCCAACACTGCACCCACGGTGACCTCTAGCAGTGAGCCTGGACCCACAGAGACCTCTGGTGGAACTGGAGCATTTCTGGTGACCCTGGGAGGAAGCTCAGACAAGACACACAGAGATGCAGGGTCAGGTGCAGCGGCAGAGCCTGGCAAGGTGAGCTCAGGCACAGCGGGCGGCTGCATCCAGCTCTCCTCACCGAGAGCCAGGCAACATCTCTCCAGGGAAGAAAAGAGAAAAATAAAAGAGATCACTGCCTGAGCTCGAGTTCCACCGCCGTCCAGGACTCTGACGATCCATGCGACAATGGTTCTTCGGGCTCACCCTTCTGGAGGTCCAGCTCGGAAGCTGACACTGCTGCTGGGGCCTGCGCAGCAGGCATGATGGATGTTGCAGTAATTATTTCTGACAAAGTAAAATGTTTCACAATTAAAACTGGAAATGCAAATTATTCTTTTTCTCTATCCCCTCACCCCCCAGCCAGTCACAGCAATTGACTGCCCCTCCCTGAGCCTTGTTCTGCTGGAGGCTTCTTCCTGGTAAAAGACAGTTTTTTCCTCTCCACAGTGGCCAAGCACTGCTCACAGGGGATCACCTGATTGCTGGGGTTTTTCTGCAATTGTGGGGGTTTCCCCTACAGCTGAAAATGCTATGAGATGACTGTTACTGTGAAATGACACTATATAAATAAAGTTGAATTGAACTGAATTGAAAATAAAAGCTACTCAGTGTTTTATCATATTAGAATTAACAATACTGCTAAAATTTTATCTGCCCTGCAATGGACTGGCGATCTGTCCAGTGTGTACCATGCCTCCCGCCCAACGATGCTGGGATAGGCCCCAGTCCCCCCGACCCAAAAAGGATTATGCAGTAGAGGTGGATGGATGGATGAAATTATATTATGACTTAAATTTTAAAACTCTCTCCATCAAAATGATGACCAAAGAGAAATTCTGGACGATAATTAACAAAAAAAAGCCAAGAAGAAAAGGAAATATAATGGGGCTTAGTTTGCTCTTGGATTCATTGTGGGTGTGGAGGGGCAGAGAAATAGCTGTGTTTAGGTGGGCTTGTTAATTGTCTGGTTCTCCAAAATGGGGGAAAAAAAGTTTAAGAGCCACTGGTAAAAATTAACAAAAAAAAAAAAAATCAGCAGATTAGAACCACCGCAGTCTCTGAACTTTTACTGCTGACATGGGATTGTAAGTGTCAGTGCTTTAATCCGTTCTTTAGAAGGAAACCTCAAAGCTTTGAATCTTTTTCTGCACAATTAGAAGAAAATCCTCCGAGCTCCATGAGTCTTCACCTTCCAAACAAGAATAAATGCTACAGCGCCTCAATAGTAATTATTCTTGTTCAAAAGCAGCCTACTTTGTACATTTACTGCTGTGTACAGCCTATTAATGTGGTCTTGGCAGGCAACAAACTGTACCTTAAAAACACGTTCTCTGCCGGTGTACTTGACCACCACTTGCGCACAGAGTGGCACCAAGATTTCAGTTGGTGCTCCCTCTGCTGGTGGACTCTATAATTGTATTTAAGAATGTAGTTCCAAATATGGAAAACGTAATATAAACAACTGATTTTTGGAAATGGACTGGTGAGCAACAGTGAATGAGAGGGCAGGCCACCAGTTGCCCTTCCCTGACGGAGACCAAACTGTTGGTCTCCGTCAGGGTTTACAATTCCACAGAGAGCTGCTACCAGACTGGAACCTTTATGAAGGGGATTCTTGATTACCTGCAGGTGTGGGTAATCAACCAGCTGCAGGACAGTTCATCCCCTTGGTCCTGATGAGAGAGGCTATACAAGGACATAGAATAACAACTAGAACGTGCATGCCCCATTGATCCACTGGGATGGCTTTCATTCTCAATACATGAAATATCTGTCTGTAATGCAACTCCTTGTTATTACATTTTTCATAGAGTATTGATGTATTCTATAAATGTGGCATCATAGCGATGTTATTAATAATATCATTTTTTTGGGGGGGGGGTGCCTTTAAGGGCTTCCATACATCCCAGTGATATACTGAAATATCAAAAATCTTGGAATGGATATTGCTCAGTTATATTGCTCCACTGGTGCAAACTATCATTTTATTCATGCATCATATACAGTTTAAAAACATTTCTTAAAATATCAGAAAAGTGGCATGAACACTATATGAAAACCAATGCTTCAACAAGGGAACTATGAAGTTCCATGGGATGAAGTTATTCTCAGTGGATAATGGTGATGTATACATGCGGTTTCTACACACAGCTGGGGTCTGAAGGGAGCCAGTCTGCTGGGACCAGGTGTCTCCCTGAATTCTCAGAGCAAAATGCACAGATGGAGGTGGTTGATGAGATGATGCTTTTACACCTCAATGAATAAAACACATAGACAGCAAAGCTTGCCAGGCAGTTAATCAACTGCAGATGAAGTCTTTCTTTTTTGTGACAGTGATACACATTGGGATTCTGAAGGGATTGTTGTTTAAATCACCATTTGTAGCTACATCACTTGGTTATATTTCATCATTTTTCAGCGAGCTGTGAAGTGATACTGATGTAGTCTGTACATTAGGCTTTCTTGTCCCTACAGCATCTGACATGGCTCTGCAAAATGAAACCATTCTGCTGGTGTGAGATAAGGACATTGAGCCCACAGCTAGCCAAGGGATGCTATTTACCTTTGTCCAGATTTCCCTTACTTTGACACAAGACCATTTAGCACAGGACAGGAGGTACTGTATGTTTTACAGCAAAGATAATGTCCCCATTTTTTTCTCTTAATGTTCCAAAAAATAAGTGAACAAGGGTTTTTATTTATTTATTTTAATTAATTTGTTCGAGAATAACAGGTGCCACAGGCTATTTGCACAATCTGGTGGTTATTAACTTCCGGGATTCTACTACTTACAGTTTCTCTCAAAAGTGAGTACACCCCTCACATTTTTGTAAATATTTTATTACATCTTTTCATGGAACAACACTGAAGATATGACACTTTGATACAATGTAAAGTAATCAGTGTACAGCTTGTATAAGAGTGTAAATTTGATTTCCCCACAAAATAACTCAACACACAACCATTAATGTTTAAACTGCTGGCAACAAAAGTGAGTACACCCCTAAATGAAAATGTCCAAATTGTGTCCAATTATCAATTTTCCCTCCCCAGTGTCATGTGACTCGTTAGTGTTACAAGGTCTCAGGTGTGAATGGAGGGCAGGTGTGTTAAATTTGGTGTTATCACTCTCACACTTTCTCATACTGGACACTGGAAGTTCAACATGGAACCTCATGGTAAAGAACTCTCTGAGGATCTGAAAACAGAATTGTTGCTCTACATAAAGATGACCTAGGCTATAAGAAGATTGTCAACAGCCTGAAACTGAGCTGCAGCATGGTGTCCAAGACCATGCAGCAGTTTAGCAAGACAGGTTCCACTCAGAATAGGCCTCGACATGGTCGACTGAAGAAGTTGAGTGCACGTGCTCAGTGTCATATCCAGAGGTTATCCTTTGAAAATAGATGTATGAGTGCTGCCAGTATTACTGTAGACATTGAAGGGGTGGGGGTGGGGGGGGGGGGGTCAGCCTTTCAGTGCTCAGACCATAAGCCACACACTGCATCAAACTGGTCTGCATGACTATCATCCCAGAAGGAAGCCCCTTTTAAAGATGATGCACAAGAAAGCCTGCAAACAGTTTGCTGAGGACAAGCAGACTAAGGACATGGATTACTGGAACCATGTCCTGTGGGCTGATGAGACCAAGATAAAGTTATTTGGTTCAGATGGTGTCAAGTGCGTGTGGTGGCAACCAGGCCAGGAGTACAAAAACAAGTGTGTCTTGCCTATAGTCAAGCATGGTGGTGGGAGTGTCATGGTTTGGGGCTGCATGAGTGCTGCTGGCATAGAGGATCTACAGTTCATTGAGGGATCCATGAATGCCAACATGTACTGTGACATACTGAAGCAGAGCATGATCCCCTCCCTTCGGAAACCACATGATAACCACCCCAAACATGCCTCCAAGACGACCACTGCCTTGCTAAAGAAACTGATGATAAAGGTGATGGACTGGCCAAGCATGTCTCCAGACCTAAACCCTATTGAGCCTTTGTGGGGCATCCTCAAACGGAAGGTGGAGGAGCGTAAGGTCTCTAACATCCACCAGCTCCATGATGTCATCATGGATGAATGGAAGAGGATTCCAATGGCAACCCGTGAAGCTCTTGTGAACTCCATACCCAAGAGAGTTAAGGCAGTGCTGGAAAATAATGGTGGCCACACAAAATATTGACACTTTGTACACAATTTGGACATATTCACTTAGGGGTGTACTCACTTTTGTTGCCAGCGGTTTAGACATTAATGGTTGTGTGTTGAGTTATTTTGAGGGGACAGCAAATTTACACTGTTATACAAGCTGTACACTGACTACTTTACATTGTATCAAAGTGTCATATCTTCAATGTTGTCCCATGAAAAAATATAAAATATTTACAAAAATGTGAGGGGTGTACTCACTTTTGTGAGACACTGTACAGTCAAAAGATTTCTGCCCTGGTTTCTGCACTTTGGAGCAGCAACAAGAGCTAAAAAGCAAGTAAATATGCCTAGATTTGGAGCAATCCTTCCTGCTTAAATTTTTAAATCATCTTTCGCTGATTTTCCACCCATGGTGCACTTTGGCTAGTTAAGACAGGGACAACTTCACGATGAGTAAAAACAAATTAGAAAGCATTATTTTCTATGTGGTATATGGAGCACTGGTGGTCTATCCATCCATCCATCCATCCATCTTCTACCGCTTTTCCGGAGGTCCGGGTCGCGGAGGCAGCAGTTCAAGCAGAGAAGCCCAGACTTCCCTCTCCCCAGCCACCTGCTCCAGCTCTTCAGAGGGGATACCAAGGCGTTCCCAGACCAGCTGGGAGACATAGTCTCTCCACCGAGTCCTGGGTCTGCCCCGGGGTCTCCTCCCAGTGGGACGTACCTGAAACACCTCAAGTGGGAGGCGTCCAGGAGGCATCCTAATCAGATGCCCATACCACCTCAACTGACTCCTTTCAATGTGGAGGATCAGCGGTTCTACTCTGAGCCTCTCCCGGATGACTGAGCTCCTCACCCTATCTCTGAGGGTGAGCCCAGCAATCCTACGGAGAAAGGTGTCGAAAAGGTGACGCTCGAAGGCTAGCGTCTGGTGGCCGGGTTTCCACCCATGGGACCCGGCCGGGCTCAGCCCGAAGGAGTTACATGGGTCCGCCCTCCAGTGGGTCCACCACCTGCAGGAGGGATCATGGGGGTCCGGTGCTATGTGGATTAGGTGGCGGTCAAAGGCGGAGACCTTGGCGGACTGATCCCAAGCTTTCTTTCACTGGTGGTCTAATGGTTACTTATCTGTTCTCCCGACTGGAGAGTCGGTGCCTCCATCCCTGGACTGGCATAGGTCAGGTCTTGGTGGGACAGATGACATAGCAGTGTTTGCCCCCACCCTCTTTATCCTCAGTGTGGTGCCTTTGAGCAAGGCCCTTCTCCCCAAAAACTCCAGTGGGGCTGCTCAATGGCCTCAGGTAGCTCTGTGGTTATCCTGGGCAGCTTCCAGATGTGAATGTGAACAGGGCATCCTTGAATAAAAAAGAGGTTTCCTCTCAATGGACCTCCCCTGAATAGATCTGAAGGTCAAAAAAATGTAGAGGAGTTTTTAAAGCACTCAACGCACTCTGCACAAAAGTGTTATGCCCAGCCAACTGAGTTTAAAAAAAAAATAAAACATTGAATGTTGCATAGCTTGTCAAATAAACACATGAAGTACAGGGTAAGCACACTCTTAAAACAGGGTAAAGTAAAGAAAAGCATCGTGTAGAAAGAGAAAGAAATTGGTGGACGGAGCACAGCTGTGATCTGCGTCTGTCATGATTTAATATTTTGAGGAGGCTTAAGTGCTGGACAAACCACTTCAGATGAACACTCAGACTCAGATGAAAGATTAACACCACTTTAATGAAAACCCCAAAACCCCATACAAACATGCTAACTTAACCCCTTGCACTCCAGTCAATTTCCCTAAAAACGCCAAAAAATAACGTGCCCAAAGTAAATTGAAAGCTGTTTTTCAACCCTTTGCAGCATCTTCATGGGGTTGGTCTCATTTAAAAGAAAACACTTTTAATTTTTTGGCAAAACAGTCATAATCTCTCTAAGTGCTCCTGCCACTGAGTTACAGTCATCTAAACATAGTAAACTTGAAGAAAATAAATTTGGCCTGGGTGTTTTTTCGGATACAAATGCTTGCAAATAACACACAGCTTCAGATCCGGGCTGGAAAATGCAACAGAAATGTAGAACCAAGTGTTATCCAGCTGAGGTCCAAATTTTGTAACAATACCACAAAAATGAATATATTACACAACTTTTTCCTCAGGTGGTTCCCAGGCGTTTTTGAACTGTGCCAAATTGTGCCAAATGGCACAGTTTGGAAAAACGTCTGTAACTTTTGAATGATTCAATATAGAAAATTCATCTTGGGCTCTAATGAAAGGTGACACTAAGGGCTGTGTGTGTGTGTGGGGGGGGGGGGTTGCTCCCCCCCACCCGCTACAGAGGACGGATATCGCCCGTTGCGCCACGGTCCGTCATGCAGCGATGACTCACAGCTGTAATTTACCGATCGGTCAAAAGTCATTTTGATTACAATTTTCAGGGATAAAAAATGATTTAGCTTAGAACGCTTACCTTTTCACAGCAGAAGCGGAGCTGGCGAACTTCTTCCTCATTGTCAGATGAACGCAACGCTGGTCTCGCAACCCGATCAAAACATAATTCCATTATTGCGGTTTTGCGCTTCCATGATTGCGGTTTTTGGCGAACGATTTTTCAAAACAAATAACAGTAGTAATTAAAAATAGACTGGCAAATGCATGTGTGTCACTCAGCCTTCGTCGTCGGCCTCCGTCGGTCTATGATGACCATAGAAAACAATCCTAATATCTATTCTGCTGGGACAAAAACAAAATAAGCACCGCCTGGCCGAACATGCCGATGCGCGAATGGCTGTCGCTGTCACAAAGGTTGCACTTGTGGATGGTCTCCGTGCTGCTGGGTCTGTGGGGTTCTTCCTGCGGGTCCTTTTGTTATCTGCTGCAGCAGTCTGTCTTCACCCAGCCATAAAAAAAACAGCTCGCAAACTTCTCTGCTTCAATTGGCTCACTGCATTCACAGCTTTGGTAGGTGGGTCCTTCTTGCTAGGTTTTCAGTCATTGGTTCTTCAAGTTTTCAGAAACCCAATTCAAGGCTCTTATTAGTCGAATGAGAGGTCAATCAGATGATCTAATCTGTTCGCGGCTGTGTCTGCAGTGGAAGAACGGAAATGCAGCTTCTGCAGCTCCATCGTGCGTCCGAGAGCGCACGAGGGTGCTCTCGTGCGCCCTCGTGCGCTCTGGGACGCAGAGACTTGCCCGCCCGCGGTACAACGGAGTGCAAGAGGTTAAAGAATATGTACATACACCACAATTAATGAAACCTATAACCAAAACGCCAACTTATATACATAAACAGATGCACGCTGGAGCTACATGCAGCCTAGGAGAAAGGAGATGAGAAGAGTGGTTAATACTAAGTACAGTCAATGGGGAAATGACAGTAGAGGGAATGGGTCTTACAACACTAGCAGAGAGCCTGGCAGTGAACTCCAGCGTGGAAGTAATGAAGGAGAACTGGAGACTGCAGGGAATGAGGAGGAAGAGGAATGACTGGGTGACCTGGGTGGATAATCTGTTGTCTTGAAGGTAATTAGGTTCAGGAGAGCATGCACACACAGCTCCGGAGACATACCACTGGAGGTGGCAGTAAACCTGAGGAGAGGAGAAGACAAAGCGGAAACACAACAGGGAGAAATAATAAACTTGCCAAACAACATTGACTTCTTGTTGTGAGGTAGCAATACCCAATGATCCAGCAGAGAGCTCTTCACACTCTGGCCTTAAATGCACAGGTGAATCATAAAGCACATGTGCGTAATCATGCAAGTGCGCTGATGAGCTCTGGAGCCTGGAAAACATAAACAGGAAGGGAGTGGAGAGGCATGCTCACCTGATCATGACAGTGTCATTATAACGTATTTATAAGGTAATTATGTTTCATCCATCATAATTACCTTATAACCCCCCCCCCCCCAAAAAAAAACTAAAAATAAATAAATAAATAAAAAAAATGGGAAAACAGATTAATGGCATGGTAAAAGAGAGGAGAAAACAGGTTTTCCCTGTTTTTTCCCTATACTTACCTGGTATTGACCTGTACTTTCTTCATACTTGTTATGTTCCCCAAACATTCCCTGTACTTGCCCTGTGCTTACCATGTGAATGCATGGGGCTGTATTATGAAGTGAAACTTTTTGCCATTTCTAAATGATCTTGACAGAGTAAAGCCTGATTTAAGCTTCTCTGTGGAGCTCACGACGTACCCTCCATGTGTGGCCTGCACCTTTATCTTCAATGTCTACTTGTGAGCTGGTTTGAATGTGCTGTTGCATTGCTAAAATGGGATTCTGTCAATGTATAGAGAGATTTATATCTGTTGTGTGTTTTTATTAAATACTGACAGAAAAGATCAGATTGTGATAGAGTTGGAACTTTTAAATGTTTTTAAAAAACATTTTCATATGATCGTTGTAACAAAGAAGAAATAGAAGAAAAATTCAATTCAACTTTATTTATATAGTGCCATTTCACAACAACAGTCATCTCATAGTACTTTCAACTGTAGGGGAAACCCCCACAATTGCAGAAAGACCCCAGCAATCAGGCGATCCTCTGTGAGCAAGCGCTTGGTGACGATGGTGATAGAAAAACTCCCTTTTAACAGGAAGAAACCTCCAGCAGAACCAGGCTCAGGGAGGGGCAGACATCTGCTGCGACTGGCTGGGGGGTGAGGGGACAGAGAAGATGAAAAGAACAGACATGTAGAGAGCAAACAGCATGATGGGAACTCAGTCTATGGGAGAGAACAAACAAATGTTAATGACCAGCAAAAAAACCCCAAATATTTCATTGAGAGTGAAGAAAGGAGTGAAGCCCAGTGCATTATTGGAGGTTCCCTGGCTGTCTAAACCTATTAGCAGCATAACTAAGTGAGCGTTCAGAGACACATGATCCCTCCCTAATCATAGGCTATATCAAAAAGGAAGGTTTTAACCATATTCTTAAAAGCAGAGATTGAATCTGACCCAAATCCAGATTGGCAGCTGGTTCCACAGGAGAGGAGCTTGATAACTGAAGGCTCTTCCTCCCATTGTACTTTTGAAGATTCTAGGTATTACAAGTAATCCAGCATTTTGGGAGTGTAGTGCTCTGTTAGGATAATAGGGTAGTATCAGATCTTTTAAATTAAAAGGGGCCTGATTGTTTAGAGCTTTGAAAGTGAGAAGAAGGATTTTAAACTTAATTCTAAACTCAATGGGAAGCCAATGAAGGGAGGCCAGAACCAGAGAGATTTGATCTCTCTTTCTTGTACCTGTTAAAACTCTTGCTGCTGCATTTTGGATCAACTGAAGACTTTTTAAAGATGTTTTAGGACAACCTGATAATAAAGAATTACACTAATCTAATCTAGAGCTAACAAAAACATGGATTCGTTTCTCAGCATCACTCTGAGACAAGATGTTTCTAATCTTGGCAATATTACACAAATGAAAGAAGACAGTCTTAGAAACAAATTTAATATGTGAATTGAAAAACAGATCTTGATCAAAAATAACTCCAAGGTTCCTCACAGAGCTATTAAGAGAAATAGTAACCGCATCCAAACTAAAAATTTGATATGGAAAGGTATTTCTAAGTTTTTTTGAACCAACAAGAATGACTTCAGTCTTATCTGAATTTATGTAAAAGCAGGGAATTACAAGTCATCTGTAGCATCAACTTCTCAGGCCAATCCAGGAGATCACTTTTCTTCATTTTAAAGAAATTTCACATTTCTTCATTTTAAAGCAACTCTCACTCAAGGTCTGGTCAAGAATGCTGTGTGTCTTCAACAGGACCCCAGTGTAAACAATTTCAATTTTGTAGAGAAACTTGATAAGGATTTGCTTTTAAAGGCTTAAGTGGACCCTAAACTCTTGGAGTCAAATCCCAACTGGACAGTTCATGCTGATAGTATCCGTTCGTACCAGGAACTGATACTCTTAAAAAGTCATAAACTTCTTAAGCTGACGGATATATGGCCCCCTCCTTCTTTTAGACATATCCCAGAACCGTCTAGCCCCCCCCTGCTCAAATGCCAAAGACCTAAAAAATTATCTACAGCTCAACAGTACATCCTAGTGGACATCTAGGGAATATGTTTCATTGTGCAATCTAAGACTGTTAATTCTGACTAAACATTAAGCTTTTCTTCCAGCTCTCATTTCCCAGGATTCTAAGGACACTGTGAAAATCATCACCCTTTTGATCACCAGCAACGGTTTGCAGTAATTCATTAATCCTTGATTTAAATGTGAGTGCATGTCTTAGGAATGTTTTATTTTCATGAGTGTTATTCAAACGAGTGTTAAAATTATTAGTAATGGTATAAATGCATGGCCACTTAATATTAGCCTTGAGTCACTTAAATGAGTTAGATTTTATATTGAGTATAAAATTCCAAATGAACTGAATGTTTTATCAATCTCTGTCCATCTTCCCTCTCGTGATAACCAATCACCAGACTGCCTCTCTGGATAATGCCCTTGCATTTGATTAGCTGTTTACAAACAAAGGAATGCTCTCTCATTGGACAAAAGGCCTTTCAAACTCCTCTTTATGGAAGATGATTGGTCTGTCTTGCTGCGGTCCCATTTTATTACCCAGTAGCGGGCTTCAGTTAAATGTATCAGAGCCACCCTGCAAACTCAAAGGTTTTGTTTTTTTTTTTTTTTTAGAGACTTCTTCAGAGTTTTTCCATTCTTTGTACTTCTTTGAAGTTTTCTGTTGTCTAAGTTGTTCTGTGAGTTTTAAGAAGTCTTTTGTGTGTGTCTGAACCTTGAAAAGTTCAAGTTTAAGAACATTTTCCTGTTTTAAAGTGGACTGATAGAGATTTTGGACTTTCTTTTCCTGCCTCATCCATGTCTGACCCGTTAACCCTTTGAGTGTGTATGGTGCAGAACTGCAACACACCCCCAGTGGTCAAGAGTGGTAAATATTTTTTTTATCAATAAAATAGTTCAGATTTCCAAGGCTATAACTTGAAAGTAGTAAGAGATAATGGCTTACTGTCAATTAGAAAGATGTAAGATATGATCCAAAGTTTCAGATAGGATTAAATTTACACATCTAATTTGCATAATGTCACAGCTCACAGTCACCTCTTGAAATTCCATAACTCAGTCAAAACTGGACTTTGGACGTATTTACACAAAAAAAAAGGTTCAGTCTTTTGACACCGTTTTTTTGTACAGAGGTACCTCATCATCTTCAAAGTATATGAACAAGAAATCTGTACATTAAAAAAAAAAAATCCTCACTTTCCTGCCACTATGGGCACAGAAATTCTCACACTCAAAGGGTTAACCCCTTGCACTCTGGTCAATTTCCCTAAAAACGCCTAAAAATAACGTACCCAAAGTAAATCAAAAGCTGTTCTTCAACCCTTTGCAGCATCTTCATGGTGTTGGTCTCATTTAAAAGAAAACACTTTGAATTTTTTGGCAAAACAGTCATAATCTCTCTAAGTGCTCCTGCCACTGAGTAACAGTCATCTAAACATACTGAACATGAAGAAAATAAAGTTTGCCTGGGTGTTTTTTTTAGATACAAATGCTTGCAAATAACACACAGCTGTCAGATACTGGCTGGAAAATGCAACAGAAATGTAGAACCAAGTGTTATCAAGCTGAGGTCAACATTTTGTAACAATACCACAAAAAAATGAATATATTACACAGCTTTTTTCTCAGGTTGTTCCCAGGCATTTTTGAACTGTGTGAAATTGTGCCAAATGGCACAGTTTGGAAAAACGTCTATAACTTTTGAATGATTCAACATAGAAGCTTGATCTTGGGCTCTAATGAAAGGTGACACTCAGGGCTGTGTGTGTGTGTGTCACACACAGCCCACACACAGCCACACACAAAGAAGCATGCCATGTAAAAAATGTGTGGCCTTTTTTTTTTTTTACAAGAAAAAATAATCTACAGTGCAATAAAAATTATACTAAAATATCTGCAATGTAGAGGATAACAACTCCCCCCCCCACTACAGAGGAGCTCGGCGCACAAAAAATGGTCCGTCAACGGTCCGTCATGTGGCGATGATGCACCGTTGTAATTACCGATCGGTCAAAAGTCATTTTTATTACTATTTTCAGTGATAAAGAATAATTTAGCTTATAACACTTACCTGTCCACAACAGCAGTGTCGTTGGCGAACATCTGTTTGTCATTGTCAGACGAACATGAAGCTGGTCCGCTTCTTACGACTCGTGGTTCTGGTCACGCGACCCGGTCAAACCATGATTCCATGATTGCGGTTTTGGCGAACGATTTTTCAAAACAAATAAGAACAGTAGTAATAAAAAAAGACTGGCGAACACTACCGTTACACACAGCGGCTTACACAAAACAGATTTTATGCACGGGACGCACGCTTTCAATCGTCAGACTTCTCTGCTTCAATTGGCTCGTTGTATTCGCAGTCGTTGGTAGGCGGGTCCTTTTGCTACGTTTTCAGTCATTGGTTCTTCAAGGTTTCAGAAACACAATTCAAGGCTCTTATTAGTCGAATGAGAAGTCAATCAAATCTAAACCAATCAAAACACTCCTTTGGCTTTCTGTTCGCGGCTGTGTCTGTACTGGAAGAATGGAAATGCAGCTTCTTTTTTTTTTCAGTGCACTGTGAGACGCACAGTGCACACTGAGATGCACTAGGACGCAGAGACGTGACCGCCCGCGGTATCCCGGAGTGTAAGAGATTAAGTAACCAGGAGCTCGTGGGTGAAACTGACTAAAACATTTTTCCTTCAGCCAATGGTTTTGTCCCGTGGGCCAGGAGACACTCTAAATTTGGACTGGTTGCCAAAGGACTTCACGCCTGCTCCGGGGCCAGCCTTCACTCTGTCACCGGGTCCTCACCGTCTGCCCTGTGGGGGCCCCCAGCCAAGTCTATGCTTCTCACAGCTGTGAACGATCTGAAAGTTGACCAGCAGTCGCTTTTCCCCTGGGTTCTGAACGCTGTCTGGAAGAGCTGCTGAGCCTTCCCGAACTTATACCACCAGCTGGCGCTGACCACCGCTGAACACCTGGACCTACAGCTGTTCGTAAGTGAGACTCCCATTTTCCTATCTACTGGGTTTAAACGAGATGTCCCAAATATCCATTACAGTTGAACATAACCAATAATTCCATGGTACAATTAGTCCCTAAGCCTTAGGACAAAGCTATAAACTGAAGGAAAATTCTTATTCATTTTTAAAGAACCTCCTTTCATTTTTGTAGATTAATTCAATTAATTTTTAGATAATCAGCTTATGGAATTTTTCCCCATAAAATTGGGTTCCGATTTTGGTTAGATACTTCAGCCTTCCATTGCATTACAGTTGAAACATAAAATCTGGTTTCCTCTTGGTTCCACAAAGGTTTAAATATAGATTTTATGCTTAGGAATCCATTAACAGTTGATGTGATATTGAGCACCTGTTTATCATTTGAATCTGTTTATTCATCATGTGAATGCCATGTCATGTAATCTGAATTAGTTTCATTTAATAAAATTGTAAATGAGAGAAGTTGAAGCATTTTTCTTTTGCATATATATTTCTGGGTCATGGCAGTAAAGGAATTCATTAAATTTTGAGACTGATTCATTAAGTAATTGAAGGTACAGGAATTAAATAATTGAAATTAATTCATTAACAATTCATCCTTTTTACAAGTGCTTTTCTATTTTATTTAGTGAGTGTTGGGGTGACGGATTAAGTCTGTCCCCTCGCACACCCACTATTAAATAAAATAATTCCTGTACCTTATTACACTATATTTTATTTAATATTGCTACATCATCCGAGTTTTGATTTCCTTAAGAAAGGCTTCTAACTTGGCGAATTGATTACTATCATCTCGCTTCATTGACAGGTATAATTGTGTGTCATCTGCATAACAATGAAAATGTATGCAGTGCTTTCTAATAATGTTGCCTAACGGAAGCATATATAAACTAAAAAGAGTAAGGCCAAGCACAGATCCCTGTGGAACTCCATGGCTGAGCTTTCAGTTGGAAGAAAACTCATTACTGACATGAACAAACTGGAACCTATCAGATAAATATGATCTAAACCACTGCAACAAAGTTCCATTAAGTCCAACATAGTGTTCTAATTTATCAAGTAGAATATTATGATCAATAGTATCAAAAGCTGCATTAAGATCTAAAAGGACAAATACAGAAACACATCCATTATCAGATGTGATAAGGAGGTCATTAGTGACCTTCACTAAGGCTGTTTCAGTACTATGATGGATTCTAAACCCAGATTAAAACTCTTTAAATGACTTCCGGTTATGGCTGCCACGTAGGACGGACGTGTCTCGCTCTGCTCTGCTCCTGGAAAAAAAAAAAATCGGCAAATAACTCTCTCATTTGGGACAGAACGTATCCCAGCATTTGGGCGAAGATATGTCGGCGAAGCCTAAGGCTGGAAAACCAGGAAAAGGAAAAAGCGAGCCGCCGAAACAGTCCAAATTAACGGACTTTCAGGTCTGTGACGCAGTAAACAAAACTCCATATATGGCGGAGGAGGCTGGCAACGCTGCGATATCTGCGGGGAATGGCGCAGATGCGCTGATGGCTGCCATGAGTTCAATGAGAGCGGACTTTTCCTCTAGATTTGATGGGATTATGACAGCGTTGGAAGGAATAAGAAAGGAATTGGGTGACTGTGTAGAACGAACGGCGCAGATGGAGCTCCGTCTCACTAGTGCTGAAGATGACGTCACCCGTCTTCAATTAAAGGTGCGCACTTTGGAAAAAAAAAAAAAATCTCTGGAAGATAATATTTTGGATTTGGAATCTCGGTCGAGACAGAATAATTTGAGGCTGGTGGGTCTTCCAGAGGAATCAGAAGGTCGGGACGTATGTTCCTTTCTGGAAAAGTGGATTCCGGAGGTGCTGGGCAGCGAGGAGTTGCAATCAGCAGTGGTTCTGGAAAAAGCACATCGTATTGGCCCACGGAGAGATAAGGGACCGCCGAGGACCTTAATTATGAAGTTTCTTAGCAACAGAGACAGGATGAAGATCTTCAACGCTGCACGAGCTAAAAAAGGAGAGATTAAACACCAGGACCAGCAGGTGCGGTTCTACCCAGATTTGGCCACAGGAATCCAGCAATTGAGGAAGCAGTTTGATCCCGTACGTAAGGAGCTGCGCAACCTTGGGATTCGTCATGGTGTAATCTATCCTGCGAGACTGCTGACCACGTATGAGGGCAGAACCCACATCTTCAAGACCCCAGAGGAGGCGCAGGAGTTCATCAAGAAGATCAAAGAAGAAGAAGAGACTGGTGGGAGCTAAGCATGAACAAAATATAAGGTAGAATAATTAAGCATTTGCACAGGCATCTGACTGACTTGAAGTAAATAGTAAGTTTACAAAATATAGATTGTATTATATATTAAAAAAACAAAACAAAAACAAAACAAACAAAAAAAAAACTATGATGTACAAAGTTGTTAAAAATTTTGGAGTTAAGTTGGAAAACTACAGAGGAGAGTTAATGTTACGTCATTAAAAGCAGTAGAGTTAGGGTGATTGGGAGGATGAAGAAGGAGTGGCTTAGGCTGTTCCCCGTGGGTGTGGAACGGTCGATGGCTATATCGGGAGACAGAATTTTTCTTTTGATTTTGGGGGGTTTGCCACAAGTGTGGGAAGGGGAAATTTGTTTGTGTGTAGTTTGTAGGATGAATGTTCAACCACTCATGTTTTTGCTTCTCTGTATGAGCATGTTTACACTGCAAGGTAATCCCAAATTCTCTATTGATCATGGACCAAAGTGTTAATCTTAATTTAACTTCATGGAATTGCAGAGGTCTACAAAATTTAAAAAAACATAAACAAGTTATGAATAAAATAAAGGACATGGGTTCAAGAATTGTGTTTTTACAAGAAACTCATCTGATAGAGGAGGATGTTAAAAGAATTAGGAGTAGATGGCAGGGAAGTGTATTCACCTCTTCATTTTCATCCCGAGCCAGGGGAGTTATGACTCTCATACATAAATCAGTTCCTTTTCAAGTGAAAAATGTAATTGGAGACAAATTTGGAAGATATGTAATCATTCAAGGTTCTTTGCTATTAGAAAATATAAATCTTGTGAACTTATATGGTCCCAATATAGATGATCAGAAGTTCTTTGCTAATTTATTTCTCATCTTATCATCACTTACAGGGCAACATATAATAGCAGGGGATTTTAATTGTACATTGAATCCAGGTGTGGATAGATCAACAGGACTGGATTGTACGCACATTGGATGTAGGATGACTATTAATCATTTTATGAAAGAATTGAGATTGTTAGATATATGGAGAGAAATGAAACCACAAGTTAAAGCCTATTCTTGTTATTCCAGTACCTACAAGACATTCTCACGTATTGATTATTTTTTGATTTCCACAGAATTAAGGTCCAAGATTCAAAACTGCTTTTATGATAACATCATGATCTCTGATCATGCACCCTGTTGTCTAATATATGTAGATAAAAAATTGACAAAGGAATCAGGTAGATGGCAATTTCAGCATAAATGGCTTCAGGATGAGGAATTTGTCAAGTATATAGAAAAACAGATAGACGAGTTCTTTGACATCAATACTACACAAACATCAGCATGTGTAAAGTGGGAGGCTTTCAAAGCTTTTATTAGGGGACATATTATTAGTTATACAGGATCAAAATCTAAGAAGACTCGAGAGGAGAGAGCTAAATTGGAACATAAAATAAAAAGTCTTCAGGAAAAAGTGTATGCAGGAAGTGACCCAAGGTTGGAGAATGAATTACTGATTTTGAGAGCTGAATACGACAAAAAATCAGCGAATAGAGCTGCCTCGAGTCTTCTAAGATTGAAACAATCTTTTTATGAACAAGGTGAAAAATCAGGAAAATTATTAGCATGGCAGATTAAACAATTGGAAATTAAAACACCAATTACCAGTATTATAAGTAATGGACAGGTAGTTATAGATCCTTTAGAAATTAATAGAGCCTTTAGAGATTACTATGAAAAATTATATGATACCAAAAATGAACCTGATTTAACAAAACTAAATGGGTTTTTGAACGAACTATCTATACCGTGTATACCAAATGAAAACAGGGAGATATTGGAGTCTAAAATTAGTCAAGAAGAAGTTGGGCTAGCCATTGATAATATGAAATCAGGAAAAAGTGCAGGACCAGATGGTCTTCCAGTTGACCTTTATAAAAAATTTAAGAATAAATTAATAAAACCTTTTTTGGAAATGGTTTTAGAAGCATTTCAAAATAATAATTTACCATCATACATAAATAATGCCTTAATTATACTGCTGCCAAAACCAGGTAAGCCCTCTAATAAATGTGAAAATATGAAACCAATAAGCCTATTAAACGCCGACCTTAAGATAATCTGTAAAATTTTAGCAAGACGAATACAAGAAATTTTACCAAATATTATTAATCGAGATCAGAATGGCTTTATAAAGGGTAGACAAGGCTTCCATAATGTAAGAAGACTATTTAATATTATTTATTTTAATAAAGAAGCACCGGATACAGCTCTCCTATCATTGGACGCTGAAAAGGCCTTTGATAGAGTTGAATGGCCCTTTCTTTTTGAAGTCCTACAAAGGTTTGGACTTGGAAATAATTTCATAAAATGGGTTCAAATAATATACAATAATGCTACAGCAGTAATCCTAACAAATAACAATATTTCAAAACCAATAAAAATCAATAGAGGATGTCGACAAGGCTGTCCACTTTCACCTTTACTGTTTACTATGGCAATTGAACCTTTAGCGATAGCGATACGTTTACATTCACAAATATATGGAATTAAAGTTGGACCAACAGAACATAAAATCTCCCTGTATGCCGATGATATAATTTTGTTTATGTCGATTCTAAAAAAATCAATTCCAACCTTGTTGAATTTAATAAAGAATTTTGGGGAAATATCAGGATATAAAATAAATAAAACTAAATCTTCAATATTAATGCTAAATGAGACCCAGAGAAATTACCCAGCCCCTGAGGCAAATCAATTCAATGTTGTAAATCAGTTTAAATATTTAGGAATCCAAATTATGCCTAAGCTAGAATCAGTCGCCAGCGTCAACTATGAAGCCTTAATGTCAGATATCAATGAGTTAACTCAGAGATGGATGTCACTACCAATGTCGATGATCGGGAGAATCAATATACTTAAAAGTAATATTTTACCTAAAATACTTTATTTATTTCAATACATTCCCTTATCACCACCTTTAGATCTATTCTCAAGAATAAAAAAAAAGTTAGTGGAATTTATATGGAACAACAGGAGGGCTAGATTACGTCTGTCTTTATTATATTTACCATTTGATCGTGGAGGTCTGAAATGTCCAAATTTTATGTTGTATTATTAGTCGGCACAACTGAGGTCTATGACATATTATTTTTCATCAAATGATCTCCCTCACTGGACTGAAATGGAATCATACAATTTACCTTTACCTCTTCCCATATTCATATACTCAGATTCGGCAAAAAAATTACAAAAACAGGTTAAAAATCCATTTGTAAAGCATATGATCAAAATATGGTGTGAAGCTAAAAACTATTTAAAAGAACCACAGTTGTTGTCACAATTTAGTCCAATATGGGGTAATCAATATTTTAAACCAGGGAGAGCGGACGCTGTATTTAAAGTATGGAATTTAAAAGGGATACAAAAGATTCAGGATTTGTATTTGCCATGTGCAGACAACATAATGTCTTTTGAAGAGCTGAGGATCAAATTTAATCTCAATAGAACACATTTTTTAAAATATCTTCAACTTAGAAACTTTATTCGATCAAATCAAAATAAAGCTCTCACTCGACCTATTTATTCATCCTTGGAAAAAATGATGATGAAAGATAGTAAAAGAAAGCGTATTATTTCAGAGTTTTATAACTCATTGACACTATCTTCAAGTGAAAATTCACTGAAAAGATTAAACTACTGGAAAGAAGATCTGCAAATTGAAATTTCGGAGGAACAATGGGAATTGGCTTGTACAGAAGCTCAAACCAAATCAATAAATGCATGCCTTAAATTGATACATTTCAAATGGTTAATGCGGATGTATGTTACACCGGAGGAGTTAAATAGATATAACAAAAATATACCAGATACATGCACAAAATGCATGGAAAGTAAAGGAACCCTATTTCATTGTTTATGGGAATGTAGATTAATAAGAATGTTTTGGGAAGAGGTGAGGGTAACAATTGAAAAAATAATCTCAAAACAAATCATACTGAATCCTAAACTGTTTTTGTTGGGTCTGTACCCAGAAAAGCATAATTTTAATAAAAGTGAAAGAACATTCATAGACCTCAGTTTGCTTAATGCCAAAAAATGTATTGCACTATTATGGAAAAAGACTCATAGACCAGATGTGACTCAGTGGTTAAGACAGATGTTAACAAACCTTCCATTAGAAAGAATAACATATATACTGAAATCAAATGAAATTGTGTTTGAGAATATATGGAGACCTTTTATTGATTATGTAAAAAATTTAAACATAACTCTTGAAGAAGAAGGTGAATGATGTGTGTGGACCTTGTAAATTCCAAACTGGTGAACATAATATGTATACTTATGTATTGGATTGTCTAGACTAAAAAGAGGAGCATTGTTGAAGACTTGATTTTGTTGGTGGTTGTTGGTGTTTTTAGTGCATTTTTTTTTTTTTTTGTAGTACTTTAGCGTTAGTGTTTGATTGTTTGTATCATGTTTGTTAAAAAAAAAAAAGGTTCAATAAAGATATTGTGGAAAAAAAAAAAAACTCTTTAAATACAGTGATCCCTCGCTACTTCGCGCCTCACCTTTCGCGCTCTCAGTGCATCGCGGATTTTTCAAAAATATTCATCAAAAATTCAAAATTGAGAAAAAAGTTGCCCGGGTGCTAACAGAAGGCAGGGAGACTACACGGAGAGCCGGCACAACTCAAAATCCACCTCTCTGATTCACTGGCCAGCATCCCCCCCCCCCCAAGAGATTTTGTTCTCGTGTTGGCTCGGCTCGGGAATCTCGCAAGCTGATTGGCCGAGATGTCGCTGCTGCCTTTACGCCTCCTCCTGCTGCCTCTACGCCTTCCCGTCGAGAGAGAGAATGAACGTACGTATTATTTATAGTATTTATACATTATTTTATGTATATTATTGATATTATTAATATTTTATTTACATGTTTCAAACTATTCTTTAATGTTCTAATGATAACATATGCATTTATAGGGTTAATATACAGTACACTTATTGATATTATATATACGCAAAAAAAATGTATGTAAAAAATGGGGGGGGGGTGACACTATTTCGCGGTTTTTCACTTTTCGTGGTCGGTTCTGGACCCCATTAACCACGATAAGTGAGGGATCACTGTAAACCATTTCCCTGCAAGTGGTCAAATAATTGCATAGCAACAACTCTTTCTAAGATTTTTGAAATAGATAGATAGATAGATAGATAGATAGATAGATAGATAGATAGATAGATAGATACTTTTTTCAAACAAAAAAGTATAACAAAAACAAAACAAATGACAAATGCAATAAAGTAACAGTATACAGTGTTTGAAAGGGAGAAGGAAGAAGTGAACACTTATTAATTCCATCTCCTCTTTTCCATAAATACACCCATGTGAATTATATAGAAATTACCACATTTAAGACCCCAAATAAACAATTAACTGTATTTTGTACATATCAACTTTAACACCCATCCATCCTAACATACATTGATGTCCATACATCAAAACCAGCCTCAAACAACATAGATATGCACAGTGCTGTCCCACCCACCATTGCATAGTTTCCCATAGTGTCCCAGAGTGAGCATAGTGAATTGTACATATAAATACTACCCTTCTAACATATATCCTTTCAGCACATAATGTTTATACCTCTTTTTGAATTGATTTCTGTTTGTACATAGTTTCAGTTACGGCTCCAGACTGTTCCACAAATCCACCCCACAGACAGATATGCACATGCTTTTCTTAGTTGTTCGTATCTTGGGTTTTGTAAAGTTTAAGTCTTCTCTCAAATTATGATCATTGTCTCTTTTTTAAAATATTTTTTGTATATTAGTTGGGAGTTGATTATTGAAAGGGAGATTAGAGATTGGTCTATAGTTAGCTAAAACTCCTGGATCCAGCGTTGGCTTTTTGAGTATGGGTTTAATTACAGCAGTTTTAAAAGCCTGCGGTACATGGCCTAATGTAAATGAAGAATTGATTATTTGAAGAATAAAGCTACTGACATAATGTCCGGCTCAGGAAACACGCACGCAGGCTCAGAGAAGATTTAATAGCTTTTATTCAACAAGCAGGTGTGAATGGGTGAATGTATGTGTGCTGCCTTCTGGCAGAATTTGGGACTTTTATTCAATGTAAGTTCATGCAATAGGAAGTACTTTTAATTTGACTAGTGATGTCATAACGTTAGAAACAGGAAGTAGGAAGTAAAATGTCAGTTGGACCAAGGGCAAAGTCATGTTGCCATTCAGAGGAAGGAGTTCCTAAAAAATTTGCTTTTCATAGCCCCAGCAGATGCATCCCTTGTATGTATTCATTCTTTATGTTCTTAGTATTTGTTATGGAAGATAATTTCATGGTTTATGTTGTTTAGAAATTGTTAAAAGTAAATGTAGAAAAAACGATTTTTTGAACATATGTTAATGGTAGCTAAATGTTAGCAATAGCATAGCTTAACCACTGTAATGAATGCCAAGGTCATTAGTTACCTTTTCTAGGTTGTGTTTTAAGTGCTAGCTTATGTAGAAACGTTACAGAATTTAATTAGTCTCCTACTTGTTTCATTTTTAGTTTCACTTTATCTTCTGAAGCTGTGATGTTGAAGTCTGCTTGTCAAGAAATAAATCACCAATGAAGAAAAGTTTAACTTGCTGTCTAGCTAGTTCTTACAACTTAGTGAGGACAGTACAGTGAAAAGGGGTGATTCAGCTGGAGCGCGACAACTAAAGTAGAAAGAAGCAAAACCTAGCAAGAAAGATGGAAGAAAGAAAGAGTGAGAAGTCTGCATCAGTGCACACACACAAGTCAAGGAGCTCTCGCTCATCTTCATCTAGTGCCGCAGTCAAGGCGCGTGCAGCAGCAGAGGCTGCAAAAGTACGAGCTGCTTATGCAGAAAAAGAAGCAAGGCTAAAAGTTGAGAAAGCTACTACAGAAGCAGAGCTGGGACGAGTTAGAGCTGATCTAGAGTTGGGAAAGGCAAAGCTGGAAGCTGAATTAAGCGCACTAGAACAACAAAAAGAGGCAGCAGCAGCTGAAGCACAGGCTGAAGCATTAGAAGCAGCTGAATATCAAGAGAATACAGTTAAGTCTGGTTCATCTTCACATGAGGTCCTCCAAGAGGAAATTGCAACACGTACTAAAGAGTACGTTGCAGCACAAACTGAACTGCGCCGAACAGGCATTCCAGTGTCTCCCCCTAGCCCAGCACACGATGCAGCAGCGTCTGAAGAGAGCTACATTACATGGCATCCTTTGTCAGCAATAGGCCCGAACGAGGATGATGTACGCCAACAGGGTGAGGCCCCCCAAAGGCAACCCCTTCTCAGCATGGCATCAAATCAGAGCGCACCTCATACTGGGAACCAAACAATTCCAAATCGAGAAAGTGGACATCCCGATGTGCCTAAGAAAGCATATTTCCCTCAGAAACCAGCACTAAGCCCAATGGCACCATCATACTTTCCTCGCAATGTCCCAACCACCCCAAGCGTGGCACCTGAAACAGAACACCTGGCACGATACCTGGCTCACCGCGATCTAGTGAGTACCAGCCTCTACCAATTTGATGACAAACCCGAAAATTACATGGCATGGCAGTCATCATTCGATAATGCAACTGCTGGCCTGGGACTCACAGGCACTGAAATGCTGGATCTGCTCATTAAGTGGCTCGGGCCAGAGTCAGTAAAGCACATAAAACGCATTCGCTCTGTGCATGTAGGGCGCCCAGACGTAACACTAGAGAAGGCCTGGGAGCGCCTCCAGCAGTGTTATGCTGCACCTGAAGTCATGGAGAAGTCTCTGTTTAAACGACTGGACAAATTCCCAAAAATATTTGCAAAAGACTACGGGAAACTGAGGGACCTAGGCGATCTCCTCATGGAGCTACAGGGTGCTAGAGGAGAAGGTTACCTCACAGGACTGGCATACCTGGATACAGCCAGGGGAATTGGGCCCATTGTTGAAAAACTCCCCTATGGGCTTCAAGAGAAATGGCTCGCAATAGGCTCAAGGTTTAAAGAAAAGAACAAAGGCTATTTCCCTCCATTTGATGTCTTTGCCGATTTCATCTGTCACGAAGCACGGAGAAGGAATGATCCCAGCTTCGCCCTACCATCTGCTAGCAGCAGCAGTTTGAAATCAGACAAGGCACCCTCACGCAACTTAGGAAGCAAGATATCAGTTCATAAGACAGAGGTTTCATCAGGTAAAGATCCGCCAGCAGATATACCTGAGAAAAAAGTTGAAGGGTCAGAGAAAAATTGTCCCATTCACAACAAACCACACCCACTCAGGAAGTGCAGAACATTTAGAGGAAAGATGCTTGAAGAGAGGAAGAGTATTCTCAAAGACAACGGGATCTGTTTCAAATGCTGCACGTCCGCAAGTCATCTCGCTAAAGACTGTAAAGCAACTGTGAAGTGCACAGAGTGTGGTAGTGACCGTCACCATGCTGCCATGCACCCAGGTCCACCACCTCAAGCTGCGAAAGGGCCTCCACCACCATCAGACAATGGCGGGGAGGAAGATGTGCCAGCCGGTGACAGCACAGTCATCAATTCTAGCTGCACACAGATTTGTGGCCCAGGCCGAACAGCAAGATCCTGCTCAAAGATTTGTCTGGTTCGAGTATATCCCGAAGGTCAACGTGAGAGGGCAACTAACATGTACGTAATCCTGGACGACCAAAGCAATCGTTCATTGGTCAGGTCTGACTTCTTTGAGCTCTTTAACATCAAAGGCCAGTCTTTCCCTTACTTACTAAAGACCTGTGCGGGGCTGGTGGAGACGTCAGGCCGGAAGGCTGAAGGATTCCAGGTCGAATCTCTGGATGGCCAAACCAGCCTACCACTTCCACCTCTAATTGAGTGCAATGAAATACTCAATGATCGCACTGAAATACCGACACCTGACGCGGCCCGCCACCATCCACACCTCAGGGGTGTAGCACCATACATACCTGAGCTTGACCACAATGCGGAGATACTTATCCTGCTCGGTAGAGATCTCGTCAGAGTGCACAAGGTCTGGCAGCAAGTAAGCGGACCCCCAGACGCTCCTTTCGCACAAAAGTTGGAGCTAGGCTGGGTGCTTGTCGGAGATGTGTGCTTAGGGGGTGCACATAAACCAGTCGTGGGGACATTCAAGACCAATGTGCTGGAGAATGCCCGTCCCTCTATGCTCACACCTTGCAAAGCCTCCATAAAGCTGACTCAGACCGTGTCTCATGGCGGGGAGTGGAGGAGTAAGTCCACAAAGCCATCACTGGATACCCTTGGAAGGAAAGTCTTCAAAGAGACCGAGTATGATAACAGACCTGCCCCGTCCATGGAGGACACCATCTTCCTGGAGATTATGGACCAAGAAGTCTACAGAGACGAGTCAAACAACTGGGTCGCTCCGCTACCTTTTAAGGTCCCTCGGCAACGCTTATCTAACAACCGTGAACAAGTATTCACCCGCTTCGCCGCTCTGGAGAAGACGCTACGAAGGAAACCGGAGATGAAACAACAGTTCCTGGAATTCATTGGGAAAATATTAGAGAACATGCAGAAGTGGCTCCGCCACTGGAAGACAATGAAGAATGTTGGTACCTCCCAACCTTTGGAGTCTACCACCCACAAAGGCCTGGGAACATTTGCGTTGTATTCGACTCCAGTGCGAAGTATTCAGGAACATCTCTGAACGACGTTCTCCTGACGGGACCTGACCTCAATAACTCACTCATTGGGGTTGTGATCCGCTTTCGGAAGGAACAAGTTGCAGTGATCGCCGACATACAGCAGATGTTCCACTGCTTCCTAGTTCGCAATGACCATAGGAAGTACCTGCGTTTCTTGTGGTACAAGACAATGACATGTCCAAGGACGTAATCGACTATAGGATGAGAGTCCATGTTTTTGGCAACAGTCCGTCCCCATCTGTGGCCATCTACGATCTGAGGAGGGCCATCCAAGAAGGTGCGGACAAACATGGAGTGGACACTGTACAATTTGTGGAACGTCATTTCTACGTTGATGACGGACTCATCAGCCTACCCACCGACGCTGATGCCATCAGCCTCCTGCGTAGAACGCAGGCCTCACTCAGCGAATCAAACCTGAGGCTCCACAAGTTCGCTTCAAATAGCGACGTTATCCTTCAAGCCTTTGCACCAGAAGACAGGGCAGTCCTAAGAGAGCCTTGACTTCAGTGGCGAAGCTACACCTGTGCAACGGAGCTTGGGACTATTGTGGGAGACCACAACAGACACATTCACATTCACTGTCTCACAAGAGAAGAAGCCCTTCACTCGCAGAGGAGTGTTGTCTACGGTGAACAGCATCTTTGATCCGCTAGGCATGGTTGCGCCAGTGACCATTGAAGGCAAAAGTCTGCTCAGAGAACTCAGTGTTGACATGTGTGACTGGGATGCACCGCTCCCAGAACAAAAGCTGAAACAATGGGAATCATGGCGAACGTCATAGCGTGATTTAAACCAGCTGCACATCCCACGCGCATACACTACGACATCCCTCTCTAAGGGTGAGCACACAGAGCTATGTGTGTTCTCCGACGCAAGCACCAAGGCCATTGGAGTGGTGGCATATCTTAAGACTACACAAGCTGATGGAGAAATCCAAGTTGGATTCATCCTAGGGAAAGCTAAACTGGCTCCACAGTCAGAACCAACAATTCCCCGGCTAGAGCTGTGTGCCGCAGTATTAGCCGTAGAAGTTGCTGAGCTCATACAAGACGAGCTGGACCTGAAGCCTGATGAGGTCAAGTTCTACTGTGACAGCAGGGTAGTTCTTGGCTATATCTACAATCAAACGAAACATTTCTATGTATACGTCCACAACCGAGTTCGCAGAATACGTCAGTTCTCAACACCTGACCAGTGGCACTATGTCAGTACGGAAGACAACCCTGCAGACCACGCTTCGCGGGCAGTTGCGGCATCACATCTGACACAGACCACATGGTTCACCGGACCAGACCTTCTGTACAAACCCAGTCCACCTGATGAAGACTCAAAGTCTTTGAGCTTCTCAACCCAGAATTGGATAGAGAGATACGCCCTGAAGTGAGCAGCCTCTTGACTCACAGTCTAAACAGAGGCCTCAATGCCGCACGTTTCCAGCGGTCCTCATCAATGCGCTCTCTCACTAGGGCAATTGCTCTTCTCATCCACATTGCTAGATCTTACAAGCACAAGTCCAGTCAGTGCTAAGGATGGCACTACTGCAACCTCCCGCGTACTCCAGATGAGCTGTCCCAAGTTAGACACATCATCATGAGAGCAGCGCAGGAAGAGGCCTACTCTAAGGAATTAACAGCACTTGAAAATGGAAAAACTGTAGCCAAGGACAGTTCTCTTCAGAAACTCAGACCTGTTCTTGAAGAAGACCTGATTTGCGTTGGCGGCAGACTAAAGCATGCTGACTTGAGCAGTCAGGAAAAGAACCCAAGAACAGTCTTGCCCAAGAACAGTCATGTTTCCCTGCTGCTAGTGCGCCAGTGTCATGAAGATGTCAAGCATCAAGGACGACACTTTACAGAAGGGGCCCTGAGAGCTGCAGGCTTTTGGGTCATAGGCGGAAAAAAGCTTATCGCCTCAGAGCTGCACAAGTGCGTTGTTTGCCGAAAGTTACGCGGCAGAACAGAGGAACAACTCATGGCCAACTTACCTCCGGAACGACTACACACATGCCCACCCTTCACCTATGTGGGAGTGGATGTGTTCGGACCTTGGCCAGTCATCTCAAGGCGCACGCGAGGTGGACAGGCCCAAGGCAAGAGATGGGCGATGCTCTTCTGTTGCATGAGCTCCCGAGCCGTGCATATTGAGCTCATCGACTCCCTGGACACTTCCAGTTGTGTCAATGCACTAAGGAGATTCTCCGCGATAAGGGGACCTGCTAAGCAAATAAGATCAGACTGCGGAACAAACTTTGTTGCCACTGCAAAGGAATTGGGACTCAGTCAAAACACTTCAATCCAGCAGTTCTTGAGCCAGCAAGGGTGTTCTTGGGTGTTCAACCTACCTCACTCGTCACACATGGGAGGGTCGTGGGAGCGTTTAATAGGCCTCTCAAGAAGGATTCTGGATGCCATCCTGCTGCAGGAGAATGTCCAGCTAACTCACGACGTCTTGAACACTCTCATGGCTGAGGTGGTTGCAATACTCAATGCCAGACCCCTTGTTCCGGTCTCCACAGACCCAGAGTCACCCTTCGTGCTCTCTCCTGCGATGATTCTCACCCAGAAGGTGGGAGTTCCTCCACCATACGGGGAATTCGCGGGAAAGGATCTTCTCAGCAGACAATGGAGACAGGTGCAAGCCCTTGCAGACTGTTTCTGGCGTCGCTGGCGACAGGAGTACCTTCCCACTCTTCAGCCCCGACGGAAGTGGAGGGAGGCACGACGGGATGTCAAAGAAGGAGACATCGTGCTCCTGAAGGACCGTCAAGTTCCACGTAATGCGTGGCCCATGGCGAGGATTACAGCGGTCGTCCCTGGCAGGGACAGCAGAGTAAGGAAGGTCGAGCTGAAGACAGCAGGCAAGGAATCCAAGCTGTTCCAGAGGCCGGTGTCAGAAGTAATTCTTCTGCTGCCAAAAGACTGAAACTTCAGGCCAGAGACATTTATTGGTGGGTAGTGACCTTTAAGGTCAGACGGGGAGTGTGCTGCCTTCTGGCAGAATTTGGGACTTTTATTCAATGTAAGTTCATGCAATAGGAAGTACTTTTAATTTGACTAGTGATGTCATAACGTTAGAAACAGGAAGTAGGAAGTAAAATGTCAGTTGGACCAAGGGCAAAGTCATGTTGCCATTCAGAGGAAGGAGTTCCTAAAAAAATCGCTTTTCATAGCCCCAGCAGATGCATCCCTTGTATGTATTCATTCTTTATGTTCTTAGTATTTGTTATGGAAGATAATTTCATGGTTTATGTTGTTTAGAAACTGTTAAAAGTAAATGTAGAAAAAATGATTTTTTGAACATATGTTAATGGTAGCTAAATGTTAGCAATAGCATAGTTTAACCACTGTAATGAATGCCAAGGTCATTAGTTACCTTTTCTAGGTTGTGTTTTAAGTGCTAGCTTATGTAGAGACGTTACAGAATTTAATTAGTCTCCTACTTGTTTCATTTTTAGTTTCACTTTATCTTCTGAAGCTGTGATGTTGAAGTCTGCTTGTCAAGAAATAAATCACCAATGAAGAAAAGTTTAACTTGCTGTCTAGCTAGTTCTTACAACTTAGTGAGGACAGTACAGTATGAGATATGTATATCTGATGTGGGTGAACGCCGATGCACAGGAAATAGAGCAGAACGCCGTACAGCCAGCCAACCCTATGGAGAGAGCAGAGGACAAGGGTAAAGGGCACCACACCAAGACAGGTATAATGAGCAGACTGCTGCTTACTTGTAGGTGACGGGTGGCTGGCGTTGGCCAAGGGAGAAGCCCGGAAGACAGCGTCCTGCTGAGCCAGTGACGACGATGAGGGGAGGATGGCGATGACAGGATATCCGCCGCCAAGGAATCCACCTGTGCACAGGGGAGAAGACTTGCAAAAGGTCGGGTGATTCTTATGTGAAAGCGTAGCTTAGCTGTCGTTGGGAGACGATCCAACTGTGAAGAAGTGCCGATGCGAACAGACGGCTCCAGACCGCTGCACTAGGCTGAGAGGGCTAAATAGCCTGTGGCTGACGAGGCGCAGGTGTGCGCGCAGCTGAGGCAGATGATGAGCGGCGAGTCGTGACAGCTACCAATAAATGGAAAGACTTCTTTAAATAACCTGGTAGGAATAGGGTCCAAAAGATAAGTTGAAGACTTGGTTGAGGAAATTATTTTGGCTAACTCTCAAAGGTCAGTTGTAGTAAACTCATCCAAACAGATATCAATTGAAGGAGTTGTAGTAGTTACTGTATTTAAGTTAACAGTGGGAAGAATCTGACTGATTTTATCTCTGAAAGATGACATTTTATTATTGAAAAAGTTCATAAAGACCTGACTAGTAAGCTCTAAGGGAATGCTAGGATTGACACAGTCCTGACTCTTTGTCAGCCTGGCTACAGTGCTGAAAAGAAACCTGGAATTATTCTTGTTCTCTTCTATTAATGCAGAATAATAACTTGTTCTAGCTTTCCTAATAGATTTTTTTATAAATTAAAAGATGATTTCTCAAAACCAAATAGATTTCATCTAAATTAGTGGAGTGCCATTTTCTTTCTAATTGACGAGTCTTCTGTTTTAAGCTATGAGTTTCTGTGTTGAACCAAGGAGTTAAAAAGCTCTGATTAGACTTTTTTTTCTTTTTTAAAGGGGCCACCATGTCTAGAGTCTGATGCAGAGAAGCTGTAACACTATCTACCATGCTATCAATTGCAGAAGGAGCAAGCTCTCTATAGCTAATTTCCGTTGTGTTGACACATGGCATAGAGGAAACAATCTGCATAAATTTGGTAACAACATCATCTGAGAGGCATCTACTGTAGTAATATTTTTCTTTAGGAGCCAAATAGTCAGAAATAGTAAAATCAATGGTTAACAGACAATGGTCTGACAGTACAGGGTTATGAGGACATACTACCAGATTTTCTATTTCTATGCCATATGTCAGAACAAGATCCAACGTGTGGTGGAGCTAATGGGTAGAATTTCCTACTTTCTGAGAAAACCCCATCAAGTCTAATATTGAATTAAATGCCATATTAAGGCAATCACTATCTACATCTACATGTATAGTCCCCTACTCTAATTATTCTATCTGATTTCAGCACTAAATCAGCTAGGAATTTGGCAAATTCGGACAAAAACTCTGAGTAGGCTGAGGGAGGACAATAAACTATGGCAAATAAAATTGGGTTTAACCTAAAATTGCTAAAATGCCCAATACTGAGGACCAGGCCCTCAAAGGAATTATAACGTGGTTCTTGCTTTACATTAAAGCATCTTCTGGGATTTTGGCAGTTTAAATAACCAGAGGGAGTTGATTCATTTAAACCAACATAATCCTCTTGCCCGAACCAAGTCTCTGTAAGGGATATTAAATCAGTCTGATGATCAATTAACAGACCATGGACAAGCAGAGACTTGGGAGTTAGAGACCTAATATTTAACAAACAGCATTTAATTTTTAAATTATGAGGAGGCCAAATCATTAAATTTAGAGGCTTCATGTTTGAGTTTTACCAATTTTTTGTTCAATCACTTTGGGATGCTTATACATAATATTTTTATTAACTGTGGAGAGAGCAGACAATGATTCTCTGGTTGGGAAGACAGGGGCTAAGCTGAGGGGTGGCGGATGAAGAGGAGCTGCAGAGAGAAATGTAAGACTGCGACTCTACTTCCTGGTCCAAACTCTGAGTTGTCAATGTTTTGGAAATTTGGATAAAAATTATGCCAGATTGTTAGATAAAAGAGATGCACCGTCTAAAGTGGGATGGATGCCGTCTCATCTAATAAGACCAGGTTTTCCCCAAAATGAGTTCCAATTGTCTATGTAGCCCACAATGTTTGCAGGACACCACACAGACAGCCAGTGGTTGAAGGATGACAAGCGGCTAAACATGTCATTACTGGTCAGATTGGGGAGGGGCCCAGAGAACACTTCAGAGGCAGACATTGTTTTTGCAAAGTTACACACCGATTCCACATTAAGTTTTGTGACTTCCGACTGCCGGAGTCGGATGTCGTTAATGCCGGTGTGGATAACAATTGTGTAGTATTTACAGTTACTTTTAGCCAGCATTTTCAAATTTGACTCAGTGTCGCCTGCTCAGGCCCCAGGAATGCATTTGACTATGACCGCTGGAGTCTCTAGGTTCACGTTTCTGACTACAGTTTCGTCAATGAACAGAGTTTTTTTCCTCAGCGGGTGTGTCGCTGAGCAGGGAAAAGCGATTAGAAACATGAACAGGTTGGTGGTGAACCGGGCCCTTGCGACTAGGCTTTCTTCTCACCGTCACCCACCCACTCTCCTCACTGCTGAGGAGGACCGGAGGACTGCTAGCAGGCAGCCCTATGCTAGGGAGCTCCACTGCAGCTAAGGGGCATCTGTCATTATTAACTGGCGCAGACAGTGTTTCAATGCAGCGGAGCCGGGATTCCAAATCAGACAATCTCACCTTGAGCGCCTCAAAAAGAAAACATTTATTACATTGACCATTATCATTAAAAGAGGCAGAGGTGTAGCTAAACATCTGACAGAGAAGGCAAACCAGAGGAGAAGGGGAAGGAGAGCTGGTAGTCATAGCTAGTGGCTAACCCAAAGCTAACAAAAACACAGATGAAAGGTGAACAGAAGGCTAAAGAGGGTGATTAGATGACACTGAGTGCACACACAGGTGCAAGAGGCTTGATAAACAGAAGTGACAGCTAATGGTAGAAGGAAAAAAGTGATTAAAATACAATTAAAGGTAAAAATCCTCAGGAGAATGTTAGAGAAAATATGAAATTAATAAATATGATCAGGTATAAATTATTTAATTTATATTAATGTATTGGAATCTGAGATCAAATCTCATTTCATATACACCAGAAAAGTTAATAACACTCGTAGGGGCACCAGCTTCTATCTTTAAGAAGCAATTTTAATTTCACTTTATACCTGTTTTAATCACTCAATAAATTAATTAATAATCAGTCTCAAAATTTTTCCTTGAATTCGATACCTGGGCTTGAAACAGACTCAGAATGAAATAAATTCTCAACAACTTCTCTCATTTTCACATATTTATTAAACAAAATGATTAACAGACATTGCAGTAATTTCATTAATCATAAAATCAATCTTGTAAATGATAGATTAACAATGTCAATATTTTCGGAACCAGGGTTAAACTGAGAAATAAATTTCTATCAGTTTGAGTTAAAGGATTATGGAAACAATGCAAATTTATGGAGAAAGTTTACTAATTATATGAAAAGTCCTGGATTAATCTTAAGAAAATAAAAACAGAATTTTAATGCAAAGAAGAGTTATGTTAATCCCTTCTTAATTTGCATCTGATTAGATACACAAATTATTACCGAACCTCAGACGTTTAATTCAGCAGATGAATTAAAGTTTGCAGCTCACGTGATTCTTCTTGGTGATGATTCCCCGTTGATCTGGTCAACGTTCTTTCGTCATCCTCATGAAGTTTTGATGTGTTGTTCAGGGGCAAAACCAGAATATTTGTCCTGCAAATATTCTTGACGATGAATGAGATCGGATGTTTGATCTCAATGGTTAAAATCCTGCAGAAGCGCACTGATTCCTCAGCTGCACGTGATGTGGGGAGCTGCGTCTTCTAAGAGGCCTTCGGTAATAATTAATTAAAGATATCTAATCCAATCTCAAATTAAAGAGTTTCGGACTTTAGATAAAATTAATAGCTTCTGGTGTGTGATTGGTTGAGAAAAATATTCTAAGAATAAAGTCAAGATTAAAACTTACATTAAAATTAAAACAAACAGTGGTTTTACAGAAAGTTTAACAAAGAAAAAGTGATAAATAAAAATTGGAGTTTAACTCCGATTAAGAATTTAGCTCAAAGAAATAGGAATTCCTAGGCATTTAAGAGAAAAAAAAAAACCCCATTAAAATACAAAGTAACATAAACAAATTACGAGTTATCTGCTCTGTGCTCGGAAAAGCAGCACGTGGGAGAAGCCTTTGTTTGGACAGTCCTTTGTTCTTCCCAAAGTTCTTTCTTGCTGTGTGTAGACAATAGACAATGAAGAGAGACAAAAGAACTGAGCAAAAGAGAGAGTCTGAAAGACAGGTGAACGGAGGTGAAAAGAGAGAGCCGAAAGAGGAAGTAGCAGGGGGTTTTCCTCCTTTTATAAGTTCTGTTGAGCTTTCGCGGGCTTCCGGGTTGACCGGAATCTCAGCCAATGAGCATCCTTCGTGGGTGGTCGTGACAAACTTTAGTCCAATGACAGGCTTTGTCTGCGAGGGACCAATGGGATGGAGAAGCTGGGGCTCAGTGAAGGCTGGGTGCAATTTGATATTGGTCACCAGGGATACACACAATTTTAATACATTGGAATATGCTTTTACACACTTATGTATAACTTAGCTAACCTTAGTCATTAGTGTAACTTTATAAGCAGTGCTTCTAAATCAACATGCAGGAATAAACATTCATTTGCTTAACGCTGGCCCTAGTGCGCCACCTAACTCCGACACGAAGCGGCTCAGTCCCCGGTGAGGGCCTATCGTAGGAACCAACCGAGGCGGCAGTTGGGAGCTTGAGCGCGGCGTTGGTGAGAGACGGGGCCACCTGGACCCAGCAGGACAGTGGCCTGAGTCGGAACCCAGTTGCGAGGTCCAGCTGAGGAGCTACCAGACTGACGGCGGTCGGTGACGGGGCCTAGCGGAGGTGCCACCCAGCCAGACGGCGGCAAGCGGAGGCGGTGATCGGTGAAGCTCGGCTGCGCCGGCGGTGTGCGGCATAACCGGCCAGGCAGACGGCGGCAGGCGGTGGCGAATGACGGGGGTGATCTGCGGAGCTGTACAGCGCTACTTGGCGCTACTTGGCGGAGGAGCTGTGCAGGAGCTGCTGCGGCGAGTTCAGCAGCGGCCGGGCTAGTTGAGGCCTAGCCGGATTCTCTGTTTACTTCTATCTACAGGTCAGTAAGATGCCACCAAAGAAAGAGGAAATGGAAGAAATCAAAAAAGCTCTGAGCTTTATGTCAGAAGAATTGGCCAAATTGACTAGCCAACAGGACAAAATAATAGGCCTAATAGAACAGGTACAAGCCCTAAATTTAATAATTCAAGAAAAAGACAAAAAAATTATGGACCTGGAGCAACACGGGCGTCTTTTGGAGCAACGCGTCGAGGATCTTGAACAAGGTTCTCGTATTGATGACCTATTTATAAGTGGACTAGACATCAGATATCAGTCATACGCCCATGCCACAGTAGGACTGAGTGGTGAAGATGCACCCATGAGAGAATCTTTGTCCTTAGAAAATCAAGTGCTTCAGTTCCTTAATGATAAAGACATTAAGGTAGAAGCCAATGCAATCTCAGCCTGCTATGCTCTACCGAAGAAAGATAACAAAACAAAGAAATCAATTGTGATGCGCTTTGTGAACAGAAGGGTAAAGAATAACATACTGAGGCAGGCCAAAAAGCTAAAGGAAACTCAAGTTTACATAAATGAACACCTGACAAAAAAAAACGCTGAATTAGCACGACAGGCACGGATGCTAAAAAAACAAAATAGGATACAAACAACCTGGACAAGAAATTGTAGAATTTGGATTAAACTAAATGGATCACCTGAGCAAGCAAAGAGTGTAATGATCAGAGATGCTACTGACTTAGATAAATACAGATGAACACTGATTAGAAAATTATGAGCCAATGATAATCCATATTCATACACACAATAAGAATAGTTCTTTTGATACACCATGCCAAAGTACTTTAATAAAAATAACCAAAACAAACAAAAACTTATGACCGACTCAAGTAGACATCAATTATCCCCAGTTGGAGGAAGTCATTTGACACAGAATGAGGAAACTCAAACTCTGAAAACATGCCATTATGCTGAACATAAACCACAAGAGATGGAGAATGATATTGATCCTGATAACCACTTTTTCAATAATATTCATAACCACTGTAAATATTACACTGAAAAACAATTCAAAAGTCAAATGCAATTAGATGGTAAACTGTCAATAATACACTTCAATAGCAGAAGTCTTAACAAAAACTTTCCACAGATTCAGGACTATTTAAAACAGCTAGACAGAAAATTCACAGCCATTGCAGTCTCTGAAACCTGGCTTAATGAAGATCAGGCTCCCCTGATGGCAATAGAAGGATATCAGATGTTTTATATTAACAGAACTCAAAAAAAAGGGTGGTGGTGTTGCACTGTATATTGATGACCTGTACAGGTGTAAGCTTGTAAATGAAATGTCCTTAGCACTACCAGGGATTTTGGAATGTGTTACTGTTGAGATTGACCTAGACAAAACAAAAAATCTAATCATAAGCTGCATATATAGAACGCCGGGAACTTGCATTGAGACATTCAGAGATAAATTAGTCGAGCTGTACAATAATATTACTAGTAAGAAAATGGTAGCAATTTGTGGAGATTTCAATATTGACTTACTGAATCCTCATCAACAAAATGTAGTTACAGAGTTCATGAACTCTATGTACAGCATGAGTCTATATCCCACAATAACACATCCCAGTAGAATCACAGTTCACTCTGCTACACTTATTGACAACCTGTTTGTCAATGTTTTCGATAAGAAAATAGAAAGTGGATTATTGATAAATGATATAAGTGACCACTTGCCAACCTTTGCACTTATCCATGGCCACACGGGGCCCAACGCAGAAAAAACTTCAAAATTGTTCAGACACAAATCACCAAATGCAATCAGTTCTCTTAAAGAGGACTTGCTGAAGCAAGACTGGACAGAAGTCTATGTATCAGATGTAAATGAAACCTATGACACATTTATAAATATTGTAACCACTCTTTATGAAAAAAACTGCCCATTAGTAATAAAAAAGCTTAAACACAAATTTGCTAACAAGCCATGGTTAACCAAAGGACTACAAAAGGCGTGTAAAAAAGAAAAAAATTATTATATAAAGCTTTCCTAAAGAAAAGAACAAAAGAAGCAGAGCAGCGGTATAAAACATACAAAAATAAATTAACATATATAATAAGATGTAGTAAAAGAGACTATTACAGTAAAGAACTGGAGAAAAACAGAGACAATATTAAAAATACATGGACAATACTCAACAGTATCCTTGGAAATAAAAGCAGAAATACAAGCTACCCAACTAACATTCCAAAAAATAATAAAACGACTCAGAATGTGAATATTGCTTCACCTGCAGATGAATTTAATAATTTTTTTGTTAACATTGGACCTAAACTGGCCCGAGAAATACCCACTACGGTGCCAACAGGTGATACAATATGCAATAACACTGCTGTAAAAGACTCCATCTTCATAAAGAACACAGACGAAAGAGAGGTCATTGAAATTGTTAAATCGTTCAAAAGTAAAACATCTACTGACTGTGATGGTATTGACATGCTACTAGTCAAAACTGTTATCGAATGCATAGTAAAACCACTGACGTATATCTGCAACCTGTCTCTCCAATCAGGTATATTTCCCAATGCAATGAAAATAGCTAAAGTAATTCCGATATACAAGACGGGCGACAGAGGGGAACTCTCAAACTATAGACCAATTTCACTATTACCGCAATTTTCCAAGATACTTGAAAAAAATATTCTATGAGAGAATTGACAACTTCATACTGAAGAATGATTTATGTGAGCAGCAATATGGGTTCAGACACAAGAGGACAACTGCATATGCCCTAATGGAATTTACAGAAAAAATATCAACAGCCATTGAAAATAAAGAGTATTCAGTTGGAGTATTCCTAGATCTTAAAAAAAGCATTTGATACAGTAGATCATAATTTATTATTAAGATAAGATAAGATAAGATAAGCCTTTATTAGTCCCACAACGGGGAAATTCCAGGATTGCAACAGCACAGGGATAGCAACACTCAGAGCAACAATCAGAAGGCAAGAGAAAAAAAAAACAAGCAAGCAAGAGCAGCTAATAAACATATGTACGTATTACTATAAAATATATATATATACACACACACACAGACACACAGTGCAGAGCATTGTAGCTGGATGGAATAAATATATGAATATATGAACACACAGTGCAGAGCATTGTAGCACTGTAGCTATTAAAGAAACTACAAAATTCTGGTATTAGAGGGGTAGCACTGTCCTGGTTAAGTACTTACTTAAAGAATAGATATCAGTATGTATGTGTTAGCAACAAAAACTCAGAGTTGCTGAAGGTCACCTGTGGAGTCCCACAGGGTTCAGTTTGGGGACCATTATTATTCAATATGTATATAAACGATATATGTAAAGTTTCAGAAAAAATGGACTTAATATTGTTTGCCGATGACACTAATCTGCTATGCAGTGGAAACAATTTGGAACAACTTCTGGATACACTCGGGAAGGAATTAGAAAAGCTTAAACTGTGGTTTGATTCAAACAAATTAACGCTCAATTTAAGTAAGACAAAATTTATAGTCTTTAACAACCATCACAACAATCCAGTACCCAAACTCAGTGTAAATGGTGTCGAGATTGAAAGGGTATCTGAAACTAAATTCCTTGGAGTAATAATTGATAACAAACTGTGTTGGAAGTCACATATTAATTATATTAAAGGTAAAGTTTCCAAATCAATTGCAATATTACACAGAGTGAAATATTTTCTGAATCAACCCACACTATACACCTTGTATCATTCATTAATACTCCCATACATGACATATTGTAATGAAGTATGGGGAAATACATACAAAACAAACATATATCCACTCTTTATGCTTCAAAAGAGAGCTATTAGAATAATAAACAAAGCAGCTTACAGGGAACCAACAAACCCACTTTTTCTTAAACAAAAAACTCTCAAGTTGAAAGATCTGGTTGACTTTAAAACCGCAATAATAATGTTCAAAGTGAAGAATTTATCACTGCCCGCAAATATCCAAAAGTTGTTCCAAACAAGGGAGAAACGATATCACTTCAGAGGAACATGTACGTATATTTCAAAAGCCTACAGTGAGAACAACCACCAAGCAACACTGTATTTCAGTGCAAGGAGTCAGATTATGGAACGATTATGGACCTGAATTAAAATCATGTACAACGCTTGGACAATTTAAACAAAAACTAAAGGAAGAAATACTCCAAACATATTTACAAGACGACATGTAAACTCACATAAGGATTGACATATCCAGCCTGTGTTGTGTTGTAGCTTAGTTTTTTTTTTTTTTTTTTTTCTCTCTGTGACATTCTGTCTTAGATTTGTCTTGAATAGTAACCGCTTAACTTAGCTTAGCTTAGTTTTCTTTTTTTTTCTCTCAGTCACACTTTGTCTTAGCTTTGTTCTAAATTGTAATCACTCTTGTCTTGTTTACTTTTTTTTCTTTTGAATTCTTGGATGGAATATGGGTGGGCAATACAAGCTGCGGCTTCAGCCATCACCCAGTTTGGATAACTCAGGTGGAATTGTTTAGTAGAAGGAGTCTTTGTCTAATTTGACCTTGTTGTTATATTATACAGTTTCTTTTAACCACTTGCACTCCGGGCAATTTTCCTAAAAATGCCCCCAAAAAACGTGCCCAAAGTAAATCGAAAGCTGTTATTCAACCCTTTGCAGCATCTTCATGGGATTGGTCTCATTTAAAAGAAAACACTTTGAATTTTTTGGCAAAAAAAAACATAATCTCTCTACGTGCTCCGGCCACTGAGTTACAGTCATCTAAACATACTGAACTTGAAGAAAAAAAAATTGGACACAGTTTTTTTGGATACAAATGCTTGTAAATAACACACAGCTGTCCGATCCGGCTGGAAAATGCAACAGAAATGTAGAACCAAGTGTTATCCAGCTGAGATCCAAATTTGGTAACAATACCACAAAAAATGAATATTTTACACAGCTTTGTTCTCAGGTAGTTCCCAGGCGTTACGGAACTGTGCCAAATTGTGCCAAATGGCACAGTTTGGAAAAACGTCTGTAACTTTTGAATAATTCAATGTAGAATCTTCATTTTAGGCTCTAATGAAAGGTCACACTCAGGGCTGTGTCTGTGTGTGTGTGTGTGGGCGGGGGGTCGTTCCCCCCCCCCCCGCTACCGAGGACCAAATTCGGCCCTCGCTGCATGACGGAATACACTCTTTTTTCTTTTTTTTTTTTTCCTTGCATGTTTTCACAGCGGCTCCCCCCCCCTCGCTACTGTGTGTGTGTGGGGGGGGCGGGGACCGTGAACGGACCGTGAACGCCCCCCCTCCTCGCTACAGAAGAGGGCCATCGCTACATGATGGAATAGACTGATATGCTTCCTCCCGCGGACCGGGGAGCATTCGGACCGTGCCCCCCCCCCCCCGCTTCTCTTCTGCAGCGGGGGGGGAAGGGCGTTCACGGTCCGAACACGGCAAATGAACCGTTTATCGCGGCGCACGCACTTCGTGCGCAGTACAGTTGTTATTTACCGATCGGTCAAAAGTCATTTTTAGATTACAGTTTTCAGGGATAAATAATAATTTAGCTTTTAACACCTTACCTCTTCAAAGCAGCAGAGTCGTGGCGAACAGCTCTTCCCACGCGTCAGACGAATGCGACGCTGCTCCGCTCGTGGATCCCGATCAAAACATAATTCCATTATTGCTGTTTTGGCGAATGATTTATGACTTTTGTCGTCGGCCTCCGTCTATTCTGCTGGAATGAGTGCAGGTCCCACTTGTGGGTGTTTTCCATGCTGCTGGGTGAGCCTGGGTCTGTAGTAGATTTGTACAGAGTCCTTCTGCAGCAGTAAATATCGCTTCACCCTGCCAGAATTTCTGTGCTTCAATTGGCTCCTGCGTTCACAGTAGGCGGGTCCTCCTTCCTAGATTTTCATTCATTGGCTCCTCAAGGTTTCAGAAACCCAATTCAAGGCTCTTATTAGTCGAATGAGAGGTCAATCAGATGAACTAATCTGTTCGCGGCTGTGTTTGCAGATTTTTTTTTCAGTGGCGCTTGGAGGGCACACCACCTACACCACCACCATCAATATCCTTATCATGCGTCATGAGCAAGAGGGCGCACAAGCGCGCTCTCGCGCGCCCTCGTGCGTCATAGGACGCAGAGACTTGCCCGCCCGCGGAACAACAGAGCGCAAGTGGTTAACCTGTACTGTATATCCGAAATAAAATTCATTCATTCATTCATTCATTTAAACATTTTAACATGCATATATATATATATATATATATATATATATAAATTCACAGATTAATGCATTCCACACATATTATTGATTTTCCACATTAAAACATCAGAGTCCATTTGCTTTTCATAGTCCTGAAAAGAAGGGAAGATTTAGAATTGAGTTTGTAATAATGTACTTTAAAGTTCACTGGTTAAATCCAGCATGTCACAGAGTTTAAGGAAATTAACTGAGTTGTGGATCTGTGTAGGCCATGAGGGCTCCTCAGGTCTGTTGCATGTTTAAGGGGGCAATAAAGGGGCGCAGGAGGAAATAGGTTGGGTTCTTTAAGACTGGTTTTAGCAAAGGAATGGGATTTCAGCTGTGGCCTGGGGGAGAAAATCAGTTCTTGACGGTCTTACTCCTGGGTGAAACAAAATGTCTTTAAGCAGAAGAACAATTATTGCTGAGCCAAAGTGAGATGATGCTACAGTCCCCCCTCTGGTATCAATGGTGACGTTGATTCAGGGTTGATAGCAATCCTAGGCATCAAATCCCAATTTGGCGAGGCTTGATCCAAATGCTGAACTAAAGTTCTGATGTCGATAAGTCTTAAGCTTGTAAACAGTATCTATTCCAAAGTGTAGGTCCTTAAATTTGGTTTTCTGAAAAACTTCTAGAAATTTTCAAAAATAATTTGGGCATGACCAAATATAAACATCGTATAATTGTCTAGTATATACTAAATTTCTTTATAAGCCTGTAAAGACTTAAAAATTCTGGGTACAAAAAAGTGAACTAGAAGTATGTGGGTTTTGACATACTTGATATAAATGTTTTGGGTTTGCTGAAAAATATCTATTCAAAATTTCAAAAACAGTTTAAATGTGCATAAAATCTAAATAAAGTATAAAGGATTATTTGTATATACACATGCATGTATCCAAAAATCTTAGTCAAAAGCAAAAATAAAATTCTTTCATATTTGAGGTAGAGATTCAGACTAATCAATATTGAGGTGACTCAAGGAGGTTCAAATTGAATTTGTTTAGTTAGACTAAACCACGGTTCCACAGATGTACAAATCATAGGGTGTTTGAGGCTTTTGTTCAGAAAAACTGAGTGGGCATAGGATGTCGTTATCATTCTTTGGATTGCAATGAGAAGTAAATTTGGATTTACTGCAAAAAGGATATGAGAGAGCATATTCATTGCTAAAGCATTAACTGAAAAGCTACTGTTTCTAGCTACTTCTGAGAGTAACATAGACATTGGCTGTGTGTGAGCATAGTCAACCTCTAACACAAAGAGCAAAGAGTTCAAGACCTTGTTGAGTTTGACTGAAGCTTCGGAGCAAGCATTCAAAACCAACACAGTGTCTTGTAAGATTTTGGTAACAGTTTGTAGTTCAACAACCTGGCGTTTCGGTTTAGCGATGTTGACCGAGGTAACAGTGGGCATGCTAAGGCTAACAAGAGGCTCTAACGATGAGGCTGTTATTGAGAATCCACCTGAGGATCGTTGACCTTTCGTCTTGACTTGGCCCAATTCTGACTGGGTAACAGTGGGTGTGATTGCTAGGCAGATGGCTAAACTGATAAACAGGAGGGCCATCATCTTGGCAAACATAAAAGTGAGTGATTTTGGATCTTTAATCTTCTTCTTGATCTTTCTTTAAATACCTGGTTGGCAAATGAAAATTCCTCTCGGAGGTAGAATGATTTCTTTTAGAGAGATAGATGTACTTTATTGATCCCAAACTGGGAAATTACAGAATAGAGATTAAGAGATTGAACTCTAAACCTTGTGCTTGTTTTTCACCTTTGATGGAGTTTTAAGGTTATTAACTCAAGCTAATGGTGTTGAATGTTTTTGCGTGTACTATTTGATAATAGTAAGTTGATTGAAGTTTATTAGATTTTACAGAAGTCTTTGAAATTAGTTTAAGGGCTAATTTGGTTTTAATATATCCTTTCCTTTCTGGAAGTTTTGATACAGTTAACTAATTGTTTGGAGAGATTTGACTGAGTGTACCTGAGGCTAGTAGTTAGCTACAGTTATTTCTCAGACGTAGGTTTGATTTTAATCTTATTTATGGACTTAGTTTGACAGTGTTGTACCCGACAAGTGAGATGAGATGAGATGAGATTCAACTTTATTGTCATTACACATGTATGAATACAAGGTAACGAAACGTGACTTGGCATTTGGGCATGCTCTGCAGAGCGTATCCAAGGCTGGGGCAGCCGCTAGGCACCAGTCAGAGTCCCATGGAGTTTTGGTAAAGGTTACTCTGATTTTGGTGAGCCCATTTGAAAATGGTGTCCTGGATTTGGCACTTGAGTGGCCAAAGTTTGTTGGTGACAATGTGTGGATTCATCCACTCGGGCAGGAATTTAGGAGTGATTTTCCTTTCCTGTAAATTTGTTTCAGGTGTCTGTGGTACAAATGTGGGGTGGAAGATCTTGTCCCCCCTTCGCAGTTTGTCATGCGAGAGTTTTTGATCGTTGTACACTTTGTGTCGTTTGGCGAATCGGTCTGAATGTTTTTAAAATACAGCCTTGGGAGCTTTGTATGTCATTTTGACGCAGTGTTCTGCAGCTGGAATGTTATGGGCATTGGCAGTCATCACCCCCCCTCTGGTTTCGAGGAACTCTGAGCGGTGGCGATGGTTCGTCGGAAGCATGAACAGGAGTGCCATTGTATAGCTGCAGAGAAGATTGTGTCGCATGAAGTGGGTTCAGTTTTGGTATGTCAAAGGGTTTAGATGCGGGCAGCGCATGTACCGTTTTTTCCGACTGGTGTTTGACGGTTGTATGGATCATTTGGTTGCAAGGTTGGGTGACTGTGCACCTTGCGTTTGCAAAAGTTGGGTTCATTGTCGCAAAAAGTTGAGGTTTCAGAGGGTCTAGAGCAGGGGTGGGCAGTGAGGGCCATTCCACTGCAGGTTTTCTGTTCCACCCAGTCTCTTCAGCAGGTGTTTGCTCTGATCACCTTCAAGGATTGCTAATCACTGAAAACACCTGCTGAAGAGACTGGGTGGAACAGAAAACCTGCAGTAGAATGGCCCTCCATGGCACATGATTGCCCACCCCTGGTCTAGAGAGCCGGTTGGTGTGGCTCTTGTGACCATGCAGGCCTCATGGGCGGGTGGGTGGGTTTAAAAATGTGACACCACCATTGAATCATGGGTATCAAGGGTTTCAAGGGGGCCGTTTGGGGTTTTCTGCTCGGCCGTTGAGTTTTCAAGGTCATTTGAGTGTTTGGCTTGACCTTGTATTTGAAGGTGACTTTTGACTTCTTTAGGACAGTACTCACCTTGGTCTTGGCAGTCGCTTTCACTCGTTTGCAGTTGTTCCAACAGTGCTAGTTGTGTGAGACTTGGGGTGTCCAAAGTGTTCAGAACAAAGCACTGTGATTCAGTTGTCCTTGTTGGGTCAAATGGGTGAGGGTGTTGCGTTTGAGCCCATAGTTTGAGGTTCTTGAAATCAATCAGTGGCTCAAAACGATTCAGTAGGTCTTTGCCAACAAGCAATGGAATGGCGTCATGTTTGGACACGTAGACCGGATGTATCAAGGTCATGGGTCCAATGGACATGTTTAGTAGTGATACGCCCAAAAGGGTTGTTTTAGTGAGCGCATATGGTCGCACAGCTAATGAACAGGGTTCCAGTTTCAAATGTTTGTTAGCGCGGTTAGCAGCTACACGTAGTTTGTCAAAAAGGGTGTGTGACATGAGAGTGATGTCAGCAGCGGTGTCTAAAACAGTGTCCTGACACACCATGTCTTCAAGGGTCAGTGGAAGGTAGAATTTCCGTGCCACCCCCCTCTCATTTAAGTTGCATAGAAATTGTGGAACCGCTGGTTCGACACAGAGTTGCAACATGTTAGAGGAGTGGTCTGTGACCTGTGGTTGGGCTGCCATAACAGCACTGGACTGCGTTGAGTCCTTTGGTCCTTCCTCATTTGCATGAGGGATTTTCTTCTTGCGTTTCCTTCGTTTGGAACGCTTGTTTTGAGTTGGCACAGCTGATATAGCTAGAATGTTGGCAGTTTTATTCTCTTTGTAGCTTTGAATCTCTGCTAGGAGGTGTTTGACAATTTCAATATCTTCTCTACTGAATGTAGGAGTTTCTTCTTCCTTCCAAGGTTTGTGATAGGTCTCTGCTTCTGAGCTTCTGTGATGGGATGGAGACCATTTGTCGCGGTTACGCGTGTCTTCGTATCGGTATCTGTCATCATGGTAGTCCGTATCGCGTTCTCGTGACCCATCCCTTGGATATGGTCTATGACGGTAGTCGGGTTTTCGCAAAGTTGGTCCAAAGTGATATCCAGAGGACCTAGTTTGGTTTTGACCTTGATGAGGTCGCTTGGAAAAATGTTTTGGCTGTTTATGTACTTGCAGTGTAGGAGGTGGAGTAGAGCGAGGAGCTCCTTCCAACTCCAAGGTGTTAGATGCATCGCTAATAGCTAGCACTGTGGCAGGCTCAGCATGCTTGTTGCAACTTTGTTGCTGTTTTTGGAACGCATAGTGTGCAAACTCTCTCAGCTGACTTATTGAGTTTGACCTTGGGTTAGCTGTAACTCCCAGGTAATGACTCACAGTGGGATGGAGGTTTTGGATGAAGAGGATCTTGAAATTGTGGTCTTCTTCCATCCCTGGTGTATTTTGAGATCCAAAATATGCAAATAGGAGTCTCTGGTAATAGGCTTGTGTCGGCTCTGAGCGTCCTTGCTTCACGGCTAGGGCTGCGGTTACCCCTGCTTGTATGCAGTCGTCGGAGAACTCCTTTTCGATGGCTTTGTGGAGCAGCATGTAGTCTGCTTTGATGTTTGTCGGCTGTCTGTCTATGAATATTGATACTGACCTGTTAGATGTTAGTTTGATCAGATAGATGCGATCGTCAGTAGTAGCATCAGGATACCTACGCAGGTAGTAATCAATGTCCTGTAAATAGACTTTGGCATCAGGTGAACCCGTAGGTCCTGGATCAAATTTGGTGATATTTTGCGCAATCTTGTCAAGGTCGTGGTCTGAAGGGGCACATGCATGCTGTCCACGCGGTCGTCCGTACTCGAAACGGGAATCGGGCGGGGGAGCGCGGTGGATGTCCCGGTGTTCATGTCTTTCCTTTAGGAGCAGTTGGCATTCCTTGTAGTCCTTCTTCACATTTTCAAGTTGACCTTCAACTCTTCTGAGTTACTTCTTTGTGTCTTGAAGGGCATCTTCAAGTTCATTGTTGTCTTGGTGAAGCACGTCATTGTTATGCATCAACCGTTCATTTTCTGACTCTGCACGGTCCAAATCTTGTAACGCTTCATCCAGTTGGTTTGAAGTTTTGTCATTCTTCTCTTGAGATTGTTCCAAATTTTCCTTCAGGGTTTCATTCTCTTCTTGGAGAGATAGGATCGTTGTTTGTTGATTTGCTAGCTTGTTCTCGGCTACCTTTAATCTTGCGACTAATGTTAGCGCAAACTTTCCTAACACACTGGTGAGGTCCTTGCCTTCTGGTGGCTTTTCAGTGTGTTCATTCAAAAGTTCTTCAGTAAGTTGCTCCAGTTCTTTGGGCTGTGTTTCCTTGACCCGTGTTGTGAAGCTATAAATTAAATTAGAAGTCCATGCTTCCAATGTTGTTTGAAGGTCATCCAGTTTGGTAAATTGGTCGGTTGTCTCTTGACTCATCATGTTTTACTGTTGTTGTTATTTAGCCTTTTAAAAAAAAAAATCAACTTGTTGATTATTTGTTAATTTGTTCGACAAGGTTTAACCTTGAGTGTTTTTATTTTACAACCGTGATAGTTGAAAGTTCCTTTAGAATTTGTTTCAACTTGTAGGCTTGCAGGATGGGAAATAGAATTTTGAAATTATTTAGAAATGTAGAGATGCTTCAATTAATTTTTTTGTTGAAACTATGTTGATAAATAAAGTTGAATTGAAATTGGATTGAATTTGTTTCACAAAACAAAACAGGAAATTCAGTGGTATGGATTGACTTCCTTCCTTTGATTTTCAAAGTCTAGTGTTGGAATTTGTCATCAATAATTAGCTTTGGAATTTTGCAGAATGTCACTTTGAAAGTTAGGATTTTATTTACAAAAGAAATACAAAAACAAAAGAGGCTAAATGCTTTAAAGATTTAAGATGATAAGTTTCCACTTTCTTTTAAATTTAAAGCTTTCCTTTGGTTTTATTTGTTAAAGCCTGTTTTCCTTTGAAGCATTAAATGTTTAAAATATTTACCAAATTAGAAACAAGTGAATTGTTTGAATATTTGGTGTCCAAGGATTTCTTAGGAGTGAAGCCAATAGTGATCTGTTTTGATTGTCATCTATAAATTTCTTATTTACAGAATAATCAAGGTTTGCACCTTTTTGACTTTTCTCCTAAATCCTGGAAAACTTTTAAAATTATGAAAGTTGGTTAAATGTTTTTCTTTTCCTGTAGAGAAAACATGAACCCAGAAATGACACAATGAGTTTAAATAACACCTAGGGCTTCTCTTAAGTATTAATTGCTTAATGTGGTTTCCTAAATTTGAGAAAGAGGAAAAATTACAAATATTCAGTAAGTCTGTAAATTTGTTAAAAAAATGCACAGATTTAATCCTACTTTAATGTTACTCTTGAGTAAACATCAGCATTAGAATCCTTTAACTAAAACTGGGTTTCTGTGGGAAGGGAATCACACCATATCACATTTAAAAACAGCAAAATAAGTACACATATAGCTTCAAAGTTTGCAACTTTTTGCTTAAAAGTGTGTAAACGTGTTTGCTTTTAGCTTAAAAGATTATAATATGTGGTTACATAAGTGATTAAATACAATAGGGGTGTTTATGTATGTTTATGTATGTGGGGTCTCACCACTGAGAAAAACTTTCAGAAGCCAACAGGTCCTTTTTTCTTTTTGTTCTTGGCATAAAAGTTTGGATTAGTGTTAAATTTAGTTTATTCCGAATAATATGAATTGCTTTGGAGTTACTTTGAAGACTTAATTTGGTTATAAATCGTCTTTAAAGATTAGAAGTTTAAATAAAAATTGCAGTCCCTATGTTTCACCACAAGATGGAGGCAGTTGTCGTCTGCACTTCCGGAAGAGGAAACCCAATGACGTCACTTAGGGAGTCAAGGATTTCTACTCAAAATGGCAGCTACAGGGAACTTGCTTTACCTAGACTTAAGATGGCGTCGCTTGGCCGATCTACACATGCGCAGTTTTCGTGCATAGCTTGACAGTTACGTGCGCGACTGTGAGCGTACACAAATGCTACGTGGATGTAGCGCAATCTTCAGTCCATAAAACCACGCCTTGCTTTCCAAAGGTGGGAAAACTTCAGTCTCCCTAAACTTTATTCAACAAGTTTATACAATGGTTCATTCAATTAAATCCCCCAAGGGTATGCTTCACCTGCGGGGTGTTTGAAATAATGGGGAAAACAAATAGGATTTCTTCGCTGTTTTGTTCCCAGGCCTCTTTTAATTATTCAGCGTGTAATCACGCTTCTTAAGCGTGCATTGAACAAACAAACAAAAAAAAAATGACGAGAGTGGAGTGGGGTCTCTTCACCCCCACTTCTCTTGGTCACACACAAACACAGCAGTAATCAGGGAGCGGGCAAATTCACCCCCTCCCCCTCGTGACACAGAGACAAAGAAAATAGACTGGCTGCAGACAAATAAACCACCTTTGTAAGTTATAAGTCGACCAAAATCACACACAGCTTATGTATAAATTTCTTTGATTCTGAGTGAGTCAAGTTCAACCAGGCTGTCACGCGGATGCACCATAATATGGAAGAGAAAATATGAAATTAATAAATATGATCAGGTATAAATTATTTAATTTATATTGATGTATTGGAATCTGAGATCAAATCTCATTTCATATACATCAGAAAAGTTAATAACACTCGTAAGGGGCACCAGCTTCTATCTTTAAGAAGCAATTTTAATTTCACTTTATACCTGTTTAATCACTCAATAACTTAATTAACAATCAGTCTCAAATTGTTTCCGTGAATTCAATACCTGGGCTTGAAACAGACTCAGAATGAAATAAATTCTCAACAACTTCTCTCATTTTCACATATTTATTAAACAAAATGATTAACAGACATTGCAGTAATTTCATTAATCGTAAAATCAATCTTGTAAATGATAGATTAACAATGTCAATATTTTCAGAACCAGGGTTAAACTGAGAAATAAATTTCTATCAGTTTGAGTTAAAGGATTATGGAAACAATGCAAATTTATGGAGAAAGTTTACTAATTATATGAAAAGTCCTGGATTAATCTTCAGAAAATAAAAACAGAATTTTAATGAAAAGAAGAGTTATGTTAATGGCTTCTTAATTTGCATATGATTAGATACACAAATTATTATCGAACCTCAAACTTTTAATTCAGCAGATGAATTAAAGTTTGCAGCTCACGTGATTCTTCTTGGTGATGATTCCCCGTTGATCTGGTCAATGTTCTTTCGACATCCTCATGAAGTTTTGATGTGTTGTTCAGGGGCAAAACCCATAATATTTGTCCTGCAAATATTCTTGACGATGAATGAGATCGGATGTTTGATCTCAATGGTGGAAATCCTGCAGAAGCGTGCTGATTCCTCAGCTGCGCGTGATGTGGGGAGCTGCGTCTTCTCAGAGGCCTTCGGTAACAATTAATTAAAGATATCTAATCCGATCTCAAATTAAAGAGTTTCGGACTTTAGATAAAAATAATAGCTTCTGGTGTGTGATTGGTTGAGAAAAATATTCTAAGAATAAAGTCAAGATTAAAACTTACATTAAAATTAAAACAAACAGTGGTTTTACAGAAAGTTTAACAAAGAAAAAGTGATAAATAAAAATTGGAGTTTAACTCCGATTAAGAATTTAGCTCAAAGAAATAGGAATTTCTAGGCATTTAAGAGAAAAAGAAAAAAAAAACATTAAAATACAAAGTTACATAAACAAATTACGAGTTATCTGCTCTGTGCTCAGAAAAGCAGCACGTGGGAGAAGCCTTTGTTTGGACAGTCCTTTGTTCTTCCCAAAGTTCTTTCTTGCTGTGTGTAGACAATAGACAATGAAGAGAGACAAAAGAGCTGAGCAAAAGAGAGAGTCTGAAAGATAGGTGAACGGAGGCAAAAAGAGAGAGCCGAAAGAGGACGTAGCAGGGGGTTTTCCTCCTTTTATAAGTTCTGTTGAGCTTTCGCGGGCTTCCGGGTTGACCGGAATCTCAGCCAATGAGCGTCCTTCGTGGGCGGGCTTGACAAACTTTAGTCCAATGACAGGCTTTGTCTGCGAGGGACCAATGGGATGGAGAAGCTGGGGCTCAGTGAAGGCTGGGTGCAATTAGATATTGGTCACCAGGGATACACACAATTTTAATACATTGGAATATGCTTTTACACACTTATGTATAACAAAGCTAACCTTAGTCATTAGCGTAACTTTATAAGCAGTGCTTCTAAATCAACATGCAGGAATAAACATTAATTTAAACATTTTTAACATGCATATATATATATATATATATATACTGTATATATATATATATATATATATATATATATATATATATATATATATATACAGGTGAGTGTATATATATATATATATATATATACAGGTGAGTGGCCGGTGAGTGTATACCCCCAAGGGGGTATACACTCACCGGCCACTTTATTAGGTACACCTGTCCAGCTGCTCGTTAACACTTAATTTCTAATCAGCCAATCACATGGCGGCAACTCAGTGCATTTAGGCATGTAGACATGGTCAAGACAATCTCCTGCAGTTCAAACCGAGCATCAGTTTGGGGAAGAAAGGTGATTTGAGTGACTTTGAACGTGGCATGGTTGTTGGTGCCAGAAGGGCTGGTCTGAGTATTTCAGAAACTGCTGATCTACTGGGATTTTCACGCACAACCATCTCTAGGGTTTACAGAGAATGGTCCGAAAAAGAAAAAAATATCCAGTGAGCGGCAGTTCTGTGGGCGGAAATGCCTTGTTGATGCCAGAGGTCAGAGGAGAATGGCCAGACTGGTTCGAGCTGATAGAAAGGCAACAGTGACTCAAATAACCACCCGTTACAACCAAGGTAGGCAGAAGAGCATCTCTGAACGCACAGTACGTCGAACTTTGAGGCAGATGGGCTACAGCAGCAGAAGACCACGCCGGGTGCCACTCCTTTCAGCTAAGAACAGGAAACTGAGGCTACAATTTGCACAAGCTCATCGAAATTGGACAATAGAAGATTGGAAAAACGTTGCCTGGTCTGATGAGTCTCGATTTCTGCTGCGACATTCGGATGGTAGGGTCAGAATTTGGCGTCAACAACATGAAAGCATGGATCCATCCTGCCTTGTATCAATGGTTCAGGCTGGTGGTGGTGGTGTAATGGTGTGGGGAATATTTTCTTGGCACTCTTTGGGCCCCTTGGTACCAATTGAGCATCGTTGCAACGCTACAGCCTACCTGAGTATTGTTGCTGACCATGTCCATCCCTTTATGACCACAATGTACCCAACTTCTGATGGCTACTTTCAGCAGGATAATGCGCCATGTCATAAAGCTGGAATCATCTCAGACTGGTTTCTTGAACATGACAATGAGTTCACTGTACTCAAATGGCCTCCACAGTCACCAGATCTCAATCCAATAGATCATCTTTGGGATGTGGTGGAACGGGAGATTCGCATCATGGATGTGCAGCCAACAAATCTGCGCCAACTGTGTGATGCCATCATGTCAATATGGACCAAACTCTCTGAGGAATGCTTCCAGCACCTTGTTGAATCTATGCCACGAAGAATTGAGGCAGTTCTGAAGGCAAAAGGGGGTCCAACCCGTTACTAGCATGGTGTACCTAATAAAGTGGCCGGTGAGTATATATATATATATATATATATATATATATATATATATAGTAATATGTACATATGTATACTAGCTGTTCTTGTTTTTTCTTGCCTTCTGATTGTTGCTCTGAGTGTTGCTATCCCTGTGCTGTTGCAATCCTGGAATTTCCCAATTGTGGGACTAATAAAGGCTTATCTTATGATATTTGATTACATGTTGGAAATATGGATGTCAATAGAATTGTCCAGAAAGTTCAGAGAAGAGATCATTTCCTTGCACAAACAAGGAACATGATTCAAAAAGACAGCAGAGACACTTAATGTTAGATATGGATAGAAGCATAGTTCAGAAGTTTAAAGTTAAAGGAACAGTGGCAACACTACCTGGACGTGGCGGAAAGAGGACGCTATCAACGACTGCCGCCAGAGTCCTGAGGAGGCAAGTGGTCAAAAACCCTCGACTGACTGCAAAAGACCAGCAACAATACTTGATGGCAGCACGCACTGAGGTTTCAGTTTCCACAGTGAGGTGCATACTAAACACTGAAGGTCAAAAGCACAAGAAAAGTCAACTTCAGTTTCCTCAAAACTATATAAATAAGCCAAAGATGCTTGGGAATTCTGTTCTATGGAGCAGTGAAACATAACTGGAACTTGTTGGGTCTATGAATGAGTGGTTTGTCTGGAAAAGAAAGAATGAAGAATACACAGAAAAGAACACCCTGCCTACAGTGAAGCATGATGGTAGCTCAGTGATGCTCTGGGGCTGCTTCACTTCCTCTGGCACTGGAAACATACAGTGTGTGAAGGGCAAGATGGATTCAATCAAGTGTCAGGAAATCCTGAGAGAAAATGTCATGCCTGTCTGTGAGTAAGTTGAAGTTTGGGCATCATTGTACCTTCCAACAGGACAATGATCCCAAGCAAACCTCAAAGTACACCGAGGCTTGGTTTCAGAACAAGTCCTGGAAGATACTAGAGTGGTCATTACAGTCACCTGACTTGAACCTCATTGAAAATCTCTGGTGGGATTTGTAAAAGACGGTTGTAGCAAACAAACCCAAGAATATTAGTAAACTGGAGGTCTTTGACAATGAGGAATGGGCTAAGGTTCCTCAGGAATGCTGCTAGAAGCTGGTGTCTGGCTATACATCATGTTTGCAGCAGGTCATAACAGCTAAAGCGTGCACTACTAAGCATTAAGATGTCTGTCATGAAGGGGTTGAGTAATTTTGAGACTGCAATACTCATTAATGTCATTCGTCTGAGCTACAGTGTCATCCTGGAGCTCAGACAAAAGTCAAAGTCAAAGTGCCTTTATTGTCATTACATTGTTAATAAACAATGCAACGAAATTGAGATGCTGCTCCCTAAAAACAAACTATAAACAAACTATGATACCCACAGTTCACCCATGCATTTAACATTCTTATAATTACAACAATAAATAATGCTTGAAACAAAATTACCTAAAAGTTGAAAACAGTATGTACGTAGCAATAATGAAAAACATACTGAGTGATAAATACAAAAGACCAGCTTATGCACACAGGGTTGTTGCTACAGAATAACCTAAAATAACAAAAAATATCAGCAGTCTGTGCATGTTACATAAATCCGTTCAAAATATGTACTGCTGCTTTCCTTATGAGGGATAAGGAAAGCACAGATACTCATACAATGTAACACTCATGATTAGTACAGCACCGGAGTAGACAGCTGGCACCGGGCATAGGGGTACCGAAGCATGAGAATTCACAGAGGGTAACACTCACAGGTTATGCAGCCAGACGAGTAGATAGCTGGCACCGGACATAAGGGCTCCAAGACACAAGTACTCGTACAAGATGACACTCACAAGTTATACAGTAGGCGAGCAGAGAGCTGGCACTGGGCGTAGGGGTACCAAGGCACAAATACTCTTAACAGGATAACACTCACGAGTAATGCTGCCAGATTAGAAGAGGACTGGCACCGGACGTAAGGGTTCCAGCCTAACACTGCTTAAGTCGCAGCCCCGAATAATCGAAGCTGCTCCTTTATATCCTCATTAGTAGCGCCTCAGCTGATGAGGATTAATTGGGCCCCAGCCGTCCTGTAACACTGACAGCTGGGAGCCCGCTGAGATGCTGCCCAATGAGAGACAGGGATGAGAAAGGATATGGTCTGAGCGCCGGAACCCGGCGTCTCATCCCATGGTGACAGAGCCTCCCCCTCACGGTCGGGCTCCGAACGACCCGAAACATCCGACACCCCCCCCACCACCACCTACGGTGGGCGGAAGGGAGGCAGGACCGGAGGGAGAGAAGCAGAGAGAAAGACAAATAAACCATGAACAAATACAGAGTACCAGGGCAGAGAAAAAAACCCAAATACAATACTCTATATCGCACAGGAAATAATTAAACCAGGGCACAGATGGGGAGAATACTGAGCAAGGTCACAGGTAAAACACACTACTCAAACAACACACAAATAATGTTTAGACCGGGGCAAGGAAGAGGAAAAAAAAAAAAACACCAAGAAGGTGACAGGAACAAATAAGGCAACTACAGAGTACGGTTAAGAGGGAAACAAAACACATTACTCCATAACGCACAAACAAGACTAGGAACAGGACAAAAATGACGAAAACGCTGAGTACGGGTAATAAAAAAAAACAAAAACAATACACAGCGCTATATGGAACAAAATGAGGCAATCACAGAGTACGGTTGAGAGGGAAACAAAACACATTACTCCATAATGCACAAACGAGGCTAAGACCAGAACAAGAATGATGAAAAATGCTGAGTACGGATAATAAAGAAAACACAATACACAGCGCTATATATATATATATATATATATATATATATATATATATATATATATATATATATATATATATATATATAGTATATATGGGATCACCTAGAGGAATGAAGGTGACAGGAACAAATGGGCAATTACAGAGTTCGGTTAAGAGGGAAACAAAACATATACTCCATAATGCACAAACGAAGCCAGGTACAGGACAAGAATGACGAAAACGCTGAGTACGGATAATAAAAAAACACAATACACAGCGCTATGAATATAGTCACCTGGAGGACAAAAACTACACCCGAGTGACCTTAATGCTTACAGAAGGTAAGCGGCACCCGAGGAATATGGCAGACAGAGTCCAAAAAGGCCGGGATTGTTCCGGTGGTCTCCCCGCCCATTGTCCAGATGGTGAACCGGGGAAAAGGGAAAGTTCAGACGGCCAACTCCAGACCCACGTTCCAAGAAACAAGTCCACCGGTGGCCGTGCCAGGCCACCCAGAAGCAAACACAGTTCATCGGGGGGTTGGACTAGACCGCCGAACCGAAAGTCTTGCAGGTCGAGCAGCCGACCCGCATCACTCAACCACCAGGACCATTGAGACAGGCAAGGGGTCAAAGCGGACCCCGGTGGAAGAGGCACAGGGGAGAGCCGATGACGAGGTAGACGAGCGTCAGACCGCAGAGAAACAGCCACCTCCTCACCAGACCTGGACAACACTGGTGTAGCACCCATGTCGGACCCCGATTGGGCCTTAGGCGAACCCACGTCGGACACCGCTGGAGCAGCACCCATGACGGACCCCGACTGGGTCGGCACCGCACCAGAACTGACCTCCAGCGTTGAACCTGGACCCTCCAGCACCACAAGAGATGGCAACTCCTCGGCGGCGACCCTGGAAGAAGGCTCAGGAGAGAAAACAGAACCGGGATCAGGGTCACCAGCAGCGCCAGAACCCGGCGAGACGAGCTTGGACGCAGCGGGCGGCTGCACCAGGCCCATCTCCCCTAGAGACAGGCTAAAGTGCTCAAAGATATGAAGGGAAAAAAGAACGTAGAGCACTTGCCTGATCTCGGGTTCTGACGCTGTCCAGGACTGCGAAGATCCAGGATCCGTCGTCAGGAGGTCGTTGTCAGGCTCCCAATCAGCCGCGTCGGGCCCAGCAGCCGGCACGATGGTCAGCGCAGCTTGAGATTCCTCCAGCACTGGTAACCACGCCGACGGTCCACACGGCGTGATGGCAGGAGAACCTCGTCCCGCTGGACCGAACCGCTCCTCCGTGGAGACCCGGGAACGCTTGGTCGTCGGCGCAGACTCCACGTAGCAGTCCGTCCTCCTCCTCCGTCCACAACGTAGCTGCGGAACCGCAGGCCCTCTCCTCGTCCCACGACGTTGACCCGGAGCCGGGGACCGCTCGGCGGAGAGAGACACAGAGGATGCAGGATTAAGGACACAGATTACAGCAGGTGGTGGGAGTTCGGGGAGCTGCGGACCCCGAACTCCACCTCCAGGAGAATGACAGAGCAAATCACTAAGTTGATGTGAACAAACTGGGACTTGCCTGTCTCCTGGAGGCTGGATGGCGCCTGCTGCAGTGTACATTGCTTCTCCCTCTCCCCACCGGCCGATAACGGAGGACCCCCTGGGAAGTCGTCTGGGGACCGCTCGTGTTGTCTCCAGAAGAGGGCTCACCAGGCCGCGATTCCAGGCTCACACAGCAGTCGGGAAGCACATCGAGGAGGAGGGAGTGACAGCCGAGATGAGCCAGCCCGAATGCGCTGACGTGACAGCGGGGGAAAGAGGCTCAGGGGATGAGGCTGTGAGTTCTCCACACTGACGAGGCGAAGAGGTGACAGCTGTGTGGGGGAAAAGGTCCTGGCGACAGCCCGGAACTGGATCCGGACGGGGTTCGAGCTGAGGTGACTTGGCGATGTGATGACGGCTATTCCCAGGGGGCGAAGCGAAGGAGAGACCCAGGAATCGCCGCTCCTGAGCAGAGACCGAGGCGAGGAGGGCGTTGAACTCGGGATCGCTTCGTAGCCCTGGACTCCTCTCCACCAATCTCACCGCCGCCGCCACATGCCTGATGATGGTAAATGGGTGCACAGCGGAGCTCGCAACAGCCACTCGGTCCCGGACCTTAACTGCTGTCAGCTGGAGCTCCTTCGGGGGAATCCCGAGTGACGTTGTGCAGAACGGGGGAAGCCCTCTGGGTGGCGCGAACTCCCGGGCTGGAATGGAGGCAGGAACGGGATCCCGAAGCGGGGGGCGACATCTCATCCGCTTCGGCTTCCTGCCGGGATTTCCTTCCAACCCGCGGAGCTTCTCTCGCTGTGCAGCGATGGCGTCCCTCCTGGTACAGACCTCGGGATGATATGAAAGGCGAAGGTGACTGTCCAGGAGATTCTCAGCATGGCCCAGATGCCAGCGTCTCGTGTTGGAGGCGTCGTGCAGGGTGAAGAGCGTCCTGTCGACAGCCCCGGGGATGGACCTCAGCTCGTCGCCCTGGCGTCGAACGCGACTCCTGGGAGACGGCATGTTAACAGCGCTGACACCCGGACTGGAAGGTACAAGTCCACAACAACTCACGGCCGCCGGCAACTCGTCTGGCTGCGACTTACTGTTACGTGTGGCTCTAGGGAACCACACAGTGAGAGCCAAGGGCGAGCCAGTGAATTGTGATGTTTTATTTATGGCAATGGATGAGGGATAAGGAAAGCACAGATACTCATACAATGTAACACTCATGAGTAGTACAGCACTGGAGTAGACAGCTGGCACCGGGCATAGGGGTGCCAAAGCATGAGAATTCACAGCGGGTAACACTCACAGGTTATGCAGCCAGACGAGTAGAGAGCTGGCACCGGACATAAGGGCTCCAAGACACAAGTACTCGTACAAGATGACACTCACAAGTTATACAGTAGGCGAGCAGAGAGCTGGCACCGGGCGTAGGGGTACCAAGGCACAAATACTCTTTTTTTTTTTTCCACAATATCTTTATTGAACCTTTTTTTTTTTTTTTAACAAACATGATACAAACAATCAAACACTAACACTAAAGTACTACAAAAAAAAAAAATGCACTAAAAACACCAACAACCACCAACAAAATCAAGTCTTCAACAATGCTCCTCTGTTTAGTCTAGACAATCCAATACATAAGTATACATATTATGTTCACCAGTTTGGAATTTACAAGGTCCACACACATCATTCACCTTCTTCTTCAAGAGTTATGTTTAAATTTTTTACATAATCAATAAAAGGTCTCCATATATTCTCAAACACAATTTCCTTTGATTTCAGTATATATGCTATTCTTTCTAATGGAAGGTTTGTTAACATCTGTCTTAACCACTGAGTCACATCTGGTCTATGAGTCTTTTTCCATAATAGTGCAATACATTTTTTGGCATTAAGCAAACTGAGGTCTATGAATGTTCTTTCACTTTTATTAAAATTATGCTTTTCTGGGTACAGACCCAACAAAAACAGTTTAGGATTCAATATGATTTGTTTTGAGATTATTTTTTCAATTGTTACCCTCACCTCCTCCCAAAACATTCTTATTAATCTACATTCCCATAAACAATGAAATAGGGTTCCTTTACTTTCCATGCATTTTGTGCATGTATCTGGTATATTTTTGTTGTATCTATTTAACTCCTCCGGTGTAACATACATCCGCATTAACCATTTGAAATGTATCAATTTAAGGCGTGCATTTATTGATTTGGTTTGAGCTTCTGTACAAGCCAATTCCCATTGTTCCTCTGAAATTTCAATTTGCAGATCTTCTTTCCAGTAGTTTAATCTTTTCAGTGAATTTTCACTTGAAGATAGTGTCAATGAGTTATAAAACTCTGAAATAATACCCTTTCTTTTACTATCTTTCATCATCATTTTTTCCAAGGATGAATAAATAGGTCGAGTGAGAGCTTTATTTTGATTTGATCCAATAAAGTTTCTAAGTTGAAGATATTTAAAAAAATGTGTTCTATTGAGATTAAATTTGATCCTCAGCTCTTCAAAAGACATTATGCACATGGCAAATATAAATCCTGAATCTTTTGTATCCCTTTTAAATTCCATACTTTAAATACAGCGTCCGCTCTCCCTGGTTTAAAATATTGATTACCCCATATTGGACTAAATTGTGACAGTAACTGTGGTTCTTTTAAATAGTTTTTAGCTTCACACCATATTTTGATCATATGCTTTACAAATGGATTTTTAACTTGTTTTTGTAATTTTTTTGCCGAATCTGAGTATATGAATATGGGAAGAGGTAAAGGTAAATTGTATGATTCCATTTCAGTCCAGTGAGGGAGATCATTTGATGAAAAATAATATGTCATAGACCTCAGTTGTGCCGACCAATAATACAACATAAAATTTGGACATTTCAGACCTCCACGATCAAATGGTAAATATAATAAAGACAAACGTAATCTAGCCCTCCTGTTGTTCCATATAAATTCCACTAACTTTTTTTTTATTCTTGAGAATAGATCTAAAGGTGGTGATAAGGGAATGTATTGAAATAAATAAAGTATTTTAGGTAAAATATTACTTTTAAGTATATTGATTCTCCCGATCATCGACATTGGTAGTGACATCCATCTCTGAGTTAACTCATTGATATCTGACATTAAGGCTTCATAGTTGACACTGGCGACTGATTCTAGCTTAGGCATAATTTGGATTCCTAAATATTTAAACTGATTTACAACATTGAATTGATTTACCTCAGGGGCTGGGTAATTTCTCTGGGTCTCATTTAGCATTAATATTGAAGATTTAGTTTTATTTATTTTATATCCTGATATTTCCCCAAAATTCTTTATTAAATTCAACAAGGTTGGAATTGATTTTTTTAGATTCGACATAAACAAAATTATATCATCGGCGTACAGGGAGATTTTATGTTCTGTTGGTCCAACTTTAATTCCATATATTTGTGAATGTAAACGTATTGCTATCGCTAAAGGTTCAATTGCCATAGTAAACAGTAAAGGTGAAAGTGGACAGCCTTGTCGACATCCTCTATTGATTTTTATTGGTTTTGAAATATTGTTATTTGTTAGGATTTCTGCTGTAGCATTATTGTATATTATTTGAACCCATTTTATGAAATTATTTCCAAGTCCAAACCTTTGTAGGACTTCAAAAAGAAAGGGCCATTCAAATCTATCAAAGGCCTTTTCGGCGTCCAATGATAGGAGAGCTGTATCCGGTGCTTCTTTATTAAAATAAATAATATTAAATAGTCTTCTTACATTATGGAAGCCTTGTCTACCCTTTATAAAGCCATTCTGATCTCGATTAATAATATTTGGTAAAATTTCTTGTATTCGTCTTGCTAAAATTTTACAGATTATCTTAAGGTCGGCGTTTAATAGGCTTATTGGTCTCATATTTTCACATTTATTAGAGGGCTTACCTGGTTTTGGCAGCAGTATAATTAAGGCATTATTTATGTATGATGGTAAATTATTATTTTGAAATGCTTCTAAAACCATTTCCAAAAAAGGTTTTATTAATTTATTCTTAAATTTTTTATAAAGGTCAACTGGAAGACCATCTGGTCCTGCACTTTTTCCTGATTTCATATTATCAATGGCTAGCCCAACTTCTTCTTGACTAATTTTAGACTCCAATATCTCCCTGTTTTCATTTGGAATACACAGTATAGATAGTTTGTTCAAAAACCCATTTAGTTTTGTTAAATCAGGTTCATTTTTGGTATCATATAATTTTTCATAGTAATCTCTAAAGGCTCTATTAATTTCTAAAGGATCTATAACTACCTGTCCCTTACTTATAATACTGGTTATTGGTGTTTTAATTTCCAATTGTTTAATCTGCCATGCTAATAATTTTCCTGATTTTTCACCTTGTTCATAAAAAGATTGTTTCAATCTTAGAAGACTCGAGGCAGCTCTATTCGCTGATTTTTTGTCGTATTCAGCTCTCAAAATCAGTAATTCATTCTCCAACCTTGGATCTCTTCCTGCATACACTTTTTCCTGAAGACTTTTTATTTTATGTTCCAATTTAGCTCTCTCCTCTCGAGTCTTCTTAGATTTTGATCCTGTATAACTAATAATATGTCCCCTAATAAAAGCTTTGAAAGCCTCCCACTTTACACATGCTGATGTTTGTGTAGTATTGATGTCAAAGAACTCGTCTATCTGTTTTTCTATATACTTGACAAATTCCTCATCCTGAAGCCATTTATGCTGAAATTGCCATCTGCCTGATTCCTTTGTCAATTTTTTATCTACATATATTAGACAACAGGGTGCATGATCAGAGATCACGATGTTATCATAAAAGCAGTTTTGAATCTTGGACCTTAATTCTGTGGAAATCAAAAAATAATCAATACGTGAGAATGTCTTGTAGGTACTGGAATAACAAGAATAGGCTTTAACTTGTGGTTTCATTTCTCTCCATATATCTAACAATCTCAATTCTTTCATAAAATAATTAATAGTCATCCTACATCCAATGTGCGTACAATCCAGTCCTGTTGATCTATCCACACCTGGATTCAATGTACAATTAAAATCCCCTGCTATTATATGTTGCCCTGTAAGTGATGATAAGATGAGAAATAAATTAGCAAAGAACTTCTGATCATCTATATTGGGACCATATAAGTTCACAAGATTTATATTTTCTAATAGCAAAGAACCTTGAATGATTACATATCTTCCAAATTTGTCTCCAATTACATTTTTCACTTGAAAAGGAACTGATTTATGTATGAGAGTCATAACTCCCCTGGCTCGGGATGAAAATGAAGAGGTGAATACACTTCCCTGCCATCTACTCCTAATTCTTTTAACATCCTCCTCTATCAGATGAGTTTCTTGTAAAAACACAATTCTTGAACCCATGTCCTTTATTTTATTCATAACTTGTTTAAGTTTTTTTAAATTTTGTAGACCTCTGCAATTCCATGAAGTTAAATTAAGATTAACACTTTGGTCCATGATCAATAGAGAGTTTGGGATTACCTTGCAGTGTAAACATGCTCATACAGAGAAGCAAAAACATGAGTGGTTGAACATTCATCCTACAAACTACACACAAACAAATTTCCCCTTCCCACACTTGTGGCAAACCCCCCAAAATCAAAAGAAAAATTCTGTCTCCCGATATAGCCATCGACCGTTCCACACCCACGGGGAACAGCCTAAGCCACTCCTTCTTCATCCTCCCAATCACCCTAACTCTACTGCTTTTAATGACGTAACATTAACTCTCCTCTGTAGTTTTCCAACTTAACTCCAAAATTTTTAACAACTTTGTACATCATAGTTTTTTTTTTTTGTTTGTTTTGTTTTTGTTTTGTTTTTTTTAATATATAATACAATCTATATTTTGTAAACTTACTATTTACTTCAAGTCAGTCAGATGCCTGTGCAAATGCTTAATTATTCTACCTTATATTTTGTTCATGCTTAGCTCCCACCAGTCTCTTCTTCTTCTTTGATCTTCTTGATGAACTCCTGCGCCTCCTCTGGGGTCTTGAAGATGTGGGTTCTGCCCTCATACGTGGTCAGCAGTCTCGCAGGATAGATTACACCATGACGAATCCCAAGGTTGCGCAGCTCCTTATGTACGGGATCAAACTGCTTCCTCAATTGCTGGATTCCTGTGGCCAAATCTGGGTAGAACCGCACCTGCTGGTCCTGGTGTTTAATCTCTCCTTTAGCACGTGCAGCGTTGAAGATCTTCATCCTGTCTCTGTTGCTAAGAAACTTCATAATTAAGGTCCTCGGCGGTCCCTTATCTCTCCGTGGGCCAATGCGATGTGCTTTTTCCAGAACCACTGCTGATTGCAACTCCTCGCTGCCCAGCACCTCCGGAATCCACTTTTCCAGAAAGGAACATACGTCCCGACCTTCTGATTCCTCTGGAAGACCCACCAGCCTCAAATTATTCTGTCTCGACCGAGATTCCAAATCCAAAATATTATCTTCCAGAGATTTATTTTTTTTTTCCAAAGTGCGCACCTTTAATTGAAGACGGGTGACGTCATCTTCAGCACTAGCGAGACGGAGCTCCATCTGCGCCGTTCGTTCTACACAGTCACCCAATTCCTTTCTTATTCCTTCCAACGCTGTCATAATCCCATCAAATCTAGAGGAAAAGTCCGCTCTCATTGAACTCATGGCAGCCATCAGCGCATCTGCGCCTCCCCGCGCAGACATCGCACCGTTGCCAGCCTCCTCCGCCATATATGGAGTTTTGTTTACTGCGTCACAGACCTGAAAGTCCGTTAATTTGGACTGTTTCGGCGGCTCGCTTTTTCCTTTTCCTGGTTTTCCAGCCTTAGGCTTCGCCGACATATCCTCGCCCAAATGCTGAGATACGTTCTGTCCCAAATGAAAGAGTTATTTGCCGATTTTTTTTCTCCAGGAGCAGAGCAGAGCGAGACACGTCCGTCCTACGTGGCAGCCATAACCGGAAGTGAAGGCACAAATACTCTTAACAGGATAACACTCACGAGTAATGCTGCCAGATGAGAAGAGGACTGGCACCGGACGTAAGGGTTCCAGCCTAACACTGCTTAAGTCGCAGCCCCGAATAATCGAAGCTGCTCCTTTTTATCCTCATTAGCAGCGCCTCAGCTGATGAGGATTAATTGGGCCCCAGCCGTCCCGTAACACTGACAGCTGGGATCCCACTGAGACGCTTCCCAATGAGAGACAGGGATGAGAAAGGATATGGTCTGAGCGCCGGAACCCGGCGTCTCATCCCATGGTGACAGGTAGTCCGGGTTTTATGGGATCTGTACCGCTTTCCCGAGGGGAGCAAGTGAAAGAAATCATGCCCTGGATGAGCACAGTCTTTAATGATGGCAGTAGCTCTGTTGAGGTACCGAGACCTGGAAATCTCTTCCAGAGAAGGGAGAGAACAGCCAGTGATTTTTTGCGCAGTCTCGATCACTCTCTGGAAGGCTTTGCGGTCTGCGGCTGAACAGCCCTCATACCAAACCGTGATGCCATATGACAGAATGCTCTCAATAGCAGAGCGATAAAATAAAACCAGCAACTGTGCATTCAGGCCATTCTTCTTGAGGAGCCTCAGAGACGTTGTTGAGCCTTTTTTATCGTAGCTATGGTGTTAACTGCCCAGGTAAGGTTGTGAGAAATATGAACACCCAAAAACTTAAAAGTCTCCACCCTCTCCACATGCTCCTTGCCTATATATAGAGGAGGCGGTTCACTGCTATGTTTCCTAAAATCAATAATAAGTTCTTTTGTTTTTTTTGTATTCAATAGCAGATTATTATCTGAGTACCATCTCACCAGTTTCTGGACCTCATCTCTGTATGTGGACTCATCTCCTCCTAATATAAGCCCCACTACTGTTGTGTCATCTGCAAACTTCACTATAATGTTTGTGGGATGAACAGGTATGCAGTCATATGTGTACAATGAATACAAAGTGGGGCTCAACACACAGCCCTGTGGCGAACCTGTGTTAAGCATGACTGTAGAGGAGGAATGGGGTCTGAGTCTAACAGTCTGTGTTCTGTTTGTTAGGAAGTCCTTAATCCAGCTGCAAGTGTGAGTAGGCAGACCAAGCTGAAGCAATTTGGTGATGAGAATGTTGGGAATTATTGTATTAAATGCCGAGCTATAGTCAACAAACAACATTCTTACATAGCTCCCTTTGTCTTCTAAATGGCTGAATGCCGAGTGGAGAGCTATAGCAATAGCATCTTCAGTGGATCTGCCCCGCCTGTAGACAAACTGGTACCGATCAAAGTCTGGGTGGAGACTAGGCAAAAGATGTTTCAATACCATTTTCTCAAAGCACTTCATAACAATGGGTGTTAATGCTACTGGTCGATAGTCATTCAGACTGCTAATAGTATGGTTTTTGGTACAGGAATAATGACTGCAGATTTTAAACTCTGTGGAACAATGGCTGCCTTGAGAGACAAGTTAAAAATGTCAGTCAAAACAGAGCATAGCTGATCTGCACATGCTCTGAGCACCTTTCCTGGCACTCCATGGGGACCAGTAGCCTTTCTCGGGTGAACTGCTCTCAGTGTCTGTCTCACCTCATGATCCTGCAGGATAAGCACATCAGATCTGGCATTCAATCACATCTGTGGGTCCGGGCGAGGTGTATTTGCTTCAAACCGTGCAAAAAAGCAGTTCAGTTCTTCAGCCAGTGAGGCGATGATGTCACTGGAAATGATGCTGCTGCCCTTATAGTTTGTGATATGGTTAAAGTCTTGCCATACTCGTCTCAAATCATTATCAGAAAAATGGTCCTCGACTTTCTTCTTATAAGTCTGTTTAGCCTCCTTAATGCCTTTCTTCAGATTAGCCCGGGCAGTGCTATAGAGACATGGTTTATTTTTGTGTTTTGTATTTCCACCCATTGTCTGCTTTTAGGCTGGCTTGGTTCATTGTTTCTGTTTGCCCCTCTCGTTCTCTCCAAACACTTCCTCTGGCTGCTCTCAGCTCACCAGTTTCAGCTGTAGCGGCTCATAATCAGCTCATCTCAGCGCTCACGTCTGTCTCAAATCAAATCAAATCAAACTTTATTGTCATATTGCTGTACATACAACTGTAGTGCAGGCAAGACGAAATTGCGTTTCTCTCGGCATCCATATAAGAAGCAGCATGATTTAAGACACATTCCCACATAGCTCCCCCCCACCGCCCCATACATTCACACATCCCTGAGACATACTTGGGGAAAAAAAAAGAATAACTAACTATAATATACAAAATGTCCGTAGGTGCAGTAGTGTGTATGAGAGATTCCGGGTCAACTGTTCAGCATCCTGACAGCTTGTGGAAGGAAACTGTTGATCAGTCTGGTGGTTCTGCCTCTGATGCTCCGGAATCGTTTACCAGATGGAAGAAGTTCAGTGTTTATGCAGAGGGTGAGAACGGTTCTTGACAATGTTTAGTGCCCTGCTCCTACAGCGGTTCTGAAAAAGTTCTTGGACAGAGGGGAGGGAGACTCCAATTACCCTCTCCGCCCCCTTGACTATCCTCTGCAGGGCTTTTTTGTCTGACATACTGCAGCTGGAGTACCATGTAGCAATGCAGTACGTCAGGACACTCTCCACCACACCTCTGTAGAAGGTCCTGAGGATGCAGATGGGGAGAGAGGCCTGTTTGAGTTTCCTCAAGAAGTGCAGTCTCTGCTGAGCCCGCTTCCTGATCTCCAAGGAATTCTTGCTCCAGGTCAGGTCCTGCAAGATCTGCACTCCGAGGAACTTGATGTTCTCTACTCTCTCCACTAAACGGCCGCCGATGCTGAGGGGGGCGTGCTCAGGCTGCGACCGCCGGAAGTCGATAATCATCTCCTTCGTTTTGTCCACGTTGAGCACCAGATTGTTCTTCCTGCACCAGCCCTCCAGGTCTCTCACTTCTTCCCTGTACATTGATTCCTCATCCCTCTGGATAAGTCCCACCACCGTGGTGTCATCTGCAAACTTAATAATCTGGTTCCCCTCGTGTCTGGATACACAGTCATGTGTTAGAAGTGTAAACAACAGTGGACTGAGTACACAGCCTTGAGGGGATCCGGTACTCAGCGTGACAGACTTGGAGATGTTGTTTCCAACCCGGACAGACTGAGGTCTCTCAGTCAGAAAATCCAGGATCCAGAGACGTGGTGGTGTTCAGACCGAGAAGGAGTAATTTCTCCATCAGTCTCTGGGGAATAATGGTGTTGAATGCTGAACTGAAATCAATGTACAGGAGTCTGGCGTAGGTGTCTTTCTGGTCCAGGTGGGTGATGACAGAGTGTAGGGTGGTGACTATAGCATCCTCCGTGGAGCGGTTTGAACGATATGCAAACTGGAGCGGGTCATGTGATGCAGGGAGGCAGGCTGTAATGTGTGGTTTGACAAGCCGCTCAAAACACTTTATCACAATTGGTGTCAGTGCAAAAGGGACGATAGTCATTCAAACAGGACACCACTGGTTTCTTTGCCACCGGTACAATGATAGAGGTCTTGAAGCATCTGGGAACGATGGCCTGACTCAGGGAGATGTTATAAATGTCAGTCAGGACATCCGCCAACTCGATCGTGCAGTCTCGACGCACACGTCCCGGAATGTTGTCTGGACCTGCAGCTTTGCGTGGGTTGACTCTGGTTAGGGTCCTCCGTGTGTCCGCTGTGTTGATGGTAAAAGCTGGTCTGACCGATGGTGGGGGAGGGCCAGCCCTCCTTCTAATTGTCGAGTTTGATGCTTCAAAATGTGCAAAGAAGTCGTTAAGCCTGTCTTGAAGCGAAGCGTCATCATCATCGACCCCCTGCCTAGGCTTAAAGCCCATCAGTGTCCGAACTCCCTGCCACATCTGCTTGGTGTTCCTAGTGTCACAGAGGTGTCCCTGGATTTTCTCCGCATAGGCGCGCTTTGCCGCCTTAATTCCCTTAGAAAGCGCAGACCTGGCTGAGCGGAGGGCGATCCTGTCCTTCGCTCTGAAGGCTGCATCTCTGGCTGTGAGCAGCGAGCGCACCTCTGCAGTCATCCAGGGCTTATGATTACCCTGCATAGTGATGGTCTTCACTGTAGTGAAATCCTCTGTGCACTTCGCGATGTAGCTGGTGACCGAATCAGCATACTCCTCCACATCTGTCCTGTCTTCCTGGGAGGCTGCTATTTTGAAGACCTTCCAGTCTGTGTGCTGAAAACAGTCTTTCAGTGCAGGGGTTGCACTCTCTGGCCAAATCCTGGTTTGTTTCACTGCTGGCCTGCTGCGCTTCAATAAAGGTTTGTAGGCAGGCACCAGCATCACGGATATGTGATCAGAACGGCCGAGATGGGGGCGGGGTATTGCTTTATATGCATCTGTGTTTGTGTACACAGATGCATATAAAGTACAGTACTCCACTCACATTATCAAGTTCACTCTGTATTTTAGCCAGCTAGTTCATTCACTCCTCGCTGCGTCGTTAGTCAGTGTCCTGTCAAGACTACGTTTGTGCTGTGTTCTCTCCCGGAGATTAGTCCCGCTCTGAGGCACGAAACATAAGTTTTTCCTCTTATTCTCGTGTCTTTATTCATGTAATGCTGTATTCTCCTCCAGAAGCCCAGTCCAGCTCTGAGGCATTATGTGGAATCTTTGTTCGTCTGCCCAGCTGTATTAGAGCTGAACTGTTTCACCTGCAGTGCAGTGTTTTTCGACAGCCAGGTCCACTCTGCAGGGTCGCTTGTAATTTGACTTTTTGTTCTGGACACTTTTTGAACTGTTGCCTTTGTTCAATAAAACACACAACTTCATCAAATGCTTGGGCTCATCTCTTTTCCTCAGTGCCTTGAAGAGGAGCATTCATGACAATTAAAAGTGGCATTTTGTGTAGAGTTTGGGGGAAGCACTTGCAATATTAGTTGAGCTATTTAAATTGTTCTTGTTTGATTTGTTTATTGTAAACAGCTGCTAGTTTGTACATTTTTCCAAAAAACTTAATTTGCAGGGAGGGTTGAATCATTTTCATTCAATAATATCAACAAATTGACCAATAAACAGAACAAAAAAGAAGACATGGAGACATGGAAAATAATATTAACAAATTTCTACAGAATTCCACAGTCATTGTTACAGAGTTTAACAACTTTTTTATAAACACTGTTAGAAATGTCCCGCTCATTTAATCCAACTGATCTCTTCTTGCCTTGAGAGAGAGCAGTCGCATTTTTCTTCCCTCCTCCCCTGCCTTCCTGATCTATTCCCAGCTTTTGCAATGTTGCGTTTTTGTCTGTGTTTAGTCGCTCTTCTTCTGCTGAATCTTAATCTAAACGGAAATTATGGATTTGGAAGCGGCTTAAATGTGCTATTGTCACTATTTTTCAACAAGAATTGGGCCAAGGGGGAGCCCAAGAATTGGAACCTACGAGGAGACTCATGGACATTGGAATTCATGCGTCTGTGGAAACATTATTGGTTATGATCTCAGGACTTCTATTTTTGGCTGTGGAGTTCCCTGATGCATCAGAAATTGAAGGAAAGTGAGAGAGCTGATCAAAGCAGACCCGGCAAGCTCCTTCATCAAATTCGACCAGTTGGGGAGGGCATGAGTAGCGGCAAACGGTGAACTGAATGACAGTGATTCAGTGAAGGAATACATCTGAAGCCCTGTGCTCTCTATGGAAAAACAGTTTAAGCCTGCACATATAATGGAAGCACAGAATTACATGGGTGAGGACAAATTCTATTCTCTGAGTGCACTGTGCTGATTTGATTTGATTTAACCTTGTTTGCCCCGTGTTTACATTCCTCCTGATTGAGATAAGCAGAAGGACCGGCTCTTATGTCTACCCAACAATCAACAATCAGTTGTTTGTCGTCAGCGGATTGGACCCTCAAAGACAATGCCCATGTGCCTTCTGCAAGCAAGAGAGAGAGCAAGAGAGATAGACTCTGGACTCTGGACTTGTTTATAAGTCACATGATTATAACATCTGTCCACTGCCAGGAGGCGCCCTCTGCTGCTCACTAACAACTGTTACATTTACACTACACAATGCATACAACACTACATGCATACAATACACTGCCTCTCAACTTTTGTGTGTGATCTCCTGCTAAATGTCTGCTAAATGTGCATTGAGGGTTTTTTTTGCCTGCAATCAAAATTTCGCTCTCTTGCCGAGCGTCATTCTGATAAAACATGTGTTTTTTTCTCTCGCCTACTGTGTCATATCCATTTTCTTTTCTTTTTTTTCCTTTCTTCTTTATGACTGGCGCCTAGCGGCTGCCCCGGCCTTGGATGCACTCTGCAGAGCGTGCCCAAATGCCAAGTCACGTTTTCTTACCTTGTATTCATACATGTGTAATGACAATAAAGTTGAATCTCAATCTCAATCTCATCTCAATAATTCCAGTGCTATTAACCCCTCAAAATCAGATTTTGATATATTAGAAATAACTGAAAAGGAAGTGGCAAATAACAGCAGCTCATTGAAAAGCTCAAAAGTGTCATGAACCGAGCCTGTGTTCTCCTTCGGGCTCGGTTCTGATCATTCTTGGTCACATGTTGTGTTTTGTTTTCTCACCTGTGTGTTTATTTCTATGCTTGTGGCCGCTGCTCTGGCCAGCGATCATTAGGCAGCCATTTGACCCACTTTCTGGTGGGTGCTGTCTAACATTCCCCCGTCCGACCACGCCCCCTCTCTCTGACAATCAGCTGTTTGCCCCGGTAATTATCTTTACCACGCCTCACCCAGGTGTTCCAAATTTGTTTGGCCAGCAGTGTTTGTACTTAAGCAGCTCTTTGCTAGTCAAACATCACTGGACCATTATACGAGTCACACAATCGTTCTCCGTTGTATGACTGTCACGTCGTTGAAGTACTTATGGCTTGTGCTCACTGGAAGAATTGGATTTTTTGGACTGTTCCTGATCGTAAGTAAATTGTTTAGCGTTTCTCTGTGCAGTATTGCTGCTATGCTTATCTGGTAGCGTTTCTCTCCGCAGTTCTACTGCTATGCTTAGGCTGTTGCCCAGTTTGCTTCCCCTGAGTCAGTTGAGCGTCTTAGAGTCTTCCTCGCTCTCCCGAGCACATTTGTTATTGCCTTATTTTTCTGTGGCCATGGTACACAGTGATCTGCCCGCTGTTCGCTTTTGCGTCAGCCTTTTTGTGTACATTGTAACCTACCTGTTGATAATGATGTCAATAAATGTGTGTTTGGTGTAACACTGCGTTTAAGTCCATCATTCCTTCTCCTCCTCCATGTGCTGTGGAAAAGTGCACGGGGAGTTTATGACAAAAAGAAACAGATGAACATGATCTTAACACAAAAAAAAAAAAAAAAAAATCTCTCATTTGCCCAATTACTCATTTAATCAAACTGTTAATCAAACATGCTGCCATCCCAACTGCTTGGAACGTAGGAGTGGTCAGACAAATTTTCAAAACAGGGATTAAAACAGATATAAACAGCTACAGACCAATCAGCATCTTACCTGTCATCTCCAAAATAATTTTAAAATTGGTGGCCACTATTATGTGGACACACACCTGTGTCATGCACAGTTTGGGTTCCATGCCAACCACTCAACAGAGTCTGCAATAAGCTTGTTCCTAGAGAAAACTAAGTCATTCTTAGATAAGTACAGTTGTGTAGGTGCTGTGTTCTTAGATCTGAAGAAAGCTTTTGACACCATTGACCACAACATCCTTTTAACCAGACTTACTCAGTTTAACTTTTCAGAACATGCTATCAAATGGATGAAATCCTATTTATCCAACAGACAGCAATGTGTAAGGGTCAGTGTCAAATTGCCATATTTGAAATGTCAAATGGGTGTCCCACAAGAGTCCATACTTAGACCTATTCTCCCTATACATACAATCATGTGAAAATATTAGGACACCCCGTATAAGCCTGTATGTTTTTTTTTAATTATTTTTTTTATTATGTTTTTTTTAATTATTAATTATAGTGCTATGAGATGACTGTTGTTGTGAAATGGCGCTATATAAATAAAGTTGAATTGAATTGAATTGAATTAATAATTAGATATATGGATATTTGGAAACCCCCACTTAAAATGTTTAAAATAAATGTTAAAAATTCAAATAAAAACAAAAACAAGGTTTTACATAGATATGTGAACATTTCTTAATAAAGAACTGAATATTTAATGGGGTGTCCTAATTTTTTCACATGACTGTTATATACATATGTGCTCGTGTGTCACACACATATGCCCCACCCCTTGTTTGTTGCTGTCTCTTGTTACTGTGAGGTGCCTGGGTGCATGTGTGTGTACGCATACACAGCACTTCACTAGTGTGACATTTCAATGTTTTGTTTTGTAACACCTTAACTCTTGCACATTAGCATATCCACTTTGTACAGTTTCATTGCAGTTGTTCTGCTCTTGTATGATTGTGTGCTTTTGTGACCCACCAGACTCCCACTACAGCGGAAGATGCATGCCACACTCATCAGTGTATATGCCCCAGCAATGACCAACACAGAGGAGGTGAAGGAAGAGTTCTACAATGATTTACATGAGACTCTCAGGTGTGTACCGACTGATGACAGGCTGATACTCGTTGGAGATTTTAATGCCAGGGTTGGTTCGGATACTGAGAAATGGAAAGGATTGCTAGGCAGTCATGGAGTAGGCAAGTGCAATGCTAATGGAGAACTTCTACTTGCACTATGTTCAGAGTACAACCTTGTGATAACAATCACTCCATTTAAGCACAAGGACACACACAAGAAGACATGGATGCACCCAAGATCCAAGCACTGGCACTTGTTAGACTACATCATAGTAAGGCAGAGGGACATAAGGGATGTATTGGTCACCAGAGCAATGAGAGGTGCAGACTGTGGTACTGATCATGTTATGCTAAGATCTAGATTAAGGATTTGGAGATGAAAACAGCACTGCAGGATGGGTGCAAAGCCACCACAGAAGCTAAACACTAGTGCACTGAAAGGCCAAAAGAAGCAGGAAGAACTTACACAGGAAATGGATGAAAACTTGAAAGACTGGGACAGCAACAACTCAAAGAATGACATAGAAGAGAAATGGGCATCACTGAAGGATACGGTGTATCAGACTGCGAATCAGAATCAGAATCAGAATCAGAATAAACTTTATTGCCAAGCATGTAAAAAACACACGAGGAACTTGACTTGACATTGGTGCGCATGCGCGCGACACAACGACACGGCAGCCATAATAGGCGCCTCATCAAACAGAGATAGATAAGAAAGGGAGGGGAAGGGAGGGAACGACACAAGGGGGAGGAGAAAAAAAACTTCGTTATCAAAATACAGCTTATTTTTAAGCAGATTATGATTACAATGAAAAAAAATCTCTCAATAGCACAGAGCAACAACTCAGAATTTCACAAGACACAAGAGAGCAGTGTAGTATATCTTTAATCAGTTCATGAATCAATGTGTGTGCGGTGTTGAGCAGTGTTGATGATAATAAGAGAGACCCAAGGACCCTTGGCAGAAGATGTTTTGTCTGTCTGGCGCCCAGTCTTATCTGGCGCTGCAGCTGGCTGTCCAAGGCCTTGTGCTCATGATTTTGAAAAAACACAGTCTGCAGACAGCCAGGAGGAATTTTCATGGGGAATAATAATGCCAAATAGGACTGATCACAGAGGAGACTTGTATTTCTTCTGTAGATTCAGTACATTAATCCTTCATTGTGCAGCTTTGAATTCGTCGTGGAAAGACCTGAGCGAACCCATGATGTAATCCACCTTACGAGACAGTTCTCCAGTAGTCGCTATCAGGGTCTTCTCCAGCTTCTCAATTTATTGGATGCACCTCGCCTGGCCAGCATTTTGATAGGTTGAATCCATCTTCAGCAATTTACGGTAAACCAAGACAATTCCCGTCCCAATCAGAATTATCCCAATCACCAAGATTACGAAGATAAACAAATCTTCAATATCTTCGATAGAGAGATTAGAGAGACACAGCATTTTCCAATTACCTGTGTCACATAGATAGCCCACTGGAGCCGTTCCAGCGGGGCAGACAGCTTCCCCCGGAGCACTTTTCCTTGTTGAAAAAATAGTGTCAATTGTGTTCAAAGCCCAGCTTATTAACTCCATAATTTCTTTTCGGCGGTCGCAGTTAGACGCAGACAGACAACAGCAAGCTGGGATCCAGTAGTAGGAGGGGAGGAAAAAGTCAGCAGGAGAGAAGAAAAAAGCGTCTGCTCTCTTGAGAGGGCGGAAGTGATGTATTAGGCCACCCTGAGAGGAAACATCAAGATTGGTTTGATGAGCATGATGAACACCTGAAGAAACTACTAGAAGCGAGGAATACAGCTAGGCAGGAAAACCTACAGTGTAACACAAGGTCGAAGAAGAAGAAATACTCAAAGGCTCAGAGTGAGCTACAGAAGTACACCAGAGAAATGAAGTCCAACTGGTGGGATGAAAAAGCGGAGGAACTTCAAACTGCAGCAGACAGGAAGGACATGAAAACATTCTTCACAGGTTTGAGAGAATCTATGACCCTAAACCAAGAGGATTGATCCAACTAAAGGCTATGGATGGTGAAACGGTTTTGCAGGAGAAAGACAAGAACCTGGACAGATTTGCAGACCACTTTGACCAACTACTAAAATACCCTGGAGATCTCACTGAAGAGGCTAAAGAAGCTCTAGTGCAGCGACCAGCTGTATCAAGTCTGGATGAACCACCAAATTTTGATGAACTAATGGCAGCTATCAGGACAACGCAGGATGTTAAAGCTCCAGGGAGGGATGGAATTCCAGCAGAAGTGTAGAAAATTGGTGGTGTTCAGCTGACCAACTGCCTGCACAAGCTCATCCAAGAGATATGGGATGCCAAGAAAGTACCTCAAGACTGGAAGGATGGAAGTATTATGGAAGTATTGTGCCTTTGTTCAAGAAAGGTGACAGGAAAGATTGTGGAAATTACCGAGGTATATCTCTGCTAGCCACTGTTGGAAAGATTCTCTCACGTGTACTACTGAACAGACTCAATGAACACATCTTGCAGAATGTACTACCGGAAACCCAGTGTGGCTTTAGAAGTGGAAGAAGCACAATGGCCATGATTTTCTGCTTGAAACAGGTTCAAGAAAAGTGTATCGAAAAGAACATGCCGCTTTATGTAGTCTTCACAGACTTCAGTAAAGCCTTCAATACTGTTTCGTGACAAGGAGTTTGGCAGGTACTCAAGAAATATGGCTGTACAGAGAAGTTTGTCAGCCTGGTCGAGGCACTCCATACAGGTATGCAAGCAAATGTGGCAATGAGTGGTTCAGTATCTAAAGACTTTTCAGTAAGCAACAGGGTGAAGCAAGGGTGTGTGCTGGCGCCTACACTCTTCTCGCTATATCTGGCAGCCATGCTTGAGGTGGCCTTCAAAGACACTTCTGAAGGAGTATACATTCAAACAAGGAAAGAAGAGTAAGACATCGATAAAGGTAGTAAGAGAAATGCTCTTTCCCGACGACAGTGCTCTAGTTGCACAGTGTGGAAGATATGCAATCTTTAGTGGAGAAATTTGCAAGAGCAGCTAGCCAATTCAGCCTCAAAATCAACATCAAGAAGACAGAGTGCCTTTATCAACCACCAAAGCTCCAATTATCAACATCACTACCAGAAGAGATCAGCATTGGTACAGAGCCACTAGTCAAGTGCAAGACTTTCAAGTATCTAGGGAGTACTGTTTCAGTGAATGCTAGGCTGGAGGATGAACTATATCTCAGATTGGGAAGAACGAGCGCTGTGTTTGGAAACTTGAGGGAGAGACTGTGGAACAATCGACATATGTCTATCCGTGTGAAATGCAAAGTGTACAGAGCGACAGTACTGGCTACTCTATTGTACGGTGCTGAAACTTGGACTGTCTACAGAGTGCAGGTAAAGAAACTCCACGCGTACATGATGAGACACCTTCGAGCCATAATGAACATCTCATGGAAAGACAAGATAACCAACATAGAAGTGTTGAAATGAGCTGGTCTACCATCAATGGAGGATATGCTAATACAGATGAACCTGAGATGACTCAGACATGTTGAGAGGATGGACCACCAGTGTCTCCCTCGGCAGTTACTCTACTTACAGTTATGCGAGGGCAAACACAATCAGGGTAGACCAAGGCTCAGATTTAAAGACACTGTAAAATGAAACTTGAAGAAGTTTGAAATAAAAGTTGGATATAGACAGGAGTTCCTGGCAGCTGAAGGCTAAGGACAGAACTGTGTGGAGGAATCTGATCAGACCTAAGTGAAACACTCATTGTCGCCCACGACAGATTGCTATGATGATGATGATGATGATGATGATGATGAGAGGACTACAGATGCAAATTAGCAGTGTTGCTAAATCTGGCATACTTACATATGAATTAATGTTTATTAGTATGTAATGTCCCTTTCAAATAAACATTAAACTAAACTAAATTGCATCTGTATATATTAATAGTAAGCATATTTCTAAAATTTACTGAATACAATAACATGAGCACTTATTTTAGCCTCTATCTAAATACATTAAAGCCCTTCACAGAGAAGTGCAGAAGGTTTCCCACTGAACATTTTTTCTCTACATCAATATTTTAGACCCAAAAAAGATGGGAAAATTGGTGCAGGTTTAAAAGTACCACAAACAGGTAATCACCGAAACAGGTAACTTTATTTTTTAGGTCAACCTTTAAAAATTAATCATGACGGCTGACTTTGAATGTATTGGTTTCCAGGTTGCAAAACATAAATACTGAGATAAAATAGATCATTTGTTGCAAGTCATACCTGAAAAGTGAACAGAAACAGCTTTTCTTTAAACGCATATGAAAACTGAAAGAACGGCCTACAGCTAGAGAAACAGTCTCTGCAGCCACGGCATGGGGCTCTCATCAGCTGCAGTTTGCCAAGTGTGGATGAATGTATACTTAGTAAACTCCATCTGCTGCTGTGGCAGAGGCTCCAGAAAATCAGGATCTTCTTGTTCAAGCATTTCTGACATCAATAAAAGGCCTTCAAGCTCAGCTGGATGCACACATTTTTCCTTACATGACAGCAATCCATATACAGTGCAGGTGATGTAAAAACTCAACAAGAGATATTTTCCACACTGCTATGAATTCAAACAGAATGATGTATCACCTAGGTTACCACGTCTCCTTGATGTCCATTTGTTCTCAGGAGAATGTCAGTACAGTGTGGAGACAGGGAGGCTTTCTGCAGCATGACAAGATGTTCAACCGCAGCAGAAACAAAAGAACGGATGATAGATGTCTCTCTGAAATGAAATAGCCCACCTGCCAGTTGGATGTTATTGTCCATGTCCTTCCTTGGAGAGCTAGTTTGCCAGCTGTTCATGTATATTATGATACTGTGCAGCTGAAAGATTTTTTAACTGCTTCAGTGAACAGTTAGTTCATTGTTTGACGTGGTTGCCTTTTCAGATAAAGGAGCAGTGCAACATAATAGTTGTGTGAGTAAATGTTTCATTCAATAAAAAAGTGTGCTTCAGTTTTATTCTTCTGAAACACTGGATAATATGAATACAGTAAAAACTTTCAGAAGCTGGTATGGTCGTAAAATTTAAACCTGTCTTAAGTTGGCCACCATGCTTGTGATGTTGGCTGTGATATTGTCACAAGTTGGGAGAGAAAGCCAAGGAAGCAGGACCCAATATGAAGGCAGAAGTCAGGTGGAGGAGGATTTTATTAAAGCTACAGTCACAAATACCCTTACATAAGGCTGCAAACACCGTACAAACGATTTTTGGACCAATAATCCAATTGGGTTCATACAGTCTTCTAAAATAATGATAAAAATAATTCATTTTCTATCAGACAGTGAAAAGGGTTGGTTTTACCTTAACATGTTTTGGCCACTTCTAGCAGCCTTCATCAGAAGGGTCACATAATGTTGTTGTGACAATCAGCTGTTTCATTGGCAGTTTTATACAGGTTTACCAGACAGCAGCTCTGACAGACAGCTCTAATAGTTAAATTAAAAGATTGAATTTGAGCATCCAGTGGCCTAGCAGTTTAAGACATATACTGTACCATTAGAGCATTGTGCTCAAACATAGTGATTGCTGCTTCAAGTTCGAGCCAGAGTAATCTTTCCTGTACGTCTTACTAGGTCTTTTATTGTTGTTATTGTATCACCATAGCTGATGTGGCTGTGGGCATTGCCACGGTTCTGTCTGGGCTTCTTTAAGGCTACCTTCCATCCATACTGTGTATTGATGTTGTCTATCTACTAGGTCTGTAACAGTCACAAATTTTGTTGAATGATTAATTGTCCCCAGTGCCATGGTGCAAGGCTGGAGCAAGTAAAGAAGTTTATATATCTTGGTTGAATACTTGATCAGAATACAGATGGGAGTTTGGAGATACAAGCAAAACTAGCTTCTGCAAGATTGGTCCTGAGCTCACTGGATACCCTTTGGAAGGACAGCTTTCTTTCGAAATCCATCAAACTGAAGTTGATCAAGACACTAGTGTGACCTGTAGCAATCTGAGCCATATGGCAATGACACAGTCCCTAATTAGTTCACACTGATGCAGAAAACATTTATGGACATTTCCAAGTTCATTTCCTTATCACAACGATGCAAAACTTTTTACAGTTTTTACAGATGGGAATGTAGATGGAGAGGTTGATTTATTTTCTGCAAAAATTACCCAAGTGCTGACAAATTCCCCTACAAAGAGAAGCCAAAGCAAAAAAAAAAAAAATAAAAAAAAAAAAAAAAAAATACTTTGCCTTGGATTAATTATGAATGTTGGAAACTAGGGAAAGCCAGACATCAAAATCTTTAAAAAATGGTTGAAATCTGGTATCACTACAGACAGACAAAAGTTTGTTTCTCTGCAAAATAAAGTAATTCACATTATACGAAAGACTAAAGCAAATTTTTTTGTAGCTATTATTGAAATTGTAAAAGGCAATGGGAAACAAATTTGGTAAACTATGAACTCACTTCTTGGTAAACAAAAATGTAGCATTAAAGAATTCGAATTTAAAATCAATAACATACTTGTAAATAATCCAGTTTTTTTTGTAAACTCTGTCCAAGAGATTACATAGCTTTTCACTCCAACTGATGTTCTGTACAGAAAAGTCAGCCCAATTTTGAACTCAGTGATAAAACAGAAGCTGAAGTAGCCAATATTATTGATTCACTGAGAGTTTCTAAAGCATAAGATACCTTTGGCCTAGATACCAAGTTTTTAAAATTGCATAAGGATGCTTTATTCTCACCAATTACTATTTGGTCAATATGTCAATTAGGCAATCAGTTGTCCCATCAGCTTGGAAGGTGGCAGTAGTTACCCTAATAGGTGAGGAACAAGAGCGGGCTATACACGCTAAGATGGCCGACTGCAGGAAGTGCTGAGCAGAGATGCGCTGACCTCTTCGCCCAAATCTCCCAAATAATGCCATAAAACTTAGTCGGAGAAGTGACCGACTAACTCATAACAAACTGGATTTGCCTGTTGACGAGCAGATAGAGGATTTGCAATCATACATTGGCACACAGTATTACAACAACGTCATTCGTGGCAGCAAACTGACTAAACCAAGCTCGAGTGAAATGGATGATACTCCACCCTGTGACATTGGTGAGTCCATAATGTCTTTTAAACGCCAACTTAACCTCTTGAACTCTGTGAATTCCGCGGGCGGTCACGTCTCTGCATGTTAGTGCGTCTCAGTGTGCACTGAAAAAAAAAGCTGTATTTCCGGTCTTCCAGTACAGACACAGCCTTGTTACAACCTGAGAAAAAAGCTGTGTAATATATTCATTTTTTGTGGAATTTTTACAAAATTTTGACCTGAGCTTGAAAACACTTGGTTCTACATTTCTGTTGTGTTTTCCAGCCAGTATCTGAAGCTGTGTGTTATTTGCAAGCATCTGTATCTAAAAAAAAAAAAAACACCCAGGTGAACTTTCTTGTTACGCAGTGGCAGGAGCACTTAGAGAGATTATGACTGTTTTGCCAAAATATTCAGAGTGTTTTCTTTTAAATGAGACTAACCCCATGAAGATGCTGCAAAAGGTTGAAGAACAGCTTTTGATTTACTTTGGGCATGTTATTTTTAGGCGGTTTTAGGGAAGTTGAACATTGTTCAACAGGTTAAAAAGCTCGACTTACTTGATCAGCTGACAACTGATATTAATGAACAAGCCATGGAATTCAACAATTCACTGATCGAAGTGCTAAAGGCTGATAATGCATCACTCAGGCTTGAAGAAAACAACCTCAAACATCTGACAACTGAACTCCAAAAAGATAAACTTATCATGGCAAAAAAACCCTACTTGACCTGCAATGTCGGAGCATGAGGGATATCATTATGCATGGACTTCCAGAAGTAAAAAATGAAACTCACTAAAAATCAGTAGAACTTCTAAAGTCATTCCTAGATAACGAGTTGAAAATGAAGCCAGAAGAGGCCATGGCTATTCGCTTCTCCAGAGTCCATCGCCTCGGAACGACCAATGCCGACCAACAGAGGAGGCCCCATCCTATTGTGGCCAAAACCACCAATTCCAAGATGAAAGCTGCCGTAATGTCCAAGGGTAAAGGGCTAAAAGGTACCAACTACTCCATCAATGATCAGCTTCCACCTGAGATGATGAACCGACGGAGGCTGCTCTACCCAATCAAGATGGAGGCAAGACACAGTGAAAGGAACGCTCGTCTTTTCATTGTTAAACTTTACATCGATGGAAAACTATACAGGAATCTTCAAATCACATATTGGCTTACTGGAGGCAACCAGAACATCACTGCTGAACCTCAGGAGGAGCCACCGGGACTGTAGCACGCTGCCTTTCTAGCAGTGTAAACACAGATGCGTAATGATGACGTCATCAACGCGTCCCTACTGCCATGACAACTGATGAACCTAAAAGATGGTGAATGATTTACTTTCTTTGTTACTCACTTTCCCTCTTCCTTCTATCTCTCCCTCTTATCCATATAGTCATTTTGGTTTGGGAATCAGTCTAAATTCTGCTTGTTTGACTGGGTAGGCCTGCTGCCTGGTGCAAAGAAGCCAGTATCTCTGTGCTCTCGGACTAATAAACTGTTGTGCTGACAATGAGTCTCTGTGTATTTGAGTGTGTGTGTATTTGTCTGACCGTCTCCCGTATGGATGAGGGTTTGTCTATGTCTATGTCTCTAAGTGTGTATTGTTGCTATCTGATCCCAGTAAATTTTATCAGCTATCGTGCATAATGATCTTCAATGAATCTAATGAAGAAGGAGTGGATGTGACACAATTTATGGACTGTAATGTTGTTAACGGAAAGCTGGCTCCACCTGCTGATCACTGATGCTACAATACAGCTGCCAGGACGCACACTTCACCGATTGGACCGCACAGCAGAATCCGGTAAAAAAAGAGGAGACGGCCTCTGCATTTTTCTTCACAACACTTGGACTAATCACAGCAGTATTATTAACACTTACTGTTCTCCTGATCTAGAGACAATGTCAGTCTTATGTCAGACTTTTTATCTTCCTAGAGAGCTGAGCGTGATCTTTATAACAGCCGTCTATATTCCCCCTGATGCAAATACTAAAGCGGGCCTCAGTCATTTGCACAGTGTAATAAATAAACAGCAGCAGGCCTATCCCGAGAGTGTTCACATTATAGCTGGTGATTTTAATCAAGCATGCTTGAAAACTGTGCTGCGTAATTTCACACAGTATGTGAAATGTGCCACTAGGGGAAAGAATTGTCTTGATCGGGTGTACTCGAACCTGAAGCATGCTTACAGAGCTGTGCCGTGTCGACATCTTGGCCTGTCAGACCATCTAACATTGCTCCTCATCCCAGCATACAACCCCCTCAGGAGAACTGCTAGACCTACTATAAAGAACATCACAACATGGCCTGAGGGAGCTCTTTCTCAGCTGTAGGACTGTTTTTCAAACACTCTATGGGATTTATTCAAGAATGAGGATCTCGAAATGTACACACAGACTGTATTACACTACATTACCTTCTGTATCAATCAGGTGACTGTGGAAAAATGCATCAGGGTTTTTCCTAACCAGAAGCCTTGGATGACAAAAGAAGTTTAAAATCTGCAGTCATTATTCCTGTACCAAAAAAATATACTATTAGCAGTCTGAATGACTATCGACCAGTAGCATTAACACCCATTGTTATGAAGTGCTTTGAGAAAATGGTATTGAAAAATCTTTTGCCTAGTCTCCCCCCAGGCTTTGATCGGTACCAGTTTGCCTACAGGCAGGGCAGATCCACTGAAGATGCTATTGCTATAGCTCTCCACTTGGCATTCAACCATTTAGAAGACAAGGGGAGCTATGTAAGAATGTTATTTGTTGGCTATAGCTCGGCATTTAATACAATTATTCCCAACATTCTCATCACCAAATTGCTTCAGCTTGGTCTGCCTACTCACACTTGCAGCTGGATTAAGGACTTCCTAACAAACAGAACACAGACTGTTAGACTCAGACCCCATTCCTCCTCTACAGTCATGCTTAACACAGGCTCGCCACAGGGCTGTGTGTTGAGCCCCACTTTGTATTCATTGTACACATATGACTGCATACCTGTTCATCCCACAAACATTATAGTGAAGTTAGCAGATGACACGACAGTAGTGGGGCTTATATTAGGAGATGAGTCCACATACAGAGATGAGGTCCAGAAACTGGTGAGATGGTGCTCAGATAATAATCTGCTATTGAATACAAAAAAACAAAAGAACTCATTATTGATTTTAGGAAGCATAGCAGTGAACCACCTCCTCTATATATAGGCAAGGAGCATGTGGAGAGGGTGGGGACTTTTAAGTTTTTGGGTGTTAACACCATAGCTACGATAAAAAAGGCTCAACAACTTCTACACTTTCTGAGGCTTCTCAAGAAGAATGGCCTGAATGCACAGTTGCTGGTTTTATTTTATCGCTCTGCTATTGAGAGCATTCTGTCAAATGGCATCACGGTTTGGTATGAGGGCTGTTCAGCCGCAGACCGCAAAGCCTTCCAGAGAGTGATAAAGACTGCGCAAAAAATCACTGGCTGTTCTCTCCCTTCTCTGGAAGAGATTTCCAGGTCTCGGTACCTCAACAGAGCTACTGCCATCATTAAAGACTGTGCTCATCCAGGCTAGGCCATGATTTCTTTCACTTGCTCCCCTCGGGAAAGCGGTACAGATAGATAGATAGTTTATTTCGAACACAAAATTATAACAAATACAAGTAAATGGCAAATGCAATAAAGTAACATTATACACTGTTCGAAAGGGAGAAGGAAGAAGTGAACACTTAATTCCATCTCCTCTTTTCCATAGATACACCCATGTGAATTTTATACAAATTACCACCTTTAAGACCCCAAGTAAACAATTTACTGTATTTTTTACAAATCAACATTAACACCCATCCATTCTAACATACAATGAAGTCCATACATCAAAACCAGCCTCAAACAACACAGATATACACAGTGCTGTCCCACCCACCATTCCATAGTGTCCCATAATATCCCAGAGTGAACATAATGAATCGTACATATAACCACTACCCTTCTAACATATATCCTTTCAGCAAATGGTGCTTATACCTCTTTTTGAATTGATTTCTGTTTGTACATAGTTTCAGTTCCGGCTGTAGACTGTTCCACAAATCCACCCCACAGACAGATATGCACAGACTTTTCTTGGTTGTACGTATCTTGGGTTTTGTAAAGTTTAAGTCTCCCCTCAAATTATGATCATTGTCTCTTTTTTTAAATATTTTTTTGTATATTAGTTGGTAGTTGATTATTAATTGCCCTGTACATTACTTGTGCTGTCTTAAATTTAACTAAATTGATGAACTTTATGACATGTGACTTTAAGAACAACGAATTGGTATGGTCTCTATATCCTGCATTGTTTATTATCCTTATAGCTCTTTTTTGTAATGTGCATATTGACTGTAGGTTGGTCTTGTAGGTGTTTCCCCAGACTTCTACACAGTAGTTAAGATAAGGTAAAAACAGTGAATTGTACAATAAGACCAATGATTTATAGTCCAAGATGTGTCTTGTCTTCCCCAGTATGCCTATGCATTTTGCTAATTTGGCCCGGATATGACTGATGTGAGGTTTCCAGCAGATTTTATTGTCTAGCGTCACCCCCAGAAACTTATTTTCCTGTACTGTTTCTATTCTGGTATCATCTATCGTTACCATTATTTTATGATTTATTTTATAATTTCCAAACAACATAATCGTTGTTTTTTTTAGATTTAGAGATAATTTATTTTTGTTGAACCACTGTGTTAATTTTTCCATTTCAGTTGTGACCACCTCTAAAACCTGCTGCAAATTCTCACCAGTGCAAAGGATATTTGTGTCATCTGCAAACAAAATAAATTTCAGAATTTTTGATACTTGGCATATGTAATTTATATATAAAATAAAGTTTGGCTCCCAAAACTGACCCCTGGGGCACACCACAAGTGATGTCCATGAAGGGTGATTTGTGCTCTCCAATTTGTACAAATTGTTGTCTGTTACTTAAATAACTTTCCACCCAACTCAGTCTGACCCCTCTTATCCCATACCTTTCCAGTTTCCTTAGTAGTATTCTGTGGTCAATGGTGTCAAAAGCTTTCTTTAAATCTATAAATACTCCCACAGCAACATTTTTTTTATCTATACAACTAGTAATTTCCTCTATAAGTTCGATCAGTGCCAAAGATGTAGATTTATCTGCTCTAAAACCATGCTGGCTATCTGTAAGGAGGTTGTGTTTTTCAGTGAAATCATCCAGTCTTAGTGAAGATTTTTTCAAGTATTTTGGAGAATTGTGAGAGTAAAGACACTGGCCTGTAATTTGTGAAGCGATGACTGTCTCCTGTTTTGTATAGAGGTATTACTTTTGCTATTTTCATTTTGTCTGGAAATGTACCAGTTTGAAATGACAGGTTACAGATGTGGGTGAGTGGCTTAACAATTCCCTCAATTACTTTTTTCACTATTGTCATGTCAATTTCCTTCCAGTCCGTTGATTTTTTGTTCTTAAATTTACTCACAGACTCGATAATTTCCTTCAGTAACTGCACCCAAAAAGATTGTGTTTGGATTTCTATCTTCTATTTCATTCACAGAACCACTGGGGTTTGTTTCTGGTGTCGCTATTGATTTTGCTAATTCAGGACCAACGTTTACAAAAAATTTATTGAAACCACTGACCACATCTTCCATATTATTTATCAAATTGCCATTTTCGATAAAATATTCTGGATAATTTGCATTCTTAGGATGATTACTAATAATCCCATTGAGTACTTGCCATATTCCTTTTATGTTATTTTTGTTATCCTCTAGTATTCTGTTGTAATATTCTTTCTTACAGGTCCTCATTATAGTAGTAAGCTTATTTTTGTATCTTTTATATTTGATCTCAGCTTCCACTGTTTATATAATGTATTCCTCTTTTTACATGCATTTATTAACCCCTTGGTGACCCAAGGAATATTTTTTTTGTTGTTGTCTGTCACTGTATTGTTTTATAGGACAGTATTTATTGTACAATGATTGAAATATTTGTAAAAAATTATCATATGCTCTATTTATGTAATTTTCATCATAAACTATCTTCCAATCTTGTATTAATAATTCCTTTGTCAGTAAATGCATTGATTCTTCGGTTCTTATTCTTTTATATTTAATATTTTTGGTATACTTTTTCTTCCTATAATCACATTGATAGACAACAAAAATCGGCAGGTGGTCACTGATATCATTCAATAAAAGCCCACTCCTGATATTATTTTCCATAATGTTTGTGAATATGTTATCTATTAGTGTGGCACTGTGTGACGTTATTCTGCTAGGTCCGGTAATTGTTGGATGTAAGCCCATACTGTACATTGTGTTGATAAATTCTTCTGTCAAACTATGTTGTTTTGAGTTCTTCAGATCTATATTGAAATCCCCACAGATGAACATAACTTTATGAGTTAGTTTTGCGTACATTTTTTCCATCCAGTCCTTAAATAAGTCAATGTTTGAGCCAGGTGTTCTATATACACAGCTCACTACTACATTCTTCACATTGTCCAGACAGATTTCTATTGTAATACATTCAAATAAATCATCCACAGTTACTGACAGATTTTCAACAACCTTGTATTTCAAGCTCTTGTCAACAAAAATTGCAACTCCTCCTCCTTTTTTCACTTTTCTATTTATATAATTTCATTCATAGCCATCCATAGTAAAATCCTCTCCTTTCTCTTCACTGAGCCACGTCTCTGATATTGCCTCAATATTGAAGGGCTCTTTAAACTGATGTAAATAATCTTTAATGTTATTAAAGTTTGCATAGAGACTCCTGCTGTTTAAGTGGACCATAGAAATATTGAAATCAGATGTGACCATTGTGTTAAACTGTTCATCTGTGTAGTAATTACAGTCATTATTGATGGAGCTAAAAAAATTATCAGGGTTTATGTCATATTCTATGTCCTGTGGGTGCAGCGGCATGAAATAAAGCGGCATTGTTGGAGGTTTTAAGTAGAGTTTATTATCATACCGCTGTCACAGGATCCCCGCTCCGGCCCAAGTGTGTGCAGGCTGGAGCGGGATCCCATAAAATCCGGACTACCAGGTTTAATCATAGTTTTTTTTTCCAGCAGCAGTACATATTTTGAACGGATTTATGTAACACTCACAGACTGCTGATATTTTTTTGTTATTTTAGGTTATTTTGTAGCAACAACCCTGTGTGCATAAGCTGGTCTTTTGTATTTATTGCTCAGTATATATTTCATTATTGCTACGTACATATTGTATTCAACTTTTAGGTAATTTTTTTTCAAGCATTATTTATTGTTGTAATTATAAGAATGTTAAATGCATGAGTGAACTGTGAGTGTGATAGTTTGTTTATTGTATTGTTTTGTTTTTTGGGCTGCACGGTGGCGCAGTGGTTAGCACTGCGGCAGCACAGTTTACCCTTGGCCGGGGGATTGTGGGGATTGTGGGATCGTGGGTTCGATCCCAGCCCCCGACCAACAGTGATCTGTGTGGAGTTGGCATGTTCTCCCCGTGTTGCGTGGGTTTACTCCGGGATTTCTCCGGTTTCCTCCCACATGCCAAAAACATGCATGTTAGGTTAATTGGCTGTTCTAAATTGTCCCTAGATATCTGTTTCCTATAAGCCCTTAGAATAGAGGGTTAGTATTAATGAAAGCGCTTTGAGTGGTCTTTGTGACTAGAAAAGCGCTATATAAGTGCAGGTTAGTTAGTTAGTTAGTTAGTTTTAGGGAGCAGCATCTCAATTTCGTTGCATTGTTCATTTACAATGGAATGATAATAAAGGCACTTTGACACTTTGATAATGGGTATATAAGCTGTGATCAGTATATTCCTGAGCAAGTAATATCCTTTGAAAACAAATACAATTATTCTTTCATGCATTTAAACATCAGGAGCTTGAATAAACATCATCATGATCTAGTTACTTTACTTACCAGTACAGGCTGCGGCTTTGATGTAATTGGTGGTAGTGAAACTTGGCTGAGCGATAAGTCATACATAGACATCTTAAACCTTGATGGTTATAAACTGTTTACAAAGAACAGATGTGGCAGATCTGGTGGTGGTGTCTGTCTGTATATCTCTTGTAGACATGATGTCGGTGATTATGATGATATCGTCATGGCAGACTGCTGTATTGACTCTTTTTGTTGAGATACACGTCAAAAATTTGAAAAAATTTAATTGTAGGTGTGATTTATCACCCCCTGGACTCTGACCTTAATATTTTCACAACCAAACTGGAAGAAATTTTATTCTCAATCAACAACAAAAATAAAAGTTGTATCATCCTTGGAGACTTCAATATTGACCTCTCCAGGAATGATGCAGCTAAGAAATGACTTTATGAATACACTACACTCCTTTTCCTTCTTCCCTACCATTGATACCTATACTAGAATCATTCACTCCACCAAGTCCATTATTGATAATATCATTACTAACATTCACAATTCAACACTGTTATCTGGAGTCATGTTCTCCGAGATTTCTAATCGTTTCCCTATTGTTCTGTTTCTTGGCCTTGCTGTAAGGCCCTCAAGGTCACGACATAAACCAAAAATAAAAATACTTAATGAAGAAACCTTACAACGACTGAGTGAGGACTTGCATGTCAATGCATGGGATAGAATCTACAATTATAGTGATGCTAATGCTGCGTTTGACGCCTTGACCAAAGAAATAACCGAATCCATCCAGAGGACAATTCCTGTAAAGACTATTACATGTAATGGTACTGTTCAACATCCATGGCTTTCTAAGGGCATACTAAAATCTATGAAGTACAAAAATAAATTATATAAACACTACATAAAAAATCCAAATATTAACAATAAAAATGAATATACTAACTATATAAATAAACATATTATTAGAAAGAGTAAGAGTAATTACTATGCTGAACTTATAAACGCATCACAGGGTGATTCCAAGAAATCCTGGAGAGTACTAAATAAGGTTCTAAAGAGGGACCAAAAAATCCCACACTTCCGAACAATAACACGGTCTGTAATTTCACCAGTAATCTCACTCTCGCTGACAAATTTAATAATTATTTTGTCTCCATTGGAGAAAATTTATCTAATAAAATTACCCAACCCCAGGCTGCCTCTTTCAAACACTATCTATCAGGAAATTACCCAAATTATTTCTTCTTGAAGCCAACGGATTGTGAGAAAGTCTGGAAAATCATCAAGGACATGAAGAACACAAACTCTGCTGGAGCTGATGAAATTTCCAGCAAAATTTTGAAAAGTATCATTAATTTAATACTGGAACCTCTTATCAACTGCATGAATCTGTCTCTAATCTCTGGAGTAGTGCCACAAATTGCAAAAATTGCACAAATTATACCAATTTATAAATCAGGTGATAAGAATGATTTGACTAATTATCATCAAATATCCATTCTGCCTACTCTCTCAAAGGTTTTGGAAAGAGTAGTTTATAACAGACTTACCAATTACCTTGATAAAGTCAACATTATTATCCCATCTCAGTATGGCTTGAGAAAGAAATGCACTACCTATATGTCAATACTTGACCTAACTGAAAAAAAACAAAATAATGATGCAATTGAAAGAGGCAACTATGGTATTGGCATTTTATTAGACCTGTCTAAAGCATTTGATACCATTAACCATGACATCCTAATTAATAAATTACAACATTACGGTATCAGAGGTATAGCATTAGATTGGTTTATTAGCTATCTGTCTGGAAGACTTCAGTTGACGGCCTCCGTCGGTCTATGATGACAATGGAAGAGAATCCTAAACGTCTACTCTGCTGGAACAGCACCGCCTGTGGCTGAACAGGCCGATGCGCACCGGTGTTCTACCTTCTAGCGTTGGGCGTTGGTAGGATTCAAGTCTGGGCAGGAAGATATGGAGGACAGGATGTTACCCAGGCAGCATGTCCCCCCTCTCCACATCGCTGATGAATCCAAAGGAACAGCAGGGCTGCCATAGTTTGGCACCAGCGCCATTGCAGGAGCTGCTAGAACAATGTTGAGCACAACAGAGAACTGCCTTAGGGGCTCCGACTCCGGATTTTTCCTCAGGGTTGACTCCCGAAGCCTTTCCCGTGACCGGGTGTGCTGCAAGGCAGCGGAGGTTTGAAATCAGGGTTTTCCTTCTCCTAGATGGGCTACCTTCCAAGGTTGACGAGCCACCATCTACCTGAAGCATCTGGTTTTAAGGCGCCAGAGATCCGCCCTCACCCCTTCTCCTATTAGTAAAAGCAGTTCCGCTGGGCTTAGAGACTAAACCACACGGGCAGGCTAGGAGTTGGACTTAGTTGTCAGAGGCTTTTCGAGACGCACGCCGTAAGGAGCATTTTATGAGCACTGGGAGCTTAACCCCAGTGCCGCTCCTGGCTATGACAACCTTGGAACCGGAAGACTTCAGGATGTTTATACAAATAACCACAAGTCATCATATAAATCCTTCAATCATGGGGTTGCCCGGGGTTCCATTTCAGGACCAGTTCTATTCATTCCGTATATAAATGACATTGCTAACTCCTCGTCTCTACTAAATAAAGTACTGTTTGCTGATGACATTAATTTATTTTTTGCTCACCAGAATCCAAATGAACTTGAACAGATAATAAATAGTGAACTTATGAAAATAGACACCTGGCTTCAGTGCAACAAACTTTCACTTAATATCAGTAAACTTAATTATATTGTATTCCATTCCAATAAAAAGCCAGGCACCCAGGAACTTTTCAACAAAATTAATGGATAGAATATTACAAGAGTTAGCTCTATAAAATTATTGTGTGTCCTCATAGACGAAATTCTCAATTTCAAATGTCACATTGACGATCTAACCAAGAAACTGGCCAAATACGCTGCTGTTTTTTTAAGTGAGAAATTTTCTACCAGTTTCAGCACTTCTAACTCTATATAAAACTTTATTTTAGCCTCACTTACATTACTGTAATATCATATGGGGTAACACATTTCCAACTCACCCCCCCAAAAAAAAGCTAGAAATTCTCCTAAAGAAAGTCATATGTGCCTTATCATGGTCTGAATATAATTCTCCTATTAGTCATCTTTTCCATCATAATTATCTTCAAAGACTTGCTGAGCATAATTACTACCAGAATGCCTGTATAATGTATCAGGTTGTCCACAAACTCAACTATAAATTATGTGAACTCATTCCAACCTTCCTTCCCATACACACCTATACCACTAGAAATAAAAAAAAAAAACAAATTACGGGGAAAAAGCAATGACTAAAATCCACCAGGCTTAGTATTGTGTGCAGAGGACTGCATACTTGGATGAGAATCTAAAAACGTCACATTCCATCTCCATCTTCAAGAAAAAACTAAAAATGCAACTCCTATCATTATATAATTA